>OY735268.1:1199382-2450894 GCA_963457715.1 Argyresthia albistria | reverse complement strand
AACGGTGACTACGAAGAGAGTCGAGTGGACTGTCAGATCATGAGCAGTTTCATATACGAAGCACAAAGCGTGCCGCAGCAACAACAACCGTCTCAAACTCAATCTGTGTCTACAACTATTACTAATACGACGACAGTGAATGTGAATAATGCGGTGAACGGTTCCGCAAATGGTAACTCGTCAGTGACTGTGCAAACTACAGTGGTCGAGGCGTTAGAGCAGAAAGGGCCGCCGATAGCTGTGACACCGAGAATGCAGTGTTACATGATTCGCACGGTGCCGTACTCGTCAACAATGCGTAAAGAGGTGCCGTGTGGCTTGCTCCAAACGTACGCTGATAGCTCGATGAGACGGACTTACGGAAGCGGCAGTGTTGCGAAAGTCGATCGCTTGATGGGTTTCGTACTTTCGATGTCTATATTATTCTGGCATTTTCTATAGCATAATTTTGGAACTTCTTTACCAGTCTTAATTGTTTAAGAGCAAGCCTAAAATATAGATAAATGTAGGGTCCACTTATAAGCTTTAGAAGTCTCTACTTTTTAAATAAAATGTTATTTGTCTTTTTACCAATTCTTTTTAATATAATAATGTACTTAAAACATTTGTCAAACATTTGTTTCTGGCCTCACACTAGTATACCCCTGTGTCATGAAAACCAGAACAGCGAAAGCAACACATTTAATATCTTAGACCTATTTTCCCCAGCTGGGATTCAAACCCGTGCCCACTGGCATTGCAGGCAGAGCCTCAAACCGCAACGCCAATGAGGTCCTCAAACAATAATATTACTTATTGAAATGTCGAAGGAAGCCATGATTTCGTATGCTTAAACTAATTGTCCTCTAAACATCAATTTTATCAGAGAACAGTTTGGGCAGTGACTGCCAGCACTCGTAGTACTGTGCGTCCAACTTCTGACAGGTCTTCGCTCCCCACTTGGTGATGGCCATGCTGAGAGAAGACTCGAACATAAACGCCTGAAACAAACATTTAAGACTCTACAATATTACAAGAATATCTTATAAGTAGGTACCATTATGCGATGGTCTAGCGGTGATGAAAATCATGGCGAGGAAACCTTAATTACTACATAGCCTGCGGCTATATGGTCACGCAAAATGGAGTATTGATAACTGGTTAAAGGTGAAAACAAGGTACCAATCCCGTAAGGGAAATGGCCAGACGTTATGTTATGTTATCCTTTATGTAGGATCTTGTGACCTTCCACTGTCCTTAATACGGTCCTTAGCCTCATGGAGTGCGGTGAAACAACAATTCGGTTCGTTTATTGTTTATCGCAAGTGGGCAGCAATTCTGGCGAACGAGATGATAAAAAAACTCATTTCAAATGAAACAACATGCAACTGTGAATGTGTTAGGAATTGTATGCAGGGCTAAATATCAAAATAAAGTCTAGACTGTCCAAATTAAAAACGCCGCGCCGTCGATAAAACTACGCACGGATATTTCTGGCGCTCGCAAAAATACAATCTACTTACACTTGATTGAAAAGGTCGAAACACTATAATTCATAGCAGTCAAGAAACTTGGTATAAATATTTACGCCTGATTGTTTTTGCATAGGTCATCTCAATCGGTGCGGCGCAAAGTAGTTTTTTGTACTGTTTCTGGACAATTGCCAAAGAAGCAGCTGGGATAGCTTTGCGGGATAAAAAGGATTAGAGAGAGATTTTATGCCCTCCACGCAGCAAGAAACTTGGCGCGACTTGTAACTGGTGAGTGGCCCTTGATTGATGTGATGTCTCTTATGTGAATCATAGAGCTAATAAATAGCAGTAACTTTACCTTACGGATGTTTGTCTAAAATACTTAAAGAGGATCGTGTACTCGCGAGCTTCCATACAAAAAGCGGTAACGTTTTCCACCCCTTAAACCTAGTCCGATTTTCACAATTTTTTTACATGTTTGAGATACTATGGAAAACTATGCTCGTACGTTTTGATTTGAAAATCGGACAAGGTTTAAGGGGTGGAAAACGTTAGCGCTTTTTGTATGGAAGCTCGCGAGTACACTAAGCACGCACCTGAGTCCCGACAGCAATCTTCTGCGGCACCAGTTCAGCTCTCGAAGCGTCATTGAAGCACTTGGCGTCAGGTCCGTGCGGCGTCATCATGGAGTGTAAAGTGGCGCCGCCGGGGTAGAAGCCGCCCTCCTTCGCCTCGTATGAACCCAGGATCAGCCCCATGAACTCGCTCATACAGTTTCCTGGTGGTTATATTTATTGGGTACAAACTGGCTGTGCCATTTAGGGACATTCAATTCAATTCAAATATTTTTATTTAAAATAACAAGTATTCATAGAGGTACATATACAAAACAGAACAGGAAGGAAAACAATAGTATATACGCGTTGTCATTTGTCACAGCCCTGTCTATTGATCCCTTTAACCAATCCTTTGACGCCAGGGGTGGGGTGCGGCATCTGAATCAGCGCGGGGAAGGGAGTGGCCGTTCTGTACGGAGTACTATTATCTCTTCTGTGGCATCGGGCTCTTTCTTTTATATTTGAAGACATGTGAATATTTTCCCAGTGACACCAGATCGGACAGTCTACCCTATTTGCAAGCGTGTGGCGCCGTGTTTTATACTCTATTTAGAGTAAGCAGTTTTTTAGATTTGAGTCTAAATACTAATATTGTAGCAAAAAGATAAACAAAATGTCTAGTACAAAACCTTTGACTGTGACGTTAATTTAATATTTTTTGTACTGGTCATGATAATTACAAAGGTACTTAGTGAAGGAAAAATAAAGAGGAAACCCGAGATGCAGGAACACATTGATCTCACAACCATGTATAGAAAGATATGGGGAGCCAGGTGTTCAAATCACCCGAATTATCTCATATTGTCAGTTACAATATGAGATAATTGTCTCATATCACCCGAATTATTTCATATTGTAACTGGCACTCCAAACATTCATATAGGTACCAAAAGGTCGTAATAAAGTTCTTACTGTGATAGTAGGGCGGTCTGAAGGTGTTCTCCTGGACGGACCATCTCGGTGGGAATATCACGAAGTCAGCGATGGCGGTCCCCGGCTTGGTGGACTGGCAGGTCAGCACCGTGAAGATGGAGGGATCCTGGAATCGTAGAGACTTGTAGACTAATGGACCAAAGCCAAACATAACATATCCTCACGCATAAACATAACTTTTCCCATACAGGGTGGCAGTGGTACAAGTGTAACAAGATAGTCAATACTCCATTTTGCATGGAGGTAGAAGGTATTAATATCCATATGTATTTCTCCCAAAATAAGGGTAGGGAGTAGAGAGGGACTACGAACTTCCACGTGTTACGATAATGTACTCACGGTGCAATCTGTCTTGCAACCTGTCGCTGCAACTTGTTGCATGCAACTTGCCTACTCACGATGCAATCTACCTGCAATCTGTTGCAAGGCAACAAGTTGCAGCGACAGATTGCAAGCCAGGTTGCATTGTGAGGCCACACATATCTGGCTTCCTGAAGACTTTAACATACGACTATTTATTAATTTTAATTGACACAAAAAATATTGGTCGATCTCAACGACCGACGGCTTCAACAGTTGAAGAGTCTCCTTTCTCAGGTCGAATTTCGTCATCAGTCATCAGTCGTCACGTCTCACCAATAACTATTTAAAAAAAAATACATCCTGTAAACAGCCAGCTACCAAAAAATATATTATCTACAGTAGTAACTGTAAATAATATATTTTTTATCCCAAGCATTCAGTATTGTTTTATCTGTATGTATTAACTGAGTAGGTAGGTACGATCATGACGACGAAGGTTAATTAGGTCAAACCAAATGAATGAGTCCCTCTATTTGCGTGATCTAATTCGCAGGCTTGGCTTATTTGGGCAGACAGACAGCCATAAGTATTTGACTGGATAGATAGACAAATAAATTAAAACATGTAGCAAATTACCACTTTTCATTGCCTAATAGTGCCTATGGTGTCTGCCTGTGTGTCTATCTGTGGCACCCTAGCGCGGTCAAACGAAGGATTTTGCAATGATTTACTACGATGGCCTGAGCCATGTCTTACTAAAATAATTTCAGTGGTTCGAAAGTAATCAGCTTATACAGCCAATGTTTGTGCCGGTGGTTATTAGGGTTCCGTACCCGAAGGGTGCCAAACGGGACCCTATTACTGAGGCTCCGCTGTCCGTCTGGCCGTCATCGGGTCCTACACTAGAGCAAGAACCGTAATAGCTAGAGAGTTGAAGTGTTTTACAGAATGTGTATTTCTATTACCGCAACAAACAAATACTGAAATACTCGAAAAATGGTGTTTAGAATTAAATTTGTATTTAATATTTACAGATACATGTACTTTATACTTAAAAGAATGTATAAACTTTTTTTTTAATAAGTCGATTTCAATACAATAGCGCCTGACATTATTTAATAGCAAGAGACGACTGACGACGAGATTAAAGGTATTGCCGTTTTAGGCACAGACGACGATGGTGAGGGAGCCTTCGTGTGCGAGTCCGACCCGCATTTGACCAATTTTTTATGATCGTATAGTAGTTATTATCAGATAATAAACTATGTTGTTGTTTTTATCAGAGTAGAGTAGAACATAATACTTAATTAATAGACAGGGTGCACTATCGCCCCAGATTCTGTAGTAGAGAGGAAAACACGAGGAAAACATCCTGCCTGCCGCCGCGATGTCTAGACGCAGGGGTGCGATGAAATGTCGATAGCAGTTACAGCGATGCGACGGAGTCTCTGAAGATACCGAGCGATACGATTTGAACGAAAATTTCTTTGGCACTACTACGAAAAATGCGATAGACCCGTTGCAATGTTTGTCTTATAATCGTGTTAACTTAGCTATATGGCTTCTTTCTGGGTTCAACAAACGTATCACACACACACACACACACACCCTCACACACACATGCATGCACCCTCTCACACGCAGGTCACACAAGGAGTCTTAATAACTATCTTTTTACTTTCCATATTTTTGTAAGTTTTTAACCCATTGGGCTACGTCATTAGAAAGGGTGAACGGTCTGCAAGGTCGCCATGGTATTTTCTGCGGGGGCAGTTCTTAATTATATGGTTCATGTCTTGAGACTGAGCCCCGCAGTCGCAAGCCGCGGAACTCCTCCATCCACATCGGCTCATGAACTCTCAGGTACGGCCATGTCCAGTTCGGAGTCTATTAAGTTGACACCAATGTTTTCTTGGGAGATCGAAACCCTTTGGCTTTTGTGTTGGATCAATTTTCATTGGGAGATTTGGGGGAGTGTTAGCGGTCCACTCTTGCTTCCACGCCTCCAGGACATTAAAGTTACTGTAAATTAGGTCTTTGGCAGCAAGATGTGGTGGGCGCCGAGATTTTAAGCGATGGGTTTTGGTCACTGTAATAAACAATATCATGATTGTGTCTCTGCCAAGTATTTGACAAGTCTAACCGCTATGTTTATGCTATGATTTTGACTCTGCTTAGGACACAACAGCGCCAACCGAACACACACAATTAAATCGAGTATCTCGTAACGTAAGTCTCTTCCGATACTCACACAATGATCGAAGGACACAGAGTTGATCACCATGAACTTGCTCAGATCATACTTGTAGGGCACATAGTTCCCGTGCCACGCCACCACGTCAAACGGCGAGTGGTTCTGTTCCGCGGCGAACAATGCGCCTTGGTACTTGCTGATCATCTTGAAACCTGTTGGACGAGGTTCATCATTAATCAGGAATTTTTAACCGACGACATTAAAAAAGGAGGATTTATCAATTCGGTTGTATTTTTAACATATCTTTTTTTTTTGTTTGTTACATCGAAACTGGTACACTATTTATAAGGCGATTTAAAAAAATCTTTGTTCGAAAGGGGAGCCCAATAGTTAGGTCCCATTTTTTGAAAATCAGGTATCGGTTCAGTAGTTTGGTTTCTACATGAAAAAAATGTGAAACGTATTTGGTTTTATCTGGATCCACGACAGATTTCATAGGCTCGTTTTCGGGTTTACAGACAACATTTGTATACCGAGCGGGGAGGACTATGTGCTAGGTCATGAAGTCGGTTTTTTTAAGGTTTTAACTTGGTGAATTACATAATCTCGGAATTGTTCGCCCGCGTTACCTTAGTGACATGAGGTTGGTGTGGATTGAGCCAAGTGAACTCAAGAACTCCAATTGCTGTTCAACATGTCATTCATACTTACAAAAAGAAAAACGTCAAATTGCCAAGCATAATAGGTTACCGATTACACGTTGTAGATCAAGGAACTAGGTTTATTTAGAATGTGTATACATCAGAAATATCTATGGTATGTTTAGCTGTGATAGTCTTCTGATGATCTACACAGAAATCGATTGTAAATAATAATAATTGTCAGTTCACATTTTACTTTTTAAGTTAATGTAGATTATCACCTAAACACCACCATATTACAATAAATAGTTATAACCGAGCAAAGCTCGGTCTCCCAGGTACTATTAAATAATTTACGCTATGCTAAAAGATATCGCTTCATTATGTGAAAACCATTATTATGCTCATATCATCTTATAGGTACTTTAATTACTTTTATGCGGGTATTCATTATTTATATGTCAACATGAGCTTACCAGGTATGTCCTCGTCCTTGTAATGGGCCACTGGAGTCAGGAAATCTCTTGGATTGGCCAGGCCGTTGGCACCTATAGGCCCGAGATCCGGCAGTTTGAAATGGCCATCGAATACTTCCAGAATGTAGCCCCTGCCAGGGAAATTGACCATCAGAGTAAATCATACTCAGCTCACACCAACCCATTGCCGGGCAAATACCGTGGGGTGGCGGAACTAGTGACACTTTTTTCCCAATAGTTCCGTGGGGCAAATCAACAATTAACTGGTCCACTCTCAGAAGCACACCGGTCGAAAAAACGAACAATGGAGAACAATAGAGGTACGGGCCAGCGAGCCATAAATACACGTTATTATATATTTCCTAGTTATGGCAGCAGACACCTCTATTTTTAAGCCGGTATGTACCATTTTTTATTTGATTGATTTTGATTTGATAGATAGATAAGATGTGTCGACGAGAGGGTTAAATTGTGTATACAGGTTTATTTTTGTTACTGCAAGAAAAATGTAATCATTATTAAATAAATACCTAAGTATAATATGCCTTTATTCCCAGTAGTCTCGGGGAAGAAGTCCCGTGGAACACCCAGTGGAGCAAATACCCGTTGAGTACCAGGGCAACAGTTTGTTGCGGGAGGTTAATTAATTCTCAAAGTGTAAAAAAGTGGTACTTTAAAAAAATATTATGAGTAGGTACCTATTTAATAACTTGCCAGGAAGTATTCAATCTTTATCTTTCAGCATCCGTTCAACATAACCTTTCATTAAGCCCCCTATGCCAACTTAACCCCTTTTGAATATTGAGAATTAACCTCCCGCAACAGTCTGCTGCCCTGGTACTTTATGGAAAGTTGAAGGGACGACGAGAGCGCCCAGTGCTAAAAATCCATAAAACGCCAGAGAACTACTGGGAAATAAGTACCTACCGTTAACGTTAAATTACATAAACTTAAACATACATACATGCACATTGCACATACATTGCTTCTCGCCCCACACTAGGATACCCTGTGTCGTGGGAACCACAAACATGTAAACATCCGAGACCTGGGTTTTTTTTTGTCCCCAGCTGGGATTCAAACCCGGGACCTCTCGCATAGTAGGCAGATGCACAACCGCTGAGCCACAGAGGTCTTCAATTTGATCCGAATATAGGAAGGCAAATACCCAGTGTGCATCGCGTCACTCATCTCGCTATCATAGTTTTGTGTCTTCACCTAGTGGGTCCATCGACAGCGACAGCGAACCGCATGCCCTGCTGCAGGACGGCAATCTCGTTAGGAGCCACTTCCATCTCGCCAAATTCTGTGGTGATCTTCAGGACACCTTGCTGGGGCACTGGGAATCAGGGAATCAATCAATAAAGCCAACCATTAAACAATAAATAAATAAGCAGTACAGGCAACATCAGATATGAGCACGCATAATACTCAAAGAAATCTACAATACACTCTAGATTTTGCAAAACAGGGGTAGGGAGGGACGCACGACGTCTTTTATCGCGCGAATTTAACCTGCGTTTCAGCAACGCCCGGAATATCACGCCTTCAGCAAAGATGACTGTAATTGCCATCAGCAGCCAATATACCAGGGGCCATGATACCTCTACGACTCTCAACGGCCTGCGGCCTTCTTCCTCAAGTAGGTACCGTCTCTTAGCGGAGATCGGATCGATCAATCCATGTTTTGTAAGTGACTGTTTGTTACCTAAATTAAAAAAAAATTAAAAAATCGGCCAACAATATAGCTATTGGTGACCGCGATGTCGCGGCTCGGAATACGTCGGTGATGTTATAGATTGAACCATTCTGCAAGGTTTTGAAGCCAGGCGACCAGAGGATGGATTTTGTACGCGATTCGCATGGTAATAGCGAGAGCGCAAAAATAGGATTTGGCTTGTCAAAGGCGCCGCCCCGAGACGCGCCGCGCTGGCTACAAACGGTAATCTGCGCCCTCGCTATCCATGCGATTCGCGTGAGAACGGCCTACTATTGTAGAAAGAACTCGGAACTAACTCACCTATAAGGAAGTCCCCATCGCTATTATAAAAGGCACTAGCATCCATCGACTTGTTGCACAAGAACACGTGTATCGCGATGCCGTGACGCGATCGTGCGTCGCCCGCACCGCACACCGTGTGCAGGCCGGACACGAAGTCCACGGGGGCGGCGGGCAGGTCGAAAGGGAGCCATCGCGACTGGGAAACAGGGCTCAATTTAAAGTTAAATAAAAATAACTACCCAAGTGCGAGTCGGACTCGCGCACGAAGGGTACCGTACTATCGTAAAACAAAAATTAAGCACTCAAAACAATAAAACAAAAACAATAAATAAATAAAAAAAGATTATGCTCTCACGAGGATTTGAACTCACGAGTACTCACGACCTACGGATTGAGAGCCTACAACATACCCGCTGAGCTACCTCAACGATGTAAGTTGACGCGAAATATACCATCATATTGAAATGCGTGATGGGTGTATCAAAACAAGTCTCTTGTATGGGGACCCCCTTTAATTTGTAATATCTCTCGTATTTCAGTATTTGTTGTTGTGGCGGCAACAGATATACATTCTGTAAAAATTTCAACGTTTTAGCTATTACGGTTCGTGCTGTAGGACCCGATGAAGGACAGACGGACAGCGGAGGCTTAGGTCCGCTTGGCACCCTTCGGGTACGGAACCCTAAACGTACACAATTACACAAACAAACCGCCCTAAGTATCGCTCGGCCCAAAAGTGCCCAACTGGCAGCACCGCGCGGCACAGAGTCAGCGACTCGAGCTGTCAGCGCGTGAGATCCTCTGGAATAGGAAAGTCCCGGATCGGTTGTCAAAACCACGGTCCCTCAAGCGACGACGCTCAATGTACTAAAGGCCCTGAAATATGTGAAAAACCTCTGAAAAAATTTCAGTAGGTAACTACTTACCTGATTTGGGTCTGGTTCTTCATCGTCCCACTTGTGCGTCAGGTATTTAGCGACGTCGTAGCGTTTGAATGGCTTCTGAACCGCGGATGGACGGATTCTGTATACAAACACAATAACTGAGTTACATCTTCGCCTTTAAGGGCGGGCCCTAGGCAAACGAAATTAAATAAAACATAAAGAAGGTTAAATAAGCCAGCAAAAAAAAATTCAAATTTTTTTTTTTTATTGACCACAAAATCATACATATTACTTAGTCAACGTCAATATAATATTAATATTTTTGTATACTACCGCCCGTTCGGAAGTTGTGGGCTTAGGGATGGAGCAAAGAAGGGCAAGAAACCTCCCCCGTACCTCTTTTAAAATATCAGAGCCTTAAAAATACAATGTTATGTATTTCTACTTAAGTCTAAGGAAATACACCGAGGAGAGACGTACTGACTCAGTCCATCGCCCCTCTTTGGATTTCTGTGCGCTGAGATGGTAAAGACCATGCAGTTTTGTCATCTAAATATTCTTTTACACTGTAATATGACTTCTTCAATAGGCCGTTTTTGACATAGTTTTTGAACCTCCTTTCTGGTAGGTCCGTTGCTTCATTAGGTATTTTATTATAAAAACTAACACATACTCCCATAAAAGAGTGAGCAACCTTACTGAGTCTGAACGCGGGCATAGCAATCTTATTTCTATTTCTAGTGCTAATACTATGATTATGACCTAAAGTCTTAAATAAACCTATGTTTTTTCTGGTATACATGATATTTTCATAAATGTATTGACAGGTAACAGTAAGTATATTGATATTTTTGAATTTGTCCCTTAGTGATTGCCTAGCATCTAGTTGATAGATAGCCCGAATGGCCCTTTTTTGTAAGACAAATATTGTGTTTATATCTGCCGCTCTCCCCCAAAGCAGTATTCCGTAAGACATAATACTATGGAAATAACTAAAGTAAACCAATCTGGCAGTTCCTACATCTGTGATGTGTCTGATTTGCCTGACCGCATAAGCAGCTGAGCTAAGTCTTCGTGAGAGACTAGTTACATGAGGACCCCATTGAAGTTTCGAGTCTATAGTGATTCCAAGGAAAATTGTTTCTTCAACGAGGTCTAGTCTTTCCGTTCCTATGCTTACACTCGTGTCCACCTGCCGCACATTCGGTAAACAGAATTTGATACATTTTGTCTTCTTCGAGTTTAATAAAAGGTTGTTACAATTAAACCAACTTAACACATGAGAGAGCGTACTATTTGCATCGTCTAGAATTTCTTGTTGTCTTTTCACCTTAAAGATAATGGATGTGTCATCAGCAAATAGTACAATCTGAGTCATTTTCTCCACCATATACGGCAGGTCATTCACGTAAACTAAGAAAAGGAACGGACCCAGAATAGAGCCTTGGGGGACACCAATATTCATATGCGTTCCGGTAGACTTATTTCTATTTATATCTACTTTTAGTACTCTGTCTCCAAGATATGATTCCATTAATTTTAAAGCATTGTCTTTAATACCATAGTGTTGCAGTTTGAGCAGAAGGGTTTGATGATCCACACAGTCAAAGGCCTTGGAAAGATCACAGAATACACCAACAGCATCCTGTGATCCCTCCCACGCACTATAGATGTGTTGTACTAGTGCTACTCCGGCGTCAGTTGTTGATCTGCCTTTAGTGAAACCAAATTGTTTTTTGTGGAGTAGCCCTGATGCGTTAAAGTGAGATTGTAGTTGATTCAGTATCACCTTTTCAAACACTTTGCTCAACACTGGCAAAACAGATACAGGTCTGAAGTTCGCAGGGTCTTCCTTGCTACCGGATTTGAAAAGTGGTATTAATCTGCTCATTTTCATGAGGTCAGGAAAAACACCTTCTGCTATACAACTATTGAACATGATTGCCATGTACGGAGCAATCACATCAATTACCGATTTAACTACTTTAACCGACATGCCCCATAGATCTTCAGTCTTTTTAACGTTTAGAAGTTTGAATGTTTTAAATATAGTTAGAGAGTCTATTGGTTTGAAGTTGAAGCCACTCTTGTGTTGGGGAACATTTTCAACCAAGTAATCTAGAGACTTTTCAGAAGAGGATGGTAGTGCTTCTGTTGTTATTATGGGTATAGTACTGAAGAACTTTTCAAATGCGTTAGCAACGTCCTCGTTATATGAGAGTAATTTACCATTAACTTTTAAATTAAAACTATATTCACTACACCTGACCTTGCCTGTCTCTTTTTTAATAATGTTCCATATAGTTTTAATTTTGTCACCCGAAACTGTAATTTGATTGTTTAAATATGAGCATTTGGCTTTATGACATTCTTTCCTAAAATTATTAGAACAATTTTTGACAAGGGTGACAAATTCCGGACTGTGGTCATAAGATTTTTGTTCATACAATTCATATAGTTTGGACCTACTCTGTCTTAATTCCTCTGAAGCCCATTCAGAGAATTTTATTTTATTATTATTTCTCACTTCGGTCAGATTAAACACATTTTCGAATTCCGTAGATATAACTTGGAACAGCTAAGCAATTGAACATACAGTGCCAACATCATCATACAAGAACACAATTTCAGTTGCGGTGCGAAATTGTATAATAAAACATTGTGACAGACAGATTTTCTGGCAAATTCAGGAGACTTTTCTATCGAGCAAAGTTAATAAAATTACGTTTATGGGAAAGCGAAGTCACGCTGACACTCGTGATAAACAAGCCAGTGAAAAAACGTACAGCAATAATACTCGTCATTCCGAGCGATTTGTGTTTTGCTAAAGGCTGTTTTTGCCTAGCGCGCCGTCTTAATCAATCATCGCGCCTTTCTCCGCACGGGGTGGCTGACCTCTGTCTGCACAAATGTGTCCATGTTTAGCCAGATATCCAATACCAATACTTACTCCGCTTTGCGTGACAGGAGACTAGCTCATCGCCGCAGTTATGGAGATTGAAGGTTTCCTCGCGATATATATCTAACTAAAACATTATGAGCTAAGCTATCTTGAGGCCAAAGTAGCTTGAAATATATCTAACTAAAACATTATGAGCTAAGCTATCTTGAGGCCAAAGTAGCTTGAAATATATCTAACTAAAAGATTATGAGCTAAGCTATCTTGAGGCCAAAGTAGCTTGAAATATATCTAACTAAAAGATTATGAGCTAAGCTATCTTGAGGCCAAAGTAGCTTGAAATATATCTAACTAAAAGATTATGAGCTAAGCTATCTTGAGGCCAAAGTAGCTTGAAATATATCTAACTAAAAGATTATGAGCTAAGCTATCTTGAGGCCAAAGTAGCTTGAAATATATCTAACTAAAAGATTATGAGCTAAGCTATCTTGAGGCCAAAGTAGCTTGAAATATATCTAACTAAAAGATTATGAGCTAAGCTATCTTGAGGCCAAAGTAGCTTGAAATATATCTAACTAAAAGATTATGAGCTAAGCTATCTTGAGGCCAAAGTAGCTTGAAATCGTTGCCTTGAATTTAGCCTGGCCCAATGCCGTGTCTCGATAAACCTACCTACCAAAGTCAAAGTCAAAGTTTTTTTTTATTAACCATAAAATCATACAGATTGCTTAGTCAAAGTCAATTTAATATTAATATTTTTGTATACTACCGCCCGTTCGGAAGTTGTGGGCTTAGGGATGGAGTAAAGAGCCTGTAGAGCCAAGTAACCTATCTTTACCTGTAGAGCCAAGTCCGCTTATTCTCATGTCTTGGCGCAGTGAACGCACTCCCCGACAGCTGTTCCGCGTACAGACCGTACGGACATCGCTGCGGGCTGTTCCGGCTGACGGGCAGGGCGCCCGGGCGGCGCGGGTCCTCGGAACTGAGCTCCGAGTCGAACCCGGAGAGGTACTGGAAGGTAGGGACAGCATGGATAATGATGGGCTTGTGGCCTGTCAAGTCAAAATAGATACTTTTTATGAACTGTCAAAACGGTACTTTTGTTCCTGAGTTCTATGAAATAAAAAAAAATAACCACAGAATGACGTCATGTAAAAGTGCCATCAAATGCTGTCTTTTTTTGCACAAAATTTACTTTATAAAATATATCTGCTGGAAATATACAATGCTGAGAAAGTCAAGCCATTTTGTACATAATGTTCCTAGATTAATTGGATTACCTTGGCCACAAGCCTATTATATGTATTGTACACATGGGTCTACTCCTACTCAGCAATCCACCTGTCTCATCCCTATTTGGTTTGCTGGAAGAGATCTCTTATTAGAGATAAGCTCGCCTTTGTACACGTTTTCTATGTTTTTATTGTCCTATGTAACTGTTTGTGTGCAATAAAGAAATTATGAATGAATTATGAATTAGTGTTATTTATTTATGGTTAAATGCCCGATTTCACCAACAGTTAGGGGACACTTAGCTCTTATTCTTAGCTGTCTGGCGATTGTCCCGGAGGCCGATTACTGAAATTGAGGGGGTCCCTTAATAGCCTCGAAGACCCTTAAACTTAGGTCAAAACAATGAAAGGAAATAAAGTGTCCCCTAGAATTTAAGGATTGTTGGTGCGATCGGCAATAAGGTGTGTACAATTGTGCCTCAGCCATCTCATGTGGGGAACAGGCGCAGACTTATAAAAGCATTGTCTCTAAATATGAAAGTGTGGTTGAGATGAGTTAAAATTAATCGTACACCTCCTGTTTTACCAGACTTGGAATGTCACTACGTGGCTAGATGTGCAGTGCCGATAATCGTTGTGTTACCACCTGCTACATGCTACTACCTATGTACAGCTATGTACTTAACCATATCTACGCAAAATAAACATATTTGTATTTGCATTTGTAAGCATGAAAGCAATCACTAAGGCTGGATTTCGATAACAAAAAGTTATACGAGAATAACTATCGCCTTAGGCTGGATTTTACGAACGAAAGAGTAACTTTTACTCGAGAGTATCTTCTACTTTTTCATAGACACCAGTGACACCTAGATCAGATCACCTCATTTTGAACTGTCATTTGTCATACACGTTATCCCCGGGATAGTTATTCTCGTATAACTTTTTGTTCATGAAATCCAGCATAAGTGAAAGGGAACAGCATAGTTCTAAGTTACGAATAGGGTAAGCAGCGACCTAGTCATAGGCTGTGATGTGGCGTCCGTGAGTCGAGTACGGAATCGCATGGCGATGGCGCCAAATTCCGGTATGTTTCCAAGCCCAAACCGACTGTCTGCATTCTCGGTATAGCTATGCTATTGCCATGCAATTCCTTAGGCGACACCCGGCTCAGGTGGGTTACTATCAACTCTTATAGCAGGACCTAACCCGGGCAGTTCTGCAACTTTCATACAAATTCATAACATTCTAGTATTGAAAAAGCAAAACTGCCCGGTTTAGGTCCTGCTATAAGAGTTGATAGTAACCCCTCAGGTTGCACAGCCCGTGCCAAACTTCTATGGCAAATTGTTGTGGCAACACACGATAGAAGCCACAGATCAAAAACTTAACTTCTCTGGCTTTGAGCAAGAGTGGGGTAGGGGTAACCTCTCCTTCTCGCAAAGGATGAGAGAATGAGAGAGATTACCCCCACCCCACTCTGAAAGACAGAATCTTGGCGAGCACTGTACACTTTGTATGGAGGGAGTAGCAAAACTCAAAAATATCTTACCTTCAGAGGCATATTTACCTAAAGAGGTAAATCTCAGCACACGGTTGATGTCGGAATGAGCACCTGTGATTATTACTTGACTTGCTGGTACAGACAGGCAGGAACCGGTAGCAGAGAATGTTGTTGTTCTGAATATAAATACCCGTTTACTTCAACCTGGTGAATAAATAATTGGGTATTTTCAAATATAAATACCCGTTTACTTCAACCTGGTGAATAAATAATTGGGTATTTTCAATTTACTCAATGGTACTACGAGTAGGTGTATGGAAGATGATAACTAACCCTAGACCTGCCTGACTGACCTAAACTTGGTGACACAGAGCCCAAATATTGTGATATTTTTAATTTTAAATTTTGTTTTTTTTTATGATTTTCATGTGTCGTCGACGCACATTGAAAATTATAATTTGTGAGTTACAAAAATAATTTATTAATCATCTATAATCATGTAAGTATTTCGTCCTAAAGTGTCACTATGATGCGATTTTTTTTTATATGATAGTAGGCACACCAGTTCACCACCAAATATTGTATCCAATCTACCCCCCGGATTTCCTCCCAAAACTTTCGGGTAAATACCATTTGGGTTTTTATTGGTTTCTGCCTTCGCCCATCACTTGTTCATTATCTATGCACACTCGGCCGGTTTGTTTGTAGATGTTGTTCGGAATCTTATTCTTGGAAAACATGTTTTATCTTGTATTACATTTAAATTGCTTAAGATACCGGTGTATTATTCTGGTACAGTTGTAAAAATCTTGAGGTTCTGACTGATAGCACAGATACTATAATATATATTATACTAATACAGATAGACCACCTAGAACAAAATATAACACCGGCGTAAACTGAGATGCTACGAAAGCTTCTTTAGTTCGAAGCCATTATCGCTTGGTGCAGCACCATCGAAAAATTACAAATACCACGAGATGGCGCTAAGATATATAGGATTTATTCTAAGATTAGCGCCACCTAGAAGTATGTTAACTGAAACCATGGCGTTTAAAGTAGGTACCTGCAAATCTTACTCCTCACGCCATCTCTTTTTTACGAAGGGTTACTAATTCTAATTAGTATGAGCACCCTGTGCTGATAGATAGTGGTATAACTTTCGGCTCGAAGGACCTATTATGACGCACACTGAACGGAGGGTATTAACTTATATCGTATAAGTTAACATCATCACCATCAGGCAGCCGAGATCTATCCACTGCTGGGTAGCTGACCCATATGCATATCTTTATATCCCGCATCTTTATCGCGGCACTTACTCCGGTTCTGAGCCTATCGCAGCCTCTGCCAGTTAAATGATACCGTCCGTCAATCTGGCCCGTGGAGTATCCTCATCTGGACGTTTAGAGGTTCTAGTTAGCCATTTTCAGGGTTCCGTACCCGAAGGGTGCCAAACGGGACCCTATTACTGAGACTTCGCTGTCCGTCTGTCTGTCTGTTGAAATTGTCACAGATGATGTTTTTCTGTTGCCGCTATGTTATAGCGGCAACAGAAAAACATCACAAATAAAAAAAATAATTAAAGGGGCTCCCATACAACAAACGTGATTTTTTTGCTCATTTTTGCTCGATATTGATAATGGTAGCAGGTAGGCATTTTTTTTGCGGTTTTTTATAGTTAATGGTACGGAACGCTTCGTGCGCGAGTCTGACTCGCACTTGGCCGGTTATTATAAAATTCATTCATTTTATAAGTTCTTATAATATATTTCTGTACTGTAAGATTCATGAATAAATACATTACATTACATACAGGCTGTGCCTAGAGCGGAAGCCACAAGTTAATCTTATTTTGATTCCCGAGCCAAAATAGAACATCTCCTAAACTCTAAAGCTTCTAACAACGTGTTTTACTGTACTATTTACATATACTTTTAGGCGTAGACAGAGAAAGGAATAGACGGAGTGCATGCGTACACCTTTGAGATGGAGATAGAGTTGGTTCTCAATAAGCATAATGTTCAAAATCAGTCTGCCACTCATCTGTCAAAACAAGAGCAAACAAGCATTTGACAATTCTGTGGCCAACAACAAAAACGCATACGCGGGTAAGGGACAGGTGATCGTTATTGTTTCTCGCTTACACAAAAATGATTCGTATTATGTCATCTCTTTCTTTTTTCTGACGATGTGCCATCTTATATACTCTCTTTACGCTTTTACGTGAAAGAAATGTTTTTTTTTTTTTTTTTGTATTTTGAATTTATTGTTATTATTCTGTTACCGCCTTTGTCCACCTTCCGTCATCTAGGTATCATGGGACAGGTGGGCACAATAACAAGTAACAATCAGTTTCAAGGTGATATCTTGAACAACTGGTCAGAGTCGCGTCGCAAGTATGCTAATGTGATTAAAATTGTGGGCTATTCTTGAGGTGTCAAAACCAGTAAACTAGAGGAACTTAAGACACTAAACTGATCCGACAAATCCGACAGCTCTTCCGCGGAGGCCACAGATTCCATTTTCAAACACACGATTTTAATTACTTTAGTTAGTATAGTTCGTGTCGCCTTCGGAATCGCAGGCAATTGTATTTTGTTGTATTAATTATATGTTGCACAAACTTTACAGCTGTTGTGCAATTAGTTGACTTTTTAACCCTTTAAAAACGTATTCAAATAAGTATCTGTCCCAGAATTTCCTTTCTCAAAAAAGTTTTACGAAAACTTCTTCGACTAGAATTGAGTATCAGAGTACTGCGGAAATATTTATGCCCTGTCAATACCAGGGGCTTATGAGAAACGATTAGTGGTATAGCGCTTAGATAATGCCACATTTAGCGGTCAATCTCTAAACAAAATAGATTTCGCCTAAACGCCAAATAACATTGCGCCCTTGTTATATCAATAAGCGTATAACATTTAGTAAGTAAGTAAATGTAACCCATTAATGTCCCCACCGAGGGGCACAGGCCTTTACCCGCATCCAAGTGAGATTGAGCCATACTCCACCGCGCTGGCTCAGTGCGTATAACATTTACTAGTATAAAATCTAATTAATGAAAGTGTTGAAGTATTCAAAATATTTTATTTTTCTCCCAGTTAAGTCAAGAACCTATTTCAAATAGGATAACAAACACATATTTTTATAACGAATAATCACAATTTATTAGGATTCAATCTTATTAAAAATGCTTTGGCATATCTTGAATGAACAAGCACGACTTGTATAAAAATGTGTGTCTGTAGTTTGCATATTATAGAAATATCGAGGACTTATTCTAATACAAAAATACTGCAGTCACTTTCTACATACCACTCTTGATTAAAGATAATGAATTTTCAGTTTGTCCAATTATAGCCCATTTTCGCACAAAGTATTATTATGTTATTTACTTTCTTCGAGGTATTACAGTACTTAATAATTACAACTAAAATACATATAATACAACAGGTAGAAACATAAACACAACCAATATACTAAAATAAATGTCCTGAGCAAGCATTACCTTCTGTATAAATAGAAGCAAAAACCATTTTGAAGAGTTGCTAACCAGATTTTTCAAAATTGACATCTTCGAAAAATGGCTATATTCTCAAAACTCCTTTCGAAACGCATATAAAAAGAGCTAAACTGTCTTTATACAGTTGCTTGGAATATTTATTGGTAACAAGAAGTATTTTAAAATTAACTTACAAATATAAAACGATTGTCATCAACTCCACCATCATCCTATGATCATCTCTACATCAATAAATTATTACATTTTAACCTCTCAAATTGAGAACAAGAGATTCCGCATTTGACTGTGCGCAAACGCATGGGTGCGGTCGGAACACGCCTTCATTGATATGCATGCATGACTACTCCGACATTACTGCAGCTACTTCCATCAATTGAGGTATTTAGGTTATTTTACTTTTAAGGTGTTCAGTGAGATCTCAATATTTTTACACAATAAGACTAATTACAAAATATAGTACATGTATTTTAACGCGAGCCGATATACAAACTTTATTAGGCTCTGGCTACTATAGGCCCTCCAAATGTTCTACCTTAGGTATGGCTTTGTATGTAATAAAGTCCAAATCCAAAGAAAAATTCTTTATGCTTGTGCCGTATGAAGGGTTAACATTTTTTGTCATGTAACAAATCTAGTTTACAACTATTTCATGTTATACAGGGTGAAACAGAAGAATGTAGTCATATTTTAGGGGGTTGTTAGGCAGACCATTCTGAGCAACTTTTACTATGAAACCGATTTGATCACAGCAACTTTATTTTTCATTGCTCCATTCGTTTTGGTCCGGGCTGTCAGCTGATTTGTATAGAGAAGTGAAAATTAAAGTTGCTCTGATCAAATCGGCTTCATAGTGAAAGTTGCTCAGATGTCCCTAACAATACCCTAAAATGTGAGTACACCATTCTGTTACAACCTGTACATTTGGAAGTATTCTTTCAGAGACATTCTTCAAATGTCATACTGAAAGAACTTGAAAAGCCAAAGATGACTCCAAAAATGCAATAAGTATACACACATACACTTGGCCAGAAATGATGGCAACATTTGCAGACTACTTCGTCTTTTCATGATATTTAAGTTACTAAGAACATTTAGTTCGTCTATTAGATAGAATATAATTTATTGCATTGCGCTAGCATTGCTTGCCAAGGTATACACGGACCAAGAGAAAATTGTAAACTAAGAATTTTCTACCTATTAAAAAATAATCAACTCAAGCCAGAATTAAGACTAGTCATAAACCAATACAAAAATAAACCCTACAAGTAACACAGTGATCACCGAAATCGAACGGCGATGGTTTTCAACCAAGTCCTGAATGAGTTCCTGATTGCGACTCGTCAGAGGTTTCTTTAACTTACTCAGCGTCACGCGTCTTCCAATAACGATAGGCGTCGATGTGCCGGGGCTGGATTCTGTACGCGAATCGCATATCAATAGCTATAGCAAGAGCGCAAAAATACGGATTTGGCTTGTCGCCGGAAGCGCTGAAACGCACCGCGCTGGCTACAAAAAAAAACCGGTAGACTGCGCCCTCGCTATTGCTCCGAATTGGGCTCCGGGTCGCGTCAAGTCTCTTGGCACCTGAGATCCGCGTGTAGGGGCGCATGAGTACAAGAGAGACACATGCATGGGCACGAGGTGCTCGACCATGTGTCATTAACAATAGGCTTGTGGCCAAGGTAATCCAATAAATCTAGGAACAAGTCTTAAGTTGAAGCATTATGTACAAAATGGCTTGACATTCTCAGAATTGTGTATCCAGCAGATATATTTTATAAAGTCAATTTTTTGCAAAAAAAGACAGCTTTGATGGCACTTTTACATGACGTCATTCTGTTGTTATTTCATAGAACTCAGGAACAAAAGTTCCGTTTTGACAGTTCATAAAAAATATCTATTTTGACTTGACAGGCCACAAGCCTATTTATGGGCGATAGGAGGTCAGCCCATTGTCCAATACATTAACACTAGGATGAAACAAAATAGAATGGCGAAAATAGCTCGCGCCATATCCAAGAGTCTCCGAAGAAGACTCAGGTACATGATGATGTGGTCCGACCAATTTGGGTCACGGAGACCGCTTCGCTTCAACTTGTCGCCTGTAGGCGTCGCTCGAGAGCTCGCATGTGGCTTAGGTAGCCAATGTTCTTAGTAAAGACACTCGCACATTGCGGGCGTGAGCACCCCATTATTACAATGGCAAATAAACAAACATCGCGGCCACTCACGCCCACTTCAGAATACCGTCCACTCCCGCACTGAACTACAACGAGTCACTCACGCAGGCGGTGCCTACAGGAACCTCGAATGCACTCTGGTGTGATCGGGGGAGAAACTTCGCTCGCTCAGGCTGGCGTCGCCGTACACGGGCGAGGCGGGCGCGGAGGCGTAGGGGCTGCGCGCCCAGGTGCGCGGCGGGGACGGCGGCGGGGTGGGCGCGGGGTGCGCCGCCGGGAGCCGCACGGACACCTTGGGCGACAGCCGGGACTGGACTGCAAGAGGGGGGGGGCTGGTTATCGCAGGTACGGGATCGTTAAGGCCGACCAAACTAACGCGTTCGGTCCGCGTCCGCGGTGGCGGTCAGTTATGGGCTCTACTCACGGTGCAATCTGTCTCGCGATTTGTTGCTACAACTTGTTGCCTTGCAACAGATTGCAGGTAGATTGCATCGTGAGTAGGCAGGTTGCATGCAATCGATTGCATCGAGATTGCATCGTGAGTAGGCAGGTTGCAGGTAACTTATATTTATCTCTCTGTCTATCTTCCTGTTCTGTCCTTCTCTAGCGGTTACAAGGGACCCTGCTTTCTATGAGTTGCAGGGACAGATTGCAAGCCAGGTTGCATCGTGAGTAGAGCCCATTATTGTGAACGAATTTGAATTTAGCGAATGAGAGATCGTACAAAACAACTGGCAACCAATTGTACAAACGAATCGCAACACAGTGGCTATAGCGAGAGTGCGAAATAGCGGTTTGTTTGTAGCCGGCGGCGGCGCGGCACGTTTCGGCACCGTCGTCGCCAAAACCGGAATTTCACGGCCTCGCTAGCAATTCCCGTGCAATTCGTTTGCACAATCCGGGATCTCCTCCGCTCAGAGAGAGAAGAGAGCCAAGTTACCTGGCAGGGCCTGTAACTATACATAACTTTAGCATTAAAAAACCCCCGCATAAAACCTGTCTTGCAGTTTCATCTCCAGGTCTCATCATCAGGTCTCATCACAACGAATCTAAAACCAAATGAGCCCAAATTTGACAGGTTTACTTTGCGAGAAGCATCATAGGGTTTCCGCTCCCACCTTCGAACTCCATCATCAGACCAGCTCGATGGTACCATTACAACCAGCTCCAAGAAATCTACTTTTGAATAAAAAAAAACACACATTCAAATCGGTTCACACACAGAGTGACTCACACGTAAGTTGTCATTACGGGAATGTTGGCTTAGAAGAACTCAATCCTAGAAAATGCAAATAGTTGGCATACCAGGAAAAATTGAATGAAAATATAAAAAAACCGACATAAAAAGGAAAGGAAACGTCTTAACTCCGTTAAACTTATAACACCCCTTTTCTCCTTCGTCGGGCGGGGGTTAAAAAGCACAAAACCAGAAGGTATATACTCACTTAGCACGTACGCCGCGACGACGCCGGCCAGCGTGGCGAGCGTGGAGAGGTGCGGGCTGAGCAGCGCGAACAGCGCGCCGAGGAGCGTGCCGCACGCCGTCGAGCACTCCTTCTGCACCTCCACGCGCCACTCCTGCGTCCACAGACGTGTTAAGTATATCGCGGGTAACCAGTATCTCCATGATGAATGACTTATGCCCGATTACACCAACGGTTAGAGGACACTTAGCTATTACTTAGATGTCTAGCGGGCTAGCGATTGTTTCAGAGGAACGAGGGCAGGATCATATCTGTTGCTCATCTTACTAACGCGTCTATGAACACCACCTATATCAAAGAAAACCATTTATTTCAGTATTATTTTTCATACTACTAAGAAAGACAATTCACATAAATTAAATTGTATAAATTGGAAATTCAAATGATTTCCGTCAAAACGATTGCTAGGTGGCCCCTGATAGGGAATAAAGAGGGGATCTAAAAGATAGGGATTGTTGGTGTAATATCAATAGCAGTAAATTATAGTCAATAGGTACAGTTGAGTTCATTAATGTATGAGCAAAACCAAGGCTTCAAATATAAATGTACATGGAATGGTTGGTATATTTAAATATCTGAGCAGATTCACTTATGTTTTATTGAATGTGCTCAGATATTAATGTATCCTGGTGAAGTGATTTTATTATGATAGAATAGATGTATCGTTCAACTACAACAACATGGACTAACATAACTTCTCATCAGTGGGTACTTTATAACAATAACTTTTCAATTGTTATCTGCCCGATTTGACCATTTACACTGACTCAAGGCATGTACATATTGTACATTGTACAACACATGGTGTAAGTAATTTGTAATGCTAATACAGTAGTTTTGAACCACAAACCTGCGCCGTCCGTCGCGACTCCACCAGCACCCACCCCGCCCCGCACGTCGCGTCCTCCCCCGCCACCGTCACCGTCACCACCCCCTCCCCCGCCCTACTGGTCACCGTCAGCCCCGGCGACGGCGTCACCTTCAGCCGAGCCAACACGGCCGGGTCGCCAGTCACGGTGAAGATCGCGGGCGGGGCGAGGAGCGAGACGGTGGAGGGGGTGAGGTGCGCGGGCGGGAGGAGGGCGGCGCGAGCGCAGGTGCGGTGCCGGCCGAGGGAGGCGCACACTTCGACGGAGGTGGCTGTTGTGATGGGGAGGCTGGGGGTTATTGAGCAGCCGATTCGACCTGCGGGAGAACATTGTCACAAGACTTAAGAGTCTGGCTACAGTCTATTCGTGATAAGAATGCAGTGAAATTTAAATTTAAATATGTTAATACACACTCACAGGACACAACCTTCGCGTTCGAAAGTTTGCCTTCAACTGGTCACTGTGAACTTGGCTTGATAATTGGAAACGATTTGATTGGTTACGGGGCGTGGCTAGGCCGCCGGACAGTGATGACTTTACTGCATTCTTATCACGAATAGACTATAATTAGAATTGAACATCGCAAACCGCGGCAAATTTAAAAATTCTTATGCTTGTAACACCGGATATATGTATATGTTGCCGGCAAAAAATGAAATCTGTCATTCTACAGAGTTACTGGTCAGTTTACCTAACAGATGTATCCTAGAGAACGATAGTTTTCATACTTTGACGGTGACCTATAATACATCAATGTTACGATGACCATAGAGAATATAAACAGCAGTGTGGCCGCTATAGAAAAGCACTCGTCCAAATTAGACTAGCCAGACTCTATAACATAACCTGTACTGCGCACATGAGATTATACGTACTTGGCTCTACAGGTTATCAAGACACAGGTTTAACCATGCCATGCTATTAACAAGAGGCATTTCGTAATTTCGTAATTTCTTTATTGTACTCACATGACAGTAAAAATAGCTTAACATAGAAAAAATATGTACAAAGGCGAGCTTATCTGTAATAAGAGATTTCTTCCAGCAAACCATGTTGGGTAGGAGACGGAGATGATAGGTAAGGGGAAGAATTGCGCGTACAATAAAACTATTCTAGTACCTATAATACCTAGTGCGGGGCCAGAAGCAATGTATGTGCCTGTATAAAAAAAATAGATGCTGTAACCGTGAATATTGAGTTTATGCGAGCTTTTCTCTAAGAAGTGAACGCGTTACCTTCAGCGACATCCAACTTGGCCTCGGCTAGGTGCGGCGCCGCTGTGACACACTCGAATGGCAACTGCACCTATAGCACAGAAGAGATAATAGTACTCCGCCTATAGGAAAGAAATTAGCTCTACAGTCTATTCGTGATAAGAATGCAGTGAAATTTAATTTTAAATCTGTTAACACACACACTTACAGGACAGGACACAACCTTCGCGATCGAAAGTTTGTCTTCAACTGGTCACTGTGAACTTGGCTTGATAATTGAAAACGATTTGATTGGTTACGGGGCGTGGCTAGGCCGCCGGACAGTGATGACTTTACTGCATTCTTATCACGAATAGACTATAATATTTACGTTATCTTTCGTGTGAACACGTGACTATATGTATAGATTGTATTGTAGATAGACGAGAAAGAGAGATCACAGCTCGCGTCGAGCCAAAGAACATTTCTTATACAGGGTGAGATTTAATTAGCTGACCATATCTTGGGGAATGATGTACCCATCAAAAAAAATTTTCGTACATTGTCCCAGTACATTGCCCCGATCAGCTGATTTCAAGTTACTATGGGAGATCCAAATTATTTTTTGTTTGCGACCGTATGTTCCTTGGGGAAAGTTCTTCATAATGATGGGTACTATCATTCCCCAAAATATGGTCCGCTAAAATGTCACCCTGTATTTCTTGCAGACGATTATTGATGAGCACTCCTCCCGATAAACACCCATATATTTGGTGGAAAACATGGGAATTTACCCAAAAACACCCTAATTACGCTTTTATGATGGCCATCTATGATAGGTACACATGGCAAATCAAATAACAAGTAAACAGGAAGACATTTACAACGGAAAGCGGAATTTTGGCGCAGCCTGTACCTGTACGCCAGCCAGCGTTTCCCGCTGTTGTTCTGTACACATCACCATGTCGGCAGTGGCACCCTCTGCCGCGAGCGAGAGCGGGACGAAGGAGGCGGGCCAGTCGCCGGCGAGGAACGACATCTGTTGGAAAGTGGAGGCAATTAACGGGTTTATCGTATGGAACTGTAGTTACACTCATACAAGCTAAAGGCCCCATTAGGAGACCGGAGAGAGAGAGAGAGAGTGTGTGAGAGAGAGAGAGAGAGAGAGAGAGAGAGAGAGAGACGAGACGAAATTACGAGACCGTAGAAATTGTTGTCAAATTCAATGAGCTCATAGTAACATACGTCTAATATGAATCTAATGAGCAATGTCACTTGGTCGGTTTATATTTTTACTATGGAGTTTGTTTACAAATATTATACGGTCTCCTGAGAGGCCTTTAGACCTATTAAGCTCTGACGGACGGTCGGACAGACGGCGGAGGCTTAGCAATAGGGTCCCGTCTGGCACCCTTCGGGTACAGAACCCTAAAAACAAGATTAGCTGGATTAAGCTGGGGTCCCACGGCCCGTGTTATCACAGGCCAGGCCGCGCCAGATCAGACCGTCAGGACGCGGGACCAGTCGTGTCCGATGGCAAATAAACTATTTCTTTTCTATTCTTCATGGAGCCTGTTGTCGCCCGTCCGATACTTCGGGAGTCGGTAATATCAGCGCGGTCCCACGGCCCGTTTATCACAAGCTGAGCCTGAGCTGTGACGAGCCATGGTACTCCAGCTTTACCGAATGTGTGTGTACTTAAGACGGCGCGCTTTAGCAAAACACAAATCGCTCGGAATGATGAGTATTATTGCTGTTCGTTTTTTCACTAGCTTGTTCATCACGAGTGTCAGCGTGACTTCGCTTTCCCCTGAACGTAAATTTTTATTACTTTTGCTCGATAGAAAAGTCTCCTTAAGTTGCCCGAAAATCTGTCTGTCGCAATGTTTATTTTTCCAATTTTGCACCGATTCGAATTTGTGTTCTTGTTATTTACCTAATCATTATAAAAATGGCACAGTATGTTCCTCAGTTAGGCTTCACCTTCTTTTATTTAATTTCCCCTAAAAATAAGTTAAGCAGGATATTATAAGTTCTGCTTGCCTCGGGCCCCCGCCTTTGACATTTTCCGTCAATCTCTCACCTTCTCAATTTGAACTTGGTGTATCGTGGCCAGTCGCGTCGGCCTATCACCTCGCAGCTGATGCTTCCCCGTGCCATCGCGGGCCAGCAGCGCTATCGTGACGTCATCGACCACGTGGAGAGTGACGTCATCAGGCGCACGCCAGCCGGCACCGGGTAGGCAGAGAGGGCGGCCGGCCGAGACTGGGGGGAGAGGTGGGAGTTGAGGGGGGAACGGTTAACGTTCGAAGATAATGACAGCTGTCAAAATGTCGAAAATCATGTCACTTGGCGTATCGCTTAACGTCTATCTGCACTTTTAAAGAAATCATCTTTTGGAAAATCAAAGAAATAGCCAAACATTTTAATCATTTTTTTGAATGGGAAGTGCAACTTCGCATCGCTAGATGGCACTGCCAAATGTCTAGCACGCTGCGTCACCACGTGGGCTCTACTCACCTATGTACCGCTGCGAGTGTGTGTCGGGCCCAGTGAGCCACACCTCGTCGCGAGTCCCGCCCGACTCCGCGGTGACGAGCGCGCCGCTTGCCGGCACTCCGCTCGTCACTAGCTCGCTGCCGAGCGCGCTGAGAGATCGAGAGGAAATGTCAACGGTATTTTGTACTATACTCTATCCATGCTTAGAAGCAATTGACAGCTAACCTAAGACTTCATAAAATCCACTTTTTAATCACTAGGGATGTTAAAAAACAATCGGAATGTTTATTCAGTTGAACTGACAGAAGAATTGTCATCGCCATCACTGCTATTAGCACTTACAGATATAATTATTTAATATTCAACCATATTTAAGGTAACTGAAGAATCAAGAATAAAATTTAGACATATTTCTGATTCACAAATGTTTAAAGTTCAAGTTCAAGTTAAGTTTATTGCTTCCATAACATAAACTACAACATTTGTTCTTTTGATTATTTTTTTATGAGCAATATCCCCTCACTCACAGGCTAGGACTGACATCTGTCAAGTTGGCTGTTACATTAGATACACTACACTATAAAAGGCACATCATTATAGTACAATAGTTTTGCCAGTCGAGTAAACGTTAATAAGTTAAGGCACGGCTACACGCTTGAACATACTTGCGCAAATTTCAATTTTTACAAGCAAGCATGTCCGTCGATTTTTGCACAAACCATTTGCGCATGCAAGTCGCTGCGTGTAGCCGGGCCTTAGGTTTGGAACATGAACGACCCTTGACGTCCCCCCTAGGTATTGCTGACAAGCTATACATATAATTCTCAAGCAGTTAAGTACCAGAGATCTTTCGAATACTTGACACTGGCAAAACTAAACTCAAAAGAGGTTAGCACGCCACTATGAAAGGAAGGTAAGACCGCGCCATAAGCAAAAACAGCCTTTAGCAAAACACAAATCGCTCGGAATGACGAGTATTATTGCTATGTTTTTTTACTAGCTTGTTTATCACGAGTGTCAGCATGACTTCGCTTTCCCATAAACGTAATTTTATTAATTTTGCTCGGTAGTCTCCTGAAGTTGCCAGAAAAGCTGCCTGTCACACAATGTTTTATTTTACAATTTTGCACCGCATCTGAATTTGTGTTCTTGTTATTTATCTAATCATTATAAAAATGGCACAGTATGTTCCTCAGTCAGACTTGTTTAGCTTGGCTAAACTTGCTTTTTATTTTTTTATTTAATTTCCTCCAAAAATAAGTTAAGGATGAAATTCTAAGTTCTGATTGCCTAGGGCCCGCCATTAGGTGATAACAAAGTTTTATATTGTGTGTGTGTGCGCTGATGCAAATAAATAGATAAAATACAAATACAAATACTACCTGTTCGCCGCCCGTCTCGGGTGCAAGTTCAGCGGGTACACAGTCGCATTAGCTTCAGGCGCCAACAGCGCGCGGCCGACAGAGTTGCGCAGGACGATTCGGACCGCGTCCTCATCTTCAGCTGGTTCTAGCGTGCAGTAGTGGGGGGTGGCGACCTCTATGTGGATTATCTGGAACAATGGCGCCGGTTTAATAGGCTTGTGGCCAAGGTAATCCAATAAATCTAGGAACAAGTCTTAAGTTGAAGCATTATGTACAAAATGGCTTGACATTCTCAGAATTGTATATTTCCAGCAGATATATTTTAAGTCAATTTTGTTCAAAAAAAGACAGCATTTGATAGCACTTTTACATGACGTCATTCTGTTGTTCTCACATAGAACTCAGGAACAAACGTTCCGTTTTGACAGTTCATAAATAGTATCCATTTTGACTTGACAGGCCACAAGCCTATTGGAGTAGGAGGAAGAATATAAAGCGACCGCGGCGGTCAAGCCCATTAGCTAACACTGTCGCCTTTGTATCGCGAAAAAATTTGAAAAGGCATTCCGATATGGTCCATCCTGTGTGCAAAGAGGCTGTACAAACATTCAATGGCATGTGTGTACTATGTTAATCATATTTTCACGTTTTGTTTAGATAAGATGTCGACTGTCACAGATAAGGTGTTTCTATCTTTACCACGTAAGTTTGTACAGATTTATATATATCTAAGTTAGTATTTCTAATAATAAAGTAGTTTAGTATCTGAGCATATCTCAAGCCTTTTACTCTACTCCAGAAGGAGTCACTCATTGGCAAAGCACGTTCATCGTAAATATTTTTATGCACATACTAGAAAAAATCACAGACAATCAATACAAGACATCAATCAGATTTCGGATCAGGAAGTGTGCTATCTCTGTCTAAATTTCTTGCTGACTGATTGTGTAAATGACGCTAAAGCATCAGCATCAGCCTGTCCCTTGGATGTTTACACTCGTTCCCACGGCTCACTACTTATACTCCTGTGCCTGTGTGTCTGTCTGTCTGTCTGTCTGTACTCACGTGCTCGCGGTAGAGGCGCGCGCGCTCGTGCGTGTGAGCGACGCGCACGGCGCCGTGCCCCGCGCGCACGCCGCGCACCTCACCCAGAGCGGACACCTCCAGGGCGCCATCCTCGCTGCGGACACAAACACAGACTCTAACACACGTCACGATAAGGTATTTTTCATGTGATCTATTCTAAAAGAGCTCTTTTAATCCCGGCAAACAGTGTCACATCTCGAGTGATGTACGTTGAATCAGGATTTTACTATTCAACTCTGGAATCCCTCGCTCGCTCTGTCTGTATTCAAAAAACACCCTAGCCTAAAAATAATTCTTTAATCCCTTGGTAAACAATCTACTATTGCGTACTATAGTAGTAAAAGTATGATTAAAATGCGCAATCAAAATCTCATGAAATTGAAATCCTGGGTTTAATTAAATGCATAGCCTTCATAGCATAGATTTCATTCAAGCTTCCTCGAAAACATTTGATGACCTGCCAAGCCGAAAGTCGGTCGTTTGATTTCAGCAGATAGCGTCGAAATGGTCAGAGTGGGTAGAATTTTATGTCTTTTCAAAAGATTATCTTATCATCACGTGGTGTTTTGTGTAATATGCTCGGGATTACTCTTTAGTTTCGCTACGCTTGCCCGCTTTAGGACTAACCTGTAAGCCTTATACTCGCTGCGCGGCGAGGTCTTCAGCCTCACGACGGACCCCACAGCTAGGGCCAGCCGCTCGGGTGTGGGGAACGGCTGGGGCAGGCCCTCCACAGACGTCTGGATGTCGGTGACGGCGAAGATCTCGACTGTGCTGTCCCAGGTTCGAGACTCGCCCAGCTGAGAACGAATTTTATCTATTGTTTTGAACCCGTACCCTCGATATCTACTTGGATTTACATTTGTCTGACGCGTTGTGTTGTGAGGTATCAGAACGGTATCGGTTTCAAACATTTAGAATGGTGAGATTTATTTATTTATACAAGGTGTAAATTAATTAACGCAAAATTAAAAACTGCTTTGATAGGGACATCATTTATATATTTATATTTATATTTTCTTTATTAGGAAAACAAACAGCTTAATCTATTACATAACAAAAAAAACAATGAGTTAACACACAAGCCAATAAAGTTTTCACAAAAAAAAAAATTGACAAAGGTACTCAGAACAACACTAAAATGTATTACTTGAATTTGTATATAAAGTTACCAACAGAGGGAGATATATGGTTCTACAGTAGGTAGTTCATTTTGAGCAACTTCATTATGAAACCGATTTGATCAGAGCAACTTTATTTCTCACTTCTCCATACAAATCAGCTGACCCACTCAGGCCAAAATGTACTGGGAAGTGAAAAATAAAGTTGCTCTGACGAAATCGGTTTCATAATGAAAGTTGCTCAGAATGATGGCCCACTTTGTATCTACTAACAATATTAGATAATAGCCTCAGCTTAGCTTAGAGTCGTTTTAATAACTGTATCACGTGATCCCCAATTGTGCAGGTTTCATCACGTGACATTGGGGAAATTATTGTGGCAACCATGGCAACACACGATAGAAGCCACAGATCAAAAACTAAAAAAAAAACTTAAGAAGTTTCTCATTTTGCGTTAATTCATTCACACGTGAATTTGTGTCGTGAGACTTCTGATGCGTCGCATGATAAATGTATGAAACTGAGACCATTCTGATGGGTCCCAAAACAACACGTCAGACAAATGTCAATCCAGCGTCAGGGGTGGCAGGGAACCCGGGACTCTCCCGTGGGATAAACACAAGCAGACGCATGTGAAGAGTGGACCGTCTGCACAAGTGGACCGATGGGGAAAGTGGACGGATTGTACCGGGATCTTACCTGCCCCATATTCCGTACGCGAACATCGATCGTGATGAGTCCCGCCTTCAGAGGCACAACTCTCACTGTCAGGCCTTCCGCTATCGTCCTCTCCAGTTTGTCTGAAAGGAAGACGTTTAATATTTACTTGTTCTATGTGTGTGTACCGGTAGTATACAATAACCGGCCAAGTGCGAGTCGGACTCACGCACGAAGGGTTCCGTACGATTATCTATAAAAAACCGCAAAAAAATGTATGAGAGCCCCCCCTAAATATTAATTTAATTTTAATTTAATTATTTATTTTTTAAGTAAATAATATACTCAATATATTGTGAAAATTTTAAGCGTCTACCTGCTACCATTATCAATATCGAGCAAAAATGAGCAAATAATCACGTTTGTTGCATGGGATGGTAGCCCCCCTTAATATTAAATTTTTGATTTTTAGTATTTGTTGTTATAGCGGCAACAGAAATACATCATCTGTGAAAATTGTCTATACTGTGTTTCTAGGGCAGGCGAAAAAACGTACAATGACCTAAAGTATTATGTTAGCGTCGAAAGAAAACGATACGTATCGCCCTCTATGCACTTCTGTATCGTTTCCGCGTTATGCTGCGTTTCGTGGTACGGGGTGGGGTGAGCGACGCTAACAGTCAGAGATAATAAACATGTTCAAAATTGGTTCTAGTTTTCGAGTGCGAGCTTTTAGTTGCTCAGGTCCAAAACCATGTATATATGTAATTAAACATCTTTCAGATATCAGCAAACAATTTTATTATAAATAACATACATAAATATAATAAATATTTTTTTTAATTATAATTTTATTTATTCCCTACATTCATACGACTGATAATTGAACCTCACCAAAAATGGTTGGTGATCACTGTGGTAGGCACAAAAGTCAATGTCCGTGTTTTCGCCTGCCCTAGGAACACAGTATAGCTACCACGGTTCATGAGATACAGCCTGGTGACAGACGGACGGACGGACGGACGGACGGACAGACAGCGAAGTCTCAGTAATAGGGTCCCGTTTGGCACCCTTCGGGTACGGAACCCTAAAAAGTCAATAAGTTCAAAGACTATAAAACACGACTGCTAAAACATTGAGGTATAGAAAGTATGAATCCTATAACCACGGCTCCCTAGAAAAGATACAATTCGCTAATAGCACTCGCCGTTGACGCTAAAGGAGATTTATCTGATTTGACGTTTGGGAACGAAGAGACACTTATATTTTTTCCTTCACAGTAGAAATTCTCAGATGTTTAAGAGTCACCTGTCAGTGTTTGTAAGGAGAGTCTGCTCCTCAGAGCCGGCGAGGGTCAAACTATAGGTTACGTAGGTCTATAATTTGTTAGCGAAAGCGTGGTGTTCTGGCTGCAGGTCCACACTCCGTTTTGATAAGGGTTCCCTGGCTTTTCAGGTGACGTCACCACTAACCGTCTCTGTGCGTGGTGTACAGATGAGCGTGCTCCCTCACGGTCCACGTGACACGAGGCTGCAGGGCGGCTAACACTCTAGTCCCCAGCCCGTCCGCCTCCAGCCACAGCGGGCATGGCGCGCCGACCAGCAACGTTTGAGTGGCTACGTGTATTCGGAGGTTCGTTATTGGGATCACCTGGGAAGGTCAACGTAAACAGTTATCTTTACTGTAAACAAACAATTACATAGAATAAGAGATACCTATAGAATACAAAGGCGAGCTCGTCTCTAGTAAGATATACACGGTGTAAATGAATTAACGCAAAATGAGAACTTACTTTGTTAGGGACATCATTCTGAGGAACTTTATTTTTCACTTCCCAGTACATTTTAGCCTGAGTGGGTTAGCTGATTTGTATGGAAAAGTGAAAAATAAAGTTGCTCTGATCAAGTATCTTCTACTTTTTCATAGACACCAGTAACACCTAGATCAGATCACCTCATTTTGAACTGTCATTTCTCATACAAGTTATCCCCGGGATAGTTATTCTCGTATAACTTTTTGTTAGTAAAATCCAGCCTTAATAATAATGTACAAAGGTATGGTAAGAGATCCCTCAGTGATTTATATTGTAGAAGAACAAACATCATTTTGACCGTGTAAATGTAACTGACTTTATCAATACATCAAGGAGTATCAATACATTACAATCCCTTCCAGTTAACCAAGTAAGGATGATACAGGTGGATTGTGTCACATAGTTCAACGATTTTGTTGTCAAAGTTGTAAGATACGGTATAGGGCTCTCAGTACAGATTTCCATTTGTTCCGATCTTGGGCCATCTGATCTAGCTCCGCCCAATCTGAGCTCACAATGGCGGCCTCTTTCTCCGATGAACATCGCAACTATGTTTTGGGGCGACCTTTCTTCCGTTTCGGTCATAGTTATAGTTTTATATTTCGTCAATAGTATGTGAGATGTGTGTGATCCTACCTCGACATGTGCGTCCGCGCTGGTCATCTCCGCGCCGCTGACGTCACGCGCCACCAGCTTCACGTGTGATTTGCCGATAGCAAGCCCGTGCACCATGCCGGAGCCCGACACCTGCCAACAGTAACATAGCAACACTCACGACATAGACACTTGAGCTCCTTGAACACCCTCACCCAAAGGCCTCCTACTCCAGCTAGTCGGAGTTAGGATGGCTGAATTATAAGAGCAGATAGAGTAGTTTTCCTCATGAAGTTTTCCATCACCGTTAGAACGAATCTAACTTTAATCTAACTTTCTAGCTATTAGGGTTCGTGCTCTAGGACCCGCTGACAGACAGACAGACGGACATCGTGGGCTTAGTAATAGGGTCCCGTTTGGCACCGTGCTGGTACGGTACCCTATGAAGTCAAGGAGTGTATGAACATACCTCGACATAGTTGTTGCCTGCCGTGCCCGCATACTGCAAGGTGGCCAGGTGCGGTGGTGGGCCGCCTTGGTGACTCAGCTGCAGTTTGGCCCCGGCCGGCAGACGGACGTCGGCCGGAATGATCGATAGGGGCGGGAACACCAGGATCTGGGCGGAGAAAAGTTCATCATATCATATCTTCACTGGAGTGGATCTCCCAAAGAGAGTCAGTGAGTAAGTGAGTGAGAAGAGTTGCAAGTGTCACAGGATCCACCCAGACTAACCCCCAGAGTGGTGTTCGTTCCATTGGTGGATCGAGTGGGTGGATCCTAGTGGATTGAGAACGTTTTTTTTATTTATTTATTTATTTATTTATTAAGGCACATCAACAGCACACATATTATAATTACAGTAAAAATTCTACAGTAAAGTTCTTATATGAGTGCCTATTATAGATGAGCACAACATTGACCAATTTTTGTACTAAATAGTAATCTTAATTTTTAAATAACTTACTAGGGTAGTGGAAATAATATAACTTAAAATTAGGTATTAAATTAATTAAATCTACGATATTCTATAAAGAAATATCAATTTTGAATATATTTTTTAATTTTATTTCTAAAGACAGGCAAGCGATCATGAAATATGTCTGTGTTGGTTTTGCTACTCGTGTTGTTGTAATTGTCGCACATTCTGGGAATAGGTGAGTGCTTGTAGATATTTGTTCTGCAGAGCGGTATATGAAGAGTGTTAGGGATGGGCTTGCGCGGATAGTTGTAAGGCACTGTTAGTCCTATCTGGCTCAGGATGTTACTGGCGTCCAAGTTATTGTTACAGACCTTATGTAAGAAAAGGAGGTCCTGCAAATTCCGTCGGAAGTTTAATGTTTCCATTCTGAAGTGGATTAGCCGCCGTTCATAGGGTTCCCTGTGAGAAATGCCTGGATGACTGTACGCTAAATGTTTAGTGAATGCGTGCTGGATGCGTTCGATTCTTTCGGAGTGAACCGTGTAGACGGGATTCCAGACAACGGATGCGTACTCGAGATGGCTACGAACCAGGGACGTTATTCAGTGAATCATGTTGACTGGCATTTTAGTGGTCCCAAAAGGTTCATATCAAAATCTATAGATGGCCAATGGTGCATACAAATTACCTGCGTACAAACATCAGACTGTTTCTCTGAGGAATAAATGCGGTTTTTTCTTGACGGTTTTTTACAAATCCAATAAAGGGCTGGCTGTGAACTACACAGTTTTTTGCAGTATAACTGAACTACTGAGGCTGAATTTTACCAACAAAAAGTTATGCGAAAATATTTATCCCGGGGATAATTTGTATGACAATGTCAGTTCAAAATGAGGTCATTCTATGAAAAAGTACAAGGTACCCTCGAGTAAAAGGTTACTCTTTGTTGGTAAAATTTAGAACGGAAACATTTCTAATTTCGAAGTGATTTGACATTTGTTAACGAAAGTGGTGTGTAACATAATACGATGTATGATTTTGTAAAGTAGGATTCACGGCATACTCACCTCCACCTCCGCGCTCCACACGCCCCCCACCCCCGCCCTCACTCTCCCCACCCCCTCGCGCACCCCGCACAGCCGCCCTCCCTGCACCCGAACGTCCCCCGCCACGCGCCACTCCGCCGCGCCTCCGTGGGACAGGAGGCGCCGCGACGCGCCGCGTGAGACTGCGGTGATGGGGACGCAGGCGTCGGTGCAGACAGCGGGGGATGTCGACACTTCCACGGTTAGGATCTCTTCGACGTTCAGCTGGGGAGGTGGAAACATTATAGGCTAGTTAAACGAGCGGAATAAAAATCCAATCTTACCTTATAGGCTAGTATTTTACTTACCTATTTATTTACAACAATTCATAAATAAATAAATAGTATTTAAACGAACGGTAAGAAAGTCCAACCAAACCTAACTGAAATTACTAAATCTTCAGACAAAATACTAAACTATAAACCTCTTGGGCGACTTGTCGGAATGTCATCATTTTGGTCGGAGATTTAGGTAAGTATCAATATTATTTCCGAATATCATACAGGATGTAACAGAAAGGTGTAGTCATATTTTAGGGAGTTGTTAGGGACACCATTCTGGGCAACTTTCGCTATGAAACCGATTTGATCAGAGCAACATTAATGTTCACTTCTCTATACAAATCAGCTGACCGTCCGGAACAGAACGTATGGAGCAATGAAAAAAAAAATTGCTCTGATCCAATCGGTTTCACAGTAAAAGTTGCTCAGAATGGTCTCCCTAACAACCCCCTAAATATGACCTTTCTGTTACACCCTGTGTATATTTACGCCCTTTTCCGTACAAGGCGGCAGGGTTCTGGTGATTCTGGACGACTTAGTTTATTCCTATCGTGTACACGTTTGTTAGTTTTTAACCGACTTCCCAAAGGAGGAGGTTTACAATTCGTCCGGATGTTTGTTTTTTTTTTTTTTTGTATGTTCCCCGATAGCGCCTACACGGGTGGACCAATTTGGAAAATTATTTTTTTTGTTTGAAAGGGTTTACCTTCCCATTGGTCCCATTGACACCACGTCAGGATCTGATGATGGGATCCTGGAGAAATCGAGGGAACTCTTCAAATATTATAGGCAGACCTATAGTGATTTTTGTGTTTTTCATAATAACTCGTGCAAATGCACATGGTAAGCATAATATTGTGATGAGGAACTGCTGATGAAGACCACATATGGCCACCAGATCTGCTCAATACTAGGTACAAATACAATGCGTGGCTGACGGGCAGGCAACGCATAGCCTAAACCGGTGGACCTAGAGCCATGAAACTTTGTACAGGGGTTCCTCAGTAGCGTGGGGTAGCACTGATATGGGATTTGACAAAATTAATTCCCCAAGGGGGGGGGGGGGGGGATAAGGGGTTACATTTTGTATTAAACTCAATCTAATCAAATAGGGTTTGTGGAAGTCGGTTTTTTCTAAAGTTTACTTTTTGTTTCAATTATCCTTTGTACATTGTATTCTACCCAGAGACTCTATATCCAATTGACTGCGCCTGCGGGGGAATGCGGCTCGCCAAACGTTTGCTGTATTCAACAAACGTTCGCATACGCAACCTATGTACGATGACGGGCCGCCAGACAGTTTCGCAGCGGCTGACCAATCACAGCTCTCTTACCTCGTCCCCCGCCGCCCGTAAATTGGTGAGTTGTATTTCAAAGGAAAATGTATCTATGCGCTCTCCACTGGATGAGTGCTCCCTGATTCTACCGTATCCAAGAAGAGCCAACAAAACCCTTTAACCTACACGCCGATGTCTGTCCATCAGAACTACATGTTTCAAATACTAAATATAAATGGATAGACTATCTTACCTCAATAATTGCAGATTGTTGGACGCATAGATCTTCGACACGTAGCTGGTAGGTGCCCGGGGCGGGAACTATGGCGACCACCTGCGAACCAAATTATCATGAACATGTTTTCCTACCGGTGTCCTTCGCTCAAAGATCCGCTGTCGTTCGCTCAAAGGGAAATGGTTAGGGGTGTTATGCCCAATATTATACTACTGACACGTAGTTGGTGATGATTGCATTATATATGATCAGAAAATAATAATGTTGTCTATTAATGCTTGTCGCCGTTCCTAACAGTTGCTTGGCCAGGTATTAGGTACCGAAACATTCAGGTATCATTCGAATATAAGTCCCGCAGAATGGTAATGCGCCTAACAGTTCCATACACTTGATAGATTTGGATAAAACATAGCTTTTATTCTTATAGACATACTGTCCATGACACTGTCAGATCTTTGACGTCACACGCATTCCATTCTGCGGGGCGCGCGGTTTGAGAATCGTGCGGGCACTGCGCGGGTCTATTTCCTTAGGAATGTATGTAATCGTTCAGACACAACCGTGCGGCTAGTTCACGGCTGTCTCTCTCGAAACTCTTTGACGTCATAGAGTTTCGAGAGAGACCCTCATTATAGTCCACGGACAACCCGTCATATCTAAACTGCAGTAAACTGCTGTAGTCTGGACGAGCGCATAAAGCTCGCACGCAGCGCACGCAGTTCTGGTGCAGATACATTTCCATTCGTCAGTACTTGGCAGTTAGACAACATTGGTTCCGTACCTTCCCGTCCTCAACCCTGGCGGTGACACCCACCGCATCCACGACGTGGCGTCCGCTTCCGCCGCTCACATTCGCCACGCTCGACAGGGACTCGCCTTCCCACGCCACGTTCACCTGCGAAACACACCTTTCGGTATCTGCACATACATTGCTTCTGGCCCCACACTAGGATACCCTGTAGGAACCAGAAACAGCGACATCACAAACATGTAAACATCCAAGACCTGGGGTTGTTTTTGTCCCCAGGCGGGATTCGAACCCGGGACCTCTCGCATGGTAGGCAGATGCGCAATCGCTGCGCCACAGAGGTCGTCATTCAGCATTTGGTCACATTGTGGGCTATTCTTGAGGTGTCAAAACCACTAAACTAGAGGAACTAAAGGCACTAAACTGACAACAAAATCCGACAGCTCTTGCGCGGTGGCCACAGATTCCATTTTCAAACACACCATTTTAATTAGTTTAGTTAGTATAGTTCGTGTCGCCATCGCAGGCATTATCCTCTTAGCCGCGATTTTAAGCCTTATGACTTGGTAATTAATAAAGTTCAAAAGCTATGAAAAACAAACAAAAGAATGAGAGAATGTCCAAGGGTTCATTTTATAATTACACCTTTCTGGTGACCCTTGAACCTCATAAACTGTCCTTTGCAAATCAATACTCTAAACATATTTAAAAGCCAGGTAAAGAGACTTTACCTTACTCTTTAAATATCAGGTAGTTTGTATGTATTTATTAGTGTATGTATGTGTATGTAAAAATTTCTTTATATATATTAGTTTATTAATAGTATTATATCTTTAATATTTTGGTAGTTAATTTTAGGATGTATTTGTATGTGAGTATATTCTAGCTTTGTAGGTACTCGTAGGTATATTGTTGTACACAAAGGTCTACCCTTGCTGATATATCAAACTCTCTCATCGGAACTTGGTTTGCTGGAAGAGATCTCTTTTTAGAGATAAGCTCGCCTTTGTACACTGTTTTTATTTACTTTTTGTCATTGCAATTAATTGTGTGCAATAAAGAAATTATGAAATTATTATGAAATCAACAAAATAAGTACACTGTGACTAGAATCGTTTCATTGCTGTAAAGAAAAGGACAGATGTAGGTAGGAGATCGGTCAGAAGGGTGCGTGCGACGTTTCTAAGATCCTCGCTTTTCACATACTTCACTTTACTTTTCCTTTCCCTTAACCCCTCGTCTGTGACAGTGTCCGCTATGGGCAGATATAACAATTAAAATGAAATTGTTATAAAATTACCCATTGACGAAGGTCATCAACAGGATACAATATCCGCAAACGTCAACGTACCTTCAACGGTTCGACTAGCAAGGGCGCGACGACTTTAGCCTGAATACTAGCCGTGGCCTCGGGAATGCTGGCTTTGAGCGCGCCCGCCCAGCCTATAGCCTGCTCGTCCGCTATTACCACCTGCAAATAAACATAAACATACAGGCACATACATTGCTTCTGGCCCCGCACTAGGATACCCTGTGTCGTGGGAACCAGAAACAGCGACATCACAAACATGTAAACATCCAAGACCTGAGTAGTAATTGACCCAAGTATTATTTATTTAGCGAAACGTTCGTGGCCTAGCAGTATTCGCCCTGTGTGTCTGTGTCCGTTGCTGCGTGAGGAGGTGACATTTAAAACTAGATTTGCAAAAGAAAAAAAAACCGCTTGTTTTGTTGAAGAAAATTGCGATCGAAACGTGTTTTTTTTAAGCATTTCTAGGGTTTCATACCCGAAGGGTGCCAAACGGGACCTTATTACTAAGCCTCCGCTGTCCGACTGTCAATAGGCTGTATCTGATGAACAGTGACAGCTAGACAAAGTTGCCGCTATAACAAAAATACAAAAAAACAGATTATAATAAATATTGAAGGGGGCTCTCATACATGGTTTTTTTGTCGTTTTTATGGATAATGGTACGGAACTCTTCGTGCGCGAGTCCGAGTCGCACTTGGTCGGTTATTAAAGTGTTGTTATAACGGCAAAAACACAACATGGTTCAATACAAAACGACGATGGCATATTTTTAGGGCGCTTCGGTGTTTCAAATGATACTATAGCAGCTGTAGGTCCCGGCTGCTATCAGTGTGGTAGTAGTCGTAAGGCCACTCCACAACCCGCACTGAGCCAGCGTGGTGAAGAATGGCTCAACCTTACTCGTATCCGGATAAATACCTGTCCCCCTAGGTGAGCTACTTTTATATTACTGAGAGCTGTTTATTTATAAGCCTGAATGTGGATCCCTAATCTCTGCCTACTCCACTTCTGGGTAAAATTCTTCGAGGATATTATCTTCACATCATAACGTCGATGTCGGCGGCCGATCGTAGAATTGGGCACTTCATGATGTGCCCAAACGTGAAATATCATGAAAAAGGCAAACACAAAAAAAAACGTACTGCTGAATAAAAATGCTTTTAAAAAGACATGTTTTCGTTAAGACCCGCCACATCATGATGTGCCCAGTAATTGCTTGGGCATATCATGAAATGGCGGGGAACATGACGGCACATCATGATGTGCCCGATTCTACGATCGGCCGCCGACATCTACACAAACCTGATAATACTTATACGGCACTGCCACCGGAACGTATTCTGGATGAGTCTCAATGAAGAGCCGGTCCGCGGCTCTGTACTCTATGCCGGCGTGTTTAGGGCTGGTTTCCCATGTCGTCTTCGGGCCACGTTCGTCTAACAGCTCTCGACCAATCGCGTCGAACAACGTCACTTTCACTTTCACTTCGTGGCCGGGGACCAACCAGAGCCTGGGAAATAATGAAACCTATTTCAGAAGGAATATCCGTGGACGAGAGTCGTGGGTTAGGGACAGACTTGGGGTTGGTACAACAGTAAGTGCGCGATCCCATCCCACAAGACAAATCGCATACATTTTTTTAGCGGGTCAGAGGGGGCTAGACTTAGGATACAGACAGGGGGCTAGACTAGTCACCTTGGTCCCCCCTCGCAGTTCCCGGGCGTCTCGGGCGGGTCCAGCCGCGCGCGCGACACGTGCGGCGCGCACGCAACCTCCAACTCTACAGACTCGGGCTCCTCCGACTGTGACGTCAGCTGGAGGCGCGACTCGCCTTTCTGGGGGAAGGAAATCATCATCATCTTTGTCACCGCCTGCTGCAATATGACTGCAATTACGCATAATGTAAAATTGTCGTTGATATTCCCACAGGCGTTTACCTGGTGCCTTTGCAGCTGTATAAAGTATGTTTACATCATCCGAGCTCAGAAAAGAGGTTTTGCAACTGTCAAAACAGTCCTTGAAAGTTCGCGTTTCCGAAGCCGGGCAATGAAAACTAGAAATCGTTCCATTTTCAAACATATTACACACCCATAGGTCATGTCATGACGAAGAACCTACCACAGACTACCACTCACTATGCTTGACAGTGTGGCGATACGTACGACTCAGTTTTTTTTTCATAAATTGTTAGGGAAACCGCGTTTAGTCGTTTTTTAACTAGACGTGCGCAAATCCTGTGCGGGATCTTTCCATACTCCGGCGATCGTTCCATACTCCGACGATCGTTCCATATTCCGAACATATCCGGGAGTTCAAAAAAATTCATAACTTTTTATTTTCAAATTTTTAGAAAAAAAAATTACATATATTTTATGTACTTATTCTATAAAATAAAAAGATCAAAATCGCAAAAAAGAATAAAAAAAAAAATCGTGGCTTTTTTGAATTTTCTCCAAAAGTATTTAACTTTTCAATTATTTTTTTAAAATTATCCAAACAGAATTCAATACGCGTGTTTTGACACCCTAAACTTTCCCGTAGTCCTAAAACTTACAACTATAATTGACGATTGTGTATTCAAATCTGATAAGTATATACGTAAATTCGACTAAGTGTTGTGAGTTTTTGGGTTATGTATATGTTCATGGTTCTGCGGTCCTGCAGTGTCCTGCACTGCATCGTTCCGTACTCAGTCTTTCCGTTTAATTTACCTCACTCGAATGATGTAAAGTATTATGCTTACCTCGGGGTGTAAGTAGTTATTTCACCCTCGAACTATATTCGCCCTCGCTCGCTTCGCTCGCTCTGGCGTCTAAATATCTCAGGTAGCCTCGCTCCTTAGCGCCCATTGCGAGCTGCACTCGCACGGGCTCAAAATTAGACCTTCGTCCGAAATAGCTCTCTTTCACCCCTTGTGTAACAAACTACTATTAAGGCGAGGTACGAATAATTACAAACCAAGGTCAACGAAGATTGCGGAAGTGAGAAGCAAATATAACTCGGGAACAGGAATAAGTGGCCTTAATGGCTTCACTGCGTCGTAGCCATACGACTTATTTTCAAAACAGTAAAAATAAAAGGTCTACTAAATGTATCTGTTTTATAATTATCAAGACTTCATTATGTTCACTGGACAATCATCATCATCATCATCATCATCATCATCGGAAGCTTGTTTCCGCCCACTGCTGGGTATAAGCCTCCTCCTTTTTGTGCCAACTTATCTGGTACTGTGCCAGTCGAATCCAGGTCTTTGCGGGGAAGACCTAAATTCGATGCGTAATGTCATGGACCCATCTGGCTGCCGGTCGACCCACGCTTCTCTTTCACAAAGCACATAACCTACATTATTTCAGGCGTGAAGGCACGAGCAAAACTTTAGCTCGATTCATTGAAGTTAGACAGTTGATTGCAATTGTTTATGTCAACTGTCAAAACTGCGATTTGGGTTCATTCAAATCGTTCAAAAACAAACGCAATCGAATCGAGAAACGAACTACTGTTTCGATGGCACCACAACAGTCTGTGTTGACAGGTTCGTTGTGTTAAGTTGCGTAGAAGTGGCGCCCCCTGTAAACGTCACTCATCAGCCAAAACATCGTTGCAAGACTATACGATCTGTCTACCTACATTTATGAACTCACCCGCTTACACTTGACAGTGAACAGCTGTATGTCGGGGTGTCTGTGCGGCGGTGGGCCGTCGCGGAACGTCAACTCCGATATCCGCGGCTCGCTGGACGCGGGCAGGAGAGCGTCGCCTAGCGCTAGTACCTGAGAGATAGAAAATATTATTATTTAATTTTCGGTGACGCTCAATAAATGAAAGGCCTCAAGTAGAATGTTTACGTCGGTTGTAAGTAGCTATTACACCCTCGAACTATATTCGCCTCGGGTGCACTCGATCCGTTAGCGCCATTTGCGAGCGCTCGCACGGGTGCCAAATTGAATCTTGTTCTGTGATAGCTCACTTTCGTTCCATGTGTAACAATCTAATATTAAGGCTCGACGACTTCTGCCATAATAAATAAGTAGGTATGTCCGACGCCGTACCGGCAGCGTCTCGCCAACGACAACACGTATGCTACGTACCGGCAGCGCCTCGCCAACGAGCGCGGCGGCGGCTAGCGGCCACACGAGGCGCGGCGCGGCTCGCACGCTGACCCGCGCCGTGTCACCCACGCGGCCGCGCGACACGCGCACAGTGGACACGCCGCGCTCGCGCCAGGACGCTTCTAGGACGCAGCACGCGCCCTCTAGTGACAAACAACACGGTAAAATATTATAAATTCTTCTTCTACTTCTTCTTTAGCATTTTTGCGTCCACTGATGGACATATGCCTCCCCAGTGGACCGCCATTTTGGGCGCTCTGCGGCCTCTCCCGTCCATGTCGGGCCGGAACCAACTCATTCGCCAGCACACCAAAGTCACCGATGTAGGGAAACGGATTGCGCGACTCAAATGGCATTGTACAGGATACATCTGTCGCAGAAAAACCGGGAAATGGTGCCATAGAGTTCTGTTCTGAAGACCCCGTACAGGAAAAAGAAGTGTGAGAAGACCTGTGGCACGATGGTCAAACGACATCCGGAGCAAAACCGGCCCATATAGACGAGAGATATTGTTATTAAAAAGCAGTACAAATTCAGCACAAAAGATTGCTTGCTACACCAGAGTACCCATGGCTCCTCTCGAGAAGAGTTTTTAGACTTTGCCCCAGTCCCGTTAAAACGTCATTTGCCCAGAAACACTCCAATTATCTACATCCTTATATTTACAATAAGATAAATGAAAAACTAGATATCAAAACATCTACACTAGAAGAAACAAAAATTAAAGTAAGAAAATACCTCATTAGCTTAAATTATGACGAAACTGAAAATATTTTAAAATGAACCACCATGTTTAATCCAAGCAAGTAAATACGAATAATTAGATAAATAAAGAAACTTCAGATGTGCTTTTAAAATTAATTTATATATAGTTTATATTACATTTTTAATATTTTGTCAACTTATGTACCGATTTTACAATTTTATCTTTATTTTATGTATTTAAGGTTGTTTAAGTACATAACAATACAATTATCTCATCTCATATCCCACATATTATATCCCCATAATAAATCAAACACGTTTCCGCTTACGATCGATCGATATGTTCATGGCACTCGATTTGTGACGGTCTCCGCGATACAGGTTAGCCTAGTGCGGAGATCGCAGTAACTATAATTAAAAATTCTAAGTACCCACACATTTTAGTAAGTTTTATAATTATTGTACTCTGTTTGGCAAAATAAACATATTTGTATTTGTATTTGTATTACGAGCCTGCATTGTCCCACGGCTGGGCAAAGGCCTCCCCTCCCCTCTACCACTCTATTTGATCCCGAGCGGTATCCCTCCACTACTTATCCCATACACGACTCGTTCAAGTCTCAAGAGGGGAAAAAAACGCAAATGATCCAATACTACTGGGACTTGCTCCTATTGGCTTTTATCAGGCCTAGTATGTTGTCCAAATAGTACTTCCACACTCAGGTTTTTTCCGGGGATTTCCCTTGTTTCGTTTGCTAGTAAAAGCAATTGTGTGGTCTTACCTGCCGGCTGTACATAAGTAGCGGCTGTCACATTGAAGGGCTCGGGGCCCTCCAGCAATGAGACGGCAAAGGATGCGCAGTCACATCTGAAACGGACAAACACTTTATATGCAGGCGCTAGCAGGAGAATGAGCTAAGGAAAAACGTGGCAATACAAGTTCCGATGACAACAAACAGACGCAGTGGAGTTTATTCATGAAGGTGGTATAGCACGCTTTAACCTTACAATGTGGGCTATTCTTGAGGTATCAAAACCACTAAACTAGAGGAACTAAAGGCACTAAACTGACAATCTTGAAATCCGACAGCTCTTGCGCGGTGGCCACAGATTTCATTTTCAAACACACCATTTTAATTAGTTTCGTTAGTATAGTTCGTGTCGCCTTCGGAATCGCAGGCTATAACCACATATACTAAAATATTATACTAATACTATAAGCTCAAATGGGAATAGATTTATTTTAACCTAAGGTTCCATAATGGTGCCGAATGACCCCTTTAGTGACATAAGGGTGGTGAACAGGTGGAATATGACCCCTTAAGCACAGTAGCGCTACTGCAACTTCATACAGTTTCTGTACAGTAGCCTTTATATGTCGTCTTCTTGTTTTGTTAAGTGTTAAAGAATCAAAGCCATAGCTGGGCGTTCTGCGACTTCATTTCGCACCTTACGAACCTTACACAATCAGCATCACGTATTCCATCGGACCGCGGTCCGATTCAACACTTACCTGTGGAAGTTAAACAGCTCGCCGGTGACCGGGTGCGTTCCGGTTAGCGCGACGTGCAGGTGATGCGGCTTGCCGACACGCGCTTGACCGGAACTGGAGACTTGGATGTACTCTGGCACGGCTGACCATACTCTGTGGACGGAGAGTAATATTTAGCAAACAAAACACGTAACTCGCAAAACGCTGGAGCGATTTGGCCTTTTTTTTTATTCGTTAAAGTAAAGGAAGCTTTGGCGCGTGAGTGACGTTTAGTGGGGGCGCCACTTCTCCGCAACTTATGGCAATGAACATGTCATCAACACAGGCCTTTCATTGGTCTTCAAGTGGATCTTAACCTGTCACTGCGCGCCAAAATATCTTTGAAAAGCTGTAAGCGATAATTCGTTGCTCAGACAAAACTCGCAAGAGGCTGGAGCGATTTGAAAGAACAATTTTTTAAATTCATTACTTCTTTGAAAGGTTCTTGTGGAGAAAAGGTTTTAAATACAAAGAGAACAGACGAAACATCGCAATATCTTTGGTTCAGTGCATGCCTCTGGTCCAGGGAGCACTTATCCAGTGGAGAGTGCGTAGATACATTTTCCTTTGAAACACAACTCACCAATTTACGGGCGGCGGGGGACGAGGTAAGAGAGCTGTGATTGGTCAGCCGCTGCGAAACTGTTTGGCGCCCGTCATCGTACATAGGTTGCGTATGCGAACGTATGTGGCGAGCCGCATTCCCCCGCAGGCGCAGTCAATTGGAGTCTCTGCTCTGGCCATAGAAAGCGATAGTAGTTCGACAGCTTTTGACAAAACATTCGTGTCGGGTCAGCTAGTAAACATTCGTGTCGGGTCAGCTAGTAAACATTCGTGTCGGGTCAGCTAGTAAACATTCGTGTCGGGTCAGCTAGTAAACATTCGTGTCGGGTCAGCTAGTAAAAGTTAATGCGATCCTCACCTTCCAAAAGCGCGAATATATCCAAACTTCTTGAGTTGCACTTTGACGCCGATCTCCCCCACTCCTCTCACAGAGACCACGCCCGCGTCAGACAGAGACAGCGCGTGTTGCGCGCTCTCCCCCTCCGCCTCGGACCACGTGACCGGCTCGGAGCCCCCGCCGCGGTGGAGCAGCGCGATCTCTCTGCGAATCGAAAGATTTTTTATAATAATTTTAAAGAAACATCAAATGCCGACATCTTCTGAAGGCGCACACCAAACGAAAAGAGAGTTATGGCCGTTTGCAATAACCTATCTATCTTCAATCTGCGGATAGATAGGGTCAAATATGACATAAGTTCCATAGCGCAACTGTCAAATCTAAATCTAGTAATGTGAAAATCATGGATAGATATGTTATTGCAAATGGACGTTAAAGCACAGATTATACTAATACAGATAGACCACGTAGAACAAAATATGTGACCGGGGCGTAAACAGCTGTTACGGCGCCTTTTTAGTTCGAGGGTTTTATCGCTTGGTGCAGCACCATCGAAAAATTGCAAGTACCACGAGATGGCGCTAAGATATATAGGATTTATTCTAAGATCAGCGCCACCAGTATGTTAACTGAAACCATGGCGTTTAAAGTACAAATATTACTCGTAACGCCATCTCTTTTTTATGAAGGGTTACTAATTCTAATTTGTATGGGATGAGCACCCTGTGGTTATTAATTTTAATCTCTATCTATCTCCCTGGTTAAAGCAAGAGTATTCTTTCTCGATATGTTAGTGTGTCTTGCGTCCAAGTTATTCCATGTTCAACCATCCAACCAATGAGGCCTATTAATGTCCCCACCGTCTTTACCCGGATACTTCTTCATAAATAACTTCAAAACATCTTATACAGAGAAAAAGTCTTATTCTAGGTTATGACTTACTGGACTGACTCTGTCCAAGCGACATAGAGCTCGGGCGGTATGACTTCTAGCGGGTCCACGGCTACACCTGATGTGGATCCTTCCACCTGAAATAGATTAGCTTGTTAAATTATTAATGCCAGATTTCCCCAACAATACCCTTGTGGCCAAGGTAATCCTATAAATCTAGGAAACAGTCATAAGTTGAAGCATTATGTACAAAATGGCTTGACATTCTCAGAATTGTATATTTCCAGCAGATGTATTTTATAAAGTCAATTTTGTGCAAAAAAGACAGCATTTGATGGCACTTTTACATGACGTTATTATTATAGTATTTATGTACCTATGTATGTGTATGTATGCATGCTAAGTAGTTCTTATTTATACTATGTATTACTTTATTTATTGTATTATGTTTTAGGTTGTAGATATCTACCTAAGTATTATTTATTTATTTTATAGCAAGTGTAGTTTTATTCAGTTTATTTTTATCTTTGTGCACTAGGACTATCCTCTCAGCACCATCTTTCCTGTCCTGCCTAGGTTTGCTGGTAGAAATCTCTCTTAAGAGATAAGCTCGCCTTTGCGCACTATTATGTTATTTAAGTTTTATTATTAAGTTACCGTGCAATAAAGAATAAAGAAAGAAAAGAAAGAACGTCATTCTGTTGTTATTTCATAGAACTCAGAAACATAGAACTCATAAAAAATATCTATTTTGACTTGACAGGCCACAAGCATATTGAGGGACACTTAGTTCTTTTTCTTAGCTTGATTTATATTGTTTTTGCAGGCCTTTTAATTTAGGGCCCCTAGTAGCCTAGTTTACAAATAAAAATAGGTCGATGCGAAACAACCGCTAGGTGGCCCATGAGAGAAAATAAAATGTTTCGATTCGGATCGGACGAAGTGTGAAACCGCCCTAAGTAAGTAAAAAATATCGTTTGTCTGAGGTTGAAGCACAGAATAACTTAGTACCACGTACAGAAGGTTCAATCCCGAACAAAAGTCAAGTTTAGGTGCAACAAAATATTTGTCTACGCTACTGCATATGCTCGCATGCGAAATTAATACTTATTTTATGACACGAGCGTTCATATTCGCCGATCACGCAGGGTTGCGAATCGCACTCGGTTGTTTTCGGCGTCATTGTTTTCACGCGGCTAGCCCGCGCACCGAGAGCCGAGCGACAACCATGTGACAAAGACCGACTGGCGCGTATAGCCGGGCCGTAGATATCTACTCAGCGAAGAGACACCGCCCTGGTTGAAGCTCAATTCAAGTGGAAGGTTGATTAATAGTAGTATGAATGATATTGGTATATAGTAAAGAGCATGGTCAATTGCCCACCTTCCGAGACAAACTCCTCCCGTCGATCGAATAGAGCCTGGCCGTCACCACGAAGTCACCAGCGAACTGCGCTACCGCATCTGTTAGTGTGCCGTTCTCGGTAGACCTTGAAAATACAGTAGATGTCAAATTATTCCATCACACAAAATATACAGGGTGTAACAGAAAGGGGTGTACAAGCCGAAATAGGGTTGTTAGGGACATCATTCTGGACAACTTTCACTAAAGGACCGACTTGATCAGAGCCACTTTATTTTTATTAACTCAGTACATTTCGGGCCTAGCGCTCAGCTGATCTGTATGGTGGAGTGAAAAATAAAAATGCTCTGATCAAGTCGGTCCCATAGTGAAACTTGTTCAGAATTATGTCCCTAACAACCCTCTTTCGGCTTGTACACCTCTTTCTGTTACATCCTGTATGTATGCAGGGTGTAATGAAGGTTTCCTCACGATGTTCTCCATCACCGTTGGAATGTCCGTATAATGTAAAAATAAATTAATGTAGCGCATCAATGTCCCCACCGATCGGCACAGGCCTTTACCCGGATACGAATAAGATTGAGCGATTCTCGGTACTTGGAATATGATATGAAACAGTGGTGTAATGTAACAGCCGGTTAATCGATGATTAATTAAAAATACCGGCACGTGATTGGCAGAAATGAGTAAAACAAGAGTTTGACAATCAACGCTAATTTTCGTTCCGGGAACCGGGCGTATGCCCTGACCTGAGTCACAGTTTAGATAATACCACAGATACTATATAATTGAAACAAAAAGTAAACTTTAGAAAAAACCGACTTCCACAAACCCTATTTGATTAGATTGAGTTTAATACAGACTGTAACCCCTTATCCCCCCCCCCCCCTTGGGGAATTAATTTTGTCAAATCCCACATCAGTGCTACCCCACGCTACTAAGGAACCCCTGTACAAAGTTTCATGGCTCTAGGGTCCACCGGTTTAGGCTATGCGTTGCCTGCCCGTCAGCCACGCATTGTATTTGTACCTAGTATTGAGCAGATCTGGTGGCCATATGTGGTCTTCATCAGCAGTTCCGCATCACAATATTATGCTTACCATGTGAATTTGCACGAGTTATTATGAAAAACACAAAAATCACTATAGGTCTGCCTATAATATTTGAAGAGTTCCCTCGATTTCTCCAGGATCCCATCATCAGATCCTGACCTGGTGTCAATGGGACCAATGGGAAGGTAAACCCTTTCAAACAAAAAAATAATTTTCCAAATTGGTCCACCCGTTTAGGCGCTATCGGGGCACATACATAAAAAAATAAATAAAGGAAGTCGGTTAAAAATTATACTAATACAGATAGACCACCTAGAACAAAATATGACACCGGCGTAAACTGAGATGCTACGGAAGCTTCTTTAGTTCGAGGCCATTATCGCTTGGTGCAGCACCATCAAAAAATTGCAAATACCACGAAATGGCGCTAAAATATACAGGATTTATTCCAAGATTAGCGCCACCTAGAAGTATGTTAACTGAAACCATGGCATTTAAAGTACAAATCTTACTCCTCACGCCATCTCTTTTTTACGAAGGGTTACTAATTCTAATTTGTATGGGATGAGCACCCTGTGGTAACACTTATTCCGTAACCAGTACCCAAGCTCACCTCAGCAGGTCGACCGCAGCCGGTCCCTCGACATGCAGCCGGATCAGGGTCCGGTCGCCGGCCGTCAGCACGTGTCCGTCTGCCGCGACCGCCGCACAGTGCACGGCGAAGGGCTCGCCCCTCACCAGCAGGCGCGAAGGGCGGAGGGAGACCTTGATGGAGTGCGGCTCGGCGACCGTCAGGGCGGCTGTGGCGACTTCCGTGGCGCCTGCGGTGGGGAAAGAAAACTATTCATAGAGCTTCGCTTGGAATTAAAGATCGATCCATTTTCATGAAAATATTGAATTGTGATTTTAGATACGAGTACAACCCTATATAGTTAGGCTTGCTTTTGTTAAATTTTTAACTGACTTAAAAAAAAGGAGGGGTTATCAATTCGGTTGTGTTGTTTTATGTGTGTTACCTCGAAATTGGTATTATTTGTGAACCGATTTCAATTATTTTTTATATGAAAGAATGGACCTTCAGGTTGGTCCCATTTTTTTTTAAACCAGGAATCGGTCCAGTACTTAGATTTCTACATAGAAAATACTGTCATCCAGGTGTAGATGAATTCTGTCTGTAAGGACCGATTTCGTTTATTTTGTGTAATATTGTGAATTGTTATACGTCATTCGCATTCCACGCGGACAGGAGTAAAAGATCATGAAGTCGGATTTTTTCAAGTTTTAAACTTTGTGAATTATCCATTGTAAAATGTATTGTTTTGGGCAATAAAGTATATTGGCGTTGGAAAGTAGAGGATATTGGTATTGAACAGTAACCCTCAGAACAAAATACTAGACGCGCTATGTTGACCTTACTGAAGTATCCAGAAGCGTGCGACGTTTCTAAAATCCTGCGCCCCAGAATGGGGACGGCAGCAAAAACGAGGGTACTTACTCAGATTTTTTTATATCTTTTGTGACTTTTTGAGCCTGATATAGCCACCAGTTGAGATTGTGAGACCATTAGATGTGACGACGGTCCGACGTTATCATTCAGCCGAACAGGCTCTCAATAGGCATCACGAAAGATTTGGAAATCCTCTGCCATAATGTGGGTACACATTTACTATTTACGAAAAAAACTTTATTCCGGTAATAAACTAAAGTTTAAAGCCATTTTTCTAATATTTTGTAATAGTGCGCGAAAAAAGCTCTCAGGTGTCATGGCGTCGGCTCTGATGTCACGCATAAGTAAACATGTCAATGTCCAAATGAGTAATCAGCATAAATCAGATGATGTTTACATTGTTATGACGTCATGCAGCGTCATGCGCTATGATTCCTGTTTCCATCAAAATGGCCGAATGCAGTATTTTAATTTTTCGTTTTATTGAAAATCATATTCTCAATGTTTTTAATCAAATTAAATTATTGTTTTAAATCCTTTTAATATTTTCCTTTAGAATCATTAAATCTTTGATTATTTATTTGATACAGTCGTCAGGCGCAGGAGCGAGCGGAGAGACGCTATAGAGAAGAGGCTTTTGATCAACAACAGGGTGATGCGGGCTGAGGCCTGAGTATACTTAACGATGATCATGATTAGACTAGCTACAACAATGGCTGTTAATCAATGATATGGGACTATTACATTACGCTGTCGGCAGGGCACGATTTGTATAGACGTCTCACTCATGATGGAACGACTAGAAAGAGACAGTGAGTCAGACAGGGCCCTGCCGACAGCCTAGTCTAATAGGCCCAATAAACAGGGATCGGAATTGAGGTGTGAATTTACCTAAAGTTTGCAGTGAGACATAACATGGAGCTGTTACAACCACTTGAGTTGAAACGGTTTTTCGGGTTTTTTGTTTAACGGTTTTTTTTTTTGTTTTACATATTGTTTACATTTGAAACACCGAACTATAAACATTTTTAAGCTGCTGATTCCCAAAAAAAAAATCATAACTTGTTTAATTATTCAAGTTTTCGAAAAAATAATAATATACACAATTTCTAGAATCTATAAAATAAAAATATAATTTTAATTTTCTCCAAAATTATTAAAATCAAACCTTAGGTAACTACCTCACTGCACACATTAGGTAAATTCACACCTCAACTCCGATCCCTGATGATAAAGCAACACAAACTGACCGGACATGAGCCGCACGCTAGCAGCGCCGACGTCTCCACCGCGCACTAGACTGACCGCGTCCTCTAGCGCCGCCACCGCAGAGTCGGGCACGCTGAGGCGGTACAGCGTGTCCGAGACATCCTGTACTGTGAGGCGGCCCGCGCGCGCTCGCACCACTCTGCGGGAATATGGCGCTGTAAAGTGTGTCCTGCGTTCAGACTTCAGGGACGTGGCACAAGACGCTTGATAAATAATCTCTTCACTTGAGATGCGCCAAAACTGTATACGTTGCTTGTTGTGGGTATGTGAATAAATACACAGATTTTATAACAGTTTCTTAAAATGTCAAAACATTTCAATAGTAGCGCCGCCCGCCGCCGGAGCGACTGACAGCATTTTGTCTGCAGTTACGGCCGGCAGCGAATTTAAATTTTATATGGCATCTAGTAAAAGGACAATGCTACGAATGATTTTTAATACAATTATGGTAAAAGTATTGTTAGTTCTATTAAAATATTAGTATGACGCCTGTAAAAACTCGAATAGCAATCTCGCGCACTTAGCCATCGATTTCGATCATTTCTCCCATGGGTTATTTTATTACTCAATTATACCAATTATTTGAGTTATGTTTCGTTTGCGCCGGGCCTGGGTTTATTTAACATTCTCCTTTGAGATCAATAGAGTATATCGGGAATAGTGCTGTTATTGTCTCGGACTTGGACTCAGTCTTGCGCGCCAACCTCGGATAGATCTGCAGTTACTCTTGCGTTCCGGGTTCAATATCGCGCCCGTGACTTAAACATTTAAACATAAACATTTACATCCAGGCACACACATTGCTTCTGGCCCCACACTAGGATACGATGTTTCGTGTTTCAGCGACATAATAAACATGCAAATTGTATTTATCGTTGTGCACATATGTAGGTCTATCTTTTGTTAATCCTGTCCATCCTAGGTTTGCTGGAAGAGATCTCTTATTAGAGATAACCTCGCCTTTGTACATATTTTTTTCCATTATTAAGTGTCTGTATTCTGTTTTTGTGCAATAAAGTATAAAGTAAAGTTAAGTAAACATCCAGCATCTGATCAGTTTTTTGTCTTTCTTTATCCCCAGCCGGGAATCGAACCCAGGACCTCTCGCAAGGTAGGCAGAACCACAACCGCTGCGCCACAGAGGTCGACTACATCTGCTAAACAGTGCTTTATCCTCGCTCCACCCACCTGTACCGCAGCGTGTCTCCCGGCGCAATCACCGCCACTGCGGGCGTCAGCACAACGCTCGCGACCACGCTCAGCGTGAACTCCGCACACACCTCGCCCAGGCAGGCCGTCACCGCGCATTCTCCCATGGCCTGACCGTACAGTAGGACGGTGGAGGCGCGGAGCCCTAGGGCTTCTTGGGAGGAGACGCCGCGCGGCGCCTCGTAGTCTGTGTCGCGCCAGCGGACTAGGCTGTGGGGAGCCAAATATTTAATAATTGTAAATGGATTCATAAGTCGACGTGGTGGTTAAATCTTTCTCGAATCTGGGTGATGGCCTGTGTGAGTGACATCAGTCCCCCATCAATTTGGTCAAAATTATAGGGTTAGTTTGTAACAAAGACTTATAAGACCAACTGAAACAAACCTAAATCTTGAATTTGAATAACATGCCCTTGAAAACTTAGAATTTGATTTGCATATTACAGGTAGATTAATTAGTACATAGTACAAACATGATTTCTTCATATTCTCTACTTACATATAATAGGCACTGTGATTGCTTTTAATTTGGTAACTATTAGATCATTTTTGTTGTTTGTGGTCAAATGTATCTCATATCATGGAAGTACACAACAGTAATTATACTTACGTCACTAGTGGGTCTTCTCCAACATTGCTTCCCAGATTTTTTATTGACCATTCAAAACTAATCCCTTCCAATGTTGAGAATGTGTTTCCTGCAAGATAGGAAGTTAATTTATTAGAAAGTATGGAGAAAGTTTGTATACTGTTGTCTATGAATTAAATGGATTAAATACATTTAATATTTATTTATGAACTAAACTAAGCAAGAAATGGCTACACTCAACTCAATATAAGAGGCTCTGTGAGCTGTAGACCTCGCGAGTATGTCGGTGGGAAAGCTGAACTGCTAACACACACACTTATGAATGCACTTGGTTAGCTCTATGTACCTACATGGAGTGAAGCCGTACCAAAAACTTTGAAAACTCTGATATTTTACATTTTCAACACCCATATCTCTGCCATTTTGAAAACAAACCAAAAATTGAAACGACAAAAAACCGCATGGCCACAAACAAACAAACGAAAGCATTTTTGCCCAATCCTGAAACGGAGACGCTTCGCTCGCTCGGTCAAAAAAATAACCGAAATAATTTTCTTAACACATACAAACTTATGAATGTACCTGGTTACGTACATGCAGTATGAAAGTAGCCGCACCAATAACTTTGTAAACTACATTTTGCGATCTAAAAGACTTTTTACTAAAATTATATAGTCTGTTTCACTCTCATGGTCTTTACGAATCTAACGACACCTCATTTGTTAATATCCATCGAGCCGTTTGGGTTGTAGCGATTTTTTACTTTTTAAAACCCCATATCTCCGCCATTTTGAAAAAATAAACAAAAACTGGCTCGACAAAAAAAAACTATTTAATTGTTCAACCTACTCACAAAATTTCACGCGAATCGGTTGAGAAATGCGCCCTGTAGAGGAGAACAAACAAACATACGAAAGCATTTTTTGCCAATCCTGAAACGGAGACGCTTCGCTCGCATGGTCAATCAAATTATATAAAGCCATATCAATGTATTCTTTACTTGCAATATACACTGTACCTTAGAGGTAGACAATAGTAAGTCCACTTTTTGAAAATTTCATTTCTGTACCTACCTTAGAGTCTACCTCTAGTGTACGCATTTTATTCTTAATTTGTCTAGCAAAACAATAATTTCGTTAGAAGGTTAACTTAGCAGAATAAAATTACTTGATATGCACATATTTAAGTTCAACCTTGTAATGAAAAATATGTACCTTTAATATCCTAACATAAATTAATATGAATCAATCTGTTTATCAATAGCAATAGCGAGGGTGCCTGAGGCTGGTTTTGGCACACTGTCGACAGGACAAAACCAGAATTTAGCGCCATCGCTATTGCACTATGATTTATTACGCAACTCACTGCCCAGGCAAAGCATTATGAAATAACACAAGACTCTTACCCTGGTCATCATAGGCAACAACTTCAAATGCCTCTGGTGCTTCTTCCAAGTACAGCTTCCAAGTGGTACTTGTGACCTTCAACAAACTGATCTGGTCTATGTCCACATCTCCTCGCAGGATCTACAGAAATCAAAAAATATAATTAATAGCAATAGCAATTTAAATTTTGACCAAGTACTATTTTTTATTCTCTAATAGAAGTATGTAGAGTAAAATTCGTATTCCATTAATATACCAGTATGTTGGTGAGTTAAGTTGGGTAAAACTATTTAAAAATTTCAATATTACACGGATTGAAGCCGCAGTTGCAGATACTGTATTCCCGCCATTTTATTCTACGGGATAGGTGATGAGAGTAATGGTGCTTTACCTCGCCAGTGCTGACTTCCTCGGCGAGGATGATGACGGAGCCGGGCGACGCACATGACCTGGAGACAGAAACCCGCGCCGCACGCGAACAATGGCCCCAAGTATCCTCGTAGAGAGGCTCAATGTCGATGATGTCATCCCTCGACAAACTCCTATAAATAACACGATATCATCAGTTCATGGTGTGCAGACTGTTATGTAGAAGAATAAGGAAGGTACTCACCATGAATAACAACCCCCTTCTATGATTTCAAAGGTGAAATTAACGTTCAAATTCTCGAGCCATGGTAACAACACTCTTGGCGTGTTTATTTTGGCGCACTCAACGCTGTTTAGACTAAAATATAGCACAAACACGAGGAGAAATGTTCTGTTTATAACACTCATTGTTCCATTGGTGGTTTTTACGTATTTACATACGAAATTATGAAAATAATCACAAATCTGCTATAACCTCAAACAATGCGAAGTCGCGGAAATTTGAATTGTGACTTTTTGTTTTTTCGGAAACCACAGACAAACTAAACTTCACTGCACCGGAAATACGTTACACGGACAGCACCCACACCCACACACACACACACACACACACACACAACACACAGCCAGCTTCGTTCGATCGATCGAATCGTGAATATCGTGAATCGTGATGACTCTTCGATTCTTTCGATTCTTCTGCATACACTGGCAACACTTCAGTGTGACCGTTTCAATAAATTTGCCGTACTTGAAGGGATTATCAAATGTCCTTAAGATGGATGAGTGTGGTGTGGTGTGTGTGAGTGTGTGTGTGACTATGTGTGTGAGGGTGTGTGTGTATGTGTGTGTGTGAGTATGAGTGAAAGGAAGGCTGGCCGAAAGAAATACCTCTCTGAATTCAGCAAACTGAAACCAATATCGTGAATTCAGGGACACGTATGGCAGCCCCCACATTTCTCGCACAATAAGTAAGACTGATCTGACTTCCTTCTGGTGCATCATCATCATCATGCAGTCGGGTAGTTAAGGTAAGAGAAAATGTATAATGAGTACCAAAAATATCACGGCCAAATGCAAAAGAAAAAAAAACCGGCCCTAAATTGGCTCTATTTTACCCGGTCGCGTCGGTCGAAAGTCAAACCCCTACTTTAGAAAGCTGGTGAACTAACTTTCTCACGAATTTTTCTTCTTGAAGTACGGAATCCCCAGAAATGTCAAAGAAAAAAATGGCCGCTTTTCACGGGTTGTTGTTTTTCTGTGAAATAATTGAAATATATATTTTTAGGTCAAAATGTGTAACGAATTAGTGAGAATTTCATTTAAACAAAGCGCGTAATCGTCACAAAGTTATTTCACTTCAGTTAAAAATTACCACCATGTCCGTAGACAAGTGTGATGTGAAAATCTACGAGATCGATAAAAGTAAACGTCGTCAGAGGATTGACGAGTCTGTTGTTGCAACAGCGGCGTTGAGTCACGGCGAAGACATGTTGCAGTCCGCGAGGCCGGAGAGCGGCGGGGCGGGGAAACCGACCGACCTGAGCCTACAGGCGACGGGTCACCTCGCTACTAGCACCACCAGCAGTCTCGCAGACACTCCGGGAGACTCCGGGGTCGCCTGTCTAGACAGCGAGGGATCAGAAGCCACCAGCCAAGCCCTCATGTCACACAGCCTCCTCGGCACCGAAGAACTTGCCTGCGACAGCCAGATCGACCCATCAACATCTTCACAAGACTTGACAAAGAGCTCAACCAGTAGTCTCATGACACGGAGTGACTTAGACAACCAAGTCCTTGCAGCAAATGATGATTCAGTTCCAGAATTACTTGTTGAAACTCACTCCAAGTCACCTGTATATGAAAACTTGCCTGATGTTATTTTGAAGGCTGTGGAAAGTGAGAAAGGGAGTCCTGACAGGCCAGCAAGGAATTGTGAGCCAAAGAAATCATTATCTGAAGATATTGTGTATAGAAGACGGTGTCACAAAAAGTCTCAAAGTGGGCCCAGTTCACAGAAGAAACGAGTCTCATTCCATGAAGATATTTTAAACAACACCAGGACTGATAACATCCATATTGAGAGAGGGTTTGTTTCTTATGGGCCTGATAGTTCGTACTGTGATAGGTTCCGGCAAAAGAATAACATACAGACTGACAGATTCTCATGGTGTGCCTCTGGTGATAGAACACCAAAATATGCTGATGATGTGGCACAACAAACCATGTCAGATATTCTACAATACGGAGACTCAGCCAATGACCGAACAGGGGTCTTTGAATATGTTCCAAAGAAAGTGTCACAAAATCAAGAAAAAGACAAAGACAACAATAATGATGCAAGACCAAGAAAAATGTATGGATGTGATTCAAACAGCTCAGATTCAAATTTTAGTTGTGATTCTGAAACATCCTCCAGTGACTCTTCTTCATCTCATTCAAACAAAACTGAAGCTTCTCCTGTGCACCAAAAGGACAAAGCGCTGAAGTCACACTCCTGTGATGAGTTTCAAAACGATAGCCATGTCTCTATCATGAGAAAGACATATTTTTCAGAAGCTGACATTGATCAGTCTCATGATCGATCAATGACACCTCTTGAAGTATCACAGAGTCCTAACACAGTCAAGTCAGTTTTGAAAAAGAACAGATACATTACCACCAGTGTTGTGGCAGAAGATGAAAAGAAGAAGAATAAAGTCCTGAACATACTGGATACCAAAATAATAGGCTCTTTGAAAAGTTTCTACAAAAACTTCAATTTCAATTTGGCACCTGAAAAAGGCTTGCCTGAGACCAGCTTGGATCTCAACAATGTTGTGGAAGCTCTGCCCTATGATGTCAACCAGAATCAGGACAAGAAACTGTCAAAGAGTCTTGACTCCGGCTTTCAAATTGATGATGATGAAGACTTTGTTGAGATTAATCTCAATGACCAGCCATCAGAAAAATCAAAAGAAATGATGACTTCTGTATGTTCTATAGCCGGAGAAAGAACTCCCAATGAAGGATCTCCAAGACATAAGTTGACTCTCAACATGAACACACAAAACACTGACAAATCAGAAATATTTCCACCTGTGAACAAATATGTGGTAAATGGCGAGAGCTTAGTGTATGAGCATACCGGTGTATCCTACAGCTATGTCCATGACACATTCCAAACTGCATTTGATACTCCAAAGCAGACCTTTGTCCCCCTCACAGAAAGAACCCCTAACAAAGAACTTCCAGCCAGCACCAGCAAAAATGATTTCAATGCTAATCAAATGGAAGATGATGCTTCCAGCAAAAACTCCACACCAAAGAGAATTTTCAACAAGAAAATCCAAAACGAAAAAGACCTCAAGAATGGCATACCAAAACATTTGTCTTCACCTAAAAAACAAAACACCAACAGATACCGAAGATCATCAACTCTAAAGGCAACCGAGGAAAATGGGCTATCAAATAGTGACAACTGTTCCAACACAGACAACTCCACTATCAAAGGGGCAGAAGATTTCCCTGAAGACTTCTTTGACATTCCATCAAACAACAAAATGCAATCAAACAAGTCTGCCCTCCTAAACAGATACCTGAAGAGTGTCTGCCAAAGAAAGGATATGGACTGGAAAATAAGGAACAACAAGTTCTTCAAACGAAAACTGAGCCTCGAGAGAGGATTTCCAAGCATCATATATCCCTTTAAATCTGTGTCCGATACATTCCGCACTTCCGCCGCGCGAATGGCGCGCTTGATTGACAAGGAGTTGATAGAAAACAAAAGACTGTCTGTCCGATTGTTGAGTGCTGACGAACCTTCATACTTCGACAGTTTCGAAGACAATGTGGCGATTGAATGCTCAGAAAAATTGAGACTGCAGATATTTTCGTATCCCAACGAAACATTGAACAGGGTAAGAATCTTACAGTTGTATCTATCTCTATTTTATTCTAAAAAAAACCTGGAGGCTCGCCGGAATCTTAGTTTAGGACCATGAATCCCTATAAAGACTCCAGCACGCCTAGACAAATTTAACAACGCTACGAAAACGAATAGAAACGAAAACTCAAAATGTATGCGATTTGACATTTGGTGACGCGAGCGTAGGGTGACTAATTGTCAAATCGCATACATATTCTTAGCGTTTCGTGCGAACTTTAATAGCGTTTTGCATCTTGCCTAGGGGGCAGAGAAGTTTACCGTGATGACATACTAACTTTTTGTTTAATGTGTGAACTGTAAGAAACTTGGACATTTTCCATACTCTTGCAATCAATTTTCGTTACCTCTTCTATCTCCTCTTATCTCTCCAATGAACTATTTTCATCTAAAACTTGTCTTATCGTAATGTCTCGTTTCAGATGATGAAAGTGCAATCCCCCTACCAGATGGACGACGGGTCGTGGACCCCTCAACTCGTGTTTATCACTGACTACGCGCTCTACGTCGCGTCGGTCGAGCCGGGGGCGACCGAGTACGAGATACTGTGTCGATTGCCGCACGATCAACTCGACGCTATTGCTGTAAGTTGCAGTTATAGTACATTACTGCCGCGGTCTGTAATGGCGGCGTTGCTGGTCGCGCTGTTGGTGGCCGAAAGCGCAGCGTAGCGCAGCTCAAGGCCTATACTGCGCGGTCAGCATTGAAACCTTTGATGCACAAGCTAGAATAAAGGCCGAGACCGAAGGTCGAGGCTTTTATAGCGCGGACATTGATTTTGACAGGTAGGTAATTGCCGGTCGCTACAGCACGACTGAAATGGTAATTGCAGGACACCTTGTCTCGCTCCTCCAAGTAGCGCGGCAACGTCGATTTTGCTCAAAGAAATGAGCACATTACTAGCTTTGTTTGAGTAAACTAATTTACATAAGTACCCTGAGCTAGGACTTTGGGATGACTACTTAGGCTCGCCTAGAGTGGACAAAGGGACGGATGATCGTCGCCGTAGCTGGCAGGCAGTGGATGCTTCAGGATTTTGGAAGATTCAGGACCAGAGTAGATTTCGTGGTAATTAGGAGGTCTCGAGCCAAGACTGGGTTTTTGTAGGATGGTTAATTGATTTGATTATTTTGGCCTGAGTCAACTATTATCTCTTCTGTGCCTGAGTCTAAAGAGGCCTTCAATTGAAGAGGAAAGTTGGCAAATGTTGTTTTGTCTCCACGATGTCAAAGGTTATCAAAGTAAATGATGTGAATGCATTGAACTAATAATAACGCATAATGTAGTTTGTTCTTATGAAACATGATATGAGAATGTTTATCATTATGCAAGGTTGCTCGCTTCTCCAGACAGTGGAGTCTAGGTTTGCGACGTGTGGCGTACAGTACTAGGCCATTGTTTTGGTACGTCGTCGGGGCGGGACCGGGGTACGGTGTTTGACTTGGCGGGAGAGAGAGAGAGAGAGGGAGAGAGAGAGAGAGAGAGAGAGCAAGAGGAGACCCGACGTGCCAAAACAATGGCCTAGTACTGTACTTAGTGAGCTGTCGACACACTCACACACAAAAGTGGAGCTCTTGTGAATACTTTGTGTATTCATGGTATTGTATGGATGGAAAATCCACATCCACCAAGGTGGTTGTACACCTAGCCTCCACTGTCTGAAGGGGCCTTAGGCGTGGTTCACACGGCATAGTCCTGCACGTTTTTTTGCAGTATACTTCTTAACGGATAAACAGTGGCCTAGGTTCACACGACGTATACTGCAAAAAACGTGCAGGACAATGCCGTGTGAACCAAGGCCACTGTTTATCCGTTAAGACGTATACTGCAAAAAAACGTGCAGGACTATGCCGTGTGAATCCAGCCTTAAAGAATTGATATTCTGAGGCCCAATTTGTCGTGGTACTCGTGGTCCATTTGTTTATTTATGTAGACGTGTCAATAGTGTGTATGTATGTAAGTGGAGCGATCACGCTACAAGGCACACGCGATCGGCGCGAATTGCCGACATTTTGATGCAAATTCACAAAACGCGGTCGCCTGGAAACTACATTAGTCAAAATAATTGGCACAGATGGCCGCCTTCTATAGTTTTTACGTTTAGAACTACGCATCAGTCCGTGATAAAAAGTATAAAAAGTCAGTACGCTGTCTAAAGGTGGTAAATAGTACGCTGGAGATGATCGCAGTCTCTATGATGTATGTTGTATGGACACTTGGACAGTACACAGTAGGCGGTAAATGATGACCCCTTTTCTGGTGTAATTTTCGAAATATTTGCAGTTACCATTCAGATTAGATTAGATACACAATATTATATTTGTTCATTGCCATGACGGAAGGTGGTCCAAAGCGGTGACCGAAAAACGCCAAGTAGGCAGACCACCAGCCAGGCCAGATGGACGGATGACATCACCGCCATAGTCGGCAGGTAGTGGATGCGGGAGGCACAGGACCGGAGCGGATGGCGTGGTAGAGAAGAGACCTATACCCGGCAGTGGGGAGGTGTGGGCTGATTGATGATGATGATGACCTTTGTAAAGGAAAGTGATAGGTTAAAGGTAGATCCCTGACCCAAAATTGGCGGGCGGTCACAAAACCAAAGCATACGAGTCATCAACTACAGTGAAACCAGTTACGGATTCCAAATAGTTCTCGGGAATCAGTAATATTTACTAGCAGCAAACTAACTGCGATGCATCGTGAGTAGATTATCTTCAGGATGTAATTAATTTCAGAGATTCAGAAAACCTCGACCATAGTATATCGTGAGAGATATATCTAACCTACAAGTGTAGATATCTATCTATTGATTATCTTGTTCATTGACGAGTGGAATTACGATGGACTTTACACGTGCGTGTGGAATGTTTGTAAATACATTTGTAATGTTATTTGTAAACATCTGTTGATACTCATTTATTTACTAACAACATTGTTCAAAAGAAGCATCTTGACACTGAATGAATGGAAAATCAGAGGTGTATTCCTGAGAAATACGGTGGCTGGTATAGGCTTCATGATGGCAGTGTTCATAAATGTTAAAATGGCGTTTCATTAGTAGATTTTGACGACCACCGACGACCTTTGTGATTCCCAAGCGAGAGGTCCCGGGTTCGAATCCCGGCTGGGGACGAAAAAGAAATAATCCTATCTTGGATGTTTGTGCTGATTCGCTGTTTCTGTGTCCCTCGACACAGGGTATCCTGTGTGGGGCCAGAAGCGATGTATGTGCCTGAATGTATATGTTTATGTTTTATTTGTAGATTCAGTCATACAGGGTGTAATAGAAAGGTGTATTCCTGTTTTAGGGGGTTGTTAGGGACATCATTCTGAGCAACTTTCACTATGAAACCGATTTGATCAGAGCAACTTTAATTGTCACTTCTCTATACAAATCAGCTGACCGCCTGGACCAAAATGTATGGAGCATTGAAAAATAAAGTTGCTCTGATCAAATCGGTTTAATAGTGAAAGTTGCTCAGAATGGTCTGCCTAATAACCCCCTAAAATATGACCACACCCTTCTGTTACACCCTGTATATCAATCCACACAATTCTCCTTCCTAGGTCGGCCCCGAAGCGCAGTATGTCCAGATCATCGATACGTCCGGCAACGTCGCGTGCTCCGTCATCACCGCGGAGTCTTCTCTGGGCGCGCGTCTGGCGACGTCGCTGGAGTGGAGCGCCCGCACGTCGCCGCTGCGGATACAGCGACCGCCCGCCACGCTGCCGCTGACGTGCCGGCAGCTGACGGCGGCGGTGGCGCGGCAGCGGCACGAGAGACGGGTATGTAGGGATGTTTGGCAACGGAACCGCCAATCTCCAATGTTGCCGCAAGGGAGCATTGAAGATTGGCGGATTGTGGCAGATTTTTTGCCCTCCTACCACATTGGTCCAATGTAGAGAAGGGACAAAAAATTACTTGTTCTATCTACGGATGTCACAGAAAGGTGTAGTCATATTATTAATATTTTAGAGGGTTAGGTACATTCTGAGCAACTTTCACTATGAAACCGAATTTATCGAGGCAACTTTATTTTTCATTCCTCCATATGATTTTGCCCGGGCGGGCGGTCAGCTGATTTGTACGGAAAAGCTGCTGAGTTAAGTTTGATCAAATCTATTTCATAGATAAAGTTGCTCAGAATGACGTTCCTAACAACCCCTAAAATATAACTACACCTTTCTGTTACACCTGTAAATTTGATAATATGAACCACATTAACATAGCGTCACGCCTTTTCCCATACGGGGTGGCAGAGGCACAACTGCGCCCACTTTTAGCCAGTTACTCGATATTCCATTAGATAATATCTACAGAAATAAACAACTTTGAACTCTTGCGCAGGTCCCGCCCCTACTCTACTACGGTCGCGCGTGCTCCGGCGACGCCTGCGACCGGCTCGTGGAAGCCCCGGGGGCGTTCGCGCCGCCGCTGGAGGGCTACCTGATGTGCCGCGCGGGGCAAGCGCGCCGCTTCGAGCCCTGCTACTTCTTGCTCAGGTGAGATGAGTAATTAGGGTTCCGATCCTTAAAAGGAAAAAAGGAACCCTTATAGGATCACTTTGTTGTCCGTCTGTCTGTCTGTCTGTCTGTCTGTCTGTCTGTCTGTCTGTCTGTCTGTCTGTCTGTCTGTCTGTCTGTCTGTCTGTCTGTCTGTCTGTCCGTCCGTCTGTCCGTCCGTCTGTCACGACCCCTTTTCTCAGGAACGCGTGGAGGTATAATGTTGAAATTAATATCGATTACTCAGGTCTATGGTCCCTTGGAGCTGTGAAAAAATTAAACTTCTAGGTCCACGCAATCAAAACATACCGCGATATTATGTCATAATTTTGCTGGATTTGTATGAACTCGCGTGGAACTCGCAAGGGAATCAAAACCTATAGGGTACTTCCGGTTGGCATAGGGTCATGAAATTTGGAATGTAGGAAGGTCTTATAGCACAAGTTAAGGAAGAAATCCGAAAACTGTAAATTTCTGTCTGTCTGTCTGTCTGTCTGTCTCACCGTCTGTTAAGACTTTTTCTCAGAAACGCATGGAGGTATTAAGTTGAAATTAATATCGATTACTTAAGTCTGTGAACTCTTAGAGTTGTGAAAAAATCAAACTTAAAGGTCAACGCAATCAAAAGATACCGCATATGTCTCAATTTTGCTGAAATTGCTGATATTCGCAAGGGAATCAAAACCTAGAGGGTACTTTTCGTTGACCTAGAATCATGAAATTTGGCACGAAGCAAGGTCCAAATAAAGGGAAAAATCTGAAAACTGCAAATTTCTGTCTTTCTAAAAAATATTCAATTTCGTTTACATGGATGACATCACACTTTAGTTTTTTATGTGGAAACCTAATTACACGTGTTACGCTCTCCAAGTGTGATCGGAACCCTTGGTGCGCGAGTCCTACTCGCACTTGGCCGGTTATTTTTCTTCTTCTTCAGCATTTTCGCGTCCACTGCTACACTTCCACTTATTTTTACTGAACGGGGTCCCCAGAACAGATTTTTAAGCCACTATCTGCCGTTGTTTCTGTGTCCTGTCCATTGCCATTTGAGTCGCGCAATCCGTTTCCCTTCATCGGTGACTTGGTGCGTTGGCGCATGAGTTCGTTCCCCATCTTTTTCTGAAGGGATATTCAACGGATATGTCAACGGGTCTTTGAACGATCAATGTATCGTAATGTGTTTAGCAGACTCGACATCCAGGTTGTATGACCCATATTACAGTGAGTTAACATGTACATATATATGATCGTGACATTCCGACCTCTGTGCCGCAACGGTTGTGGTTCCTTGCCATGCGAAGGTTCCCGGGTTCGATTCCCGGCTGGGGATACAGAAAAAAAACAGTTCTTGGATGTTTACATGTTTGTGATGTCGCTGTTTCTGGTTCCCACGACACAGGGTATCCTAGTATGAGGCCAGAATTAATGTATGTGCCTGTATGTAAATGTTTTTATTCCAGAGCGGGCGTCCTCCACTGGGGCCCGCACTCCCCCACCAGCACTCCCCTCCCCCACAGCCTGGCCCTACGCACCGTGGTGGGGGTGAGGCGGCATGTCGACAGCTCGCGGCGGCCCCACTGCTTCGAGCTCGCCCACGGTGGCCACACACTAGGCGGGGGGAGGCTGCTGCTGGCGGCGCCTGATGAGCCGACCGCTTCTTCGTGGCTGCAGAGTCTGTTGCTGCATGCCGCACAGGTATTGTTGGCCTCACACTAGGGTAATCTGCTTGAGGGGGGGTAAAATCAGGGCGATATTTCGCTTGTGAGATAGGTCTGACCACTATGCTACAGAAGAAAGAAAGAAAAAGCCTTTATTTGACACACGTAAACTAAGCTACACTAAAGTAAATTAAATCAGATACTCAATCTATATACATTTTCATTAATTATTAAAGATTTTGTTGTTACAGAAAGGAGTAAATAAATATATATATCCTATCAATAAGACCAGCTTTTACCTGTATTTTTAAGATAGAGAAGGGAAGAGAGTTACTCCGACGTTGACTGTGCTGGGTTGACTAACGTCCATTTGCAATAACCTGTCTATCCATGGTGTTCACATTACTAGAGTTAGATTTGACAGTTGCGCTATGGAACTTATGTCAAAGACCCTATCTATCTGCAGATTTAGGATAGATAGGTTATTGCAAACGGCCGTAGGGGATGTTGGGCTTAAATGTCTATGTTTTCAAAAAGTCTACTCAAATTCTCAAAATGTCTACGCTTTACATTAGGCTAATCTAATGTCTATGTTTTTACAAAGTCTACTCTAAATTTCCACTTCTGTTTACGCCGGTGTCATATTTTGTTCTAGGTGGTCTATCTATAGCTGGATTTTACCAACAAAAATTTATACCGAGAATAACTATCCCGGGGATAACTTGTATGACAAATGACAGTTCAAAATGACGTGATCCGATCTAGGTGTCACTGGTGTCTATGAAAAAGTAGAAGGATACTCTCGAGTAAAAGTTACTCTTTCGTTGGTGAAATTCGGGCTTAGTATAATATTATAGTATCTGTGGTATTAACCACTCGCGTGCCCCAGGCCCTAGAGGAGCGCGACGGCGCAGCCCCAGACGCGCGCTCGCTCGGCCCGCCGCCCGCGTGCACCGTGCTCGTGACGTCACGCGAGGTGGTCAGCCTGCGCGAGTCGCTGGAGCCGGCGCTTGCGTGTGGAGCCGCGGCCTACTGGCGGGAGAGGGGGCAGGGGGACAAGCTAAAAGGTAGGCGATATAGCTAACAAGTAATTAAAATCTGGATTGTCTCTGATCTCGCTAGGATTGTTCCTAATCTCACTAGGATTGTCTCTAATCTCACTAGGATTAATGTCTCTAGTCTGGTTAGGATTGTCCCTAATCTCGCTAGGATCGTCTCAAATCTTGCTAGGACTGTCTCTAATCTCACTAGGATTGTTCCTAATCTCGCTAGGATTGTCTGATCTCGCTAGGATTGTCCCTAATCTCACTAGGAGTGTCTCTAATCTCACTAGGATTAATGTGTCTAGTCTGATTAGGATTGTCTCTAATCCCGCTAGGAACGTCTCAAATCTCGCTAGGACTGTCTCTAATCTCGCTAAGATTGTTCCTAATCTCGCTAGGATTGTCAGATTATGCCGGTGTCCTATTTTATTCTAGGTGGTCTATCTGTATTAGTATAATATTATAGTATCTGTGCTCATACTGACAATGGTATTGCGTTTCAGAGTACCTCGCTACCATGAACACCGATGTGGAGATTGTGGCGTGCGGATCCATCAAGAATCTAACCGCGTTCAAAATACCGGACAATGACGACAACTGGTGTTGCCTGGTGAGAAATTAATTAAATTTTAGCGGAACCACTAAACCGACACTGCCGATACATACATATTTAATAGGCTTGTGGCCAAGGTAATCCAATAAATCTAGGAACAAGTCTTAAGTTGAAGCATAATGTACAAAATGGCTTGACATTCTCATTTTGTGCCAAAAAAGACAGCATTTGATGGCACTTTTACATGACGTCATTCTGTTGTTATTTCATAGAACTCGGGAACAAAAGTTCCGTTTTGACAGTTCATAAAAAATATCTATTTTGACTTGACAGGGCACAAGCCTATTGTATCAGATTCGTTGGGCACTGGTTGGTTATTTGAGGAGACCGACCGAAGGCTCGGTTTCGGTTTCGGCCATCAATCCTACAGGGTGTAACAGAACGGTGTAGTCATATTTTAGGGGGTTGTTAAGGAGACCATTCTAAGCAATTTCTACTATGAAACCGGTTTGATCAGAGCAACTTAATTTTTCATTGCTCCATAATATGTTTTTGTCCGGCCGGGCGGTCAGCTGATTTGTATTGAGAAGTGAAAATTAAAGTTGCTCTTATCAATTTGGTTTCTTATTGAAAGTTGCTCAGAATGATGTCCCTAACAACCCTCTAAAATATATTACTACACCTTTCTGTTACACCTGTATCTTCAGTTCACTGCTTTCTTACAAGGGAGCGTTCCCATACTATGTGACCCATTTTTTACTATTTTGACCCCCCCCCCCCCCTCCGTGACCACTAGTATGATCCAAGACTGGTATTTTGTACTAGCGTGGTATTTTGAAGAACCCCGTCGCCCCCTAAAATGGTCACGTAGTGTAGAAAAGAAAGAAAGAAACGTTTATTACAAGGACAGTGAACACATTACAGTTAGACAAAAGAAACCAAAAACAGAAAGTTAGACACACAATGGGGGCTATTTGGGAGGTGTCAAAAAACTACTAAACTAGACGAATTAAAGGCACTAAACTAACAATCCGACAGCTCTTGCGCGGTGGCCATAGACATAGATTCCATTTAGAAACACACCATCTAATTAGTTTAGTTAGTATAGTGTGTGTCGCCTCCTAAATCATAGGGAATATCATCAATAGTTGAAAACAGATGAATGACGGCCGTGGTGTGTCACTGTCATTATAAATGGCAACTAAAGTCTTCACAAAATAAAAGACCCGTTTTGACAGTTCACGCCCATGAAGTTTTAACCCCTAATGCGTAGGTAATTAAAGCCAACTGTTGCGTACAAGCAAAGCGTACAAGTTGTACCTAGGAAAACCGCTTCTATTACCTACGCGTTAGGGGTTAAAACTTCATGGGCGTGAACTGTCAAAAAGGGCCTTTTATTTTGTGAAGACTCATATGTATAGTATGGGTACGTTCCCCTGAATGTACAGCTCTCTTACAGTAAGATTTATCTTTTTCGGTGTAATGTGAAATATTTAATATTTCCATGCTAAAATTAATAGCTGATAAGGTGTTCACCTGACCATCCATTGCCTGCCCTTATCTTAGCAAATAAAAATCTTTATCTAAGAGGGGGAGAGAGGCTTTTGCCCAGCAGTAGGACATAATAGGCTCATAATAATAATAAATCTTTATCTTTATCTCTCTCGCAAGTAGAGTCTAGACCACGGAAGTAACTAAATCTCCTCCTTGCCTCAGGAGTGGAGTGTGTGCGAGGCGCGGGAGCGCGGCGCGGGGCTGGCGCTAGTGTTCACGAGCGGCGCTGAGCTGGAGCGGTTCATAGCGGCCGTGGAGAGAGCCTTCTGTGCGCTCACCGTAAGTCGATGCGCCACCAAATGTCCATTATACCTTCATTACCGCTTTCCCGAAAACGTCGACATTCTCACAATATTTACATTCCCTTAAAGACATTACTTAACGAACATTTTCCCGAAAAGTCCAAATTCTCACACCCCCTTGTTAATGCTGCCTAACTCGGTCCCTTTCTGCCGCTCGGTGTTACTTTTTATTAATAAGGGGGAGAATGTTTACATTTCCCTGAAAAGACTACCTCCCAAAAATTAGACTTTAATAAACTACACGATGGAGTGATGAGTTGGGTCTATGGGATAAAGACTGGAAGGAGACCGCTCAGGATCGAATGGAGTTTAAGAGGGGGAGAGAGGCCTTTGCCCAGCAGTGGGATATGACAGGCTCATAATATAATAATATAATATAATAAACTACACGATTTTAGTATAGGTGATTTATGACTTGTGGTTTAGTTAAGGTTTAGTTTGGTTTAGTTTTGGTTACATTTTGGAATTCTACCGATCACATCCAATAGACTCTGGTATATTCGGTCCACTCTCCCTATCGGTCCATTTTCCTCAACTCTCTACTTTCCCTATCAGCCTACTTCCCCACCCGTCCCCTTTCCCCAACCTTCTACTTTCCTTAACCGTCCCCTTTCCCCTACCATCTTCTTTCCCTAACCATCCCCTTTCCCCAACCGTCCCCTTTCCCCAAACGTCTACTTCCCCATCCGTCCCCTTTCCCCAACCATCTACTTCCCCATGTGTCCCCTTTCCCCAACCGTCTACTTCCCCATCCGTCCCCTTTTCCGAACCGTCTACTTTCCCATTCGTCCCCTTTCCCCAACCGTCTACTCCCCCATCCTTCCCCTTTCCCCAACCGTCTACTTCCCCATTCGTCCCCTTTCCCCAACCATCTACTTTCCCTAACCGTCTACTTTTCCCATCAACCTTCAAATCTGCCTATAACTATGCTATTGAAGTATTGAACTATGCTTTTCTAATTGCAGTGCGAGCCATTCCCCCTAAGCGTGGTTGACGGCTGCAAGTCGGCTTGTGGCGCAGCACACGGCAAGTATGAAGCTGCGTGGGCGCATATGCTGCCGCAACAGTGAACACTTAGATAAATAATCCCATACTTGTTTCTTAGCTGCACAGAAATAGCTGCGGATGATGTTAGATGGATAAATCTAACCCGTTGGCTTGCGGGGGGCGTTTGTCTCATGATGACATGAAGTCGGAATGAGGCCGGGTGGTGGGATATGTCCTGGTTCTTAGTTGTCACACAAATTAATCGTTTAGTCGCAGGTACGTTTTGCGAAAGGTGCTTTTTGGGAAAGGTACGATTTGCGAAAGGTGCATTCTGCTACTGAACGAAATAACGTTATGGCGCCTACTCTCAAAAGCTCAAGGCAGATGGCGCTTGGTGTCGATTGGTTATTATCTGTTGAGTGTAGTGGTCAGTTGACAAATCCTTTTTACTTTCTAAATAATTTTGTGTCTGGTTTACGAATAGAATTCTTGTGTATAGTCTTCCAACGATCTTTAAGCGCGTGTGTGACGTTTACAGGGGAGCGCCACTTCCACGCAACTTATTACAATGAACCTATCAAAAAGCGTTAGTTCCACCTGTCACCGCATGCCAAAAGATCGTTGGAAAACTGTAGTGTCTTCTTATTCGTCTTCCAGCCACAGACGAACGAAACTCTAATACTTACCCTGTTCCTCCACCTAGGCCTGAAAGGACTAGTTTCCAGGTCCGTAAAATACAATAAAAATAACGACTCCAAACTACGCCAGCGCCGCCAAGCGGGAGCTAAGCCATTACAGGCGATCGTGGTTGCTTGATTTTGAAATTAGAACAATCCCCGTCATCCCATTCTTTTTATGAATAGTTAGACAATCTAACCCGGAAAGTTAACGACGCTCAGTTAAAAACATTATACATTGTCCTCACGTTCAGTGGTTGATTTCTTAGCCTAAGATTAAGATACTCCCTACTATTATAGGACGAAATACAATTTGACGCATATTTGGACGCTATTTTCGAATGGCCGTGCGTGATTGGTTGATTTTGAAATTCGACTACACGCGTCTAAAACTAAAAAAGTAAAACTTACTTGATGTATCCCTTAGACGTTTCAGCTCTCCTATTGGAATTAATAATACCTACCTACATGTTAATCAATAAATACAAATAGTCAGTCTAATACTCGTACTATAGTCGCATCGAATCAACTATGCTCTCACTGTAAGAATATACAAGATAAAGGAGGTTCGTATAAGAATGGCAGCTACAATATAACCTGTGGCTCAAGCAGGAATGATTACCAGAGTGAGAAAGTGTTCGAGTTCAGATGAAATGAACCTTTTGACATTCTACATAAGAGTCACTGACATTTGATTTCGAATACTTTTTCGATGCGTAAATTTTCCTGCTACCTACACAGGTCACTTTGTCAGTAGCATAGATCTTTCGCTCATTATACGAGCGAGAGGACATCTTCACAGATTTGTTGATCAAGCAATAGTCGCATTAATCTTGCCTCCTACAATAATATAATCCTTAATGAGACTCGATACGATATTATAAAGTCAAAAAATGATAATTAATTCTGTTGAATATCAAAATGTATGTATCAATTTAATCTCTACCACACCTACTCGTATTTGTAACTGTATCTAATAAATAAGCGTAACAAATAATTATATCACAATCCTTATTATTTATATCAAGTTGCATCGGCTTAGCAGTGTAGTAAGTGTATCTAAGATTATGTATGCCGCCATATCATTCGGAATTGCCGGCCCATCGAGATTGGCGGTCGAGATCGTAAAGCAAATTTGAGTCAACTCAGCCAAAATACCCTGTTAGCCAAAATGTTACGTTAGGTGTGATGGGCGACGTGCAACCAGCGGATCATTGGTTACTTGGCTAAAATACGAATGTAATGATTCTGCCTAGGCACACCATTTTTCATTACTAATGAATAATGGTGTGCCTATAGGCAGATATGGATCAGCCGACCCGATCGATACGGCAGCGACATCTAACAAGAACATTATACAAGCATCGCATTTATTTTATAGAATGCGTGCTTTACCCTACTTATAATATGTATATTAATGTATATTAGTGAGTTTGCGCTGCTATTCTGAATTTCATACGAAAGAAGTTTTCAGCAAGATTTTTATACATTCCATAGATATTATTCACTAACTATACATTTTACACTCTATAGACTATAATATCTAGATATATTTATGTGGTCGGCCCAGTAGAGAATGTTCTGTCTTCATAAGCGCTTGCTAAAATTTCTTTCGAATTAAATGAAGACTAAGCTTGCTTTGTAGGAAAATTGATAATCAAATTAAAACACGGACCTTTTGTAGCTTTATGTTTTTTAAAGTTCACTAAAATGGTTTCGTAACATAGTTGACGTTTTGAATTCAGTTTTATCGTTGAATGAGATACTTATATATTTTTATTTTTGTTATGAAATGGATGAAAAAGACTTGTTATAAGGTTGTGTTCGAAGCCCTTCATCACAATACCAAAAAGTAAAACATTATTATGTTTCCTCAATTGAACATAGGTCTCAAAGTTATTTATTTTTTGTAAGAAAGATTATTTTTAATGTTTCATCTCGAGGTTTTAGTTGTCCCAGTAATGTTTTGCTAGCTAAATATGTTACCAGATTTATAAATGTATCAATATGATATCAATGTAATGTAAATGCATATTATTAGGCCGAGTGTAAGGGCCGTGTGATATTAACCATAATAAGGTTAGAAATTAGGCAATTTCTGTCTGCATAATTGTATCTTAATCAATTTTACTGTTGAATGTATCATGAAAATTGATATTGATAATATTTTGCAGTCGTTTTGTTAGTCGTATTTTTTGTAAACAAAGACATTTATTTTCTTATTGAATATCCCCTGTGATCCTTACTAAGAACTACATATACAAGTCGTGCTGAAACGGGAAAGACCTATGCAGCTGTCCTGCTCTATCCCGTTCCATTACCCGTGTACAGCTTTCACGATTTTTTTTTGGTAATGGGTATGTTTTTAGTTTACTCTAATAGAGAGAGATACATCTCTATATTATTTTTAATGTGGTTAGTTGAATATTGTTGGCGCGTGAAGAGGTAATACCTATGAATTCAGAATTCCTTCTATTTATTTACAAATTTTTCTATTTATTTGTAAATCCAAACGGGGGCTTAATAAATAAATAAGTGATTGCTTACTGTTTGGTCCGCGCGCTTTTAATATTGAGTATCTGTGATTTTCATTAAGTTCTATTGTTATTTACTCAAGTGGAATAAATGTTTTAGCTTTAAATGTTCCAATGAAGCTAAAAATATCTTATAACTTATAATATAATTCATGAACAATTCTATCCGAATACAATCTATATTTAACTTATAATCGTGACAATATATTCCGTTCATATGGTTAGAACAAAACAAGTGTAGCTATTCAGAGTATTAGTACGAACAATAATAATATTAGGATTCATTGTAATTAAATCATCTAGTGGTAGCTACTGATCATTTTCTATAAAATATTGTACCTACCTAGTTCTTGTACTGCGTAATAATTTCAACAAAGTTCATTTAGAATGTCTACTGTCATACATAACATAGGTATACGCATATCATGTAGAACTTCTGGGTACCATTAGCATAGCAGAGGATAACCATGAATTGATACTTTACAGAAAACACTTTTCAAAGTGTATTTATTTATGCAGATTTTAAACCAAGAGCATGGTAACCCTCTAAAAGTCGAAATGTGTCACGATTCTGCAGCTCTGTATTTCCACGCGCTTAGGCGAAAAATATCTAATAATTTTAAGTCTGTACTGTATTAGATATTTTTGCTGCAAGAAATGCATATAATGCTGTTGAAAGAGAAAGGTCACGTATACAGCTGTCCAACGATCTTTTGGCGTGCGGTGACACAGGTAGAAACTAAAGCTTTTTGACAGGGTCATAGCATTAGGTTGCGTAGAACTGGCGCCTCTCCGAAAACGTCACTCACACGCCAAAAGATCTCTGGACAACAGGCATAAACGGCTCGACAAATTCAGAACTAGAAAATCTTCTGCAAGCACTAGTGCATTATTTTCTGCTGGCTATATATTGTGATATATGTATGAATCGCTATAAGACTATTTCCAATACCTATTACAAGAAAGTGTACTATGTGTATTATTTATTGTATTGTACAACAATTCATTGTATTGTATTGTGTATGTACCGTACGTACCTATCCCTCAGTGCTGTGAATAATACACAATTCACTGTATAATACAATTGCAATTAATAAGATCATAAGAATAGTTCGCTTCACTGTTTATGTAAACCATTTAGAACCTATGTTAAATAAACTTTTCCGGAAGTAATAAGTTTTTTATTTCTCCAGCATGCTTTACTTCGTGTTCTGAGGACAGATGACTACATCGTCGTCGGTCATATGGACCCATTATGCTGTATTGATACTATAGTCTATTCGTGATAAGAATGTAGTAAAGTCATCATCATCACTGTCCGGCGGCCTAGCCACGCCCCGTAACCAGTCAAATCGTTTCCAATTATCAAGCCAAGTTCACAGTGAGGGATCATTCAACAATTACGTGATCACCGGAAGGGGGGGGGGTCGGGTGGTTGTATGTACATCGGATTATTGGGGGGGGGGGGGGGGAAGAATCCATGATTACTTCACTGCGCTTCGTTTCCGACGACTAGACTAATGAAAGTATCTATTTTGTTCATATTACATAATTTGTTCATATTACTTATAAATAGTCCTGTCCGCGCGGGATGCGAATATGGTCTATGAATTCATTTTTTGCAGCAAATAAAACCGAAGAGCCGCGGTCTTTCTAAAGCCTAGCCGATGTTTTTATTTCAATAAAACGTATTTAAACGTATTTCTTGAGATATAAAATAAATATGGTGTGGTGGAAAAATATGTATTTCATTATACGGCTGTGGCTGTGGATTATGCCAGTACAACAATCGACTGGTGCGTAGGGTCGCATCTCAGGTCGCATATCGTAAAGTGAGGGACAGAGCTATGTAAAGGCTTTAGATAGTTCTGTCACTTTATTTCCTACGAGAAAACAACAGAAATCAACATAGAGACTAAACACAGCCTTTGACGGCCTCTTTGGCGCAGCGGTTGTGTGTGGCTGCCTAACATGTGAGAGGTTCCGGGTTCGATTCCCGGCTGGGGATTGAGTTTTTTTTTAGATGTTTATTTGTTTGTGATGTCACTGTTTCTGGTTCTCACGACGACACAAGGAGGGTATTCTAGTGAAGAAATGAATGTGCTTTAGGTTAATGTTTTAAATGTTTGTTTATTTGCGTGTTATTAATTGCTTTCAGTAGTATCTATTAAGTCTAAAAGATCTTCTTGTGCTGATTTTGGTACTGTAGAATTGAAACTTAAATCAGCGTTCTTGATCTTTTTAACATTTGTCTTGATGTCCTCAAATGGAGTATTAGTCTGAATCTCTAGAGTCTTTTTCGTGGATTCTGTGTTACTGAATTCAACAGGCAACTGTAAAGCAACGAGTTTGTGATCAGAAGAAACACTCTCTATTGCCGCTAAAAGGCAGCTTATTTCATGTGTGTCGGAACATTTATTTTCATAATCTTCTACCGGGTTCCTCTTGTTATCATACTTGTAAATATTTTCTCCCATGTTTTCAGAAATTTTCGTGGGTATTGTAGCCGGCAAACTAAAAGTGCCATCTTTTTTTTGAAGGCCCAATCTTAAAAGGACGGATATTTTAACGTGATATTCTGAAAACCATAAAATCATTGTGCTTCTCAGGCTGTTGTAGTCCGCATCAGTGAACTTCTGAGCTAAATCCTCGAATTTCCTCATCGCAATTTCAATTATTACTTTTGGGTAATTTTGCGGTAGGAGTGTGGCCACACTTTTTAAATGTCGGCGGGTGATGTCAAAAATAGTTTGTGTTGTTGCTGTAGATAATTGCCATTTGAAGATCATCGTCATTAAATCCCATAGTTTGTTCATTGAATAGTCATCCAGTTTCATAATGGAAGTGGCTGAAATATCCTGCAATAGTTGCTTGATAACGGAGTGAGTTGCCACTGGTTGGGGGATGAAAAGTTCGTCCAACAACTTTGGATGAAGAAGAACACTTGTTAAATCCGTGAGCACTGGAACAATATCACTATTTATAGACTGTACGGTGGGCACCGTATAAACTCAAACTAAAATGTCCAGAGAAGCGAGAGGAAATGTAAAACTAAAAAACTAACCTCTCTCAGACTTTTCTGTAGATATTTCCTGGGCTCTCAGCCTCTGTTCAATAACGTACAGCATTTCGCAGCCCAAGTTGACGACAATAAGCGGCGTCGTGAAATGAGACATCTCGCTTGACAAGAGAATAATCAATAAGCACCACAATGACTATAGATTCAGTCTACCATGGGCTCATCAACAATCTTACCAATGTAAATAAAATCCTTCCGATATCACGAAAATTAAACACTTTAAACACTAACCAGGAAAGGGTTTTGTATGTTTATGAAATTATTGAATCGTTAAATGCGTTTCCACCCCTCAATGAGGTGAGCAAGACCATTGGTGTGTCTACACACTACCGTAACCAAGGCAACCAGAAATTCCAACAGCAGAATGATTATGAAGCCTGGCAATATTACAATTTGTCTTTACTTCATGCACCATCCCAGTCTGAAAACTATAGTCTAGCTGTAGCAAACAGATCAGCTGTATTATTCACATTGAAGAAATACAAAGAGTGCTTGAAAGACATTGAAGAAGTCTTTTCACTTCCATACCCTGATCAGCTGAAGGAAAAACTGCTCAAAAGGCAGGCAATGTGCAAGGAAAAGTTAAACAACCAAGGTGAAGAAATAAGAGTTCCAGTTGCTGACAAGATACTGACCCTGAGTGATCCTCGACACAATGAATATATCTGTGCCTCTAGTAAGATTGAAGTGATTCACACAGAGGATATGGGCCGACACATCATTGCTAAAGAAGATCTCAAAGTTGGGCAAGTTCTAGCCCAAGAGGATCCTTACTTTATGCTCCTTCTGAAATCTCAATACCTGTTCTGCTGTAGTTACTGCTTATCATGGAATGCTAACCTGTACCCTTGTAGAACCTGTTGTTACAGTCTCTACTGTAGTAAAGAATGTAAACAAAAGGCTTGGGATTCATACCACTCTGTTGAATGTGTGTTGATGGCAGCACTACTTCATTTGGATTTCACCAAACTTGAACTTCTAGCATTGAGAACAGTTATAAAGGCCCGCAATGACCATGACACCTGGGAGAGTTTGTTAAAAACCACAAAGCAAGCAGAAGATACTACAGATACCAAGCATCAAGGAATGGTGAACGTTGATGGTAACTGGATTTATGATTCAAAGTATTATGCTACAATTCACATGCTGTCATCGAATGTTGAGAAGCGATCTGTGTCCGACCTGTTCCAAAAAAGTGTAACTGCTGCCGTAATGCTGCACTATTTGATCAAAAATACCAAATTTATGCAAGTAACGGGCCGGGATAACAGTGAAGACGTCCTCAGACACGTTGCTGGAGCAATCTTGCATCATGGTATGACTAGCCCGACCAATATGCATGGTATTAGTACCAACATACAAACGGCTACCGGCGAATACATTGAAGAAATGAACATTGGGAGTGCTCCATATGCATTTCTAAGTCTCCTAAATCATTCTTGTTCTCCCAATGTTGTTAGATTAAGCAAACTGGGATCAGGACGGATGTCACTCTTTGTTTTGAGGCCTATCAAAAAGGGAATGCAACTGTATGATAACTATGGGTAGGACACTTTTTCATTTTACATACTACTATAATTTACATAGGTTCTCTTTGAAGGAATAAGCTATAAGCATATACAGGATGTAACAGAAAGGTGTAGTCATATTTTAGGGGGTTGTTAGGGACATCATTCTGAGCAACATTTACTATGAAACCGATTTGATCAGAGCAACTTTAATTTTCACTTCTCTATACAAATGCGCTGACCACCCAGACCAAAATTTGTATGGAGCAATGAAAAATAAAGTTGCTCTGATCAAATCGGTTTCATAGTAAAAGTTGCTCAGAATGGTCTCCCTAACAACCCCCCTAAAATATGACTACACCCTTCTGTTACATCCTGTAGAGAGCTCCATGGTGTAGTAGGTTTCAGACTTGCTTCCCATGCAGGAGATCCAGGTTCGAATCCCGGTGCAGGGGGGCAATTCTGGCGCTAGCGAGATCATGTCCATGGTCGAAATATCGATTTTGAGATACCGAAATCTCTATCAAAAACAAGAAAAAGCTATTCTAACAACTAGCCTTTCGACCAACCGAGATATCTCCACCTGTTTTCAGTCGAAATAAATATAAATCGAGATCGTTTTCGACGGATTTAGGCGGTATCATAACCGAAATCTCGACTGGGGAGATGATCTCGATAGCGCGAGAATCGGGGGCCTGGGCATATAACAATGAGATAATAAAATCTAATTAAGTTTTACGGATGTTCTAAAGGTGATGGAAAACATCATGAGGCAACCTTCATTACTCTTTACTATATTAACAGCAATGGGCTAGCACCCCACGCAAAATGAAGTATTGTATTGCTTGAAGTTAGCATAATTTGTGCCTCTGACACCGCGTGTGGAAAAAGAAGTGATGCTATGTTATGTTTAAGTTACTCTAGGCTGCAGTTCCCGTCACCTTAAAAGACACTGAGTGACAGGGATGGCATATGTGTATTATTATTTTCGCGTGCCGCAAACACATCCCATCCCTGTCGCTCACTGTCTTTTTGAATGACGGTAACTGTAGAGACTGTCTTCTGACACATCATGTTTCCATTTCAATCCAAACATCTACCCTTTACTACTACTACTTAGTAAGCCCAGCTCAATTGTAATAGTCTAATAATGATTTGCAGGTCACACCACGCCTTGCAGAGCCGAAACGAGCGCCAAAGTTCATTGAAGTTTCAGTACAAGTTTTCTTGTCTCTGTGAAGCCTGCATCAACGATTGGCCACTATACCAGGATTTGAAGCCAGCAATAAATATACCCAAAACCATTGCAGCTGACAAAGAGAGGATTCTAGACGGTGCTGCCATCCAAGACCTGCAGAATGGAGATAAGTTGACTGCTTTGCGATTATTTAAACCGCTGTGTGATTTGATACAATCCTTTGACCGCTATGCTCCTTGTGTAGAATTGGCTGATTGTCAGGAGGCAATGAAACAGTGTCTTGCGATATTTCAGGGTGTAGTGCCTTATGGGTATAGTAAGTTAGTGGAATGGTCAGCTATCCCTCCAAAGGTGTAGTGTTTTTATAGGAACGGATATTTTTGCAACCATTAAATGTTTTTTATACGAATTGTTTACGTCGAAGTGTAAGTGTAGATATTAAATACAATATTTTGCGAATGATCTACTTTATATTGTGTATTTTATATGAAGTATCTGGCTTCAGAAATCTTAAGTAACTATGTCGACGCCAAAGTATGTAATCCGTCACAAAAATGCCTAAAATTGGCAGTCTTTATTGGCTTAAAATATTTTTCTATGCTATGAATACACCGTAATGATAAGCAAGTTATCTTTGATATGGATTAACTCAATTGTGTTTCCTAAAAAATGAATATACTATAGAATATTTACTTAAATGTTTATTTTAATTATTAGCACTTTTCAGGAATGTAGTACTTACTTAACTTATTTACATAATGAAATCGCAATGAAAGTGATACTATAATAGTAGAAATAGAATTAGTATAGATATATTGGACGTTCTGTTGAATCTTATTGCGAACAATATATGCAATATTTTTCATTTCATATATTTTTTATGCATTTGATCCTGTCAATGGTAAAGAGATTCGTTAAATAGTCTAACTAATACAAACTTTAAAATTACACATAATACTGAAACAGTCACAAACAGAAATATAAATAAAATAATTTATTAAGTCGCTCTTTAAATAAGTTTTACTTAATATACGTACATGTATATTTACAAAATAGTCCTCACCTATAAACTCTGCAGTAACAGAGTATTGAAAAAAACTTTTCTAATAGGTACATCATCTACCTAAAATAAAATAAATAGTTAGTAGGCTGGATAAAAGTGTGCTTTCTTGTGAATTTCGCCAGGAAATCGCGTTTGAATAGAAATTTCGTGCTTCACCTAGACTCGGCGGACTTATAACATCACTATCTACTTGATCTTCATTGAGAACTGTCAAACGATCGTCGATAACTGGATTCACAGGACTGTATTTTTTTGCGAAGTCTATAACACTTTTAGTTTCCGTGTAACTTATCACAATAGCTGGCAGATTGACAAACATCCAGAACCCATCACCACCTTCAGCTAAGAAAGTTGGCATAATTATTTTGTATTCCAAACTCTCATTTATATCATTCATAGCAGATTCCTTACATGCGGAGGGATCTAATGTGCTAATTGCCTTAGCGGACACTACTCGAGTGCCGGGTGGTCTAGCTAAATCGTAAACAACAGTCATCCCAGCAAACTGAAGGAATTGTCCAGTGGAATCGGTGGTTCTCCAAGTATCCGCAGAGTGCTCTAAAGCCTTCCTCAGAATCGTACCGTTCATGGTTAAAACAGACAAACTGTCGGTAAATGGAAGCACCGTGAACCAGTCACCTTTGGTTAAATTAAAAGGTTTCTGCGGTCCATCAATTGAAGACCGTATCCTCCCACCTTGGATAAATACTATACTGGCACAAACTTCATTGGTTTCTTTCGTGTAGTTTAAAATAGCATCTGCCATTAAGTTTCCGATGGTGCATTGACGAAGCCGACAAGAAGTACCGTCCAGAAAAACCAGGGAACTACCGAATACTTCAGAACCAATAACTTCTAACTCTTTATGGTATTTCTGAACCATTTTGTAAACTTGAGGGTCTTTAGGTTGAGAGTTGTCAAGTAATATGGGACCACCGTTTGCATGAATTATTTCGCCATCGGCGTCAAATAACAAATAGAGACGTCCCATATATTTCGTATACGCGTAGGCTTGAACAACAGGAACGATTTTTCCGGAAGGCTGTGCAACTTTGGTCGGATAGGGCCCTTGAGGATATTCGGGCTTTTCATCAGTACTGTTGCTGTTGACAAGAAATGTGTTGGAGTGTCCGCCGATTACCAGGTCTATTCCATCGACTTCTCTAGCTATCCTCTTATCCGTCAAGTATCCGGAATGTCCCAGCGCGATCAATATCTTGACGCCTTGGCTGCGAAGTTTAGCTACTTCTCTGTTTAGTGCAACAACCTCATCTTCATATAAGACTTCGGAAGGAGGTGCAAGGACTTGGGTTTCTGGTGTCAGGTACCCGATTATGCCTATTCTGACTCCGTTTACGGTGATTATTGTAGAGTTTTTCAGGTTCTCTTCTTTTCTCAGTAGGGGAACTTTGTTTAGATTCAGGTTTGCCGCCAGAACTGGCGTGTGGAGAGTGTGTATAAAGGGTGCCAGCCCTTCCACCTTTTCGTCGAATTCGTGGTTACCGAGAGACTGCAAGCAAAGGTGGATACATGTCATGAATAGTTAAAACATTTAGTATTAGTATTATTTTAGTGTTTGATGGCCCTGACCTGAGTTTAGTCCGATTAAGCAATATGATTAAAGTTGTGTAATGTTCGCCTTTGTCGCTCAAGGAAACAACCATTTAAAAAAGTGGAATTCATTTAATTGATTCTAGCACATGGACATCAAACATACATTAAAAATACATTGAATGAGGTATATATAGGCGATTTCGCAATGTCTTCATTAATTTGTACTACGCAGACATGCAGCTGATAACTTATGCTATAATGATTTCTTCCTTAGATGGAAAGAAGACATCTTAACATGGATACTTGTACTGTAAGAATACTATTCCAATTATAACTTATGATAACAATCAAAATATAGGTACCTATGTAATATAAGTTATCACAGGTAGAACGATAGGAACATACAATAAATTAGTTAAAATTGAGCAATATTTCAAACAGACAAACAGCAAGTGTACATTTATACTCAGAAGCACAAAATTATTGTGCTTCAATATTAAAAACAAATATGGAATTTCAATAATAAAAACAAAATAATTAAAACATTTCAAAGTCTAGTCTAAAACAAAGTCATGTCGTCACTCAAGCCGACTAGCTGGACAGCGAAATACACTAATAGTTTTAACTCTCCTTCGAAAGAATACCACTCAGAGTCATTTAATGATGTAGATTCCTGAATTTACTAAAGAAATGTTGGATCATTAGACAACTCTGGGCCCCTTGTCAATAAAAAGTTAATCCGAGAGGCAGAACGGGAAAAACTTAATCCATTAATATTTTTATTAATACTACTTAAAATTAAAATAAGTATATGTACGATTAGCAACAAAACCTAAAATAACTGCCAAAGAAGCAGTGAAAGAAGTAGCTTCTGAATGCAACGACGTATGGTCAAAATCACTGAATGTTAGTCGTCCCTCTCTACTAATAAACTTTATTCGCCCTTCGACCTGTGGATACACTGGGCTGTGCCGCTTTATGTAAGACTCGGTGCACATCAGTTCACTGTAATTTAATAACTCCATTGGTAGTCCTTGCAACATGGAGTATCCATCTCCGCCATGATAAACGAAGTCTGGCATAATCACTTTGTACAGATGTGAGCCTATCACTGGACTGTACGCAGGCACGTCGCATTCTCCACACCGGACAGTCGTCGCTGCTTGCACTCTCGAGCCAACGGGCCGCTTTGTGTCGAACACCACATTGATACCGGAGTATTGCAGGAATTCCCCAGGCTCGTCTACTGAATTGTAATTACTAACAGAATGCTCGAGCATCTCTATAAGGATTGTCCCGTTCATTGTGACCGCTGCTAGCTGCCCCGTGAAGGGCATGACGGCTAGGACGTCGTTTTTAGACACCGCTGTTGGCATTTCCGTGTTGGCTATCGAGCCTCTAATACCACCTCCCTGGAGCACGGCGATAGGTGCGTCCGTCCAATATCTTCCTTTGTATCTAGGCGCATAACAGTCATAGACTATGGCATCGGTGATTAGATTTCCTAAATTGCATTCCCGTCTTTTACAAGTGTATCCGTCGAGCAATACCGATGTGTAACCAAGTATCTCATTCGAATGATTCGTGCGTTTGTCGCGTCTGTAACGATCAAGGATTTCTAATACCTCAGGGTCTTGAGGCACGTTGTTGTCAAGGAGCATTGGCCTGCCTTTAATTTTGATCGCTTCTCCGTACGAGTCAAACTTCATGTGTAATCTGCCTAGGTACTTTGTGTACGCATAAGCTTGTACCACAGGGACCAGTCTGCCCGATGCCTGCTTCACGTATGTTGGATATGGCCCTACCACTGACTCTGAATCTGGGCTCGTGCCATTCCATAGAAAGGTATCTGTGTGTCCTCCTATAACCAGATCAAGTCCGTCAACTTCTCTCGCTATAGCAATATCCCTTGTATACCCCGAGTGTCCTAGAGCTATAATAATATTCACGCCATCGTCTTGCAGTTTAGCTACTTCTTTCTTCAGTGCAGCGATTTCGCTAATATATTCCACGTCATTTTTGACTGCTATGAACTTCGTGTCTGGTGTTAGGTAGCCTACTATTGCTACTTTGGTTCCGTCTATATCGAATACAACAGACGGTTTAAGATTGGGCTCTTTTTGCAATTCAGGTACTTTGTTAAGAATGAGGTTCGCTGCTAATACTGGGCATGTTAGACTCTCAATGAAGGGTGTGAGCCCGCGGATGTTGTCATCGAACTCGTGATTGCCGAGGGACTGAAACAAACAATCATTATTGTCGCTCGCATGGCTCTTACCAGGATACCAGGTCTTACGAAAGCTGGATCATCTCAGTGGTAGGAAACAGGGCACAAGAATAAACACCGTACTATTTATTTATTTATTTACTTATATGGGCAAACAACAGTAATAAACTTTACTAGGCAAATGAATTATGTTATTTTCCTTGTTTTAACGATTTAATGATATAAAAGATATTATAATGTCTCAATAAATCAATTTCATGGCATACCTACATAAACTATTAAAACAAATCTGTGAAAAGATTTTTAACTATAAGTACAAGTTTTACTCTACCTGTACATAATTCGAATACAACAGAATTGTTTCTACGGATGTATAATATTAATTGAACGGCCAGTTTTTTGTTTATTTTTTAAAAGTAAATAGGTAATACTGATTCCTCATGTATACAGTAGGTACATTGAAGCAATTGAACGTATCACGATAAATAAATGTTTACTCCGCTCGGTGAAGCGAAATTCATAGTTCATCTTCAACGGCTGGGTACACCGGACTGTGAGTCTGTATAACTGAGTTAAGTACATAATAATATAGAGACTCATTCTCACTCATACCACACCTCGGACACACCATAGAACGGACACTACATAATCAAATGATGTTTGTATACGTGCAAATGTGTGCGTGAACTTTGCTAGGGCTGGTGGCGCGGCAAATGCAGCGATATTAAGTATATACGCGTCATCACTCGTCAGGCGTTCAGCCCTGTCTATTGATCCTTTAACCAATCCTTTGACGCCAGGGGTGGGGTGCGGTATGTGATTCAGCGCGAGGAAGGGAGTGGCCGTTCTGTACGGAGTACTATTATCTCTTCTGTGCTCATACAGAGTCACTGTAGTGTAAATTGGTCGCTGGTATTCCAAGGACACGGAGTATTTGTCGCCACCCATCGCAACAAACGAAGATCAATATCATATACTCCTGAGTTTTATTTCTTGAGGTCTTAGTTGAGAAGTTCTCCATCAGCGACAACCAAATGTAACTTTCCCAGATATTTGGTATGTGCGTATAGGCCTTCACTGTGGTACAAATCTGTCAGAATTCAGATTTACAATAGTCGTGACCTTCAGTATTGTCTGAGTCTGGTGACTTTGGTGGTGGTTCCATTCCAAAGGAAAGTATTTGTGTGCCCTCCTATAACTAATTCTAACCCCTTTCATTTCTTCAAGTCAGTTCAGGGATTATTTCATCCACATACTCTACTCTACATCACTTCACTACCTATAAGTAGTTGAGGTTTCAGTATCATGAGTCAAGTGTCCTATGATGCCAACTTTGGTGCCGGATTTCTTCAAATTAGATCATCTTTCTAGGTCTGGTACTTTCTCAAGTATAAGGTTTGCAGACAAGAATGGGCTCGTAACATGAACGGAGTGAGACACACCGTTAACAAACTCATAGTTTCCGAGAGACTGAAACAAAATAATGTGATATAAGTTTACAGTTAACAAGGTACGCCCATGTATTGTATTGCATGCCACTATTAATTAGTAGGTCTAGTTAGCTGCAGTGAATAGTAAATACTAATTTGGCATGCGATCCAGAGCAGCTGTTAATAACGTGTAAAAGCATACATGTTTGTAAGCAAGGAGCAGAGTCGTTGATAAGATATTTTTTGACTAAAAATGTTAATACTTACTTTAATGAATGAGTACTAGCAATAGGTATCCTTGACATAAATTACACGTCTGGAGGTAACCCTGATCACTACTATAAATTTTACGATACCTAACGTATTTGAAATGTTTAGTAAAGTAGTTACAGTAGACAGGAATAAATATAAAATCTATCTATATTTCTCAAAACATAGGGTACGAGGGCTGCCACCTCTCCGGGTTTGACCCGGAGTCTCCGGGTTTGCATGGTGCATATCCGGGCTCCGGGTTTGACATCGATATCTCCGGGTTAGACCGGGCGGTGAAGGCGAAAGCGCACCATCACAGCCGCGAGGCGCGGCGGCGCGTGAGTGACTGGGGCAGTCTGAACAAGATCAATTAAGAAAAGAAGCAACTGATGTATATAGAAGAACTATTGAATATATACAGAAATATTATGATTTTGAGGATTCAGTATTCAAAATCTTTTCCAAATTTGATCTTACAAGTGCAGTAAATTACGCAGATGCTGTAGAAGCTGTTGAATCACTTGGGTTAAAAAATGTTGCAATCTGAACCAAGTATTTCCTCAGTTCGTGCAATCCAATGAGTCAAAACTGTGTGTTGACTTACGATGGGTTCAGATATTTAAAACTGCAACATTCACGGAACTGCCTAAAATAATTGGAATTTTTTTTTCAATCCCCATCCATCAGCAATGCTTTTGTAGAACGCGTTTTCTCATTAATGGGAAATTTGTGGACAGACGAGCGAAACTGCTTATCGGTGGACATGGTGAAGGCAGAGTTGATTGTAAAGATTAATTACATCATGAAATGTCAAGAATTTTTAAAGTTTTTAAAAAAACCTGAGCAAGAAAAGATGTTGAAACTAGCCCTCCAAAAACAAAAAATATAGTTTTAAATGTCAAGCTAGACCAAGTCAGCCTAACACTAGCGAGGTCATTTAAATGTTATAAAATATACATAGTGCTATTAATAAATTAATGATCCATACTTAAAATCTGGGTTATTTTTAATAAATAACTATATGACTAAAATCTCCGGGTCTAAGATTTTTGAAAGGTGGCAGCCCTAGGTACGATACGAATTCAGGACATGATAGGATTCTATTCGTAATTTTCGTAATTTCTTTATTGTACTCACATGACAGTAAAAATAGCTTAACATAGAAAAAATATGTACAAAGGCGAGCTTATCTCTAATGAGAGATTTCTTCCAGCAAACCATGTTGGGTAGGAGACGGAGATGATAGGTAAGGGGAAGAATTATACAATAAAACTATTCTAGTACCTATAATACATAGATATTATTATTATTACACATAGGTACTATTCATATTTCCAGACGGCGTTTATACAGGGTGTAACAGAAAGGTGTAGTCATATTTTAGGGGGTTGTTAGGGACATCATTCTGAGCAACTTTTACTGTGAAACCAATTTGATCAGAGCAACTTTAATTTTCACTTCTCTATACAACAGCTGACCGCCCGGACCAAAACGCATGTAACAAAGAAAAATAAAGTTGCTCTGATCAAATTCACTACAGGACCTTATGCTTTCGCTGACTTAAATCTACCGGAAATTGACGAAATTGTGACGTAGGGTTTGTTGTGGATTTGAGATAGCGAATAAGGGGCCCTGGATTAGCGAATGTGTGTGTACGTAGGTTTGTTGAAGATTAGTAATATACACACATCATTCTCAGAAATGTATATACTTCGGTTGTTAGTGGACATATTTTGTGTGCACAATCGGGAACTTTTAATGTCTGATCCATGCCACGTGTGGATAGAAAGTTCGGCTTGGTGTGCGTAGGCTTGTTAAACCCTTAATTTTACGTTTGTAGAGGTGTTTAGTTTGCGGCAAACGGCAATCTGGATCTAGCATAACACCTCATAGCAAGCAAACAAGCGGATGCAGAGTGCAGACGCATGCACACAGTTTTATTATCCCTAATTGGTGGATTCGAGGGGCCAGTCGAAGGCTGACATAGTCAGCCGAGACTGCCCCGAATCCACCATCTCCTAATATGAGGAATATTTGTATGTAACGGGGTATCGATAAAAGGCGCAGTAGTTTACGATGAAATTTGCATTCCAGGGGTTTTTGGGAGTAAAAAATCGATCGAACTAGGTAAACCACGTATTTCCGAGTTTTCATGCATTTTTCAATAGGATTGGCAATTTCACTTCAGTGCAACGAAAATAAGGCATAAATTCCAATGAAAAAAAAATAGTTTCTCATTGCGACTTCATATCACGTGACACTTTTTGGCGGGTGCGCTCGGAGAATTCACACAAAAAAGTTTCGTTCAAGTAAGGTTGAATCTAAATTCATAATCTGCTATTCATCCTCCTTTCTTGCTTGCTTTAAGCAAACAGGCTCTTTGTTTCCCCCATGAAATTTGGGCACCGAATTCAATCTTTCTCATGAGGAAAACAAAATGCCTGTTTGCTACTTAAAAACAGAGCAGCATATTGATGCAGCAGTCTGATGAATATGAAATATAATATTTTATTGTTTTTGTACCACAAACCGCCGAGCAAACCTCGCTTCCCAGTTTTTTTTTATTATGTTACAACTACATATTTTGTGTAGGTAGTTAAAAGCAATTCATAGAAGCCCCGTTTCATGCACTGCATTTTAAGGCAAATCACAACGTGTTACAACTCACGCCTTCATAAAATTTGAGGTCTATTGCACTGGTGCTGGTTGAAAATTCTAAATTATATTGCACAGAATTTCAGAGTTTTCTAGGGTTCCGAAAAGGTGCCAAACGGAACCGTTACTAAGCCTTTGCTGTCCGTATGTCCGTCTGTCTGTCACTTAACTCACAAACCGTAATAGGTAGAGTTGAAATTTCCACAGAATATCTACAAACTGTTGTCGCTTCAGCAACAAATACTGAACTACACGTAATAGTAATCAGTTGCCTCAATAGTTATTATTACTACCACTAACTAGATGGTGATAGTAGTTCAGCTCAAAACTGGGTCAGGAGGAGCCGAGGAGGCATAATATGTAGGTAGGTATATTCTATTTATACCGGGCCTTGAAAACAGATTATAGCGAAACAAAGCCTTGTTTGTGTATTTATTTTAATACTTTATAGTCTTATACAGGGTGTAACAGAAAGGGGTGTACAAGCTGAAAGAGGGTTGTTAGGGACATCATTCTGAACAATTTTCACTATCGGGCCGACTTGATCAGAGCAACTTTATTTTTCACTCCACACCATACAGATCAGCTCAGCGCTAGGCCCGAAATGTAGTTAATAAAAATAAAGTTGCTCTGATCAAGTCGGTCCCATAGTGAAAGTTGTTCAGAATGATGTCCCTAACAAGCCTCTTTCGGCTTGTACACCCATTTCTGTTACACCCTGTATAGCAAAAATATAACTCAATATTTTGTGAATATTTCAAGCGTCTATCTGTTACCATTTTATTAATATCGAGCAAAAACGAGCAAAAAAACACGTTTGTTGTATGGGAGCCCCTTTTAATATTTATTATAATCTGTTTTTTAGTATTTGTTGTTAAGTATAGCGGCAACAGAAATACATCATCTGTGAACAAATGTCTAGCGTGTCTAGCTATCACGGTTCATATACAGCCTGGTGGGTGACAGACAGACAGCGGAGGCTTAGTAATAGGGTCCCGTTTTGCACCCTTCTTGTACGGAACCCTAAAAGGTTAAAAAGACATCATTCTGAACAATATCTATTTATCTTTCTGTTACACCCGGTCTAAAACTATCTTCTTCTTCAAAAGTAAACTATTAAGTCTTCAGACTACGAAAATCTTCTGTGACTGAATTTTTCTGCTAACTTTTTCGTTTAGGAAGTTTCCGTGAAAACTCTAGCACAGTCACAGAAAGTAAGTTAATGTTCTGTTTGGATTTTGGGACCAAAGCCCTTCATTAGGTTGTGAGAAAAGTAAAACTAATCGGAACTTTCTCGGCGTTTGGCATCTTCAAATCTATCGAAAGTTCACAGACGTTATTGGTTATCTAAAAGGGATAAAGGGAAAAGGTCTTTTGTAAGCTAATTGTAACTGGGTCAAAATATTTGATTGAGTTCGTGGTACCTACTGAAGCTCGATCGATGGGATACCAGAACATCACACAGACCCAGAGGCTGTAATATATATCCAATTGACTGCGCCTGCGGGGGAATGCGGCTCGCCAAACGTTAGTTGTATTCAACGTACGCAACCTATGTACGATGACGGGCCGCCAGACAGTTTCGCAGCGGCTGACCAATCACAGCTCTCTTACCTCGTCCCCGCGCCGCCCGTAAATTGGTGAGTTGTGTTTCAAAGGAAAATTTATCTATGCGCTCTCCACTGAATAAGTGCTCCCTGCACGGACCGATACACATTTATCTTACGATACGCTTATTCTTAGGGGTCGGTCCACGATCGGTCTGTGTGACTGTCGCTTTACCTTTTAATCGCTCTCTGCGAAGCCCCTACACCAAAACCTCTAAAACGGTCTAACGGTCTCATACAACAAAAAATCGGTACAAATGATACTTACAACAGCATCAGGCTGTAAAGCGTTGATGAACTCAGCAGCGATCTTCCATTTGTAAATGGTGAACCAAACTGTCCCAGTGTACGTGTCGCCAGCGTTTAGGTACAGGACAGGAGGCCCTTCGCCCGTCGCTGCCGCCCTGCGGGCCTCCTTCACGCTGGAATGTGGGAAAAAAGAGGCGGCATTGGTAAACTTTATTACACCTCCTTTGTCGGTTTTATTTCTGGCCGCTTCTAAAAATTGGAGCATAGAAATGTGGTCATTTTTTTTCCTCCTTAAAAAGGTGAGTCGGTTGCCGCTTCCTAATTCAAGATAGAATATTCGTAAGTACATTAGCTGAAACGAGTTTAACACTGACTAACAATCTGTTACATTTGATCGCACTTCTAGAAAGCGGGCGTTATTGGTTCGGGTGGTGTCAGTGTCAACTTAAATTTTCCGTATAGGTCTCGTGTAATAACGACGATCGATCAAATACAAATTACCCATCTATTAAGCTAAGGTTACACACAGTACTGACTGATGCTAGAAATTGGTGCAGTGAACCTTGGTTTAACTGTTTCTGGCTACTACATGCAAATAGACGTAAGCTGCGCTATACAAAGATCCGTTCAAACACTTCAATCATACTTCTCTATAACCTAAGATAGACAGGTTCTCATTGGCATCAATTCTAACTTGAGCTATCTAATTTTAGGGTTTAGGAGACGCCTGTATTATGGGCAAACAGTGGTTTTTTTTTTCTAAATGAAAGTGGCGAATGTTTTATGTGACAATTGTTAAAATTCTAGCTACATACAAAAATATAGCTAAATTCTAGCTAGTTTTTCAACCTGCTAGAAAGTGAGTCAAAGCTAAACTCGAGTAAACTTTGAGAACTCCATATAAAGTATTGTGAACTCGGATAAACTTACGTTCTAGCTAATTTCACAAAAGTTTTGAAACTAACTATAGAATACTTTTGTTGCTCACAGCCTTTATTTATATTGTTTATAATTGAAACAAAAAGTAAACTTTAGAAAAAACCGACTTCCACAAACCCTATTTGATTAGATTGAGTTTAATACAAACTGTAACCCCTTATCCCCCACCCTTGGGGAATTAATTTTGTCAAATCCCATCTCAGTGCTACCCCACGCTACTAAGGAACCTCTGTACAAAGTTTCATGGCTCTAGGTCCACCGGTTTAGGCTATGCGTTGCCTGCCCGTCAGCCACGCATTGTATTTGTACCTAGTATTGAGCAGATCTGGTGGCCATATGTGGTCTTCATCAGCAGTTCCGCATCACAATATTATGCTTACCATGTGCATTTGAACGAGTTATTATGAAAAACACATTAATCACTATAGGTCTGCCTATAATATTTGAAGAGTTCCCTCAATTTCTCCAGGATCCCATCATCAGATCCTGACCTGGTGTCAATGGGACCACCCTTGAGGTATTACCTATACGCAGAAAAAAGATTTGTTCAAATCGGTTCATAATTGGCGGAGTTATCGCGTAACAAACATAGAAAAAAAAAAAACAAAAAAAAAAAACATACGGGTCGAATTGAGAACCTCCTCCTTTTTTGAAGTCGGTTGAAAATAGGTACAGTACGGGGCGTTTGATTTGGCACGTTTGACTTGGCGGGAGAGGGAGAGAGAGAGCGAGACGAGACCCGACGTGCCAAATCTGTATGACTTGTCTTTACTTTGTGTTGTCGCGTTCTTCTTCTGTATAGCATGAAAAGTAAAATTCTGAGTAGTGAATGTATTAAGAATTGAGATATAGAACCCATAATTGGAGCCAAATAGCCAATATCAGAGTCATTAGTCGAGCTAGCACAGTTGGCTCAACTCCCAAGTATTCTACTTTATTTGCCTCTGTAGCTATTGATCGAACACAAGCGTAGCCCATTATAGTGTAGTAAAAATAAGATATCAATTTTTTTAATTCTCTAACAGCGTAATTTTTTTTAAATAACGTAAGGAAGGTAATTTTAAGACACTATATTTATAAATCCAACTAAATTTACTTCCGGAACATAGAAAAAAAAACAATCGCCAAAAAACACGTGATTAAACGGAGCATAAATACTATCACTATTTTACCTCTTATAAACTTATTTAAAATGATAAAACGAGTAACTTAAACAAGGAATCCACCAAAAAAAATTATCGGAAAAGTGATATTTCTCAATTCGTTATGATAACGGCATCAACCGTTATTTTTCGGTTGGGGTTGAAATATTAACAGCTATTTTACAGCTGTTCATAACAGATAATAACACAAACATCAAATATTTAAAACAATCCAACATTAAAAAATATTGGAACTTAGACTTTGATTAATTCGTGGCCTCAATCAAACGGCAAAAAATTAACAGCAGAAATTTAAGGTAGACTTTACATAAAACGTCTAATATTCATCAAACGTAGCCAAATCCAACAACTTTTTTGATTATTTAATGTATTTACCAAAATAAAAATAAAATTGAATTTTGTTCAATCCCTTTTCAACCTTAAAACCATACAGGTAAAGTTCAAATTGCTTTGCATGCTCTCACTGATAAACTCAAGTATGGCGGCGAGCGAATGCATTGCGTATTGGGGTGCTGGCTGGGCCATTCACGAGAATACCTAATTATTCACCATCGCATTCACAGATCACCAATATTATGTATTGCATTTTTGCGTTTTAATTTTGTCAGCTGTATCTAAATGCAAAGAATGAAATCTGCACTAAATATAAATTTGTTTGTTTGTTTTTTTGTATGTAGGTATCTAAATTCTAATCGATAAACTCCGAAAGTACCTACTGGACCGATTTCAAGAGATACTGAAATGGTTTCAAAGCAAAAGTTGTTCATCATGATGAGCCGCTTTTGCTGGCACATGAATATCGAGGGTCTGGAGTAGCTGATGTAGACCACCAGGACATACCAGGAGCCCAGCAGCCCAGCTAAACAATACAAGAGATACTGAAATGGGTCCAAACCAAAAATTGTTCAGCATGATGTGCCGCTTCTGCTGGCACATGGACATCAAGGGTCTGGAGTACCTGATGTAGAACACCAGGACATACCAGGAGCTTGCGGGATGGTGCAATGCTGGATGCTTGCGGAATGGTGCGGGTTGCTTGCAGTACAGTGCGGGATGCTTGCGTTATAGTGTAGGATGGTGTGTGCGGGATGATTACGGGATGGTGTGGGATTCTTGCGGGATAGTACGGGGTGCTTGCGGGATGGTGGGGGATACTTGCGGGATAGTGCGGGATGCTTGCAGGATGGCGCGGGATGCTTGCGGGATAGTGCGGAATGGTGCGGGGTGGTTGGAGATACTTGCGGGATAGTGTGGGATTCTTGCGGGCGGTGCGGGATCATTACGGTATGGTGCGTGCGGGATGCTTGCAGGATGGTGCGAGATGCTTGAATTCTGCGCTATACTTGCGGGATAGTGCGGGATGCTTTCGGTATAGTGCGAGGTGCTTGCGGGATGGTGCGGAATAATGCGGGATAGTGCGGAATGGTGCAGGATAGCGCGGGATGCTTACAGGATGTTGCGGGATTTGAATTAAGGGCAGGGTGGGACAAGCCTCACCCGTCGCAACCTTGCCTTACCCTGCCAAACCTTGCCCCTCCCTCTACCACAACTTGATGATGTTTTAAGGACCTTACCACGCATTTTGGCCCTGTTACAAAGGAAACGATCACGGAACAACTGAGATTTCATTTACCACCCGCAGAACGTCAGTTGTTCCATGATCATGGCCCTTGTAACAGGGAGAAATATCGGACAAATCGCCAAAAATCGTGTATCGCTACAAGAACCCCGAAGAACTAATATTTTGAGTCACTCAGATACTTACGGTGAAATAAAACCATTATATACAGGTAATCAATCAGCATATATTATTACAATCATTAATCATTATATCACAAACTTTTGTAAATTATTATTTTGTTATATTAATGGTGTTATAGTCATTATATTTTTTGTACCTTTTTATGCTTATTTAGGTTAATGTCTAGCAGTTGTAGCTCTTAATATTAGGTTAATGAGTTAAGTCGATTCTGTGTGACTTTTATAACATTAATCAAAAATTTAGCTTATAATACAAACATTTTATAAAAAATATGTCATAGTGTGACTTACATAATTACTCATTTATTTTCCAAAATGAACAGTAATCGTGTCAATTATAATGTTGTTTTCCATAATATTAATTAACATTTAACATACACATAACACACTTTTATTTAAATTTACATTCTTTTTATCGTTGTTATTTGTACTAACGGTATAATTATGAAGTTATCATATTACTTATAAACAATCAAATAAGAACACAACCATTTTATCACAATTACTAAGATATTAATTATTAGTCATTAGTCATTATACATATATTTTTACAGTCTTCATAACGTTTTAAATTGTTTTTATTTAACAATTTTTTGTAAACATAATATATTGTTCTTCTCTATCATAATATCTTTTTTTTAAATACTGAGTTAGAGTCAATCATGTGTGACATGACATGTGACAACTATTTTATAAAAAATAATACTAATGCGGTCTTACATTAAGTAATATCTACAAAGACAAACAGAAGTCATAACAGAAATGTAATTATTAAGTTATAAAGTGTTTTCTTCATAATAATAATTAACAATCAACTTTTAACATACGCATTCATTTCACACTCATACAATGTATTAACCTTTATTTTAATTGTCACTTAAATTTACAGTTTTATTAATTTACAGTCAGTACGGTGTTTTTTATACTTACGGTATAATTATTAAGTTTTCATGTTATCAATTAATAATTAGATTAAAGAACAACACAACTTAATAATTACACAATACACAACCTTTTAATCACAGTTACTTATTTAAAGGGTGTTAATTGAAATGCGTGCCATAGCTTACGGATAACTTCAGTACCGATAAAGGATGCCGTAAAAAAAAACAAAAATTCCCAAACATTTTTTTTTATTTTGTCTTAGCCATGTTTTGATTCAAATGCCAATAACTTAGCCTAGATGCGTCCAAGTTAAAAATTGATCAGGACAAAAAGTACCTGTTTTAGCGCCCTCTATATGACATTTTAAAAAAAATATTTATAACGACATCCCCTATCGATACTGAACCCACCCATAAGCTATAACATGCATAACAAAATAAAGTTTTACTTCTTAGTCACTTGACTCACTCATACGTTCAATTTCAATTTCTATAATTTCGGTAACGGTATTTTTGTCAATGATATTTTTTTGAGATTTTTGGGTATACATGTCGTGGCTTTTTAATACATCTTTAGATTTATTTCCAGTCTCTATATCAACTTGCATTTTTTTTCGACATTTTTGTGCGTTGCGGTCTTCATCTTCAGATTCGCTTTCAGTCTCCATATTATTATCAACCAGCAAAATCTCATCAGCGCTTTCGTCATCAGATGAATTTAAAATATTGTTTATTGGCTCATGGCATTCCTTTCCTAGACAGTTGACACATAATTCTGTACATTTCATTCCACATCTTTTACAAGTGCAATTTCCACTGCAAGATACCTTGCATCGACAAGATATCGTTTGCAATATGTGAATGGGTGCAGCTTCCAACAGAGTTTTTACAGGCACGAGTTTATCATCTTCAATTTTCCAACCCCATTGGAGAGGATTCACATCATTGTTTAACCATTTTTGAACCTGATGATAAACTCTGTATGAATGTTGATTTGCTGCATCTTTGGTTGGTGGGAGGGAAGCCATGTTATAAGAAGTTTTAACAGTTGCTTGAGCAAAACGTTCATATCGCAAAATATTAAGATTTTTGCTTTGATTACTACCATACAGTTTGCACAATACAAGTTCACCGACTTCTGCTATCGCTGAAGCAGGAGCTTCTGGATCTTTGAATATTTTAAGGGACTGTTTTAGCTCTATGTCCTTTTTAATCAAGTAAGCACATTTTTTCTTTCCTAATCTATATAAAGCAGATGTGGTATCGCATCCTGAAAACGCATGAATAAATAATATGTGGTCTTTGATCGAGGAATCCAATAAGCTGTTTGCATTGTAAAATCTTGTCGAAATTTTACCTCGCCCAGGTTTCATCAAGTACACATTAGTATTGCTGTATGATGTCAAAATAACTAATAAATCAATGTCTTCTCCAACGATTATTACAGATTCGTGTGAATTAGATTCTTCAATAGCTTTAGATATAATTAAAGTGTCCGCATCGTCATCACTTTGGAAGGTTATGCTTCCTACTTCTTCGAATTTTTTTCGTAGCAATGTAATCAACCTCTCTTTGTTTTTGTCATTACATAAAAAAGAATCTTGAGACACAGTACACGTTGTACTTTCATCAAAGAGTATTTCAATGTAAGTTTTGCCTTTCGTTCTGCGGGCCCTTTCAGCGTATTTTGTATTCTTCTCGATATTTTTATAGCCATCAAATACAATTATGCACTCGCTGTCAAAGGTTTTTTTTACGTATGTTACGTATCTGTCACAAATATCCTTAAAAGTCATGCCTTTTTGCCAAATAACCTTATTTAGTAAGTACCCTCCATCAATAACATAGCGTTTGTCACGAATATTAGAAATACTTAATTCAATTGGTTGAAATATGTCATATAATCCTGACTTTTTTGTTTTTCTCATACCACACTCATCAAATAGGGAAAGTGGATATGGACTTAATTCGTACTCAAAGTCAGTTTTGAGTTCTTCCATAATTGCGTCTGAATCGATTAACGCACTGTTGTCGTTAGTTAATTTCAGAGATGTTGTCATATGCTGTAGAGGGATTACTCGATCCTTTCTTGAGAAAGTAACATCGTTATAATTATTGCCGACTTTGGCTAGCATTAAATCTTTTCCGATTTCAAGTGCTTTATGACAGTTAATTTGGTCATTCCCAACCACGCCTTTGCTAATACAAACTACCACGTCTGTTACTCGAAACGGTTCATGTGTACTGAGCCAATCAGAAAGTTTTGCCATGTCTTTGTTGTCACGTTGAACCCTTGAAGGTCTCGAGTCTGTATGCTGTTCGCAAGATTTTGCTTCTAGGTTGCAAAACTCTTCAACGGTCTCAGATACTTTTTGTACTGTAGGTAGACTTAAGATCCACTTAGATAAAACGCTGTCACTTACCCCTCTACCCCTAGTGAATCCTCCACTGCTCTTCATGGATCTCATTAGCGTTTGTTCGATCGTCATGTCCGACCAGATGCCAGACCAGAATTTATGAGTTCGCCGAATAGTGAAATATCCGCCGATGAATTTTTCATATTCTTCGGGTGTCATAACATGAATAAGATTCTCCATGTCGTCCAAGTACATAGACGCACATTTTGCGTAATTAAAGTGTCCGCTTGCGTAGAAGAACGGTAGCATGTTTTTAATAGTTGTTAAATGCAAATTCCAATTGCCGGTGCGTTCGGCTTCAATAAATTTTTTCATCAATGTTGTCATTTTAAAATATTGCACCCAAAGTTGAGCGGTAGGACCATTAGATTTAAGATCAGTTAATACCTTTTCAATTTCTTGTTTAAGTGATACTAAGGCAGAACTAGACTCGTTAATTTCAAAACTATGAATTGCTGTTTCGATTTCCAGTTTATCTTCCAAGGAAAGGTCTATATTTGGACTAATCAATTTGAATAATGCAGCATTTGTCAGCGAATGAGCTCTAACGGCTCGAGCATATGCATGTCCGCAAAGCATTTGATCTATTGAATTGTTGGCATATATGCAACTCCACATTTCTTTTAAACCACTTTCTTTCATTACATAACCTATCGAGCCTAAAAATGACATCAAAAGATGGAATCCACCAAGTCTTACTACAATATTCTTCAAGTCCGGATCTGTTGATGTGTGTAGTATTTCTTGTGCCTTGAGATATAGAGGTTGGTCATAAGTAACGAAACAAGTTTTCATGCCAGATTTTTGCGATTTTGCCGCAGCTGTTTTTAATGAAGTATACAAAGTGTCATGATCAGAAGGAGGGGCATTAATAAATGGTAGGAATTCCACTTCAGACACAGAATAATCTGACTTTTTTGTAATTTCTTCCATAAAATTACTCCAGCCAGGAGTATCTTGAAAGTCTTGAGATTTGGCATGTAACCATAAGCAGTCTGCAGTAGAAGGTATAATCGGATCATTACACTCATGGTTTTGAATCAATTTCTGTTTCAGCTCTGTTGGCTTGTTTTTGCAAAAGTAATTGATGGGTACATGACCACATCGAGCTGTAATAGCTGAGCAAAGGGTTTTGGGCAAACGAACGATTGGTTGCTCCGTATTATTGTCCGATTTTGGTGTATTACATTGTATGCCTCCCATGACGTGGAAAGTATTGAGTCCATCTATCGTCCGGACATTGAAGTCTGCATTGTCAAACGCGAATTGCATAAAATCTGGCACATGATTTGTTTTGGGGTGAACAATTGCAGACATTTCAAAGCGTAGAACCTCGCTGTATGAAGCACAATATCCTAAATTGGAAAGTAAATCAATAAGATATCTTGACGCATATTTATGATGTATTAAACATCCTAAACCGAGCAATAAGGGCGATTTGAATGTCCGTGGTCTAAGCAGTGATATGATACTATGAGCAATAGCATTTTTTTTCTTTGAATGACAATTAAGACCTTCGGATTCATTTAACAAGGAATTTAAAAAAGCCTGCAAATTTTCTGGGATATCTGACTCGACATTGTCCAAAAATGTGTTAGGAGGAGGATACTCTGTAGTTTCATATAGCGTCGACCTAATTTCATTTCTTATTACAGTTGCTGCAGCCTGCACCACTCGCAATTCTTCAATGTGTGTGTCGGCGTGTCTGTTAGTGTACCAACTCTCTTGTAATATGTTGTGGCATGTAGTAACAAAACATACAATTGTTTTTTTACCTCGATGAGATGTTATGATTATATTATCACCATACCTCTCTTTTAATTTTCGGGTTATAGTTCTTTCATCGATGTGTAAAATATTTAGAAAACATTTTATTTCTTCTAATGTGTGCTGTGAGTCTTCATGTTTTTCTAGGTAATTGTATACTTGCTCCATACTCTCTGTTATGTCGGTTGAAGTAGGTCGTCCTCGTTTATGGGTACCGAATTTAGAGCTTGTGAAAAATAATGCAAAACATCTCCTGTGATATCTGGCATTCACTGATCGTAGACAAACATTCTTTACTCGTTCTAGAACCTGAAAAAAAAGATATTTAGTGGCACGTATTTAGGGCTTCCTATAGCAAAATGAACGCAAAGATTCGTATTGTGTACCATACCTACTACTTTCAAATACTTACATACTTACTACACATACAGAAATTCAGCAAAAAAGAAAGAACGAAATAGGTAATTTTGTTTTCAGTTACGTAAATGTAAATACATATTATTAGCTAATCTGGTCTAAACATAAATTACACGTCAACTCGTAACCATGCATCCCACACCATATCGCAAGCATCCCGCACCATTCTGCACTATCTCGCAAGCATCCCGCACTATTCCGCGCTATCCCTCACCATACTACTATCCCACAAGTATCTCGCACCATCCCGCAATCATCCCACACCATCCTGCACTAACCCGCACCATTCCGCTCTATCCCGCAAGTATCTCGCACCATCTTGCACTATCTCGCACCATCCTGCAAGCATCCCGCACTATCCCGCATTATCCCGCAGGTATCCCGCAAGCATCCCGCACTATTCCGCACTATCCCGCAAGTTTCTCGCACCATCCCGCACCACCCCGCACCATTCCACAAGCATCAAAAATCAAAACCAAGTGCAGCTTGTGTACGCCGCGTGCGGCGTCCTTTGTTTCGGAGGCGGCAGCCTTTGAAAAGTATCGGCACGTGCCTAGGCGGTACGTACGATCAAAGGGCGACCGACTGTTTTTAAAGGGCTCTACTCACGGTGCAATTTGATTTGTTGCTTGCAACTTGTATTTGTCTCTCTGTCTATCTTCCTGCTCTGTCCTTTTCTATCAATTGCAAGACAAGGACAGAATAGGAAGATGGACAGAGAGAGAAATACAAGTTGCAAGCAACAAATTGCAATCAATTTGAAATCAGTTTTGTAGTTTCGCAGTTTATCGATTTGGTACCTACATGCATCATACACACAAATAAAAATCAAATCTGTCCTCTTTATTCTAATATTCTGTTATAGGTACATAGGTAGGTAGGTAATAGGTACTTACTTCAGAACTCCACTGATCACCTCTGTTCGTGCACTTTATTACAATGTTTGTTTGTGTCATGTCAGTTTGAATTACAGATACTTTTTGTCTTAAAGACTCCGATATCTTTTTTTCTTCTTTGATAAATGTGTCTGAAGCATCACCGTTGCAAAACAAGCAAGTAGTAGTGTAATCAAACGTCGGTGGTCTTCGAGGAAGCTCGCCGGCACACACACGTTTCGCAGCAGCTTCAACACACTTCGGATTAGTGTAAGATTTCCTACACTGTTTATGCAATTTAATATTTGTCAATTGTTCAGTAACAGGGAACAATCCATCTTGGCGGGATTCACTGGACACACGTAATTTGTCTACTCCTTTTGTTCCCACGACCACAACATCAAAATTTAGCAAACAATTACAGATTCTACACTTTTCTGTGTGTTTTTCGGCCGGTTCCTCCATGACAAACGTTAGTTGGAAAACACAGGACTAATATTAGTATAGTAATTAATCGTATCGTCAATTTTTGATGCTGCGCGTACACAAATTAGCGAGCGAACGAATGGCGCCACCGCGTCTCGTTTGCTGCATGCATCGGACCCGTCCCCCGCACCCCGCGCTTTCTCCGCGCGGACCTACGATCTCGCACGCATACCTACAAATTAGAAAATATTCTGAATAACCGCAAAAATAACACATTTTTAGTTGGATTTTTAGTGAGATCAATAATATGTGTCCTTTTTTTAAAAGTCTGCCTAAAAACTTACCTTCTAACTTTTTGCCTAATACACTATTGTTGAATAAATAAAATATCTAATTACTCTTAAATTTCTTGTTGGATTCTTTTATTAAAGTTGCAATAGGTATAAATAAATGTGATTAAAACTTCAATAATACTGTTAATAATTTTAAATGAAATTCTTTATATTTTTGAAATTTCGTTAGACTATTTTATTTAAGAAACGTATATTTCAAAGACCAAAATCGTTGGATTTACATATATTTTACAAATTTACGCTAAAACAATGCTATTTGAAGAAAATATGTTTTGTTAGTATTTTTACTTTTTTTGCAATTCAGTACAATAATATTTTGATTGATTTTTACCTATGTATCAGTTTAAAATTTAGGTGGATTTTTTTATTTTCCCTTTATAAATATAATCATCTATGAAACAAAGAAAAAAAAAATATAAAAAATCGCTGTTATGAATTATTGCGATTTCGCTATGCGAAGACTTCTTAAATTTACTACACTAATTACGCCCGTTTCCCGAAAGGAAAATTGCCGTGACAACTTCTTAAACTTTTGTCAAACTCATTTCAGCCAATCACGTGGCGCTATTTTGAACAAATCTTGAATTCATCGCTTGTCACATTTCATTGCTCTTTGAGAAATTGGGGGTAAATCACGCACCCACCGTGAAAAAAACAGCAAAAACATTCTATCTGACAGGGGGGACTCATGCTGCAGCCATGTAGGTTGCAGGTTTCCTCAAGATGGTTTTCATCACACCGTTAGAACGACGGTCGGTATAAAGTATATTAGTTATATCATTGGTTGAACCCGCATCACCTTGTGTGAGAAGCGATCATAAATCCACAAAACATCTACCTACTAGAATATCAGAAATAGCTTTCATCACATTTAGAATTGAAGTTATTTTATTATTATTATTACGAGCCTGTATTGTCCCACTGCGCTGGGCAAAGGCCTCTTGATTGATGTAGGTCAGATAATTGATTTAAAAGACTACTACTAAATACCGACCTATAAATTCAAAATAGCTAAACTCGGGAATTATTTTGGATGGCGGCGTGCGAAATCCTGAGTGTAGTTGATCGAAGCTTCCCTCCCACGATGTGTTGATTATAGTTATTTTCACGCTTCCTAGTAATGTAACATCGAAGCAGTTCTCTAATTAGCCAATTAAATACTTCGCGTCAATAAAGTTAGCGTCAGCATTTAGCAAATTTATAACGACCTTCAAACTCAAATTAAAAGCCTTCCTAAAGTACTTCCTAATCAATTCCTTCCTTACCAATCTTAGAGGATGTAGTTGACCCGGCGTAATTTAATGATTGATTACCAGAGTATTAAAAGATTGATTAAGGATTACTAAGTGAAGGATTTTGTAAGTAAATTCAAAGGAATCGGTTTAATGGTTCCTATATCAGACGTTTTGAAATAGAAAGATGTCTCAAAGGGGAATATTAGGCAATAACTCTGGACTAGGCTAACGACTCCCGGTATGCTACGAACCGTCGGCACTGGGTCTATAGAAGACTGACAAACAATTTGTTTTTGTTAAAAATATTAGTTCTCGTGGTATAATATGTTACGTACGATGTATCTCTATCAAGCAAAGATGCCAGTATATCTTTGCTTGATAGAGATAGGTACATCTTTACTAACTGTGTGTCACTTTGTACGCCCATGAGAAAAACATCGAGTGTACGCACAGACTGGTGTACCTACGTATCTCAAGAGATTAGCGCCATCACGTGGCTAAGCGTGACGTAGATGATAATAGTGAGGAATGCGAGTTACGCCTTCGGAGACCATGGCAACATTGCAATGTCTTTGCCCACGGTTCAACAATCCCTCCGCAACAAGCGGTACTCACACATGAGCGACCCTCGGGAACCACCCGTAGCAGTTGCCGGCGTCTCTGTCGGCGGGTGTGCAGGCGCCGCTCAGCTGCGAGGTCCGCTCGAAGCAACAAGCGGTACTCACACATGAGCGACCCTCGGGAACCCTCCGTAGCAGTTGCCGGCGTCTCTGTCGGCGGGTGTGCAGGCGCCGCTCAGCTGCGAGGTCTGCTCGAAGCGCGCGTGCATGTCGTTGTTGTGTAGTATGAGCAGCTCGAACGCACTCGCCGCGCCCGGCGAGACCACGCTGCCGAGCGACCGTGCGCACGCGCACAGCAACACCAGCAAGGGGAGGACGGCCTGGAAGGGGGCAGGAGGGGGACATTATTGCACACGTATACAATGAGTGTCAAATATAAGGACATGTTTAAAAAAATATTGACATTTCTCAAAAATAATGAAAAATAAAAGAGCGATTTGAGGTGCGACGTTCTGCACGGCCCTTGCAACGTCCGTCACACAACTTGTCGAATCCATCGTTCACTATTGCCCACAAGCCAGAATGCGGAATAAGACTTCACTCGGGTACACTTTGACAACTCCACACTAATTTGTAGGTCTTAACTCGGGTAATGTCTTAATCCGCCTTCTATCTAGTCGCACTAACGTCCGGTTTCTGAGACGTTGCTTAAAGGTTACGATTAGCTAACAGAGCGATTAACTAATTTCAAACAATCACGTGCCGCTATCAACCAATCGTGTGCCGCCATTTTGAATTAACCACCGATTAGTAAATCGTGACCTGTGATCGGCGTCTCAGAAACTGGGGATAAGTAGGTAATCCTTATGATCAAATCATTATGCAGTCAATACGTTCGGTATCCTAGCGAGCGAGTGATAAGATGCAACTTGACTATGGGGGGTATGAAATGTCATTCAAATCAAAAGGCTTGAATGACATTTCATACGCTATCGACGACGATACAATGAACGACGCAACAAACGCCCCGTTTGTCGTCGTTTAATTTGGTCGCTGAGTTGTTTAAAAGGTGTGGTGATTGCACTAACATGGTCACAAGAACACACTGGACTCTTGTGATTAAATAGTTTATGCACCACTTTTTTATATAAATCGAACAACTCAGCAATATCTACAAAGGTAAAACCGGTGGTAAAACGCAGTAAGAAACGCGAAGTAGGAAAACATAATTACATATAAGTAAACTGAGCAAAAACTTCAAGGTCTTCAAATTTGCGAATGTTTAAATATGGAATAAGTAGATGATATTATGCGATTGAGGTCTATCTATAAAATAAAGATGACATAGACCTTGTAGCCGGTCGGAGTTAATTGTTTCATGGTCAGGCCGGGGCAAAAGCCAATATGGCACGCAAGATTTTCCCGAAGACGAAGCTGTTTATTTTATTATAGTATCTTGTATTGTTTTTAACCTACTTCAAAAAAAGGAGGGGGTTATCAATGCAGTTGTATGTTTTTTTTATCTTTTTTTTTATCTTTTTTTTTATGTTTGAAACTGGTACTATTTATAAACCGATTTCAAAAAAATCTTCCTTTGTTCGAAAGGGAAGCCCAATAGTTTGGTCCCATTTTTTGAAAATCAGTGATCAGTCCAGTAGTTAGGTTGCTACGTGAAAAAACCTGTGAAGTTTAATTTGTTTTTACCTGGATGACATTATACATACAGACTTTTCGATGTTTATAGTCATTGTTACGAGATAAACTCTGCCTGTTCGGATCGTATATTCGTTTATATTATGTAATACGTACGTAATTCACTGTCAGGAAACAGATTTCGTAGGCTCGTTTTCGGGTATATAGACGACATTTGTATAACGAGCGGGGAGGACTAAGTGTAAGTGATAGGTCGTGAAGTCGGTTTTTTAAGTTTTTCACTTGGTGAATTATTTGAAATAAAACTTCTTAGGTCGATACAAAAAGCGAAAAGTGGCGGAGCTGACGTAAAATTTTGAGGACAAATTATACGTTCACTCACTTCCGGTACAATGCTGCCGGCGACGATTGGCCTTTGATAGAGGTGTTGATGAGTAAAGGAGTCAGTAGTGGAATGAAATATTGTATTGAACATATGAAAGTCTCATCGATAAGACAGCATTGAGAGTTGAGGTGTGTGTGTGTGCGGACATGTGCTATCTAGACTTGCTGAAACTGTCAGCACGTTTTCATGGCCCCTCTACACAATTGGCCATGATGGCACGCAGAACGGGACAGAGCTAATACAGCTTATAACACGTTCATGTGCCTAGTACCCACTGTACCTAGTCGCCTATGATATTGATAGCCCATTGTGCCGGAAGGCTAATGATCCTATCGAATTAGATAGAGGCCTGTCTATCGCACGCTTCGACACGACACTGCTTCTACACTACGTTACGTAACGTAAGTGATGCGCCTCTAGCTGGCTTGCACTCCGCAGATAGCCTGTGATCGTGGAACAAACGGGTGTCCCGTTTTACTAAACAAAAAGTAGTTCTTACTCAACCCAAACCACTGTCACGCAAAATAGAGTATTGAATAAATGGCTGAAAGAGAGCACAATTCTGCCTCTGCCTCCTCAATGGGAAAAGGTGTGACGTTATTTTTTGTTTGTTTCAACCTTAGCTACTCGTATTTAAGATTGTTTATAACTGATTAAAAATCAGTTCATCATGTTATCCATGGCTTTGTCTACAACCGTTGACTTGCTAAAAGTCCAGTCTACTCCAAACGGACCGCACATCATGTTTAATAAATTCGAATCGACTCTTCAAAAAAGTGGTCGTAACGTGTCTCGAACTGGCGCAGGATGAAATTATAAGGGATTCCATCACGCAGCCAGGAGGCCTTATTACCTGACTATTCTCAGAAACTGGTTAAATGCAGGGCGCCTTCAGTAATTCCGCGACTGAGTTTAGGGAATCTTTAAAAGCAATAATAATTGAAGGATTGCTGGGCAACTGTGGCTAGCGCAAGACCGTAATAAATTGCGCGGACCGTAAAAAACTGGAAGCTGTATTACTCAGCAGTGAGTGCATGAGGATAAAGTTGCACCATCTACGTTATCAAAGTTACAAAAATAGTTTTTAGCAAAATATTTAGTCCAGTCTTTTTAAGGCGATGTCCTGCCTGTTATTAGCTGAAGCCCCGGTCTCAAGAGAAGAATATAAACAGTCAGATAACTTTTTGACACTTTTTGTACGTGTGAAATGTCAAAAGCCCCAGATTTAAACAGACAATAAACGCCATCTGAAGAATGAGAGAACGGCACTGAAAATATACCTATGTTTTACCGGCTATCGTAAGTAATCCTAACTTCCGAAAGCGGCGTATACAGGCACAGGTGTCATTTAATTATTAAATGACACCTGTGTATCCATCGATGGACGGTGGGGCAGACTTCTGAAGGTGCACTTTAACAGTGAGGGTACATAATTACAGCTGCCTTACCGGTATGTTAAGTATTGTATTGTAATACGACCAGCTTTTTTGCCTTATTTTTGAAATGAGTGTTAGTAATCAGTAGCAAATATAAGAGATCTGAGATCAGGATCTTTCAGATGTAATTTAGGTAGGTATACTTCTGAAAACTGAACTCGTAACTCGAGTAATCCATGGCTACAGTGACGCTATGTTATGCAATGATATCAGCAACCCACAGAGGTATTACACATCGTCTCGTCTCGGAACATGTTGGGCACATGCCCCGTATGCTCTTACCTGGGTGGGCACATGCCCTTATGGTGCGAAAGCAATGTCTGACACCCTCAGGGAGTATCTATGCGCTCTCCACTGGATAAATTCCAGTGGAGAGCGCATAGATACATTTTCCTTTGAAACACAACTCACCAATTTACGGGCGGCGGGGGACGAGGTAAGAGATCTGTGATTGGTCAGCTGCTGCGAGACTGTCTGGCGGCCCGTCATCGACAATACGTGTTGAATACAACAAAAGTTTGGCGAGCCGCATTCCCCCGCAGGCGCAGTCAATTGGATATATAGTCTCTGGCCACCCCCAAGCCCCAAATGGGAAAATGCGTGATGACATGGTTTTGTTTTTATTAACCGACTTCAAAAAAGGACGAAATTCAATTCGGTTGAATGTTTTCTTTTAATCATTTTTTTAAATGTTGGTTACATCGAAACTGGTGAATCGATTTCAAAAATTCTTTCTTTTTTCGAAAGGGAAGCCCAACAGTTTGGTCCCATTTTTTGAAAATCAGGAATCCGTCCAGTAGGTGGTTTCTACATGAAAAAAACTGTGAAGTTTAATTTGTTTTTATCTGGATGACATTATACATCCAGTCTTATAGTCATTGTCGCGAGATAAATTCTGGCTGCTAGGATCGTATATTCGTTTCTATTATGTAATACGCATGGACTTCTCTGTCAGTAGACAGACTTCGTAAGCTCATTTTCGGGTCTATATAGACGACATTTGTGTACCGAGCGGGGAGGACTGGCAGGTCATGAAGTCGTTTTTTTGTTTAGTTTTTAACTTGGTAAATTATGACATATGTACTATACTATAGTTAAGTACATTGTACCAAATTGGATACAAATAGTTTTCCCCAACAGACGTCTACACAACCATGAACTTAGCATTTCGTGTTGAGTTTACGACCGTATAAAAACACTGTAAAAAAGTTGATTGATGTGATTTCGTTTCATCACGATCAAATCACGGCGACGAGACGTCGACATGATTGGATCATTTTATTGTGTGCCTTTAGATCAATTTCTCACTCTGAAGTGAACATTCAACTAGTGATTGTGATGTTCCCAAATAAAGTAAATTAACCTGCATGGAGATTTTTTCTGGCTACATATATTTTTTTGTTTAAAAATAACATGATTAGGGGTGCGTAGGTGGGTACATCCTACTGGCCTCCTCGTTCCGGACAGGATACTCTGCATTAGCTAGCACATGCATGACGCACTCTATCATGGCGCACTCGAAACAATTTGCGGAGTGCATAAAAAAGCCAAAAGGGTGACATTTTAGACAGACTGGCATATTGCAGAGTATTAGGTATTACAGAGGCTTACAGAGATAGGCTGTCCGCCATTTTGAAAAAAAACTCAAATATCTCAGAAAGCAGTACTTAATATACTTTTGTTTGTTTTAAGTAAGTTGTAGTAACAGGACTAGTTTTTAATAAGCCTCCGCTGTCCGTCGGTCAGTCTGTCCGTCTGGCCGTCTGTCACCACACCATCAGGCTGTATCTCATGAACCGTGATAGCTAGACTGTTGATAATTTAAAAAATCACAGATGATGTATCTGTTGCCGCTATAACAACAAATAAAAACATAATAAAATAAATATTTAAGGGGGCTTTCATACAGCAATCGTGTTTTTTGCTTGATTTTGATAACAGGTAGACGCTTGACATGTTCACAAAATATTGAGTATTATTATTAACTTTAAAATGTATAATGACGGAGGGTTCACCGTGTGAGAGTGCGACTCGCACTTGGCCACTTTTTATTTAAATACAGAGTGGTTAGGCTAAGCATCCGTGTTGCATAATCTTACTTACTTACTTACTTACTATCGATCGCCCCTTGGTGGTAGTAGTCGTAAAGCTGTGTCAGAGGCCCCTAATAGAGCAGTTTGATAACTTGGTCGGTCGGGTTGGTTGGCCACTAGCCCGACACCCCAAACAAACCGCACTGAGCCAGCGTGGTTGAGTATGGCTCAACCTTACTCGTATCCTATCTCTATCTTTCTCTACCTTAATATACTTACTTAAGTTTATATGTATTTATGTATATATTTTTTATATTATGTATAGTTTTTATGTATATGTACTTATTAGTAAGTAGTCTATTAATTCAATATTTATCGCTGTGCACATATGTAGGTCTATCTTTTGTTAATTAATCCTGTGCATCCTAGGTTTGCTGGAAGAGATCTCTTATTGGAGATAAGCTCGCTTTTGTACATGTTTTTTCCATTATAAAGTGTCTGTATTCTGTTTTTGTGCAATAAAGTATATAAGTATAAGTAAAGTATCCGAGTAAGGCTTTGCCCTTCGGTGGGGACATTATTATTAGGCTATGAGTTTCTATGCTTCATTAATTGAGAGAGTTGAGAGTTTGAGAGAGATGTCCGGCCGGGCCGGAACGAAGCCGATATCGTCGCCCATTTTAAAAGCCCCCCTAATTACAGCCTCATAGTTAAATTTATTTATTTATTTAATCATTCAATACAGAAGGTTATAATTTAAATCAATATGTTGGTTTCGTGGTTTAATTAAACTTTATGTCAATAACACACTCACGCAGAAGAGTGTTTACTGTTAATATTTGCAAAGGATTAAACATTGTGGAGTATACAAAATGTATTGAGGCCATCCCATTATTTTGTTCACCGCAATTCTGGCTAGCAACATTTTAGAAAAATTACTATTTCGGAAATAATTTGACCCACTTTTCGATTTGTTTGAGATTTTACTCAAACAAAGCGAGTTGCGTGCTCAATATTTTGACAACCATCTTTGAGAAATGTCGACGTTGCCGCACTACTTGGAGGAGCCAGAAAAGGTGCCGGTAATTTCTTGTGAAAATCCATTACCGTCGTGTTTTAGCGACCGATCCATGATCGTCGAAATTTGTTTAAAAAATGGTAACAAAAAAGGTAGTAGTGCAAAAAGGTTTTCGACAGATTAACTTTAGGCAACTCTGTGGGTCAAGCAGGAATATTTACCAGATCGAAAAAGTGTTCGAGTTCAGATGAAATAAACCTTAAGATATTGTACATAAGAGCCACTGACATTTCAATTCGAATACTTCTTCGATGCGTAATTTTGCCTGCTTACACATCTTGGTTGCGATGCAAAGGCCCCAATGTTCCAATTCTTCAGGGACAAACAAATGCTTCGTTATCGCAAAAGTAACCAAATAAATCCAGTTAAGATTAAGTTAATTTTACATCTAAAGTAATTTTATCAATGTTGTGATGTCGAAAGAATGTATTGTTGTTTTATATTTTTTTAAGAAAAAGTCAAGTTTAATAAATAAGTAAAATCTTAAAATTATGGCTGTAAACGTTTTCCCGCCAAGAATATTTTTTTTATGTGTATTAGGCTGGATTTCACCAAAAAAAGTTATACGGAGAATAACAATCCCGGGGATAACTTGTATGACAAATGAAATGACAGTTCAAAATGAGGTGATCTAATCTAGGTGTCACGGTGTCTATGAAAAAGTAGAAGATACTCTCGAGTAAAAGTTACTTTTTCGTTCGTAAAATCCAGCCTTAGCCTACGTGTTAGCAAGATGTTATGGTTTGGGCGACTGAAAATTGTGAAAAACAGCTGCCAGTTGAGTGCAGAGATAAACAAAATCCGACCGTGCAGCACATTGATAAGAGCAAAGTTAATATGAAAAACTGTGCATTCACGTAATTTCTTTATTATACTCACATGATGACAAACAGATATCTTATGGAAAAAATCGTGTACAAAACGAGCTTATCTCTATATAAGAGATTTCCTCCAGCAAACCGCATGTCATATTGGGTAGGCGACGGAGATGATAGGAAGCAAGGAGAAGAACTGCGCATACAATAAAACTATATACTTACTTTATACTTTATACTTTATTGCACACAAAAAATACATTATGACAATTAAAAATGGAAATGACATGTACAAAGGCGAGCTTATCTCTATCGAGAGATTTCTTCCAGCAAACCCAGGAAGGAAAGGATAAATAAATCAACAATAGGTAGATCCAAGTGTACAACATCAAATATAAAGTAAAAAAATAAATAATATAAAAAAATAATAATAATATAAACTACATACAAATACGTACATATATACCAGAATTAATGTACCAATATAATACATAGGTAGGTTTACATTCAATTTGTGCGCGGACTATACATATACATACTCGTATATACACACACCATGTTTTATACACACTATAAATTACGAAGAACACATGAAAGGCTGAATAAATAACTTCTCAGGATAAGACACAATTTGCCCATTTTCAGCCAGTTATTCAATACTCCAAGTTACATAATTCATAATAAACTTTATTATTACACACAGGTAATTGTGAAAAAAAGCTGCCAAGTGCGAGTTGGACTCGCGTCGAGAGGGTTTCGTACAACAATAATAGGCTAACACCACAAAATACCCTAAAATTAAGTTTTTCATACAAACTTTGCTCCCCAGATTTAGCGGGTTAGGGTTAGGGGGTTAAAGCTGTGGATCTCGGAGTTTTTATAGGATATGGGTGCAAACATGTGCTTGCATACCAAATTTCAGATAGAGATTTTGATGACATGCGAATCGGTCATATCATTTATTGAGCACAACTTTTTTAAATAAGTCCTAAAAAATATTATAAAATAAAAATACATTTAAGATTTCACCATGCGCTTTCATTTGATATGTCAAACGGCATATTTTGAATGTTTTGAATTTTATTTTTCTCATTTGGCGCCCCAAAAGTAGCCCCCATATTCCATATTTATACATATATTTACATTGCACCTCCATAATTGGGTCACAGATATTGATATGTGTACCAATTTTCAACTTCATCGGTCCAATATGTTCTGAGTAAATTGCCTGTGACATACGGACGAAATATTCCTCATATTTTGATATGGCGGAGCGGTGCTCGGTCAGCCTTCGGCTGGTTGGTCCTCGCAGGTCCTCGCACACCAATTTAGGATAATAATAAATAAATGATAATAATAATAATAATAAGTTTTATGTTACTGACATACTGACACGTGTACGGTTTTACTTAGTTGCAATAAGAATAGCGTTAACTATGTCATGCATCTGTAGAGTTAAATTTTTGCTTTGTATTGCAAATTAATATATTTTGTAGGTGTTTAATGCTGTCATGTTGCAGACAACTTTATTATTTATCAATACAGTTGCTAAGTAAACGAGTAGTATTGAGCGCCTTATTGGCCCTGAACGTAAATTTTGGTAATAATATTACAAAATATTTTTGGTGTTCGTTGTCAGTCTTGTCAGCTTGTCCGCATGTCAAAAGCAGTGAAGAGTCAAGATCAATACGATTTTTGAGGATAGCGTGGAGATATCAATGACTGGTCAGAGTCGCTTGAAGTTGTAAATAAAATCAAACGCAATTAACAGATAAATAGCATGATAAGTAAAGGGAATAATTAGATTAAGTACCTATCGTAAACTGTACATCCATCATCATTTTTTTTTTCTGTTTTGTATTCTATTTAGTTACTTACAATTTTAGTTAACTTTGACAATAACGCTCCAAAGGCTGGACTTGCGTCTAGTTTTTTAGCAGACTAACAGACCCTGCGATGTTTCTTAGCCATCTGTAATTAAATTCTGTTATGCGATTTGAAAGTTATCATATCAGCTTACACCTCGGTTAACAAGTCGGTTTCATATTAATATGTTGTGTCGTTTTTAGGGTTCCGTACCCGAAGGGTGCCAAACGGGACCCTATTACTGAGACTTCGCTGTCCGTCTGTCCGTCCGTCCGTCCGACTGTCACCAGGTTGTATCTCATGAACCGTGGTAGCTAGACAGTTGAAATTTTCACAGATGACGTATTTCTGTTGCCGCTCTATAACAACAAATACTAAAAATCAAAAGAAATGTAATATTAAGGGGGGCTCCCATACAACAAACGTGATTTTTTTTTGCTCATTTTTGCTCGATATTGATAATGGTAGCAGGTAGACGCTTTAAATGTTCACAATATATTGAGTATATTATTTACTTAAAAAATAAATAATTAAATTAAAATTAAATTAATATTTAGGGGGGGCTCCCATACATTTTTTTTGCGGTTTTTTATAGATAATGACACGGAACCCTTCGTGCGCGAGTCCGACTCGCACTTGGCCGGTTATTATGAGACTCAAGTCACTCAAGCCAAATAGGTATGGTCAATATGGTCATTCATTACCTAAATGAATCTTGAATATTCTTGATCATGGCGAATACTAAGATAAATAACAGATTGGGAGTTTTTGAGTCCACTTGCACGATATTCACTCAAGACTTTTGTGTATGTAGCGTCTGCCAAAATGTTTGAAATAATGTCAAAGTTAAAAATCTGTTTCTCATGCTAATCTGATGAAGCGAATGTCGCGCAGTCATGCAACTATACAATAGAAGTATAATAAAATAAGGTAGGTATATTGTTGTACACAAAGGTCTACCCTTGCTGATATATCAAACTCTCTCATCGGAACTTGGTTTGCTGGAAGAGATCTCTTTTTAGAGATAAGCTCGCCTTTGTACACTGTTTTTATTTACTTTTTGTCATTGCAATTAATTGTGTGCAATAAAGAAATTATGATTATGAAATAATAATTAATAATTCATACGCATTACGAAATAATTGACCGACATTATTTTATTCAGAAGAGTTTCTTATAACTTTCAACTCAATACTCAGCACAGGATTATGATAATGCTATGATGGTGGTAGGTATTGGATTAACAATCAATCAACTTTTACACCAGTCAAATAGCTACCACCTTATTACAGCAATTTCATTGAATGTGCAGATTACCTTCGGTTAAAAAAAGTTGGAACAATCAACTTACCATGATAGAAACACTCGTTTGCGCGGCACTATAATTTCACGAGATTTTTACTGAGCGCAGATAACACGTGCACCTCGTTCTGTGGCCGTCATCCAACTGAGGTGGATCGTCCGTCGTCGGTGGATCAGTCAGCACCACAGCAGCCGGTAATGTGCGCGTGCGTCGTTCATTGATAAATGAATTAATGATAGCGAAGCGAAGGAAGATATCAGGAGATGGCGCGAGGATGCTGTCGGTCGCCTTCCGAGGATTGATCGCCGGCTTCCGAAGTGCTCGTTGTAGGACGAGTTGTTGGGAATGGGTTTGTTTGTGGGTTAGACTAGGTTAGGTATTGAGGTAACTATACATAACATTGAGGTAAGTGTTATAACTTGGACCTTTGGGCAGGAAGGAATACAGTGGTTTCCTATCCAAAGGTCCAAGTTCCAAAGAGAAATATGGTGGAAATGTCAATTTATTCTAATCTGATTAATCCGTTAACGCAGGTTGGTTCATACCAAACCGAAAATTGTAGTCCCTAGCATGTGGTGCTTGGCCTAGTTACCTTTAAGCCTAGCACAGCCTGACGGCCCCATAGCTCAACTCGTATTTCTCAACTATATAAAGTTGAGCTATGGATATTACTCGTAGCTCAAAGGGTCTTTTTACCCACTGCTCAACTACAATTAGTTGTCAAAAATCTTGACAGCTGTCAAAAATAGAGACACCCGTCAAAAATCATAACAGCTGTCAAAAGTAAAAACACCTGTCAAAAATAGTGACACCTGTCAAAAATCATAATGTGAATGTCAAGTTATGTATGTCTGGAAGAGATCTCTTAGTAGGGATAAACTAGCCTGTCTACAATATTTTTACAATCCTGCAACTGAGTTGAGCAAAAAATTGTTGATCTATGGAGCATACAATAGTATGGCAATACAATACATGTCCTACAGCTCAACTAACTTAACTAGTTGAGTAAACGAGTTGAGCTATAGGGCCGTCAGGTAGCACAGATAGTATTTAGGTGTATGACGGTGACACTGAAATAGAACAGGGAGGAAGTCCTATTTATTGATTATAAGATAAAAATCATCATGTCCTTCAGACAGAATCTATTAATTATTTACACCTTTGGGCCACATCATGTCATCAAAAAATACATCCTTAACTGTACCTGTTACAATATATCGTTAGATCAAAACTTAATTGATAGTCAGTCAGTTCCATCCTCCACAGTCAAAGTCATTGATCCCCAGACCTTGTAAACTGCCTTATCGTATCAATGACAATGACAATAACGCCTACAGACTACAGTAGATCATTATGTACGGCTAATGGTATTGTCAAATTACCAACTCTATTTGTGGTAATTGAAAGGAGACATGTATACACTATACTGCTTCCATCTTAACTGTGAACTGATGGGTATCGCTAGTGAGTTAGTGAGTGGCTTCTATAGTATTGCCAATGGCTTAGGTTTAAGCAATCACCAGATATAATGAAATATAACGCCCAAAAAATCGTAAGTACTTACCAGAATTTGATCCCCATTTTAATATGAAATTATCACCAATAAACGTAAAGTCTGCTACCCTAAACAAGGCAAGTATCATCAGAATAATCGCTGAGCTACCCAAAAAGGCCACGCATGCACCAAATATGTACTCGCATTTTATTTAAAAAAAATATCCAAATATGTTACACAATTTTATCCTAATAAAGTAAATTAATATACAAAAATCATTGTTTACCCAAAAAATATAAATGAAGTTCTAAAGGTTCACCGATACTACCGTAAAATGTTTACTAAAAGCTGAGCTTCTTAGAACTTTCAATAAAATAACAGCCACAAAAAAAAACATTAGTTTGCGTTCATTTATTAATGGCTACCATTTAAAGCGGCAGTTGTATATAGTAGTTTTGGTAAGTAAAAAATTATAAAATGCATGTATAATAACCCGTGATAATAACGATGTTAGCGGCGGGGCGGGGCGCGTGCGGTGTAGCGACGGGTGGGAGGGGTGGGAATAAAGCCGCGAGACTCAACTAATTTGCCATCAATATATATAAGGAGACCGCTCAGGATCGAATGGAGTGGAAGAGGGGGAGAGAGGCCTTTGCCCAGCAGTGGGATATTACAGGCTCATAATAATAATAATAATATACTTGGTTATATGCATACATTTTATGGTAAACGTAGTGATATATTTGGGTAGCAATGTCACAAAACTTTGCTAGTTAAAATTTGGTGCACGCGTGGCCTTTTTGGGTTATGAAAAGTTTTTCTAGCGCAGGCATGACTTAAATAGCCCGAAAGATTTTGGTACAGGTGTCATTTATTTGTACATATTATATTTTTTTTTGATGAGGCTGTTTAGGGTAACGATTGATTTTTTGGTGGTCACTAAATTTCATCCCATTGGGCATTGCCATATTTGGGAATTTCGTGCGTGCATGAATGTGTAGAATGGCGCTTCAAAGATGGCGGTCCGTAGTCACCCCATTTTACCACACCAGTGTGACTACGGAGAATATTTTTCTTCGTAGTCACACTGGTGTGGTAAAATGGTGTGACTACGGATCGGGTGGGGTAGTTTCACACATATTATGATATTTTACAAATAATTTGGTAACCTCACTGATTGATGAAATGCCTAATTAATTATTATAACAACGAAATAAAATGACAGTTCCGATGTTACCGCTGTTTGGTAGAAAGTAAATAGAGATGGGGTCAAGAATGATTTAGTTCATTCTAATGTCTATTGATAGAAACGATAAGAGAGCTATTAGTGCTAGTGCATATAGCTTGTACAAACTGAAATGACGCGCCCCACTCATTTCTTTGCGAATAATAAGTAAGAAAAATTAAGCATTTGCAATAGAATACCTCACAAAAAGTGGGCACAATTTACTTCTGCCGTAAAAGCGTAATGCTTTCAAAGTCATATGAAATTGTGACAAATATTTATTACAAATTCTGAATGTAAACAATTACTCTATTCATTTCCATTCTATTAGAATGACTGAGAACTTCACTATCAAACTGAACATGGCAACATTATTTCAAGAAGTGATGTTGTCAGTTTACTTCGTCTATTAAAGTAATAAGAGTGGAGCGTGTCGTCGTAGGTAGAGGTAGTCAGAGATTTTGTTTAATTTTCGGAACCATTATTATGTAAGTATGTACGTTGTGTAAATAGTTACAACAAGGTGTCTGGTTTTGACTGTGATCGGCATTGAGATCATCAATCGTAGAGCCAAATGGACCGGGAAGTCCTGATTCGCGCTCATTCGATAAAGGAAAAACGAATGTACATTTATAGAAAGTTTCGCGTAAGGATTTGGCGGGAAATCGGCGCTATATTGTAATCATTCATAAGTTTTTTTCGTCTCTTGAACGGATATTACCGGAAGAAACTTCATCGATCTCCAAGGGCTCTACTCACGATGCAATCTGTCTCGCGATTTGTTGCTGCAACTGTATTTCTCTCTCTGTCTATCTTCCTGTCCTGACCTTCTCTATCGGTTGCAAGTCAACCTGTCTTCTATGAGTTGCAGCAACAGATTGCAAGTCAGGTTGCTAAAATAGGTGAAGGGAGTGGGATTTTGGTTTGAATTGAACCATGGAATTTGTATTTTTTAACCGACTTCAAAAAAAGAAGGGGTTATAAATTCGATCTTCTAGGTCAACGCAATCGAACGATACGATCGTTTATGCTGTAAAAAATTGGATTTTCATTGTAATCGCAATGAACCCAAAACCTATAGATAGGGTACTTCTCGTAGGCCTACAATCATGAAATTTGGCACAAAGCAAGGTTTTATAGCACAAGTAAAGGGATTCTGAAAACGGAATATTTTGTCTTTCTACAAAAATATTCAATTTCAAAAATTCTTTCTTCGTCAATCAAATAGTTTGGTCCCAGTTTTTGAAAATCAGGAAGCGTTCTAGTAGTTAGATTCCTGCATGAAAAAACTGTGAAGTTTAATTTGGTTCTACCTGGATGACATTAAAAATCCAGCATTATTGTAACTTTTCTCTGTTTATAGTCATTGTCACGAGATAAATGCTGGCTGTTAGGATCGTAATATTTTCGTTTTATATATTAGAGGAGAAGGTGGTATCGTGGCCACTGCTGTTAAATTGGCCCCCTGCTTTAATAAATATAACCAGTAATGCCATCTTCAGTTTTTCTTTTGCACTACGTGCGTCATAGCACAGGGGCTTTTTACGCCACCTGATTGGCCCAATAAAGTTCAAGCCCTCTGATTGGTCAGAACGCGTCGCCGCACGTCATTTGCAAAGTTTTGTTGTGCGTTAAACTTTTGTGCAGAAAAAAAATTAAAACGGGTGTTTTGTGCATTCTCACGAACAGAACATCGCCAACATCAGCCCTGTTGTGCATAATTGAAGGTAAAACATGGATTTTACTGATTTATTCATATTCGTGCTTATTTGTTTTCAGAGTGTGATATTTTCAATGCGGCCTCCCATAACTGTTTGTAATATGGCCCCCGGGACCATATTAGATGCAGGTCGTGTAGCTGATGTTATACAATTGATTGTCTTCATTGTTTTTATTGGTTTTAGATGCCTCGCACTACTACCATGTCACCTGGACGTACGTACAAGACGAACGTGGGGGTGGTATTCAGGACGCAGATATTCAACAAAGGGCTAGTCGCAAACGTCGTACACAGAGGAATGTTAGATCGTCAGAGAGTAGTTCTGAAAGTGATGAGAACTTCACCCAAAATGAATCTGGCGACAGTGATGATGACACTGAGCATGAGAATGGAAGACCAGCCGAAAACATTGATGCTAATTGCATCTTTTGTGATGCTTGTTATTCTAACGACAAAAGGGGAGAAACATGGATTCAATGCCAGGCATGTGGGCTCTGGGCTCGTCAAGATTGTGCTGGTCCTGAAGGGGAATACTACATTTGTGATTTCTGTCGATAAATGAACCGTTATAGAACATTATTTATAGAGGTAGTCTAATACTGATTTCATACTTTTAATATGGACCCCTGGGTGCCATATTACCCCCAGATAACTTAGGTCCACCGTTTCTACATAATTTTAAAATACATGGGTTTTCTCTAAAACTGAAAGACTTTCATTCGTGATGTTTTTTTATAACATAACTGATTAAATTTAGAAGTCCTTGATAGCACATAAATGGTTCCAAAGGGTCTTAAAAAATATTTATAGATTTAAAACAAAAGGGGGGGCCACGATACCACCTTCTCCTCTATGTAATACGTATGGACTTCACTGCCAGGACACAGATTTGTAGGCTCGTTTTCGGGTTTATTTTATAGATGACTTTTGTATACCGAGCGGGAGGACTAAGTAATGGGTCGTGAAGTTGTTTTTTTTAGTTTTTAATTTGGTGAATTATTATTAAATCTTCACGGAAGAAGTTTTAAAAAATCGACGATTAAGTTCCAATTTGTGAGAGATCTTGAATCAGGAGCGCCTTGACTGTGTCTGCGACGAGTGACGACTCTGACGAACTGACAATTCGGGTGAACGCCCTGACATAATGTATGGCAAAAAAAAAGATTGTATGACATCTCAACCTACAGTGCCACCAACTCAGCTGTTCAGTTGATTAGTCTTCATAATAGCGGACATAGTATAGTATGCATTCTCTTTGATGGCGGATGACATGCCCGTAGTACCAATTTTTCCCACCTGAACAGCTGAGTTGGTGGCTCTGTACAGCGTACAGCTTTCCAACGATCTTTTGACCCGCGGTGACAGGTGGAACCTCGGTGGAACTAACGCTTGATGATGACCAATGAGGAATGAAAGGTCTATGTTGATGACAGGTTCGGTTGCATTAAAATATGCCAATAATAAGTGAATTTATCAGCCATAACATGCCATAATTTTCTCCGAATCTCTTCAATGAATCGGTAGCAAAATGTAAACGCCTGACATTTATAAATAGCAGATTAACTATATTGTACATCATAAGATTGCTATAATTTTCTGCGAAGGCATGTGGGATGTGTCTGTGTATAGTTGTTGTTCTGACCTGTGTAATGTGTGTAAGTTATTGTTGGAGCATAATAAATGCATGAAAAATTGTGTTTTAGAGAGTTAGTTGGAAATGTTGGAATAGAACATTGGAAACTATAGAAATCTGAGAGGAACATCGCAAACGCGCATGTATCTACGATTTTTTTATAGGTATGTTTGCAGGTCCGCCGATTGAAAGTAGTTTATACCGAACATTGCAGCATTGAAAACCTTTTGCTCAAAAACTGCGAAATTCTGGCTCTTGTTTCAGTTTTTTGAAGAAAGATATACGAAAACCGTACATATTTGTTAAAAGATACTATACTATATCCCTAGAGGCCACCACCATGTCATAATACGAGGAATTTGTATGTATCTAAGTATGTATGCTCGGATTAGTCTAAGTATGTAGGTATGTAACGGGGTAAGGGTAAGGTAACGATATTATGGAGTTCTAGAAAAAGGCTGTAGTTTTCGATGGCAATAAGTATAGGGGTTTTAGGGTAAAAATTTGTATTCCTCGTGAGATTTAGGCACAGAATTAAATCTTTGTCACTACATGTATCAGGCTGAAAGATTGAATATCTATGAAAAAATCACGTGGAAAACAAAATGCATGTTTGCTTCTCGTTTGCAGGCTTGCAGCTGTTTAAAAACAGAGCAGCATATTGATTGATGTTAATGCAGTCTGATGAAATGAAATAGGTACATATAATATTTTATTGTGTTTGTACCACCAACCGCCATGTCCCTAACAAAGTTAAATGAATAAGATTTTTCGTGGAGTATATTTTGGTCTACTAACTAGCAATGACGTCTATGAGATGGTTCGAATGCCATTTGCTGGAAAATTAAAATCGGTCATCATTTTACGTGGATGTGAAATGCCCGAGTTATTTCGCAATATTCACTCGCAAAACTCAGTCGCCCGCGTGCCTCAAAGTAGTACATATGTAACGTTCATACAACATACAAAGCGCTTTATGTACAGTAAGTAAAGTCAATGCAGTGTGAGTTGGGATGATTAAAACTACAATGAGGTTTTTTCCTAGACGGTATTCTTCCAAATCCATAGAGGACTGAAAAAATATTTTGTATTCGGGGAAAACCGTCTAGGGAAGACCTCATTTTAAAGGTACAAGGTATAGGTTGGTACATGCACAGTGTAGTGCATGATGCACTGCACACGCTCTCATAACGGTATGCCCGCGCATGTACTTATCTGCCAGATGGTCTGATGATATAGCGAGGATAGAAGAAAAACAATGTACACGTTTGAATGGCGTGTAGACGAGGAGGCTATTACTCAACAGTGTGTTGCTGACAGGCTAATGATGATGATTTTCGATGCGAGTCTTCGCATGATCTACAATTCTATTGCGGCATGGTGCCTACCATGTTATCTTACGACTGTACGCTCTCAGTACCCGTAAGCAGCGTGCGTCCGTGAAAGAATCGATACAGAAATACGAAAAGTTTTTTCGCCCCATCTCTCGCTGCGTGACCGGTTGCGGCCGCGGATTTGTATTACCAAAGGTTTTATTGATGAATTTCTGTTTTCATACGACTAAACGAACATTGATGAACGCTCACGTCATTGACAGAGTGGACTACTGAAATTGTTGTGTAAGTACGACAGGCAGACATGACGAATCGAGTAGGTACCTATACTTACCTTACAGAAATTCTTGCCCTTTGACCTTTTTAATAACAATATCACAGCGTACGGAATTCCCTCTACAATAATGTAGAAACGCGGTTGTATAACGCCCACACGTTTAGCAGGTGTAGTCCCGTTGACCCCATAGCCTGTGTCCCCATGAGTTTTGGACATCAAAATTGTGACAAAATAAAATAAACTTTTAGTCCCGTACAATTTCGTTGTCCAAAAATCATGGGTACACGGACTACGGGGACAACGGGACTGCACTGTTTAGCCATTACCCATATGATTATACATACTTACTACTGTTTAAACAAACACTAGGTACTCCATTTACATCATACAAACACAGTACCGTTTATAAGGTCAAATAAGTATGTCAATTTTATTGCCAAAGCAAATATAAAAAGGCCTTTTCCGTCATAAAGTAGCATTTAATAAACTTTGCGGTAAAGTACCGACATAATAAACGATGTTATCATCTATACTTACTTTTTACAATAGGGACATGAACTAACGATAAAGTGATTAGCATCCATTTTCACATTAAAATTACAAATGTGTCGCTCTGACACTTACGTTTTGAACAGCGTTATAGGATCTTCATCAAAGGATTAAAAGTCGCGCCTGTACAGGAGTTCGCAACAAGTTAGGAAGGCACTCGGGGAAGACTTGGTACAAATGTATTTGCACCGCATGACCTAGGTACTAAAACAATTCTGTGATCTTTGAGGACGTTAGCGAAGCCACAACACTGTCATTCATAACATAATTTATTTATCACATATTCCCGATTGACATCCCAACTTGCCGCGGTTAATCGAAAACTAACGGTGGGCATTATTAGTTTCCACGTATTCAGCTATCAACGAGGCTCCCGCCATTTTTGCTGCCATTCACAACGTTGCCGTACAGGTGTATAAACAAATAAAGCATCAGAGCCACACAAATTACAAAAAAAGTGATGCAAAAACATAACACACACTCCGATAGGTAGATTTTCACGCGATCAGACTGAGCCAGCCGCGGGCTCATATCAATACTCGAATACATTTTGAATTCCCACCACGATTCTTTTTCTTCTTTTTGTTTTATGGATGCGAACCTCTTTTGAGGTTATATATTCTGCCAGTGTTAGGTGAATTTTAAAGATCACTATTTGGTCTGATTCTTGGTGATTTGTTGCTCGTTAGAGTACTACCCAGGGAGGAGGTGAAAGGCTGTCGAATACAAGTATCTCCTTGAGGACGTGCGTGAGCAGAGCAACTGCATCCCCTGTTCCCGCCGCTTTTGGTTCCCGAATTGCCGTTGGTAGTATCAGTTCAGTCTGTTGGCCATTGATATCTTCTAAGTTCCGTATTTCACATAATAACAGTTCTGTAGAGCCGTTTCTTTTATCTGTTCTTTGTGTTGGTGTAATTTGCTGAGCGATTTTCCTCCATTTGACGTCGGCGCAGAGGACCAACTGCGAAACAAGTGTGCGAGTGACGATGACGATACGATGCGATATGCTCGTCAAAAAGTACCGGTTATAATTCGATGCGATAGTTTGTCACATTGTGGTAATTTGGAACTAGCGTAGAGCCGTTTATTACACGCATCGGCAGTTATTTATATTATTGTCGTGGCAGGTATTTGTTGCAGGAGGAAAGGGAGGGGATATAGGCTATAAACAGCTCTGTTTCACACTTTTAATACAATACAACAATATAGAAAACAGCTGTTGACGGCGCACTTTCCCATGCTCTAAATATTCATCTAATATTTTATTCACGAACCGTTAAAAAAATATTACACGAAAGTCGTGCTAACCTCTTTTGAGGTTCATTTTGCCAGTGTCAAGTGTGTTTGAAAGATTACAATTTTAAATAAGTATCCAGTAAAGGATGATACTGTTGCGCCTTTGCTTGTTCGACTCGGCGGGGGCGCTTCCGCGCCCCCAGATACCTTGAGAAGGTTTGGCTGCTCGTTACTACTACCCAGGAATGTCCAAGTATTTCCTATGGTATCGAGCAACTGCCACATAAATCTCTCTGTCTCTAGTCGTTCCCTCATGGCTGAGGATTGTAACCGTCATGCTTGTTGGTATACTTAACCAGGGATCTCCAATTTGTTCTGTCCTGGGCTGCATGTATTGCCTCGTGTAGACCAAGCTGCAAGTATTCCTGTGTGAGGCTACACCAGCGCTCTCTCTGTAGAAAAAAACTCTGCTTGTCGGTATTTCTTGGACGGTAATATTAATAGTAGAGGAGAAGGTGGTATCGTGGCCACTGCTGTTAAATTGGCCCCCTGCTTTAATAAATATAACCAGTAATGCCATCTTCAGTTTTTCTTTTGCACTACGTGCGTCATAGCACAGGGGCTTTTTACGCCACCTGATTGGCCCAATAAAGTTCAAGCCCTCTGATTGGTCAGAACGCGTCGCCGCACGTCATTTGCAAAGTTTTGTTGTGCGTTAAACTTTTGTGCAGAAAAAAAATTAAAACGGGTGTTTTGTGCATTCTCACGAACAGAACATCGCCAACATCAGCCCTGTTGTGCATAATTGAAGGTAAAACATGGATTTTACTGATTTATTCATATTCGTGCTTATTTGTTTTCAGAGTGTGATATTTTCAATGCGGCCTCCCATAACTGTTTGTAATATGGCCCCCGGGACCATATTAGATGCAGGTCGTGTAGCTGATGTTATACAATTGATTGTCTTCATTGTTTTTATTGGTTTTAGATGCCTCGCACTACTACCATGTCACCTGGACGTACGTACAAGACGAACGTGGGGGTGGTATTCAGGACGCAGATATTCAACAAAGGGCTAGTCGCAAACGTCGTACACAGAGGAATGTTAGATCGTCAGAGAGTAGTTCTGAAAGTGATGAGAACTTCACCCAAAATGAATCTGGCGACAGTGATGATGACACTGAGCATGAGAATGGAAGACCAGCCGAAAACATTGATGCTAATTGCATCTTTTGTGATGCTTGTTATTCTAACGACAAAAGGGGAGAAACATGGATTCAATGCCAGGCATGTGGGCTCTGGGCTCGTCAAGATTGTGCTGGTCCTGAAGGGGAATACTACATTTGTGATTTCTGTCGATAAATGAACCGTTATAGAACATTATTTATAGAGGTAGTCTAATACTGATTTCATACTTTTAATATGGACCCCTGGGTGCCATATTACCCCCAGATAACTTAGGTCCACCGTTTCTACATAATTTTAAAATACATGGGTTTTCTCTAAAACTGAAAGACTTTCATTCGTGATGTTTTTTTATAACATAACTGATTAAATTTAGAAGTCCTTGATAGCACATAAATGGTTCCAAAGGGTCTTAAAAAATATTTATAGATTTAAAACAAAAGGGGGGGCCACGATACCACCTTCTCCTCTATAGTGGCGCCCTCCCCATATCGTGATAGTCAAGTAATACGTGATCACAATGCTAATAAAGTAATAAGACTATAATAAAACACAGTTAAAAATACTTTCTGTCTTACCGTCGGCTTGGCGAACACAATATAAAAGATAACATGACGTACGTTACGCTTATCTCATTATTTGAATATGATACCATGTGTACAAGGTGTAAATGAATTAACGCAAACTAAGAAACTACTTTGTTAGGGGCATCATTCTGAGCAACTTTCATTATGAAACCGATTTGATCAGAGCAACTTTATTTTTCACTTCCCAGCACATTTTGGCCTCAGTGGGTCAGCTGAACTCAGCTTATTTGTAACCTAACAAAGTAGTTTCTCATTTTGCGTTAATTCATTTACACCTTGTAGACACGCATATAAATACCGTCACGCCTTTTCCTTTGGCACTTTGGTTCACTGCAGTGGTTTTACGACTCTGGCCGTTGAGAGAATATGTACTAACGGTGCAAAGTACCACGGGTCAGACAGGGACATAGACATGTGTCAGGATCAAATTCTCTCAGCGGCCAGAGTATAGACTATATTACTACCAAGTAGCCATGTAGTCCGGAACCTACCTTATCTATCTATCATTCATAACCTGACAACCGTCTTAAAGAAGTCTTGTGTCAGGTAAAATATGGAAGATTGGAATATTAATCGCGAGCGGTGATGTTAGTACTTTGATAGTTTTTTTTATTTTTTTACTAGTTCCCATAGATTCCACCTCTTAGGTGAGGTGCCTTTTTAAATCATAAATAATATTTTCTGGAGTGTCCTTTTTACTATTATATTGAGTCTTATTTTTTTTCTGCATTACATTCTTAGTTATAATAAATAAATATACAGTCAAATATATTTTTTTTCATCATTTTTTTAATTTTATTTTTTAGTGAGGATGTCTTTTTTTCCTTTGCATAAAATGTTTTATTTTTATCTTTTAATAACTTGCTAGGTTATATTTGGACGCTCTCCAGAAAAGAGCTCGTTGCTTTAATTGAAAACATGATTATTAACTAAAACTATAATCTAAAGTGGTAAGTCTCGAGGTGGAGCCTTTTATCTATTTATTTGAGTATATTATATACCTACCACATAATTATTAAATTACAATAAATAAATTCATTTTTCTGACACACTTTGATAGATTAGGGTCCTCAACTCCTGGGTCCTAAACTGAACCTATGTAGATATAAAGGTCAGTCGTGGTAACTAGATCAGTTGAGGCTTGGACAAAATAGGCCTTGACTTCGTGACTAACTACTTGATATTGATATCAGGTTGTTGTACTACTACGGCCATTGAACTGAACTCCGGAATTATACATTCATACAAGGTGTAAATGAATTAACGCAAAATGAGAAACGAATTTGTCGGGACATCATTCTGAGCAACTTTCATCATGAAACCGATTTGATCGGAGCAACTTTATTTTTCACTTCCCAGGCCCACTTTCAAACTCAAACTCAAAACGTTTATTGCGACATTGGCCTGAGGTCAGCTGATTTGTATGCGCACACGAAGGGTACTGTACTATCGTACAACAAAACTTAAGCAGTCAAAACAATAAAACAAGAAGAAAAAGAAAAAAATGATTATGCTCCTCACAGTGATTTGAACTCACGACCTATGGATTGAAGGCCTACAACATACCGGCTGAGCTGCCACAACGAATGTGGGTTGAGGCGAAATATGCCATCATATTGAAAGGCGTGGGTGTATGAAAACACATCTCTTGTATGGGGACCTCCTTTAATTTGTAATATATCTCGTATTTCAGTAGATATTTGTTGTTGTTGCGGCAACAGATATAAACATTCTCTGAAAAATTCAACTTTCTAGCTATTACGGTTCGTGTTCTGGGACCCGCTGAAGAACGGACGGACGTACAGACGGACAGCGGAGCCTTAGTAATAGGGTCCCGTTTGGCACCCTTCGGGTACGGTACCCTAAAAATAACAGCAGTAAGTACATAGTATAGAGTAAATTAGATATAGTATAGGGTTAGGTTAGTTTATTTATACCATAGATTGAAATCCTTGGACTGAGATCTGACCAAATCGATCTCTCAAAGATTCATTCGATTTAACTAGCAGCAGTCACAGTAGGAGTCGAGAAAACTGCACCTTATTGTTAAACAATGTAAAATATGGGGTTCCCTGTGAGACTTCGAAATTCATTAATATCATTTTATTTGGTCTATCGATCATCACAGTAAAGAGGCCTTCGCAGAAAATTATAGCAATCATATTATGTATAATTATAATCTGCTATTTATAAATGCCAGGCGTTAATGTTTTACCTGAGTATTTTACTACCGATTTGTTGCATGCAGTTGAAAGATTCTGAGAATATTTATTCAAAAGGCCGATAATTTTTTACGAGTCAAATACTATTTGTTACGATCACATGGGCGTAAGGTGCAGCATCTATTCACAGTTTATTACTTTTCTGTTATTAATAATTCTTGTAGTGACGAAACGGCCACGCCATCAATTTTGACAGGGCTTGAAGAGTAGGGCGAGTAGAGTTACGGCCGAAATTAATAACCTATCGTCTATCCATAATCTGCAGATTTGAGATTGCTAGGGTCAATTTTGACATAAATCCCATAGCGCAACTGTAAAATGTAACGCGAATCTGCAGATCACGGATAGAGATAGGTTATTGGGATCGGCCATTAGAAGCTTGGTCTATATGAGATTGATAAGTTTTTGACAATGGGAGCCATAATTATGGTCTCGTCATGACAACATGTGTTTTCTAAGTCTATGCAGATCGCTGTCAAAACCCGAGACCATGCCAAAACTGTTACTTTACAACAAAACTAATTAGCACACATTTAATTTTATCTATATTGCAGTCTGTACCTACGCGTATCATTGATATGATAACGCAATTTATAAGGATTTGGGGATCAATGGCTTATAAGTAATTATACTTACTTTGACTGTTGAGGATGTAATTGAAATGAAATGAAAGTTTATTGATACAGATAACTGGTTGTCAATTGACTGGGCTATCGAACACCACGATCTGACAGGGGCCTATTCTGTCATGGAAACCCAGGGAGCACTTATCCAGTGGAGAGCGCATAGATACATTTTCCTTTGAAACACAGCTCACCAATTTACGGGCGGGGCGGGGGACGAGGTAAGAGAGCTGTGATTGTTCAGCCGCTGCGAAACTGTCTGGCGGCCCACCATCGTAAGTACATAGGTTGCGTATGCGAACGTTTGTTGTATTCGCCCGCAGACGCAGTCAATTGGATATATAGGTAGTCTCTGCTATTAGATACATACTGTTTGGAGACTGATCGCCATATCTATCGCCATGGCTATCACGATGTGTCTCACACATGACGGAATAGACTTCTGCACAGGTCCAAGTTAAGTCCAGGGCCCTAATGCTGCTCTGAGGATTTCACTTATATTTCATTACTATTTCATTACTATTCCATTGCAAACACCCAATCAAGGAGGATAAGGAGGATAATAATTTAGGAGAATACCAAATGTCGCCATTTTGGGTGTTTGCAATGGAATAGTAATGAAATATAAGTGAAATTCTCAGAGCAGCATTAGGCCCCAGTTAGTTAGGCTTATCAGTAACTCGTTTTAACCCACAAAGTCACAGAATCTTCCCTATACTACCCAACAGAATACTTGCTCTATGACCCAACTCGTCTTATGCCTGATCCATGCGCTTGCCATGGGGCTGCGGTTGCGCATCTGCCTGCCATGCGAGAGGTCCCGGATTCGAATCCCGGCAGGGGACAAAAATAACCCCCATAGTTCTTGGATGTTTACATGATTGTGATGTCGCTGTTTCTGGTTCCCACGACACAGGGTATCCTAGTGTGGCGCCAGAAGCAATGTATGTGCCTGTATGTAAGTAAATGTTTATGTTTATGTTTTTCCATCACTCTAGATAGAGAGTTTCGCTTGGAAGGTAGAACATTTTTGTAGAGGTCTCGAGTTTGCGGCAAATGGCAACGTCTGGATCCAGCATTACAACGAGCGCTACGGAACGCGACAGGAGCATCTTTGCGCCATCTCCAGTATGCCTTCGTTATCATTATCAATGAGCAGCGCACGCGCACATTATCAGCTGCAGATCCACCAACGATCCACCTCAGTTGCATGACGGCCACACAACAAGGTGCACGTGCTATCTGCGCTCAGTAAAAACCTCGTGTAAAAAACTCGTGTAAAAACCTCGTGAAAATCTGGTGCCGCGCAAACGCGTGTTTCTATCATGGTAAGTTGATTATTCCAACTTTTTATCTGAATGTAATCGGCAATCAACGAAATTGCTGTAATAAGCGTATTTTATTAAGGTACCTATTTATTTGATTGATGTAAAAATCACCGGCCAAGTGCGAAGGGTTCCGTACCATTCTATAAAAAACTTTTGTTGTATGGGAGGCCCCCTTAAATATTAATTTAATTTTAATTTAATTATTTAATTTTTATATGTACTCAATATATTGTGAACATTTTAAGCGTCTACCGGCTACCATTATCAATACCGAGCAAAAATAAGCAAAAAAAATCACGTTTGTTGTGGAGCCCACCTTAATATTGAATGTATTTTGTATTTTAGTATTTATTGTTATAGCGTCAATAAAAATACATCATTTGTAAAAATTTCAACTGTCTAGCTACCACGGTTCATGAGACACAGCCTGGTGACAGACGGACGGATGGACGGACGGACGGACAGCGAAGTCTCAGTAATATGGTCCCGTTTGGCACCCTACGGGTACGGAACCCTAAAAATATTTATTGTTACACCAAAACCTCCATACTATTATTATAATGCTTCGCCTAATAAGTTAAAGTTATGTATTTCACCAAGTCAAAAACTTAAAAAGCCGACTTCAGCCCAATTTGTCCCTCCACGCTCGAGATGAGAATGAAAATCATGAAAACGAGCCTACGAAATCTGTCTGACAGTCAAGTCCTGTTCCTATGGTCATTCATCTCATGACAATGACTGTAATGACTACAAAGTCACGGAAGGTAAAATAAAATCGATGAAAAAAGGAACCCTTATCGAATCACTTTGTTGTCCGTCTGTTTGTCTGTCTGTCTGTCCGTCTGTCCGGCTATCTGTCCATCTGTCAAGAACATTTTTAGCGGGAACGCGTGGTGGTATTGAGCTGAAATAATTAAATGCTCAGGTATGGCCTATTGAAGAAGTCTTATTACAGTGTAAAATAATATTTAGATGACAAAACTGCATGGTCTTTACCATCTCAGCGCACAGAAATCCAAAGAGGGGCGATGGACTGAGTCAGTACGTCTCTTCTCGGTGTATTTCCTTAGACTTAAGTAGAAATACATAACATTGTATTTTTAAGGCTCTGATATTTTAAAAGAGGTACGGGGGAGTTTCTTGCCCTTCTTTGCTCCATCCCTAAGCCCACAACTTCCGAACGGGCGGCAGTATACAAAAATATTAATATTACATTATTGACGTTGACTAAGTAATATGTATGATTTTATGGTCAATATTATTTTTTAACTGAACTGAACTATGTAGCTCCTTAGATCTGTGACAAAATCAACCTTCTATAGGTCAACGCAATCAATACGGCCAGTATTTTATTTACAAACCAAACAAACCGATACCTATTCAATATGTGGGACTAACTGATTGTCACCGTTTCAATAAAACAACCGCATTCTATTCAGTGTGTAAAATTTTCTGTACCGTGAACAAAGTAAGCAAAGGTGATGTTAGATCATGAATATTATAAACGAAAATGTCCTGATTGACTGACTGACACCCAGTTTCCTGGGCGCTGATTAAAGTTAACAGGTTGGTTAAATCAGTTTCGGCCAATCAAGTTCCGTCATTTTGAATAATACTGGTTCGTGATTGGCTGAAGCTGATTTAACCAATCTGTAAACTTTAATCAGCGCCCAGGGAACCGGGCATGAGTCATCAACGCAGAAATACGAATTCGCTTAATTTTATGACGTAAGAAGCGGTTTTGCTGAAGTCTGACCCTAGAAGGTCAAAAAGACCTTAACTTTGAAGTATTTGTAAGACAAGTTCATGTGTTCATTTAATTGGGATTTGTCCTTTTGATCAAGAAGTTTAACTACGAAGACAAACGCGCGCGGGAAGCTACAAGTGAAGTAGTAGTGGGGGCGATTTGGGAGGTGCCAAAACCACTAAACTAAGGCACTAAACTGACAACCTTAAATCCGACAGCTGAAGCTGAAAATATCAATTGCTCAGGTTTGTGATCCCTTAGAGCTGTGATAAATCAACCTTCTAGGTCAACGCGATCAAACGCTACGACCGTTTTTGCTGCAAAATTGTTGGATTTTCATAGTAATTGCAAGGGAATCAAAACTTATATATAGGGTACTTGCCGTTGACCTACAATCATGAAATTTGGCACAAAGCAAGGTCTTATAGCACAAGCAAAGGGAAAATCCTGAAAACTGTAAATTTCGTAATTTCGTAATTTCTTTATTGTACTCACATAACAGTAAAAATAGCTTAACATAGAGAAATATGTACAAAGGCGAGCTTATCTCTAATAAGAGATTTCTTCCAGCAAACCATGTTGGGTAGCAGACGGAGATGGGAAGAATTGCGCGTACAATAAAACTATACTAGTATAATACATATTATTATTACACATAGGTACATATAAGAACCTATTGCCACAGAAGAGATAATAGTACTCCGTCTATTGCTAAGGAATAGACTACATACACAGTTACACAAATACAGCTTAACAATAAATATCGTATGAATACACTAATACATACCAGTATATATCTAAATTGACAGTGAAAGATAGTGCTTCTTTAGTCGGTTTTTAAAGATATTTAGTGATGGACTGTCCCTGATGGTGCGGGGAAATTTATTCCTTTCTGAAATATAGAAAATATCATACTTTTAATTTATATTATGTAGAAACCTAATTACTATACAATGGGTTCTATCGTTCCCGAAACGGTCAGCTAATTAAATAACACCCCGTATTTCACTGTATAAACCTACATAATAATATCTGCGTGAGTTTTCACCGCGAAAAATCGTGCTTTGCGCATGCTGCCGGCATAATGATAATGTTACGGTTCATGTTCGTGACCAACAGAACAATACCTCTACTCTAGTACCTAGTACCTAGCTAGACACATTAAAGTACCCAGTACTATAAAATAAAGATACCTAATAGGCAATATATAAGAGCTCCACGGTCTAGTGGGTTTCTTGCAGGACATGCAGGTTCGAATCCCGGCGCTGAATGAGATAAGTGGACGTTACTTTATACTTTATTGCACAGAAAACATAATACTTAATATTAGAAAAAACATGTACAAAGGCGAGCTTATCTCTAATAAGAGATCTCTTCCAGCAAACCTAGGATGGAGAGGATAATTTAATAAAAGGTAGACCTACATAAGTGGACGTTCTGTGTTTTGGATGATACTCTGAGTGGCAGGTAGTATTATATAGAAGTCGCCCCCTCCACAAACCGCACTGAGCCAGCGTGGTGGAGTATGGCTCAATCTTACTCGTGTCCGGGTAAAGGCCTGTGCCCCTCGGTGGTGGCGGTAATGGGTTACAATTATAAAATGTATAATTTCTATGTTATCAGGCCAATTTCACAGACATTACAACTACTGCCAAGACCCCTGGAAACTTCTCAGTTTATAAGTTAGCGTATGCACAATAACCGTATTATCTTTAAGTTTTTACCTAAATGTAAATTGTTAGTATAGATTATGATTAGAGTTAGTTGTGGCTTCCCTACAATAGGCTTGCGTCCAAGGTAATCCAATCAATCTAGGAACAAGTCTTAAGTTGCAGCATTATGTACAAAATGGCTTGGCATTCTCAGATTTGTATATTTCCAGCAGATATATTTTATAAAGTCATTTTTGTGCAAAAAAGACGGCATTTGATTGAATTTTGATTGGAACTCAAGAACAAAAGTTCCGTTTTGACCTGAGGTTTTGACAGTTCATAAAAAGTATCTATTTTTATAGCAGTAGGTACGTGTTTATGCAAATGCTTTACAAGTATATGTTCTAAACTTATTTATCATTTTTTACAGGTTTGTTTATCGTTAGCAATTAGTTCATGATAAGGCGATAACATATCATAGGTGACACTAACCACCTCAGTGTTACACCACATTCGTTTATATTGTCTTAATTTTATCTTGGGAATTTGGTACTAGTAGAATTTATAACACATACTATTATATCTATAGTTTTGTTTACGTGAGATGGCAAAGTGGTTTAGAATAGGTATGTTCATGTTGATTGGGACTTTGAGACAATAGACGTACGTACAAACCTTTTTATTAAAAATATACGTTTGTGCAAGTAATTTAGTTCAGCCAAGTTTAAAGTTGTATCGACCAGGTATCATTCGTAGACTTTGCAGGATTATTATTTTAATGGCTGTTGTCAAATGCCCATCGTTCACTTACTAAATCCATAATTATGACGAAATTTTTGAGTAGGGAACTTTGCCACTTTACGTGAACTATCTTACACCTAACAGTGTCATGCACGCTAATTACTGTTATCAGTAAATACATTATAGAAGAATTCATATTTGTTTAGTGTAAGTGCAACTCTAGAGGGGATAATAATACTTTGGAGGAAGTATTACGCACTTATATAAAGTGCTTATGGATATATTAGTGCCTAGCTGAAAAGCGTAATGAAACAAGCTCATCATTAGATAGTATTTGTATTTGTATTTATCTATTTATTTGCATCAGCGCACACACACACAACATAAAACATAAAATAACATATAAAACATACAGACACAGATAATTTGCACTAAGATAGATAGGATATAGGTGCCAAAGTACCTATATCGCACTAGAACTGAGGGTGGTGTGGCATCTGCAAAAGGGTTCTGACTCAGCACGTGCCTGAGAAGTAGACTCCTCAGGCGCTGATCTTCCGTCAGTACCGGAACAAGGGAGACGGCGTGCTCAACCTGAAATTAATTTGTTAGTGTTTATGGTACTCTTTGTTTAAAAGGTATAGTAGTTGTGTTATTGTAGTACGTATATTATACTAGGTGTAAATGAATTAACACAAAATGAGAAACTACTTTGTTAGGCACACATTTGAATTTGAATTTATTTTTGAATTTATTTTTATTTTATACTCAAAAAGTTTACACCATCTTAACCTAGTAACAGAATGTAAGTACATACTTAAAAAAAAAACTATTTGGGCTATGCTGTTAGGTTGAGTTCCTAAACTCCTCACTAGGATTCCCTGTGTCGAGGAGGTTAGTCACATACTTAGTCACACGTTAGTCACTCCATACAAACAAATCAGCTGATCCGTCAGGCTAAAATGTACTGGGAAGTGAAAAATGAAGTTGCTCTGATCAAATCGGTTTCGTAATGAAAGTTGCTCAGAATGATGTAACAAAGTAGTTTCTCATTTTGCGTTAATACATTTACATTCATTTACCTACCTATACGTATATATATACGTATATTCCGTGCACGAGCCGTATGCTGAATTGTATATTTACAATATTATATTGAGAGCTCTACATTAAACTCACGCGCAAACTTTCAAACTTTACCAATAAATAGCATTACATATACCTTTTTAGCTTTTTTTTCAGTTTTTTAATTAATAGCTGTTTGGACATTCATCAAACTGGTTCGCATGATCTTCTTCGTCTTCTTCTTTTTATTAATGGCGTCCTAACCTCTTTTGAGGTTAATCTTGCCAGTGTCAAGTGGTCAGGTTCTCATTTGAGAACCTGGAAATTATAATGTCTTGAGATGATGTTAAGATGACGATGATGATTTGTCGCTCGTTAGCACTACCCAGGGAGGACGTGAAGAGCTGTGGGTTCCAAGTAATTCCTTCGGACGTGAGCGACTGCCTCCCCTCGCATGATCTAACAGTTTGTACTTTATTTCCAAACTGTCAGACCGTTTCCCATAATATAACTGTTAGATTATCGGGTTACTAGTTTGACAGGATGACATAAAAGAACGTAGTTTGGTAATCAATCACATCCCTGCGGCCGTGGAACATGCGAACATGGCTACGTCGCGTCGCGTCGTCGCGTCCGGCTTTGAGGCATCATTTTATCATATTTTTATCAACAACTTAATTACTTAGACAATTTAGTTATCATAAAACCAATCAGTCTTCTCGTTTATTATAAAATACATATATATGCCTTCATAGAGGGTGTCCCACATTGACGGCATCTTGACTTTGACTTATAAGGTAGGTGTTTAGTGTGTATACATTATGTAGATGTATTCGGCACGATTTACGATTATCTAAACATGTAGTACTGACTCAAGTTTGTTGTGGGAACATGTTTAGTAAGTAAAATAAATACCTAATTTACTCACATAAGCGGTCCCTTTTTTGTATTAGTTAACGGAAGACACGGAGCACCGAATGCGATATGGCAATTATTATTATTCCTTTTTAATTATAACTTTGGGAACCATATCTACAAAAAGACCAATCACACGACTCAGCGCGAGCGAAACCGCGGGTAACAGCTAGTCCATTATAATATAACCTGTTATTTCCGCTACCTATATTTAACAACTAACATAAGTATGGCATAATTTTGAGTTGTTATTAACTTCCAGATTTACTCTAAATTGTTGTTAACAATGACGGTCTTCCGACGACATAACAATTGGTAAATATGTACTTAGATCACAGAAGAGATAATAGTACTACGTACAGAACGGCCACTCCCTTCCCCGCGCGGGTTCAGTTACCGCACCTCACCCCGGAGTCGGGGAGCCTCTTCGGGAGACACTTTGTTTAGGCGCTGCACGCACACATTCACAAACGAACGAGTTTACGCACACATTTGCACGTGTACAAATGTCATTAGGCTATGTAGTAGTAATGGGTGATTATTTTACGAGCGTTCTATGGAGTGTCCGAGGTGTGCTTAGATGTAAAATTCTCATAATCCTAACTGGGAATGACTCAGTTATACATTTTGTATTTGTTTGTCCCTGAAGGGCTGCTTCGCATTCGGCAGATATTCAATGCTCTATTTTTTGTTCGTCACTGGAAGGAATGGGGCAATGGGGCACTCTCCTTTCTCTCTCTCTCTTCTAGCCTCTCGCCGCAACTATTGAGGAAGATCATGATCATGTATCGTAGAGATGTGTGTGTGTGTGTGTGTGCCACCGCCTACCTATGTATAACCGGGTATATGTAATCTATATGCATGTGTTGATAGTATTATAATACGTTTATTGATCATTCGTCATAGTCAAGACGCAATGATACGGTTGATTATGTTAATATTTTGTTTTGGTATGCTATCAGTATAAAAAACACCTAATCGTGTTATTACTCTGAGGAGACGGTACATAATCCATAGAAAATAACACATGATCGAAAAGAACGAAATGTAATAAGTACCACAATATTCATAATTTCTTTATTGCACACAAACAGTTACATAGGACAGTAAAGAACATAGAAAACGTGTACAAAGGCGAGCTTATCTCTAATAAGAGATCTCTTCCAGCAAACCAAATAGGGATGACACGGGGGATTGCTGAGCAGGAGTAGACCCATGTGTACAATACATATAATTATTACTTACAAATTAATAGACCACATAAACTGGTGCATACTTATATAAATAAATATGAAATATATTTATATAATATACATAAACTAATAAATACTATACATACCACCTATAATTCTATAAAGACAGGTAATGCTTCTTCACACGACTCTTAAAAATATTTCATAATTTCTTTATAGGAACTAAATAAAACGAACAGTTAATCTCTATCAACTCGTCTCTACATAGCCACCGTACCTACATAATTATGTATGTATCCTTCCCAATACTTTTGTACGTTTTATTTTTATTTATTCAGCTACTTATCTCGCTCGTATCAAACGTGTCCAAGAAAGGCACAAAGTTTTATTTACACATGAGTTAATTTTGCGCTGGAAGCTATGCAAAATAAGTGTGTTTTCAGTTAATACACACGGAAGAGCCCGTTATGACGCAATTACGGTGGCTCTAAATCTTATTAATAATATAATATAATAATAATAAAACATTTATTTCGGACAACAAAAAAGATGCATCGAGAGTTATTGTTTTATTTTTATGTGTGTCTTCATAACTCACAAAATGGCTAGATTAGTCAGTTTCAATATTACTGTTTTCAGCAACTAACTAAATTTTGATTTCGGAAATGACATGTCAATTCCGAATTCAAAATTTAAAATTTTTCCTCTTCAGATGTTTTACTTCAAAAAGCAAAAGTATTATGCCATGGTCCACAGGATTGATCACCTTATTACAAGCATCTTCGTCTTCAGGAAAACATTCCGTGCTCCATTGCCTATTGCCCTGGCCATGACCGTGAAACTATTAACTTCGACCGACTCCAAGGTTTCGTTGCATCTTTATTTTATAGATAGACCTCAGTAGCATACGTAATATTAGGTAGCTGCTTAATCAATCGCAAATTTGAAGACCTTCACGTAATCTGTGCTCTATCTAAAGCACGTTTTTTCTCAGTTCATATAATTTCCTCCTTCGAGTTTTTCTAGTCTTAGCTTAGTTAGATAGGAGTTCTTTCTGTACGCTTGTAATGTTTTGTACAAGTAGTTCAAAACGGTTTAAAGTTTAAGTGGTGTTTAGTGGATTTAAAATTGTGTGTTTGAAAATGGAATCTGTGGCCACCGCGCGAGAGCTGTCGGATTAGTATGAAATAAATAAATAAATATTCTATGTAATAACAAGAACACAATGGTTGACACAGCTTTTTGTTCGCGTAAATCGGCAAAAGTGCCACAAAATTAACTGGCCCAGTGCGGGCTTTGCTAATGAAGGGCAGAAAGAAATGTCATTTCACACTGCCAAAGCTGTAATTGCCAATTCATCCAAGCACTCAGAATTATCGTGACTTTGCACGATAAACTTAGCCCCAGTTTCTGAGACGCTAATCACAGCTCACGATTAACTAATCGGTGGTTCATTCAAATTGGCGGCACACGATTGGCTGATGGCGGCACGTGATTGGCTGAAATTAGTTAATCACTCTGTTAACTTTGATCAGCGTCTCAGAAACAGGACGTTAAAATCGCATACATTTTCTCGCTACGGAGCTTGTTGGAGTTCGTGGCTCTTTGATAAACTTTTTCTGCAGAAAAAATATGTTAAGAGCGAGAAACGAAAGGTACTAGTTCTAGTTATTTATCTCTGCTTTTCATTGCCTCTCGTGTACAATAACTCAAACACATGATGAATGATTCAAATTGTTATGTATGTATGTAATTTAGCGATATTTAATTTACTGTACATTCCCACCATATCGTCACTAAAGTAATAAATTGCAGTATTTTATTCATTCCCTTGTATTAATCTTTTATGATTAATTGCTCGGTAGCAGCTTTAAAAACAGGTTGTTTCAGGTTGTTTGTTGTTGTTGTTTGTTGTTTTGTTGCTGTTGTTGTTGTTTGTATTAACTACGACGCAGCAATTAGTTTGACAAGAGATTAGTTTTTAATTTATCTTGTTTATGTTGGGACTCGGGCGCACCTATTTGTGTGAAACGAGGTACCACCGAGTTTCAAAACTCTGCTGTTAACATGACAAACCTCATGGATTACTTAGGTTTCACACAAAACAATACATTGAAAAATATCTGCGATAATATTTTAGACTTAGTGTATACAAACTTTCCTATTAACGTGCAAAAGGCCACATACTCGGTTGTCAACGAAGATCGTTTTCATATTTCGCTTGAACTTGAAACTTTTGACCTAAGCATTAAAAACATACCCTGCACCAGGCGCCTTCGATATCAGTATCGTAAGGGTAACTACGAGGCTATAAATGAGCATCTCAATGGACTAGATTGGTCTGTTCTAGTAAATGGTTCAGTCGATGATGCGGTCAGTATACTATATAAGCTATTGAGAGATTTGTGCCTAAACTAACTACCTGCGGTTCCCGTCAGTATCCGTTGTGGTACAGTCGCTCCCTCATAAACATAATTAAGGAGAAGGACAAATGTCACAAAACGTGGAAAAAACACAAAACCCATTATTTGACTATATTGACTATCACGCATTTGCTCTTCTCCGAAGTAGATGTAAGACGGTGCAAGATGAGTGTTACCATAATTATATGAAACTGGCACAGGACGGAATCAAGAACAACCCAAAGCTCCTATGGTCATATGTGAAGTCTAAACGAAAGGATGGCACCGGTTATCCCAATAACATGACATATGGCTCTAGGAAGCTAAAGTCTGAAAAAGAAACTTGTGACGCGTTCAACTCATTTTTCAGTAGTATGTTTAGGTTACCTGCCAACTCATATCCGCATGCTGAACTGCCGGAACCTTCATGTCATCGAGTTACAAGTAGCATTACCGTCTCTGAGCAGTATATCTTGAAACTATTGCGTAATCTTGATGATAGTAAGGGCCCTGGCAGTGACGGGATTCCACCACTTTTTATATCTCGATGCGCTGGATCTCTTGCCGCACCTGTGTCTCTAATTTTTAATAGATCGTTTCACGAGGGAACTTTTCCAGATCTGTGGAAGTTTGCGCGCATTGTAGCAGTCCATAAAAAAGGTTCCAAGTTACCGGTTGAGAACTATAGGCCGATATCCATCTTGAACGTTTTTAGTAAGGTCATGGAGCGTGTAGTGCATGAACAAATATACGACAATATCTCCCGCAATATCCCTAGTGAACAGCATGGCTTTGTACGTTCGAAATCTACTACAACCAACCTGGCTTTGTTTGTGAATGGGGTTCTAAGAGGTATGGACAACGGAGGTCAGGTAGACGCAATCTATACCGACTTTGAGAAAGCGTTTGATAGAGTGGACCACGTCATACTGATTCGCAAACTAGAAAGGCTTGGAATACACGGGGATCTGCTTCGCTGGACCGAATCATATGTTAATAAAAGAAGTCAGGCAGTTGTGATCGGAGAGAGTAGGTCTGACCGTACTTGCATACCATCCGGCGTTCCCCAGGGCTCTATCTTGGGCCCTTTACTTTACGTTGCATACCTTTATGATATCGGACACTGTTTTAAACATGCCAATTTCCTCTTGTACGCTGACGACAAAAAAGTCTTCATGAATATTAAATCCTCACAAGACTGCATCAGCTTGCAGGAGTATTTGAATCGTTTGTCAGTCTATTACGATATCAACAGAATAAACGTTAATGCAGCTAAATGCAATGTTATCTCCTTCACCAGGCGTACTAAGCCAATCGTCCACACTTACCTACTCAACAACATCCCAATCCAGAAGGTAAACTCCGTGAGAGATCTGGGTGTCCTGCTGGATTCCAAGTTAACCTTCGAAGACCACATAGCTGCTATCACTAAGAAGGCCCATAGGAACCTTGGCTTTATCTTAAGGGTGAGCAAGCCCTTCACGGATGTGAGCTGCGTGCGCATCCTATATTATGCCTATGTTCGAAGTGTTCTTGAGTACTGCAGCACTGCCTGGAACCCGCAGTATGCAGTGCACAGGGACATGATTGAACGCATCCAGTCCAAATTTATTAGACACTTAAACTTTCGCGGCAATTTTGTCAATGATGACTACACTGCATCGTGTCACCACCACAACCTCCACAGCCTCCAGGACCGGCGTAATGTTTTGGACATGCAGTTCCTTCACAGCGTCTACCACGGCGATGTCGACTGCCCCGAGCTGGTTAACGAGCTGCTACGACTTAGAACACCTACTACTCGAACCCGACATGCTCTCTCTACACTTCTCCATGTACCCTTCGCCCACACTAACTACGCGGCCAATTCTCCCAGCTGCCGCCTGCCAAGAACTTATAACACCCACTTCGCAGACCTGGACATCTTCCACCTGTCACGCGGCCAGTTCAGGGGGCACTTATTGCTCCAGCTCAAAGAATCTCTGTAAAAAAAAAAAAAAAAAGAAAGACAGCAAACAATAGATGTTGCTAAGATTTCTCTCTCATACAGTCGCGACTATATTTTTGTATCTATCACTCACACATTGACGACACACACACATTGACTTCATACACACACATTGACATCATACACACCACACAAACACACCCCTACACAGATTCCCACCCCATCCCCATATTAACTTTAAACCCGGTAGTTATAAATTACCCCCTTTTTATTTTATTTAGATTGTGTAAGTTTACTACCCATATGTTTGGCCTACAAAATAGAAGCCTTTAATTGGCCTATGTTTAGTATAAGTTCTCTGCTTATATTATTTTGATTTGTGCTGTAGGCTTTGTTAGATAAATAAATAAATAAATAAATAAATAAATAAATAAATAAATAAATAGACTCCTAACACCGGGTGTTATTTACCGGGTTTACAATTCGTCGAGATTTTTTTTTTATGTATGCCTAGATGGATGGACCGATTTGAAAAATTATTTTTTTGTTTGAAAGGGTTTACCTTCCCATTGGTACCATAGGCACAGGTTAGGATCTGATGATGGGATCCTAGAGAAATCGAGGGAACTCTTCAAATATTATGGGCAGACCTATAGTTATTTTTGTGTTTTTCGTAACAGCTCGTGTATTTACTCATGGTAAGCATATTATTGTGATGCAGAACTGATGATGAAGATCACACATGGCCACCAGAACTGCTCAATGCTAGTAACAAAATACACAATGCGTGGCTGATGGGCAACGCATAGCCTAAACCGGTGGACCTAGAGCCATGAAACTTTGTACAGAGGTTCTTTAGTAGCGTAGGGTAGCACTGATGTGGGATTTGACGGAATTAATTCCCCAAGGGGGGGGGGAAATAGGGAGTTACAGTTTGTATTAAACTCAAAAGGCACTTGACATTGGTTTCTAATCAAATATGGTTTGTGGAAGTCGGTTTTTTTAAGTTTTAGTTTTTGTTTCAATTACGGTCAATTAAGATCTATACTTATACAAATGAAATTTTGTGCGTTAGTCTTCCTTTTCCTGTAAATTGACCCAACCCAACTGATGTGTAGAGGTATAATGCTTATTGGGTTTTATTTGTGTCAGTCCGGAGGAGGTTTAAGTAAAAAAATAATAAGGAAAAACGTAGAGTAAAGGCCAAAAATTCTAAATAACTTTTGCATGGGAAGTTTCTCTTTCTCTAGATGGCGTTGGTAGCCATATCTAGCATCACTAAAACTCAAACTACTTCGCTCAACCATAGGCTCAACCTCAGTTGGAAGCGGAACTCGCGGAACCGGAACTAAAGCCTTTGTCAAACAGAACAGCGAACCGAATGCGTGGCAAACCGTGGCGAACGCGAACCGAGGCGGAGAGGTCAAACTAGAGTACAGGGAACCGAAAGAGTGCCGAACCGTGAATCCGAAGCGAACCGCGGAGAGCACGCCAGTCTTGTGTCTGTGGTTGGTGTCGCAACAATGTGGTGTGGATCAGATTCAGACGACGATGAATTATTACTCCTGATGACTGTATTATTGAAGAAAAAGAGTTTGGGTACATAATATAAATAAATAAAATCGGTTAAGTGCGGGTCGGTATCGCACACGAAGGGTACCGTACCATCGTACAACAAATCAAAAGCACTCAAAACAATAAAAAAATAAACAAAAAGAAAATTTAAAAAGTTAATGCCTTTACGAGATTTGATCCGGCGACCTCCGGATTGAGAGTCTACATCATACCGGCTGAGCTACCACAACCATGTGGGTTGACGCGAAATATGCTATCATATTTAAATGTGTAGTATATGTGTCTATGACATGGTTGCTATGACAATAAATAAACAGTTTCAGTCAAGATCTCCATTTTGAAATGCGTAAGTGTATCTAAACACGTCTCTTGTATCGGGGCCCCCTTTAATTTGCAATATCTCTCGTATTTCAGTATTTGTGGTTGGTGCGGCAACAGATATACACATTCTGTGAAAATTTCAGCTTTCTAGCTATTACGGTTCGTGCAGACGGACCCGGTGACAGACAGGACGGACGGACGGACGGACGGACAGACGGACAGCGAAGTCTCAGTAATAGGGTCCCGTTTGGCACCCTTCGGGTACGGTACCCTAAAAACGAGAAATACATGGAGAGTATCATCGACTTTGCAGGGAGCTTGAATCACATGAAGACAGATTTTACATTTATTTTCGTATGAACAAAGACTGTTTTGAAGAATTACATGATATATTGAAACCAGAAATATCAAAATAACCGGCCAAGTGCGAGTCGGACTCGCGCACGAAGGGTTCCGTGCCATTATCTATAAAAAACCGCAAAAAAATGTATGGGAGCCCCCCCTAAATATTAATTTAATTTTAATTTAATTATTTATTTTTTAAGTAAATAATATACTCAATATATTGTGAACATTTTAAGCGTCTACCTGCTACCATTATCAATATCGAGCAAAAATGAGCAAAAAAATCACGTTTGATGTATGGGAGCCCCCCTTAATATTAAATTTCTTTTGATTTTTAGTATTTGTTGTTATAGCGGCAACAGAAATACATCATCTGTGAAAACCATCAACTGTCTAGCTACCACGGTTCATGAGCCACAGCCTGGTGACAGACGGACGGACGGACGGACGGACGGACGGACGGACGGACAGACGGACAGCGAAGTCTCAGTAATAGGGTCCCGTTTGGCACCCTTCGGGTACGGAACCCTAAAAATACACTAACTGGAGACGTTTCATACGTATTTCATACATCTCCGTTGCAATAAGTTCCCATATGTCTGCCTTTTTCAGAGGGTTTTTATAATCCTTGTGACGTGTATTGTATAAAGTAAAGTAAAAGTATTTATTCAAGTAAAATGGTATAATATTGGGTATTTCTTCACACATTCTATAAATTTCTCAACGTCCGTCTTGTCAACTCGTCGAATAATTTGTAATAAAACACAACCACCACGCTTCGTCTCCGCAGCGCGTCTCGCATTCGCTCTGTGTCTGGCGTTGTTCATACATAATCAGCGAATACAACCATCTCGCTCACGCTTCGCTTCGCGCGTTCGCGTTTGGTTTGTACAGGCGGGACACGCTTTTGGTTTCGCCGCGCCTTCGGTTCGCTCTCGCATTTCTATTTGACTAGTTGTAACCAACACAGTATATTACAAAAAAAAACGTCTCGCCACGCATTCGGTTCGCTGTTCTGTTTGACAAAGGCTTAATGTTGAAAGTGTGCGTTGCGTTGCGTGCGGTGCGACCCATACAGTTTGTAAGCAAAGAGTTTCGTAAATCTGAGCATTTATAAACGAATCGTTTTGTGGCCAGGAACTATGAGAATACCTAAAACGCGCTGCGAAGTCGCGCAACGAGCTAGTAGATAATGAAAATTATTGACACTTTGATATTCTGGACACCTTCTTTATTGTGGAACCTTGCCCTTGGGTCCAACCTGTTATATTTCACATTCTAAATTAACTTTTGAATATTTTTGACAGGCGTCATTTTTATTGACTCTCGTTGTCTACGTGTGTAATAATGTCCCTCCCCCCTGCCCCCTTCCAGGCCGTCCTCCCCGTGCTGGTGTTGCTGTGCGCGTGCGCACGGTCGCTCGGCAGCGTGGCCTCGCCGGGCGCGGCGAGTGCGTTCGAGCTGCTCATACTACACAACAACGACATGCACGCGCGCTTTGAGCAGACCTCGCAGCTGAGCGGCGCCTGCACACCCGCCGACAGAGACGCCGGCAACTGCTACGGGGGGTTCCCGAGGGTCGCTCATGTGTGAGTACCGCTTGTTGCTACGAGCAGACCTCAGGCCTCAGGGATTTCACTCTCCATCGCCACATCCGAAATAATTCCGAGTTCTATTGTTTGCCAAGCCATTTATGTAGGTTTCTCACGGTAATATTTTCATTTCAATTTGACAACCTGACCTACATCATTTCTAAATGGGTAAAAAGCTAAAAGATTTCTGAAATTAACAGCCCCTTTTCCCACATTCCAGCGTGAAGGAGGCCCGCAGGGCGGCAGCGACGGGCGAAGGGCCTCCTGTCCTGTACCTAAACGCTGGCGACACGTACACAGGGACAGTTTGGTTTACCATTTACAAATGGAAGATCGCAGCTGAGTTCATCAACGCTTTACAGCCTGATGCTGTTGTAAGTATCTTTTTGTTCCGCTTTTTGCTGTATCTTAATCTTTTACGTTTATTCGTTTGGTTTTGGTGTAAGATAAAAAGCTGTATGATGATATAAATGTAATACGTTTATTCTTAGGGGTCGTTAAGTGTAATGTTCTGTTGGTGTCCTACTATCGATCGGGCTTACCTAGATACGAATTGCGAACAAAATAATTTCATATCAGATTTCAACAAACAACCACATTTCCCAATAACGTTTGTGAACTTGCGATATGTTTGAAGTTTGAGCCAAACGCCGAGAAAGTTCCGATAACTTCAACTTTTAGCACAACCTAAGGCCCAAGGACTAAGGCTTTAGTTCCAAAATCCAAACAGAACATTGACAAGTTTGTAGCAAAAATTCAGTCACATAAATTAGATTTCAAGTCTTAAGTCATTTTAAAGACTTGTTCAAGATAAGGTACGACAGAAAGATTTATTAAAACCTATAAGTACTTAATTGTAGATCACATCGGTTTCTGATTTAAAGTTGTTCAGGATGACGTCCTTTTAACTTTTAACGAGCACTTAATTTATGACAGCACCTTTATGTTACACCAGTACTATTATTTTTCTAAGAGTTGAATTGGTTCGAGTCTACTTACTTTACATTTACATAATATCAATTTGTTTCACGTGTATAAATAAGTTGTTGTGTCGCGAATGTCGGGCTGTGTTCAATTTGAATACAAAATGTGTTTGTATTGTGCCTTTATGTTGGGGTTTAGTTACACGAGCAAAGCAATGTAAGTACCTGCGTCATTTGTTTGTTGTTTGTGATGTTTTACCTATCTATAGCTTCGACTTGTTCCAAAAATCTCCTGGGACATTTGCCTGCGAAGGGGTTTTTTGTACTTTTGTCCTCCTGTCTCCTGGTACCCACCCATAGTTGTAACTATTGGAGCAACCGAACATTTACCGCAGTATCTTAAGTAATGATTTAATTGTACTCGTAATTTGTAATTTCTTTATTGTACTCACATGACAGTAAAAATAGCTGAACATAGAAAAAATATGTACAAAGGCGAGCTTATCTCTAATAAGAGATTTCTTCCAGCAACCATGTTGGGTAGGAGACGGAGATGATAGGTAAGGGGAAGAATTTCGCGTACAATAAAAACTATTCTAGTACCTATAATACATAGATATTATTTGTAATAAGCAGGTTTCGAACTTTGTAATGTAATTAATTATTGTGTTTCAAAAACAAACAAAGGATTCTTATCACCATCAACTACTAAGGATGTTGAGGCTTTACTTGATAAGTGTATGCCGCGGGAAACGTAAGTCAAGATTTGTTTGTTTGAAGATTACTAACCTAGATTGTAAAATGCTGTAATTAACAAACGCCTGAGTAACAATCCATATAATGCCTGATAAAAAACGTTAACAATTATATAACACCCCTTAGCAACCTATTCTAACACCCCTAATGCAATATCATAATATCATAATTCGACATACATATAAATATCTATCATTATACTTTGTTGCACAAAATAATACATTTTACAATAGATAGTGAAGAATGCAAGACAAAGACGAGCTTATCTCTATCACGCGATTTATATTTTTATTCCTGCGAGTTAACCTAGGATGGACAGGAAATAAATTACAATAAGAATGTTGATGGACATTTCATTAGCTGAGCAATTATATTATTATCTGTGACCAATATTTATTGTTTATATCTAACCAGGCGTAGGGACAAGCAGCCCTGTTTACAATTTGACATAACTTAAAAAAAAACTTGTTCGATCTTATTTGCTTGCAATCATAATGTTAGTGTATGTATAGTAGTGTTAGTGTAAGAGTAACTGTAAAACTAATTCAAATCCCGATAGGATTGCCATTATTATTTGAAGAGTTCCTCGGATTTCTCCGGGATTCCATCATCAGATCCTGATATCAGTCAAAGAAACCAATCAAAAGGTTATTAACACTTTCGAACACAAAATAGTTTTCCAAGCCGGTCTATCAATCCATCTTATACAAGGTGTAAATGAATTAACGCAAAATGAGAAACTACTTTGTTAGGGACATCATTCTGAGCTTTCATTTAGAAACCAATTTGATAAGAGCAACTTTATTTTTCACTTCCCAGTACATATTGGCCTAAGTGGGTCAGCTGATTTGTATAGAGAAGTGAAAAATTAATTTGCTCTGATCAAATCGGTTTCATAATGAAAGTTGTTCAGAATAATGTCCCTAACAAAGTTGTTTCTCATTTTGCGTTAATTCATTTACACCTTGTAGAAATAGGGGAATTGAGACATTTTCCGTTTAAATTTTACATGAACTAATGAGAGTTAATATTATGTGTAATTTATTGTTGTTTATGTATGGTTACGGTTGGTGATGGCTACAATTCGTATTTACAGATTTATCTTGCGCACTAATGAATAACAACCTTTAATGATCCCAGCAATTAACGATTGCTGGGATCATTAAATGTTGTCATCTTACAATCATGCTATAACAAACTAAACAGTAACAATATTGTATTACATTTTATACAGCATGAAAAATATAATCGAGACCCTAATCAATTATTCTAATATTTTCAGTCTCTTGGAAACAGCGAGTTCAATGTCAACTCAAACGAACTCCCCCCATTCTTGGAAGAGCTGAAACCAACAATTCTAGCTGCCAACGTTATCCTCAATTCAGCTGACGCCAAACAAAAGATACACAAATCTGCGATATTCAACTTCAATAATGTCAATGTTGGCATCATTGGTTACTTGACACCAGAGAGTAAAATCCTAGACAGCAGCGGAAACATCGAGTACGTAAATGAAGTACTGGCGATCAGAGAAGAAGTCGAAAAGCTTAAAACTGAAGGAGTCAAGATCATCATTGCTTTAGGCCATTCCGAGTCTAAAGATTTGGAAATAGCAAAAGAGGTGGAAGGCCTCGATCTGGTGATCGCAGGATACAAAAACGTTTTCTTCTGGAATGGCACCACCGCAGATAAGGACTCGTATGAAGCTGTAGTTGTCACACAGGACTCCGGAAGACAAGTGCCTGTCGTCCAATCACATGCCTACTCCAAATACTTGGGACAATTAAGTCTGCGGTTCGATGCTGACGGTGCAATTTCCTCGTACGAATCCGGAGCTGTACTTTTGGACGAAACCGTAGCGCAAGACCCAGAAATTGTTCAAACCATAGAAAAATACCGCGAGAACATCACAAGCACCGCAGAGGTAGTCGTAGGCACCACCGCCGTAGTTCTTGATGGTGATACTTGTGGATTAGAAGAATGTAACTTCGGTAATCTTATAACTGACGCTATAATGTACATTTACGCGATAAGATTTGAAGGAGACAACTGGACAGACGCTCCTATAGCTGTCATAAGCTCCGGAAGCATTACAGGTTCGGTAGCTCCTTCGGACAGGCCCGCATCAGTGACGAGGGGTGACTTGTGGGCGGTTTTACCTGCGGAGAGCAACGTCGTAGCCGTGACGTTGACTGCTGCAGCCTTGATGGAGATGCTGGAGCATTCCGTCGCAGACTATAACCCTACTAACCCCACTGGGCAGTTCCTACAGTTTTCTGGCATCCGAGTTGTCTACGACCTGGCTCAGCCGCCTGGCTCCAGAGTTGTCAGCATCGTCGCGAGGTGCCATTCTTGTTTCGTGCCGGATTTCTATGTCATCGATTCTTGGAGAACCTACACAGTTTTGATGCCTGAGTCTTTGGCTGACGGTGCTTATGGGTATTCCATGTTCGCGAACATGCCGAGGGTGAACGTTGGAGATGATGAAGCTACTTTAGTCGCGGAGTTCATAGGAAGGCGGAGTCCTGTGTACCCCGAGGTAGCACAGCGCATCACCCTGTTGAATGTCGACAGTATTGAAGTGGAGCCTGAGCCAGAACCCGAGGTAGACCCAGATCAAGAGCCAGAGCCAGAAGAATCCATGCCTGATTCTGCAGTTGCGTTACAAACATCATTTGTATTATTCTTGGGTATTTTAATTAATTACAATATGATGTGAACATTAAAAAGATTTATTATATATTGAAATGGTTATTTATTCACCGTTGACCTATAAAGCCTCCATACGTCTACCTCTACTATGATTTTCAACAAATCAATAGCAGTGCAATTTAAATCTCCAATTCTGTGAAAGCGTGAGTTACTAAATATTTGCAGCGTGTGATTTGCCTTGAAATTAAGTGCATGAAATGGGGCTAATGGATTTAAACTGATTAAACCAGATAATTTTTCCATTTATTCCTGTCTGTCTTTACCAAACATTACAAGTAGGTCTGCCTGCACGTCAACCCTTAATAAGGCGAGGATAAATATATTCCATTGTATTCTGTATCTGTGGTATTGACTACCTAACATACCAAATATCTGTAAAAAGTAAGTAGTAGGTTACTGATACTGTTACTACATATTTGTCTTAATCGGTGTTGTCTCATAGGGACATAGGCCGAACAAACTAACAATGGAGAACAATAGACGTGGGAGCGAGAGGGTGTAAATTATCGGACGCTCCGTGTTTCGGATGGCATGTTAAGCTGTAGGTTCCGGCTACTTATCACTACTGGTAGTATGTGTGTGTACTCGTAAAACCCCTCCTTCACCAACCCTCACTGAGCCAGCATGGTGGAGTATGGCTCAATTTTACTCGTATCTGGGTAAAGGCGAGCATGATTTCCGCGCATTCGATATACGATATCTACACCTATATCGAGTGATTTTGTATGGGAATCTGTCAATATAGGTCTCGATATCCGTTTATCGAAGGCGCGAGAATCAAACGCCTGTGCCTCTCAGTGGGGACATTAATGAGGTACATTTACCTAATAATATTGCCTAATAAAGTACCCATGAAAGTAAGTATTAGCATTTTAAGAACTCAAACATATATCTAAGGCATGACTCTGTCTGTGCTCAAAATTACATGTCAATAATATCTGCTGTAGATAGCATGTCAAATTAGTATCTTCTATCAACTATAGTTAACTATAAATTAATAGTGGCATGCCATGCATGGGTGTCCCTTGTGAACTGTAAACTTATGTCACATTATTTTGTTTCAGTCTCTCGGAAACCATGAGTTTGACAACGGTGTGCCTGGACTCACCCCGTTCATAAGAAACGTTACCACCCCAGTCTTGGCCGCAAACCTTATACTTGACAAAGTACCAGAACTAAAAAGAGAATCTAATCTGATGAACTCTGTAGTTTTCGACATTAACGGCACCAAAGTTGGCGTTATAGGATACTTGACTCCTGATACTAAAACCTTAGCTATAGGTAATGATGTAGAGTATGTCGATGAAAGAATCGCTATTCGACACGAAATAGATAAACTGAAGAATGAAAGCGTTAATATATTTATTGCCCTTGGACATTCGGGTTTTAGCACAGATTTGAAGATTGCTGAAGATGTAGAGGATTTAGACTTAGTTATAGGAGGACACACCAATACTTTCCTTTGGAATGGAACATCACCAGACTCAGAAACGGTTGAAGGTCCATACCCTACTATGGTAAAGCAGAAATCTGGCAGATTGGTACCCGTCGTCCAGGCCTACGCGTATACCAAATATATGGGAAAGTTACATTTGGTTTTCGACGGTAATGGAGAACTTATCAACTACGACGGCCAGCCGATACTTTTGGACAAATCCATACCACAAGATCCTGCTATTTTGGATATTATAGCCAAATACAAAGACAATGTAATGAAAATTTCAGAAGTTGTCGTTGGTAATACATCTGTTGTATTAGACGCAATATCGTGTAAGGTGAAAGAATGTAACATGGGAAACATAATCACAGACGCTATGGTATTTAAATATGCTTCTGAGTATAATGGCGAAGGATGGACCGATGCTCCAATAGGTATAATACAACGAGGCGGTATCAGGTCATCCATCTCTCGTAAACAGCTACCAACAGAAATAACAAAAGGTGATCTCCTAACAGTCTTGCCATTCGACAACACATTGATGAAGGTGACAATCAATGGCTCAGATATTCTTAAAATGTTGGAGCATTCAATTTACTTATACGAGCCCAAAAAGGCTCCAGGTCATTTTCTACACTTTTCTGGAATGAAAGTTGTATACAACCTCAAAAGAAGTAAGGGAATGAGGGTAGACCAAGTGAAAATACGTTGCGGAAAATGTCGCGTCCCAGAGTATTTGCCTCTGAATAAAACTCAAGAGTATATGATATTGATGTCTTCGTTCCTTGCGATGGGTGGCGACAAATACTCCGTGTTCCTGGGATTGCCAGCGACGCATTTACAATATAATGAGATGGATTGCTTGACTCAGTATATACAGACTCACAGTCCGGTGTACCCAGCCGTTGAAGATCGGATAACTATGAATGTCGCTTCACCGAGCGTTCGTACTGGTGGAATTTTGATAATATTACTCGTAGCAATGATTTATGTGTTAACGTGATATTTAAATTGCGTGAAAGTGTATTAATAATCAGTATTACCTATTTTTTTTTGAAAATATACTTACATAAAGTTGGCCGGAGTTTATGTGCAATTAATATTATGTCCGTACAAAGAATTCTGTTGTATCAACAAGAGAAAATGAAATTGTATTTTAAAAGTATTTTAAATAGTTAAGAAGCTAGTCAAAAGGTTGTTTTAATAATTTATATATGACAGAGTCGTGAAATTATTTTATTAAGAATATTTTTTATAGGTATCTGTTATAAACTAATAAATCGTTAAGACAATGAAAATATCATGCTTCATTTACCCAGTTTGTGCGGTGTTTATTATTGTGCCCTGATTCCTGTCACTGACATACATTTAGATCAAGCTTTGCCAAAGCTGCTTTGGCACTAATGTGTCTCTACTACCCTTTAATGGAAATATGTCTTTGTTTTAATTAAGGGTTAAACTTTCCCCGATTTCCTATCTCATACGGATCTTAAAATATACACGAGTTAAATGAAGTTTTAAAAGTTTGTGAAATATTCGCGCACACACAATGCAACGCAAGCCCACAGTAGAGCAAAGACTAGTTGAAACAAAATTCACTGGGATTTCGTTTTCTAGCAGGCTTTTTATTTCGTAGGGACTATGACATTGTTTGTCTTGGAATTGTAAGTATCATTCACCCCATTCATAGCGGATTTTAAAACTGGACAGAGCGCTATTATCAACAAACGAAACGTGTACTTATTAAGCTTCAGTAAAGTACACTTTTGCTTGAAGTTGAACGGTACGCCACATGTTGGGGGTAAATCACACAAACAGGGCCCGTCTAGCACATGCACCCCAGGAAGAGGTATTGCATTCGGATTTTGTATTTTAGTTCTTTGGCAGTAGGTTGAAACTTGGGTGGGTTAAAAAAATGTAGTTGAAAAATAGAATGCGGGGAGTTTATTCCCTGGCATTTGGTCGATAGTTCCCGGACGATTGAAAGCGTGCCGAGTTCTGTGCCTGTGTGGTTTTTTTGTGAATAAAGGAAAGAGCTAAGATCGAGACAGATATCGGCCATAATCGAGGGCTGCCAAGTAAGGTGAGTGTTTTTGTTTACCTTTGCCTTGTGTGGTTGTATTGTATCAATGTCTGTACTACTTACTTACTTGAATAAAACAACTAAGTAGTTAGGGCCATGTGCACCAAAAATACTAATTGTGACTAGCGTGCTAATCGCAATTAAGTTTGATATATTATTTCATACATTTTGACAGCTGCTAAAAATAATTAAGACGTCAATCGTAATTAAGTTTTTGGTGCAAATGGACCTCGGTCGCGTAGATAATTAAACTAGTGGCTAAATGTGCAGCTATGCTTCTGCCACTCGTATGGAAAAAGGCGTGACGCTGCGATCTTAGTTTTGCGTTACGTAATAAAGGTAATGGTCACGGGAAATATTATCCTGTTGTTTAGAATTCTGTGATAGGATATGTAAAGCGTAGGTGGTGAATGGAAACCTTTGTAACAGGGGCGTGGGCGGACAATATACTTTAAAGTGGCCATATTGTATAGGTCATTACTGGGATCCGAGTAAGATTGAGCCATACTCCACTGCGCTGGCACAGTGCGGGTTGTTAGACGGGGTTTCTACAATACTTAGCTAACAAAGGTATTTAATAACAGTCTTAACCAATAAAAATTGTGCAAGATTTATTGTGCTGTTATCATATCAGTCTCTGATTCAGAGTCTGAATTCCGGTAGTGAGAGACCAGCCTTTGGCAACAATTGTCATATCATTTATGGGGGCCCGTGTTACAAAATAGTGCCGGCAATATTTCCACATATATTCCCACAAATGACAATATTCCCGGCAACGGCACATTAGTACGAACTCCAGCCTTATGGGCTCATACAGAGACTATATTCCAATTGACTGCGCCTGCGGGGGAATGCGGCTCGCCAAACGTTTGTTGTATTCAACAAACGTTCGCATACGCAACCTATGTACAATGACGGGCCGCCAGACAGTTTCGCCGCGGCTGACCAATCACAGCTCTCTTACCTCGTCCCCCGCCGCCCGTAAATTGGTGAGTTGTGTTTCAAAGGAAAATGTATGAGCTCTCCACTGGATAAGTGCTCCCTGGGCTCATAGCTACAAGTACGCATATGTGATTCTATATAACCAGGTATGACCAGACGTACCTATGCGAATATGTGATACAGGTTGCGCCGAGACTCTTTGGCACTGATCGAGCTGATCTCTCTTTCTCGCAGGGTAATGGAGTGAGGGCGATAGTTTGATTCGAGCCAAAGATGATTAGCGTGGACTGTATCTGTTTGTCGTTATACAGGAAATTACTTTCGTATTTGAAGCGAAGGCACCGTTTCTCGTTCTCACGACACATAGGGTGTCCTAGGCCCGAGATATCGAACGCGAGTTAGCACTTTTCTCGGATTAACTTTGATAACACCATATAAATTACTTATGAATTAAAACATAATTTATTTGCCTTCGAAACTTCGAAGTACACAAAAAAAGGTTTAGAGATTCAGTGTCTGAGAATCGATAACGGATTCCCAACTAGGCAGAGACTGTCCTATGGAACCCTAGAGGTTACAACAGCTGATAATAGGGCTAATTCGGCTATCTGTGGCCCCACTGGCGGCAATGAATGCAACTATTTTTAAATGTTGATACACATTTCTAAATCACAACAACTACTCCATTTCAGAATGATCCCCGAACCGTGCTCCCCGAGTGAAAGCTACCAAGTGCAAAAGCCACTCAAAATCACCGCCCACGACATACAGAAAGCTGTAGAGGAGCTTTTGCAGCATCACGTGACGCTTGGAGCGGAGGGCGGAAGCGGAAGTGAAGACGAAATACGCAAACTGATAATAGAATACGCGTATAGAGGCGTCGATTTGAGATATTTTGATACGAAAAGTAATTGAGATCAAATTGTAGTTAGTCTCTGCCTACCACTTTTCTGGATAAACGGTGAGAGGAATATAAATAGCCTAATTCACAAACTGTAGATCGATTCTTTATCTGTGACAGGATTTGACCCTTGAAAGATGACGACTTGCGATTTCGAAATGTCATCTGTAAATCTTGAAAAGTTCTTTTAAAACGTAAAAAGTAGGTAGGTAAATGTAGTTTCTTAATGTCCCCACCGAGGTGCACATGCCTTTGCCCGAAGGCGAGTAAGATTGAGCCATACTCTACCCCATACTAAACATTCGCAATCGCAAAAGGTCAACGTTAAAGAATGGTAAGGCCGATTTACATTGAACGAGCGAACGCTCATTCTAGGGTCGATTCCAAGATTTTTGTGTCACACGAATGAGATTAATTCACACGAAAGACACGTCATTAGTGTGAGGTGAAAAACGGTGCTACGCACGCTGCAAATAGCGTTGCAAGCGTTTCAAATCTGCTACCAACGTTGTTACGGCACGCTGCAAATAGCGTTGCAAGGTTACGAATCTTCTACGAGGGTCGATTTCACGAATTTTTAATTCACACTAATGACGCGTCATTTGTGTGACCTGAAATCAATTCAATTCAATTCAAAAAAATTATTGACCATAAAATCATACATATTACTTAGTCAACGTCAACATAATATTAATATTTTTGTATACTACCGCCCGTTCGGAAGTTGTGGGCTTAGGGATCGATCCTCTATCCCTCTGTCTCCCTATTCTATTAAGTACCCCCTTATTATTAAAAAGCGCGGCGGGCGGGACGGGGCAGACAGCAGTATTAGCTCTGTCCCATTCTGACGCTAGGATTAATTTTTTTATTAGGGGCGGGTCTTAGGCAATCAGAAGTTACAATTTCATCCTTTACTTATTTTTAGAAGAAATTAAATAAAAAAATTAAAAAAAGGTTAAAGCCAAGCTAAGCAAGTAACTATTTAGTAATCTGTGGTCTAACTGAGGAACATACTGAGCCATTTTTATAATGATTAGATAAATAACAAGAACACAAATTCAGATCCGGTGCGACATTGTAAAATAAAACATTGTGACAGACAGATTTTGTGCCAACTTCAGGAGACTTTTCTATCGAGCCAAATTAATAAAATAACGTTTATGGGAAAGCAGACTGGCACTCGTGATAAACAAGCTAGTGAAAAAACATACAGCAATAATACTCGTCATTCCGAGCGGTTTGTGTTTTGCTAAAGGCTCTTTTTGCCTAAGGCGCCGTCTTAACTTTTTTTTATTAATAAGGGGGTTAAATTTTACTGTAATAACAGACATAGAGCAGTTCTCTCGTTGTTCTGTCTGCGTTCGTTTTAAATCTATGGAATATTCTAAGAATGCTCGCTCGCTTGATGTATATAAACGGCACTTGATATATTGTTGTTGCAAGTATACTCGGTCTTGCCCGTTGATATGATGTAAACGAGGTTTCGTAGAGATCAAGAGATAATGCTCTTGCTCTAGCTCTTTGTTCGTGTGAATGTATCTGTAGACGCCTTCAGACAGAAAATCGAAGTACTAACTGTTGTGTAAAGTGCAAATGGCGTGAAACGACCATTTCCCACAACAAGAGACTGCGTCAACCACGTTTTTGCTCGAGTCCACAAACGCTGCTCAAGTCAACTGAAACTTTTGAGGACCTTGTGCTGTGCTGTGCACCCCGGGCAATTTGAAGATTACTTTTCGTAAATTTATGTTACTACATATGTATTTTATTAGATCACATAATAACAGTTTATATACAATAACAAATTATTAATTATAACTAAAGTATAGGTAAAAACTAAACTAACTACAACTAAACTAGGTCAAAAATTTCGCCCAGCCCAGATCGCTGCCGGGTGGGAGGGTGCCCAAAACGCTGGCACCGTTACCTCGCATTCGTAAATTTATGTTTAATAAAAACAAATACTGATAGTTGATTACTAAAAGGGTAACTTTACTATTTTTCGAATAAAAAAAATACTATTAATAAATTAGCGAACAATAGATGTGCGAACGAGAGGATTAAATAAGTAAAAGGTTCAAAAATAATTGCAGTGTGAAATTATAAAAAAATTATTCTTGTTAAACTGTTGGGATAAATTTGGGAGACTTTTCTATGGAATAAAAAATGAACACGATTTTATTATATCAATATTTCCCCAACGAGAGTCCGTGGAAATATCAGGGCGTGAAAACAAATTAACTAACGAACTAAACCCTTGCAAAGTCCTTGTACAAGTAGCTAGCCATAGATACAATTTAAATGTGTGCGAAAGATCTTGGGATATTTTACTGGTTTAGTTGCATGAATATAGATTGTCAAAAAAATTATGATAAAAGCGAAACCTACTTTATCCTTCGTGTTAACTTGTTTAATTTTTTATTTATAGTCGCTCACAGTTATTCGCCCAATTCAGTAATTTTGTTAGGCTAGTATTTAAATGCATACCAAATATTGCCTATTTGCTCACCAAAAAGAACAACCAAAAATTCTTAAGGCCGAAGCCGTCGCGGCCGGGGCGGGATTCTTACATGTCAACCTAACACTAAGTATAAAAAGGCGTTTTGCTTAGCACACCCTTTTAGCCTTCACCTACCCTGAGCCACCACTTTGCCCTGATATTTGGTGAGCAAACCAGTAATTTTGGGTTGCAATATACATATTTGTTGCAATTTTTTTAGCCATATTTGTGCTAACCAAGAGCTGAATTTACGGTCAGTCGTTAAATGCAACTGATTTTAAATTATTTATTACACATACGCGACGGTTTATTCGTATAGCATGGTAGAAATTCTAAACTTAATTAAATCTGCTGAATTTATTTTATAAAAGCGGCCATTTTGATGAAGCAATAAATGTAATAATAATGCCAAAGCAAACTAGTCTTTGTGTTGTATTTTGTAAAGGATATTTATTTTTATTGTAAAATTTACAAATACTCATTCTTATTTTAATTACTATACTACGTATTGTGCTAATAAATGTTAATATATATATTTTTGTGACAAACATAGGTCCCTAATGCGAATATTTACAAAATATTTATGATGTACTTAGATGTTAAAATTATATTAATGGCCTGTTTCCAATATTCCCGATAAGCTTTGTGTAACAGATAAATCATATTGTATGTAATATCATCAATCACAGATGAATTTGTCACAAATAGAGCTTATTATACGGAAGTCTTTACACAGGTAAAGTATGTATTAGTTAAGGATAAAAATATATAATTTGTACTACATATTTACCAATTTTATTTCATTATTTTTTGGTACTTAGTAACCTAGTCAAACTTCCTCCCGAACTTCTACTTAAGAATGTATACTCTGTAAAATATAGCTTGATCGCTGTGACACTGTCATCAAAAAACCTACAAATTAATTTATTTATTTATTCAGGAAGCCAACAGCATTTATCTTTACAAAAAATGTTAATATAAAGACTTACGAGATAAAGCCAATTGTAGGGTTTCATCGATTACATTTATACATATTTATCAAGTACCGTGTTTTGCGACAGTGACAATAGAAACAAATAGTATCATACTTTATTATAGTAGTCTTACTTACACTCATCGTTCAAGACAAGTACTTGATCTAGCTTGACTTGAAAACATATATTGATAATTTAGTATGAGAGAAAGCTCCAGTGAGTCCGAATCAGACTTTGATGATGTGATTTGAACCATGGTCTATTAAAGGCCTGCGTCTTTTTAAGTTCTCCTTTACTGCATCCTGTCTTTTGGGTGTGAACATAGGGATGACAGTGGGTGTGACATTTTCCGCCTCTTCCGTTTGTACCTAGAATTTTAATAATTGGTGTAAATGGGTCATTGTAAATATAGAATATTTTTACAATTTTGTTTAACTTAAACTTACCTCAAAATAAGACACCTCTTCATCTGCAACACTTTGAGAGCCATCAGTGTCTTGTACAACAATCGGTGTAGAAGCACTTGCATGAACACAGGAATCAAATTAATTTTGGTGTCCTCAGAAACATGCTGGCATGCTGTCCAATTCAGTGTTGATATCTGTAGCAGTACATACATTGGTATTAAATTATTATTACATGGTCAGCACCGGGATTCAAACCTGCACCTCCTGCATAAGAGGCAAGCATGAAACCCACTAGACCACGGAGCTCTACAAAATATATATAAGTGTACATAATTTTTTGCATAATGTTTCATGCAAGCTTTAAATAATGATCAAAAGTTGATGTTACTTCATAAAACATACCCTAATTCCCATTTGCTAATACCGTACTGAAACCAGCGGATAAATCACAACACAACGCAACGCATTTTTTCTGACTGACGATTTTAATCAATACTTGACATTGAAGAATAATTTTCTTACTAAATATTACAATACGAGTAGTAGGTAGAAGTCATCCATTGAAAACACATTTTGAATCTTGACTAGACCTTTGTTGACTAGGCGCCCAACACTGGGCCATCACCTGTTGCTGCGCACGCAACCTTAGATCTTACACACCTTAACTTAAGAGTCCACACTTTCTAAGAACACTGAGCACAGAAGGGTTTACTGGGTGCAGTTGGGCTCAGGGCCCAGCAGGGTTCAGGCGAACCCCATCTCGTGGATGCCGCGGAGGAAGCGCAGGCGAAGGCGGGCCAAAAGCGGGTTCTCGATGTTCATCCCGCGGTGATGCAGGAAGCGGAGGGTCTCTAGTGCGCAGACGAGGAAGCCCAGCTGCTCCGGGTCCAATTCCACCGGCACAGAATCGAGTAGCGGGTCGTCATTCTCGTCCGCACCGACCTCATCATCGTCGCTGCTGTATTCCTCGAAAATACGCTGGTTGTCCACGTCGACGGAGGAAACACGGCCGAAGAGACGCTTTAGAGCGGTCCGCTTTTGCACTTGGTCGTTGTCAGGCTGCGGTTCGCTGTTGGACCGCGACCGGCGGCGTTGGCGCTTCGCCCCATCCTCCTTGACCTCTTCGGGCGGGTCGTCTCGCTTCCGTTTAGTCGACATGATGCCTGTACCCGGCGGCGTCAGCCTGCAGACTGCGAATAGCTCGTCAAATAAGGGCCTCGGAGCGATTACACGGGTCGACGGCTGTCTCGCTCGCGCTCACAACGCGCCCCCTCGTGCGAGTAAGACGGGTGGGCCAGCTGCACCGAGCGAACAGCTGGGCAGACAGATGCAGGGCGCGGGGAACGCACGCTTTGTTTGATAAACTTTATTCGGTAAAATAAAACTGCGGGCGATTGCGCGGGTCGCGGCGCGTCTCGGGGTGCGGGGGCGCTGCAGCTGCGTGGCAGATGGCGAACTGTGATTACAGGTGTCCGTCTTCAGGTACTGAGACCCTGTACCACTTGTTGGCGAGATAAATATACACGCGGAGCGACCGGCAGCGACGCAATTCCCCGGGCATGTAAACTACCGACAGGTAGAGATAAAATTGTAAAAATCAATACTCTGATTTATGTACTGGAGGACGAGCTCGCGTCCGGGCCGCCGCTGTAATTAATACATAGGCAGGTACATAGGTATGCATCCCTGAAACTCTATGTATCCTGTGTTCATAAACATACTTGCAAGCTCGCATACACATACACAGTAGAACTTACAACATATTTACAGGCATAGGTGTATCTGTTCTATACATACGTTTTTATATTACTTTATACATAAGTATCATAGAATATGTTTCAAAGCAGTCGTAATGAAGTTTGAGAAATGGCGTCACTCCTTTTTCCATACGAGTGGCACAGGCTACAATTGTGCCCACTTGTAGCTAGTTATTCAATACTTCATTAGGCAGATATGATGTTTTCCATCTACAATTTATTACACAAATTATTTAGAATGTAGACCTTTAGTTGACCGAAAATCTCATTTGTTCTGCACATCCTGTATCCTTCTGGCTTTGTTGTAGCTGTTACCTGTTGAAACACAATACATTTAAGTACATATTATGGTAAAGCTTGGTATGCCTTGGCGGATTAATTTGCAAATACAGTACATGAATTATTAACCAATTTCAAAGATCGATCTTACTACTACTGAAGTAACAGTTTATCTATTCAATAGGAATTATCGAGACTTGTTGGAACAGGGCCTTAGTCATGATGACAGTCGTAAGAACTTTTAATAAAACATATTAAATTATACAAAAATTTTGAACGCAACTCGAGTACTACTTACAGTACGGGGCCATTGTTTTGGCACGTCTCAGGGCGTGCCCCGAGTATGATACTCGGTGTTTGACTAGGCGGGAGAGAAAGAGAGAGCGAGACGAGAGTTGACGAGACCCGACGTGCAAAACAATGGCCCCGTACTGTACTTACTTACTACCACACGACATAATGGGGTCAGAACAACATAGCACTGCGTCACGCTATTTCCCATACGGGTGGTAGGTATATGGCAGAGGCACAATGGTGCCCACCCCTAGCAGGCTGTTCACGCCTAATCGATCGTTTGGACAACACTAGTGAAGTGTGTGTCCCACCACTATTGTCGATACTTAAAAAAAAAAAGAGTTTGCGCGCCGGCTATATGGCGGCGGTGGCGTACGACTGACAAGACGATGTGAAAACTGAAAAGGCTTGAAATAATTATAAAACAAGTGTAATAAACTTGATTTCCTAGTAGGTATCTCATTGAGTGCGTCGCATATTAGTTTTTGGTTTCAGCTACATAAACCTACAATTTATGACTGTACTTAGCATCCCCCCCCCCTCCTCCCTTCCCCCACGCACACACACGCAAGCACACAATTTACTTTCTCAATTATTTATTTACAAGTATACAACACCCCATTACAAGCACACAACCTACACACACGGGACACACTTGACATAAGTAAGGCACTCATGCTGTTTTTTTGGTTATTTTTCCTTCTATTTCTTCTTTTCGATTGCATAGGTTGTTTACTTAATGAAATCCTTATTTGGCCTCATTTTAAGTTTTTTTTTTAAATTAGGTATCTACATGTAAGCATGGCTGTGGGTTTTCGTTGATAAAATAAAATAAAATAAACATAATAGTGAATAAGAAGAGGAAGTAAATAATGGATGTCTTCGTTGTATTATCATTGAGGAGTAAACCACGAAAGGGAAAAGATTTATGTACTAGTTATTCAATTCTCCATGTTGGCCGACAGCAGCTATCCCATCGCCGGCGCCGCCGCAGCTACGGAGTAATGAAGGTTTCCTCACGATGATTTTTCCTCAAAGGTTATGATCAAAGATTTTGCATCCTCCTTTCTGCATCTATGGATATTGTAATACACAACACAGCAATCCTGTCTGGACATAAACAGTGGCGCCGTACTAGCAACAATATTAACAGCCTGGTGTCCAAAACAGGAACTAATAAATCGCCTGTATGAAATTATATTCGTGTCTCTATTGCCTTATTCGACGCTAGCGACACCATACCTAGGCCACATACTTCATAGGCCACTTACGTTTGTGCTACTATACTGAGTATTTTATATACAGGGTGACATTTAATTAGCTGACCATATTTTGGGGAATAATAGTACGCATCATTATGAACAGCATTCCCCATGGAACATATGGTCCCAAACGAAAAATATTTTTGTGTCTCCCATAGTAACTTGAAATCAGCTGATCAGGGCTATGTACTGGGGGAAGAATTTTTTTTTTCATTTGCGACTATACTATGTTTCTTTGGGAAAGTTTTTCATAATGATGGGTACTAACTATCATTCTCCAAAATATGGTCAGCTAATTAAATGTCACCCTGTATAAGTTACTCTATGCTTATATAACGTAACTTTCGCCTGTCTGAAGCGTTAACATTTCTATGTAAACGGCTATAGGAGCTACAATTGCTTGCGTCAATCTGAAATCTACGGCGAAAATAGAGCCGTTGCTAGGCAACCGCTCTCCCCAGTCTAGCCTTGAGGCTTCGTACTAAGATACAGATTGACAAGAAAGAGTAGAAATTCATAAAACGATGGCAACATGTATATTGCGTGATTTCTTTAATGCTATATTTGGTTTCTCTATCAAAACACGCAATAATAATGTCCATGACTTTGACAGTGGGTACCAAGACGTCAATTAATGTCGATTTAGAGATGGGCGGTCTGGGTAAAAAGCATTTGGTATTTTACTGAGTTTTTAGCAAAATTGAGTATTTACTGAGTTTTTATCATTTACACTGAGATAGACTAAGAGATAGAGATAGAGATAGACTAAGAGAGAAAAAGTAAAAGAGAGATAGAGATAGAGAGAGAGATAGAGAGAGATATAGAGAGAGAGAGATAGAGAGAGATATAGAGAGAGAGTTCCCTTGGCCACCTTCCAGCTCCATCATCAGACCTAGGATCTCATTCGGGACCAAAGTACTTGTTAAGACGAATCAAATGAGCCCACACATGATAGGGTTGCGTCTTTTAGTAATGGAGTTCCCTTGGCCTCCTTCCGGCTCCATCATCGGACCCTGGATCTCATTCGGAACCAAAGTACTCGTCAAGACGGATCAAATGAGCCTTAACTCGATAGGGTTGGGTCGTTTGTTAACTGAGTTCCCTTGGCCACCTTCCGGCTCCATCATCAGACCCTGGAGTTCATTCGGGACCAAAGTACTCGTCAAAACGAATCATATGAGCCCAAACTCGATAGGGTTGCATCGTTTAGTAACATAGTTCCCTTGGCTAACTTCCGGCTCCATCTTCGGGTTCCAACATCAGACCCTGGACCCCATGCGGGATCAAAGTACTCGTCAAGACGAATCAAATGAGCCCACACATGATAGGGTTGCGTCTTTTGGCAACTGAAATCCCTTGGCCTCCTTCCGTCTCCATCGTCAGATCAGCTATCAGTCAAAAAATATTGCATTGTCATATAACTTACATACGTAAGCAAAATTTTAGCTCAATCGGATCACGGGAAGTGGATCAAAAGAGCATTCGAAGATTCCGTTACATACAAACATGCAAACATACAAACATACAGACATACAAGTGAAGCTAATAAAAGCGTGTTAAATCGCTCCCATAACACCCTTTACTTCATAATTATCAAGTAATCCACGATCTTGTATAAAAACAAGACTTCATAAAGTAAAAAATAAAATGCCTCGATTTCGGATAAATACTCAGTATAAACGGCATTTTACGGCTTTTTATCCAAGCTTGGATAAATACTGAGTCTTTTGCCCATCTCTGTGTCGATTGCAATGCAAGGAAATGAAAGCTGAATTTCGTCTAATTTTAATGTCACATATTTTTCTTTTTCGGAAGGAGAAGACAGGAGAAGAACGGAAAGGGTTGAAATGCCATATTTGGCTTCTCTATCAAAACAAGTTATAGTGCTCTATATGCCACATAAGTTGCCATTGTTTATATGACATAGATTAGAATTAACATTGTGTGCTATTCTTGAGGTATCAAAACCACTAAACTAGGGGAACTAAGGGCACTAAACTGACAACCTTCAAATCTCTTGCGCGGTGGCCACAGATTCCATTTTCAAACACACCATTTTAATTAGTTTAGTTAGTATAGATCGTGTCGCCTCCCAAATCGCAGACAAAGTACCTAATTTTATTTGTTACTAACTAAATATGGATTATATTTTCTGAAATAAAATATATATTATTATTATTATTCATTTTTATTTTTTATGTCACTCTTCTAGAGAGGTCTTTGGGCACGGGCTTAAGCCAAGTGCATTACAGTTCATGGTCTTTGCCCATAAACTTTCTAACAATTCTGCAAGTATTATTATTATTATTTATTGTCTACTCATTCTTGTCAAACTGTACAGTCTTCCAACGATCTTTAGGCGCGTGATTGATTTATACAGGGAGGCGCCAGTTCTTCGCAACATAATGCAACGAATCTGTCAAAAAGCATTAGTTCCACATGTCACCGCAAAGTCAAAAGATCGTTGGAAATCTATACACGTACTCGTAGTTTGTCTACATATCTATTAAACTCATCCTGGCCATGCTATGATGTGGCCGGTTTTAATGAAAACATGTCTTTTAAAGCATTTTTATTCAGCACTACCTACGTGATTAGTTCCACCATGGAACCATTTTTTTATAGAAACTAGTGCTAACTACCACATTCGCATTTGTTATATTCCTGAAAACAATGGAACTATTGATAAAATATAAATAATAGCTTTGGATCCCAGATGAAACAGTTCCATGGAACTAAAGCGAAGTATTGGATTTTATTCTACAGTATTTTATTCTATATAAATCACTGTACTTACTTAATTTACTTATCTATTATTTATTTATTTATGATTTTACACAGACACATATTAATATTATATCTCCTATCCATTCCTAGGCCTCCACGACACAGGCTGGTCATACCTTACCTAGTGTGGAGACCATACATCTGTACCTATCATGTATCTGTTGTTCTGGAAATAAACTTTATTTGATTTGTTTTTTTTAGTGTTATACATGTCAAACTAACACGAATACTCTTCGTGTTCTTCTATAGTCTTCACCTAAGCTGCCGCAGTGTTTTCCTTAAAATATTTAATCGTTTTATGATATTTCACGTTTGGCCATTTCTAATATGGCCAATTCGACGATTTGGCTACGACATATATATGCATACTAGCGCCATCTATCCACAAGTGGCTGAACAAATCATTTCGTTTGTGGGCGAAGCCAAGTCGTAGTTCCCCTACATGGCGTTTTACATAGTTGGCTACACAGGGTAGTCAACGTAGATAAGTACTTCTAATAAGAAAACAAGCAGTAGTTTATTACTCTGTGAATGTCTCAAGACTCGATTCACAGCGATGCACTAGGTTTCAGAATAAAGGAGATGCTTGAGAGTGAAACTCAAATTTGAGTCGGATTTACGTGATTTCAGCTTGAGACTGATCTTGAGATTCGTTCTAGAATACGACCAGGCCTGTTTACACAGTGCGAGCTGCTGCCTGGCCAGTAGACAGCTACTCGGTTTGTCTATTCGCACGCCAGTAGCTCGGCTCGCCTTTGCTGTCTACACGATACCAGCTACTGCCCAGTCCTAGGCGAGAGCGATGTCTGGCTGGCACTGGCGAGCTACTGCCGAACGCGTCCAAACGATGCGAGCGACGGCCGAGCCGCTGTCATGTGCGAGTTGCTGCCGGGCGAGCAGCGAGTGAAAACAAAAAATGTTGAAGTAACTCGCATCCGAGCTACTGACCAACTCGCACGTGCGAGTTACTGGTATGTTACGTCCAAACAGTGCGAGTTACTGCAGTGCAGCTACTCGGCAGGCTGGCTCGCACGCTAGCTCGCACCGTGTGAACTAGCCATAAAGGCCTGTTTACACAGTGCGAGCTGCTGCCTGGCCAGTAGACAGCTACTCGGTTTGTCTATTCGCACGCCAGTAGCTCGGCTCGCCTTTGCTGTCTACACGACACCAGCCACTGCCCAGTCCGAGGCGAGTCACACCTGTCCGGCTGGCACTGGCGAGCTACTGCCGAACGCGTCCAAACGATGCGAGCGACGGCCGAGCCGCTGTCATGTGCGAGTTGCTGCCGGGCGAGCAGCGAGTGAAAACAAAAAATGTTGAAGTAACTCGCATCCGAGCTACTGACCAACTCGCACGTGCGAGTTACTGGTATGTTACGTCCAAACAGTGCGAGTTACTGCAGTGCAGCTACTCGGCAGGCTGGCTCGCACGCTAGCTCGCACCGTGTGAACTAGCCTTAAGAGCTTACCAAAGCGCTTTTTTGTTCGACAGAATGTTCGTATTAAGGCCTGTTTACACAGTGCGAGCTGCTGCCTGGCCAGTAGACAGCTACTCGGTTTGTCTATTCGCACGCCAGTAGCTCGGCTCGCCTTTGCTGTCTACACGACACCAGCTACTGCCCAGTCCGAGGCGAGTCGCGATGTCGAGTGAACACTGGCGAGCTACTGCCGAACGCGTCCAAACGATGCGAGCGACGGCCGAGCCGCTGTCATGTGCGAGTTGCTGCCGGGCGAGCAGCGAGTGAAAACAAAAAATGTTGAAGTAACTCGCATCCGAGCTACTGACCAACTCGCACGTGCGAGTTACTGGTATGTTACGTCCAAACAGTGCGAGTTACTGCAGTGCAGCTACTCGGCAGGCTGGCTCGCACGCTAGCTCGCACCGTGTGAACTAGCCAACCCCACGGAATTGGTAGTTTTGCCTTACATCAAATGAGGTATTTCTAATTTTCCTTTTGTACCTTGAAGATTATCTGGAACATGCAGTAGGCATCGATCTATATTACCTACTAGTCTGTGGCAGTAGGGATGTAGTATTGGGTCGCAAAATACAATGCGGATGTGGCCTGGTAAATAAAAGATATGGAACACATACTGATTCTATACTGAAAATCCATCTTGAATGTTTTGGGAGTATTTTGGACACCCACAAAAGTCAAACTACTGGCTGGAATAATTTAAATAAAATAAAAACATTGACGCCAAAATTTGTCTTCTTTGTTAACCGACTTCCCAAAGGAGGAGGTTTACAATTCGTCCGGATGTTTTTTGAAGTAAAACTTCTTGGGGCACGGGAGTAAAATTTATTTAACCTCTCAACTGTGGGTTATTCATATATTTGCTTTTCAATTGTTACTAGCCGGGTGCTATCACGAGTGGCTAAGAAATGTAACGGAAATTGGAATCGGTGACGTCAGGGTCGGCTGAAGACTTTTAAAACCGCAACTATTTTCAATACGGTTTTTAACTAATCAGATAAGATAATAATACATTCGTACAATAAAGAATGTTAATTAGTGAGAGAAAAACCTGATGAAACGTTAACAAATAAAAATTATTTTAAGCATTCTTCCACGAGTTCTTGATTTCCGGTATGGCCAAGATGGCGCCGCCGCCGCCGCCGCCGCCGCTGGCTGGGACAAACAAAAAACCTCTTTGTTGGAACCGGAACTTATGTTTGACAGCTGTGCGATGCGATCCATACAGTTTGTAAGAAAAGAGTTTCATCAATGTCACACGGGTCGATATGGATTTCTAAAACAAGCAAAGCAATGCATACATTTGAGCGAGACGGCTTAAAGACGTGACGTCAGATGGTATATAATGTGAGCGAGATGCAAATAGTAGTGACACTATTGAATGAGTTAAGTATATCACCACGAGCGCGACAAATTGTAGATAAGGAATGGTGGGAAATAAATGACATGACGTATTAAAAGTAAGTACAAGTATAAAATAATTTCAAATAATCGGACGTCTGAAACTTAAAAGTAACTTGAAGCAGAGATTGAATCTCAAAATTGGAAATTTAAATCTCTTTTAGTATAGGTAGGTATAGGTGTATAGTATAGGTACCACTTAATGATCTAGCTACAGAAGTTTTACTTCTAACACGTGTACGGTGCTACACGCGTATATTTTTTTTTTCTTTTTTTTTTATGTCCGCACCCCGATAGCGCCTAAACGGATGGACCGATTTGGAAAATTATTTTTTGTTGAACTCTTCAAATATTATAGGCAGACCTATAGTGATTTTTGTGTTTTTCATAATAACTCGTGCAAATGCACATGGTAAGCATAATATTGTGATGCGGAACTGCTGATGAAGACCACATATGGCCACCAGATCTGCTCAATACTAGGTACAAATACAATGCATGGCTGACGGGCAGGCAACGCATAGGAGTACTATTATCTCTTCTGTGGCATAGCCTAAACCGGTGGACCTAGAGCCATGAAACTTTGTACAGGGTTTCCTTAGTAGCGTGGGGTAGCACTGATATGGGATTTGACAAAATTATTTGCCCAAGGGGGGGGGGGATAAGGGGTTACAGTTTGTATTAAACTCAATCTAATCAGATAGGGTTTGTGGAAGTCGGTTTTTTCTAAAGTTTACTTTTTGTTTCAATTATCATTTCCTTGCATTGTAATCGACGGTTGTTCCAAACAGTCTCGATCTCGATAAATTGCTTTTGGTATTAATTTCCACTTCTTAGAAGTAACAGGCACTCACGTTATCTTTATCCTTTATATCCCGATTACACATAATAGGATTACACATCCCGGACCGGGCTTGCGAAAATTGGCTGGTGACAAAAAATAGTCTGTGATGTGACTTTGTGAAACATTAATTATCATCGGCTGTAAGGCAACATGAGATACGTTGAATTGAAAGGCCCCTGTACACAATGGCCCATGGTGAGCGATTTCAGGCACACAGAACTGTAGTGTTATTGTTTGTTATTGTGGCGCATTGTAGGCTATTGTCTAGAGGGGCCATAAGTGAAATACATCTCCACATTTTCACAACGACACTGACGGACGGCGAGACCTGATAATTGCGTTAGTGTGAAGTCTTTCTTCCATCAACGACGACGACGGCCGACGCGAGGATGTGATGACGTGTATCGTGTATGTAAGATTCATCAGTGTGTATACTGTATTTATCAAGTAAGGAATTGGGCGGTCCTGTGCACGTACACAATCGAAGCTCTTAGTTCTCTCCTTCTTGACTATAACTTGCAATATTGTTGTTTACCGACCGAACTACTTGTAAGAACCTATTTTGTCTTTTTGCGCGGGAATCTAGCGAATTCCCGCCCCGGCTGAGACAGGTGTTACCCGAGAGACTTTAGCTTATCAATAAACTGCGCTACTTTTAATGGAAAACCAGACTGTCCGGCCAACGGAAAAACCTGGGTTATGCTATCTCGCTTCTAGCTTCGCGCAAAAACGGGAGGAAACTATAAGATTCACTGCAGTTTTTAAATAATTGAGAGGGATAAGTGGTGTGAAGGTAGGTATGCAAAGTACAGGGATCTTTGTGAATTTTGTGATTTCCCTCAGGATAGATGAGATGTTCTCGGATCATTGAGCAGATTGGTTTCAAAGTATGTTGTTTGGCAAGGGAATTGATATTTTGACCTTTTTAAAGTAAGATCGGCGATGGCTTTGACGCTTGTCACGCAAAAGAGAGTTGTGTGTTTCAGAGAGAAGAAGCAATATCACTTGCCGTAGACGCTAGCAAAATAAAATAAATGGTCAAGTGCGAGTAGGACTCGCGCACCAAGGGTTCCGATCACACTTGGAGAGTGTAACAGGTGTAATTAGGTTTCCACATAAAAACCAAAGTATGATGTCATCCATGTAAACCAAATGAAATATTTTTGTAGAAAGACAGAAATTTGCAGTTTTCAGATTTTTCCCGTTACTTGTGTTAAAAGATCTTGCTTTGTGCCACATGATTGTAGGTCTACGGGAAGTACCCTATAGGTTTTGGGCCCATTGCGATTACTATGAAAATCCAACAATTTTACAGCATAAACGGTCGTATCGTTCGATTGCGTTGACCTAGAAGGTCGATTTTTTCACTGCTTCATGCGACTACAGATCTTACCAATTTTCAGCTTGATACGTCCACGCGTTCTTGATATAAGGTTTGTGACACACGGACAGAGAGACGGACAGACGGACGGATAACAAGTAATCCTATTTTTTCCTTTTAAGGATCGGAACCCTAAAACATTGTGTGTTTGAGGACAGCTGTCGGATTTAAGGTTGTCAGTTTAGTGCCGTAGTTTAGTCATTCACCTCAAAAATCTTTGGAAAAACGAGAATATCCTAATCAAAGCTACCAAACTGTGACATTTGAAAGGATGACTGAATTTTAACCCAAAGCTGAGGTGAAATGGGAAATCCGCGCGCCTATGAGCCGTGAGGCGGAAATGAATTTGACCGGAAATTGAATCGAATGGTAATAAATTTGGAATTGTGGAATGCACTGCAATTTATTTTTCACTTCCCAGTACATTTTGGCCTGAGTGGATCAGCTGATTTGTATGGAGAAGTGAAAAATAAAGTTGCTCTGATCAAATCGGTTTCATAATGAAAGTTGCTCAGAATGATGTCCCTAACAAAGTAGTTTGTCATTTTGCGTTAATTCATTTACACCTTGTATAAATAATACGTTGATTTGGATGGCACGCTCCTTGGTAGTATGAAGTACCCGCACTGAGCCAGCGTGGTGGAGTATGGCTCAACCTTAATCGGATCCGGGAAAAGGCCTGTGCCCCACATCGCCACGCCATTGCCATATAGCATAATAATTGTGCCTCTATACTGAACTTTACGTGTAGTAAAATAATTAATTTACAAATTTATAACCACAATTCTTTCTCGAACATCTTTCCGCCTCCAATCTCCATAATTGCTATCGATGCTGATGGAAAGGGCCCATTTCGCTCTTTATTCTATTGTGTGACTTCCGGCCGACCTTTAGCAAACAGGCCCTAAAGGTTCCAATGCAATTTGCAAGGGACGATGAGTTTGGTTTGAAAATTATTATCCGTATTAATTTCCATCTTCAATTATTCATTGTATGAATTGTATTATCTCAAATGCGGAGTGTCACAGTAGGTTTTGTGTATCAGTAGGTACTGTGTCACGTTTTAGGGTTCTGTTCTTTAAAAGGAAAAAAGTAACCCTTCTTATAGGTAGGATCACTTCGTTGTCCGTCTTTCTGTCTGTCCGTCTATCAACACATTTTTCATCGGGAACGCGTGGAGGTATCAAGCTGCAATTTAAATCATTTGCTCAAATCTGTGATCCCTTAGATCTGTGAATAAATCAACCTTCTACGTCAACGCATTCAACGCTACGACCGTTTAGAAATCGCATGCACTGGACCCAAAACTTATACAGGGTCTAACAGAAAGGGGTGTACAAGCCGAAAGAGGGTTGTTAGGGACATCATTCTGAACAACTTTCACTATGGGACCGACTTGATCAGACCAACCTTATTTTTCACTCCACCATACAGATCAGCTGAGCGCTAGGCCCGAAATGTACTGAGATAATAAAAATAAAGTTGCTCTGATCAAGTCGGTCCCATAGTGAAAGTTGTTCAGAATGATGTCCCTAACAACCCTCTTTCGGCTTGTACACCCCTTTCTGTTACACCCTGTATATAGTGTAGTTTTCCGTTTACCTAGATTCTTGAAATTTGGCACCAGCCCGGTCTTATATCGCAAGTAGGTAATGAAAAAATCTAAGAAAGTTATCTGTCTAGCTGTAATTATATTCGCATCTCACTCTTCTAGATCAGTGACTGAAAGAAAATATATTAGTATACTGATCTAGAAGGATGAGATGCTTCATATAATTGTGATAGAACTTCACTTTGTAAGTTCGTTTAATCATCAAAAATATGTGTTTCTTTCACATGGATGACGTCATACTTTTTTATGTAGTATATATGTCGGCGGCCGATCGTAGAATCGGGCATATCATGATGTGCCGTCATATGCCCCGCCATTTCATGATATGCCCAAGCAACTACTGGGCACATCATGATGTGGCGGCAAAAGCATTTTTATTCAGCACTACGTGATGTTTTTTGTGTAATACATGTCAAACGAACACGAAGACTATTCGGGGGCTTCACTGCGCTCGCCCCCTTTAGTCTTCACGCAGTGTTTGCCTTAAGAGATTTTATCGTTTCATGACATTTCACGTTTGATTGATTGACAATATTCTACGATCGGCCGCCGACATATACAAGTGTGATCGGAACCCTTGGTGCGCGAGTCCTAATTAGATAGATAGATAACTCATTTATTCATTGGACATGGTACACACACATAATTAATAACAACAAAAAACAGTAGGTACCACAGCAGCTGCTGTGTGGTTATGTGACTGTACCACGGCAGTGAAATGGCCCTGACTCAGCAATGTCACAGACGAATCTGTGACGCTGGTATTCGCATATGACCGTTTATTTAAAGGGTAAATGGGGCACATAACATCATTCTGAGCGACTAAAACAATATATTACTCATGCAGCTGAAGATAAATCAATTGTAAAAAAAATTGAGTCACGCCCTTTCACATACGAGGTGGCAGAGGACCAAGAAAGAAAAGATAACCGGCCAAGTGCGAGTCGGACTCGCGCACGAAGGGTTCCGTACCATTATATATAAAAAACCGCAAAAAAATAATAATTTTGTATGGGAGCCCCCCTATTAATTTAATTTTAATTTAATTATTTATTTTTTAAGTAAATAATATACTCAATATGTTGTGAACGTTTTAAGCGTCTACCTGCTACCATTATCAATATCGAGCAAAAATGAGCCAAAAAATCATGTTTGTTGTATGGGAGCCCCCCTTAATATTAAATTTCTTTTGATTTTTAGTATTTGTTGTCATAGCGGCAACAGAAGTACATCATCTGTGAAAATTTCAACTGTCTAGCTACCACGGTTCATGAGATACAGCCTGGTGACAGACAGACGGACGGACGGACGGACAGCGAAGTCTCAATAATAGGGTCCCGTTTGGCACCCTTCGGGTACGGAACCCTAAAAAGAAAAAAGAAAGAAAAGTCGTAGTTTTGTCATGAAGTATACGCTCTTCTAGAAAGTGCTATTTGTGTAGGTATAGAAATAAATATCCAAGAAAACTTACAAGTCAAGTAACTTTCCAGTACTTTCCATCTAATGTACTGAAGCCAAGAAACTCAATTGTGTAACACAAGATGATTTCGAGCGCAGATGAAAGGTTAATTATAATTATAATTAACAATGTACCAGCAAGCAAAAAGCGCATCTTTGTAGGAGCTCGCGAGATTTGCCAAGCCATCTGTGCCAAGCCATCTGTGCCAAGCCATCTGTGCCAAGCCATCTGTGCCAAGCCATTCTGTGCAAGCATCTGATCTAACATAAAAACATAACATAGCGTCACGCATTTTCCCGTACGGGGTGGTAGAGGCATAACTGTGCCCACTTTTATCCCCGCACCACTCGATGTGAGTATTTCACCTATAAATATGTTCCTAACTTTCATTAGCACCTTGGACGATATTTTTCACGCCGATGCAGCAAAGGCCTTGATGACTTCATGTATCGTGAGATGTCCGCTCATGTGGAAACGCCCTAAGGCGAGAATAGGGTTACCATCCGAACGCCCACCCTTATCAGGCGAAACGACGGCAAAACTTACACCTACGCTGTTACGCACTTGAGGTGGTATGCGTAGTGGTTCTGCAAAGGGGGTAAGAGTTAAAACTAGTTCTGACTGTTTCATAATTTCGTGTTATTTTCTTTTTAAACTGTTTCACTATTATCTCGCTGTAGTTTACACGGTGTAATTAAAATTTCCTATGAATCGCAAAAAAAATAATGTGATAAATAAGTATTAGAAATTATTTAAAGCAGCATGAGCGTAAGCTAATCGAAGTGTTACCACAATTTGGTTGATTTGATTTGTCACCTATGAGAAGGAGCAAGGAGCTAGTTCGTAGCGGCGACCGCAACAGCAGACGATGACGTGACGTAGTGTGTTTAAGTCTCCTAGAGCTCGTCTAAGCTGATGACGCGCCCCACTCCTTGGTTTTGTATGACAAGTAAATACAAAACCAAGGAGTGGGGCGCGTCATTTCAGCTTAGACGAGCTCTACGTCTCGTTCACTCGCTAGGTAACTATGCTTGCTGTCTCGCAACACGTCGGTAGTCTGCAGTTGCAGTCGGCTACGTACTTTCATATTTTCTTTATTGCACACAAATAATTACAAAGAACAAAAACGCAAAGTAATTGTGTACAAAGGCGTTATCTCTGGTAAAAGATAGTGAGGATGGACGGGTATCGGGCTAGCGACTAAGCCAAACTTAACCCAATGTACTTTAATAACTGTCAAATCGTAATCCCAAGATCGGACCTTTTGGATTGGACAATGGACCCTCGTAAGAAATAATGAAGATGATAATTTATAAAACTCCTGTGAAACTAAAGTCCGGCCTGCCGATCTCACTCTGAATAAGCCCCCGAGCGTACAGGGTGTAGTTTTATCGATACGTAATCGATGTGACGTGATGACACGGCCCGGGGGCGGGGGCGGGGGCGGGGGCGGTGCCCGCTCAGTCGGAACTTGACACACAATTACTTGTTTGTACCGAAACCACGAGATCACCGATAAATTGCTTTTTTCACGTGCTTCGTCGACACACTAACATATAAATGAAGAATGATAGATGAAAGGGTTAAAAATATATAAATGAATTAGTTTAGAGGCAAAAGAGAGAAAATAATGTACTTTAAGGTACCTTTAGTAGACTTTATTTCACCATTCCTCATTCATAGTATGGTCAGGCAATGTCGATTTGGTGTCATAATTAGTGTTTTATTGATTGCTTTTTCACTGATATTAGAAGCCACCATCAATGTCTTTGTTTAGCATATTTCAGGAGAGGTGTTTAATTCAGGTAGGTGCCTAAAAAACAGAAGAACCCACATATAGTTTTATCGAGACCTGGTAAAAGCCGAGACTTAAATTATTTTGTATATACTTTTGGATAATTAGTTTAGTGTGTAACAAACATACACGTGTAAAAAAATACTTCAGAGTTAAATTCAAGTTGCCTTACTTATATTTTTTAAATCACTTCTTATTTAAATAAATTCACAATATTCCGAATTTAAATGAACTTGAAATGATTGAATTTAAATCCCTCCGGCCTTAAAACCAATCAGTCCTTAATAGATTATTAATTAATCAATCAATTTCCTTACTTTCTGTCGCTTAAATAAGTTCTTTTGTCTGAAATGATTTGGTCTTTCTTCGAATCTAAATTATCCGGCTCAGATTGTTCGTCGCAATTTGAAGACTGATCGATCACTGGTAGTTTCAGTGCTGCTTAAAGGCAGGCCCTAGGTAATCAGAACATAGAATTTCATCCTTAACTTATTTCTAGAGGAAATTAAATAAAAAAAAATAAAAAAGGTAAAAGCCAAGCTAAGCAAGTCTAACTGAGGAACATACTGTGCCATTTTTATAATGATTAGATAAATAACAAGAACACAAATTCAGATGCGGTGCGAAATTGTAAAATAAAACATTGTGACAGACAGATTTTCTAGCAACTTCAGGAGACTTTTCTATCGAGCAAAATTAATAAAATGACGTTTATGGGAAAGCAGTCACGCTGACACTCGTGATAAACAAGCTAGTGAAAAAACATACAGCAATAATACTCGTCATTCCGAGCAATTTGTGTTTTGCCACAAACTATTAGGATATCATGTACCAGAAACAACAACGTCACATACGTATAACGTCCAAAACTGAATTGTTATTGTTAGAGAAATATTGTACCAATATCCCTATAAAATTATAGATTCCACGATATGATACAGGTTCTATTCATGATACAGCTACCATATTCCGGTGTCACGTATCAAATGATTTGGGCACTATTTTTTGCTTAGGTAGGTAACTAATAGAATTCGGAAACCTAAAAGCTATTGCTGAAATTGCTAATTTTAAGCATTCTTAGGTGACTGCTACCTAATGGTGATTGCAATGATGATTAAATGAGTTAATAAATAACATAACGCATGCGAACATATAAAAAAAAATAACGCATGCGACCATAAATGTTATGCCCTTAATTGCCCTTAAAAAAGCGTATTAGGGATTTCTTGGGATTTCTAGGGATTTCTTCGTCTGTGACATTGCTGAGTCAGGGCCATTCCATTTTCGCGGTACAATCACATGACCACATAGTGGCCCATACCAGCAATCTTGATTTTATTTTGTTTTGTTGTTAATTATTGTGAATATCTTGTTAATTGTATTTTATTGATTATTATTCTTATAAACTCATGTGTTTGTACTGTCTAATGAATATATCTTTTATCTATCATCGTAAGGCTATTCTTGTTTTTATATTTTGTTGTTATATTTTACTTGTAAGTTTATATGTTACTGTACTAACTGTTATTTATTATGGACCTAGAAGTCCGAAATAAAGAAATTGAATGGAATTTAATTTAATTGAATTTAATTTATGTAGCTTCATAATTTAGCAACTTCAACTATTATAATTCAAACAAAAAGTAAACTTTAGAAAAAACCGACTTCCACAAACCCTATTTGATTAGATTGAGTTTAATACAAACTGTAACCCCTTATCCCCCCCGCCCTTGGGGAATTAATTTTGTCAAATCCCATATCAGTGCTACCCCACGCTACTAAGGAACCCCTGTACAAAGTTTCATGGCTCTAGGTCCACCGGTTTAGGCTATGCGTTGCCCGTCAGCCCCGCATTGTATTTGTACCTAGTATTGAGCAGATCTGGTGGCCATATGTGGTCTTCATCAGCAGTTCCGCATCACAATATTATGCTTACCATGTGCATTTGCACGAGTTATTATGAAAAACACAAAAATCACTATAGGTCTGCCTATAATATTTGAAGAGTTCCCTTGATTTCTGCAGGATCCCATCATCAGATCCTGACCTGGTGTCAATGGGACCAATGGGAAGGTAAACCCTTTCAAACAAAAAAATAATTTTCCAAATCGGTCCATCCGTTTAGGCGCTATCGAGACACATACATAAAAAAAAAACAAACATCCGGACGAATTGTAAACCTCCTCCTTTGGGAAGTCGGTTAAAAAATAGGTACGGAAAATGTTATATTTTACCACAAACGGTCTGGGCATTTTCCCCCTACCTTCTTTTTTATCTCAGGGAAGATTAAGAATACTTGTTGGGTATTTTATTAACATTCCTTATCTCACGATGCCGACCTACCGACCTATCTCTTGATGTGCGTGACGGAATGATTGGTATTCGCATTTGCAGCTGTACTTTCAGCAGAGAATATTTTATTTCCCCTATCCCTGTAGCCTGTTTTAAAATAAACACTTTGCGTGACAAAGATGATTGGAAATAAAAAAAGAAACAAATACCGACGAATAGAAAAATGCCGTCCTTTTTTTAAGTGTCAGATAAAAACATTTTCATTTCGCATAATTCATCATTCTTTTGTTGCGCACAATAATTGAGAAAATGAAACATATAATTTATGTATTTTTTTTGTTTTTTTGATATCTTCATACACCTAGACACATGACATGACTCATGAGTCCTTTAAGAGGATCGTGTACTCGCGAGCTTCCATACAAAAAGCGGTAACGTTTTCCACCCCTTAAACCTTGTCCGATTTTTACATTTTTTTACATGTTTGAGATACTATGGAAAACTATGCTCGTACGTTTTGATTTTTTTGAAATGATGTATATTTTAGGAAATATAAGAACATAACCCAGTCCATATAAAAATATAAGTTCCAATATTTCCTAAAACATATAATATTTCAAAAAAATCAAAACGTACGGGCATAGTTTTCCATTGTATCTCAAACATGTAAAAAAATTGTGAAAATCGGACAAGGTTTAGGGGGTGGAAAACGTTACCGCTTTTTGTAGGGAAGCTCGCGAGTACACGATCCTCTTAATTGCATCCGTTCTTTGTTACATCATCGACTTATCGTTACATCCTGTATATGTATATATAGAGATAAAAATGGCAGTATGTGTTGGAAGTTTTCATTTATAGTGCATTTATCAATTTAATTCAGATACCCGTTCGTGCGTTCAAAACGATTTGAACACAAAGGATTCGGACATTGTTGTTTTTGACCTACTTTTGAAATATCCATTCCTGTTACATAATTTGAAATATAAAATTATTGAATATACATAGTATTATTATTATTATTAGGTCTCTCTGCAATATTGGTAGTTAGAAAAAAAAGTGTCAGTTAAATCCTCACTGGAGAGAACACAACAGAACGAGAAAGCATGCATACTTGTCTTGTTTATTTTATTTTTTGGTTCCATGTCTTCTGTCTTGTCTCGTGTCTTGTCCGTGTCGTGTCTCAGACTTGTCTGTTCAGTGGGGTTAGCGCCTTAGATTCATCAGACTAGCTGAACTGACATTCAAAAGCTTCCAAGCGAAATACGAGTAAGATTGAGCCATACTCCAACACGATGGCTTAATGCAATTATGATGGTGGGGTGTCGAGTTACTGGCCAACCCGACTGTCAGTTCAAGCTGCCATTTCAGCGCTTCCGACACAGCTTTGCGACTACTAACACCGAGTAGAGACTTGCGAAGTAGCTCCCGAAGAAATGCCACATAGACGTCTCGTCCCATCCAGTAGTCTGGGCACACCTCGGACACTCCATAGAACGCTCGTAAAATAATCACCTATTACTACTACATAGCCTAATGACATTTGTACACGTGCAAATGTGTGCGTAAACTCGTTCGTTTGTGAATGTGTGCGTTCAGCGCCTAAACAAAGTGTCCCCCGAAGAGGCTCCCCGACTCCGGGGTGAGGTGCGGTATCTGAATCCGCGCGGGTCTCTGTGGTCTGGGCTTGACGTGGTTGTTACCTGCGCCACAGATATCATAATCCCGTAAGATCCCATTCCATATGGTTTGCTGGAAGAGATATTATAAGGTCGCCTTTGTACAATATTGTGCATGGTCTTTCTATCTGTTTTGTGTTGCAAAATAAAAGAAATTACGAAAATACGTTTCCATTGTGCAAATACCGCTAGGTCACGTATTGCTCCTCCATAAAACTACATTGCATTTCTGACACAAGCTTAGTTTTCCACAATATAACCTACTGGCAGTAAAAGTTGACTATAAAAAGCCATAGAAACGGCGGCGGGACGGATAAATTCAATACGAATTTTCAGAATTTATGCTCATATGGTTAAAAAAACTTAAAAAACGCACGCAGTTCCAGTAAAGAGTTGGAACTAGCAGCGAAAGGCATGATTTTGAGCTCCCAGAATATGCAATCAGAACATCTTTATAGAACCTAAAAAAAAACCGGCCAAGTGCGAGTTGGACTTGCGCACCGAGGGTTCCGACGACCAAATGATGTTTTTGAGAAAGATCTACAGATTCACGGTTTTTCATTTTTAGGGTTCCGATCCAAGGAAAAAAGAAACCCTTATAGAATCAACTTGTTGTCCGTCCGTCTGTCCGTCCGTCTATCTGTCTGTCCGCGCCTCTAAATCAAGAACGTGTGAACGTATCAAGCTGAAATTTATATCAATTGTTAAGGTCTGTGGTCGCATAAAGTAGTGAAAAATCAACCTTCTAGCTGGGTCAACGTAATCGAACGATACGACCGTTTATGCTGTAAAATTGTTGGATTTTCCTATAGGGTACTTCCCGTAGGCCTACAACCATGGAATTTGGTACAAAGCAAGGTCTCATAGCACAAGTAAGGGGAAAAATCTGAAAACTGCAAATTTCTGTCTTTCTACAAGAATATTTAATTTAGTTTACATGGATGCTTTAGTTTTTTATGTGGAAACGAAATTACTAATTATACATGTTACGATCTCCAAGTGTGATCGGAACCCTTGATGCGCGAGTCGTACTCCCACTTGACCGTTATTTTCCTTTACTAGTGCTGGGCCCGAATTCTACTGTTCACAAGCCTGACACAAACTTCAATACGAGGTATTTGGTATTCTACTAAAACCGGAATCCAATTCACAAGCGCCAGCGTGAAGCCAGCGTACTTCGTATTCTACTGTCCAAAACGTATTTACGCTGGCGTCAAACTGGGACTGGTTTTATGCTTGTGAACTTAGTAGAATCCGACCCCTGTAAGACTGCTTCGTGATTTCACGGTTTCACTAGGTCAACGTGAAGTATCTTATAGAAAGGTTTTAATTCCTTTGCGAGTTCCATGGACATTCACGAATTTTACATTACGTTGATTGCTTTGAATATTATAAACCCAAATAAAAGAAAATCAACTTGAGACTTCGCGTTCCTGAGAAAAAGGTCTTGACAGACGGTCGGACAGACAGACGGACAACGAAGTGATCCTATAACTAATGGTTCCTTTTTCCAAATACACATTAAGGCCGGGACTCCACCAAAGCGGAGATGTGCGGAGATGTGGAATATTTGTATGGCGCGATGGAAGCGGAGATGTGAGCTGTTTCCATCTCGCATACAAATATTCCACATCTCCGCTTTGGTGGAGTCCCGGCCTTACCCTGTTATGTATGTATTCCTCTATGTAGATAAAACTGGTATGTTATACTGGCAACTTCATAGTGCTCTGGCAACCTTTGTCGGTAAACAGCCCGGCCCAAGCGAGGCTTCCTTCCTGCAGCGACATTCCACACTGGTGAATCTTACACGAGTATACAGGGGCCGGATTCTGTAAGCGAATCGCGTGACAATAGCTATAGCGATTGGGCAAAAAGGCAGTTTTGGCTTGTATTGTTGACAATGCTGACTTTTTATGAACTGTCAAAACGGAAGTTTTGTTCCTGAGTTCTATGAAATAACAACAGAATGACGTCATCAAATGCTGTCTTTTTTGCACATAATCCAGGCTGTATCTCATGAACCGTGGTAGCTAGACAGTTGAAATTTTCACACATGATGTATTTCTGTTGTCGCTATAGCAAAAAATACTAAAACACAAAAGAAATTTAATATTTAGGGGGGCTCCCATACAACTAACGTGATTTTTTTTGCGGTTTTTTATAGATAATGGTACGGAACCCTTGCGCGAGTCCGACTCGCACTTGGCCGATTGTTACTATACAATTATACATGGACAGTAGACACATGTTTTTCTTTTCTTATGTCTACTATGTCATAGATTGATCGATTTGATAATTGTGAATGTTGTGCGCATCTCTAATTGATGCAAACACATGAACTCTGTGAATATTGTTTATTTTAATGTAAGTGTTTGCATTGTTGATGTGCCTTGTTATAAATAAATAAATGCCGAGATGTGCCGCGGTGGCTACACCAACCAAAATTTAGCGCCCTCGCTATAGCTATTGCCATGTGATTCTGTACGAGACTTAAGGCCCAGTCCACGCCAAGGTCCTGTAGCTCTGAGGAAGCGTAAGGGGTAATCTTTCTTTCTTGCATAGGGTGAGAGAGAGAGAGAGAGAGAGGTTACCCTTTTTACTCACTTCTACTCGGAAGGGAAAGTAAATTAAAACTTATACTTCGCGTTGACTTAGACTGAATTTTGGCAAGGTCTTACAGCACAAGTGAAGGACAACAGGACAACATCCGAAAATAGTTTTTATTACCATCACAAAAATAAAATGTAATTCGTGTGGAGCCCTCGGTTTGCGCAGTCCGATTTGTACGGCGTTTTTTGAAGTAAAACTTCTTATTTCTTGATAGTTCCGTCTTTTCGACACAAACAGGAAAACTAGACTCATATTAGGAATAGGAACCAACCTACCTACTTAGTTTATGGTATGGGTGTGCTGAATATCGTTGCTGGGAAACAAACTTCAATCGTTAGATACTGGCCGTTCCTTTGACTTATCTTTATTATCATTACTTTTAAAGTTATTATTATTATTATTATTATTTATTATGCACGAGCAGCTTGAAGCTGATGCGTGCATATCAGTTCACATTTCACTGCACTTGTTTTATAAAATTGTCTATTCTTAGGGTTCCGTACCCGAAGAGTGCCAAACGGGACCCTATTACTGAGACTTCGCTGTCCGTCTGTCCGTCCGTCCGTCCGTCCGTCCGTCCGTCCGTCCGTCCGTCCGTCTGTCACAAGGCTGTATCTCATGAACCGTGGTAGCTAGACAGTTGAAATTTTCACAGATGATGTATTTCTGTTGCCGCTATAACAACAAATAATAAAAATCAAAAGAAATTTAATATTAAGGGGGGCTCCCATACAACAAACGTGATTTTTTTGCTCAATATTGATAATGGTAGCAGGTAGACGCTTAAAATGTTCACAATATATTGAGTATATTATTTACTTAAAAAATAAATAATTAAATTAAAATTAAATTAATATTTAGGGGGGGCTCCCATACATTTCTTTTGCGGTTTTTTATAGATAATGGCACGGAACCCTTCGTGCGCGAGTCCGACTCGCACTTGGCCGGTTATTATTAAAACTGTTCACTGATGGTGCACTAATAACAGTTTCTGGAAGTCTGTTCCACTCGCGGACCACTCGGTTTGACAGAAGGTGCTTGAGTGGGTTACTTGTAAACGAGAGCCCTTGGAGTTTCAGTGCATGTCCTCTGAGGTGGTGGTTCTGGTTCATTGTAAACATGTCTTTCATAGTTGATGCGTCATAGTAGCCAGTTAGAACCTTGTATGTTTCTATGAGATCTCCACGATTGCGTCGTTGTTCGAGAGTGCTTAATCCTAGTTCTTAATCTGCAAGTCGCTGCTCATAAGACTTGTCACGAAGTCCTACTACCATCTTGGTTGCTCTTCTTTGGACTTTCTCCAGCAAGTCTTTGTCCTTCTGGAAGTAAGGGCTCCATATTTGGAAAGCATACTCAAGGAGTGGTCTGATGTTAGTCTTGTAAAGTCTCAAGAATAATTCTTTGTCAATATAATCAAAGGATTTCCGAACCATATATGTTAACGAGTTAGCTTTCTTAGTAATTGAAAGTATACGAGTCTCCCATTTAAGGTCAGTTGATATTGTGACCCCCAGGTCTCTTTGTGTTGTAACGGATATCCAGTGTTTGCATATGAATGCTGTATGGTAACTTTGGATTGTTGTTCCCAACATGCAGAGTATACTCAATATTTTATTTATGATCTGTTGTATGTATAAATCAGATCGGTATCAAAGATCAATTAAATGAAAATCCAGATACTTTCTCAGAGTAAACGCTGAATCCCTATAAAGGTTCCACTGAAAAGATTATACTGATGAGCATCCTTTGAGATCCCTTCAATATAAATAAAATCCAACAAATCGTATATCATCGTATGAGTACGGCACTAATGGGTCCTACCTACCCTACCTATTTCGGTTGGCTGCTTCTCAAGGGTGGCTTCGGGTAATATACAATTAAAAAGAAATATCCAGTAGGTGTTATGAATTCGGCCTAGGTGATGCCTAAGTAATATTATACTCGTATATTGATTTACCTGGCACAACCTACTTTAGTGTACTGTGTGCTGCAGCCAGATCATAAACATCATAAATAGAAAGAAAGAAAGAATTACAAAGACAAAGACCGTGAACACACTACAAAAAGACAAAAGAGAAACAAAAAACAAATAACCGGCCAAGTGCGAGTCGGACTCGCGCACGAAGGGTTCCGTGCCATTATCTATAAAAAACCGCAAAAAATGTATGGGAGCCCCCCCTAAATATTAATTTAATTTTAATTTAATTATTTATTTTTTAAGTAAATAATATACTCAATATATTGTGAACATTTTAAGCGTCTACCTGCTACCATTATCAATATCGAGCAAAAATGAGCAAAAAAATCACGTCTGTTGTATGGGAGACCCCCTTAATATTAAATTTCTTTTGATTTTTAGTATTTGTTGTTATAGCGGCAACAGAAATACATCATCTGTGAAAATTTCAACTGTCTAGCTACCACGGTTCATGAGATACAGCCTGGTGACAGACGGACGGACGGACAGACGGACAGCGAAGTCTCAGTAATAGGGTCCCGTTTGGCACCCTTCGGGTACGGAACCCTAAAAAGAAAATCACCTGGTCAAAGTAAAAGTCAAGTCAATCAATAGTAAAAGTACCTGGATAACGTCTTTTTATTCAGCACTAACTGGTTGGTGGTTTTTGGGTTTTATTTTACATGTCGTACTAACAATAGTATTATTCTGGAGTTTCGTAATTTCGTAATTTCTTTATTGTACTACACAAGAATTCTTCTGGCCACAACATCTGTGGAGATGATTGTTGCAGCGCTAGTGTGTTAGTTCCACCCCACATCGTCTTTGATGGCTATACAGAATGTCATACAGAAAACTTCGCTGCGCTTGCTTCCTTTGCTCGTCGCCTGAGCCAAGTTCCGTCCTCAAATATTGAATCATGCCATGTTCTAAATACACATCATGGCATGAAGTGATAAATTTAATGGCCACTAAATAATTAATGCCGATTCAAACCTATTCGCTGTTTTAAGTTGGCCGTAATAGAAAACACAGTCCTATTTGTTCTGAACTTTCCAGACGCTTGCTTAATCAAATTAGTATCTTCAGGTTGTTAACTTTAAATGTTAATTTAAAAGAAAATAATAAGAAAAACTACCGTGTAAGAAAAGCTAAGACCGAGAATAAGCTTTTGCGTCCTGCCTGCGTCATGCGGCGGCGTACGTGCCTGCGTCATACGGCGTGCGTGCCTGCGTCATGCGGCGTGCGGTGCGTGCCTGTGTTTAGCCTGCGTCATGCGGCGTGCGTGCCTGTGGCATCACATGCTGTCTTTTTCTTTGCACAAAGTTGACTTAATAAAATACAACTGCTGGAAATTTAAAATTCTGCGATTGTCAAGCCATTTTGTACATAATGCTTCAATGGTTCAACTTCAGACTTGTTTTACTCCTAGATTTATTTTATTACCTTGGAGAACACCCAATTGAAAGTAATGGTAACGGTGGCAGCATGTTGGGAACCTTGCTAATCGACGGCCGGCGGCGGGGCGGTGACCTCAAGGATATTTTTTATTTAATATGTTTAATAGTATATAATAGAACAATAAAACGCATATTATATGGTAAAAATTGAAAGTGTACATGCGTGGATAGATAAATTGTAGCTGTCCAAACGTGTCAAGTTATCCCACCCCGACGACTTCTGAAAAATAGACACAATTCTAATATACGTACATGTTCAGTTGTGAAATGTTTGGTGGAAGAAATATCTTATTAGAGATAAGCTCGTCTTTGTACATGTTTTTTCCAATATTAAGTGTCTGTCTTGTAAAACGTCACGTTGCGTTACAGGGGCGGGTGGGGCTAAGCGTTAGGTGACATTGTTTTTTTAACCATTCTTAAAAACAAGACATTTCAAATGATAATAAATAATATTAACGCGAACAATACAAAATACATAAAACAAATATTATTTCGCCTGTTGCTACACACCTGAACCCGTGAGGTATTTTATCGACTTTCCGTTACTTTACGCCACGACATTGCGACTTTTAGTACGGAGTACTATTATCTCTTCTGTGCTTTTAGGCAAAAATGGTCACGTGGTTACGCAACGTTTTACTAGGGGGGAGGGGGGGTCAAAAATCTCCAAAAATTGCGTTACGTAATAATTAAACGCTCCCTTGGTCGCTGGGCGTTAGTATATTAGTCGCTCAGTTAATTAATATCTCGGTTAGGCTTCGGCACAGATTAATAAATGGCTTAGGTTAGGTTAGACTTTTTTTGTCGCTCGTTTAAATACTACCCTTTTACTTTAGTCTGCAAATGTTTCCCAAATTCTGGTGTATTATTCCTCCAAAATATTTGGCAGTTGCCATTTGGTAAATTGTGCCATTACTATTATTCTTCGTAAAGAATAGACTAGGTATGAGGATAATGGATTCTTTATCTAATTTCCCGGGTTCCAAATTACACCTTGTTGTCCTAAAGTAGTAGCCAGATGGGGTACTTAAAATACTTAATGTTTTTATTATTCATTTAGGGCTGGACCACTCATCGCAGAGAAGAGAAGTAGAACTTGTCATGTGATGTTGTTGATGGCGGTAATTTTACGGCCCATATGTCACTATCTAAAACGACTAACTGTAATTAGATAACAGTTCCTGTTTGCCTTCCTGGTATTACCGATGCAAAGGAGAATCGTATTTATTACTATAGGACGGCCTCTGTGGCGCAGCGGTTGCACGTCTGCCTACCATGCGAGAGGTCCCGGGTTCGAATCCCGGCTGGGGACAAAAAAAACCCCAGGTCTTGGATGTTTACCTACATGTTTGTGATGTCGCTGTTTCTGGTTCCCACGACACAGGGTATCCTAGTGTGGGGCCAGAAGCAATGTATGTGCCTGTATGTATGTATGTATGTATGTGTAAGGTACCTATGTAAGTTCAGTTTTACTGTTTCCCTCGTAATTAAAATGTGATGACACAAAATTAAAAGGTAATTTTGAATTTTTGCCATTTTAAATACTCTTTCTAGCAAAGCGATAATCGTAAACTAAACGTTTTCTTTTGTTCAACAGGGTGTCGTGTCGCGTATCTTCTAGTAAGCTTCACGCATTTTTCCCATGCAAAAGCTACAAACGTACTTCAATACACAGACTGCTAAAGTTACAAACGTACTTCAATACACAGACTGCTAAAGTTACAAACGTACTTCAATACACAGACTGCTAAAATCGTAACCCTTCGTTTAGGCATTTCCCTAGTGGTGTAATGAAATGTCTGACTGATTCTTCCTGAACGTCGCCAACTCGCCAGTCAACCAAGCTAACTCTTCTTTTTCTTCTTCTTTCTAAAAAACTCGAATTACCTACTACTAGATTTATTGAACACTTACATAATTTGTTTTTTAATCATCTAACATTAAGCACCGCTAGTGGTGGGAAGACGCTGCGCTGGGGTCTGAGATACAGTGGCAACACTAGTTCGGACCCCAACGGCTTTAGAACTTGTATTCAGTATGTCAATAAGTATAAATAACCTTTCCTAGTATAAGCTATTTAAGTAGAATATTGTAACTTTCTTAGGAAATAAAATAAACTGTTATTATTAAACTATTATTCAAAGACTAAAAAAAGAACTCATAGATGAATTATTGGCCATTTGCGACCTGAAGCCCAGGGCCCTTTCACAAAACTTGCATATTTAAACAACACTATACTTGTAAATAAATGAAGGGTCTCATACGGGGTGGCAGAGGGACAATTGTGCACAGGGTAAGCCAGGTTGATACTCCATCTGGCGTAACAGGGAGCTAGCCCATTGCCACCGCATTATGGCATGATTTGAGGTTTACTCACGATGTTTGCCATTCCTTAGCATCAGAACCATAGAAATCTATAGCATAGAACTTTTGTGTATACTGCACACTGCTTAGTAATAGAATCTAATACAATTACAATTACAGTACGAGGCCATTGTTGTAGCGCTTTGGGTCTCGTCTCGCTCTCTCTCTCTCTCCCGCCAAGTCAAACGCCAAGTATCATACTTGGGGGGCACGCCGTCGTCGGGTCCCGCCCCGACCTGCCAAAACAATGTCCCCGTACTGTACAGACCTACCAAGTTATCTATGAAATGTCAGAATTCAGAACTATGCCATCTTTGAAATGCCATTCTACAAGTGTCCAACGATCTTTTGGCGTGCGGTGACAGGTACAAACTAACGCTTTTTGACAGGTTCATTGCATTAGTTTGCGTGGGACAAGTGCCCCTCTGAAAACGACACTCACACGCCAAAAGATCATTGGAAGGCTTACAGATGCTCGGACGCTCATTCCAAATTAGACAATACTAGAAAGCCAATACCTATAGCCTAACCCGTCAATTCACAGTGAAGTTGGCAGATCTGTACAGTGCCACCAACTTAGCTGTTCAGTTGATAGCGGTCGCTAGTGTTATAGTAGTCTTTATAATAGCGGACATAGTATACTATGTATTCTCTTTGATGGCGGATGACAAGTCCGTAGTACCAATTTTTCCCACCTGAGCAGCTAAGTTTGTGGCCCTGTATGTAAGTTTTATGTCACAAGCCCTAAGTACTCATAGAGTACAGAGTTTATGAATGAACCGGTATAACACATGTAACTCATTTCCTTGTTTTTACCGGTAGACCCTTATAAAGAGGAAAGTGGGAAGTGAAGAAAAGTTGTTAAGCAGCTACAGTGAAAGGGGACTGTTGACTCGTGTCGGAAAATGTGTGTTCGGTTGATTTTCTACTTGTTGACATTGCATTTCGTTGTGTGTGGTGGGTTCCATTTGCTGAAAGGTTCGCTGTTTTATTTAGTATATATTAGTATATTTTATTTAGAATAACACTAGAATACGATTATGGTACAAAATACATCCTTATCTGAGACGGAGTAAAAGCTGATTTTGCTAGTATTTTCCTAAGATAAAATCATCAAAATATAGAAAGTGTATTGTTTATGTACTTGTTTATATTATATCTATCTTACGGGTCATATGAGTAGTGAGAGGTATGATAAAAGAGGATAGAACCGTTGACAGTCAGCTTTCCGTGTTTCTGCCTAAAGCACAAAATATAAGAAAGTAAAAAGTTATCGTTTCGTTTCGCTATCCTTAGCGTTTAGCATTGTCTACAGGCACTGCTCCGCCCCACCCATATACTTACGTAAGGGAGAATATTTGGAAGCAGAAAAAGCCATCTATAGAATCAAATACTATCTGAACTTTACTCATACATTACTATTTAATTCTAATTATTAGGTCTTTATGTTCTGTTACAACTATGTTAACTAACTATTGTTTCAGAGAAAATCCTCTGCAAATGGTGTCCGTTATACTGTTCCAAGCACCTAAAACATCACAGCAGGCTTGACGACGGTAAGCTAATCTTTAATGTTTCTGTTATATAAGTACTGTGACACAAATCTGCTGAGAACCACATCTCGACTTTATCTCCAAGCAGTAGAAGCCGAAAGTTGAACAGCGTTAGTGTGCTTGCAAGATGTTACGCCATTTGTTCATGACAGTTGGGCCCAAGTTTAGCGCATTTTGGTTAGACATTTTGATACTTACATAAATGTATAAGAGATAGGTTCCGTAACATAGACAGGTGACTTGATTGGCTGATATTTTGGGGAATGGTACCCTTTATTATGACCAATTACTTTCCTCTTGAAACCTACAATCCTCTCTTGGTAAGTTGTAAACTTGTAACCAGCTGAATGGGTCAATATACTGAGGATCAATTAAACTAGTTTATTTTTTATTTCATGTTGAAATTGTTTTTTATTAAAGTGCAAAGGGTTGGTTGGGGGTTGTTATTGTTAGGGTGGCATGAACGCACAATTAAGATAAACATATTCGAACGAAGTTAAAACGGACCAATAACCACCAGACTGTGAATTGATATCATTAGTGGCGCAGCAGTGGCGGGATTCCTGAAAAAAATAAACGGTCAAGTGCGAGTAGGACTCGCGCACCAAGGGTTCCGATCACACTTGGAGAGCGTAAAAAAATTAGGTTTTTGGGTTTCCACGTTAAAAACTCATGTAAACCAAATTGAATATTTTTGTAGGACAGCAATTTGCAGTAAGACCTTGCTTTGTGCCAAAGGAGTTTGGGTAACCTACTATGGACCATTTGGTGTCATATGATTTATTCGCGGCCACCGATATAATTATTTGGTAACAGTATCATAATGTATTATATTTAAAGAGAAAGTATTGCTGTAAACCATTTCGAAGCTGAGATAATAGAGGAGGTAAAAAGCAAAACGTGTTTTGTCACAAAAAGAAAAAAAAACTATGATTGCCATTCCATCCATTTTCTAAATATATACGAGTACAAGTTTCTGTGTTTTAGATTTTTGTCAAAACGTGTTCTGTCGTATACAAATCTTGGCCCAAAAACGAACTTACAAGCAAATAACGTTTTGTCCATCAATTTCCGATAGACGAAACACTTTTTGAACGAAACTTAACGACTGTCACTCAATGTCACTCTATAAGATAATAATTATAATAATAATAAAGTTTTTATTCCAGAAATACAGAGCATTTCCATATAAAAGTATAACACATAAAACATTAAAAAAATATTAAAAAACGAATCCATTACGTATGAGGAATCCATTCAAAAGGTGATTTGTCCCCTGAAGTTCATGCAAAAAATGTTTGGTCCAATTTTATTTTCTATATTCTAGCTAAATCAGGTTGAATCTAAAAGTAAACGGAACAGTTTTATGCTCCATAAGATAATATCTTTCATAAAAAATAAACATTCAATTGTTTTTGTAAGTTAGGAGATAATTAGAAGTTTTTTTCTGTTTTCCTAACATTTGGAGGCGACGGACTAAACACGTTTTGCTTTTTACCTCCTAGAGCTTCAAGTAACACTTTTTGTACTGAAAAAACTTTAAAGTGATCTCAGCCCCAAAATGATTTAGCTTTATGTAATCCATAGTAAGATTAGCTTATTTTTAATTGTTCTTCCAAAATTTATAACTTTCATGAGTGGCCGCCGATACTCAAAACTTACAAACTGTATGGAAACGTCAAAACGACGCCAACATTACCCAATGCCATACTCTATAGGTTTTGGGCCCATTGCGATTACTATGAAAATACAACAATTTCGTTCGTAGCGTTCAATTGCGTTTACCTAGAAAGTTGATTTTTTCACAGCTATATGCGCCTGCAGACCTTAAATAAACAAAAAGTAAACTTTAGAAAAAACCGACTTCCACAAACCCTATTTGATTAGATTGAGTTTAATACAAACTGTAACCCCTTATCCCCCCCCCTTAGGGAATTAATTTTGTCAAATCCCATATCAGTGCTACCCCACGCTACTAAGGAACCCCTGTATAAAGTTTCATGGCTCTAGGTCCACCAGTTTAGGCTATGCGTCGCCTGCCCGTCAGCCACGCATTGTATTTGTACCTAGTATTGAGCAGATCTGGTGGCCATATGTGGTCTTCATCAGCAGTTCTGCATCACAATATTATGCTTACCATGTGCATTTGCACGAGTTATTATGAAAAACACAAAAATCACTATAGGTCTGCCTATAATATTTGAAGAGTTCCCTCGATTTCTCCAGGATCCCATCATCAGATCCTGACCTGGTGTCAATGGGACCAATGGGAAGGTGAACCCTTTCAAACAAAAAAATACTTTTCCAAATGGGTCCATCCGTTTAGGCGTTATCGAGGCACATACATAAAAAAAAAAACAAACATCCGGACGAATTGTAAACCTCCTCCTTCGGGAAGTCGGTTAAAAATGATATCATTTGAGCTTGATACGTCCACGCGTTCTCGAAGTGATATGAAAGGTCTCAGACGGACGGACGGACGGACGGACGGACAACAAAGTGATCATATAAGGGTTCCTCTAAAAATACGGAAAAGTGCGAGTCGGATTCGGGCACCAAACCTATTTTATTTTCTGAAACGGCCTTCAGATTTTTACTTTTCTTTGTGCCAAATTTTGAGATTTTTGGTCAACGGAAAGTACCCTGTAGGTAGATTTTGATTCACTTGTGATTATAAATAGATGGCGTTGACCTAGTATCTAGATTGGTTTTTTCACAGCTGTAGACTAGACTTCAATAATTGATATAAATTTCAAGGAGAGAAAAGGTATTGACATACGGATGGACAGACGGACCACGGATGGACAACGAAGTGATCCTATAAGGGTTCCGCTGTTTTCCTTTTAAGACACGGTACCCTAAAAATAATGAGAAAATTCACGAGGGTATTGGTCCTATTTATATGCTTTAATGAGACTGAATCCGATTTGAGTTAGATATATTAAAATGAAGTCGGTGAAATGACTTATTATTATAATTATATATAATTTGTTTGTAAGGAGGTCTACTTTGTATTTAATACACTGTTTCGTATACTGAAACAAGCGATTGCAGTTCATTTGCATAGTGATTATTTTGTTACTTTTGTTGTTATTTTGTTCCAACATAAACGGTTGGGTTTGTGGAAGTCCGTTTTTTCAAGTTTTATTTTTTATTTTTACTTAATATCCACCTCTAAATGTGGCCCCTATTAACTTTCTGCCATCCCGAATGAAACATATTCTCTTTACATCATCCATGCTCAGTAAAGTAGGTTTTACTGCCGTCCAAAGAGTCCGTGAAAGTTGGCACTTCCAACACAATGCATTGTAGGTGTAGGTGTATAGAAAACGTTCCATTTTCAAATCACTTTGCGGCAGACTATATACTTGATAGTGGGATGTAATGGTTTCATGACGTATCCACCATGCTGGATAGTGACTGCGTAATGGTTCAGAAGTGATGAATTTGCTCTGATCAAATAAATGGGTTTCATAGTGAAAGTGGTTCAGAATATTTTCCCTAACAAATCCCTGAAATTTATATGACTGCACCTTTCAGTTAAAACCTGTACAAATGTTTTATTTACTTCGCATGAATGATGTAAAGTAGAATGCTTACCTCGGGATTTCACCCTCGAACTATTAGTCGCAGTAGTAGTAGTAGTAGTAGTAAATATCTCAGATACACTCGATCCGTTAGGCTAAATTGGATCGTGTTCCGAAATAGGTTTCTTACGCCCCTTGTGTAACAATCTACTATTAATCCTCACATAACGGTTATCTGTCTGTTTACCTGAATTGGAGTTATTTTACAGTTTATCTGGGATCGAGAAAAATCCCCTTAGGGTGAAGCCTCACCACACCAGTGCATTGCGTGGCGTTGCGTTGCGTCGTCGCTTTGTTATACAGTTTTTTTTTATTTGCTAAAATAATGCATTGCATCGTCGCACGAGACATGTTGATCGGTTAAAATGTCTCGTGCATCGTCGCACGAGACATTTTAACCGATCAACATGCGTCGACATAACGCAGATGTGGTATATAATTTGTCATATCGTAAAACAACGCAAAGCAACGCACTAACGAGACCTCACTTTTTAGACTTAATTACAGGGTATCCTAGTGTAGGACCAGAATCAATTTATGTACAGTCAAGTTCATTAATATATGAGCAAAACCAAGGATTCAAATATAAATACATGGAATGGTACATAAATGTCTGAACAGATTCACATATGTTTTATTCATGAATCTGATCAGATATTTATGTACCCTTCCATGTACATTTATATTTGAAGTCTTGGTTTTGCTCATATATTAACTAGTTCACCGACAAATTTTATATAACAATAGTTCGCCATTGTTCTGTCATTCGAGCGGTGTGCTTCTGAGAGTGAAAAGGTGAACTCGACTGTACTTGTATGTAAATCTTTATGTTTATGTTTTACTCTTCTTCTCCAGATGTGACCTCTCTGAGCTACGAAGACGACTGGTCGGGATCACCGACATCCTACCACGATCACCATCACGACCACCCCATCCACACCAGCCCGGTCTACCAGCCCGTCCACCAGGAGACTAGCCCATGGTCCTACCACACACGAGACCACGAGATCACAGTGGAGTATAGCAAGAAATACATCTACAAACCCGTGTGGCATACGACAGCGACCGGCAAGCCGACGACAACCACCATGAAACCGACTACAACGACGGAGGAGCCAACGGGAATTTGTATCTTCTGTGAGAAGAAATGCAACTTCCCACCTAAGGAAGAGTGGTGGTGACGTGCGGCCGTTACGAGAAAAGAAGGGGTTGTATTAAAGGAGGTCGCATATGATCGTTACCACCCATCAACAGATTTCAAAGGAATGCCACTTATCAGTTCTTGATTATCTGAAGATCTTATATTATCACGCCATCCACCGTAGATGAATGGTAGGTATTGTATGAGGTTTTCATACAAAAGAGCTTTTCGTTAAAAAACAATCGAGTACTTAAATAATGTCAAATCAAAGCGTACGCGCGGCCGTTGATGTCTTTTGTATCAGTGTTATTTTCATATCCAACTGGGGCTTTTTTAAACTCTGTCGATTTTGTGAGATGTACCTTACTAAACTAACTAAAACTAATGAAGCTAGTTTGTCGCCTGTTGGTAGGTGGGGACAGTGGCCCTATAAAAGTGTATTTGTGTATCTCTGTTCTTCCTAAGCGGAAGTATTTTGTTTTAAGTTTGAAAGGTGATTTCATTTCCTGAATCTAAGAAGTCTGGCATTTAAATTAATTTAGATTGAATGTCATTAACATTGTTAAAGTTAAATGTGCTAAATGAAATTCCTGTGCCATAAAACATTCATTCGGTATAAGGCACAAAGTCCAGAAAAGTCGACGCCTCGATTGTTACTATGATACAAGCCTTGCCCAGTTTCTGAAAGGAAAATTAGCTGTGGCAAACTTTGCGCACACGATTTGAATTAGTATTACATTAATCACATTTGAATACCCTTTCAGACACTGGGGGTATGAATAGCACGTTAACAACCAGAAAACTACCATAAAGGCACTGAGGTAAAGGTTATTTCCGACAATACTCGAAGTCTACCCGACCTCCAACTGCAAATGTGTTTTCGGGTACTGTTTTATATCAAAACACCAAAGTTATATTTTGCCAGTAATATCTCATTAGGTCATTTGTTTTACGATTATATTATTTATTAAGTGAAACTAAGTTTTATTTCCTTCCACCTAACCTTCAAAACGGACTGTGATATAAATTGTATCTATCTGGATTCGGTTATAGTTCCGGCGTAATAAGAGCTCTGACTCTGTGGTATGGTAATAGTAGCCATACTATTACCCGAATTACAACTAGTGGCTCTGTGAGCTGTAGACCTGGCGAGTATGTCGGTGGGAAAGCTGAACTGCTAATACACAACTCACCAAATTTCACGAGAATTGGTTGAGAAATGCGCCCTGTAGAGGAACAGAAAAACAAACAAACAAACATACGAAAGCATTTTTGTCCGATCCTGAAACGGAGATGCTTCGCTCGCTTCGCTCGCTCGGCCAACTAGGTCGACAAATGCACGAAAGAAACCAGTCTTTTGTTCTATTTTACCATAGGTTTTGATCTTTATTACGATGTGGGTAGGTTAAAAATAGCGGGCCGTGGACTTTGGACGAACGAGCTAGTACTTATTAGAGATAAGGTCGCCTTTGTACATGTTTTTATATCATAAGTTATCTCAATACATATGTGATGGATGAGCGTGCAGTAAAGAAATTACGAAAATTACGTCCGACCGAAGCTCGGTTGTACGCCAAAACATAATTTTGACAAAATGTGGCGCGTGGCCGCCCCACGCTTCAAAACGCCGCCGCCACACGTCATCGCGCGTTTCCCCACCTTATGTCTGATACGATACGGCGCGCATGTGTTAAAAAAGTGGCTGACGCGCGCTTCAGCTTCCATACGGTGGACGCGCACCTAGACGCGCCGCAGGAGCCGCATTTCAGTAAAATGCTGTAGGTATACTGATTCCACCAGCGCTTGCGGATGACGTCATCAGCGCATTCGATACATGCGGCGAGTGCTGTGCGGCGCGGACGGCGCGGATGACGTCATCTCTAAAGAAGCTTGGATACGATTCCGACAGACGACAGCAGTGTAAATGTGATGCGTTCGACACGTGCGGCGTGCGGCGCGTTCGGCTCCTGCGGCGCGTTCGGCGCGTATCTATTGCGCGAGGCCATGAGAAAATGCGATGACTGTGGCGCGTACGGCTCCTGCGGCACGTCTAGGTGCGCGTCCACTTTTAGTGGTCGCTTCCAGCTTCTCGCAGCGGCGTTTGTGGCCGTCGTGTGTGGGGACTCAAAAAAGAAATTATTAGATCACACACATCATCAATTCTCAATTCAATTTCACTTCTCACTCCCCAATGAAACTCAAAAATCACATACAATACAACACGAAGAGTCCTTTGACTTTGACAGTGGGTACCAAGACGTCAATTAATGTCTATTGCAAGGAGATGAGAACTTGATTTCCCCTAATTTTAATGTCATTTTTTTTCCTTTTCGGCCAGGAGAATGACAATCCCTTGACTGAAGGGGAATTAGCGTGGGGGTGCACCGGGTGTGGAGACTGGAGGGGTATTATTATTTTTGGAAGATTTAAATATTTCTTTTCACATCTTTCAGAACGAAATCCCCAATTACTTGAAACTTGAGTTGAGTAGTAGGTACCTATGTATATCGATGATTTGAATACTGCTTAAAATATATATGACGCACTCTCTGCTAGCACACAAGTGTTATTGACGGCATCCAGTCAGACCCTAATTAAGAGATTTCCAAGAAAAGCTTAAATCATCAAACAAGTACGAGGTTCGTATAAGAAATTCTCGAACTTAAAACCAACTTCAAAGACCTCTCAATATGAGAACTTGATAGCCTTCTGTATAAAGGTGCATTTACACCAAACGAACAAAGAGCTAAGCTGGAACAAGAAAATTATCTTTCGTGCTTTTTTGGTGTAAACGAAAGCACGTTCTCAGCGTTTACACCGAAGGAGCAAGAATAAAAACCAGGAACTAGGCTTGTGGCCTGTCAAGTCAAAATATATACTTTTTATGAACTGTCAAAACGGAACTTTTGTTCCTGAGTCCTATGAAATAGTAACAGAATGACATCATGTAAAAGTGCCATCAAATGCTGTCTTTTTTTGTACAAAATTGACTTTATGACATTATTACATAATGCTTCAACTTAAGACTTGTTCCTAGATTTATTGGATTACCTTGGCCACAAGCCTATTGTTTCATGATGTTCTTGCGACGTTTAGACCGCACGAACGCTTGCTTTGAATACTTTGAAGAGATCGCGAGAAGCTCCGAACACGCAAGAACGCTCTAAGCAACTTGTTTGTTGTCATCAATAGAGCGAGAATTAAAAAAATATTCCTCGAATCAAAACGAACGTAGACAGAATAACGAAATATGATCTATGTCTCTTTACAGTTTACACTAAATGAATTCACTAAAGTGGGAATCTAAATCAGCCTTTACTCTTAAACTTTAGGCGCAATCCAGAGACTATATATCCAATTGACTGCGCCTGCGGAGGAATGCGGCTCGCCAAACGTTTGTTGTATTCAACATAGCATCCTATGTACGATGACAGGCCACCAGACGGTTTCGTAGCGGCTGACCAATCACAGCTCTCTTACCTCGTCCCCCGCCGCCCGTAAATTGGTGAGTTGTGTTTCAAAGGAAAATGTATCTATGCGCTCTCCACTGGATAAGTGCTCCCTGGCGCAATCCGACTGGACAGACAAGACAGTGTCACGACAAGCAAGATACGAGACGGAGACAAAAGACATGGAACAGAAGGAGAAAGCAAAAATAAATGGATGCATGCTTTCTCGTTCTGTCTCGTGTCTTGTCCGTGGCGTGCGTGTCTCATCTGTCCAATGGGAATTGCGCCGGGAACCGGTTGACTCAGTAATATGTATGATTTTATGGTCAATATTTTTGAAGTAAAACTTCTTGGGGCACGGGGGTAAAATTTATTTAACCTCTCAACTGTGGGTTATTCATATATTTGCTTTTCACTTGCTACTAGCCGGGTGCTATCACGAGTGGCTAAGAAATGTAACGGAAATTGGAATCGGTGACGTCAGGGTCGGCTGAAGACTTTTAAAACCGCAACTATTTTCAATACGGTTTTTAACTAATCAGATAAGATAATAATACATTCGTACAATAAAGAATGTTAATTAGTGAGAGAAAAACCTGATGAAACGTTAACAAATAAAAATTATTTTAAGCATTCTTCCACGAGTTCTTGATTTCCGGTATGGCCAAGATGGCGCCGCCGCCGCTGGCTGGGGCAAACACTGGCAAACAAAACCAGTGACGTGACCAAAAACTACTTCGTTCAACCTCTTTGTTGGAACCGGAACTTATGTTTGACAGCTGTGCGATGCGATCCATACAGTTTGTAAGAAAAGAGTTTCATAAATGTCACATACGGGTCGATATGGATTTCTAAAATGATGAACGAATCGTTTTGTGGCCGGTAACTATGGAATAGGTACCTAAAACGCGCTGCGTAGTCGCGCAACGGGCAACGGGCAGCTAGTAATCGCATAAAGTCACTTAGAATCATCCAAATGTGATATTTAGTTTTCAAGCAAATTCCGATGTGACGGATGGCTGCATTAAGACTTCTTGAAAACAATAAGTAGGTACCTAGAACTGTTCTAAAGCCACTTTTTATTATATAGTGCAGTTCAAGTCACAAATTAGCAGTTTAGCTACTAAGTACGTGTTATACCTACCTATTTAATGTTTATCTGTAGTAAACGGCCAAAGCGAGGTCTACAGTTTACAGAGCCATAAGTTTAATGGCTTATTGTTTCGCTTATTTGTTTGTATGTAATTTTTGTAATACATATTTTAAAGTTGAATTGTTGTTATAACTGTTGAAATTATACGATTTTGATTTTAATAAGCTTTTGTAATTTTAAAGTTAATGCTTCATGCCAGTCAATAATGTTGAAGTAAAATATAAAAATCGAGGTATGTCGTATGGCGGACTAAGGAAATGTCAAGTATAAAATTAAATAAGAGTTACGTCATCGCTTCGCGATGAAGTAACCCTAAAAAATCCTAGCAAAGTAGGTATGTATAGGTTAGCGGGGGTAGCATAAGGCACGCCAGTCACCCCAGCCACGCATTTTGTCACAATTTAATGTCATATCATAATGAATGCGCGCTATTTTATGGAGAAACATCATTGAGACGCGAAAGGAGTTGGCAATTTGGCAAAATGACTGCCCCAGACATGTACAAAGACTTCTCAACAGCCAATTAATAGCATTTAAATATTCTCTCATAAATTACTGCGTCTTTAGTTAGTTTGTAGAACTTGAAGGAAATGATTAAATAATTATGAGTTGTCACTTCATACTCTATGATTGCGCCATTGATTAGTGACTTTTGCCATCGTTAAAAATAACATGCAACATAATTGCCAACTAGCAAAACTGTTGAAAACAGGAGGTTTCCAGAGGAGTGGCTAGATGGCGTTATGTTGCATGTTATTGCAAAATGGTGCTTATTTCTAGCGACGGCAAAGGTCACGGAATCATATTGGAATCACGGAGTATTGAGTAACAACTCTTATTTACCTATATTTTATTATTTTTTTCTTCAAGTTCTACAAACTAAATACAGACGCAGTAAATTAAATTTATGAATGAATATTTAAATGCTATTGGCTGTTGAGAAGTCTTTGTACATGTCTGGGGCAGTCGTCCATATATTGATTTAGCCATCTTCTTTGTCATTTATCTGCGCGACTGAGGTGAGTGGCAAGCCTTATGGTAGCCCCGCAGGTACACATTAACTTGGAATAGTTGAAAATACGTACTCGATCAATTAAATAAAGGGACTGGGCACAGAGACAAGCAAAGCAATGCATACATTTGAGCGAGACGGCTTAAAGACGTGACGTCAGATGGTATATAATCTGAGCGAGATGCAAATAGTAGTGACACTATTGAATGAGTTAAGTATATCACCACGAGCGCGACAAATTGTAGATAAGGAATGGTGGGAAATAAATGACATGACGTATTAAAAGTAAGTACAAGTATAAAATAATTTCAAATAATCGGACGTCTGAAACTTAAAAGTAACTTGAAGCAGAGATTGGATCTTAAAATTGGAAATTTAAATCTCTTTTAGTATAGGTAGGTATAGGTGTATAGTATAGGTACCACTTAATGATCTAGCTACAGAAGTTTTACTTCTAACACGTGTACGGTGCTACACGCGTATTTTTTTTGAACTGAACTGAATCATTTACAGTTTGAATACAAACCTTTCAATACATTTACAGTTCTTATTTTTTGAATGTTGATGCCTCATCAACGTCACTTTTAAATTTAATTAAAACTTCACAATATAAATATTATTATTAATTGTTTAATTCAATGTCGAGATTTAAAAGCAATCATTAATATAAAATTCCAAGCAAAAAGCAAATTAATTAATCTAACATTAGGGTTAACTGGTAAAAAATATTAAAATTAAATAAACCTACTTAGCTTAATACAGGTGGCCCCATTTGATGAAATCGTTGACAATGCCATTGAACCGCTCCTTGTATTCTATGCCACTGTCAATTGTGATGGCATCGTCTTTTATGCTAAAGTCCGGTTTCTTCTCCGCGAGCATGTATGGCAGTATGAACATGCCCAGGTACAGCCCGTATAAGGTACGTTCCTTTACGTCTTCGTCGAAGTCCTTCCTCGGGTAGATGTCTTTGGCTCTCAGGGAGAACTGAGCAAGACTTTTGGCCAGGCTGCTGAAAAGTGAACGAGGACGAACGTGAACTAATTGTGTGTAATAAAGAAATTATGAATAGGTATGAATATGAGAAAACAGTGCTTCAGGTGTCAAAACAGTGCTTCAGGTGTCAAAAACAGTGCTTCAGGTGTCAAAAACAGTGCTTCAGGTTTCAAAAACGACAAGATAATCGACGTTTCATGATTTCTGTATTGAACACATGAAAAATACACAGGACAAAATTACACAGGAAAAGTGTACAAAGGCGAGCTAATCTCTAGTAAGAGATCTCTTCGAGCAAACCAAGTAATTTAATGAAACATTAAATCGGTTAGATTCTAGACTCGGTAAGGCACTAAACTGACAACTATACGGACGTTATTTTGTGCGTCCTGGATAAAAACTTTATACTGGGTGACTGTGAAACCCCTAGCTATATTTTAAGGTGTTAATAGGGACATCATTCTGAGCAACTTTCACTAAGAAACTGATTTGATCAGAGCAACTTTATTTTTCACTTCCCAGTACATTTTGGCCTGAGTGGATCAGTTGATTTGTATGGAGAAGTGAAAATATAGTTGCTCCAATCAAATCGGTTTCATAGTGAAAGCTGCTCAGAGTGATGTCACTAACAACCCCTTAAAATATAGCTAGGGGTTTATAGTCACCCTGTATAAATACTTGCGCACCACCATGCTTTGCCTCACACACACCTGAGTATAATAATGGCTTGAATGTTATGGAAAATACCTACCTACTACTTAGATGACAGATTTATCACCCATTGTATGGATTTGTCAAAGTTATTCCGGAAAGTAAAAGTGTGTAATATGTCATCTGTCAGGTTTATTTATGAGACAAGTCGTTGCCTACGATTCTGGAGGCAACACGAACTAAACTAAGCAAACTAATTAAAATTGTGTGTTTGAAAATGGAATCCGTGGCCACCGCGCAAAAGCTGTCGGATATAGATAAGATAGAGATAAGCTCCCCTTTGTACATGTTATTTCCATTTTTAATTGTCATTCATAATGTATTGATTTGTGTGCAATAAAATGTATTGATATCGATTGATATTTATATAAAGTTGTCAGTTTAGTGCCTTAGTTTTGTGGTTTTGACACCTCTCGAATCGCTTCCACTATTTCAAAACTACCAGTTTTCAGAAGGGTTTCTTCTGTGTAATAAAAAATCTGCTTACTTGTAATAATGATCAATCAGATCTGTGAGATGGCGTTCTCGAAACTTCTCGTCCGAGCCCGTGAAGATGAAGTACATTAGATCCAGGATTGGAGATCCGTAGTACACGGCCTGGTAGTCCACGGGCATCACCTCGGAGATCCCCGAATCCTAAAGCAGTCAATTTGTAACTATACCACACCTCGGACACTCCATAGAACGCTCGTAAAATAATCACCTATTACTACTACATAACCAAATGATGTTTGTATACGTGAAAATGTGTGCGTAAACTTTGCTTGGGCTGGTGGCGCGGCAAATGCAGCGATATAAAGTATACGCGTCGTCGTCACTCGTCTGGCGTTCAGCCCTGTCTATTGATCCTTTAACCAATCCTTTGACGTCAGGGGTGGGGTGCGGTATCTGAATCAGCGCGGGGAAGGGAGTGGCCGTTCTGTACGGAGTACTATTATCTCTTCTGTGACTATACTGACATTCCCATGCGACCGCCTAGAATATTGTATTGAATGAGCTCGTCTATTTGTGTAAAGTAAAATGGACTGTTTATTACGAAGCGTCACGCTTTTTCCTATACGGGGTGGCAGAACAGTCATGCCCACATACAGGGTGACATTTAATTAGCTGGCCATATTTTGGGGAATGATAGTACCCATCATTATGAAGAATTGGAAATGGTACAAATGGTCGCAACTAAACAAATAATTTTTGGGTCTCCCTTAGTTACTTGAAATGTAGGCAATTGATCGGGGCAATGTAATGGGGGGGGGGGACGAATTTCTTTTTTCATTTGCGACTATATGTTTCTTGGGGAAAGTTGTTCATAATGATGGGTACTATCATTCACCAAAATATGGTCAGCTAATTAAATGTCACCCTGTATAATACACCTGTTACGAGTGATAAGGGGCTAGCCCATCGCCGCAGCTATGTAGTAACGTAGGTTTCCTCGCGATGTTTTCCATTACCCTGTTAAAAGGCGTGGTATAACGTACACGGTTTTCACATACTAGAGTTAGATTTAACAGTTCCGCTATGGAACTCATGTCAAAATTCACCCTATATCTGCAGATTTAGCCTAGATAGGTTATTGAAAACGGCCGTGAGACCACTCGTATTTATAAATGTCAACTGCATCCTTTAACGTGATAACAGCCATATGGGAAGTATAAGTGTGTGAGTGGAATGAGATACCTTACATGTTAAAATTTAAAGTCTTCACAAAATAAAAGGCCCGTTTTGACAGTTCACGCCCATGAAGTTTTAACCCCTAACGCGTAGGTAATAAAAGCCAACTGTTGCGTACAAGCAAAGCGTACAAGTTGCCCCTAGGAAAACCGCTTCTATTACTTCATGGGCGTGAACTGTCAAAACGGGCCTTTTATTCTGTGAAGACTTTACCTAGCGACAATGGGTTAGCCCCCGGTCATGCAAAATTGAGTATTGAATTGAATAATTGGCTAGACTTAGTGTTGTTACCGATTAGGTGTGTGCCTGCCAATGTACATTGTGCCTGTATTTAAATGTTAGGTTATTTTAGGTAATATTTACATTTACTTACTTTTCACTTTATCATAATTTGTTTCTATAATTTAAGTTTTAAGGCTCTAATGTGAGCAACCAGTGACCATAACACAAGCATTTTAATGCTTAGCTTGGTTGGTTGTTGGTCTGCTTTATGAATATAGTGTTTTATAAGTTTTCATAATTTAGCTATATGTATGTTTATGTGAAACTAAACAACAACTAACTATCAACTTGTAATCTGAAATTAAGTTTGTTACTGAAATAAAGCTTTTTATATTAACTGTAAGATTTTATGAATAAATAAGTAATAATTACTATTTATTTATAAACTGTTTGGATAAAATGACGAAGGAAAGTCTTTCGACTTACCTCAAATTTGAGCATCAAGTTTGTATGTTTATAATCCCCATGGATGAGACAGGGGTGGCTCTGAGGCCGGTAATGCTCATGATGACCATCATTAGGGTTGCGTCTTTCCACAAAAGCCTTAAACTTTTCCGCGTTTCTCTCACTAAGACCTTCCATTGCTGCATCGATGCGTCCTTTTGTATATTTCTCTAAAACGTCCTCAGGAGGTGACTGTGACGTATAAACGTACTCTTTTTTGGTCTTGATCTCTTTGGCGAAGAAAACCGGCTCTTCTTTCTCCAGGGCGTACGATAACGCGTGGAATTTGGCCAGCTGAGCGACCGCTTTGGACGCAAACATCCAATCCATGGGCTCGAATCTGTCCGGGGTGTGATACTTTTTGAGGTTCTCCAACACGATACTCTCCTCCATTTCTTTGGCGTTTGCCGCGTAGAATTTCGGGAACACATAACGGTCTTTGTTATAAATATGATACTTGTCCTGTAGCTGGTTGTATTTACGTACAAGAACCTCGTATGTAAATATTTCTCTGGTGTACATCTCTGCTAGTTGGAACGCATCCCGTTCGATTTGTCCGGCTTTCGCCACTTTTGCGAAAAGATCTAAGACTCCTTTTTGCTTGTCTTTCATCTGTATTATGTAGATGGCGGCTGTATAGTTATCGCCGGTACATGGGAGTTCTTCTTTTGTTATTTCGTAGTCCAACATTTCTTCTTTCTTAGCGATTTGCTTGAGGATGTCTGACAAGATTCGTTCACGAGCACTTTTTGTGGTCATTATCACTTTAATTGGTATCACTTTGGGTGGCTTGTGCCAGCTACAATCTCCGCCACTGACTGAATGGCGGTTAACTAACGGACATGGGTAGAAAAGCAGTTGTCAATATTCTGTCACAAATCTACCCTCCACGGAAAAAATAAAAGTATCACCATTGGAATCATCATTTGAAGGAAATGCTTATTTTTTCACGCACGCTCATTTCAATAACGATCATTTTCCCCCAAGTATTGAGAAGTCAAAGGTTATAAGTACTTTTGTATATTCTTCGAGAGTACTACTTTGTTAACTCGATCGGTTATCGATGCGAAAAGTTCTGCATTAATCGATTCAAGGGTCTCGATTGAGCCGCTTTGAGTGAAATTAAAGTATTTAACGCTTTAATATCTTGACTTGTTAAACTTATCGAAATTTCGATAATTAATACCACAAAGAGGTTCATAAAACTTTAATCAAATTGTGTTTGATATTTGTTCGGTTTATTCATCAAGCGATCAGAGTACAATAACCTGACATGAACTTAAATTCGGAGTTGGCTCAAATTATAGATATTATAGATGGCTGTAGAATTAGTTAATTATAAATTAGCTATAAATAATTTGTAATTTTCGTACTGTGCTCATCGATAGTACTACACAAAAAACTCATACAGAAAACTTATAATAGATAGAACATGTACTTCAAAGGCGAGTTTATCTCTAACAAGATATTTCTTAAGGTGCTCCTAAACGGGCCAGGTTTAGCTGCAATAAGTAGCCGGCAACTATTGGTGTCCCGCTCTTACTCACATGCTAGAGAAAGACACCAATAGTTGCCGGCCACAGATTGCACTGAAAATGGCCCGTTTAGAAGCCCTTCACAGCACTGTTACCGCTTGAATCAGTTCATTATGACCGTAAAGCTATTGTACCTATATCTGAATATCGCGCTGGCATTCGGTAGTTTTGGTACAGTCTTCCAAAAATTTTTTGGCGCGCGCGTGAGTGACTTTTACAGGAGGCGCCACTTCTACGCAACTTAATACAACCAAGCTGTCAAAAAATAATTCCACCTATTTCCGCAAACCAAAAGATCGTTAAAAAGCTGTACCTAGGTTAATGCCTAAATATTACTAATCGTTTAAATATTAATGTGCGTGAATTGAGACCCTCCCAGTCAAAATCCGTTCTAGAGAACTCATTCTTGTAGGCTATTTCTTTTGGGTATAGCGTCTGTGCTACGGTCCCAGAAGTCCTCATATACGGCGTTTCGTGAATAAAAAATTTCCTTTTGCAGGATTAATTTGTAGGTCCAAAGGATGGATTTAAGAAGTGGACCCACCTGGATTTGTGATGCAGGGGCAAGAGGAGGAGGGGTATTTGTGTGAGCAAAAATTAAATACTTGACCTATGAAGCTGTAATTTGGCAAGTAAGAAGTATCTTTAAACTGCCAAATTACAGCTTCACAGGTCAAGTATCCATACAATCTTTGCCCCTCTCCCTCTTTCCCCTGCATCAGAATACCAGCGTCACAGATTAATCTGTGACATTGCTGAGTCAGGGCCATTTCACTGTCGCGAAAATGATTATATATTTGTAAATTGTTTTGTGTTTTTCTTCCTATGTTATTCCAGGTTTTATTCTATTTTGTATTTCTTTTTATTATGTGTCTGTGAATAAACGAATTTATCTATCTTATCAGAATTCCAGATGGCTCCACTTCTTAAATCCATACCTTGGACCTACAGATCAATCCTGCCAAAGGAAATCTTTTGTTCACGAAGTGCCGTGTAATCACAGAAATAATATAACTTTTCGATAGGTTTAGGTTAGCCAAGACTTGTGCTCGCAACACATTTTGCAATAAAAGCGAAAAAGCAATAAGTACAATAAGGTCCACGCGATACGCAATACGTATTTACAACTTTTACGACGTCTAACGCCATGTTTATGAGTAAATAATCCGAGTTGCGTATTCGGCCCGTAATTTACGAGGCCTTGCTGTTTTACTGCCCCTTGTCTTAGGTACCGTCGTCGTCGTTTCATTTCGTCTGCTAAATGCGCCATTCTCGTGGAAAAAGAAAGAACTTCTCGTGTAAAAGAATATTTAGATGACGAAACTGCATGGTCTTTACTTATCTCAGCGCACAGAGATCCAAAGAGGGGCGATGGACTGAGTCAGTACGTCTCTCCTCGGTGTATTTCCGTAGACTTAAGTAGAAATACATAACATTGTATTTTTAAGGCTCTGATATTTTAAAAGAGGTACGGGGGAGTTTCTTGCCCTTCTTTGCTCCATCCCTAAGCCCACAACTTCCGAACGGGCGGTAGTATACAAAAATATTAATATTATATAGACGTTGACTAAGTAACATGTATGATTTTATGGTCAATAAAAATTTTGAACTGAACTGAACTGAACACTCTGAAATAAAAAAATAAACTAAGGTTAAAGTCAATCAATAAATGTCTTAATTAATGGCGGTCTAATTTAGGTTAATTTCGCTAATGTCACTTGTTTTGTAGATTACTGGAGTTGGAGAGTTGTTTTGTAGATTACTGGAGTTGAAGAGTTGTTTTGTAGATTACTGGAGTTGGAGAGTTGTTTTGTAGTTTACTGGAGATGGAGAGGATCACTTTCGAAACCTGGAAATGTAAGGGCTCTACTCACGGTGCAATCTGTCTTGCAACTTGTCGCTGGAACTTGTTGCATGCAACCTGCAACCTGCCTAATCACGATGCAATCTCGATGCAATCGATTGCATGCAACCTGCAACCTGCCTGCTCACGGTACAATCTGCAGGGCAACAAGTTGCAGCAACAAATCGCGAGACAAATTGAATCGTGAGTAGAGCCCATTAGTGTTGATTTATTGTTTATTAGTACTAACTACCCAGGAACGATGTAAGCAATATTTTCTTGGGACATGCGTGCGCAACTCCCTCCACGTCAAAGTCAAGTATTTTTTTGGCTCTATTCTATCAGATAGATCGGAAACTAACCGATAACTGCAAAAATATTTATTAGTGGTTCAATTAAACTTGCGTATGGAGATGAACATAAATTCAAATTCCTAGGATAAACAGACAGATAAACGATATCTAAGGAGTGAAGGATCGGCCCTTTATATCATAAATACAGACAAGTGAATACAAAAAATAGACAAAAAAAATATTTGTTCGATTTATTCTGTCTTTGGATTTCACATTTGTTTTTCCATATACACAGACTGGCCCCAGGAAATGCAAAGAGAAAGCGTGGCCGACCCAGGAGGAGATGGTTTGATGAGTTGGATCTATGTCTATGGGTTATGGGGTGGATGGAGACCGCTCAGGATCGTATTGAGTGGAAGAAGGGAAGAGAGGTCTTTGCCAAGCAGTGGAACATAGCAGGCTCATAACAAAATTATTTTCCATATACCTACAGTCTAATTAGAGGCTCGTAGTCTCTTCATAGTCAACAACAGAATAGCTTCCCACTGAAACCTGGCTAAGGTTACCTACCACTTAACATTGTAGACTTTATATCTATACGTGATAAGGCTCAAGTTAGACTGTTAGGTAAACCTTTATCATGCATGTATGTCATGCACACTTTCTTATCACATAATGTTCGAGAAGATGGAGAATTATGGCAATGGCTTATTCATTATGCATGAACAAAATCGGTTTTACAACGAGCAACATTTTCTCCTACACATATATTTCTATAGGGTGTTTGTTAAATGGGCGTAAAGCGAAGGCTAATCGCTTGCAGAGGTTAAACAGTATAGAAAAATGTAGCCATGAGTTTTATGGCTAGGATTTTCTACACCGCACCGGTTAAAATAGAGAAATCTGTATTGGTATTAGTTATCTCGTGCCTCTGCCACCCCAAAAGGAAAAAAGGCGAAATAATTTATGTTTTTAGTAATTTTGTATCAAAAATTTACATTTAAGTAGTTATGTTTATCTTTGTGCCTGACCTGTCCAGGTTTGCTGGTAAAAATCTAAAAAATAAAAGAAATCTCTCTTTAGAGATAAGCTCGCCTTTGCACACTAAATGTTATTTAAGTTTTAATATTAAGTTGCAATAAAGAATATGAAACAAACAATAACATTTTCATGAAACTCAAACTCAAGGATATTGTACTCGTACTAAAAAAACGTTAGCTCTTTAAATTTTCACAAAACAAGCAATAATAACTAATGTCTAACAAAACGTGTTTGTCACCTGGGGTATGATTCTCACGCATTCGATAACGTAAATCGAATGCGCGAGAATCATACCCCTGACGCGAGTGTAAATTCAAAAAGTGTATGTAATTCTGATGTTTCTAAAATATTCAAGCTAAACGGTCTCGATAAGCTTACCTACCACTTACCTAATACCTATATACTGAACGATCCATTTTTCATTTTACATGCAGAATTTATGGTTTACCGCAGATTATCGGGACTGCTTGGAATAGGGCCTAAGTATTGTAAATTATATAGAAAGATTAATTTCTTCACCAGAAAACATTTCATTATAGCCGACACCTTTGTAATATAAAGGTCAAATCCGTTCTATTACAGATAATCAACAAACAGCTCAACAAAAGATATTTATAAAAGTTACCTGCACAGCGCCTTGTTAGTGATTTTTCACCGGGGCTTTTCACTTGCCTTTTCTGTATTAGATTACTTCTCGTACAATAAATAAATATCTGGTTACCCAGCTTTGCTCGGCGGTTGTTGGTACAAACATAATAAAAAAATATATTAATAACATAAAACTGCATTATCATCAATTAATATGTTGCTCTGTTTTTAAACAGCTGCAAACGAGAAGCTTGTTGTCTTCGTGAGTTTTAGGTTCAGATATTCAATCTTTCAGCCTACATTACGTGTCTGCTAAAACTGCCTGTTTGCTTAGTAGCAAGCAAGAAGGTTGAATAGCAGATGATGAATTAAGATTCAACATTATTTGAACGAAGCCTTTTTGCGTGAATTTTCCGAAGACGCGCCAAAAAGTTTCACGTGACCTGAGGTCGCAATAACAACCACTAACTTTACTTAGGTAATTAACTTATTTAATTTATTTATTTATTTAAGTATCTATCAAAAAGGTTACAGATTCACTTAAAATAATTGATCATTTGATACCTACTTACTAATCATGAATCATGTGTTACACAATTATATTACCAGCGGCCCTCACACTAGGTCAGACCTGTATCGTGAGGACCTGGATCTTTGACATTTTATCGCAATTGTTTTCAAGGTATGACTAATACTAACTTTACGTTTTTCTAACTTTTTGATTGTCATTTATGCCTTATTTTCATTGTACTAATGTGAATCCCATGACACGGGTATGAGAAAAGCATGAAAACTCGGAAATACGCAATTTTTCAGTTATGAGACCCAGATCGATCGATTTTTTACCCCCAAAACCCCTATATTGCTCATCGAAAACTACAGCGCCTTTTTCTAGAACTCAAAAAGTACATTTCTTATGAATAAAAATAATCGCTCAAATTAATTATAGAAATAACACCCAAACACCCGTTTTCTGTCGTTTCCTCAATCCGATTCACCCTCGACTCAACCTTACTCAGGAGATTGTTGTAAAAGTTGCATTAAAATTGAATTCTTTGAGGACGCCATGACTTAAAACTAAGTCAGGGATAATAATATGTAAAGCAAACGGGTGCAAGGGATATTTACACAACCTTAACAGAGACGGGACAATATTCAGAACAAATAGCCATTTCGACCCGAAACAACTGAAGAAGTTTTGAAATATAATGCCCACAGAGGAAGAAACGAATCACTCTAATTTTGTGACTGAACATTTACCCAAATATGAATAATGAAATTAGCAAACAAGGTCGATTATCTAGACAGCGAGTAAACACTAAGCTCGAATAAACTTTGACAGCTCCACACAAAAGCATTATTTTTAACGTAGAAACCTAATTACACCAGTTATTACGAGGTCACATTCTCCAAGTATGATCGGAGCAGTCCTACTCGCACTTGACCGTTTATTTTCCTAGTAAGGATTGGAACCCTAAAAACAGAGAAAATATGTAATCTATGAGCTGCGAGTAGCATACAGGTATTGGCAGTGGCTATAGCGAGAGCGCAAAGTTCGGTTTGTTTGTAGCCCGCGGCGTGGCGCGTCTCGGCACCGGCGACAAGTCAAAACAGGCTTTTTTTGCGCCCTCGCTATTAGCCACTGGCACGCAATACCTGTACGTACACAATTCGCGGCTCTGCTTGTTTGCATATTTCCGTGTAGTGAGTGGTGCTTTTATAATTTCATAATTTCTTTATTGCACACAATTAATTGCAATGACAAAAAGTAAATAAAAACAGTGTACAAAGGCGAGCTTATCTCTAAAAAGAGATCTCTTGCAGCAAACCAAGTTCCGATGAGAGAGTTTGATATATCAGCAAGGGTAGACCTTTGTGTACAACAATATACCTACGAGTACAAAGCTAGAATATACTTACATCCAAATACATCCTAAAATTAACTACCAAAATATTAAAGATATAATACTATTAATAAACTAATATAATATATAAAGAAATTTTTACATACACATACATACACTAATAAATACATACAAACTACCTGAGATTTAAAGAGTGAGGTAATGTCTCTTTACCTGGCTTTTAAATGTGTTTAGAGTAGGACTGTCCCTGATGGCACAGGGGAGTGCATTCCACAACCGAATGGCTTTCGTTCATCTGTGGCGGGTTACTACGAGAAGTCCGGTCTTTCGTATGTTGTCACGCACGACAAATCGCTGAAGGGCTTATGTAATGATGTGCAAACGGTTCAGAGGGTCTCCTGGCCGCGATATGTTGCTGGGCGAAGCAGTACGAAGGGTCAGGTTGTTGTCGGCGAAGGGCACTGGTAAATATGATGAACGGGTCTAGTGTTTCTCAAGTGTCTGTTTGTTACCCCGATTCCATTATTTGTATAACCTTTGACCTCGATAGCTGCGGCGATGGGCTAGTCTCAATGGAGTGTTTTCCATTCGGAGGCACAATAATAAGGTATTGGCCACATTTTGGAAGTAGTTTTAAAATAAATTTTATTTCATTTTAAGCGCACTACATTAATATTTCCGAGATATCTTCTGTAGTTTCAATAAAAATTAATAATATAGTTGAATTTGATAAAACCGCGCCAAAATTGTATTTCTAATGGCGCCGGTCACATGACTCGCGTGACGTCACACGCTCGTGAGTGAACAACCGGCATCATTATGAATTTATGATTCAGTCAAGCAAGCAATATGTCAGAGACGAGCGTGTGACGTCACCAGGGAGATAAACGTCAGACAGAGCGTTGTCGTCTAGTTTCGTCCCAGATTATATTTCGATAGTTTTAAACATGTTAATTTCTGGAATCCGCAAAAATAAACATATTTTACTCTAAAATATAATTAAATATAGAATTCTACGCTACTATCTGATCACATTTTGTTAAATATTTTTAAAGTTGTCAATACCGTATCGTACCGTATTTCAAAAACCAGCCGAGTCCTACGCTTATTTTTCGCCTTAGTTAGTAATACATTCCAAAACCAATGAAAAGGGTCGTGATTTGTCTGGTTTTGAAATCTAGCGACACAATCGTGTCTCTACCACCCCGTATGGGAAAACGCATGACGAGATATAAATCACTTTTTTTACTTCTATTGACTAATATTAAAATATTTACTCCTTTGATAATTCAAAATGAACAGAAGATAAATTATGTACATAATCATTTGAGTATGACAAACTGTCGTCTTTGATCTGTTATCATTATCAAAGATGACAGGTTTGTCATACTCAAATGATACATGAATAATCATGAGAATCATAATACTCAGGCAGGCCACATCAACCTAATTATTATCTTTTCTGTGCTAATGCTGAAGTAGACACGTTGGAGTCTGAACTAGTGTCAAAGAACTCACAGATGAGATAATAGTTACTAAATACTAGTGTTGCCTAAAATTGTGTCTCAGAATTTAATTGGACACTTTATTTGTATTTGACTTATTTGCCTTTTAGTGCCAATTTTCACATCACTGGCAGCATGTACCCGTTTTTCTGAACATTGTTATTTTTTAGGGTTATCTAAAGTTTAAAGGGGAATGTAACAACTGAAACAAGTATTTTTGTACGATTTTTACTATCTCTGTTGAGTACGGTTACTTTTTAATTCTTATTACCTTGTGTTTTTTGAAATAACAAAAAATAAGAGAACAATTTTCACCGTCATCAATTCATCAGTGACTAGACTGACTATAGTGATTGACAAGTAAGGTATATAATTATTCTCCAATTGACATAAACGCAGGTTAAATGAGTCTCGTTATCAGTATTCTTATAATAACTTCCTTTGAGTTTTGTATATAACGAAGCTGAAACCTTTTCAATAGCACCAGTCCCCAAAATGAAGGCTTTTATTGCTATCTTGTTGGTGTGCTGTGCATTTGCTGCTGTTGCTGGTAAATACATCTACATAAGCCTTATAATAACATAGCGTCACGGCTTTTCCCATATGAGGTGGCACAATTGTGCCCAAGTTCGTCGAGATATCCAATCCATTTTGTGTGACATGGCTAGCCCATCGCCGAAGCTGCAGGTTTAAGGTTTCCTCACTCCCATCATCTCCTTAGAAAATCCTATCATTTTTTTAAATAAAATACCTCCATTTCTCTCGCACGTCTATTGTTGCTGTTGTTAGTTTGGCCCGCGTGTGTCTATAAAAAGAACCCATATTTTCAACGTAATGGGCTCTACTTACGATGCAATCTGCCTCGCGATTTGTTGTTTGTTGTTGTTGTTGCTCATTGTATTTCTCTCTCTGTCTATCTTCCTGTTCTGTCCTCCTCTGGCGGTTGCAAGGGCTCCACTCACGGTGCAATATGTCTTGCAACTTGTCGCTGCAACTTTTTGCTTGCAACCTGCAACTTGCCTACCCACGATGCGATCTCGATGCAATCGATTGCATGCAACCTGCGACCTGCCTACTCACGATGCAATCGGTTGCAAGGCAACAAGTTGCAGTAACAAATCGCGAGACAGATTGCATCGTGAGCAGAGCCCATTATTTTAATCAGGCCATGTTTCAGTTGTTCTCGAGAAGCCGTATTGTGCAAATAAATTATTTTTGTATGTACAATTTAGAACAATTGCAACAGGGCCTAGGTCTATAATATCTCCTGAATCTTAAAAATTACACCCTATAGGGTCTTTTTAACTTGTATCTTAACTTTTCTACTCCAGTCTATGTCCACTTTAACACCCCTTTTTATAAGCATTCTGTATTATCTGAAGCTATTTCAATTAAGCCAAGTGTTTTGTGTACTTCATTATTTTGCTTCATGTCTCTGTTACCTTTCTCACAAGATGTGTGACGTACTTATGTAGTAAGTTGTGAGCTGCAGACAGCGTTGCTACCGTATTCTAGCATTCATTGATGTGTCGTGTGATATGTGGTGGGAGACAAATTCCATGTTTGTTTCACACATTCTCCCTTAGGAGCGCTTTCCCACGAGCGCTTTACCTATCGTTAGGTTTGGTACTTGAATATTAAAATGGAGGTGTTCACAAATTGATGGTTATCGTCCGCGACTTTTTTACATAAAAAATTGTCACGGCTAATCTCGGCAAATTATGTGCCGTTGATGCGATATCTACCGTAGCCACGATTTTATGTCGTCGCGATCTCATGCGCACAGCTAGAAATGTAGTCGTCCAACGATAAATTCATAGTGGGAACGCGTTCTTACTGGCCGCCTCTGCCACAGATTAAATAATAGTTACTTCGTAGCAGATGCTGCAAAAATAATAGTTACTTCGTAGCAGATGCTGCAAAAATAATAGTTACTTCGTAGCAGATGCTGCAAAAATAATAGTTACTTCGTAGCAAATGCTGCAAAAATAATAGTTACTTCGTAGCAGATGCTGCAAAAATAATAGTTACTTCGTAGCAAATGCTGCAAAAATAATAGTTACTTCGTAGCAGATGCTGCAAAAATAATAGTTACTTCGTAGCAAATGCTGCAAAAATAATAGTTACTTCGTAGCAGATGCTGCAAAAATAATAGTTACTTCGTAGCAAATGCTGCAAAAATAATAGTTACTTCGTAGCAGATGCTGCAAAAATAATAATTACTTCGTAGCTGACGCTGCAAAAATAATAGTTACTTCATAGCAGATGCTGCAAAAATAATAGTTACTTCGTAGCAAATGCTGCAAAAATAATAGTTACTTCGTAGCAGATGCTGCAAAAATAATAGTTACTTCGTAGCAAATGCTGCAAAAATAATAGTTACTTCGTAGCAGATGCTGCAAAAATAATAGTTACTTCGTAGCAAATGCTGCAAAAATAATAGTTACTTCGTAGCAGATGCTGCAAAAATAATAATTACTTCGTAGCTGACGCTGCAAAAATAATAGTTACTTCATAGCAGATGCTGCAAAAATATTAGTTACTTCGTAGCAGATGCTGCAAAAATAATAGTTACTTCGTAGCAGATGCTGCAAAAATAATAGTTACTTCGTAGCAGATGCTGCAAAAGCGAACCTCTGCCCTAGTAGTAAAAGACTGTAGCTTAGTTGTACTGTTGTACGGTGTACTTACTGTTGTACTTGTAAGGTGTGACATAAAGTAATTCTGATGTCACTTTGACGTTGGAGTTTTGCTAGTGGTTCTTTGTACGCCTCGGCGTCTCTCGTTCGTTAATTTAATTGTGTTAAAATGTTGTCGTTTCACTGATGTGAGTGTTATTGTAGGCAACACTCATAATTAGGTTGGTTGTCTTCAGGAGATACCAGTTTCATTTGACATGAAAACAATATATGATGTTGTAAGTAGATTACCTAAGACCGCGATTTCGTCTAAAACTTTTAGCTAAGCTTTTGGTCAAAATAAGAACACATCCCAGTTTCGAAACAAAATATACAAAGAAAGTCTTTTTGACTTTCTTGGGGTCATATTTTATAGTATAGTGTATCCTTCATTGGCCGTGAAACTCGTGATGATGTCACCGTAATTTGGATAATATAGGAACTTAATGAAAAGCCCGAGCTGTAAAGGCTTGGCGCGCACTGTTCCGCCTGCCGCGCTGTTCTGACCCTCATCTTTGTTATGATTAATTTGTTTGTTGATTATATTAATTAATTAATTATTTTTATCAATGTAATTTTCTAATCTATTTTAATTTTGACATGTTATTTTATATTGGACATTGTAGTCTGGAAATAAACAATTTATTATTATTATTATTATTAAAAAAAAAGGGCCGGCCGGCCGGAATGGATAATGCCGGCCTTCCACAAAAAAAGAGAAATGAGCGGAAGCGGAGCCAGCGAGCTGAGTAGACCGGGCTGCATACAAAAAAACTCTTTCTTTTCTCAGTGGAAGACCGGCATAAAGGTCCGTCGTCGTGCAAGTAGTCAGTAACAGCGTTTTTTTCCCCCCGCGCAATTTTTTCCCTGCAATTCTGTAACACATGCAAAACTATGGGAGTGGCCGCACTGGCGATTTTTTTCCGTAGATTTCTGCATACAATTTAGCGATTTTTTCCGCGTATTTTTGAATCGCGTCAAAAAAAAACGCTGTGCGTACGGGCCCTAAGGCGGAGCATCCGATTCGGTTATTAGTGAATGATCGTGCGGCTAACAACATCTAGCCGAGACAGGTACTGGATGGGTGTCCATTTTATGACTTTTGCGCTTCCGTGTTCCGGATGACACATGTCGGCCTTCCACTGCGAGCGGAACATTCGCTTAGCTCGCAATAGCGAACTGCATATTTATGTGCTTCTACTGAGTAAGAGTTTTTTTGTATGCAGCGGGCTGCTCCGTCCGCTGAGCTCACTGGCTCCGCTTCCGCTCATTTCTCTTTTTAGTGGAAGGCTGGCAGCCTGGTTTGAAAGTGACCCTGATGGCTGCTTTCTCTACTCGGTAGTAGTCGTAAACTTGACATATATCCCTTCATCAACCCGCACTGTGCCGTCGTGGCACAATATTCTCTCTTCGGGTGAAGGGCCGTGCCCCTCTGTGAAGATATCAGCTACCTTTATTTATGATTGTGTTTCTGTATTTTTAGCCAAGCACAGCAGGTCTCGCGATATGCCGGGACTGCCAGAAGAACTAAGTGAAGGCGTCAATTGGCCTGTCACCATGAGACCGGTGGTTCCACCATCGAATCTGGGCAAGGTGGACGACTTGCCTGAGGATTCCTATCAAGATGTTAGTACCATCAATCATCAATATCAGTAGCTTGTCAGGGAACCCACTGTGGGGCCTGTTGCAGGACAGAGCATCGCGCTAGGGGCGTGCAAAATCAGTGCAGTAGAGTATATCGGAATAAATACTATACTTAAAAGATAATTTCCTCAATCAAGCCAATGGTTATGATATTTATTTATTTATTTATTTATTTATTTAGGGGTTACAAACAGGACAAGTTACGTTACAAAAACAAATGATAGGCCAGCGTAAGGCCAGTACTTTAGAAACCATCGAGATTTTGTGACCGGAATACCATAGTCGCCATTTTCTGGCGCTTGCGAGAAGCTTGCGATGATGTAATGAAAAATTAAATGTTTTTTTAATTTGTTTATTTTTAGAGGAAATTAAATAAAAAAAAGTTTAAGCCAAGCTAAGCAAGTCTAACTGAGGAACACACTGCCATTTTTATAATGATTAGAGATAAATAACAAGAACACAAATCCAGATTTGGTGCGAAATTGTAAAATAAAACATTGTGACAGACAGATTTTCTGGCAACTTCAGGAGACTTTTATATCGAACAAAATTAATAAAATAACGTTTATGGGAAAGCGAAGTTGCGCTGACACTCGTGAGTCGTGATAAACAAGCTAGTGAAAAAACATACAGCAATAATACTCGTCATTCCGAGCGATTTGCGTTTTACTAAAGGTTGTTTTTGCCTCAGGCGCCAACTTAAGGTTTTTTTAATTCATTTTCAGGGCAGCGATAGTCCTCGAGTGAGCGGCAGAAGTTCCCATAGACGCGGCTAACATATCCTGTGCCCTGCGACCAGCTGAACTATGCTTGGATCATCCAAGATTTAGTTTAAACATAATTCATATTTCATGTAACACCGATTAAAATGTAAACAGTGTCTTTTACTTTGTGTGTTTGATTTATATTTTGGCCGGGATTGAAGTCTTTTTATCCTATACAGTCAGACGGTAATCGAACAATCTATTCTGCTGATTATTGAAATTAATCGAATAATCGTTCGAATACAGATGAAATCAACTATAATTGTCACTGGAAGTTTGATTCGAACACTTTTTCGATTTATAATTATTTTTGATGGTGGTGAGAGTTCTCTCTCCTAGTTCTTCCTCGGTCCTAGTTTCGTATTTGATGGCGGTGAGAGTTCCCTCTCCTAGTTCTTCCTCGGTCCTAGTTTCGTATTTGATGGTGGTGAGAGTTCCCTCTCCTAGTTCTTCCTCGGTCTTAGTTTCGTATTTTCCGATGCTTCATTTACATCCACGAGTTGAGGTTCATTAGATAAGTCATACATGACATTAATTTATATACAGCTATCCTAGCAATGTTTTTATGATTATTAATAATAAAAATATTTATTTCAGTCCAAAAATGGTCCATAAATTAATCTAAAATAAAGTAATAATATAATAAAACTATAATTAATCAAACATAAATAAATAAAAGTCAAGCCTCATTTCCTATTTCCGTTCCGGTGCACGGAGGCCCAGTGTTGCAGGATTTTATTATGATAGATGTTGTTCACTATAATCCCCAGGATACCATTGCTGAACCGTCTAAGGGCTTCCCAAAATACTGCAATCCTGGATCTCAGCAACGCGAAGAAGTCTGGAACCCCTGTCATTTGCGAACATGCCCGACGCGCTACAGTGTCTCGGCCTCATGTCATGAGACTACGTAGGGCATTGTTGTACTGTACTCTGAGGGCGTTATAGGACCGGCTGGTTTATGTGTTCCATAGCTGGCAGATATATTACCCTGATCATGGAGCTGGACCCCACATTTGATTCGTATTTAATAAGATCAGCCGAGCGATTCTATAAACCTTACTTGCACACTTCACGTCTGAATCCGCCGTGATTTTCTTGATTGGCATTCTAAACACTTAATAATTAGAATTTACACACACTTGCGAGCGTGGCAGCGAGTTGAACTCGTGAGATTTTAACAGAATATGTATTAAGAGATGACGTAAGAAGTGGCAATCGGTAGGGGTCACTTCGACGCTCACTTCTTACTCGAACACGATTGAAATTGTCAAACAAATGAGTGAATTTTATAAAGTCGACAGGCTAGTTGATTTGAAAAGGGCGTTTTTAGTTTTTAAACAACTATTATATTTATTTGTGTACATTGAACATTCCTGTCACTCAGGTGCTGGTGTTGTTGAGGTTGTTGTAGGTGCAGTTGTCTCCGTGGTGGTGGTTGCATTAGTGGTGGTCGGAGCACTGGTAGTCGTTGTCTGACTCCAGCAGGAAGGGTCCCAGCCGAAGCAGATGAAACAGATCAGCTGGAAAAATATCACACATGAAACATCTGTTTGTTAGCTTGCTTGTGTGCTTTCATACCTAAGGGGTTGTTAGGAACGTCAATCTCAGCAATTTTCTCTATGAAACCGGATCGGAGCAACTTTTAACATCCCTATACATTTTGAGTTGGGCGATCAGCGATGTCTCTACTGGTTCGCCGACAAATCTTATATAACAATAGTTCGCCATTGTTCGGTCGTTCGAGCGGTGTGTTTCTGAGAGAGAAGGGGTACCTAATGTGACTACACTTTTCTCTTACACTCTGTATATGATGTCATATAGAGCGACATACGCGGTTTCCGAAAGGAAAATCAGCTGTAACAACTTATTAAACTCTTGTCAAACTCATTCTCACCAATCACGCGCCGCTATTTTGAATTTAATCTTCGATTAATTGTTTGTCATCTGGCGGACAGACGGACGGACAGACGGACAGCGGAGGCTTAGTAATAGGGTCCCGTCTGGCACCCTTCAGGTACGGAACCCTAAAGAAACAACTATTAGTTTTTTTTTCATATAGTTTCCAATGACATTATGATGTTTTAAAAAAACAAAAAAATAAATAGCCAAGGGACGGTTTTATAACATATATTTTTTGTGGATTCAGGAAGTATCTCAAACTGTTGGAATAACTTTTTAAAGATGGGCGTTTTGCTGGACAATCGTCTTCAGTGGAATTACTGACCTTCTTAATTTTCACATCATTGACTGGCATGCTGCCAGTGCAGAAGTTGCTGAAAAAGGGGTAAGCCGCTCGAGCTTCTGAAAGTAAAGGTACGAGTTGGATCTCGGCAGCAGGCAGCAGCAGCCGACAGCAAGCAGCCGACAACAATACTGGTTTCTATGCATTTCTATGAAATACCCTACAAATCCGGCAGCATGCAGTCGGCTGCCCGGCAGCATGCTGCCGAGCTAAATGCTGCCGGGTTTGTAGGGTATTTCATAGAAATGCATAGAAACCAGTATTGCTGTCGGCTGCTAGCTGTCGGCTGCTGCTGCCTGCTGCCGAGATCCAACTCGTACCTTTATTATACTTCATTGAATTATTGTATCTTGAGCTGTTATTTTTAGCCTATTAAAGTACCCACCGAGGGGCGCAGGCTTCAACCCGGATACGAGTAATATTTTTATCCTGGCGTTTGGAGTATGGAGCGACAAAACATTTTGGGGAGTTAGGGACATCATTCTGAACAACTTTCACTATGAATGCAATTTGATCAGAGCACTTTTTTTGACATCTCAATACATTTTGGGCTGAGCGGTTATCAGATGATTTGTAAGAATTATAGATACCTAAGTGAAAAATAAAGTTGTTCTGATCAAAGTTGTCCAGAATGATGTCCTCTACTCCCCAAAAAAAATTGTCGCTCCATGGAGCTCCATACTCCAAACACCCTGTATCGTAGCGTCACACATTTTCACATTTAGGGTGGCAGAGGTACATTAGTGTCCACTTTGACGACCTCAGTGGCTCAGCGGCTGCGCATCTGCCTACCATGCGAGAGGTCCCGAGTTCGAATCCCGGCTGAGGACAAAAAAAAAACCCCAGTCTTGGATGTTTACATGTTAGTGATGTCGCTGTTTCTGGTTCCCACGAGACAGGGTATCCTAGTGTGGGGCCAGAAGCAATGTATGTGCCTGTATATGTAAATGTTTATGTCATGTGTTTACTAGCCAAGTTACTCAATAGTCCATTTTGTAACGGGGGTCTAGCCCTTCGCCGCAGCTATTCCTCACGATGTTTTCTGTCAGAACTATTCTACGGATTACATGCGCCGCGTTCCGTAACATCGACCATCGGCGCCATAATCGATTACAGCGTCTACAATGCCATTCCGAATCAGTTTTTGACGTGACAACGATATCTCAAAATGGTTGCCATGACGTCATGAATGACATCATCAACTCCGCCATATTGGGATATCATCGACCATCGACGACCATCGTCGAGAGCGTGAGCACTGATAGATCGGTCAAAGTGACAGCTGTCATTCTGTAAAGTTTAGTGGGTGTAGTCACGCACGTGCGCCGCGTGCGTGACTACACCCACGCCAGCCGCACGGCCTTCCAGGCTGCACTCGACAGCGTAGATTGGCCTCAGGTATGCATCGGGAAGACGAAGGCGGACGAACTCGCCGAATCACTTATTAATATCATAATAAACAAATCAGAAATATGCTTCCCGTATAAAATAAAGCCTAATGTGACATATAAAAATAGATGGATAACAAAAGAAATATATGACATGAAAGCTTTAATATTTGATATAATTGACATTAATAATAAATTCCCTAATAATATTGACATACAAAATAAAATAAAATATTTACAATTTCAATATGACATAAAGCTAAAATCGCAAAAAACACAATATTATACTGACATGATTACTAATAACGAAAATACAGTAAAAACAATGTGGCGTATAGTTAGTACAGAATCTGGAAAAAAGAGAACTCAAATGGATTACACTGAAATAGTAAAAACACCCAGTGGAGACAATTTTAATAACAAACAGGAGCTAGTAAATCATCTCAATGTGCAATTCGCGACGGCAGCCGCCCTGTGCGGAGCCCCGCGAGCCGACGTGGAGTGCGCGCGCGCAGCTCTACTCGCCGCGCGGGCGCCACCCGACCGCACACTGAGGTTCACTAACTTCACTCCCAAAGAAGTTTATGACATAATAAAGAAACGCGTCGCGGTAAAATCAACGAAGGACATATACAATGTATCAATAGAACTGATCCATCTGGGCGCCCCAACATTAGCGTCACCTTTATCATCATTATTTAATCTGTGCTTGCGTAATGGTACATATCCCGAAGCTCTCAAAGAAATTAAAATCAGTCCTCTTTATAAAGGCAAGGGTAAAAAAAGTGACCCAAATAATTACCGTCCAATTTCTATTATTCCCGCGATAGCCAAAATACTAGAGAACGGCCTGAGTACTCGATTGATACAGTATCTGACATCGACCGATACACTGACCGACCGCCAATACGCGTATAGACCGCACCACTCAACCACGATGCTCGCCCGTGAAGTGGTGCGACGCATTTTAGACGCTCGAGAGCAACATCTGCAAGTAGCTGTCCTGTTCTGCGACCTCTCAAAAGCCTTTGATGTCGCAGACCACAATGTACTGAGAATGAAACTCAGATTCTACGGAATCGACGGTTCAGCTCTCAGTCTACTTACAAGCTTTTTAAAAAATCGTACACAATATGTATCAGGATCAGGAGGAGACTTTAGATCCACAGGAACAACGACAGAAATGGGAGTTCCGCAAGGTTCCTCACTGTCAAACCTTGCATTCTCTCTTCTCCTAAACGATCTACCAAAAGTAACCACCGATGGTAATTTATTCATGTTTGCAGATGACGTAGCAGCGGTAGTGACAGGTAAAACTCTCGATACACTTGAAGTCACACTAAATAAAGTAGCGAACCAATTGTGGCACTGGTTCCAAATTAACGGCCTAGCGCTTAACCTAACTAAAACGCAAATAATGCAGTTTGACCTCTCTGGACACAAGAGGCGCACATTGCATGTAAACGTCAAGGGAACGCAAATAGAACAAGTTACCTCTTCTCCCTTCCTCGGCTTTATTATAGATCAGTCAATGACTTGGGAGCACCACATCCAGAAATTGTGCGGGAGGTTAGGTAGCGCATGTTTCGCCCTTAGTAGACTATCTTCAACATTACCCATGGAAGCAGTCCGAACCTGCTACTACGCTACTGTCCAGTCACTGCTACAGTACGGTATCGAGTTCTGGGGACGCGCTGCCGACTGGGAACGCGTCTTCAGACTCCAGAAGCGCGCCGTGCGACTGATGGCACGCGTGGCCCAGGATACGTCCGCCAGGCCCCACTTTGTAGCGCTCGGGATTCTAACAGTACCGTCTCTTCTAATTTCCCAAGTTGCGACACACGCTAGAATGAATTTCGATAAAATACCAAAACGAGGAGACAAACATAATCGCTCTACTAGAGGTGCAAATAAACTAGCCGGCGTTTCGTGTAGGCTGGCAAAAACAGCCAAGACAATACAGATGATGGCTCCAGACGTGTACAACGCGCTACCAGAGGAGATCACTAATGCTCCGAGCTTGCCAAACTTCAAATATAAACTAAAGAAATGGCTAGTCGAGAAGTCGTTTTATACCTACGAGGAATTTATAAAAGACAGTACCCGTACCCAACCCATACATAAGTATGGAATGTAACTACAATTAAATATTATTCTAATACTTGACTTATAATTGAATATGCAAAAAATTATTTAATTAATTAATTTAATTAATAATATGATCTTCATATGCACCTTATCTTATCTTAAATGATAATGAGGTCTGTAATATTTTTTTTTTTTTTTTTTATCTTACTGTGTATTAATGACCTGTAATTAACCAATTATCAATAAATAATGTCTTATGTCTTATGTCTTATGTCTTATGTACCGGCGGCGGTGTAAAGTTTGTTTGTTTATAACTTTAATTCATTTCTGAAGTCGTATTATTAGTATTTCTCAGCCGCAGCCTGTTCTCACTCACTTAATCAAAACCAGCTCAAAACGATGATCTAAATTGTTATTCTACAAAAGTTTGGTTAGAATGATTTGACATCTGTCAGTGTCGACGTCTACCGTCGCGTTTTATCGTTCCGAATGGATATCTGTGATAGACGCCGGTGGTCGTGATTTCGCATTCGGAACGGTCATGATGGTCGTGACGTCACGTGAGCGATGATAGCACTGGTAGCTCGTCGCGGAACAGAAGGATGATAACTTTTTAGAAAAGCGATAGTTTAATCTTACCAGCAATCCAGTTATGTGGAACGCTGTTGACGTTCACGCTGCATAATGCTAAAATAAAGATGAGAATACATATCTTGCACAAGACAGCCATGTTAACAAGCGCAATGCGATGTGCACACTGGTAAAAAATACGACGACAGTAAACCTTTATGGAAGTAGGAGAATGTTGCGAAATTAACTCATCAGGGATTTAAGTTCGTGGCATAATGTGGATATGGTCAAACTATTTTTGTACATTCTATTCGTCATACTTCGTGTATCAGATTTTGATGTGGTGGTCTTAAAATTAAATAATTCACGTCTCCAAAGATTTCACGTCTTCACCGAAGGGCACAGGCCTTTATCGATATACCAGTAAGAGTAAGCCCTTCATCACACGGCTGGTCACGCGTCGATGGTTGTTTTACGACTGCTTCTACTACTAAATACTGATTAGCCGGGACCTACACCTTGACGTGTCAATACGGAACTCGTCTACCTCATCGATAGCATTTGTCACCATCGATATTTGAAGAACTTGCATCTCCTGCGTGAGAAGTAGGCGTGTTTATTTTAATTCTTATTTAAATAGCATTAGCCGTCGACGTCTTTGTATGTATGTACTAAAAGCCTTTGTATTATAACTATTTATAACCATGACACAGGATATGTTCCGTAGGGACATCATTCTGAACAACTTTCACTATCAAACAGAAAAAAAAAAAACAAATGATCAGAGAAACTTTTACTCCTCTGTACAAATCATCTGATAACCGCTCGGCCCAAAATGTATTGAGATGTCGAAAAAAAGTTGCTCTGATCAAATCGCTTTCATACTGAAAGTTGTTCAGAATGATCTCCTCTACTCCCCAAAAAATTTTGTCGCTCGAAACTCCAAACACTCTGTATAAGCAATGCAAGCGGTTAGCGTAGGACCGTGCGAATTGGCGCTAAAGAGAAGAGGTACTTTGTTAAATTTATACCATCTTTGTAAACCTATGGAGTGCAATAAATGATTGAGTATTGAGGTCTATTACCAGTCAGTTGATCGATGTTACCTGAGGACCTATGATTAAATTTTAGGATTAAATGAGGCCAGAGTTTACAATTTTGAGTGCCTTTGTGACACAAAAAAATTCAGTATATTTTGCTGTATATTTCAGTATAATTGCTCAAGTTTTGGGCAACGGAAGTTTTTAATGGTCGATTATGCTGAAGGTTTATTTTCGCTGAAAACTTTCGCGACAAACGATGATATCATCAAGTATGGTCGTATAGTTACGAGGAGTTCATTAAATTAAAATAACTTTTCTGTATGGCCATGGAATAAAATACAGTTTATTGAACTTATAAATCCTATATGATAACTATGTACCTTTGCGTAGTAAGAACATTCGTTTTAAAATATAGTAACCAGACTCTCTATTGCCATAAAAAACCCAGTCCACTCCATTTTATCCAAGCACAGAGTAAATAAAGTACATAAGACATTTATTTATTTTAAACATGTACAAAACACTTTCAGGATTTTCCTGCAATCGTAACTTGTTATCTGCTTGGGTTTTACGTGAAGTTGTAAATTTGATGGCTAATAATATAGACGACCACTTTCCTGAGGCCTCTGCAAAACAAAACCTCGGTCAGTTATTCTGGAACAATGAGCTTGTTCTAAGTATAGGAGAGGCCAGGCTACAGTGGCTTCCCGGCACATTCCTGGCCTACAAGCCTGCAAATTTGTCTGTCACGTGTGTTAGCTATTACCACTTCTTGGCCTCATTTTGTTTTGTTGACTGAATTGTTAAATCTTGTTCACAAGGACGGAAACAGAACTGTATAATTATTTATTTATGTAAATAGCGGAACTGTACGTCCCGGTACTTTTTTGGGTTCCGTACCCGAAGGGTGCCAAACGGGACCCTATTACTGAGACTTCGCTGTCTGTTCGTCCGTCCGTCCGTCCGTCCGTCCGTCCGTCTGTCACCAGGCTGTATCTCATGAACCGTGGTAGCTAGACAGTTGAAATTTTCACAGATGATGTATTTCTGTTGCCGCTTTAACAACAAATACTAAAAATCAAAAGAAATTTAATATTAAGTGGGCTCCCATACAACAAACGTGATTTTTTCGCTCATTTTTGCTCGATATTGATAATGGTAGCAGGTAGAAGCTTAAAATGTTCACAATATATTGAGTATATTATTTACTTAAAAAATAAATAATTAAATTTTAATTAAATTAATATTTAGGGGGGCTCCCATACTTTTTTTTTTTGCGGTTTTTTATAGATAATGGTACGGGACCCTTCATGCGCGAGTCCAACTTGGCCGGTTATTTAGGTTTGCTTTCAGACAATTTATTCGAAACAAATTTTAAATGTGGTGCATACACTCGTTGGTTCTGTCCTCGAATAAACCCACACCAAAAGTGTACTCAGGCATGGTCTATTGGCAAGATTGGCACTGCTAAGTAAGTTCATATATGAACGTCTCTTTTCAATGTATGTGTAGGTCCGATTATCATTGAGACTACGGACACCAATGACTCAATTACTATTAATACTAATTGAGCCAAATTAATTCTAGCCAGTTTACCCTCCAAACTATATACCAAACATTTACTTGAAGTTACTTATACTTACAATTTGGTGTGCTAACTCCTAGTATACAAGTTATTCTTTCCAATATTCTTTTCGTTTCGTTCCTTGAATTGCGATTCACATCAATAAGAAGCTTTCTAACATGTCTCCGGATAATACGTACAATTTACTCACTTACTATGGAACGTCACGGACCTGAATAAATCCGAGAAGATTTGGCACCAACAATACACCCTTAGCAAATAATAAATTACTTTGTGAATAATGCATGAAGCAGTCCAAACATTTTATCGCTTAGATGACTTTTTCTGAGCATTTAGCTGACTAAGTCGCCGTGCCCCGGCCAGTAAGTAGCTGTGCCCCGGCCAGTAAGTGGTGCTCATAGAATTTTAATAATGGCCACTGAACGTTTTCGACACGATCGCAAAAGTATAAGGGCCTGGGTATCGGACGATGTGACAGGAAGTCGGAAATCCTGTTCACATTGACAATTGGAAAGGAGTGAAGCGCAGTGAGATATCGCTAGAACGGAAGTGTCGACGTGTTTAGCCGTAGCAATGATTTCTCTATTATACTAGTCTCTACATCTTTAGTGAAGCTATCTCGGGAACGTGCACAGGCTTATGAATGTCGATGAAGCACGAGATGTATGCCAGGATCGCACTCAAAATAATAAAACAAAAATAAAATTAAAATATATTATGCCCTCCCGGTGATTTGAATTCACCATTGAGTGATTTGATTTGATTGAGGTGATTGAATCACATACCGGCTGAGCTGCCACAACGATGTGGGTTGACGCAAAATATACCATTATTGAAATGCGTGGGTGCATCAAAACAAGTCTCTTGTATGGGGACCCCCTTCTTCTCGTATTTCAGTATTTATTTATTTATTTAATTGGTTGTTGTTGCGGCAACAGATATACACATTCTGTGAAAATTTCAACTTTCTAGCTATTACGGTTCGTGCTCTAGGACCGCTGACGGACGGACGGACAGACGGAAAGCGGAGTGTAATAGGGTCCCGTTTGGCACCCTTCGGGTACGGTACCCTAAAAAGCGATTATGTAAATATCTCTAAAAAATCATGTCTTTTATTGTTAACATAACCATAACCATAGAGTAATAAACTAATAACATTTTTACATACCATGCACATACATTGACCCAACACTGGGGTCGTGGCGTGGCTAAGACCAGGGGTATTATTATTTTCTACCCTAAGCAGGGATTCGAATTAGAACCTGGGACCTTGCTTGGGAGGCAGAGCCTTGACCCTACACGCCACAGAGTTCGAAATACCCTTATATACATAAAGAAGCTGTTTACAGTTTCCTTCACTTTCATGACGTACCGGGATTAAAGGCACAAAGTCCTTCCCAAAGGGATTTTTCGGACCTTTTTTTCACGGAAAATCCGCTGTGAATACACATCTATCTATAAACTGGCAGAAAATGATCGCCATGAGCATAACCCGTAAGTTTGGGACCGGATTTACTGCTGAATTTTACTATTACCAAAGGGCCATAACATGTATCAAAATCTATACATAATGCATAGCGGTAAAGGAAAATTGACAAATATTTAAATAAAGCCTGCCTTTTTCTCTGGTAATAATTTAAATTAGGCGTTTCTAAACTTACTGTAGCTGATTATCATGGACATAAATCAAAGTACTACGATTTTACTTTACGTTTTTTAATGATTAAAATATTGAGGTGCGGTAAAGAGTACAGAGCGTGAAGTCGAGTCTGATGTCGAGAGAATGTGATGTGGCGGAGCGCAGGCAGGCAGAGGCTCCCTCTCCCTCCTCGCCCCTCGCACCTCAGGTGCCGTCGCAGACATCCTGGGGGCCGTTGGAAGAAGCAGAAGGTCCCGGAGAATCCGCTGGAGCTGGAGCTGCTTCCAAGTCTTCTTCGTGCAGTGGACACACTTTATTAAGCGCCCGGCGTTCTATGCCTCTATATGTCAGGAAATCGGCAACACGACAGACACCGTCCTTGCCAGGATATAATTGATGAACCCGGCCAAGTCTCCACTTCATTGGAGGAAGGTTATCTTCTTTGAATACAACCATAGAATCCTTCTTTAGCTCTTTATAAGGAGAGCGCCACTTTGTCTTCTTCTGAAGTTCGGAAAGATACTCATTTTGCCATCTCTTCCAAAAGTTTTGTCTCAAGACCTCGATCAGATGATATCTGTTTCTTATCTTCTTCTCATCAGCAGCAGGGGGCGTTGGCAGCGACGTCAGGGACCGCCCGATCAAGAAGTGGCCTGGGGTGAGAGGAGAAAGGTCTTGTGGGTCAGATGATAAGGGAGTTAGGGGTCGGGAGTTGAGGATCGCTTCAATTTGCGTGAAAAGAGTACTCAACTCCTCGTACACCAGGTTAGCATTACCTACTATTCGCTTTAGGTGATATTTTGACATTTTAATATTGGCTTCCCAAATCCCACCGAATGTAGGTGAATAGGGGGGTATAAATTGAAACTTTATGCCTTCATCAGCTGTGTATTTATAAATAGATTTTAGGCTTGACTGCAACATCCTAGTCAACTCATTATTTGCTCCAACGAAATTCGTGGCATTATCGCAATAAATTTGATTAGGTTTCCCCCTACGCGAAATAAATCTACGAAGGCAGGAAATAAAAGCATCAGTACTCAAATCGCTAACAATTTCTAAATGGATGGCTTTTGTACTGAAACAAATAAATAAGCAAAGGTAACATTTTGTAATGCGATTACCTCGGCCTTTTTTACTGGAAATTAGGAATGGGCCTGCAAAGTCTGTGCCACAGACTTGAAATGGATAGTTCGGTGTTACCCTACTCGATGGCAAGTGGCCCATCAACGGCTCCATGGTTTTGCCTCGAAATCGTGTACAGATTACACATTGGCGTAATATTTTACGTGCCAATACCCTCCCCCCGAGAGGCCAAAACTGATCTCTAACGGTAGCCAGGAGCAGTTGAGGGCCAGCGTGCAGCAGGCGCAGATGCTCGGCTCGCATCAATAACTTAGTGAAGTGATGTTTTCCATCTAACAACACAGGGTGTTTCTTAGCGAAGTTGAAGTCTGCGTTGTTGAGCCGACCACCTACTCTCAGCACGTCCTTCGAGTCGATGAAGAGGGATAGCTGTAACAAGTTAGGCGAGGTAAGTATTTTTTTATTTTTTAATGTTATTATTTCTTTCAGGAAACACTCCGATTGAGCGCATTTTATAAGGTAAGTAAGTGAGTTTTCAAGTTCATCGTGACTCAAATGTCCAGTTATTTTATTTGAATTATTTTTACAATTATTTATGAATCTAAACACATATGCGTATATTATTTTTAGTTTTGATGAACTTGAATACTTTTCAAAGTTAATGAAGTTATTCTTTTCAGGTGCTAAATGGGTATTAAGTGCCTTTAATTCTGGTAAGTTGGTGATTTGTGTGTTGGGAATTAGAGGCCATTGCGACTCATTATTTTTTAAGAAATGAGGGCCTTCCCACCACAAAGAAGAATCTTTAAGTCTACTGGGGTCTACACCCCGCGAAGCCATGTCTGCTGGATTATCACCAGTCGGTACATGTCTCCACGAATCATGGGAAGTTAGTTCGCGAATTTCGATGATACGATTGCAAACAAAAGTTTTCAGCACTTTTGGTTGTGTTCTTATCCAACCCAGAGTGATGGTGGAGTCAGACCAAAACACTTTAATTTCTACCGATTTTCTTAGTGCTTCACAGACTTTATGAGCCAGTCGAGCGCCTAATAAAGCCGCGCACAGCTCAAGACGCGGAACGGTAAGATTTTTAAGGGGCGCGACTCGTGTCTTCGCACAAAGAAGCTGAATGTTTACGTTATCGGAGCTGTCCACCGTTCGTATGTACACACACGCGGCGTAAGCTTCTAGCGAGGCATCCACGAAGCAGTGCAGCTCGCGTCTAACTGGAGATGAACACAGCACGTATCTTGGAACCGAGACTGTAAGTAAAGCATCAAGATTATGTACATGCCCCTTCCAGATCTTAGCCAAGTTATGGGGCACCGGTTCATCCCATGTCAATTTAAGTTGCCATAGCCCTTGCAATAAAATTTTCAAAGTTATCGTACAAGCACTAAGGAGGCCCAGCGGATCGAAAATTTTGCAAGTGTTAGAAAGAATGATCCTTTTGGTTACTTTCTCTGATGGTTTATCAAGATTTATGGAAAAGGTTAAAGTGTCAGTGTTAGGAGCCCACTGGACGCCTAGAACAGTACATTCTTTACTAAGGTCGAGTGACTCTGACGAAGTTGAATTATTTATTGCTTGTGGACAGTTAGTTCTGAATTTATGTAGAGGAAAACATGCAGAATTGAGAACCTCCGTAACGATTTTATGTATATGTGCTACACCATCCTCACTGTCTGCCCCAGTCAGCATGTCATCCATGTAAAAATCGCGTTTTATTACTTCCGATATTACCGGGTCAGAACATTCAAGTGCTAACTGATGCAAACAGCGAGTACTCAAGTATGGTGCAGAGGCAGTACCGTAAGTTACAGTATTTAACTGTAAAACATCGAGAGGCTGATTTCTGTCTTTCCTCCATAGAATCAACTGCAAGTGACGTTGTGATTCGTCGATTAGGATCTGGCGATACATTTTTTGTATATCACCTGTAATTACGTATTTGTGTTCACGGAACCTGATCAAAATATTAAATAAATCATCTTGAACCACAGGTCCGATGTGTTGAATGTCGTTAAGCGATTTACGATTTGAAGACGGAAAAGACGCGTTAAAAACAACTCGTAATTTTGTCGTTTCACTACTTTCCCTTATTACGGCGTGATGGGGTAAATAATATCCGAAATTAGGCTTGTCGGTTTTAGATAAATGCCCCATGTTGTCGTATTCGTCAATGAAATTGCAATACTGTAATTTAAGTTCAGGATTTTTATCAAATCTTTTTTCTAAGCTATAGAACTGCTTGGCAGCTAGCCTGTAAGAGTCCCCGAGGGTCGTTTCAGGATCTTCCTTAAACGGCATTTGTACGCAAAATTTTCCGTCCTCCAATCGCTTAGTATGTTTAAGGAAGTGTTCCTCACAATAGTCATCGTCGGGTGATGTGAACTTTTTCGTCATGGGCACTTCTTCCAGTGTCCAAAATTTTGTTAGGTTATCATTAATTTCTTTTGTGAAATTACAATGTATTTTGTGAGGGACTGGAGTGACAGTTTTGTCAATAATGCTCAAGGGTCCCGCTACAATCCATCCAAATTTAGTGAGCTGAAGAACAGGCATATTAGGACCTAAGCTCATTTTTTCTGCACACATTATGTTAAAAAATATGTCTGCCCCGAGTAATAGGTCGATGTCTGATGGTTCACAGAACTGGGGATCAGCCAGTTTTAGGTTTTTAGGAATATTTAGCTGTGAAACATCGACGGGAATGTTGGGCAGCTGACCTGTTATCTGAGGCACAATTAGGCAGTGAATGTTTGAATCAAATGACCCCAATAAAGAGGAGATCGACACGTGACAGCTATCAGAAATAGGTACTTGTACATTGTTAATGCCCGATATGATTATGTCACCGGAATTACGATTAACTGTACCAATTTTATTCTTCATGTCCTTCGTCATAAAGCAGGACTGGCTGCCAGCGTCTAAAAGCGCACGAGCAATGTAAGTTTTATTGTTTTCAGGGTTGGTGACCTTAACTAAAGCGGTACCAAGAAGAACTTGCTTCTTCTGAAAGACGTGTGGATTTTCTGTGGATTTTAATGCCACGGTCCCCGTCGACTGTACGGACATAGTCACGGGCATGTTTTGTTCCGGGATCTGTCGATGTAACATTGTATTATGTTTTTGATTACATAATCGACACGAACCTAGACGGCATGTGGACTCATTATGTCCCCTTCTTAGACAGTTAGAGCAAAGCTTTAACCTGGAAACTTCGCTCAACTTTTTCTCAAGTGGAATCGATTTAAAGGATTCGCAATCTATAATTCTATGACATTGATTACAAAAAGGGCATGACATCGACCCTGCAGGCTTTGACGGATCTGAAGCGAGGAAACTTTTGGCATGATATTTAGGCAATGCATTTTTGTTTTCATTGTTATTATTATTAGGATAGGAGGGTTTTTTATATTCAGTTTTTTCGCCTCTGTTAGCCTGCATGGTCTCAAGAATGTCAGCACGATTACGGAGAAAGTCAATAAAGCTAGATAAAGGTGGCGTGTCTGAAAGATCGTTCCTATATTCTTCCCATTTGGTGCCCGTCACGTTATCTAATTTAGAGGACACCATGTAGATGATTAAGGTGTCCCATTGGTCGACTGGTTGACCAAGAGTACATAGCGCTCGCAGATTTTTTGTGACAACGTCGATTAAGTAACGGATGCACTTATACGATTCCTTTGTAATAGGATCGATCTTAAACAGCGCCTTTAGATGATTATTAATCAATATTTTTTTGTTATTGTATCTTTGGCACAATAGATGCCATGCTACCTTGTAATTTTCTGATGTGAATTCGATAGCCTTTATGACTAAAGCTGCGCTCCCAGTTAAGGATGAGCGTAAGTAATGAAATTTGTTTATATTAGGGACGGAATCATTTTCATGAATCAGGGATTCAAATGTGTCTCTAAATTCCAACCACGCAAAATAATTTCCATCAAAGATTGGAAGTTTAATGATCGGTAATTTGATATTAAAAATTTCAGGATTAGAGCAACCAATATCATTAGCATGGAATTTATTTTCTGCCTTCTGGACATTGCAGGGGTGCGATTTTATTAAGGTTTTAGCAGCTGCAATGCTAGAATAGAATCGGGATTCAGTTTGTTCCCTTTCCTTGGGTTGATCAGTGTTAGTCGGGTTTAGGATTTCTATTTTGAGTTGGCATTTGTCATATTCCTCAAACAACGCTTCCAATTTTACTAATCGAAAATTCAATTCAGCTATGTCAGATTCGGATATTTTCTCAATTTTATGTTTTTGATATTGTAAAAGAAGATTTTGAAAATTAGTTACTCGGCCTTTAATTGAACCACGCTGCGTGATTAATTCTTTAGTTTCCTTGGAAGCGTCCATCTCAGGTATTTGATCGGCTGGATTAGTAGACATCGTATGGGAAAATCAATCAAATCTGTATCGGTAGATTGAAGTTAAGTAGGTTATAAGTATTTAATTAGGTATACGTAGGTACTAGCTACTGATTATGATGAACGTTTGAGCAAATCAACAAGTTAAGTAAGATAATTATGTGCATCAAACCCAAACGCGCAGATATCCAGTTGACTCGGGAACAGTTCACACAACAGCAAAATGAAGTAGGTATGTAAGCGAAGCGTAGAAGGCACAAAGCAAGCAGTGATGATGACACACAGCAGCACAGGTAAGGTAGGTAGCTGGGTAGCTGGTATATTGCTTCGTGCGCATCGAACGTTCCAGCACCTGGAATCGTTAGCAGAAAATATCCCTTTCAGTAAGCTAATAACAAGTGATTCGTGCAATGTGTATGTGTACCTACACGTTTGTTAAGAAAACAATTATTTTATTATGTAAGTAATTATTATATTAGGAATGCGAACTAAGATAATTTACGGCGCAAGAATAACATTAATGTTAAGTACCTATGAGTTCTAATTTGAAAGTGTATGTAATGTATAATAATAATGTATAACGACGTACCCAATGTATTTATGTAGTGTATACGTAATGTATATTGTGCTATACGTTAAGTAGCACTGTGTTATGCTTAGGAAGCACGAATTTAGTTATGTAATTAAGGATATTATGTGCTATACGTTAAGAAGCACTGTGCTATGCATAAAGAAGCACGAAATTAGTTATGTAATGAATGATATGACAAACAACGCGTGGATAGGTACCTACCAACAGGCGACACGTATCACGCTCTTAGCAAGTGATTTTAGGTCTAAGCTAATGTATGAATAGGCAATAGCTATTTTGCACAAGTTGCCCAGCTGCACTTTTAACACAAATCGAAGGAATTAACGAAGGAAGGAAGTAAGAAAGGAAACAGGCACTCATCTGATGCAATCCTCGGGCGGTCGGTCCTTTGTTCGTCGCGGTGCGCAGCGGTCAATCCGGTCAAGTGTTGATCGCCAAATACGAATATGTAACGTATTATTTATTCGTTGTCCTGTCACGGTCGCCAAATTTTATGTAGCTGATTATCATGGACATAAATCAAAGTACTACGATTTTACTTTACGTTTTTTAATGATTAAAATATTGAGGTGCGGTAAAGAGTACAGAGCGTGAAGTCGAGTCTGATGTCGAGAGAATGTGATGTGGCGGAGCGCAGGCAGGCAGAGGCTCCCTCTCCCTCCTCGCCCCTCGCACCTCAGGTGCCGTCGCAGACACTTACCTTCTTGAAAAATGTCTGACTGACAAAAGTTTAACTATCAAAATATCAATAATGATAAATAATATAAGATAAGCCCTACACGCGTGGATTGACATCTCGTAGGGGTTGGCTGGTATGTGAAAGAAATTCCATTCGTTCTGCTCTTAAAATGGGACTTAAGTGGACAAACTTGTTCAGGGGATTTTGAAGGACCTACTGCCGTAAAGTAGTATACTTTATTCTGTGCTCTTTAGAAACCTCGAGGAAGGAACTGTAGAGTTATACTGGACATAATAGAAAGGTGTAGGTACATATTTTAGAAGGTGTTAGGTTGAAGAATGTTTTTCTATCTGCATAATTCGATAGCTACTGCGATGGGCTTACCTCCTCAGTCCTCAAGCAAAATTAAGTATGAATAACTGGCTCAAAGCACGGCATTTGATGCGAGCATTCAGTATGGGCCAGGAGGTAATTTGTATAAATTGAAAAAAAAATGTTTAAAAGATGCTCTAATCAAATTAGTTTTAAAAATTGTGTGTTGCATACTTCAGTAGCTTATTTGATTACTCTTTATTATTCTGTGTTTGATGCCTATATCTTGGTAACATATGATCGAAGGTCCGTAGCCGTACGTAGTTTTGTACAATAGCTTTGTCTGGACGACGAATGTTGGCACAGCTAGTGCGTGAGCAAGTGAAATAAGCGAGTGCGAGTAGGACTCGCGGACCAAGGGTTCCGATCACATTTGGAGCGTGTGGGTTTCCACATAAAGAACTGAAATGATGTCATCCATGAAAACCGAATTAGATATTTTTGCAGAAAGACAGAAAGTTGCAGTTTTCAATTTTTTTCCTTTACTTTTGCTATAAGACCTTACTTTGTGCCAAATTTAATGATTGTAGGATAACGGGAACCGTAGTAGCGTTCGATTGCGTTGACCTAGAAGGTTAATTTTTTCACAGCTATATGCGGCCAAAGACCTAAATAATAAACCGGCCAAGTGCGAGTCGGACTCGCGCACGAAGGGTTCCGTACCATTATCTATAAAAAACCGCAAAAAAATAAATAAAATATGTTTTGGAGCCCCCCTGAATATTAATTTAATTTTAATTTAATTATTTATTTTTTAAGTAAATAATATACTCAATATATTGTGAACATTAAGCGTCTACCTGCTACCATTATCAATATCGAGCAAAAATGAGCAAAAAGACACGTTTGTTGTATGGGAGCCCCCCTTAATATTAAATTTCTTTTAATTTTTAGTATTTTTTGTTATAGCGGCAACAGAAATACATCATCTGTGAAAATTTCAACTGTCTAGCTACTACGGTTTATTAGATACAGCCTGGTGACAAACAGACGGACGGACGGACGGACGGACGGACGGACAGACAGACAGCGAAGTCTCAGTTTGGCACCCTTCGGGTACGGAAACCTAAAAATTGATATTCAGCTTGATACGCTTATGCGTTCTCGATATAAAAGGTCTTGACACATGGACGGACGGACAGACAACAAAGTGATCCTATAAGGGTTACTTTTTTTTCCTTTTAAGGATCGGAACCCTAAAAAGGCCTGTAAAAAGTCATGGCAAGGGTAATGGTAATGGCTTTACCTTTCGTGATTCATGAAACGTGACCTCAAATTTTGTCCGTGGTCAGAATCGTTAAGGGGTTGCAATTACCATACTTTTTACTGAATCAAAGAGACTTCCAATAAAATGTGAAATTTTCATTTGAAAAATTTTTTTTTTTTTTTCAACGTCCACTTTTACTGCGATCTGTCATCTGGGACATTTATCAGTAGTTTTGTTTTGTTAAATATGGACAGACTTGTAGGCATGGAACCAGTGTCCCATGCTGGGTTATTTTTGAAAAAAAAAAAAATGCGAATGCTTCCAAGAGTATCTTTCTAAAAGTTTTCCTCTCACTTCCCAATAATCCTCAGGAATCGTGGAAAAATATGGAACGGGATGGAACTATCGATATATCGATATCGATTCAGTTCCTGCCGTCTCACCTGGGAAATAGGAACTACCAACAAAGTTGAAGAACTATTGGAAATATCAAGATAATTGAAGTAATAGTTGTGGTTTATCTAACGTAATAATAATTATTAAATTATAGATAACATTAATTAAATCAAATTTTATATCATATTCATTATATATATATCATTTTAAATGATGAAATGAATAAATAAAAAATGTTTTAACTAGTTAAATCCAACTAAGATATTAAATTAATAATATTTATAGTACAACAATATTATTTAATATTATTTATAGTACAACAATAACAAATAATGTGCTACAGGCGAATTGTTGTAAGTTCTAAAATGTAGGTGAATAAACTTAAATGGAGCTTGCATGTCTTGCATGTTTGCTTTTTTTTAAACAAATTAAAATGTAATGTAATAACTACTTAATTTTTGCTTAATAATTTCAAAATTGTAAAAATAACAGTAATATAGCGGTATATTCATTAAATAACTATAGATTTGTATTATTATGTGCTCCTTGTAAAGTGTGTCAGTAATGCTGTATACACATGCTTTTGGCGTTGCAGACGGAAATGTTTGTTCTAATCTTAATGTTGTAATGTTTGTCTGTACTGCTGTTTTGTGTATTAATAAATAAATAAAAATAAAAATAAAATATTTGATGTGTTGAGAATATTTACTTAAGAACGTGAAGAGGACTGATGCCTATATTACAGGTTTTCTATAAAACCTAGTTTAGGTATCAGGGAGCTAAACTTTGCAAATGTACACAACTGCTTTGTAATATGTTCCTAATTATTTAAGTTGCAATGTAATACTTTTATTGAAAAATTAACTATTATCTTATCTATCTTATCTTAGTTAGGACCTCTTGGGTCTTATCTTACTACAAAATAAACGGTCAAGTGCGATTAGGACTCACGCACCAAGGGTTCCGATCACACTTGGAGAGCGTAACATGTCATTGTGTAATAAGGTTTTCACATAAAAAACTAAAGTATTATGTCATCCAGGTGAACCAAATTAAATATTTACGTACGAAAACAGAAACTTGCAGTTTTCAGATATTTCCTTTTAGGAAAATTATGAAATTGAGTGAGTAAGAGCTAATTTTACCAACGAAGAGTAAGTTTTTATTCTAGAGTATCTTTTAATTTTTCACAGAATGACCTCATTTTGAACTGTCATTGTCATACAAATTATCCCCGGGATAGTTATTTTCGCATAACTTTTTGTTAGTAAATTCCAGCGATGCCCAAATACATCATGTCTAAAAAACAAACATAGCATTACTTCTCTTCACATACGGGGTGGTATAACCGTGGTAGCTAGTCAGTTGAAATTTTCACAGATGATGTATTTCTGTTGCCGCTATAACAACAAATTCTAAAAAACAAAATAAATTTAATATTAAGGGGGGCTCCCATACAACTAACGTTATTTTTTTGCGGTTTTTTATAGATTATGGTACGGAACCCTTCGTGCGCGAGTCCGACTCGCACTTGGCCGGTTATTTATTAATCTTCTTGCTGTACCATCAAATACGAGAAAATTCTTTCTCCCAAGTTGAAACTGCTTAAGCTAAGCTTAAAACTTTTATCCTAGCCCTCAGTAATCCCACAACTTGAGACACTTTACAGTTTCCGATGACTGGTTACCCGATGTTGGCTAAGAGCGTGTTCCCACTATGACGACACGATAAAATTGATCGTTGGACGACCGTCTCGTAATGACCACAAATAGTCGCGTACGATGGTTAAATCGTATCGCCATTTTAGTGGTACGATGAAATAAACGGAACGACTATCTGTCGTGTAGTCAAAGTGGAAACGCGCTCTGAGACGAAGTTTTCCGTCGCTAGAATTTTTCACGCCATTCGTTTCGCTACCGTATCGATCAAATAGCTTAGTCACCTCGATATATCTTGGCGAGACGCTATTAAAGAGCATTTTTAGCGTCTTTTAGCTACACTAGTTTTTGCCAAGGACTTCGATTTCTTGGAACTCTTAAAATTGCAACGATATTTTTTTTATTTAAAAAGATAATCCATCTACGCTTACGCAGATCAATCTTTGACAAAGTATGTAAAGATTGGTAAACTACGTTAAAATGGCGCACCGCTCCGCATGACTATTATAAGAATAGGAACGAAGGAAATGTTTAGGGCAAAACACGCGGTAGAAGGACATGAAATATAATTAACAAAGTTAAAAACTAAAAATAACCGGCCAAGTGCGTGTCGGACTCGCGCACGAAGGGTTCCGTACCATTATCTATAAAAAACCGCAAAAAAAATAACGTTAGTTCTATGGGAGCCCCCCCCTAAATAATAATTTAATTTTAATTTAATTATTTATTTAACAGAAATACATCATCTGTGAAAATTTCAACTGTCTAGCTACCACGGTTCATGAGATACAGCCTGGTGACAGACAGACGGACGGACGGACAGACAGCGAAGTCTCAGTAATAGGGTCCCGTTTGGCACCCTTCGGGTACGGAACCCTAAAATAACGACTTCGAGACCTTATTACTCAATCCTCTCTGCTTGCGTTGCGAATGTCGTTTAAAAACACGAACACGAGCCTACATCTGCGTTCTGTTCTGGCTGATAAGTCCACACAATTACACAATAACTTGAAGTCCCTTTAGTCAGCCCAAAGTCGCAGAAAGGAAACAATATGTGATTTTGTTTACCGCTATTACGTTAGGACATTATACTTTTCAGATGTTTTGATGTATTAATCAAACTACTGGACCGATTCCTGATTTTCAAAAAATGGGACCATGCTTATGAGTAACCCTTTCAAACCATTTTTTTTTTTAAATCGGTTCATAAATAGTACCAGTTTCGATGTTACACCCATTAAAAATAATAATGATAAAAAATATAATAATTCACCAAGTTAAAAACTTAAAAGAAACCGACTTTATGTTCAGAGTGATTCCGTACTACTTCAGTACATTTCGGGCCCAGCGCATAGCTGATCTGTATGGTGGAGTGAAAAATAAAGTTGCTCTGATCAAGTCGGTCTCGTAGTGAAAGTTATTCGTAATGAAGGGACATTACGAATAACTTTCACTACGGGACCGACTTGATCAGAGCAACTTTATTTTTCAGCAACACTTTTTCAGCTTGTACACCCTTTTCTGTTACACCCTGTATTTAACGAATAAACGATCCTAACAGCTAGAATTTATTGACCATGACTATAAGCACCAAAAAGATTGGATGTATAATGTCATCCAGGTAAAAAAAAAAAAACTTCACAGCTTTTTCATGTAGAAACCTAACTACTGGACCGATTGCTGATTTTTGAAAAACGGGACCAAACTATTGGGCTTCCCTTTCTAACAAAGAATTAAGTTTCGAATTCGGTTCACAAATAATACCAATTTAATAAATTAATTTAACACACACAAAACAAAAACACAACCGAATTGATAACGGAACCCCCTCCTTTTTTGAAGTTGGTTATCATTACTTCATAGCTGCGGCGGCGATGGGCTAGCCCCCCGTCACGCAAATTATATAACTGGCTAAAAGCACAATTTTTTTTTTCCCACCCCGTATGGGAAAAAGGTGTGACTATGCAGTATGTATAATGTAATGATAATGGAAGCTCAAAAAGGTACAAACGATTCATCATTAGCACTTTCACCGGGGGCCATTAGAAACCTAAAACGATGTTAGGGCATCTAACAGAAAATGTATCATAGTGTGACTACAATGGACCGCCTCGAGGGAATTGGAGAGAATTTCAAACGCAATCAATCATTGCCTAACAAAAAGTTCAGTAGAAGGGAACCTATCGTGAATAGCCGCAACCACTGATGTCACAGACTTGCAGATATGTGTTGTTGTAGACACATAAATACATCTATTCAATTATCTATAGGAAAGGAAAATACCCATGAAGGAACTTCATGGGTATTTTCCTTTAAGTATGCACTAGTTTATGTAGTCTATTGATTTGTAAGTAATAATTATATGTTTTGTACACATGGGTCCACTCCTGCTCAGCAATCCACCTGTCTCATCCCTATTTGGTTTGCTGGAAGAGATCTTTTATTAGAGATAAGCTCGCCTTTGTACACGTTTTCTATGTTTTTTACTGTCCTATGTAACTATTTGTGTGCAATAAAGAAATTATGATATTATGAACTTCGTTGTCCGTCTTTTCAAAACCTCAGGGCAACCATAAGGAAAGCCAGTCACCTCAGTCGCGCATTTTACCACAATTTAATGTCAAATTTCGCGACTCAATGAGATTTCGCGCCGCGCGCGACCGGTAACACGTAGCAACGGGCAAGACACGTTGAATTTGAGTCGCGAATTTAGACGTTTCGTGTGACTCGTGTGACAAGTTTGACAACATCTTCGGATGGTGCATTTCATTTGCGAGTTGCGCCTCTTGACAGTTGAAACATATTGAGTTGGTAAAACGATGCACGCGTTTTAAGTCGCAGGTGCCACGCGACTTGAGTGGCGTTGCCTTATAGTAGCCCTGCAGAGGTATGACCAAGAAGGTATAAAGTTGCAATTAATATTAAGTACTTAGCAGGTGCGGGTGCTCCGTGGTCTAGCGGGTTTCACATTGCTTCTCACGCAGGAGATGCAGGTTCGAATCCCGGTGCTGACCATGTACCAATTAGATGATTAATTTGTCTTAAGTACATTATTGGACACTCCGTGTTTCGGATGGCACGTTAAGCTGTAGGTCCCGGCTACTATCACTACTTCGTAGTATGTAGTAGTCGTAAAACCCCTCCACCAACCCGCACTGAGCCAGCGTGATGGAGTATGGCCCAATCTTACTCAGATCCGGGTAAAGGCCTGTGCCCGTCGGTGGGGACATTAATGGGCTACGGGCAAGACACTTAGACTTAAGTAGAAATACATAACATTGTATTTTTAAGGCTCTGATATTTTAAAAGAGGTACGGGGGAGGTTTCTTGCCCTTCTTTGCTCCATCCCTAAGCCCACAACTTCCGAACGGGCGGTAGTATACAAAAATATTAATATTATATTGACGTTGACTAAGTAATATGTATGATTTTATGGTCAATAAAAATTTTGAACTGAACTGAACTGAACTACATTTAATTTACTTTTACTTAGCAGGTGACAGGTATGTGGTCTCTTGGAGCTGTGAAAATCAAACTTCTATACCGTCAAGCTTTGCTGAATTTGCTTGATACTCGCACGGGAATAGAAACAAGTTAAGATACTTCGTCTTGTTGGCATAAGCCGGCCCCTAGACAATAAATTAAATTGCGCAATATTTCGAATTGTGCAATTTATTGCGGCCCCTAGACGATCAATTAAATTGCTCAAATATTTAATAGAGTACAGTTATACTTAGTACAATAAAATATTTGCGCAATTTAACTGATCGTCTAGGTGCCATAATAAATTGCATAATTCGAAATATTGCGCAATTTAATTGATCATCTAGTCTATAGGGGCCGCGTAAGTCACGAAGCAAAGTAGCCCACTTGAGGAACCGCATTTGTTTGGCCCCGGAACCATCGGTGCACGAGTTCGACTCGCACTTGGCTGGATTTCCTAGACGTTCATTTGTTTGTTCATTTCTCATTGAGTCTTCCATCAGGCACGTATCGATATTTGTCGCAAATTGCAACTTATAATTTTGCCTCACGGCTTATTCTATAGCTAGCTCGTTATATATTTGTATGTAGAGTTCGAAGCTCAGGTTCAAAACCTTATTACACATAAATATAGCGAATTGATTAACAAAATCTCTCAGTGATACACTGACAAGCAAATGCTGATAAGTAAGTAATATTTGGTAAAGTTCGTGCGTCTTGCATAAGAATGCACCTCAAGTGTGGCGTGAGATTCGTTCATTGGTAGGTATTGCCAGTAATAATTTTATTGGAAAAATTGCGAAAATGGGCAATACTTTGCCCCTTATGGGAAAAAGCGTGACACAAATGCGGGGTGGCCGAGGCGCACGCCCACTTACGAAATTAATAACCCATCAGCTTCTATCCATAACTGCAGATTTGAGATTGCTAGTGTCAATTTTGACATAAAGCATAAATATAGCGCTACTGTCAAATGTAATCCGTAATCTGCAGATTACGGATAGAGATAGGTTATTGGATTCAATTCAATTCAATTCAAAATTTTTATTGACCATAAAATCATACATATTACTTAGTCAACGTCAATATAATATTAATATTTTTGTATACTACCGCCCGTTCGGAAGTTGTGGGCTTAGGGATGGAGCAAAGAAGGGCAAGAAACCTCCCCCGTACCTCTTTTTAAAATATCAGAGCCTTAAAAATACAATGTTATGTATTTCTACTTAAGACTAAGGAAATACACCGAGGAGAGACGTACTGACTCAGTCCATCGCCCCTCTTTGGATTTCTGTGCGCTGAGATGGTAAAGACCATGCAGTTTTGTCATCTAAATATTCTTTTACACTGTAATAAGACTTCTTCAATAGGCCGTTTTTGACATAGTTTTTGAACCTCCTTTCTGGTAGGTCCGTTGCTTCATTAGGTATTTTATTATAAAAACTAACACATACTCCCATAAAAGAGTGAGCAACCTTACTGAGTCTGAACGCGGGCATAGCAATCTTATTTCTAATTCTAGTGCTAATACTATGATTATGACCTAAAGTCTTAATCGGCCATTAGCCAGTGATTCAATTCTCCGTTTTGCGTGACAGCAGCGGGGTATCCACCACAGAAGCATCACAAAGTCATCTCATATCGATGAGACGAATGTCTGCGGTGTCAACCAATTTTTCCTTCCCGTGACGGCTCTGTTTCGAGGTCTGAAAGGCCTGCACCATTAGTTGATTACTGTCGTGATGATGGTGGTGCTTTGCAGGGCTGACGTTTATTTGGCACCTAAATACCTTCTAATGGGGACGTAGGGGGAGTATATAGTACAGAGATGACACATCGTCAGAAAAAAAAGAAAAGAAAGAGATGACACAATATGAATCTTGTCTGCGAGAAACAATAACGATCACCAGCCGGGCTACCATGAGGCATGCCACTCACCTCAGTCGCGCATTTTTCACAATTTAATGTCAAAATCAATGCTCGCAAGTATGGAGAAACTTCATTATGTCGCGAAATTTGACATTTGTACGCGACGCGAGGTGAGTGGCGTGCCTCATGGTAGCCCAGCAGGGGTCCCTTACCCGCGCGCGTATGCGTTTTTATTGAGCCACACAGTGCCTGCGATTTGGGAGGCATTTGAGGGTTGTCAGTTTAGTGCCATTAGTTTCTCTAGTTTAGTGGTTTTGGCACCGCCCAAATAGCCCCCAGTGTTGTCAAATGCTTGTTTTGGCAGAATATTGGCAGAAAAATCTCTGATTTTGAACCTTACGCTTGAACACTTATTGAGAACCTTCTTTCTCCATCTCAAAGGTGTACGCATTCATTCCGTCTATTCCTTTCTCTGTCTACGAATGGGAAAGAAAATTATGTACAGCTTTCCAGCAATCGTTTAGCACGTGGTGACAGAGGACTAATGCTTGATGACAGGTTCTTTGCGCTAGGTTGTATTACGCAGGATAAAAAGACAAAGGCAGACTGTGCATTGGAATTACATTTTAATTACATAATGATTTGACCACTACACTTTAAATGAAACTTAAAGCTAACGCGCGAACTCAAAACTACTTCAGAAAAATAATGATAACTTTCTATAGTTTACAAGGAATAAGGAGGCGATTATGTATACAGAAAACTAGCTATGGAAGGCACAGAGCAGTGGTAGGACGGACATAGATTTTACAAGCTGAGCGAAGGCAAGCGAAAGAGGGCTGTAAATGGCGGGAGCGACTATTTGAAGGTTTTCCCCCACTTCTCGGCGAGCGGGTGACGTCCGTGCTGGCGCGTAGTGCGATGGATGCCGGTGTGGTCACCTCGGTGATGTGATAACGGTGTAACAGTTGCGTAGAACTAGCGCCCCCCTGTAAACGTCACAAAAGTCAAGTGCCACAATATCTTTGGAAGACTGAGTAGACAAAATATATTGAAGATTGTACATTTGTTTGTAGGCTCTATATTATGACTCTGCCAGCCCGTACCTATAGGAAAAGGCATCACACAGCGTTACTATATTATGGGACCAATTTGGGAGGAAAACGCACTTTATGTGTCTATCATATTAATAACCCCCAGTTTCTAAGAGTGGTCAAATGTAATGGCCGTTCTACACTCTCGCCGAGACAACACGAGACATGCCGAGACGGAGAATGTAGAGGGTACCTCTCGCCGCGCTCGGGATGTCTCGCCTGCTCTCGCTCCGGCGGCGGTTTTTGGGCCCGAGTCAAAGGGTGTCGGCATGTCTCGCGAGTAGCCCGAGAGCATTGCACTAGAAGCGGTGAGAGTGTAGAGGGTACCTCTCGTGGCAGGCTTAGCTCTCGCCCGAGACTTCACGAGACCTCTCGGCGAGAGTGTAGAACGGCCATAAGATCATTTCAAAACGGCGGCATGTCATTGGTTGTTACAACTTCCTTTCGGATAAACTATCCATTCCCGTTTCGTAAGATCCGCTTCCGGCGTCGCATCACTGATCCATCTTATCTGCAATACAAATACACGAGCTTCACCACGACCACTTGTATATTCATTACCGATACCGATATTTGCCGATAAACCCGCTAAGGCGCCGGGGATTTATGGGCGATAATGAATAATCGATACACACAGTATTTAGAGATAGATACAGAAAAATATGCTTGACTTATGTAAGCATACACCCCCGAATATTATTCTGTCTCCGATTCGGGAGGCGACACGAACTAAACTAAGTAAAGTAAAAGTAAATGTAGCCCATTAATGTCCCCACCGAGGGGCACAGGCCTTTACTCGGATCCGAGTAAACTAAACTAAGCGAACTTATTATAATTGTGTGTTTGGATATAAAATCTGTGGCCAACGCGCAAGAGCTGTTGAATTTATGGTTGCCAGTTAGTGCTTTAGTTTAGTAGTTTTGACACCACCAAAATCACCCCCACATATGACCTAAAAAGTCATCAATCAGTCGATTTAGAATTGCCGAAAGTAATCATTGGAAAATGAACTAGAGCTTACCCTCGATTGAACAAATCTGATTCTGATCAAACAACATCTTTTTCGGTAGGTACTTTCTTGGATTGTATCAGAGACTAATATATCCAATTGACTGCGCCTGCGGGGGAATGCGGCTCGCCAAACGTTTGTTGTATTCAACAAACGTACGCAACCTATGTACGATGACGGGCTGCCAGACAGTTTCGCAGCGGCTGACCAATCACAGCTCTCTTACCTCGTCCCCCGCTGCCCGTAAATTGGTTGTGTTCCAAAGGAAAATGTATCTATGCGCTCTTTACTGGATAAGTGCTCCCTGGATTGTATGTATATGAATGGCCAATCTGGCCGTGAGTTTGAGACGTTGGAAAGATACGGACTGTGTTCATACATATTCATTTTCGGTGTATAAGTAGATACGTGAGATAAGCCTACTTGTCGAACGTCCCCCATTCACACGTGCTCGTTTCAAAGTACCTGATATGGATTTGTTTTGTGGCATTATTGGTCATGTTTTTTTAAGAGCAATGAACTGGCGCTGTGATGCTTTTGCTTCATTCATACTTCTGTATCCATAATATAAATTAGAGAATAAACATACTCATACTGGTAGCCAGAATATAAAATAATCCAATGAAATGTTAGGTACGTCAGTTCAGTCTCATATTTTATGCATGGTGCTTATTCGTATAAAATGAAATTTTTCCTCAAGATGTTTTCCATCATCGTTCGAACGTCCGTATATTGCACTATAAATATAAATTGCATATCTCATTGGTCAGGCACCGGGTTGGTAGTTACCATACGAACTATTCTCTGCACAAACGTTTACCAACAGGCTTAAAAATAAAATGAAATCTATCAACAAGAGCTAGAGCTCTTTTAATTCAATTTCTCAATTCGAGGTAGACCTCGTTCCGATTGTTGAATTATTTATTTATTTAATTAGGTCCACAAAACGGATTACAAAGATTGCATTTCTATCATAAAAACAAATACCAAGTACGGCAATTCAAGTACAGAAATCTAATCCTTTGATTGGCTGAAACTAGTTAATTGCTCTGTTAGCTAATCGTTACCTTTGATCAGCGTCTCGAAATCCGGCCATAGTTTGCGAGTAAAAAACATAGCGTCACGCCTTTTCCCATACGGGGTGGCAGAGGCACAATTTGTACCCACTCACTATACTTACTCACTTTACGAATACCTATAATTGCGCGCAAATAAGGTCTGATTGCCAGATGACGTAAGAGAAAACTACCTATTGTTGTGTTGTGATGATCATTGCACCCTGCATATAAATGCTAAATTAAAAACAAACTAATATGTGCACTCTTTATTAATCTGTGTATGTGCATAGATAGTAGTCCTAACTACTGTCTGCACAAGAATTAGCTTGCCCGGTCTGCGTACTAATTTATCATGTACTTGTGGACGGACAGGCCCCTTTAACCTAGACACCCCTTTGTCGAATCGACGAATACCTATATCTAAAATGCAAAATTGTTTTATTTACTAATTAATACTTTATTATGTATGTATTAAATATAACAAATACAAATACAAAATCTTTATTAAGATTTTTATTTAGTTATTTAGTACCTATACTATTATGTAATGCTGTGGAATTGCGTCTCAATAATACACACTGAGGTCTTGCTCTGCTGTCCGCACCTGCATCGCATAAAAACATCAAAAGGAAAATGTTTTATCTTTGACGCAAGCACCAGATTCCGAACTAAACATACTTTTTGTAGCAAACATAACAAATCATCGAACTACCGTGTGATTTATGAGAGTTCCTACGAGAGAAAAACGTTCTCTAATGCACTGAATCACGCCATAATTTATCGGAAACGCTCGAAAACATAAATAATTCCATCCGGGTATCAACATAAAGACTATCATCTGTCTCGCAGAGAAAATTGCGGGATAATTTGGCCGAATTTAAGCCTGCTGTAATTACCTCAATATTTCTATGAAGTCACAAAGAACCTTAGTCTTTCGGATGTCTATTCTTCTCACGCAACCATGCGCAATGTATTTCGCTCCCAGTTCTGTTTAGCAGGAGGACGCTTGGCTCCAGTCTATTTCGTGAGACACCGACGCATAGCCGCCTCCGACAAGGGAGGCCCGACCAAAACTTCTGCAAACATCGCGAACGCATTACATGTTTCATTCTCGGCCAGTGCGTACTTCTAGAAACTTTTTGTCGTGTCTGTTGTTCCTAATTTGAAATCGGTGGAGAGTTTTTCTTTTTCTGCGAATGCAGTTTGTAAAGTTGATCATGTGCCAGCGTTGTGTGCCAGTAGCTAAGCAGATTAGTTGAAAAAGGTGATGGATAGTTAAAAGTGAGAATGATGATAATCTAAACTTAGTAATTGTGTGCTGTGAAAACTTTGTCAAGTTCCCGTTGCGTGATAGATTGTCGCGGGTGGAAAATTTATAATTTTGCCAACATCCACTCGAGAACGGTGAGTGAGCCAGGCAGCAAATATTTTCACAGGAGCACTTTCGATGCCGTCGATGAAAAATTTATGATCCGCTTTTGATAGCGTCCGACTTGTTGCTGTACCTCTGTCCCTCATTTCTTTTAGATAAATTAAGTGGTGTGGTTTAGTGCTCCCGGCTACTATCGCTATTACTCGGTAGTAATCTAGTAGTCGTAAAACCCCTCCACCAACCCGCACTTAGCCAGCGTGGTGGAATAAGGCTCAATCTTACTGGTATCGGGGTTAAGGCATGTGCCCCTTGGTGGGGACATTAATGTGCTAAATTTAGTTTTACTTTACTTTTTAGTGGTTTTGTGCGTTTAGAGTAAAGTAAGACATGCAGTAAAGTGAAGATTCATGATCTTATTAACTTTCGTACTAAACATAAATGTTTAGTAGTTTTAACTCAATTCTCATTGGTATCTAAAGTCTTCACAAAATAAAAGGCCCGTTTTAACAGTTCACGCCCATGAAGTTTTAACTCCTAATGCGTAGGTAATAAAAGCCAACTGTTGCGTACAAGCAAAGCGTACAAGTTGCACCTAGGAAAACCGATTCTATATTCTCCTGTGTGAAAAACGAGAGCGACCACGAGACCGAGAAGATCTCTGTTGAGTTCCTGACTCAAATCAAATCATATTTTTTGTATTATGCCAAAAAAAAATACAGGTTTTGCATCAACGTAAATATATAATATTATAACTTTCACTGAACATTTTAATTCAACGAGAAGTTCGCTACAATTTTTAATTCCCTTGTGAGTATATATCAAGGGAATGGAGTTTTTTTTTGGCAGAAATTAACGTTTATTTTAATAGCTTTGAGAGCTGCCAGAAATTTGATATTTTATTTAATATGTACTACAAGGGGCCACAGACTTAATAATAATAAATAATAAAACATTTATTTTCAGAAAACACGTTCCATAGTATTGTTAGTACAAAGAGAGAATTTCCTAATCTATGTTATTAACACCTTAGAAATAAAATAAAAATAGTAAAGTAACTAGGTGCCGGTCACCACCTTCACCCAGTGCCTTAAAATAGGTCCATCGACCCTATCTGCTATAACAGTCAGGAAGTTAATAGATATTAATTTCAATTGAATACCTCCTTGCGTTCCTTAAAAACTCGGCTTTGACTCCTTCGTATATACTTCGTATAGTATATTTATTGCACATATCAGAAAAAAACACAAACAATACAGAAATTATATGCAAAAAGGCAAGCTTATCTCTAAAAATACATTTCTTCCAGCAAGCCCAGATCTGAAAACGGATAGGCCTATGTGCCAAAGTAAAAATAAATTATAGTAAACAGCTAGTGTTACTACTAATATCAAGGCCGTTTAAAATGGAAAGATGTTTCTATAATGGGTATTTTATTTCCTTTAGCGAGGTCAGAATCAAAGGTCAACCTTTTCAGGTATTTCTGAAGCGTACTCCCTTAATGTTTACCCAGCGTCGCCAAGTGGTCCACAGCTGCATTAACGGGTGTTCGAAGTCACTCTTTATTTCCTGGAAAACAATAAAATTGACATTCTTTATTCAGTGCACGCGATGGTCACTTCAGCTCAGGAAATTCTCCAGAGAAAATCCGAGCTTAGACATGTTACTGAGTGAATTAAGCTATATTACGTTTTATCTAGAATCTAGAATGCAGCGCGACCTGACCTAGTAATTTCTAAACAATGTTCTCTATTACTTACATGAATTTTATAAAAAATGTACTTCATATTGTTTGTGTTATAGGTTTTATTGAAATAGGGCCATGCACGCTATAGTTTCAAATGCAAGGGACTGAAAGCTACGCGCCCAATTCCGTCAAAAAATTATCCAGATGTGGCAAATCTTTATCCTTATACTTTTTTGCAAAAAAAACAGAATACAGACACTTAATAATGGAACAAAACATGTACAAAGACGAGCTTATCCCTAATAAGAGATCAAATGTGTATCGACCAGTAAATTCTCAAATTATATTAGCTCTGAATTACCTTATTGATGCAAGTAGACCAGAATAATAAGCTACTGAGTATGACGACCTCTGTGGCGTAGTGGTTGTGCATCTGCCTACCATGCGAGAGGTCCCGGGTTGGAATCCCGGCGGGGGACCAAAAAAAAGCCCCCAGGTCTTGGATGTTTACATGTTTGTAATGTCGCTGTTTCTGGTTCCCACGACAAAGGGTATCCTAGTGTGGGGCCAGAAGCAATATACCTATGTGCCTGTTTGTAAATGTACTGAGTATCAACTAAGAAACGATTGTTTAGACAGTGGCATTCTTGAAACAACTTGAAACAAAAAGTACACTTTAGAAAAACCGACTTACACAAACCCTATTTGATTAGATTGAGTTTAATACAAACTGTAACCCCTTATCCCCCCCCCCCCCCCCTTGGGGAATTAATTTTGTCAAATCCCATCTCAGTGCTACCCCACGCTACTAATGAACCTCTGTACAAAGTTTCATGGCTCTAGGTGCACCGGTTAAGGTTATGCGTTGCCTGCCCGTCAGCCACGCATTGTATTTGTACCTAGTATTGAGCAGTTCTGGCGGCCATATGTGGTCTTTATCATCAGTTCCGCATCACAATATTATGCTTACCGTGAGTAAATGCACGAGCTATTACTAAAAACAAAAAAAAACACTATAGGTCTGCCAATATTTGAAGAGTTCCCTCGATTTCTCTAGGATTCCATCATCAGATCCTGACCTAGTGTCAATGAGACCAATGGGAAGGTAAACCCTTTCAAACAAAAAAAATAATTTTCCAAATCGGTCCATCCGTCTAGGGCTCTAGGCGCTATCGGGACACATACATAAAAAAAAGTACGGGCGAAGAAATTGCTGGAAGACTTAACTCAATGTAGTCTGCACACAAGCTTCCTTTAAAAAAAACCTATCCTTTTAATCCCTATCCTAATGCCTAATATCGGCAATATATTTTTTTCTGGTCCACACGACACAAACTATCCTATTGTGGAGCCAGAAGTAAAAGAATCTGAATGCAATAATACACGAGACAGTTGAATAAACTGACAGTTAAACACACAAAGAAACCAATTTAGCCGTCTAGGGACACGGGCAGAAAAAAATCAAACGAAATCGGTAGATATGGGCCTATTAGACTACGCTGTCGGCGGCAGGGCCCTGTCTGACTCACTGTCTCTTTCTAGTCGTTCCATCATGAGTGAGACGTCTATACAAATCGTGCCCTGCCGACAACGTAATGTAATAAGCGCTTTAACTCTACGACTCGCAGAAGCACTATATAGTGTTTGACTTTGACAGTGACTACCAAGACGTCAATTGCAAGGGGATGAGAACTTTTCCCCTAATTTTAATATCATTTTTGTTTCCTTTTCGGCCAGCAGAATGACCAGTCTGAAAGGGTTAATTCAATTTCAAGTAGGTATGCATTTATCATAGGACGGGTTGACTTCCCTCGGAGGAGGGCGTGGAAATAATTTGGGATTATCCGAGGAGATCAAATCCAAATAGTGGGAATTTCGGGGGTCAGGGTCCAATCCTCCTGGATGTTTAGAATTTTATCCCTTTACTCATTTTTAGGGTACCGTACCCGAAGGGTGCCAAACGGGACCCTATTACTGAGACTTCGCTGTCCGTCTGTCCGTCCGTCCGTCCGTCCGTCCGTCCGTCCTGTCTGTCACCGGGTCCGTCTGCAAGAACCGTAATAGCTAGAAAGCTGAAATTTTCACAGAATGTGTATATCTGTTGCCGCACCAACCACAAATACTGAAATACGAGAGATATTGCAAATTAAAGGGGGCCCCGATACAAGAGACGTGTTTAGATACACTTACGCATTTCAAAATGGAGATCTTGACTGAAACTGTTTATTTATTGTCATAGCAACCATGTCATAGACACTATACTACACATTTAAATATTATAGCATATTTCGCGTCAACCCACATGGTTGTGGTTAGCCAGGGCGGTATGATGTAGACTCTCAATCCGGAGGTCGTCGGTTCAAATCTCGTGAAGGCATAAACTTTTTAAATTTTCTTTTTGTTTATTTTTTTATTGTTTTGAGTGCTTTTGATTTGTTGTACGAATGGTACGGTACCCTTCGTGTGCGATACCGACCCGCACTTAACCGATTATTTAATATAGAAACAACTGGAATATTTTTAGATCGAAAGTGAATTTCATTTATCACTGATAAATAAAATCAATACTTAACTCTTCTAGCATAAAGCGTGACTTTGGGGCTTGTGAGGATAAATATAGGTGGATTAACTTTTTAAAATTTAATTGTTTCATAAATGGTACCAAATGATTTGCCGGATTGTGTGTCTTGTGGCAGGCTCGCTTCGCTCGTCCTAAAAGTATATAATTTCTACGTAAATACTTGCCTAGTTGTACATTTAGACAAGACATTAGACCAAAGCAAATCGGTATATTGCATTTAAATTGGTATGATTCGTTATCATGAAACTTGATTGGTAGTGGATTTGCTAAGAAATAAAATATTTAACTGTCAGTAAACACGCACGGTATAAAGCAAAGATAAATATTACCTATATACATAAATACTACACGTACACACTACACTACACTTTCTCTTCCATATTAAATTTAAGTATTTGTATTTATGTATGTTTTATTTCCTATTTATATCCATTAATTCTGGTATATATGTACGTATTTGTATGTAGTTTATATATATATTTTTTATAAATTTTTTTTACTTAAGTATTTGATGTTGTACACTTGGATCTACCTATTGTTGATTTATTTATCCTTTCCATCCTGGGTTTGCTGGAAGAAATCTCTCGATAGAGATTAGCTCGCCTTTGTACATGTCATTTCCATTTTTAATTGTCATAATGTATCTATTGATTTGTGTGCAATAAAGTAAAGTAAGTAAGTAAGTATAAGGTAAGATATGATATGATGCTATTATACTAATTTTTACCAACAAAAAGTTATCCGGAGAATAACTATCCCGGGGATAACTTGTAACTTTTTCATAGACACCAGTGACACCTAGATCAGATCATCTCATTTTGAACTGTCATTTGTCATACAATAAATATATCTGCCTAGAAATATACAATTCTGAGAATGTCAAGCCATTTTGTACATAATGCTTCAACTTAAGACTTGTTCCTAGATTGATTGGATTACCTTGGCCACAAGCCTATTCCAATTTCCAACAACTGCCGCATTCTTTGAAACAAATTACTTACGTGTCGAGTTATTAGATCGATAGTTTTGGGTTTGTAGTTATAGCAACTGCAACGGGTAGCAGGATGAGCTGGCAAATCTATAAACGTGCGTCTGTATTATTAGCATGATGTTACAATAAATGAAACAAAAAGTAAAAATTAAAAAAACCGACTTCCACAAACGCTATTTGATTAAAAACCAATGTCAAGTGCTTTTTGAGTTCAATACTAACTGTAACCCTCTATCCCCCCCCCCCTGGGGAATTAATTTCGTCAAATCCCATCTTAGTGCTACCCTACGCTACATATGTAAGGTACCTGTACAAAGTTTCATGGCTCTAGGTTCACCGGTTTTGGCTATGCGTTGCCTGCCCGTCAGCCACGCATAGTAAGTAGATTGTATTTGTACCTAATATTGAGCATTTTTGGAGGCCATCTGTGGTCTTCATCATCAGTTCCGCATCACAATATTATGCTAACCATGAGTAAATGCAAGAGTTATTATGAAAAACACAAAAATCACTATAGGTCTGCCTATAATATTTGAAGAGTTCCCTCGATTCTCCAGGATCCCATCATCAGATCCTGACCAGGTGCTATCGGGACCAGTCGGAAGGTAAGCCCTTTCAAACAAAAAATAATTTTCAAAATCGGTCCATCCGTCTAGGCGCAATCGGTGTACATACATAAAAAATAAAATATCCCGACGAATTGTAAACCTCCTTTTGTGAAGTCGGTTAAAAGCGTTTTCAGCATAACTGTTCCTAATGGGTCTCTATCGAAGGTCTCTACATCAAACAAAGAAGCCAATCTCCTGATTTTAGCGTTATCGTTAACCGTTTGGCCCTTGCGTCCACGACTCAGCCAGACAGTCAGTCAGGACTTGTTATTTTATAATATTCATGATGAGAACCTTGATAAAATTTCTGCAATACCATATCTCGCCGAGTCGCCATACCTGTAGCACTTATGTAAGCGGTTCTTTATGAGGGTAATTGACCTAATATCTCAAGATTTCAGAGAATAATGGTTCGGCACTTACTAAATCGGTCGTACGTGACCCGACGTAGGTATTGGTATATCTAGAATCTTGGGACGGAACAGGCCAGATTCTAAAGTACTAATTCTGCTGCCACAAGTAAAAAGCATTTTCGTGATTGAGTATGCCAACTTCTACATAATATAAGTAGAAATAAAATGTTTAACCAAAAAGTGTTTTGTCGCAAATCTGCCTTATTCCGATTCCGATGCTGATATGTATGTACAGTACGCGGGCCATTGTTTTGGCACGTCGGGTCGGGTCTCGTCTCGCTCTCTCTCTCTTCCGCCAGTCATACGCCGAGCATCATACTCGGGGCACGCTGGCTCCCATCCCGACGTGCCAAAACAATGGCCGATATTTGTTTATTTTGAGTAATGTGATGTCATGTCACATAACAGATTTCGTAGGCTCATTATCGTGTACATAGAGGCTTTCGCATCCCTCTCGGACACGTTTAAGTGATAGGGATAGGTCATGATGTTGTTTTTTTTAAGTTTTTAACTTGGTGAATTACTTGATAGTAAGATTGTAACCAACCTAATCTGCAAAAAGGATCTACAATTATCTTTATTAGACAAATATGAATTGACTAATATTTCAACACGACACCCGCTCTCCGCTATTGTGTATGTTTACGAAGATATGTTTGGTTTCTTGCCATTTTGTATTTTATTGTGCATGATTTTCTGTTAATATATCACAAATTAATATTTTTATAACATTTCAAATACAATATTTTTGTTTCTTTTTAGATCTTAGACAAAACGCGTGCTAAACAAAGCAGGGATACTGAAAATGCGTCAATTAATTCATTTTTACACTTTTATATAACTGGAGAATCAAAATATAGACTGATGAGTTTTATTTTATTTTGCAGTCAAGAATGTGGTTCAATATTGAAAGCATTGAAGAGCTTATGACCACTGAAGTATAAAGGCTTCCAACCTTCAAGTAAAGCTCTTAAAGCTGATCGCTTCGGTGGCGTTCAATAAAGCAATTTTGACGGCACGTCGCTGGTGATCCATATATCCAATTTGGCTCATAATGGTCAAATGCACCTAGTCTTTAAACATTCTGGAGGCTTAATACTAACCTAACTAGGACCTAACAGCTGTCATTTTACGAGTATCAACTCAAAAAATTGTCATTTGTGTTTTGTTGAAAATTGACATTTGTTTTTTCTGTGTTTTGTCTCTTTGTTTTAGTTGTTGTTGTTGTAATTGTAGTGTCCTTATAATAAATGTTTCTTTCTTTCTATAGTCTATTTGTGATAAGAATGCAGTAAAGTCATCACTGTCCGGGGCGGCCTAGCCACGCCCCGTGACCAATCAAATCGTTTCCAATTATCAAGCCAAGTTCACAGTGATCAGTTGAAGGAAAACTTTTGAACGTGAAGGTTGTGTCCTGTCCTGTGAGTGTGTGTTAACAGACTCAAATTTAAATTTCACTGCATTCTTATCACGAATAGACTGTAACAATAACCGTGTTTTTTCACATACTTTTTAGCACAAAAAGCAGGGCTGTTTAAGTCCTGCTCTAAGAGTTGGTATTAGGCCTCCTGCTCTAAGACTGGGCAAACTGACAACCTAACTTAGCATTTATATCAATATCAATATACTTTACTGCACAAATCGATACATTTCACAATGGAACATAATAATATGGCAATTACATTTATGCGATTGAATTGAACTCATTGTATTTGACATTATTTATAGTAATTAAAATATGATATTTCTTCCAGCAAACCTAGGATGGACAGGAAATAAACAGACAACAGCGTTCTTATTCAATTCATTAGATGCCAAAGGATTAAATGGGGTGGTTTATAGCGCAATGTGTTAGTTTTTGATATAACAACTGGTCAAGTATAAATTGGATTCACGCATTGAGGGTTCCGACCTTTCATGCATATATCTTGTTGAAGAACTGCTTGCATATACGTTTCAAATGGTTTCCTTTACTGCTGTTGTAAAACTTAGAGCCGAATTTCATGATTCTGGGTCAACGGAAAGTAAAGTAAGGGTTTCTTCCTTTTAAGGAACGCAAACCTTTAAGCAGAAAGTATTTCATTGTATCCACAACATTTAGCCAGTTGTTCAATGGGTCCTCAATTTTGCGTGACAGGGGGCTAGTCTATCGCAGCAGATGGAGATTGAGATTCATTGTTATTTATTTATTTAATTACACAATAATTTTAACTTAGTAAGGTACATCAGAACACCACTGAAACCACTGGGGTTTGTGTGCGGTGTGATCTACTCATTAATTATAGTATCTAATTTATAACATAATTTAAATATTCAATTCATTAATAAATCAATTACGCAAATACATATTATTCAATGGACATAAAATTCAATATTCAATAGGCATACATTTCTCAAGAATTATCTCTTTCTAATTTTGATAAAACGTATTATTTGAGTTTGTTTTTAATATTAATCTGGCTGGTTATCTCGTGAAATTGTTTGACAACAACAAATTATTACAATAATGATAATTTATTCAGTGATCTGTTTTGCCCAGCTACCCAAACACCGAAATCCAATATGAAAGTAATTAAAACGCAGGCCGATCACATGAGTGAGTATCGTTATATGACTGTTGTTATCACAGCAAAGTAAAGTAAAGTAGTTCTTACAGAATGTCACACAGAGTTTCGCTATATTCTGCCATGTAGACATACAAATTAAACATCTTGAACACAAAATTAGATCAATAGAGATAAGATCAATTAGAGATAAGCCGCCGTTACATGTTTATTCCTATATTAAGTGTCTGTTTTATGTTTTCTGTGCAATAAAGTATGAGGTATGAAGTAAGTATCTCTAGAATACGCCATTGGACATTTTCCCAACGTTTATCCAATGGATAAGATATCTTAGATGTAGCTTAGAAGGCTGCTCAACCAAATTAAAGAAGCTACAGACTGGCTTCCAAAAAATGCAAAGAGAAAGCGTGGCGTGACCCAGAAAGAGATGGAGTGATGAGTTGGGTCTACTATGGGACAAGGACTGAAGGGAGATCGCTTAAGATCGGATAGAGTGGAAGAGGGGGAAAGAGGCCTTTGCCCAGCAGTGGGACACAGTGGCCCGTAATAAATAAATAACAATTATACAACGGGAGTATTCTCACGAATAGTGAAATCCCTCTACCAAAGAAATAAAAACACTAGTCCTAACATTTTTACTCATATTTATGGTAATTTATTCGCAAGTTAGTGAGTTTTGTTCAGCGGAAATAAAATTTTAAAAAAGTTACTGAGCTCGTTATTAAGTTTACGCATAATTGTATGAAACGAAGGAAACTGAAGAATAACATTCTGGATGTTATTTGACCGATGAAAGAAAAAAAAAACATTTTCAGGGCCAATATCTCATTAGGATACCAGTCGCGCAACCAGTGTCCCGCCCCGTCAACAAAATGTGGCGGTGGTTGCGCCACCATGGTGTCCTAATGAAATAAGGGCCCATACACCTTTAGGTATACATTTTGTTAGTGGCGGGACACTGGTTGCGCCATTACCACCATGTTGTCTTAACGAAATAGGGGCCTTATAGGTTAAAGGTGTCATTTCGAAGACGACCGCAACTGCAGACGACGTATCGGCCGTGTCGCGTGACAGTTTGAGCCAGACATCGAACATGTTTACCTGGCGAATACACGAGACAGCGACCGTTTTGTTGTACTAACGCTCGCTGTATCGCCCACACACTGGATTGACACAAAGGTGCAGTCATATTATAGGAGGTTGTTATGGACATCACGCTGCAAGCTCTTCTATTTTATTTTATTTATTAGTCAAAAATATGAGTGTGATAGTGAGTGTCTAACTCCAGATGATATAATAACAAACGGAGATGACAAATACAAGATCTGTTACCAATAAAATTAAGAGGAATGTTGTATGTAAAAACTGTAGTCCTGTGAAAAATTTAAGAGGAACAAAGTGGTTTTCTGAAAATGCATTTGAGCCTATTTTTAAGCCAATACTAAACTAGCTTTAACTGTGTGGAGGACATATCACAATTATTGTGTTAATTAATACATATACAATTCAAATTCTAAACGTATATGGTGTTTTATTGATTACTTCTTTTCTCATAGAGGGTGATGAAAAGTAGAGTGTCCACCTCAGGAGTAAAAACTATTTTTGGCTCGAGTGATGTTACTTTGAAACCGTCGCTCCTTCAGGATTCTACTTATGAGTAAAATCCCTCGGTCGGTCAGGATTCAAAAAACACTCTCGCCCTAAAAATAGTTCTTTACTCCCTTGATAAACAATCTACTATTCGTTGTCTTTAAGCCAGTTATTCAATACAACATGTTGCGTGACAGGGGCTAGCCTATTGCCGCAGCTTTGGAGTATCTAATGAAGGTTTACTAGATTTAGTGACTAGTTAGAGAATCAACAAATTGCAGACTCTCTTGAAACAAGATTTGATTGCAGATTGCTTAGTCAGCGTTATTTATCGCTAACCACAGATTCGTTAGAAATAAATTTCCAACCGCGTATACAAAAAGTTTTTAAACGAAAAGCGTCAAGGGTGCCAGACATCATCGGTTGGGTTTTTTATTCAAACCCAATTTTTCGTTCCCTCTGTGTCGGTCCTTACGGGAAATGGGGTCTTTTGTCGAGAAGATAGAATCGGGTTTTCGTGTGCACAACCACACAACCTGTTGTTAGCAACACGATAAACAACTAATCAATTATCCTAACAATTACCTGTCGTATCAATCTTGTACGCATGATAATGGACAGGCCGTATGAGTTCGGTCTATGATAATGTGCCCTTTGATTTTGTGTGATTAGATTAATGAAGGATTCAATTAATCAATTATTCAATTGTTTTTAGAAAAATCAATGGATGGACTTTAGAACAATTACTCGGAACGAACAACGCTTTCAGTTCTTTTAGGGTTCCGAAGGGTTCCAAACCAATTTGACACATTTAATTAATTCCACTGAAACCAAAAAGTAAACATTGAAAGCTCCAAAGATCAGCGCCACTAGAAAATGGTTTTATGTTACAAGTATACTACATATACATACTGTATAATGATTGTTACATAATCTTAAAATTTTATGACGTTTTCAAGAAAACCAGAGCAACCATTTTACAAAGTGCACATCCATGCTTAGACATAATCGTTACCATTTCATTTTTCTATCAACTACATAGTATAACTTAATGTTACCTGCCCTCAAATACTGAGCCAGAGTGCTGAAAGATTTTTCTTAGGGCATGGTTTAAGATACATATTATATGAATAATGAAATAATATTATGTATTTGTTTATGTGACAGATACATATAGCGATAGCTCTCTAACGAACTTTTGGCACGCGGTGACAGGTGCAACAACTAACGCTTGATGACCTGTGAGCAGGGAGCACTTATCCAGTGGAGAGCGCATAGATACATATTCCTTAGAAACACAACTCACTAATTTACGGGCGGCGGGGGACGAGGTAAGAGAGCTGTGGTTGGTCAGCCGCTGCGAAACTGTCTGGCGGCCCGTCATCGTACATAAGTTGCGTATGCGAACGTTTATTGCGAATACAACAAAGGTTTGGCGAGCCGCAATCTCCCGCAGGCGCAGTCAATTGGATATATACCTAGTCTCCGCCAATGAGGAATGAAAGGACTGTGTTGACCACTGGTTTGTTGCAGCTGGCACCTCTTTGTAAACGTCCCTCATCAAGTTTATAAAAGTCTCAATTTGTATGATACCCTTACGTGCATTACCGCGGAAAAAAACGTGACTTAAAAATATATAATTGAAACACAAAGTAAACTTTAGAAAAAACCGACTTCCACAAACCCTATTTGATTAGATTGAGTTTAATACAAACTGTAACCCCTTATCCCGCCCCCCCCCCCTTGGGGAATTAATTTTGTCAAATCTCATATCAGTGCTACCCCACGCTACTAAGGAACCCCTGTACAAAGTTTCATGGCTCTAGGTCCACCGGTTTAGGCTATGCGTTGCCTGCCCGTCAGCCACGCATTGTATTTGTACCTAGTATTGAGCAGATCTGGTGGCCATATGTGGTCTTCATCAGCAGTTCTGCATCACAATATTATGCTTACCATGTGCATTTGCACGAGTTATTATGAAAAACACAAAAACCACTATAGGTCTGCCTATAATATTTGAAGAGTTCCCTCGATTTCTCCAGGATCCCATCATCAGATCCTGACCTGGTGGCAATGGTACCAATGGGAAGGTAAACCCTTTCAAACAAAAAAATAATTTTCCAAATCGGTCCATCCGTTTAGGCGCTATCGAGGCACATACATAAAAAAAAAAAAAAAACAAACATCCGGACGAATTGTAAACCTCCTCCTTTGGGAAGTCGGTTAAAAAGGTAATTTTAATCTCGACGGAGGACTGATTTATGACATTATTTTCTTTTCGAAACAACGCGTTACGGGAACTCGGGTTAACCCAGTGATAAGCCTGCATAAATTTCCTTTTCATCACGGTTATCTATCCCTGCTTGAGAGCGTTGCCTGACAGCTAATTGACACCTGTCAAGAAATCCCCAGCGCCCGTAGCACGTTACCCCCGCGGAGGGTCGCGAACGCGAGATAGTGAGCACGCGCTTTAAATAACTCTGTCTCTCACTTTCCATGGCAAAATTCACTTTCTCACTTTCGGCATGCTAGGGGTGTTGAAACGGCTATCTATTTTACAAGGACCACCTGTTCGGCATTTTGGAATTTTCACCGCAGGGCATTATGCGAGAGCGGATAATTAATTCCTATCTGACTGCCTATAATTGACGTGAATTTGGGTGCTGACTTAATAAGTCGATATGCACAGTTGCAAAGCTTATCAGCAGAAGAGACGATATAATTGACTTTTTGATATTTCAAATATTATTAACAGGTTATTAGATAAATTGGCTCAATCTTTTGTATCAGAGTAATTAATGGGCTAAATAATTACATATTATGTTATTAATTTATTATTAGATAAATTAAGTTGCCTGCTTAATTGACTGATGAATTGCAATCTACGCTCCATTTGCTGGCGGGTGATTCTCACGCATTCGATATACGATATTTACACCTAATAGGTGATTTTGTAAGGGAATCTGTCGATATAGGTCTCGATATCCGTATATCGAAGGCGCGAGAATCATGCCACAGGTATCACAATAAATTCGTATTTCGGCTAACTTGACTGTGAATTCAAATCATCTAATGTGTTAACGCAATTCTGCCAGATTCAAATCAAAAGACCAGGGTTCCGTAGTGACTGATTAAATAAAACGCCTGCAGCATAGATAGCGAGAGTCGATTCTCTTTATTGGAAATACAAAACCTACCGAGGAGTTACCCGAGCGTAGCTTTTTAATAGATAAACTTAGATTCATTTGTTTATTTATTTATTGAACTCTAAAGCGTCACGTTTGCTCGATCGCAAAAGTCGAGTTTGATTAAATTTTGCGAGTGAATTTAGTTATTTTCATTACTCGAGGCTGTCGACTCAGGCCGTTTAAGTCGATCGGATTCGTACTGTGACCTCCGTGGAATGAAATATTTAAAAATAAACATCTGACTGACTTGACTTACAGATCTGCCAACTGCTGTGAAATGACGGGTGTCGCTAGTGGCTTTCTGAATTGCCTGTCCGCGTCCGTGTATAGAATGACGTTTCAAAGGTGGCGGTCGTATAGTTCCGATTTCTGACATTTCACAGATAACTTGGTAGTTCTGTACATGACATACCATCATCATGGAGAAGTCTACTACCAATCTTTGTATATTATGCATGCATGTCCCTCGGAGGGGACGTTCGTTGGGTATAGATAAATGTGAATCACAAAACACAATATTCAATTTAATAATGCATGCATGTCCCTCGGAGGGGACGTTGGGTATAGATAAATGTGAATCACAAAACACAATATTCAATTTAATAATGCATGCATGTCCCTCGGAGGGGACGTTGGGTATAGATAAATGTGAATCACAAAACACAATATTCAATTTAATAATGCATGCATGTCCCTCGGAGGGGACGTTGGGTATAGATAAATGTGAATCACAAAACACAATATTCAATTTAATAATGCATGCATGTCCCTCGGAGGGGACGTTGGGTATAGATAAATGTGAATCACAAAACACAATATTCAATTTAATAATGCATGCATGTCCCTCGGAGGGGACGTTGGGTATAGATAAATGTGAATCACAAAACACAATATTCAATTTAATAATGCATGCATGTCCCTCGGAGGGGACGTTGGGTATAGATAAATGTGAATCACAAAACACAATATTCAATTTAATAATGCATGCATGTCCCTCGGAGGGGACGTTGGGTATAGATAAATGTGAATCACAAAACACAATATTCAATTTAATAATGCATGCATGTCCCTCGGAGGGGACGTTGGGTATAGATAAATGTGAATCACAAAACACAATATTCAATTTAATAATGCATGCATGTCCCTCGGAGGGGACGTTGGGTATAGATAAATGTGAATCACAAAACACAATATTCAATTTAATAATGCATGCATGTCCCTCGGAGGGGACGTTGGGTATAGATAAATGTGAATCACAAAACACAATATTCAATTTAATAATGCATGCATGTCCCTCGGAGGGGACGTTGGGTATAGATAAATGTGAATCACAAAACACAATATTCAATTTAATAATACTTTTTATTGATATGTATATACAATTAGCTTACTACTAAAAACAATTAACCAACTAATTGTTTTATGTCGAGTGTCTAACATCACAAAGATAGTCCCAAAAATGGGTCCATTGTGATGACCCGCACACAATGGGTTCCGACGACGTTCCGACACTTCTGACCAGCGACATAAGGGGCCCGTAGACGTGCAAGCATGCTTGACAAGCATGTTGGTCAAACTTCACGTTTTCATCAAGCAACCGCGATAACGATCAAGCAAAATGATCAAGCAAGTTGTCAAGCATGCTTGACAAGCATGTTGGTCAAACTTCACGTTTTCATCAAGCAACCGCGATAACGATCAAGCAAAATGATCAAGCAAGTTGTCAAGCATGCTTGACAAGCATGTTGGTCAAACTTCACGTTTTCATCAAGCTACTGCGATAACGATCAAGCAAAATTATCAAGCAAATGCTTGACAAGCATGTTGGTCAAACTTCCAGCAACTGCAATAACGATCAAGCACCGGGTCCCGGGTTCGAATCTCGGCTGGGGAGAAAGAAAAAAATCCCCAGGTCTTGGCTGTTTACATGTTTGTGATGTCGCTGTATCTGATTCCCGCTTCACCAGGGTATCCTAGTGTGGGGCCAGAAGCAACGTACGGTCGCCTGCGCCTAAAAGTATACAAGCAGTTTAAGTGGGATTATGACCGCCCGTATACTCTTACGGCTGATCCCAATAACCTATCTCCTATTCATAATCTGCAGATTTGACATTGCTAGTGTCAATTTTGACATAAATCCCATAGCGCAACTGTCAAAGGTAACGTCGAATCTGCAAATCACGCATAGAGTATCGGTCGTTAGACGCAGGCGGCCGACCGTACCTCTACAAGGTGTTTTAGATGAATTAACGCAAAATAAGAAACTACTTTGTTGAAAAATAAAGTTGCTCTGATCAAATCGGTTTCATAATGAAAGTTGCTCAGAATGATGTCCGCAACAAATTAGTTTCTCATTTTGCGTTAATTCATTTACACCTTGCATGAATGCTGTGTTTTGTGATATTATTTCTTGCTGTAGCAGGAACAGAAACACACATTCTGTGTTAATATCAACTGTCTACAATAACATACAGGGTGAAATTAAATTAGTTGACCATATTTTGAGGAATGATACTACCCATCATTGTGAACAACTTTCCCTATGAAACATATGGTCGCGAATGAAAAAAAATTTTCGTCCCCCAGTACATTGCCCCGATCAGCTGATTTCAAGTTACTATAGGAGACCCAAAAAAATTTTTCGTTTGCTTGTATGTTCCTTGGAGGAAAATCTTCATAATGATGGGTACTATAAGTCCCCAAAATATGGTCAGCTAATTAAATGTCACTCTGTATATGTAAATTACGGTTCATGAGATAGACAGCCCGTTGGCAGACAGACAGACGGACAGACGAACAGGGCAAGCTTAGTAATAAGGTCCCGTTCGACAGCCTTCACGTACGGAACCCTAAAAAGATAACGGTGCAAGTAAATTGCTTCGTGGCTTTTCCCTCCAACTAGGGGAAAAGTAATTAAAGTTTTCGTTTCTTGTTTACCAACTATACACCTAGTGTTCTTGCGGTATTTTCTATTATATTAGCAGTCTTCAAGTTACATGTTTATATCATAGACATACAGTGTTATTTGTCTGGCGAAACTTATCCCGTGTCTAGGGATTTATTTGTTTGTTTGTTTATTTGGGAACTGAGTCCACAGAACAATATACATTTTTATAACTTAAAAACATGATTAAACATAGGCCAATTAAGGGCTCTTATTTTGTGACCATAACCTGATCATAGCCCTGCATTTCATATAATGGTAGATATTAAGAGATAAATCAATAAATAAAAAAATAAAATAAATAAAATTTCAAGCTGCAGTGCACTTCCCATAAAATATGATTTGCTAATTAAAGTTACACAGATCAGAACAGAAATACTGTTTTTTTATAAAAGCTGGCTGAAACTATTTAAATTGTTTAAACAATTATTTTAAAAGAAAAAGTGAAAATAAGGGAGTGGGTGAACCTCTCTGTGTGTCGTATGAGTGTGAGTGAGTGTGTGTGAGAGGGTTATTACTCCATAGCTGTGGCGATGGGCTTGCCCCCTGTCACGCAAAATGGAGTATTAAATCACTGACTAAAAGTTGGCACAGTTGGGCCTCTGCCACCCCGTATGGGAAAAGGCGTGACGCTATGTTATGTTATGTTATGTTATGTTATGTTATGTTATGTTATGTTATGTTATTTAATCTATGTAAATGGTGTCTCAATGCCGAAAAAAGACCAACCCATGTTGTGCCAAGAATAAATCCGCGTAAAAAATATTAATAAATCGTGGTATTTACTATGCTGAAGCCATAATACTTGCAGATTTAATAAATTTGCGAGTTTTTTTTTCTCAGAGACCTTTCGAAGAAGCGCTACAAAAGCTATTTGCCCTTCGTCCGACACATAAATCTGTCTTATCTTCTTTTTTAGGGTTCCGTAACTTAGAATGTACTGTGTGCTGCAGACACAGTCATTTATTTCAATAAATATTCACCTCCTTACACCCCAACCCCTTGACTTCGTCGTATTAACAAATTGAAAAATTATGACTCAACATAATTTTCATAAAATTCCACATAGAAACTTATGAATGCACCAGATATGAACATGGAGTATGGAAGTAGCCACTGAACCAATAACGTTGTCTTGTCATTCCAAATGTCATGAAAGTTCATGTGAATCGGTTTCCATTTAAGTTCCATATTACGTGAAACAGATAATACATGAATTTAAACCAAATGTTACGCAAATAAAGTTTATTTTTGTCTTAGTTCTTGAGAAACAGTGCTGAACAGCCGGACATACTTACTAAATAATTTTTACCAAAGCAGAAAAGCTTGCTACAATTCAATCAAGTCAAAGGTAATTATAGGGACTTTAAAAGTTTCCACAAAGTAGACTTCCTAGAAATATTTAAAAGCCTACTTCTGTTGTCGTCCTGCCTTTGTTTTCGTCTACTTTACGTGTACCCACGTGTAAACAGTCGAGCTGTTTTATTAGACGTGCGTAATTAAGTATTAATTAGCACAAAATCAACTCAACACCTCAGTAAGCTAAGCATGAATACCGGTTGAATATTAAAATTATACTGACGTTTTATGTAAAGGTGTGTGTTAGTGCACGGTAAATAATACACATTTGAGAAGTTAATACAGAAAACACATGTATTTCGTTTGCAAAAGAGCGATTGAGAAATAGAGCTCTTGGATCTTTAAACTACCTACCTGCCAAATTACAGCTTCATAAGTCAAGTATGTTTTTTTTTGTCCATACAAACTTTGCCCCTCTCCCTCTTTCCTCTGCATCAGAACTCCAGGGGGTTCCACTTCTTAAATCCATCCTTTGTACCTACAGATCAAAGGATTTTTTTTGTTCATAAAACGCCGGCATAATTAGACGTAGAATGATATATCTAAATCGAACGGAGAAATAAAGAAAGAAGTAAAGAAAACTTCTTCTTGTCTTCACATCTTTTAGCCTTCATCTACCCTGACTCACTCACTCATTCACCAATTAAGTAATTCCACTGATGACGCATACAGCACAAGCGGGTTCTTATTAGGCGTATAATATTAACTAAAATTGGGTTTCATTGTAAATAGGAATGCTTACCAAATAACACAATATTCACTTGATTTGGCACGTTATTAACTGCGTGAAAGGTATACAAATATCAGCAATCGAGTGAATTCGTGTGGTGTTTCATTCACAGGCAATACAGGCATTGTGCGAGACTAGGCATGTAGGTATAATGTATAAAATAATTCATTTAATAGTCGTGTTTGTATATTTGATCGTAAAATAAGAATGAGAAATTTATTTTAAACGTGCAATACTCGACAGAACTTTGAGACGTTACTATGTCTGAAATATCCATTGAAATTTTATAAATAGACTACTTTCGTCTTTTCATGAACTCTACTCTCCATAACTATCTATTCAGTAAAATGTTGTTGTTTTTTGTGACTGTTCGTTGGGTTTCGTTGATCTTTTGGGAATTCATTTTATCATGGAGCCTTTGGAAATAAAGAACAATAAAATATTGGACCTATGAAGACAAACTTTTGAGAAGGGGAGAAAGAAAGTTTCTTTTTGATTTTTGCTAAGTGTGGAGGATTCAATGGATTCTCGCTTGCTTCTCAGACAGGAGATCTGGGTTCGAATCCCGGAGCTGAATGAGCATTTACCAATGAGATAATTAATTTATCTAAAGTACATTTATCGGTCGGCTACTATAGCTACTCGGTAATTTAGTAGTCGTAAAAACCCCTCCACCAACCCGCACTGAGTCAGCGTGGTGACATAAGGCTCAAAGGTAAAGGCCTGTGCTCCTCGATGTGGAAATTAATGGGCTATATTTTATATTTATTAAGTGTAGGGGATTCAATGGATTCCTACTAATTTGCACTATAAAATAATTAATAAGAATACTGTTCTCCGCTTTTAGTTGCAGAAAAGAAAAGTGAGTGTTTTTAATTTTACTCTTACGAGTAAACGTTGTCTTGATCATAAAATAATAATACCAATGTAGCTCATTAAAGTCTCCACTGAGAGACATGCGCATTTGCCTAGGTACGAGTAAGATTGAGCCATACTTCACCACGCTGGCTCAGTGCAGGGTTGATGCAGAGTTGTCGGGCTAGTGACCAGGCCCTTAGACCATTGGCCAGCTTAACTGTCAGACTGGTAGCAGCCGTAAAGCTGTGTCAGAGGCCATAATGGGCAGCTAATCATTATTTTAATATGAGCTAAACGCAAAACATCAATGTTATTACTTAAATACAGAATTCTGGACTCAATAACTGCTACTTACACTAGAAATGAAGAATGGCAACTTTTACTCAAACTAGAATAAAACTTCCCTCTGTGCAGTTTAATTTTCCCGGATGAGATAGTACCGAACTCGAGAACCGTTTCTACACGGTTTTATTTTTTATCCAAGTTTGTTACTAACTATCGCAAAGTGCCATTACTTTACGGTTTATACAGTGAGGACTATGATAGTATGCACCAGCTCGGTATTGTAATAATGAAAGATTTTCCGGATTTTCTCCTTGTATTTAGTTGAAAGCGCTACGATAAAAAATCGAATGGACTATATTCTGGAATCATTTTCAGTTAAAAAATAAATCGAACTCTTCTCGAAATGTTACATAGTAAATAAATCAACGAAATGTGATTGTATTATTGAAAGGTCAGAATGAATACCTAACTCAACTTAACTTTAACTACTTTTGAAAGTAGATTCTCCACTTCGTATATTTCGTATATATTTATTGCACATATCAGAAAAAAAACACAAGCAATACAGAAAAGGCATGAACGAAGGCAAGCTTATCTCTAAAAAGAGATTTCTTTCAGCAAACCCAGGATGGACAGGATACATTTTAAAACTCAAAACGGGTAGGGCTATGTGCCCACTTCGAATTTATGCTAATGTATATCTGTAAAATTAATGGGCCTATTACATTACGCTGTCGGCAGGGCACGATTTGTATAGACGTCTCACTCTGATGGAACGACTAGAAAGAGACAGTGAGTCAAAGGGCCCTGCCGACAGCGCAGTCTAATAGGCCCATACGACGATATACCTCAATCTCGCTGTAACTCTAAAATAGCCTGATTTTATATGGCTTTATATTTATTTTTATAATGGGGTCCGGGTAAAAATGGACAGAATTGTGTCTTCGTCACCCCGTATGTGAAAACGCGTGACGCTTTGTGTATAGTGTTAGTGATTTTCCCTGATTTACCATTTTCGTGTAGGTATTCATATTGTTTTGCCTGGCTTAAAACGTATTTATAAAAATATGTACAGTACAACTTACTTCAAATATGAAAACAGTTTAATACAGCAATCAATGTAATGGTTTTTTTTGTGAAACTTTCCAATAATCTTTCAACAAGTCGACTTTTTATTTGACGCCCTTTTTAGGGCGCCCATAAAACTCCTAATAAAAACTTCTATCATTTGTCGTACGTATTAAAAGTTTCGTAACGCCTACTTAATTGGTAAATTCCAGCCGACCGAGCCAAGTCAGACTCACGGCCGGTTTCTCGTACGATATTAATTTGACGTATCAGTAAGCAGTTTGTCATAATTAACAATCTGTTGACAAGATTTGAGTTTCTAGAACACAAATGATTGAAATAATAGGTTGACGGCGTATATTGTATGTGGTAACCCAGCCCATTCGCTCATTTTCATTCAGTCACTGTTTCCCTCTAGCACATAGTTTTGTCTCTATCCTTAGGCCAAACGTCAAACACACGTTGGTCTGTTGAGTTGACAGTTTGTTGAAAACTTGGAGGAAGGAGGAACATAGAGTTTCATTGATCTGACTTATTTTTCCAATCATTTGCGTTCTAGAAACTGAAAGCTTGTGAACAGATTGTTAATTGTAACAAACTGCTGACTGATACGTCAAATTAAAATCGTACGAGAAACCGGCCGATAGAGTTTCATTGATCTGAGGTTTAAATCTTCTTGGAGATCTTGACAAACTGCTGACAGTCTGTTAGGGCCTTTTGCACAATGCTGAGTTAGGGCCTTTTGCACAGCAGACGGACGGACGGACGGACGGAGGACAGCAAAGTCTCAGTAATAGGGTCCCGTTTGGCACCCTTCGGTTACGGAACCCTGAATAGATGAATGAAGACGATTCTTATCTCTAGTATGAGATTTCTTTCAGCAAACCATGTTGGATCCTGTGCCTGTGCCAATCGACTCCAGGTCTTTCCCGCGATATTCGTAATTATAAATGTCATCGACCCATCTAGCTGCTGGTTTAAATTATTAGAGTTGTTCAGACTAATGCACCTAGCACTAGCAACTTCAATACACACTTGTGGTATACCTTGCTTGTCTTTAGAGAAGTCTCGTAAAATCTACATCCTTCTGTGGTGGAATCTGTATGTTGAAAACATACCCATGAGGTAATTTTATAAATTTTCAGCAACGTAATTTGTTTAATGATAAATACTTAAAATTACGTTCAGTTCACGGAACTTTTAATGAGGTCGCTTGCAGATTCTCATTTTGTGTCATCAGCTCATCACGTAATTTACAAAAAGTTTTTAAGCTGGAAAATACTGAATTAGACTCAAACAAGCTGCAGCATTTTTGCCAAAGTACTACTTGACCGGGCAACCAAGTTCAAAATTTTTATTGACCATAAAATCATAAATATATTACTTAGTCAACGTCAATATAATATTAATATTTCTGTATACTACCGCTCGTTCGGAAGTTGTGGGCTTAGGGATGGAGCAAAGAAGGGCAAGAAACTCCCCCGTACCTCTTTTAAAATATCAGAGCCTTAAAAATACAATGTTATGTATTTCTACTTAAGTCTAAGGAAATACACCGAGAAGAGACGTACTGACTCAGTCCATCGCCCCTCTTTGGATTTCTGTGCGCTGAGATGGTAAAGACCATGCAGTTTGGTCATCTAAATATTCATTTACACTGTAATAAGACTTCTTCAATAGGCCGTTTTTGATATAGTTTTTGAACCTCCTTTCTGGTAGGTCCGTTGCTTCATTAGGTATTTTATTATAAAAATTAACACATACTCCCATAAAAGAGTGAGCAACCCGACAGCCACACTTAGAGTTTACCACCCTAGACAAGTTGCAATCTAGCGATTGCACTCATCACTCGTCACGTACACGAGTGACCTTATGCTGCCAACTTATCAAAAAAAAAAAACAACAAAAAAAAACATTGACAAATATAGTTCAAACAGGCTCCCACACTAGGCCTAGCCTGTTTCGTGGATGCCGTTACCAAATTATAAAAACATGAAGTTAAATTTTTATATAAGTACAGACAAAAACCACTAAAACACAAAATAATACTCCCACGATACAGGGAATCCTAGTGTGGGATCTAGGGCTTAACCTCAATGTTAATCTTTAATTGGAAATAAATAAATTCAAGAAGAAAGAAATTCAAGAAAAAAAAAAAGTAGTAACAACATAAACATATAATGAACTATTTGCAAGTGCAACTTATCTAGGGAGATCGGTATTCGCAATCTTCATCAGATTTAATGTCTCACTCAAATAACCATTCTATCCCCCTTTTATCCACTTAAGTGGCAATTAGTCTTAAAACTGCAGTTTAGTGTGGCAATAACAACTAGCTGAAAAGTCGAGCTTCAGTTAATTGGTGTCATTTATACAAGCGGTTTTGTTACGCAGCTTAACGATGAATAAGACTCGTATTTGTGGGGACGTCAAAAATGCCCATTAGTTTGTTTTTATTGCATTGCGCCTACAAATATAGTTGTATAATGAATACTGTAACTATTTGTTGTACTGCTTATTCGATTTTGTGATATGTATTATATCTACAGGTTCATAAAAACCGTTGTGCCTCTGGAACCCCGTATGGGAAAAGGCTTGACTATATGTTATGTTAAGTTAGGTTCATAAAAAATGTATTTCTTATTTGTGCGTTGCTCTAAAATACTTCCGCCACCGCCGCGCCGGTTTGTATTAAGCCTACAAAGAATATTCTCCTAACTCTTTAATAAATCTGTGTATTCTTTTTAGTCCGGAGGAGGACAATTGTTTCACGGCTGTGATCACGATGCATAATGTATACTAGTTACTATGCAAAAACGTTCGTTAATTTGAGACTTGAGGCTAAGAATAACGTTACTACGAGTATGATGATCTTTAGATAGATGCCTCTAAAATGCTGGAAAAATAGTAACATGACTGTGATAATATTGTGACTGGGATCTGCGAAGCCACGCCATGCTGGAGTACTGGTACTTTATAAAATAATGATGCATTAATCTGATTTGAACTGAACGGTTTTCTTTTCTCCATTTGTATCTGGCTGAGCTGCTAATTAATTGGAATACGGAATTTGACTAATGAACTATTGGTTTCACAGATAAATGATGAATGATGAATGAAACTCTCTCTCTAATAAGCATTAGACCCACAATGCATAGTAATCCATGCAAATCAAACCACAAATTGAACGGACAAAAGGTATCACTCCATTAACATAATTGCATTTTGGAACGGTTCTAAGAGAATGAGAATTGGGATTTGAAAACCGAAAGTGCTAAACATGGAATTGGATGCTGTACGCTGATTGTGTAAAGTTCAAACTACATGCATCTCCCATCGTTATCACTCTTGTACTTCGCATGTACCTATTTATTTGACACTTTGAATCGTGTTCGAGTAGGAAGTGAGCGTCGAAGTGATGGGGGAATTACGTTACCAAATATACGTCAAATCATATTTTTTTTAGGTGTATTCGAATTATCAACCGATTTCTTACAATGCACATCAAGAAACTCGGCGGATTCAGATTCGAAGTTTAAAATGAGGTCTTACAGAATCACACTACTGGACGCATTTGATTGGCACACAATGCATAATAGTACATTATGCATTTAGTGAATAAAGGACGAATTTAATTCGAGGGCCATAGATGAATCGCGAGGAAGTGAAAGATTATGACGACTGAATCACGAAAGTATGGAGTGATTCAAGTGTTATAATCCTGAGCGACGCGAGTCACTCATGGCCCTCACTTTGATCCGTTTTATTCGAGAGTTGCATACTATGCTTCATACCATGACTACGAGAAAAAGAAACATTAAAGCGAAAGAAGACCTAAGTAAAAAATTCAGAAGATTCAGCTGGAGGAAACACTGGGGCTTGTTTGGACGTTGAAGGGCGTGGAGTCCATAAGTCTTCATGTTTCTTCAGGTTTATGCTGCTTGCTATATGAAGGCCGCGTTTTGATTTATTTTCGATATAATCTTCAATATGACCTTCAGCAACGGTAACAGACTTCCATTATAGCCTTGTAGCTTTAATTCCGTCATATCTGCACCAGTGTTTGCTAATAATGAACCGTCTCTTTCATCACCTGAATGCATTTTATGTCGTATTATCATTACTAAGTAGTAATAGTAGTAGTAGTAGTGTATCACTAAACTTTGTTTGCGTACAACAGTTACCTATTCAAAATAGCGGCAATTTTCTTATGTTTTTTTAATTCTAAAATCCTTGTCAAAAATGTCAACGGCCAATCAAATCTCGAGGAAATAATTATGGGCACAAAGAGTTTGTATTGAGTAGGTACTTTTTGCGCATAAAGGTTGTATAACATGCATTGATACGAAGATCGAATAGGTCGGTACTTTTTCTCACTGTTTTGGGGTTCTAAATTCAAATTCAAACCAGTGAGCAAAAGTGCTCTTTATTCACTGTTTTGCGAGAGTAAAAGTGGCTTTTTAGTGGGGGAGTGGTATAAAAATAAGACTTTTTTAATAGACCGTTTTTGACATAGTTTTTGAACCTCCTTTCTGGTAGGTCCATTGCTTCATTAGGTATTTTATTATAACCGGCCAAGTGCGAGTCGGACTCGCGCACGAAGGGTTCCGTACCATTATTTATAAAAAAACCGCAAAAAAAAAGCACGTTAGTTATATGGGAGCCCCCCTTAATATTAAAGTTATTTAGTTTTTTAGTATTTGTTGTTATAGTTTCAACAGAAATACATCATCTGAGAACATTTCAACTGTCTAGTTACCACGGTTCATGAGCCTGGTGACAGACAGACAGACAGAGAGATAAACAGACGGACAGCGAAGTCTCAGTAATAAGGTCCCGTTTGGCACCCTTCGGGTACGGATCCTGCAACGATGAATAATTTTATCCATGACTGAAAATACTTCTTTCTAAAGTGTGGACTGAATATGTTCGATAGGGATTCGAAATTCAGTACACAAAAGTTGTGTAGATGTGGCGAAAGCTACTCGTAGAGTAATTCATGGATGGAATATGCAGCGAATAAAATAAGGTACAAAAATTTATACGCGTATTATTACATAGTACGTAGAAATAATATTTCCCCAGTCGGCAGAGACTTTTACCTCGAGAAAATTCCGAATTCAACGAAACTTAAGTATGTTGTTTGTGAATATTCAGTAGTGCTACACACAATTTTCCGAACAAATAAAGCTTGTGTTAACTTGAGGAGGGGCGAAAAGCCGATTTTTTCGGAAACAATTATTGATTGTTTTAAATTAAACGTGAAAAATTGGAAGAAGTCCCAAAAAAATCGGTCTTTCGCCCCTCCTCAATTTAGCACAAGCTTTATTTGTTCGAAAAATTTAGTGTAGCACTATTGAATAGCCCACAAACAACATAGTCAAGTTTCGTTGAATTCGGAATTACCATTTTTTGTATGGACTGATAACTCTGCCGACTGGGGTATAATGCTTATGCATATTTCATAAATACTTCTTGATCTACACTTAAGATTTTCAAAGCTAAGGTACAAACTCAAAGGAACCTAAAAGGAGTACCTACAACAAAAACTTTTATAGCATACTCTGGAAAGCTTCCGCTATGAATGAAAGCTTCTTCTCAGTAAACTTTTACAATCGTACCACTCGAATTTAAATGTACCAATTGGCAGGAATCCCATTTAGTTAAAAGGCAAATGTCCTACTGATTGCTACTTCGCTAGCAACTAGCGAAAACAGTAGCGCTACAAAACTGCAACATCTACAACTGTACTTTTTGGTAGTACAGGTTGCGCTAAGGATTCTGGCACCTGAGTACCGCGTGGAGGGGCTGGCGATGCAGGCTAGGGCTATAAGAGAGGAGAGACTCAAACATGGGCGAGAAACAGAGAGGTGAGAGCTTGGTCAAGTGCTAAGAAACCTGGCGGGCCCTGAAAAAAAGTATGAGGGGCTTTTGTGTCGCTAATATAGTACTACCAGTCATAATGACCTGGATCGTGTCACTGGGTAAGTACAGCCACTACTGAATAAGCCCAAAATTCTTAGGGAAAAAGCGTGTTTTTGTGTGCGATTGAAGAATCGGCTGTCCGATAATACTCCAAACGATACTGTACCGTTATAAAAATAAACTAACGGTGAGGACATGAATGGGCTAAATTTACATTTACAAATACAATAATTGAACTTTTATTAGGTTGTACGAGTATTTTAGTATTATTCAATTTATGCCAAAGTAAAGAGTGATCTAGAGTATCAAAGGTTCGACTCAAATCCAGATAACATGCGTACAATGTTGTGTTCCTATCATTATAATAATTAACTACTTGTTTAAGAGAAAATATTGCCATATCAGTCGTATATCCAAATGGGGTAGCATTCTCCTCTGAAGCAACCATTTAAATATTTTGACCACAATAGTAGCTAATGGGTCTACAGTTAGCCATGCTAGAGACATCACCCGTTTTATTTTGTGTTCTATGCTGATATAGCTTCCGCTTCTCTATTAGCTAGCAGTGTGACAACCGCTTTACGAAACGGAAGTTTTAATCTTCGTTTTTATGCGTTTTCCGGAATTAGCTCGACATTCCAGAGACAGTCAGTAAACTTTGATCGATATTTACGTTTTTAGAAAGGGTTTGCAATGGATTTTACCCATCCAACGCCCGATTTCCGTAACGAAAAGTGTTGACAACTAGTCAAACTCTTGTTAAACCTGCCTATCGATATTTTGAATTCATTTTCGATTAATAAGTTCGCCCGCGTTAAGACACACGCGTTCACAGCAAGAGGTTCGCTTTTTACATTCGACCGCTCTTTCAGAAACGGGGGTAACCCTGAGTCGCACGAAATGTTTTAAAATTTAAGATTGTCTGTTGGAGGTTTGACTTGGCGGTAATCCTGGCCGGCTTCGCTGATCTATCTGATGTTTTTGATAGATGTTTTTTGATTGTCACTCTTGTCAATAATGTCGTTTGGTGTGTGTTGAAAATAAACTCTGCTGTGTATTTAAATGTAAATATGTGGTTTTAATTGACCAAAATAATAGGTTATGGTCCTGCGGAAATAGTAAAACGTTGATAAATATGTCGGAAAACAAGAATATTTTTTTCTCGCATGAAAAGTTGCGTGGACGTGAAAATTACGTAACATGGAATTTTTTTATGAAAAATGCTTTGCATCACGACAATTTGTGGACCTGTATTAGCGGTTACAGTGCGGATGACAAAACTACGCACGAGGTGAAAAATAGACGTGACGAATTAGCTAAATCAAAAATTTGCTTGAGCGTCGAAAAGTCATGTTTTCCACACTTGATGTCGGTGGAGACGGCAAAAGATGCCTGGAATGCACTAGAACGTGCCTATGATGATAAAGGACTCGGTTCAAGGGTGAGAACTCTTCAGAACTTGTGCGCTGTCAAGCTTGACAATTTCGCCAACATGGAAGCTTACGTCAATGAAATTCTGTCATTAGCACAGCAATTGGCAAATATGAACAAGCCTGTTGACGACGAGTTTCTTGGCGCACTGATGCTCAAAGGTTTACCTGCGGAGTATGAGCCCATGATCATGGCACTGGAACATTCGGGAGCTATCATCACAGCTGATCTAGTCAAATCAAAACTGCTACAGGATCAACGTTGGACTAATCGTGGAGATTCGAGTGAGTGCTTGTATTCTACAAGAAAGGGCGCTACTACGAGTGACTCCGGAACGAGAAAAGCGCAGCAACACAATGATGAGTCGAGAGCGAAGGAAAATTCGAGTCGTAAGAGAGAACCGTGGTGCTGGAAATGCAGACAAAAAGGACATCTGAAGAAAGACTGTCGGAACGATAAATGTTCTTCAGGAAACCTGGTGTTGACCGCATTTTGTACTGGATCGGACTCGGAATCGTGGTACATAGACTCAGGAGCGACCAATTGTATGACTGGCAGGCGCGATTTGCTGACAGACTTTAAATCGCGAGGTGGTGACGTCACCATTGCCAGTGGAGATAAACTGCAATGTACAGGGATAGGTAACGTCAAGTTGTCGGACACCGCGATGTTGACTGACGTGTTGTACATACCTAAGCTGTCCGTGAATCTTATATCTGTATCTCAATTGATTAAGAACGGTAGTACTGTAAATTTTGATACTAATGGTTGTACCATTGCAAAGGGTGATACTTTGATCAAGGCAAATGTTGTAGGAGGTGCCTATAAACTTCAGACCTGCAGTCTAAGGGCGAATATAACTATTAGCACTGCAACTTGGCATCAGAGACTTGGTCACTTAAGCGGCCATAATATGAAGCTTTTGAGGCAGGGACTTGCTAATGATATTAGTTTTCAGGACGACCCTTGTAAAGACGTTGCTTGTGAGGTTTGTTTAAAAGGGAAGCAGGCCCGCTCTCCTTTTCCAAGCCATCCTGAGAAACCAGTGGCTGCAAAAAGGTTGGATTTGATCCATACCGATTTGTGTGGTCCGTTGCCGGTGAATTCGCTTGGAGGCAAGAGGTACATCCTTACGTTTTTGGATGATCATTCAAGGAAGGTATTTGTGTATTTCCTGAAGCGTAAAAATGAGGTGAGTAAATACACTAAAGACTTTATTAATCTAGTGGAAACTCAAACTGGTGATAAAGTAAAAAAAATTGAGGTCTGATAACGGAACTGAGTATGTGAATAAGGACCTTGAAGGTTTTTTGAAAGGTAAGGGAATATTGCACCAGGTAACTGTGCCGTATAGTCCGCAACAGAATTCCTGCGCGGAACGCCTGAACCGGACACTTCTAGAAAAAGTAAGGTGTCTGCTACACATGTCAAACGTAGACCACAAATTTTGGGCAGAAGCTGCCAATACTGCAGCGCATTTAATAAATGTGTCACCTTCGAAAAGGCTCTCCGGAAAAACTCCTGAGGAGGCCTGGACGGGTAAAAAGGTGAGCTTAAAACACCTACGTGTCTTTGGCTGCGAAGCTTATGCTCACATTGATAAAGTGAAGCGGAATAAGCTTGAACCAAAAAGTAAGCGTTGTATATTTCTTGGCTATGAGTGTAATGGGTATAGGCTCTACGATTTCGCAAAAAATGAAGTTTTTCGTAGTCGTGACGTTGTTTTTAATGAAACAATCTTTCCAGGTGTCAAGAGTAAGCGGTCTGTGGAAATATTCTTCCCGATAAGTGACGTCGGCGATATCGTTGAAGAGAGTCATGCGGGAGATGAACGTGAGGTTGAGCGTGAGGCGGAGAATGCGGAGATGCCATTGTCACCGAATGTAGAGATTCAGGTTGAGGCGAAGAGGCCGGAAGCATCTGAATTTTGGTTCGAGGCGGACGAGCGCGAGCAGGTACCGAGTTCATCTACAGATACAGACAATATACAAAGAGAGACACGTAATGATGGACCAGCCTATAATTTACGACCAAGAATACCAAGGACAATGTCCGCATTTGAGACAGAGCCGAATGAGCCAAAAACTGTCAAAGAGGCATTGCAATCGAGCGATAGCAAGTTGTGGAGACAAGCTATGCAAGATGAAATTGATTCTTTCAATAAGCATGAGGCCTGGGAGTTGATTGACAGACCGGAAAATATGAATATTGTCAAGAATAGGTGGATATTCAAAATCAAACGTGATGCTAACGGAAAAATAGCGTGTTATAGAGCACGATTAGTTGCGAAGGGGTTTACCCAAAAGTTCGGAATCGACTACATGGATACGTACTCTCCAGTTGTACGACATAGTTCGTTGAGAATGTTGCTTTCTCTTGCGGTGGAGTTAGATCTGAAGATTGATCATCTTGACGTCAAGACTGCTTTTCTGAATGGTAACCTGAGCGAGGAGATTTATATGTCGCAGCCGGAAGGCTTCATAAGGCAAGGCGATGAACATAAAGTCTACAGACTCAAGAAAGCCGTGTATGGATTAAAACAGGCGTCCCGTGCCTGGTACGTTAAGGTAAAGGAAGTTTTACTCCGAGAAAAATTCACGCAGAACAAACATGAGAGCTGCATCTTCAGTCGTCGAGTGGGTAAGCGAACCATTATTATCGCACTTTATGTAGACGATTTTTTCGTCTTCTACGATTGTGACGAACTTGCAAATAAGTTGAAAACGTCACTGAAGTCTCACTTCACCATTAAGGATTTGGGTGAGGTCAAACATATGCTAGGCATTAAAGTAGATCGCACTAAGAGTGAGTTGAAGCTTAGTCAGAAAAACTATATCGAAAAGATGCTTGAACGTTTTGGTATGAGCGACTGTAAAAGCTCAAAAACGCCCTTAGACGTAGGTATGAAGTTTTCTGATAGCGCTGTTCACGATAGTAGACTACCATACCAGGAGTTGGTAGGATGTTTGATGTACTTGTCTGTGACATCTAGACCTGACATTTCATTTGCTGCTAGTTTTCTTAGTCAGTATAACAATTGCTACACAGCTGAACATTTTGCTGCGGCTAAACGTGTATTGCGTTACTTGAAAGGCACAATGAATTTGGGTCTGGTGTACAAGAAGAGTGCAGAGCATGATAAGTTTTGTGTGTATGGTTTTACCGATGCTGATTGGGCTAATGGGGCTGATCGTAAATCATATACGGGATATATTTTTAAAATAGGAAAAAATGTAATTTCCTGGGGTTGCTACAAGCAATTGTGCATTGCACTATCGTCAACCGAGGCGGAGTACATAGCTTTATCTGAAGCTGCAAAAGAAGCGGTTTACGTCCGTGCGGTACTGGCTGACTTGTCTGGTCATGAAAGTACTGTAACTTTGTATGGTGACAATCAGTCTGCGGCAAAGCTTGCCAATAATCCGGTTTTCCATAAAAGGTCTAAACACGTAGACATTAGGTATCATTATATTAGAGAAGCTGTGGTAAATGGAGTTATTAAGTTGTCATATATGCCTACTGAGCAGATGACTGCTGATGTGCTTACGAAGGCACTGCCGACTTATAAGCACCAGTCATTTGTGCAAGACTTGTTGGAAGTCGTTCAGGATTAAGAGGGCGTGTTGGAGGTTTGACTTGGCGGTAATCCTGGCCGGCTTCGCTGATCTATCTGATGTTTTTGATAGATGTTTTTTGATTGTCACTCTTGTCAATAATGTCGTTTGGTGTGTGTTGAAAATAAACTCTGCTGTGTATTTAAATGTAAATATGTGGTTTTAATTGACCAAAATAATATTGTCACTTTACTGATTTAAGGGCAAGAATCTCATAGGATTCTCCTGATGTCTGATTCTCCTCTAACCTAACCTAACCTCCGATCTAGTTTGGTAAAAAAATGCGCCTTTGTTGGAATTTGATGGCATTTTACATAATACTACATCCTTCCAACAATCTTTTGGCGTGTGGGTGACGTTATCAGGGGGACGCCTGTTCTGCGCAATCTAATGCCATAAACCTGTCAAAAAGCGTTAGTTTCTACCTGTCACCGACGCCAAAAGATCGTTGGACAGCTGTACAATATTCAACGTCATTCACTGTCACTACAGTCTTCTTCTCTCGTTCGCCAATTTTGACGCGTGCGTCTCCATTGTGCCAGGCATGTCCCTACTAATACAAGTCTGAGAGTTAACATTTTATTTTATTTCTCGCTTATTTCATACGCTCTGCGTCGTCGTTAGATAAAAATATAGCCTGAAAACCATTGTTATTATTTTTGATATTCTATTGAGAGTACATTTTATGTTCAAGAAATATTAGTTCTGTTATTATCTGCTGAATAGAGCGTTTAGGTAAATAAGTTTCTATTACCTACCAAAAGTTTTTCTTGTCCCAACGCCTACAAAATAAAAAAAAAACAACTCAAGAATAAAATCAAGTTATTCATAAATTATATCCACGACACGATTACGAGTCTTGAATTACTTTTCTGGAGCATTCGACTAATTCTTTCAAATTATTTGTTTATTATCACAAATATAAGTTTACCTCATTTAAGGTTAGAGATGTGTGGGCTCGAAATGGGGAGGCCTTCGCCCAGCAGTGGGACACATTACAGGCTACGTAAAAAAAAGTGCGGTCTCTCAACACCCAGTTAAATAATAAGATAACTTTTTTTTTACACTTCTTATATTATGTCAAATGTCTCAGTAAAACAGACAGGATGAACGTTATAGGGGCTGGAAAGATCAGTCTAAGCTAAGGGCTTTAAAATTTATACTTTTGGCTATAGAGAAGAAGAGCGTAGTAAAACAGTAACGTAGTATAGAAACTCACACAGATTGATGTTTAGATCCCTTTTTAACCGACTTCCCAAAGGAGGAGGTTTACAATTCGTCCGGATATTTGTTTTTTTTTTTTTTTTTATTTTATTTTTTTATGTATGTTCCCCGATTGCGCCTAAACGGGTGGACCAATTTGGAAAATTATTTTTTTGTTTGAAAGGGTTTACCTTCCCATTGATCCCATTGACACCAGGTCAGGATCTGATGATGGGATCCTGGAGAAATCGAGGGAACTCTTCAAATATTATAGGCAGACCTATAGTGATTTTTGTGTTTTTCATAATAACTCGTGCAAATGCACATGGTAAGCATAATATTGTGATGCGGAACTGCTGATGAAGACCACATATGGCCACCAGATCTGCTCAATACTAGGTACAAATACAATGCGTGGCTGACGGGCAGGCAACGCATAGCCTAAACCGGTGGACCTAGAGCCATGAAAATTTGTACAGGGGTTCCTTAGTAGCGTGGGGTAGCACTGAGATGGGATTTGACAAAATTAAGTCCCCAAGGGGGGGGGGGATAAGGGGTACAGTTTGTATTAAACTCAATCTAATCAAATAGGGTTTGTGGAAGTCGGTTTTTTCTAAAGTTTACTTTTTGTTTCAATTATTAAAATAGGTATAATATCTCTAGCTAGCATATGACATATCGCAGAGAAATCCGTGTCATAAAAGGTGACAGTCTTTTGTGTTTGGTCTAGCCTCGTTTATTACTACAATGGATTACGGCAACCATTGTTCCCACACCTACATCCCAGGATGACATTAGAATCCGGACCGGCCATTATTATCATGTTCACGTATTTTCACGTTGGGAGTTATTATTCATTATGACATAAATATGTACAATAGTAAGTAATAGGACACTAAAGCCCTGATTCAAGAAATGCCGATGAGTCTACTGTTTTACCTCCGTACAATGTCAAAATGTTTAGATTAATTTAAATCCGTCATTGTCCTTTGTTAACTTTTAATTTAGCTGTATAAATACATTGTAATTAGCTGTGGATTTTGTAAGACCTATAAAAAAAGTCCTATTGTCCAGATAAATGAATATCTTAATTAATGACGGTCTAACGACATAAGGATTTGGCCAAGTCACGGGTTTTTTTCACAAGAGTTCCGTGGTCTAGTGGGTTAGACGCTTGCTTCCCACGCAGGAGATGCATCTCCCGGTGCTGACCATGCACCAATGAGATAATTAATTTGTCTTAAGTACATTAACGGACGCTCCGTGTTTCGGATGGCAGTTGATGGCACCTACTTACTTGGTAGTATCATATTATAGTTATTCTGTGGTAGTAGACATGTAGAAGTCGTAAAAGCCCTCCACCAACCCGCACTGAGGCAGCGTGGTGGAGTATGGCTCAATTTGCCCCTCTAAAACTCTTCTCTTTCGACAACCTGAAAATGTTGCTGATGATTTGTTGCTCATTAGCACTATCCGGGAAGGACGTAAGAGCTGTAGATTTCAAGACTTTCCTTGGATGTTAGCAACTGCTCTACAGATAAAACTTTAACACCCACTGTAGCGTAAGGACAAAAGAGTCATTGAACAATATTGACATTAAAATTATAAAAAAAATTGACATTAAAATTATTTTGACAGTGGGTACTAAGACGTCAATGAATGTCTAATTTTTGACGTTGGTACCCACTGTCAAACTAATTTTAAGTTTTTTTTGTTTTATAATTTTGGAGAATGACAATGGCTCGACTTAGGGGGTTTAAAATTACAGATGTCTCAGCCACATACTTGCCACATAATCTATGTGGCTGCATTATTCATTTATTGAGAGAGGCCATTATATGTATTTAGTAGGTAGATAGGTAATTATCAAAAATATTTTAACTTTCTACAGCTTAGCAAAGAATTCAATTCTACCATTGTCACATTTTCCCTACATTGTTACATTGTTCTACTTGCTAGATACGTACAAGTCACTCTTCTACAGATAGTCTTGATTGCTTGCGACTCTTTTGTTTTCATCATCCCTTCCCTCATATCTAAGTGCTCTTACTAGGACTGTTTCATTATCATTTCTGAAGTGACATAACACAACCGCAACAGGGAAAGGAAATGTGAATAATACTCGTAGATGTCCTGAGAAACAAAGGTGGTTTCCAAAGTGACTGCAGGCAAAAATTGAGAAAGTTTTTGTCAGGAATTTTGACAGCTGTCTCTCATGCATTTGAACGGGCTTGCTTGACTAAATTATAAAATATCAAATGGACATTTGATACTGTTATCCAGTTATCCCATATTATTACGTGATTGTTCTGGGACAATCGCTATGTGACAACAAATAAAAACTATTTTTACTTTACAGTTACGATTTATTTGCCACATAGGGTTTATCCAAAGATTGTGAAACAGGAGATTTGGAGAATGATAATCACATATCGCTTAAGGTCGGTTTAAAGCACCTTTGATATTTTAAATCATCATTCCTCCTCATTGCGGCTTCCAACTACTACATAATAATACGTTCCTGGTCCTATCCCCTATATTCCTAAGTCCATTCTCACAGTAGATCAGAGTACATCGGATCCGGTAACGAGGGTCCCTTTGACACAAGCACCTCCAATTTTTCCTTCCCTTGATGTTGTCTCCGGGCCAGTTTCTTTGTGACGAAGCGATAGTCTAAAGTGTTTAAGCACACGGGGTCCGTTTTATTATGTCACCGTTATATTGTAAAAATTGCGAGATTACAATCTAACGGAAAAAACCGTTAGATTGTAATCTGTCGATTTATTGTGAACAACATTTATGCTTTATAGAAAATGTACTCGTTCGCACTTCCGCGTCGCCTTTGTACAAATTATGTCCCTACTAATAATATTATACTACAACTTTAATAATAACTTTTCTGCTAAAAAACTCACGTACGATATTTTGGACATGTTGAGAACTACAATATCAAATGACACTGATGAATTTTGCGGCAAGTTTCTTCCGATGCCAAGGAATTTCAAAAAGACCCCCGAGAAAAATTCCATGCTCATAAAAAAATATAATTAGGTTATTAATTTGCAGGAGTAGACGAGTAACGCCTTTGTTGACCGTTCGGTTTAAGATAATCAAAGGTGCAACGTTTTAATTAAATTAAATTATTAATCCAGGATAAGTTAAATTAACGTTCCACTTTGGTGTTCTTAAGAGTGCTTATATCTAAAGTCAAATTGCAAGCGTAGGAAACTTTAAAATTACGAAAAGTTTAGAAACATTAGCCCTGTTTTCAGTAATATCAGAATAATTTACTGCTCTAGAATAAAGGTCAGGCCAGGAATAATAAAGGAAATTGAGGCCTTAATGCGATCGTAACCGTAAAGGGTTTTTCATTGTATTAATAAATTTAAATTGGTTTACAGAGCTTGAGTAGGTACTGACACCGTAATTGCGATTCTGCTTGGGCTAGACGATTAAGGACGCGTTGCTAAAATTAAGGGAAGGAAGATAACAGATTAACGTAAAAATTATAATACATGATGTTAGACTTTTTTAATTTGTGATGCTTAAATGTAAGTCCTTATAAATGACTTCGATTTTGCCCCAGACATCTTTGCCTCTTTATTTCCTGGGGTACGATTCTCGAGCATTCGATACACGGATATAGTAAGTAAAGTAAAGTAAAAGTTGTTTATTTCTTATAAACTGTTAAAAACACAAAACAAGACTTCCCAGTAAGTAATAAGAACATACTTGTGTTGGGAATGACTCGCCCGTACAAAATCACTCGATATCAACACCTATATCGAGTGATTTTGTACGGGAACCACTCGTTGGTGTCAATATCCGTGTATCTGTCGGCGGCCGATGTGCCTCGCCATTTCATGATATGGCTAAGCCATTACTGGGCATATTATCATGATATGGCGGGTTTTAACGAAAACATATCTTTTTAAAAGCATTTTTATTCTGCAAAACGTGATGTTTTTTGAGTTTTACATGTCAAACTAACACAAAGACATTTAATCGTTTCATTATATTTCACGTTTGGGCACACCACGATTTGCCCAACTCTACGATCGGCCGCTGACATCTCGATTGCGCGAGAATCATACCTCAGCTCTCATAAGATCATTGGCATACAGGGTGTAACAGAAAGGGGTGTACAAGCCGAAAGAGGGTTGATAGGGATATCATTCTGAACAAGTTTCACTATGGAACCGACTTGATCAGAGCAACTTTGTTTTTCACTCCACCTACTTATATAGAAATATTATGTGGAAACCTTATGATGACACATGTAACGCTCTCCAAATGTGATCGGAACCCTTGGTGCGCGAGTCCTACTCGCACTTGACCGTTTATTTTCAAAAAGCTTTAGTCCTAACTGTCACCGCAAATCAAAAGATCATTGGAAAGCTGACTCCACTATTACGAACTCACAAGGGCCAATGGCAACTGTATGCCAATAGCCAAACAGAAATCGTGGCTGAACGTAGTATGGTACCAAAAGATTTACAGGGTGAGCTACTGAGGTACTGAGCGGCTCATTTCGCTCGGCGTAATTTAGTCTCCATACATAAGGATTTAGTACCAACTGTAGTACCTAGTTAGCTCGTTCTCTACACCAAATGAGTTTAATATACCTACCTACCATATTGCATAAAACCAGTGAAATTCAGGGTCTTCCATTCATTCATAAAAATGGATAATGCTTGCACAAACCCTACCAAGGATTTCAATCGTAAGGCTCATTCCAGTTTCATCATAGAGGTGAAGAATAAGGATAGTTACGCAAAGCTATACAAGACACTTCTAAGTATTAGAAATCATATCGCTATTCATGTTTCTTCCCCGCATCTGAATTCCTAAGGGTAAAGAAGCACGCTTGGAATAAGAGGAAGGCTGGGATTTACTGTTGAATGCGACAATATTGTGAAGTAAGTGTTTTGTTTCCCTTGGTTGCTTCTGTAACTTAACTCAGTTTCTTCTATAAAATAAGTGTAATAATCGGTCAAGTACGAGTTGTACTCTCAAGGGGAGGGTACCGCACCTTCGTCGTACAAGAAAAAGTACAAAAAACACGTTTCTTGAATGGACACTCTTAATTTGTTGTGAGTCGATAGTTTTGACGGTCGAGACTACCAAAAATCGTTAAACGATACCGACTGTCAGTTAACGACCGACATCGGTCGTAAAGCGATCGTTATCAATAGACTGCAGCCCCAGATGGACGGATGACACCGCCATAGTCGGCAGGTAAGCAGTGGATGCGGGAGGCACAGGACCTTAGCGGACGGCGTGGTAGAGAAGAGGCCTATGCCCAGCAGTGGGTAAGTGTGGGCTGATTGATGATGATGATGATGATTTTTAATCCATCATCGCTGATCATATTATCTTAAGCTAGAAAGAAAGAAAACGGATCGAGCTATTACCAACAATATTCTAGGGTTAGAATAAAAGCATCAGGTCGGAAAATCAAGGTAAATCGCATTAGGTACTGAAGTCAAAGAAATTCTTCATGAAATGAAAAATCTTAAAAGGTCACCGAGGCAGAGGTTCAGTTGAATCTTAACTAAATGCAGCCTCAGTCGGCTTTATAAAATAAGTATATATAAGATATGTATAGTGCTGCTGTGACGTTGCAGGTTTGGAAATATGCAAGCAGAATAGGGGTTGGTAGGAAAATATGCATAACTGCTTTTAATCTTATTTCATCTACTCTCATTGTTGTCTATTTTTCACAGGATTTTCCTAGTATGGGAACCATGGAAACATCAAATTTGAGTTGTAAAACCAGCAATACCTTTTCGTGTACCTACTCCTAAGTGTAACAAACATTCTTTACTAAATAAATAATTTCTAATTCGTAATTTAGGTACTATTCTGATACTGATACTGACAAGCTTTTTACTTTTTTACTTTATTCTTCAATACCACGATATATACATAGTATTCGTTAGACTACCCAGGCTTTTAGGTAGCCATTGGGGCCCAGGGAAGAAGCCGCAAGCCGCAAGTGAATGTCGCAAGCAATATCCTGGATTTCATTCCGCCTATCGACTTGGCTTATATATCCTTATCTACGAGTAGCAGCAGCAGTGTAAGCTTAATATTACGTTTATTATGGTTTGGGCGACATACTATGCGTCTTAATATCTTTGTAAGTCATAGTAAGTATTTCTTGGCTTATCCGGCCGGCCGCAACTGCTAAATGGGGTCCCAAGTGGTTTAGAAGAGACCGGAGACCGTGCATTGAATCGATTTTACATAAATTAGATAAAACTACAATTTTTTCGATTTGAATGCAAATTGTTTTCTCATTTTTGCTTGGTTTGCTGGCAGAGGTCTCTTATTTGAGATAAGGTCGCGTTTGTACACTATTTTCTGTTAAGTCTTCTCCGCACGCAAATTATGAAGGGAAAGGCCCTTCGGGGTGAAATTAATAAAATGTCAGTAGCTCGATCGACAAGAATCGAGCAACAGTTTAATTAGCCTTTGCTTAATTCCCTACGGACCTCCGACGACCTTTTTCCAGAAGTTTTTACTGTCAGATATATCATTATAGTATATTCGTGATAAGAATGGGGTGAAATCTAAATTTAAATCTGTTAACACACACTCACAGGGCAGGACACAACCTTCGCGTTCGAAAGTTTGCCTTCAACTGGTCACTGTGAACTTGGCCTGATAATTGGAAACGATTTGATTGGTTACGGAGTGTGGCTAGGCCGCCGGACAGTGATGACTTTGCTGCATTCTTATCACGATATAGTGCTGTGTTACTCACTAAACTAATGGTGCTCCTAAATGGGCCATGTTTTCACTGCAATATGTGGCCGGCAACTATTTCTAACATATTGCTGCAAAACCTGGCCCGTTTAAGAGCACCATAAATAAAACAAATCGAAATGTCGTACAGAATATAGAGTTACCCATAACCGGCGAGCTTGTATGAAGAGACTTTAGTAATGAATGTCAAGGAAGCAAAAGATGCATGTTAGGATCGATCGTATCAGAGTATGAAGAAGGGAAGAGACTAAATAAAAGAACTCCACTTTTCTTTACTTTAAATCCCTGCCTGTATGTATGTTGTTAAGAATATTGTTACATAATGATGCTTTTACCTTTTTGATGCATCCTTGATTTATATTCTGGTAGCTGCGGCAAACTTTTTTAATAACGCAGCCCTAGAGGAGCCTTAAACTTATGCTGCTAAAGTGGGGATGTTGTGTTAGGCTGATGTATACTTTCTACCCTCATCCGATGAAACATTTATGAAACCCAAGCCTGTGTGTTCTAATTTTCACTTTGTAATCGGGTGCGTCCATGGCCTAGCGGTATTTGCACAACGAAAATGATCGTGAGCTAAGCAACATCTGGCTGAGAAGGGCTCTGGATGGGTGTCCGATTCTCGGGCATTTGTTTCGCGCTTATCCGTGTTTCAAGGTCTCAGCTATTATCGCTATTCGTAGTGGTCGTGATGTTGTGTCAGAAGCCTGTGTAAAAGCCGCTACTAACTTGCCTGGTCCTGCGGCGATCTAGAAAGAGGGGCGGTCAAAAAGTGGGGATGACCTTGAATTGCTTCCTTGACTATGAAGTGTGTAGGCAAGCAGGGGCAATTTTTATGGCTCACCCTGCGCCAGGGGCAGCGATAATCTCGAGAGTCGATTAAGCGATAATGACATTTAGCGTTTTAGACTTTGAGTTGGATTTTGAGTGGCGGAAGCAGCGATTCCTTCCTTGCAGGCGTGTGTGTAGAGCAGCTCCGACATTGCTCCGACCACCTCCTTTAGATCGCCGCAGAAGCAGGCATGTGAGCTTGATATGATAACTTCTGACGAGGCCGACACTCCTTCATCATCCCGCACTGAAACCCATGCTGATTGGTGGTCGAGTGCCCATTTAACTCTTATCCGAGTAAAAGCCCTCATTGGGAACTTTGTTCATTCTTTGCTTAATTGATATATAAACATTCGACTTCAATATGAAGTATGCCCGTTTACCGGGAAAACATTACCCTTTTTCTGGTGGAGTCGGATATAAAGTATCCTAAATGCTAATATTATAGCTCTTACTGAATGAATGCTAAACTTCACCCAAATCCGTCCAGCCGTTTCAGCGTGAATGCGTTTAAACATACACACACACAAACTTTCACTTTCAGTGGGATAATGGGATGGAATGGGGATTTGCTACAGTGTGCTTAATTGTCGTAAACTAACACTTATGTATGAAAGATAATGAAGTACTACCAGTTACCCGCCGACAGACTAACGAACGGTGCTATATCGCAACTCGCAAGCCCTACAAACAGACCGCAAACCGTGCTCCGTGGCTTCATTAGTCTGAATTAGAACTACACACAAACGTTTGTACAGTTTAGCCTATTTTGTTATAGTACAATTTTCTTGTTACAGACAATTTTTACATTTTATATTCTAAATATACCGCCTAAAAACTCAACATAAAATCTAATCTATCCATTTATCTAGTACTCTATTTTTTAACCGACTTCAAAAAAGGAGGGGGTTATCAATTCGGTTGTGCTATTATCTTTTTTTTTTATGTGTGTTACCTTGAAATTTAGTATTATTTGTTAACCGATTTAAAAAACTCTTTTTTTCATGTTGGATTCATTTTTTGAAAATCCGAATCCTGATTTTGAAAATCAGGATTCGGTCCAGTATTTAAAATTCTACATAGAAAATTACATATTTTTGCCTTTCTGTGACTATGTGTGGTGTAGATGAATTCTGGCTGTTAGGACCGATTTCGTTTATTTTGTTTAATATTGTGAATTGTTAGGCGTCATTCGCATTCCACGCGGACAGGAGTATCCCCGTTTCTGAGACGAGACGCTGGGGGTAAGGAAGATCATGAAGTCGGTTTTTCTTAAGTTTTTAACTTGGTGTATAGCCACATGAAAACAGAGTATTTTAAATTTATTGATATGTTGGGCACCCTGGCACTCGACGGCGGCGGTGACCTTAAGGATATTTTTTATTTAATTTAATTGTTTTTAGTAGTAAGTTAACTGTATAAACAGAGTTCATTTAACGTTATTGGTGAAATGTTGGACATGCTGTAGATCGGTATGTTCTGGCATATCATAATCCAATAGACATCAAATGTATCGAGAAGTACTTAAGTGCGGGCCCTTGGCAATCAGAACTTAGAATTTCATCCTTAACTTATTTTTAGAGGAAATAAAAAATTAAAAAAAGGTTTAAGCCAAGCTAAGTAAGTCTAACTGAGGAACATACTATGCTATTTTTATAATGATTAGATAAATAACAAGAACACAAATTCAGATGCTGTGGGAAATTGTAAAATAAAACATCAAGCAAAATTAATGAAATAACGTTTATGGGAAAGCAAAGTCACGCTGACACTCGTGATAAACAAGCTAGTGACAAAACATACAGCAATAATACCCGTCGGTCGTTCCGAGCGATCTGTGTTTTGCTAAAGGCTGTTTTTGCTAAGGCGCCGCCCGCCCCGTCTACAACTCTACGCAGACTCTCAGAGCAAAAATCAGTTACCTACATTTGGCGTATTTATACAAACCAAAAATATCGTATCGTATCGTAGTAGCTCTATTCCGCGGTATTTTGTTCTGAGCGAATATTGGATGAAAAAAACCTCTCTTCCTTTCACCCTAAGCTAGAAAGAGAGATTATCCCCACCCTGCAAATCTAAACAAGATTGGTGCGCCCTTTTACACCCTGTACACAGTAGATTTGCAACTGGGTTGCCATAGGGGAGAATAAAGCAAATAATTTAAATGTGGAAACGGCTGTGGTGGAGTTGTAAACAAACTGTTAAACTGAAGTTTTTTAATGAAAAAGTTGTATTTGTCTTTCTGTCGCAGACTATATTTGAATTAATTCTATGCTAGGCTATGACCTTTTCAACGCGTCCAGTCCATATCACATGCGACATTGAATTTGTATCTGGTGTTTAATTTCATTTTCATCACATCTATTCCAAAAGAGCTACTTTAGTCCCGGTAAACAAGGACTAAAGTAGCTCATTTAGTCCCTAGGGACTAAAAGTAACTATTAATTTTGTTGCCAGTACAAAGGAAAAAATGCTGTCATTGATAAAATCAGTTTCACTACCATTCAGGCTGACGACCAATTACTAGAGAGATCGATTTTGAACGAAGCCAATAAAAAAAAAGTTTGTACTAAAATGCGTACTCGACATAGATACAGTGCCACAAAGCTATCTGATCAGGTGTCAGCGTCGCTGTGGTCGAATTTAGTGTTGCCACGCTACATAGAATTTCCGCGGTTTTAGGGTGAAAATGCCATAATTAAAAATAAGTGCGTAAATAATAATAATTGCGAATTTTTCATACTTATTTATTCTTATATTTATATTAGGTGGGGTAAAAAGTTTCTTCGTATTTTATATGAAAACTCAAGACATGTTTTTTCCAAGTTTATTTACATTTCATTTATTTATTTATTTATTATTTCATACAGCTGGGGTTTAGTGAAACTTTCATTGAACTCCACATTATTTTCAGTAAGCCAATTCTGCATATCTATTTTTTTTGTATTTGAATTAGGGCATTTGTTAATACAAATACTGTGGTAAGGAGCGTTATCCATTACAATTAAAGTGTCTGTATGTAAATTAGGAAGCAATTTTTCCGTTACCCATTTTTTGAAATTGCTATTATTCATTTCGTCATGGTAATCGCCACTTTTAGTGTTCGATTTAAAAACAAGTAAGGCATCCTCAACAAACCCTGTTTCTCCCCCCGCATGAACTATAATCCATCTATTTCCTTTTGATTCAAAACACCGTCAACATCATTACTTTGCCAACAGCGACCAGCCGTGTCTGACGAGTGTATAAAAGTCTCATCCAAAAATATAACAGGCTTTTTTTCACCGCATTCGTTTTGCTTAATTTTATGCAGATAAGATGCCCGTAAAGCAGATATATCATTGCGCTCAATGAGGACTTTTCTATTAGATTGGGTTTTCTTTTATCGAACCGTTCACTTACACCTGCAAAACAGAACACAATTACTATACAGGTTGGCCCATTTCGATCGGCCCATTGGCCCATTGTACTTCTGTGCAATTTCGCTCAGCCACGGAGTTTTTGCCGGTACCTGTAGGAACCATGTCATCGACTACTGACAATAAATGGGTAATTCATAGAACAACAACTGGCAACATTAACCTGTAGCAGCAGCAACTCGTTCATACAGTTTTTCAAATGGTATTATCAGCGCATTTAAACGTTTCTCTTCCTGCATAAAAGCTAAAACATTTAAAATAGTGTTTCTCGCGGCACTGTTCACTGCTTTCGGCATTATTTATACCATTTAAACAATAAAATAACGAATAAAACACCAAGCGTTGTGCACAACAACAAACTTGACAACATTATGACATTTCAAAATGACATTACATAGTACCAGTTTCGCCACCGGATCAGATAACTTTGTGGCTCTGTATATACGATCGACCGAATCTCAAATCAATTAAACTCTTTGTTGACCGAATCGATTGACACCGATTAATGACAACAGAGAAACACGGACCGAAAAAGTGGTTTTTCTGAATTTTGAACCTATTTTCAAGATTTGTCCAATACAAAACAAGCTTTAACTATGAGATGGAAATTTCACAAGTATGTAACTAAATATACAGTTCAAATTCTAAACATGTAATTTAATTTCTCATAGAAGGTGATGAAAAGTAGAGTTTCCACCTCAGGAGTAAAACTATTTTTGGCTCAAGTGATGTACTTTGAAACCCTCGCTCCCTCAGGATTCTACTTATGAGTCCCCTAGAATCCCTCGGTCGCTCAGGATTCAAAAAACACTCTCGCCCTAAAAATAGTTCTTTACTCACTTCGTAAACCATCTACTATTTCAATTATACTTATTTTAACATAGCGTCACGCCTTTTCCCATACGGGGTGGCAGGGGCAAAATATGGCCTACTGTACAAAACAAAACTAATTTATATCTATCTACAAAACAAAATTAATATCTAAGTATAATTAATGTTTTTGAACTTTACAAATTAAAGTAGACAACAGTTGTAGCAAAGATTGAAGGTGAAGGAACTATTTCAGGATAATGAGCTTGTAAAGCGGATTCTCTGTCACACGATCTTTATTACTCAATATGACTATTTTTAGTTGGTTTAATTACTTTGTCAACCCTAGTTCATTACTGTGAATTAAGTAGGTGTATAATGACGTTTTGTGTAAGTGTTTTGTAAACCTGCATTGATTTTTTACTGTAATCAATGGTATACCGTATTCACGGTAAATTCGGGGTTCATTGTATTATGTCGACAGACGATCCATTGCAACAGGGGGTTTATAATTTTCCGGCTGATACGGTCATGTTTTTAAAAAAAATACGCGTGTAGCACCGTACACGTGTTAGAAGTAAAACTTCTGTAGCTAGATCATTAAGTGGTACCTATACTATACACCTATACCTACCTATACTAAAAGAGATTTAAATTTCCAATTTTGAGATCCAATCTCTGCTTCAAGTTACTTTTAAGTTTCAGACGTCCGATTATTTGAAATTATTTTATACTTGTACTTACTTTTAATACGTCATGTCATTTATTTCCCACCATTCCTTATCTACAATTTGTCGCGCTCGTGGTGATATACTTAACTCATTCAATAGTGTCACTACTATTTGCATCTCGCTCAGATTATATACCATTCTCGCTCAAATGTATGCATTGCTTTGCTTGTTTTAGAAATCCATATCGACCCGTGTGACATTGATGAAACTCTTTTCTTACAAACTGTATGGATCGCATCGCACAGCTGTCAAACATAAGTTCCGGTTCCAACAAAGAGGTTGAACGAAGTAGTTTGAGTCATGCTAGTTGATTTTGTTGTTTGTCCCAGCCAGCGGCGGCGGCGGCGGCGGCGGCGCCATCTTGGCCATACCGGAAATCAAGAACTCGTGGAAGAATGCTTAAAATAATTTTTATTTGTTAACGTTTCATCAGGTTTTTCTCTCACTAATTAACATTCTTTATTGTACGAATGTATTATTATCTTATCTGATTAGTTAAAAACCGTATTGAAAATAGTTGCGGTTTTAAAAGTCTTCAGCCGAACCTGACGTCACCGATTCCAATTTCCGTTACATTTCTTAGCCACTCGTGATAGCACCCGGCTAGTATCAATTGAAAACCCACACCCACCCAATATGAATAACCCACAGTTGAGAGGTTAAATAAATTTTACCCCCGTGCCCTAAGAAGTTTTACTTCAAAAATTCTATCCGAAACGACGAAGCCGTGAGAATTGATAAATTGCGATACGTCGGTCGCAGCTTTTTAGTTACTTGCTTTTGCTTTTGTTTTTAACGCAAATTGGCTTCTTGACAAGGTAGTGGAACAAATATAGGTTTAAATTATATATCAGAAATGGAAACCTCACCCAATTCTCGTCGATATCAGAATTGTTATTATCATGTTGTGTTGTGTCGTAGGAAATAAGGTATACATAGTGTATAGGTGCTGCCATCCACGATGACGCGTGACGTAGCTATCTTTATCTTTCAGCAGAGTGCCCCGATGAATAGAGTTCTGTGCTTTATTAACTATCCCTCACTTTTTGACGATACAACACGATAAAACCATAAAAGCAGCCAATGATCAAAATCTAAATTTTCTTTTCAGAAACCCAAGATGCACACAGCGGAACTCAACATATCGTTTTGCAGCGACCAATGCAACGCAACAGACGACCCCAACACCTACACACCATACGAGGAACGGCTCGAGACATATCTGGTCCCGGTGATATTTGCTATAATCTTCGTGGTGGGAGTGCTAGGCAATGGCACGCTGGTCATAGTCTATATACGGCACCGGGGGATGAGGAATGCGCCTAACACGTGAGTCTAGATAGTGATTTCTAAGCGTATTTGCCGAGGTTTCTTTAAGTCGGCGGCCGATCGTAGAACCGGGCACATCGTGATGTGCCGTCATGTGCCCGGCCATTTCATGTTATGCACAAGCAAATACTGGGCACATGATGTGATCCTCTGATCATTTGATGTGGCGGGTTTTAATGAAAACATGTCTTTTTAAAAGCATTTTTATTCAGCACTACGTGATGTTTTTTGTGTAATACATGTCAAACGAACACGAAGACTATTCGGGGGCTTCGCTGCGCTCGATCCCTTTCGTCTTCACCTAAGCTACCGCAGTGTTTGCCTTAAGAGATTTTATCGTTTCATGATATTTCACGTTCGGGCACATCATGATGTGCCCAATTCTACGATCGGCCGCTTATATAGGCGCAAACGTGTTGCTTCTGGCCACACAGTAACACAGTAGGATACATGTTTCGTGAGAACCATAAACAGCAATGTCACACAAATATAAACATCTGTAGGCCTACCGGCATCTGATGGCAAATGGGGAAATAAAATTTGATGAAAGTCCATTCATTTCGTTTATGTCACCCTTTTATCTCGCCGCCTTGCCACCAGCCGCCTAATTTTAAAGAACGCCGACACTTGGTCAAAGAAAACCTCCGCGGAGTACACGCAATTGATGGTCTGTACGCATAAGACAGTATTTAGTTTGTTTCGAAGTGCGCCGTGCCGCAGTGAATGGAGGGCGACACAGCCTGGGCGAACGCACTTTATGACGCGATGACCTGATTTGACAGGTGACAGTAGACAATATTTTCATCTAGGGTTGTATGCCATCAGATTCCGGTATACTTATAAACACCTGGTGTTATTTTCCTCCCCAGCCGAGATTTGAAACAGAGACCTTTCGCTTGGGAGGCAGGGACTCCTTGGAGGTCTTCAACATAGTCGATGTAATTGGAATTAAAGATGGAATGACAAACTTAATCCCTAATATTCGACTATTATTATTATTATTCAGACCATGTTTAAGCAAAGTTTTTAAAGCCTCTTTAGATGTAAAACTAGTAACAAGAAATTAAATCGATGCTGCTATTATACAGTTTAGTCACAGTACAAAGTTTTGGGAAGCCTAGAGGGGCTTTCACCCAACGAACTTTCCCACTTTAAATTCAAAATTAATATAGCAAAAACCACCTCATGTTGTTTCTAAATAACTTACTGTTTCCAACGCTTCGCATAAGAGGATTATTTAGGACGTCCTATTTACCTTTACCGCACAAGGACGGACAGAACGAGTAATAACCGGCCAAGTGCGAGTCGGACTCGCACACGAAGGGTTCCGTGCCATTATCTATAAAAAACCGCAAAAAAAATGTATGGGAGCCCCCCTAAATGTTAATTTAATTTTAATTTAATTATTTATTTTTTAAGTAAATAATATACTCAATATATTGTGAACATTTTAAGCGTCTACCTGCTACCATTATCAATATCGAGCAAAAATGAGCAAAAAAATCACGTTTGTTGTATGGGAGCCCCCCTTAATATCAAATTTCTTTTGATTTTTAGTATTTGTTGTTATAGCGGCAACAGAAATACATCATCTGTGAAAATTTCAACTGTCTAGCTACCACGGTTCATGAGATACAGCCTGGTGACAGAAGGACGGACGGACGGACGGACGGACGGACGGACGGACGGACGGACAGACGGACAGCGAAGTCTCAGTAATAGGGTCCCGTTTGGCACCCTTCGGGTACGGAACCCTAATAAAACACCCCACTCATCTCTTAGGATCAAAGCTCTAACGTACTAAATACTAACTGTCCTCTGTTTATTTCCTCGCTATATTTGTTTGGCCGTTTCAGGAGACAGATCTTTCTCTGAACTATACTTACAAGGAATTCAGGTGTATACTAAGTAATAAATAGTGTCAGACGCTCGGCTACATAAATATGTATACCTTATTTTTGGCACGGTATTTCGAAATTCCTTCTAGATTTACCGAGTAATAGAGCTGAGGCCAAATAGTTAGGACAGTAACATAACGAAATCCATTTATCTCAAACGGTTGAGGCATTTCTGGAGATATAAGCGAAACCACAACAGACCCTCGGAATCATCCCTCGACTATCCGGTCTCCCGTAACGGCTTCAACCTAAAAGCCATTACTTGTAGTTCGACGACTCAATGACTTCAATTGCCTAGCTAGAGCATATTTAAGTAGAGCTCGTCTAAGCTGAAATGACGCGCCCCACTCCTTGGTTTTGTATTTACTTGTCATACAAAACCAAGGAGTGGGGCGCGTCATTTCAGCTTAGACGAGCTCTAGTATTATAGTAGTAGGTACAATAGCCGATTTTACAACTATTTACGTGTCGCCGATACAACGAAGAAATCTCTTTTTAGAGATAAGCTTGCCTTTGTTCATGCCTTTTCTGTATTGTTTGTGTTTTTTTTCTGATATGTGCAATAAATATATACGAAATATATACGAAGTTTTGAACAGCGATGATGGCATTCCTGACATCTATCACGTCTCGTTGCCTAACTTTAAACATAATATGCGCAAAGTTATTAAACAGGCTAATGATTTTTAAGACATTTTCTTATTATTATGTTATTTCATTCTATTTATTTAAGTAAGTAATTCATTCGCTGTATAGCACCTTTGTTTACTCTCTATACCCTATCCAATATAACAGTAAACTTGACAGCTAACCTAAAACTTCATAAAATCTAAATAGTAATATCTTCATAAAATAGTGCTGATAGCAGTGATGGCGATGACAACTCTTCAACTGAATAAACAATTTCGATTCTTTCCGATTGTTTTGGTAACATCCCTATAGTGTTTAAAAAGTGGATTTTATGAAGTTTTAGATTAGCTGACTAGTTGCCTGTTATATTGGATAGGGTATAGTTATTAATACCATGTTGTGTGCACATACTTTTGGCGCTGCAGGCTTTAATGTTTTATCTCCACTGCTGTTATGTGTACCAAAATAAATAAATATTTACTAAAGTGCACAGTAACGTAACCTAACCCACCCGCTGCTTCAGTTTGAGTGATATAAATGTGTCGATAGGAATTGAAGTCTGGCTTACGCATATTTCAAAATCCCTCCCTGGGAGGGCCTAGGTGTTGGCTCTCCTCTCCTTTCGAGAACACTATTTTTAAACCGGTTACCCTTTGGCAAAGAGAAAACTAAAAAAAAATGCTGCTTTGTTAGTCTAATGTCATTCGAACATATCGTACTAGTGCTGGCGGTCTTTTTTGCAGCCATATATAGTGTTTCACTGCTGCACAAAGGCCTGCACATGTTGCAACCACAAAAACGGGGTTCGTCCGTCCGCCCTGTCAAGTCCAGATGTTGTATCAGGCTATGTATATATATATATAAGCTGTATACCTGTGTTAGTTTACCTGTACAATATACCTATAGAAGCACATAGCTCTCTCCCTCACTCACCCATGATCAAACCCGCGCCACGCCCGGTCGCTACTGGTGCAGATTTTTAGACGATCTCTGTTTCTATGCGGTTCGAAGCTCTGCGTCTCGGGTTCAAATCCTGGCTGGGGAGGAAGTAAAATAAACTTCAAGTGTTGATGTTTATATGTACGTGATGTCGATGTTTCCGGTGTCAGTTTCACTCCTACTGCGAGGCCAGAAGCAAATAAATCCAGCCAGCCAGCCTATACCATTCACAAAATAAAAGGCCCGTTTTGACAGTTCACGCCCATGAAGTTTTAACCTCCAACGCGTCTCCATGGCGGTAATAGAAGCGGTTTTCCTAGGTGCAACTTGTACGCTTTGCTTGTACGCAACAGTTAGCTTTTATTACCTACGCATAAGGGGTTAAAACTTCATGGGCGTCAACTGTCGAAACGGGCCTTTTATTTTGTGAAGAGTTTAAGTTTGTTTTAGATCTCGAATCTTATCCCCAGCTACATATTCTCCCTGGCGCTGGCAGACTTGCTGGTCATCCTCATCTGCGTGCCCTTCGTCTCCGTGATCTACACCTTCGACTCCTGGCTCTGGGGGGAGGCAATCTGCAGGATCTCCGAGACAGCCAAGGATGTCAGTGTAGGAGTGTCAGTCTTCACACTGACCGCGCTGTCAGCTGAACGGTACTGTGCTATTGTGAACCCGTTCAGGAGATTGCAGGTGAGCTGGGGTCTCCTTCTGGGGAAAACGAGTAGCAATAGTGTATCTATGTGGTAGACCTGTGTTCCGAAGGTCCGGCTAAAAACCAGCGCTGAGAGACCGTCTCAGCTCGGCATTGCTGAGCCGGGTCCTATTAGCACTAACTATGATGCTGTAATCTATTGTCTGTTCTATATAATGTGTGCTAATAAAGTCTTTTTCAATTTCAATTTCAATTTTAATCTATTGCTCCCAAGTAGCATTGAACGCAGACTGTCAAGTACGTTATTTTGCGCCCATTGAAAATGACTAAACTTTGTGCCTCCGTCCAACCAAACCCTCTTTACTTGGATGCGACACCCCATAACGCATTCAAGCAAATGGAGGGTAACGGAAGTCTGTATGTCACAATTGGTTGGTTAAATCAGACACTTAACTGACACACTAGACCGTCAATTAAAGATCGACATTTAACCAAGTCGCTAAAGTTCCGACAGACAAGTGAGTGAACGAAACGGTTAACGAGTTGTCTCAACATTCCTTAGGAAACAAGACGCATTTCAAGTTTGTTAGGGTAATAATAAGCAACCAATTCGGTTTTGTGAAACTACATGGGGTCGCCGAGCTCCGCTCCGCTTCGCTTGGCTCCGGGTGGTTCATAAAGTTGTGACCTAACTCAACCTATCTTTAGTATTGGCACAGAAAGTGACCTAAAGCAACTAATTCGGTTTTGTGAAACTATTAATTGTGAAATAATCATGGCGGAGACAACAACATGTTGATTAAAAAAAACACTAAATACAACAAAATAATCAACGTTGCACAACGTTTGCCGAAAAGATAGACTCTGAAAGTAATCAGCTGTTGTCGTGACGCCATTTTTTTTAACCAACACGCTGGCTTTCGGTAAGACAGATTGTTAAACGTTTTCGACGATGCTTCATTTAAATCAAATGCTAGTGACTTGGATAAATGTCGGTCTGTAATTAACGGTCTAGGGTTAAGGTTAAGTGTCTGATTTAACCAACCAACTGCGACAACATTAAAAAAGTAATTAAAACGAAATGTGCAACATTAAATTTGTCAACAGCGCCCTTCGGAGTAATCGATATGCTATCGCGGTGCGTTTTTTATCACAGAATTGGGCCTTTGTAATAAATACATAACACATTCTCTCCGGAATCATTGGGTCTCAGATTAGAAGACATGTAACTGTTACGGCTAAGATTAGAAGTTCGGCTAAACTGAGTTTAGCCGGCTAATGTTAGGTGTCCAAACGTTTAATTTGTTCTTACATCAACCTAACACCCACCCACCTCTGCGCCCATGTAACAATAGAAAAACAAATATTATTATTAATACTATCAGTCGGCAGATAGATGTTCCGATGACATAGCGAGGATAGCAGTAAAGCAATGGACGTGGGTCGCACGGGACCAGGTTGAATGGCCTGTACTCAACAGTGGGTTCCCTGAGAGGCTGATGATGATACTATCTAACATTAGCGCTCTCCTAACATGAGCCGTAACAAAATTACGTATCCATAACCTTCACACATCAATAGCTTACGTGTCCATAACCTTCACACATCAATAGCTTGACAGGGCTGCGGGACAGACCAATGAATGAATTCTCATTGCAGCTGAGAAAACTGCCGTTGGTCTGCGCAACGGTGATCTGGGCGGCGGCTCTGATCTTCGCGATCCCAGCTGCTGTCTTCTGCAATGTTCAGTCGGAGCCGGTTGAGGGGAATCGCACGATATACTACTGCACTCCTTACCCGCCTGACTGGGAAAGCTACCCTAAGTGAGTATCTTTCACTTCATCATTCCATTCCCGGCTGGCAGGGAGCACTTATCCATTTGAGACACAACTCACCAATTTACGGGGGGGTGGCGGGGACGAGGTAAGAGAGCTGTGATTGGTCAGCCGCTGCGAAACTGTCTGGCGACCAGTCACCGTACATAGGTTGCGTATGCCAACGTTTGTTGAATACAACAAGCGTTTGGCGAGCCGCATTGCCCCGCAGGCGCAGTCAATTGGATATATAGTCTCTGCCGGCTGGGGATAGAAGAAACAAAAATAGTCCCCAGGTCTTGGATGTTTACATGTTCGTGAAGTTGATGTTTCTGGTTCCCACGACACAGGGTATCCTAGTTTGGGGCCAGAAGCATTGTTTAGTTCAAGTACAAGTTCAAGTAAAAAAAATAAATATTGACCATAAAATCATACAGATTACTTAGTCAACGTCAATATAATATTAATATTTTTGTATACTACCGCCCGTTCGAAAGTTGTGGGCTTAGGGATGGAGCAAAGAAGGGCAAGAAACTCCCCGTACCTCTTTTAAGCCTTAAAAATACAATGTTATGTATTTCTACATAGGTCTAAGGAAATACACCGAGGAGAGACGTACTGACTCAGTCCATCGCCCCTCTTTGGATTTCTGTGCGCTGAGATGGTAAAGACCATGCAGTTTTGTCCTCTAAATATTCTTTTATACTGTAATAAGACTTAATTATGCCTGTATGTAAATCATCATCATCGGCAAATTGTTTCTGACCACAGCACGCATGCTCCTCTTTTAACCGACTTCTTTTTTAGGGTACCGTACCCGAAGGGTGCCAAACGGGACCCTATTACTAAGGCTCCGCTGTCCGTCTGTCCGTCCGTCCGTCCGTCTGTCTGTCAGCGGGTCGTAGAGCACGAACAATACTAGTGCGATTCCGACTCGCACTTGACCGTTTGTTACCTCTAAACTGGCCTTATTTATAAACCGATTAAAAAATATTTTTTGTTTGAAAGGGTGATCCAGTAGTTAAGTCCCATTTTATTAAATCAGGAATTGGTCCGGCAGTTTCTACACTTAGAAAAAATATTACTTCTAATACCTGATGGAAAGTGACTCCACAAAAATACTTTCCCCCCCCCTCCCCCGCCGCCAGCTCACCCCCCACCCTCGAGAACTTTCAGCATATTCGTCTGGCCACGTCAAAGAATTGCTCTACCAATTTTCAAAACTAAACGAATTATTCGGTCTGATTTCCTCTGACTAGGCTACAGTAAGGCGAAAAATTACGTTTGTATAAAATTAAAAATGTGTTCCAAATTCAAAATTAACTTTCCGTTGCATGTGATGAGAAAACAAAAAACAAAAGACGAAGAATAATTAAACCAGCCAGCACTATGCTAATAAACCTGCTCGTCGCTTTCGCACTCCGCAGATCCAAAAACAGCTCCAGATTAATCGACAGCTGTGATACCGACGTAGTCATGGCATTTTATCACAATCAGATTGCCTGAGGGATTGCTCTCTCACAGAAAGTGGCTTCTAGGTTGAAAAATTGCTGGCACGAATGCTCTGACTTAGTACTCGTGGCAGAGTGTTCGCTAAACGGGGAAATAAGTTTTGCAATACATCAAAGACTGTCCCTGAACAGTACATAAAAGTTTCAGTGACTTCTGTTAACCAGCGAGCTAGCAAATGTTCTTCAAAAACTATTTCTTTATGTTACAAGAGTATCCTGGCTCTTGGTAAAATATGTGTATGTTATACGGGTAAAGCTAGATCGGTTAAACCTAGGTTTACCCGGGTAAACATACATAGCATACACAAGCCTTTCGATTTCGATTCTTTCCGATTCCCTAGTGTTTAAAAGTGCATTTTATGATATAGGTTAGCTGTCAAGTTGCTTCTAGGCTTGGATAGAGTATATACTATGTCCGCTACCTATATGAAAACTACATGACACTACCGACCGCTATCAACTGAACAGCTAAGTAGTTGGCAATTTCAGGTCAGTGATGGTATCTCGCTCCATTCTCTAGATAACGTAGTGGCTCTCTTTGATACTCACCTAACCTCTTTACCTCGACAGGTGGATGACACTAGCAAAAGCGACAATCTACTACGCACTGCCGCTGCTAGTGATATCTCTTTTCTACTCACTGATGGCGCGGCGGTTGCTGGCGAGTACGAAAGAGATGCCAGGTGCACTTCACGGTGGGCAAGGAGAGGCTCAGGCGAAAGCGCGCAAGTCTGTCGCTTGTATGGTACTCATATTTGTTATTGGTGAGTGTACTGGACAGACGACTGACAGACAAACATTCATGCCCGGTTTCCTGGGCGCTGATTAAAGTTAACAGGTTGGTTAAATCAGCTTCAGCCAATCACGAACCGCTATTATTCAAAATGACGGAACATGATTGGCCGAAACTGATTTAACCAACCTGTTAAATTTAATCAGCACCCAGGAAACTGGGTGTTAGAGTATGGAGGATGCCAAACGGGACCGTATTACTACGCCTCAGCCCCCCTACCGCGCAACTGCTGTCGGCATCGCATCGTGTTTAACGCGCAAGAATGAACTTTATCATTATGAGAATACGGCAAGTCAAACACGAAGCCGATGCCGACAGCGGCTATCTGTCTGTTTGTTCATCTGTTTGTTAGCGGGCTCTATCTTACGAACCGTGAGAGGTAGTTAAAGGAGTTAAAAAAAATACAAAATGTCTATAACTGTTGCCGCTTCAGCAACAAATACTGATAGACTCGAAAATTCAAAAAATAAAGGAGTCCATACAAGAAATTTGCTTTTTGTAATTTCTCTTGTAAGGTGATGTTCATTTGAGGGAGTGCGAGTCGGCACTTGGCCCATTATTATAAGGATTTATTTAGCAGCGGGTTTTACGCTCACTTCTTACGCAGGTGATGCAGGTTTGAATCCCGGTGCTTGACCATGTAGCAATGAGTTACGTACGTAATACGAACGTTCTCAAGGTGATGGAAAACATGGTGAGGGAACCTTCATTACTCAGTGCCTGCAGCGATGGGCTAGCCCCCAGTCACGCAAAATGGAGTATTGAATAACTGACTAAAAGTAGGCACAGTAGTGTTTCTGTCACCCCGTACGGGAACTGCGTGACGCTTTGTTATGTTATGTTATTTATTCAGCAGCATATAATATGGTGATTTTTTATGTTGAACTAACACACTAACTATTCGGGGGTTTCGCTGCGCTCGTCCCCGATGTGAGTGATTAGATTTCTTTGTTCAATGAAACTTTTGCGTTGGCCACGCCATGTACAATTAGAGGACTGTGCAAAAACAGCAAATAAAAAGTCGACAAAGTCATACGGAACATTTACAATCTCATCTAGAGACTAAAGTAAATTAACAACTTCGGTTCCGTTTGTACTTGAGTCTCAAAATAATTAATTAAAATGGAACTTTGTTTGAATGTTTGGAACTGATTTCAAGTTTCAATGAAACTGTAGCTGTCGCTATAGAAATCTTGATCTATTTGTAGCAAAAACACAAGCACCTGAGTTCTTTTAATAACGATTTAGTTAACTATCGACTCGGGGAATATATCTCTATAACGATGTTTATAGGGCTAGGCTCATCCCCACTGCCACTCCACTGATCGTCTTTCAGACTTCGTTTATACAATGAGGCAAACGCGAGGAGCATATAAATTACAATACCTATTAATACAGGGTGACATTTAATTAGCTGACCATATTTTGGGGAATGATAGTACCCATCATTATGAAGAACTTTCCCCATGGAACAAGTGGTCGCAAACGAAAAAATTTTTGGGTCTCCCATAGTAACTTGAAATCAGCTGATCGGGGCAATGTTCTGGGGGACGAAATTTTTTTTTCATTTGCGACTATATGTTTCTTGGGGAAAGTTGTTCATAATGATGGGTACTATCATTCCCCAAAATATGGTCAGCTAATAAAATGTCACCCTGTATATTAATACCTATTAGATAAGCATGTAACCTGCAGCTATTTCTGTGCATCCCCCCCACATGGCTTCTTTTTTGCCTGCCCGCCTGTCCTCTTCCCGCCTTTCCACATATAAAAGTCCTATTTTTATGTAGTCCTTTCGTTTGTCAACAGTATTCTTCGTGTGTTTTCTTCCATACCACGCGTTTGAGATGTGGTTCTACCTCTCGCCGACTGCAAAGGACGATTACAACGACTTCACACACGCTTTGAGGATCTTTGGCTTCTGTCTCAGGTATTGCTACGATTTCATAATTTATTTTCTAGCATTTCTTGCCAAGGTTTACTCCAACGGGACCCGTCTGTCTGCCCGTCCGTCCGTCAGCGGGCTGTATCGCACGACGACGACTTACTGCACCCTGCTCGCATGAATGCCAGCATCACGCACAAACCTCCGTGGTTTATGTGATGTAAATGTAATTAATTAAGACGGTTACCTCCATTCGTTAAATAAATAAAAAATAAAAAAAAAGTTAGAAAGTTGAAGAAAGTTGAATTTCAGAAATGTGTATATCTGTTGCCGCTGCAGCGTTAAAACAATTTTAATTCGCCTGACATTTTTGGTATAGAAAAATCGTAATAACTTTCAGGCGCTTGTTTCTTGTACGATGGCGCGGACCCCTACATGTGACAGTCCGACTCGCACTTGACCGATTTATTAACCATACATTACTACGCTACTACGCTACTTACACTATTCTGCACTAGATAAACGAGGTTTGACACGACCAATGTGCTGGTGTTCTCAACATTTAATTTTCCACCCAGTTTCCTAAACTCGTGCGTGAACCCGGTCGCCCTGTACTGCGTGAGTGGCGTGTTCCGGCAGCACTTCAACCGGTACCTGTGCTGCAGGCGAGGGACCCTGCACCCCACCTGCAGCTCACGCCTCTCCCGGACCGCGGTCTGTGAGACCTCCTTCCGGAGCACGCATAGGCATAGGTGCAACAGGTTAGAACCGATTTTTAATAATAAATTAATAATTAGGACTTTTTCTCAGTTAGCGTTACTCTTGATAATCTGTTGTTGGTTGTAATCAGTACAATTTCACGGGATTCTCTACACAAGCACGGCTAACGTAGATACATCTCGTACCTTAAGGTCCAGATATCCGTTCCGTACCTCCGTATCGTATCAGGTCGCGATCTAAAAACGCTAGTTTGGACGTCAGGTTCGGTTCGAAACGGTGTAATATGGCGACTCAATCAGAGAGACCGAACAGACTGTTTGACTTGAACTGATTGTTTCTCGAGTCTTTCCGAGGTGGACTAAGAGACAAAGACATCCGTGGCGTAGTGGCCAAGGTTCTGTTCCTCATAGTTTACAGGTTTAAATCCCGGCCGGGGAAAAAAAAGATATCCCGGGTCTTGGATGTTTAAGTATGATATGTCACTGTGTCTGGTTCTCACAAATGGTCTCTTAGTGTAACCAGAAGGAAATTGTATGCCTGTTGTGTAGATTATTTACGTTTATTATTTTATTTATTTACCTGTACAGGTTTTAGATTCATGGATAATAATAACCTAATCTGTGTTTTCCTCTTCAACTTCCCTGACATCATCCCCTGAATTTTATGCTCTGATTTTCACACTTCCTTATTAAATTTTCCTATTAGTGAAAATCTTCTTCTTGAATTCAATATAGCCTGACTTCAAAGAAACACACTTTTTCTTTTGCGAAAATGTATCTATAAGTAGGGCATTTTCCTTTGCCAATCCGTATGGGAAGAGGCGTGATGCTATGTTATGCTAATGAAAAAAGGAGATTTCAAAAGTAAAACTAGCATGCCACATAACTCGGCATTATACAAAAACGTGACACTTAGGTACTTCTTTCTTTACTTGGCTGAGAAGGTATTTGATCGCTCCCTTTCTGTTTGTTATTCCTATAAGCTGTTCCATTATCAATATCTTGCTTTATGTAAGGGTTTGCGTGGGTTAATTTTAGGGTAGCATTTCCTTACCACGTAACATAATAATGATCCACCTCTCTGGAAATTCTGATGCCTTGCTATCCCATTTCATAAGAATATCATCATTATGGTGGATGGAGACATGAAGCTTTGGCGTATTTTTTTGGTGTCACTAATAATTTCTCGCCGGCATATCGTGTAACGTTATTATAAGTGGAACGATCCCTGTGCCTGTAGACAATGTTAAACGCTAAGGATAGCGAAACGAAACGATAACTTTTTATGTATGCGATTTGACATTTGGAATCGCAACGTGACGTCTCACCTTATAGAAGCCAAATGTCAAATCGCATACATAAAAAGTTATCGCTTCGTTTCGCTAGAGGTAGCGTTTAACTACTGGATCTAGTGGAATTCACCTATGTTTCTCACTTATTCAGGTTTCGAATCTAATACGTCTATGACATATGTTATTTATCTTAGGCACATCATACGGACGTTCCGTGTTTCAGATGACACAATTAGCTGTAGGTCCCGGCTACTATCGCTTCTCGGTAGTAGTAATCGTAAGAACCTTCCTCCCTTACTGAGCCAGTGTGGTGGAGATACTTGACTCCTGTCCTGATACTCAATCCATAGCTATATGTAATGAATGATGTATACCCTGATTACTAAAAAGACGAAGTAAACTGACAACATCAAACTTCACTTCTTGAAATAATGTTGCCATGTTCAGTTTGATAGTGATGTTTTCATTCATTCTAAATAGAATGAAAATTAATAGAGTAATTCTTTACATTCAGAATTTGTAATAAATATTTGTTACAATTTAATATGATATTGAAAGCATTACGCTTTTTGCCATTTGAGGTGGCAGAAGCAAATTGTGCCCACTTTTGTGAGGCAAATGCTTAATTTGTCTTACTTTTTATTCGCAAATAAAGTAGTGGGCGCGTCATTTCAGTTTAAACAAGCTATATGCACAAGCACTAATAGCTCTCTTATAATTTCTATCAATATAATTTGTAGATATATTGAGACATTAGAGTGATTTAAATCATTCTTGACCCATCACTATTTATTTTCTACCAAAAAGCGGTAACATCGGAACTGTCATTTTACTTCGTTATTATAATAATTAGGATATAGACCATACTCTACATTGTAGAGTATGGCTCAATCTTAGTGTCTAAACACACTTTACCGAAGGTCGGCATGTAATGATTACGCCTGCAATTCTATTTGAATTACTGACGACACATAAATTACCCGCCGAAATTACGTTGTGTTATTATAGCGTACAGCGTAACTTCGGTCGGGCGTAAGTTTAGCGACAACTAAGTAAGGTAACTACTAGGTAAGTTCGGCATTTATTGCCTGGGATTTTGGAGGCGACACAAATTATACTAACTAAACTAATAAAAATGGTGTGTTTGAAAATGGATCTGTGGCCACCGCGCAAGAGCTGTCGGGTTTGAAGTTTGTCAGTTTAGTGCCTTTAGTTCCTCTAGTTTAGTGGTTTTCACACCTCCCAAATAGCCCCCATTGTGTGTCATATCAGCCGGAACCTAAAATCAGCCGCGGAACTTCGGTCGCGTAACTTCGGCATAGTGTGTTTAGACACTTACTCCTATCCTATCCTATTAGACAATAGCCTGTGTACCTCAGTTGAGACATGAATAGGATAGATTTATTTTTGACATAACATTGCATCACACCTATTCCCATACGGGGTCGCAGAGGCACAACCTGTGTCCACTTTTAATCAGTGATTCAACACTCCGATTTTATTACATATTACTATTATAATGTGCATTAATCTGTACAGGAATCCCACAGAAAGCGTGGTCATATCGAACTACGACTACGGAAGTGCAAAGAAGAAAAACCACATCCTATCAAGGAACAGCGCTGACGGGGTGACCACGATGACTGTTCGGGACAACAACGAGTTTCTCAATGGGGACACAGAAGCATGTATCACAAAATAGACCAAAGACGCGAAGCATTTGTTGACCGAGCGAGCGAAGCGTCTCCGTTTCAGGTTTGGGCAAAAATGCTTTCGTATGTCTGTCCGGTGGTTCTCCTCTACAGGTCGCATTTATGAACCGATTCTCGTGAAATTCTGTGAGCAGGCTGGAAAAATAAATAGAATTTTTTACTCGAGCCAGTTTTTAGATTTTTTTGAAAATGGCGGAGATATGAGGTTTTAAAATGTAAAAAAATCGCTACAACCCAAACGGCTCAATGGATATTAACAAATGAGGTGTCGTTGGATTCGTAAAGACCATGAGAGTGAAACGGACTATATAATTTTAGTAAAAAGTCAATAGGTTGTATTAAAGATCGCGAAATGTAGTTTACAAAGTTATTGGTGCGGCTACTTTCATACTGCATGTACGTAACCAGGTACATTCATAAGTTTGTATGTGTTATTGAAAGAAAATTATTTGGGTTATTTTTTTTATGTGTGTTAGCAGTTCAGCTTTCCCACCGACATACTCGCGAGGTCTACAGCTCACAGAGCCACTAGTACATAAAATAGTTTCTAAATTGGAATTTATAAGTAATCTCGTATCAACAATATAAACAGCTGTGAACCAAAAAATGTTTATACATATAAGCGTCGTCATGGTTTTGTATGGGGTTCATGATATGAGATTAGTGTTTCGTGTCTAGGTTACGATAAGATTATAATTTTAAGTTCACGTAATTGGTATAACGACTCTTGCCAAATCGACATGTTATATGTAAGTCGGCGCGGCGGCCGATCGTAGAATCGGGCACATCATGATGTGTATGCCTCGCCATTTCATGATATGGCAGGTTTTAAAGAAAACATGTGTTTTTAAAAGCATTTTTATTCAGCACTACGTGAAGTTTTTATGTTAATCATAATCATAATCATAATAAACGTTTATTGCCAAGAAAATACAGGATAGTAACTAATTTTACATTGAGTAATTTTGCTGGGGCAATAGGAAGTGGCTCAGCCCTTGCTGACACAGAGCCGGGACTCTGTGTAGCGCTGATTTTCAGCCTCTCCCTCTTCCCTTAGATTTGGAGCGGGGTAAAATGTCATAGAAGGTCACCAGGAGAAGTTAAACTTATGCAAGACAGTGTTAAAAATTAGATCACTAAATTGTAACAACACTTAATTACTAAATTATAATAACATTGGATAAATTACAATGTTATACATGTCAAACGAACACGAAGACCATTCGGGGGCTTCGCTTCGCTCTCTTTGGTCTTCACCTAAGCTACCGCAGTTTTTGCCTTAAGAGATTTTATCATTTCATGATATTTCACGTTTGGGCACACATCATCATCATCATCATCCTCAGCCCACATCGACCCACTGCTGGGCATAGGCCTCTTCTCTATAGCGCCAACCTTCCCGGTCCTGTGCCAATCGCACCCAGTGTGATCATGATGTGACCAATTCTACGACCGGCCGCCTACTAAAGCGGAACTCAACATTCTTTGAGAATATCTATGGTCAAAGCAACATAAAATCTGTGGGAGTTTTATGGGCTAACTATTGCTTACTTGATCTTAGATAGCAAAGCAACACATACCCGTTATTAATAAAAAGTTACTCCCGGAGGTAGGTACCTAACTTTTTATTAATAAGGGGTTAGAGTCTATTAAATTGACTATTACGCTATGAGGATACTTGTCACTTTTACATAATTTAGAATTAGCGTTTAGTTTATTGTACAACAGTCACGATTGTATCAAAATTCGATTGGAATGTGTACTTTGCTCCGAAGAAAGTTGTGAGAAGTTTTGGGTTGTGAGTGTGAATTGCACAGGAATTTAAAACAATTGGAAGAAAGCCAATATAATGTACCTAACTTGTTCAAATGTTAGCTCGTAGGCGACCGAACCAAATTACGACGCGAGTGTGCGTGACAGCTGTAGGTTCCTTACAGTGTTCCTCAGGAAATAAGTCCGGTGACCGGAAGTCCGACGACGTCTGGGGGCAATTTAGGCGCCACCGCTAGCGAGATCATGGTCATGGTCGAAATATCGATTTTGAGATACCGAAATCTCTATCAAAAACAAGAAAAAGCTATTCTTACGACTAGCCCTTCGACTAACCGAGATATCTCAACCCGTTTTCGATCGATATAAATATAAATTGAGATCGTTTTCGACAGATTTGGGCCGTATAAAAACCGACATCTTGACTGGGGAGATGATCTCGATAGCGCGAGAATCGGGGGCCGGGTGAATGAAATTGTCACGGGATAAATTCTGACTGTTAGGATCGTAATTCGGTTATTTATTAATACATGTGTAATATCAGTTATATTGTGAACAGAGACTATATATTCAATTGACTGCGCCTGCGGGGTAATGCGGCTCGCCAAACGTTTGTTGTATTCAACAAACGTTCGCATACGCAACCTATGAACGATGACGGGCCGCCAGACAGTTTCGCAGCGGCTGACCAATCACAGCTCTCTTACCTCGTCTCCCGCCGCCGCCTGTAAATTGGTGTTGTGTTTCAAAGGGAGTATCTTTGCGTTCTCCACTGGATAAGTGTTCCCTGATTGCGAACTTCGCTTTCAGAAGACAGATTTTGTAGACGAAATTACCGACACATACCGAGCGGGAGTAAACAGGTCTTGAAGTCGGTCTTTTTATGTTTTTAACTTGATAATTCTTGAACGTAAAATCTTTTATGAACTTCTCAGTTTTTTTATAATCCAATATCGTCCAAGTTCATGGGGATTATTTGCAGAGGAATACTGTACTACGCTCGCTCATCCGCCGGTAACTAAGCTCACTGTCTCCCTCACACAGTCATAGTATACGTGTCGTCTGCAGCAGTTGTGGTCGGCTACAATCTGGGCCGGGAGTTACGTTAGGAATCGCATTGTATATTGTTGGCAATATATTATAGCTATAGCGAGAGCGCAAAAATGCAGGTTTTGCCTTGTTGACGCTGCAAACAAATTTGCATTTTGCGCCGACGCCGATTCGCGCTGATTTCCACCGCCAGACGGCACCTTAATTTGGCTATTCAGATGAAAGACTTCGACATTTTAGTATGTAATTTGCATGACCTGAGATATAAATTATTATAGATTCTTAATTATACTTAGGATGTAACAAATGACTGTTAAAAAAATAAATAATGTATAATATGTAAGTAGTGTATGAACACGCTAAATTAGCGAATTTTAATCAGCCCGTGCCCGGTAGGGACGTTTATGGGCTACATTAGTTAGGTATTATTTAACTATTGTAATTAGTTAACGTTACCGGACTCTCTTACTAATTGTAAATATTATAGCCAAGGGAGTCAAAGCGTGCACAGATATATTGTAATAATATATTAAAAAAATGTTATGTCAGCTGAATGTATAACGATGTTAAGATTTACGTCTCGTTTATCGACAAAAGCTTTGTTTATCCGCATAAGGCGCGGTCTCTCAAGAGACGGATAAACAGTCAGATAACTTTATTTGACACTTCATACAGGTGGGTGTGAAATGTCAAATGCCTCAGATAAACGCTATCTGAAGATGGAAAGACCGGCACTAAATGTATAAAAGTCCACATTTCTACCTATAGTTCTGAAATGTCTTTATACATGTATAGGTTTACGAGTAGGAATCTGCATATCTGGTATCGACGATAAACTTATTTTCGACTCTTCAGAAGAGTTATGTGGATACAAAGTCTTCACAAAAAAAAGGCCCGTTTTGACAGTTCACGCTCATGAAGTTTTAACCTCTAACGCGTAGGTAATAGAAGCGGTTTTCCTAGGTGCAACTTGTACGCTTTGCTTGTACGCAACAGTTGGCTTCTATTACCTACGCATTAGGGGTTAAAACTTCATGGGCGTGAACTGTCAAAGTGGGCCTTTTATTTTGTGAAGACTTTACGTCTCTTACTTTAAGGGTCGCCGCATACGGTCCACCAGCCACAGCTACAAACGCCGCCACGAGAAGCTAGAAGCCGTCACAAAGGAAGCTGAAGCGTACGTCAGCCACTTGTGGCCGGTGGCTTGCTACTTTTGTGACGGCCGACGGCAGTGACGGCCGCCACACGCTTCAGAACATCGCTGCTCGCTTCTTGTGGCCCGCACCGGCCACAAAACGCCGCCACACATCACTCGCGAGATTCCCCACCTTAAGTCCAATATGATACGGCGCGCATGTGTTAAAAAAGTGGCTGACGCGTTCTACAGCTTCCTTTGTGGCCGCTTCTAGCTTCTCGTGGCGGTGTTTGTGGCTGTGGCCAATCAGCTTAAATATTGCTATTATAAGTTGTTTGCCATCTGCATTTGTAAATTATACCTGATTTCTGGAACCATTATTGTTTCCCATACAATGCTCTATCTATAGATTACAATGTACAAAGCAAAAGTTATTGTAACTGGTATTAATTGGAATAAATGAACGTTACATGTGATGTTTTATGTTACTTCTCCTTAAATCCGTTTCTTTATTATTATCACCCTTTTATTAGGTCGTCATGTAACTAAATTACATCGTGAATCATGTTAGGAATGGAAATTTTGCCCGCTTCTAAAGGGACGTGTCAAAACCCCTAAACTAAACTGACAACCTTAAAGCGGTTATTACATTACGCTGTCGGCAGGGCACGATTTGTATAGACGTCTCACTCTGATGGGACGACTAGAAAGAGACAGTGAGTCAGACAGGGCCCTGCCGACAGCGTAGTCTAATAGGCCCAGAAAACAGCTCTTGCGCGGTGATTACAGATTTCATTTTCTAACACACAATTTTAATTTTGCTTAGTTAATTTCGTGTCGTCTCCCGAATCGCAACCTTTTCACTTCTAGCATTTCGTTAACATGCAATTAAATCTCGGAAATAATACATTTTTAGCTCGATGAACATGTCAATTACAGAGTGTAATTTCAGAGGGCCTAAATGGACCATTGAGTACTAATTGGACCATTGAGTACTAAATGGACCATTGAGTACTAAGCTCTAATTTTTACATGTGAACCCATTGTTACAAGCAATTAATGGGTAGACTACCTACTACAGTCTTCAAATAAAAGGCCTGTTTTGACAGTTCACGCCCATGAACTTTTAAACCCTATTATTTTGTGAAGACTTTATACACATATTTGCATTCATCTTTGGCTGTAAACTCTACTTTGAACTACTAAACAACTTCGATAATCCGAGCCATTCAACGCCAGCCTTATTTGCATATACATTGGCGTTGTAACATAGCACTTTGGTTAATATATTCTCAGATAAAAGGAAATGGAGACCGTATGGCGATGGCGGCGTAGGAAGCGAATAGATATGTCGATGTCGGTCGGGTAACATTGTGGGTTTCAGGGGGTCCAATGTAGCGGTACACGGGTGTGCAATACAGGGTTATTTTTGGACCCCTTGTCAAAGTAACTATTATTTTAGGGACTTATTTTTATTCTGAGCAACTTTCATTAAGGAACCGATTTGATCAGAGCAACTTTATTTTTCACTTCCCAGAACATTTTGGCCTGAATGGGTCAGCTGATTTGTATGGAGAAGTGAAAAATAAAGTTGCTCTGATCAAATCGGTTTCATAATGAAAGTTGCTCAGAATGATGTCCCTAAAATCATAGTAACTTTGGCTTGTGGCCTAAAATCATAGGCTTGTGGCCTGTCAGTCCAAATAGATACTTTTTATGAAATTTCAAAACGGAACTTTTGTTCCTAAGTTCTATGAAATAACAACAGAATGACGTCATGTAAACGTGCCATCAAATGCTGTCTTTTTTTTCACAAAATTGACTTTATAAAATATATCTGCTGGACATATACAATTCTGAGAATGTCAAGCCATTTTGTGCATAATGCTTGAACTTAAGACTTGATCCTAGATTAATTGGATTACCTTGGCCACAAGCTATTGCGAGCTACCGTACGGAGTCCGTTCCGCTCGCAGTGGAAGGCCAGCATAAGGAATACTGCAACTGGCTACAGAAGTTGTCGATTTACTAATAAACATAGGTAGGTATTAAGAAACAACTTGGGCCGATAGACTAGTCAGGATAAGTAGGTACAATATTAAATTTATCTCATCAAAATGCAATGATGTCTCTAAAATTACCCCTCACCTCAACCCTCTCAACGACACATCTTATCTATCTATTGTTCTCCATTGTTCGTTTGTTCGACCGGTGTGCTCCAGAGAGTGAACCGGTTAAAATATGAATATTACACGTTTATGTTACACTTTGTGCAGGAGTTGTTAAAAGTACATCCATGTGGCCTGCAATAAAATATCATTTTGATAATATTATCTACTTAATTCCCCAAAAAAAAGTCCAAAGTAAAAAAAATGTCAAAACCAAGGCTTCATCAAGGCTCATTGATTTTATCAAAACCATTTGATATCTTTCAAGGAATTGTTGTCTAAATAATACTGTATTTCTCACTTGCATAATAAAAGTAATACGTTTTGCAATCCCCTTTGATGTGGATCTCAGAAGGTAAACTAAATAGTTGCAAGAAGCTCTGACGGAGTAAAGCCATAAACCTGACGAACGTATATTATCTAGATTAGATAAACTTACATTGAATGCATGCAGTGCATTTGGCTAAACCAAAAAGCCAACAGTTTATTGTAAGTCTGAGTCTAATAAAATAATAGACCGCTTCCAGCTCTGTGAATTATTTCAGCTACACCGTTCAATGTACAAGTAAGTATGTACGGCGTACACACTTTAGGCTTGTGGCCTGTCAAGTCCAAATATATACTTTTTATGAACTGTCAAAACGGAACTTTTGTTCCTGAGTTCTATGAAATAACAACAGAATGACGTCATGTAAAAGTGCCATCAAATGCTGTCTTCTTTTGCACAAAATTGACTTTATAAAATATATCTGCTGTAAATATACAATTCTGAGAATGTCAAGCCATTTTGTACATAATGCTTCAACTTAAGACTTGTTCCTAGATTTATTAGATTACCTTGGCCACTAGCTTAAGAAACTGATATTTCTTTCTTGTGAAGGGAATAAGTGAATAAACTCCGGTGGTCCAATAGAATTCAACGTTGAATGACTGAAATAATTCAGAATTATTTACTATGAAATGTTTTCTTTATTATTTATTTATTGCAGCAAACTACATAATATTCTGTCGAAATTGATGGTACTTTATAACTCTTGATAAATACGGTCGGTTTGCACCAAAAACATTAATTGTGATTAGCGCGGTAGTAACTATTTAGTTTGACATATTTCACACATTTTGACAGCTGCTAAATAGAATTAGGACGCTAATCGTAGTTAAATTTTTCGTGCCAATGGCCCTAAAACTATTAACAAATCAAAACTTTTAGTTTAATCATAAACAATTTAATCACAAGACCACTGGGTAGCCATCTTCGAAATCTGGCTACGAAACGGTCCGAAGAAACATTTTGAAAGTATCGTGTAACTCAGTTGACATACTTCTAGGTGGCGGTAATCTTTGAATAAATCCTATATATCTTAGCGCCATCTCGTGGTATTTGCAATTTTTCGATGGTGCTGCACCAAGCGATAATGGCCTCGAACTGAGAAGCTTCCGTAGCATCTCAGTTTACGCCGGTGTCATATTTTGTTCTAGGTGGTCTATCTGTATAGTATCTGTGGTACCTATCAGTCTTTTAGCTATAACTATGAACTTTCACTAAGGAAGGAAAACACTCGGCCTCAACGGCCAGTTCTGGTTGTTTCTGCGAAGCTCGTCATACTGCCTTTGGTTCAGGTACCAAAACGGTCTGCTGTCTTCTGGCAACTGCTGGATCCTGTATACCAGATCTCTATCTCCTCTGGCTTCTAGTGGTATCGGTTCATCATCGCCAAATCTGTTCGACAATACGTTTTGAGCTGGTGCATCTGGTACAGCTGGATATCCTATCGGACGTAGACCAGCGTAAAATGGCCTCTGTGACAGAGTGACTGTGCAAACAGCTGATAGGAGCAGTGCAATCGTTATGGCGGCCATTTTTTGTTCTGAAAATAAAAATTATAAATTGTTAGTGTTAAGGCATACGGAAATACATCGTGAGGAATAATTAATATCTCTGTAGTACTCGTACGTCCGTGCAAAATCCACGGCCCTCGACTTTCAACCAACCCACATCGAGATAAAATTCAAAACCTGTGAAAAACAGAACAAAAGGTCGTGGTCTTTTATGGACGTATGAGCACACAGATGCTGCAAAGGCCGGTCGTCATTGGTTGTCCTACACGGTTTGTTGGAAGAGATCTCTTATTAGAGATAAACTCCCCTTGTACATGTTTTTCTAATATAAGCTATCTGTATTATTTTATGTGAGTGCATTACCTATAGAAATTCCAAAGGGGTTTGGGTGACAATGACTATGGACCATTGGCGTAATTTCTAGGGTTCCGTACCCGAAGGGTGCCAAACAGGACCCTATTACTGAGACTTCGCTGTCTGTCCGTCCGTCCGTCCGTCCGTCTGTCACCAGGCTGTATCTCATGAACCGTGGTAGCTAGACAGTTGAAATTTTCACAGATGATGTATTTCTGTTGCTGCTATAACAACAATTACTAAAAAACAAAATATATTTAATATTAAGGGGGGCTCCCATACAACAAACGTGATTTTTTTGCTCATTTTTGCTCGATATTGATAATGGTAGCAGGTAGACGCTTAAAATGTTCACAATATATTGAATATATTATTTACTTCAAAAATAAATAATTAAATAAAAATTAAATTAATATTTAGGGGGGCTCCCATACATAAAATATTATTTTTTTGCGGTTTTTTATAGATAATGGTACGGAACCCTTCGTGCGCGAGTCCGACTCGCACTTGGCCGGTTATTTAATAACCGCCACCGATATTTTTATCATCATTTGGTAGCAGTATCATATTTAAAGAGGAAGCATTGCTGTAAACCATTTCGAAGCTGAGATAATAGAGCTTCAAGTAAAACTTTTTGTACTGAAAAAACTTTAAAGTGAGATTACTCAGCCCCGAAATGATTTAGCTACATGTACTCCATAGTAAGATTAGCTTATTATTAACTGATCTTTCAAAATTTATAACTTTCATGAGTGGTCGCCGTTACTCAAAATCGACCAAACTCTATGGAAACGTCAAAATGACGCCAACAATGCCATTTGGAATCCGTGTTTGGTTTCCTCCCTCAGCGACTTTGGTTTCCTCCCTCAGCGACTTTGGTTTCCTCCCTCAGCGACTTTGGTTTCCTCCCTCAAAGACTTTGGTTTCCTCCCTCAGCGTCTTTGGTTTTCTCCCTCAGCGACTTTGGTTTCCTCCCTCAGCGACTTTGGCGTGTTTATGGAGTATGTCCTTCTAATTGTGGCAACACACAATTAGAAGGAAATACTCCCTGGAAACTACTTTTTGTAGGCCTGTGCCTCCAGTACAGAGTAAGATTGCTGTGCCTGTGACTATATTGTAAGAATAAATGAAATAGTAGCAGTTTCCTACTAAGCATCCAAAACGTTAATGAGGTGGAGAACTAATAGTCTGTTAACGAGACTAAGTAGAGACCAGCTTGGCAAAACTTACTGCGCTACTTTGATACACAACTTGGGAGAAAAAATAAGGGAAGTAAGTACAGAAGCAGTAGGAAAGCTTCAAAGAAAGGCGATCACTGTATATTTTTCTTCCTCAATATAGAAATGTTTCAAATTATGGGTTTTAACAATTTAAGTTAAAACTCAGAATATACAGGTTGACATTTAATTAGCTGACTATATTTTGGGGAATGATAGTACCCATCACTATGAACAACTTTCCCCAAGAAAAATATTGTCGCAAATGAAAAAAATATTCGTCCCCAGTACATTGCCCCGATCAGCTGATTTCAACTTACTAAGGGAGATCCAAAAAATTTTTTCGTTTGCGACCATTTGTTCCATGGGGAAAGTTCTTCATAATGATGGGTACTATCATTTCCCAAAATATGGTCAGCTAATTAAATGTCACCCTGTATAGGGTGTAACAGAAAGGTGTAGTCATATTTTAGGGGGTTGTTAGGGACATCATTCTTAGCAACTTTCACTATGAAACCGATTTGATCAGAGCAACTTTATTTTTCACTTCTCTATACAAATCAGCTGACCGCCCGGAACAAAACGTGTGGAATGGAGCAATGAAAAATAAAGTTGCTCTGATCAAATCAGTTTCATAGTGAAAGTTGCTCAGAATGGTCTCCCTAACAACAACCTAAAATATGACTACACCCTTCGAGCAACACGGTTTCCGTAGGGCAACGATACCTTTTCTTTTATTGTTTCTGGACACCCAAGTCTTAAGTATAAAATTTTACATGGGCGAAATCAGCAGTACGAAAGAAGTCACGCGGAGACTTGTATGTATTACTTTTATCCATTTAGTCAACGATATAGATAAAATGAACAGAAAATTAATTACATTAGATACTTACATTTAAGATTGTTTATTTTCCTATTGATAGTTATTAACTATTGCTTCGTGGCTTCAACCTTTATTAATCTGTGCTTCAACTTTGTAATAAAATAAAGTTTTTTCCTTAAATGCAGGTGTTTTATAGTAATTATTCTCAGCTACTGGCTATAAATCAAACAGTCTGCCATTATATACAACTAAAGGATTACGATAACTGACAATTTGTAGACTTTATAACATGCAGACGTGGCGTAAAATACTTCATAAAAAAATACATTAATTTTGTACAGATGCAAAAATGGTAATTCGAAAACATTTTCGCTAAGAAATCAAATGAAAAAAAAAACTTCATAAAGTAAAGTAAAAGCCCATTAATGTCCCCACCGAGGAGCACAGCAATTGGCCGCTCGTCTTCTCGAGTATTGGTGAAGTGAAATAAGGAAAAAGAAACGGTTTTTATTCGGTCTAAATATTTAATTTCAGTTTCGCATCGTATGACGTAAAGTATTTTTTTTTTAAAAACTTTCTCATAATTTCTATTTCTATAAATCCAATGATCCCGTCTTTTTTATGCTTTTTGGGGAAAACCTTGTCATCCTTACAATATAATAGTTTATCTACTCACAAGTCACAACTCGCCTAGCCCGACACCCCTCCACCGACCCGCACTGAGCCAGCGTGGTGGAGTATGGCTCAATCCTACTAGGTTACAGGTCCGTGCACTTACTTTTAGTTACTCACAACTCACAACACAACCAAAGAAACTTGATTTAGACGTGTCCATTCTACTAGTTTATAAGTCAACGTAAAAACCCAGTCAATAATGGTGCGAGTTAGCCTTGGAAATGTGGGCTGTGTAATACTGTGTATTGAATCATTCGCTCTGTTTAATCAAAGGTTTGATGAGTAATTGCAACAATACCATGACTTTGGAACAAGCGTACAATAATGTCTGTAACAATAGACTTTCCTGTGAATCATCTTTTGTTTCATCAGACGGCATCTCCAACGCAAAAATGACGTCATGATGACGAAGGAGGCTATTCGTAAGGTTTGCTATGTTTTTGACGTCACGAAGTCTCGGAGTATTTTGTTTACACTTGTAGTAGACGTTTCTTCATCTCGATAATGATGTGATGCTCATTTAAAATCTCGATGTTGTATTGTGTTGTGTTGTGTCGTAGCAAAGTGATGGGCGTAGCTCTATACATACAGCGTGTCTCACGGCTAAACCAACCCCCTTATTCGCTAACTCAGTGATGATCATTGATCACTCAATGATGATCCGTAAAAATTAAGAAGCTAGTGGTGTCGTTCAATTATCGTGTAACCAAGGATATCAAAATAAGTCGGATAATATTGGCGAATAAGGGGGCTGATGGGGGAAAGGACAGGTATTTACTCCGGTGTTGTGTCGTAGAAATATGAGGGAAATAGCTTTATACATACAAGATGTCCTACCTACCGCTTAACCACATGTGGGGAAAGAAATTTACCCCGGATTTTTAATCCCGACGACGAAAACGTATAACATAATAGCTGCTCAAGCGTCCAACGACCCCAAAGAACCCAAATCTTATAACATTTATCTCGATGTGAGAAGTTTGAAAATCACGGACCGTGTACTTTCGACCGACGACGACGGTTGTATCGATAGTAAGTTGACGAAATACGTGTTCATATTCATATTTGTTTATTGCACTCCATAAAAACAATAAGGTCTTAAGAAATAGTAGTAAGTTATGGACCCTGTTGAGCACAAGCAATATTCTATCTAATATAATTATTATATCTAATTTACTCTGTTAAAAGTCAGGATCAATGAAATTGGCTTTAAAGTGAAAATTGTTCATAACAACGTCTGCAACAACCTAAATACACTCTGAATCTAGGATCCGTTTTCTAATCCTGCATCCTTGACTAATCCTTTTTACAAACCAATCCCTTTTACAAGAGAATGCATTTTGTACTGGTAATGTCCAGCGTCGTCCATGTTAATGAAGCTAATCCACGGATTATGTGTAAATCCACGATTATGTCGTCGTTGTGTGTTTTGCTCTTTATCTTGGCTAAGCAGTTTGCTGTTGAGTCGTGTTTAATTGCCACAAAGCTGAGACAAAGCCAGAATTAATTGCAAATGAATGGATTTCGGAAACTCCCGGAATTATCAATTATGGCCTTCAATCAAATATTCTGATTATTTTGCTGGTAGGTACCTCTATACTATACATAATAATTTTGAAGAAAATGGAGTATGTAGAAAATGGAGTATGTTTGGACTGAATATTTAGAATTACTCAATAGCTACTACGCCAGGATCAATAGAATGTATCTCAGTGTATTATTATGTAAATAGGGCTGTAGTGTGCGTCCCAACTTATTATTAAATCTAACCACTTTCAAACTTATAATTTTAATGTGAAGTTAAAGCCGCTACTCACTGGCCTGCTCCTGCGGCGATCTAGGAAGGGGGGCGGTCGGAGCAATGTCGGAGCTGCTCTACACACACGCCTGCGAGGAAGGAATCGCTACTTCCGCCACTCAAAATCCAACTCAAAGTCTAAACGCTAAATTTAATTTTCGCTTGATCGTCTCTCGAGATTATCGCTGCCCCTGCCGCAGAGCGAGCCATAAAAAATGAGGTCTTTAAAAAAAAGATAGTTCCAAACGACTTTATCGGTAGCGCAGCCTGCGCAAGCGGTGTCAAAAAATTACCCAGATAAGAAGCGAAATAAAAAGTTTCACTGATCTGAGCTCAGAACCTCAGAACAATAACTTAAGCATGCTTTAGGTAAGTACACAGATTAATAAAGAGTTAGGTACGCTCAGAAGAGGTCATGTTGGTCTTTGGCACAGAACAAGAAACAAATTAATCTGGGTAATTTTTTAAGCCTCTAATCACTCAATACTCAATAGTTTATTTGCATTCCATAATGGTACATTTGGTCTTAATAATAATATCAAAATTGTCTCACATTATGGACCCTTACGGGCACAGCAACACAGGGAGGGAGAAGGCAGCTAATTTATTTTTGTAGGCTATCACTTAAATAATCTAATAAAGTATAGTAGCTTTTATTTATTAACATTAGTTTTAGTTTTTTAAAGAAAATGCTATCTTTTGTTTCATTTGTCAATGATTTCGGTAGTCTATTATAAACTTTTATTGCCATAATATATGGACTGGAAGAGTGAAGTTTCAACCTTGAATGTGGTAAATGAAGTCTATTCTTATGTCTCAAATTTTTTTGATTCATTTGCTCACGGCGATTAAAAAAATGATTGTATTTCCTTACGTATTTACATAGTTCCAAAATATAAATTGAAGGGAGAGTAAGGAGTTTATGTTTTTGAAAAAAGGGTCGACAACTATCTGTTTGCTTCAAGTTGAATATGATTCGGATTAGCTTTTTTTGCATTGTAAATAGTCGAGGTGCATCGACGCTGTTTCCCCATAGTGTAACACCATAACTTAGCCACGCATACGCATAAGCGTAATACATGGCTAGAGCAGAGGAAAGGTCAGTGAATTTTTGAAGTAAAACTTCTTGGGGCACGGGGGTAAAATTTATTTAACCTCTCAACTGTGGGTTATTCATATATTTGCTTTTCAATTACTACTAGCCGGGTGCTATCACGAGTGGCTAAGAAATGTAACGGAAATTGGAATCGGTGACGTCAGGGTCGGCTGAAGACTTTTAAAACCGCAACTATTTTCAATACGGTTTTTAACTAATCAGATAAGATAATAATACATTCGTACAATAAAGAATGTTAATTAGTGAGAGAAAAACCTGATTAAACGTTAACAAATAAAAATTATTTTAAGCATTCTTCCACGAGTTCTTGATTTCCGGTAAAGGCCAAAACCAGTGACGTGACCAAAAACTACTTCGTTCAACCTCTTTGTTGGAACCGGAACTTATGTTTGACAGTTGTGCGATGCGATCCATACAGTTTGTAAGAAAAGAGTTTCATCAATGTCACACGGGTCGATATGGATTTCTAAAATGATGAACGAATCGTTTTGTGGCCGGTAACTATGGAATAGGTACCTAAAACGCGCTGCGTAGTCGCGCAACAGGCAGCTAGTAATCGCATAAAGTCACTTAGAATCATCCAAATGTGATATTTAGTTTTCAAGCAAATTCCGATGTGATGGATGGCTGCATTAAGACTTCTTGAAAACAATAAGTAGGTACCTAGAACTGTTCTAAAGCCACTTTTTATTATATAGTGCAGTTCAAGTCACAAATTAGCAGTTTAGCTACTAAGTACGTGTTATACCTACCTATTTAATGTTTATCTGTAGTAAACGGCCAAAGTGAGGTCTACAGCTTACAGAGCCATAAGTTTAATGGCTTATTGTTTCGCTTATTTGTTTGCATGTAATTTTTGTAATACATATTTTAAAGTTGAATTGTTGTTATAACTGTTGAAATTATACGATTTTGATTTTAATAAGCTTTTGTAATTTTAAAGTTAATGCTTCATGCCAGTCAATAATGTTGAAGTAAAATATCAAAATCGAGGTATGTCGTATGGCGGACTAAGGAAATGTCAAGAATAAAATTAAATAAGAGTTACGTCATCGCTTCGCGATGAAGTAACCCTAAAAAATCCTAGCAAAGTAGGTATGTATAGGTTAGCGGGGGTAGCATAAGGCACGCCAGTCACCCCAGCCACGCATTTTGTCACAATTTAATGTCATATCATAATGAATGCGCGCTATTTTATGGAGAAACATCATTGAGACGCGAAAGGAGTTGGCAATTTGGCAAAATGACTGCCCCAGACATGTACAAAGACTTCTCAACAGCCAATTAATAGCATTTAAATATTCTCTCATAAATTACTGCGTCTTTAGTTAGTTTGTAGAACTTGAAGGAAATGATTAAATAATTAAGAGTTGTCACTTCATACTCTATGATTCCGCCATTGATTAGTGACTTTTGCCATCGTTAAAAATAACATGCAACATAATTGCCAACTAGCAAAACTGTTGAAAACAGGAGGTTTCCAGAGGAGTGGCTAGATGGCGTTATGTTGCATGTTATTGCAAAATGGTGCTTATTTCTAGCGACGGCAAAGGTCACGGAATCATATTGGAATCACGGAGTATTGAGTAACAACTCTTATTTACCTATATTTAATTTTTTTTTCTTCAAGTTCTACAAACTAAATACAGACGCAGTAAATTAATTTTATGAATGAATATTTAAATGCTATTGGCTGTTGAGAAGTCTTTGTACATGTCTGGGGCAGTCGTCCATATATTGATTTAGCCATCTTCTTTGTCATTTATCTGCGCGACTGAGGTGAGTGGCAAGCCTTATGGTAGCCCCGCAGGTACACATTAACTTGGAATAGTTGAAAATACGTACTCGATCAATTAAATAAAGGGACTGGGCACAGAGACAAGCAAAGCAATGCATACATTTGAGCGAGACGGTTTTAAGACGTGACGTCGTCAGATGGTATATAATCTGAGCGAGATGCAAATAGTAGTGACACTATTGAATGAGTTAAGTATATCACCACGAGCGCGACAAATTGTAGATAAGGAATGGTGGGAAATAAATGACATGACGTATTAAAAGTAAGTACAAGTATAAAATAATTTCAAATAATCGGACGTCTGAAACATAAAAGTAACTTGAAGCAGAGATTGGATCTCAAAATTGGAAATTTAAATCTCTTTTAGTATAGGTAGGTATAGGTGTATAGTATAGGTACCACTTAATGATCTAGCTACAGAAGTTTTACTTCTAACACGTGTACGGTGCTACACGCGATTTTTTTTTTATTTCTCTTAGAGCGTAACAGAAGCGTGATAATTTCATGTGAATTTTTTGAATTTGTTTTTTCCAGTTAACATGGGTATCTATATCTATGCCTAATAGATTAAATTCATTTACGGTTTGTATTGGAATATTATTGTAAGTAAGGTTTAGGACAAGAGGTTTCTTTTGGTGGGGGTTAAATGCCATTATTTTAGTTTTTGAGTAATTTATTTGTAGGTTGTGATCTAGCATCCAGTCATTAACTATATTTAAGATGGAGGTAAGTTTCGCAGTTAGGTTAAAATTACTATCGCATGTGGTAAGTAGAGAGATATCGTCTGCAAATAATACACAATTCTGGTTTATAACTTTTGGCAGGTCATTTATATAAATGAGAAATAAAAGGCATCCAATAACGCTGCCCTGTGGAATTGAAGAGTTTATAGCTTTTTTGTTTGATCGGATAGTTTCTATCAATTTAGTTTCTTCATTAAAATGTTCGATTTCTACATATTGTTGCCTGTTTTTCAAGTACGATTGAAACCATTGGTGTGCTTTTCCACGTATACCTATTCCATATAGTTTATTTAGTAATATATTATATTGGACTGTATCATAGGCTTTCGTCATATCTAGCAATATTCCAACAGCATATTTTTTGTTATCTAATGTGTTAATAATTTCCTGTATATATTTTTGTACTGCTAAAGTAGTTGAACGATTTTTCCTAAAACCATTTTGGCACTCATCAAACAGATTTTACACAGCCTCTTACGCAGGCTGCGGCACCTATCGTGTCGTTTGGTACTAGCTTTTTACTTTTTAATGGTCTCTGAAAACGTCCCGTTGCCCCTGCTTGCCTACAGACTTCACACAAGGAAGCAATTCAAGGTCATCCCCACTTCTTTGACCGCCCCCCTTCCTAGATCGCCGCAGGAGCAGGCAAGTGAGTAGCGGCTTTTAAAGTACTGTCTGTATTTTCAGTATTCACAACTGAACATGTGCGGTTTAAACCCAATTAGGCCGGGTTTTTAAGTTACATAAAGTTTGTCCCGTAACTATAACTACAACCTTAGTTTATCATATTGTTAAAAAAGATACGCGTGTAGCACCGTACACGTGTTAGAAGTAAAACTTCTGTAGCTAGATCATTAAGTGGTACCTATACTATACACCTATACCTACCTATACTAAAAGAGATTTAAATTTCCAATTTTGAGATCCAAACTCTGCTTCAAGTTACTTTTAAGTTTCAGACGTCCGTTTATTTGAAATTATTTAAACTTGTACTTACTTTTAATACGTCATGTCATTTATTTCCCACCATTCCTTATCTACAATTTGTCGCGCTCGTGGTGATATACTTAACTCATTCAATAGTGTCACTACTATTATTCTGAGGTCACTACTATTTGCATCTCGCTCAGATTATATACCATCTGACGTCACGTCTTTTAGCCGTCTCGCTCAAATGTATGCATTGCTTTGCTTGTTTTAGAAATCCATATCGACCCGTGTGACATTGATGAAACTCTTTTCTTACAAACTGTATGGATCGCATCGCACAGCTGTCAAACATAAGTTCCGGTTCCAACAAAGAGGATGAACGAAGTAGTTTTTGGTCACGTCACTGGTTTTGTTTATCCCAGCCAGCGGCGGCGGCGGCGGCGGCGCCATCTTGGCCATACCGGAAATCAAGAACTCGTGGAAGAATGCTTAAAATAATTTTTATTTCTTAACGTTTCATCAGGTTTTTCTCTCACTAATTAACATTCTTTATTGTACGAATGTATTATTATCTTATCTGATTAGTTAAAAACCGTATTGAAAATAGTTGCGGTTTTAAAAGTCTTCAGCCGACCCTGACGTCACCGATTCCAATTTCCGTTACATTTCTTAGCCACTCGTGATAGCACCCGGCTAGCAGCAATTGAAAAGCAAATATATGAATAACCCACAGTTGAGAGGTTAAATAAATTTTACCCCCGTGCCCCAAGAAGTTTTACTTCAAAAGTTCTATGAAAGGATTTTCCGAAGATAGGTACCTAGGTACTTTGGAAACGGGAAAAATCTTGATTTAAATCATCAGCGGGTTTATGTTCCTCCCATTCTTTACAACATCGCGTTATGCGTTTTCTCTTAGTTTTGGCAGAGGCACAGTTTGTACCAACTTTGCGTGTATGCTATGGCGTCCAGGAAACAATTAGACCACGCAGCTCAAAAAATCGGAAATTACCCAGCAATAAATAATGGGATTAATAAGTTCCTTGCTGAAGTTTTAACACAAACATGATTAATGACCTTACGACACTGCGTGACTTGCACAAGGCAATTTCTATTCCAAGTTATTAGAAGCATGCAGTAGGTAGGACACAGGATGACTGGTGAAACAGGCTCTTTGGTACAGTTAGCATAGAGCTTTAACTTAGCAGAGTAGCCAGTATAGGTACTTATTAGTACCTATTAGTAATACTTCCTAACAAACCTAGATGTCACCACCCATGATAATAACACGGAGGAGGATGTTGACATCATTTGCGAACAAATATGAAATACATGCCCTAAACAAAACAGCCTAAACAAAAAGGCGTCGATATCAGAGTTGTCGATATTAGGTCGGGTAAAAAGTTTCTTCGTATTTTGTATGAAGACCGTAACGAGTCAAACAAAAATGTGCATGTGCAAAAGGTGCATCTTCCGGATTGAAAACGCTTACTAACTTTGTGCTACGTGTACGACACTGTATTAGGTTCATAAACATCATAATTTTTTTTCAAGGCCATCCTTGCATGTCTTCCTTTTTTTACAACTTTAAAATGTATTGAATTTCTCCATTAGATTTTGACATAAAGAAAAACAAATGAAAAATTGTCTGAAACAATATTTTATTATATTTATTCCTTTTTGAGATATAACCTTTTTAATGACATGAAAACCAGCCAGATACAATTAATAAATCCAAGATATTTAGCTACAAATAATATACAGTACTTACTACAAAATACAAAAAGACTTTTTATCCGACCTATTATTTAGGCAAATAAAACGAGCGATTTGAAAAGTCATAAAAAGTATCTATTTTGAATACCGATCGTCAAGCAGCCAATTCCAACAACGTCCAGTTTCAGTTACACAGATGAATCTGGCCGGTATGTTGTCAGGCACTACATCAGTCGTTGCCCATGAAAGGACCTAAAAAACAATTTCATTTGGTCCGCATTCGGGCCGCAACTACTTAACATACGAATTGCCCACTATACCCCCCCCCCCGTCCCCCTCTGCGTTGTACTTTTCGGGGCCCAAATCCGTGTGGGCTGGAATGGGCTGGCACCATAGGGCTGGATTTCACCAACAAAAAGTTATAGGTACGAGAATCTATCCCGGGGATAACTTGTATGACAAATGACAGTTCAAAATGAGGTGATCTGATCTAGGTGTCACTGGTGTCTATGAAAAAGTAGAGAGTAAAAGTTACTCTTTCGTTCGTAAAATCCAGCCTAAGGCAGACAAATGGTAGAAATACCGGGTCACAAAAACAAGCAGAATGTGCGTCTGTGAGCTAAAGAATTAATAGTCCGTCACGTACGAGCGTGAGACGAAATAGGGGATTTTCTGACAGCTAAAAATAGTTCTGAAAGCTGCCGAGAGATGGCTTTGTATTGACGTGTATTCTTATGACACAATCTGTTGTCGTCACAGAGTAAGTAATTTTTGACTGATCTTGAACGCGTTGATAAACTGTCTTCCTGTCTGCGGTGTCAACGTTCTTGTCAATATTGTCATTCTTATGCCAAACTTACCTGATTGTAAAGAGCGTTTCACCAAAATAGTTGGCGTCGTAGTCGTAGTCACTTAGTTTGACGGCTTTGACTTGTTGACGGTTACTCTATGCAGACCACAGATTATGTTCTTTGGTTATTATTATTTGGACTGGCAACTTACACGTCTCTCCAACGACATCTAGTGACGAATTTGGAACTACTGAAGTTTTTTTTTTTAATCCCATCGAATTAACCCACAATAAACTCCCAGACAGCTATAAAAATATCTCCAACGAATGTGCATTTCTACGAAAACTCTAAACACTCCTATCACAAAAAGCCTACTAATACACTATCGAAGAATATTTAAATACCAGAATATTTAAATAGTAAATATTTATTTACTTCCCACATTAAACTAACTAAAATACCAACAATCATACAATACCCTTTCACACACACCCTGCTTCATACACCCTTACTTACACATGCACACCCTGCAAACACACACACAACATACATCCTCTCCCTCTCACACACACACATAAAGATTATTAATATAGATTTAATTTATGAAAGTCATACGTAATTTTTTATCTCATTTCCTTGTTATAAATAAAAATTATATATAATGTTATCGTATTATCGTACGTTATCGTACGTACAGGAACGTTTAGAATATGAAACTCTGTGTTTGATATAAGTTAGTTTGTAAGAAATTGCAGTGCCCTCACAGGGTCCATTGTCGGGACCTCCTTACTTTAACAACTCTACAACCACGATGTAGCAATAAACATTCAGCATCCGATAGATTTTATTACGTTATACGAGCGCAACAAGCTGTTCCGATTTACACATCAAAAACAATCAAACATCTACATTCTACACAGTTAGAGTATAAAAAACATGTTCTAACATTCTTTGCGTCAGAGCATGAATGTAAATTGATATAGTCTTTCAACGGCTGATGTATTCATAGATACCGTCCGAAGGCGAGACAATAGCCTCTCGTCAGTGGAGCTGGCCTGTATGGGAAATGTTTCTAAATCCCGCATCTGTGGGCCCTGGTCGTTTTGGGAAATTATTGTCAGTTTTTAGAGGTCAGTATTGATTGAAACTGTCACTGTCGACATACACACATCTCTTTCTATCTTTATGACAAGGCATTCAGGAAAGAACAAGCTAGATAATGAATTAATCATTACATATAAGCTCCTTGGTGGAACTTATTGAGTTACTAGAGTTTGAATCCAAAAAGGGGGCCCAAAGTCTCCATCTGTGAGCCTGGCCTCTATGGGAGTGTCACAGACGCAATTTTGTTGTACAAAATACACCCCACTGACGAAAGGATAGAAGAGCGTTTTTGAGAGACTTCCATTCGTATAAGGTTTTTACGACGATTTTTTTACGGTCGCAAGTCTAAAGTGACGTTTACACGAGGGCGCCAGCTCTACGCAACTTAATGCAACGTACCTGTCATTGACACAACCTTTCACCTTTTTCCACATTGGTCATCGAGCGTTTAAAGGCCCCAGTACATAATGGGCCACTTCAGTGGGCCATCGCCGTGGCCCAATGTGCAGGCCACGATCGATTGGTGTTCACACAATGGCCCACTGCTTATTGCTGCCTGGTGAACCACTTGCAATGGACGTGGAGTGTCTTATTCGAATCCCAAATTTCGGGCTCAGACTGACATAAATTTATAAATTTTAAATCATTTCATTGCTCCACGATACTACAGGGTATAACAGAAAGGTGTAGTCATATTTTAGGAGGTTGTTTGTGACATCATTCTGGGCAACTTTCACTATAAAAGTTTAGTTCTTCCCCTCCTCCTATCATCTCTGTCTCCTACCCAACATGGTTTTTTGGATGATATATGTTATTAGAGATAAGCTCGCCTTTGTACACGATTTTTCTATAAGATATCTGTTTGTCATCATGTGAGTACAATAAAGAAATTACGAAATTACGAAATAAAACCGATTTAATCACAGCAACTTTAATTTTCACTTCTCTATACAAATCAGCTGCCCGTCCGGACCAAAACGTACGGAGCAATGAAAAATTAAGTTGCTCTGATCAAATCGGTTTCATAGTAAACGTTGCTCCGAATGGCCTCCCTAACAACCCCCTAAAATATGACTACACCCTTCTGTTACACCCTGTATATTGATATTTTGGGCCATCAATCATTCAAGTACTGATTCAGTACTGATTCAGTACACTATCTCGGTCAGCGGTCGGCGACGACGAACTAAACATTGGGCCATCGTGTGAACACCAACGGCCCAAGCCAGCGGCGCGCTACGCTACGATTCCTTTGATGTGTGAAGGATGTGTGTCCAAAAATCCGACAACTTCCCGATTGCGCGCCATCGACCATGCCACGCCCGCCAATGTATACACTATACAATTGCCCCTTATGGGCCAATGCAATGGGCCATCGCATTTTGGCCCAATTTGTACTGGGGCCTTTATAGTTCCACATCACCGCGCGCCAAAATATCGCTGAAATTTTTAGATTTTCGCTGTGTAGATATATCTCATTGATTAGGTTGTATTATTTGAATAGCTTGTGCGCTCCATATTACATCTATATTCCTTTCCTTTAAGTTCTATAAAAGATAAAAGTAGGTCTGATAAATAAATTTGTTTTTTTCCTCAATACGAATAGAATATCTTCTTTACTTTGAGTGGGGAAAAGTCGCAAACTTGAGATTAGATTAAGTGCGTAATTACAAAACTTGGCTTCTCCCTCTGGTAGGTGATCTGAACGTTTTCATGTTATAAACTTTCCCTATCCACTTCTGTAGCAAAAACTTCTTGGAATTTCGGGCCTTGTATGTTTTTCATTTTCATCGAAGACTGGAAAGTCGTCCGGGTTTCACAAGAGCACGTTTCTTCTTGTTTTCTATTTGAACTCAGTTTCTTTTACGACATATTAAGTTTCCATGACATATGATACGAATAACGATGTGTAGTTTTCTTGTATCACAGCTGCGTTTGATCATACTCCATCCGTTGAAATACCTACCCCGTCCAAAGTTCACGGCCAGCGATTTTCAATCTACTTACATCGAGATAAAGATCAAAACCTATGAATAAACAGAACAAAATATGGTGGTCTCTATAAACGACTTCAAAAAGGAGAGGATCTCAAATCTATACTTATGTATGTAATATTATCAGAAACGCAAATGGCTTCCAAACGAGTTTACAAAATTTCATGGGTGTATGTACCTATGTAAGAATGTATATTTCTATGTTTGTCTTCGTTTTTTCCGTAACTATGAATGGGATTTTGACCATTCTTTTTTATTGGCTTACATTTACTCCAAATTCATACTCATACTCATACTCATATATTTATTGCGTCATTGTGGTACACTTTTACAAAATTATATCCAACAATGAAAATCGGTTCAGCCGTTCAAAAGTTTTGTTCATAAAAAGGAATAGCAGACAAACGGTGGAGGTTACGGACGGACGGACGGACGCACGGACGGACGGACGGACGGACGCACGGACGGACGGACGGACGGAAGGACGGACTGACAGAGAGTCAGTAGTAGTAGAGACTGCGACAAGTTTCTTTGACTCTGAGCGAGTTCTGACCTCTCATTCATGCATAAGGTAAGGTGGGGTAAGAAGACGAGGCTCAGAATCAAAGAACTTGGCGTGGATTCTAGAAATAGACAATCGAACAATAACCCCACATATGTCGCTGTTTAGCATAGCACTTCATCATGAGATAGCCGCTATCTAAAAAGTGAATGAAATGGTGACCTTTATTCAGGCCATTGATACGAGGGAAAACACGCATTAGATAATAAAACATGTCACGTATGTAAACATGCATGAGCATATCTGGAATGAATAAAAGCCACTCATAGCAATCAAGCTCCTGGTTGTGTTTGTGTGTTTGTTTACCTACCAGTTTACGTCCCTTTAAATTTTACTTTTGTGAAAAAAGTTAAATGCAGTCATAGATCTTTCCAGTCAAAATAGTGACACCTGTAAAAATAGTGACACCTGTCAAAAATAATGAAACCTGTCTGAAGTCGGTTGAAAGAACACTATCTTTCTCTACCGTATTAAATTTAAGTACTTTTATTTAGGTATATTTGTTTTTTATATCTATAAGTCTGGTATTTATGTACGTATTGTTAAGTAGTTTATTGTTTTAACTTATTTAATGTTGTGCACATGGGTCTACCTGTTGTTAAATTATTTCCTGTCCATCCTAGGTTTGCTGGAAGAAATCTCTTAATAGAGATAAGCACGCCTTTGTCATGTGTTGTCCACTTTCAATTGTAAAATGTGTTATTTTGTGCAATAAAGTAAGTAAGTAAGTAAAGTAAATAGTGCCACCTGTCAAAATAGTGACACCTGTCAAAAATAATGAAACCTGTCAAAACATAAATATTGTTAAGTTGTGCTTCTGCCACCCCATCTGTGTTCCATGGTTCGATTGACCGGACCACGGAAAATTTAAATAGTTTCTTTAATACTTAACCTCCTTCAACAGTCTGTTGCCCTGGTACCATCTGGTACTTGAAATGGACTACGAAAGGGTCCACGGGCAACATCAGCTCGTCATGAGGTAGGCATAATTACATGTCGTCATTTGTACCAACATAAGAACTGGAGACAGAACCCTCGGACTTGAGTGACTGCCTCCCCGACAGAACCCTCGGACTTGAGTGACTGCCTCCCCGATAGAACCCTCGGACTTGAGTGACTGCCTCCCCGACAGAACCCTCGGACTTGAGTGACTGCCTCCCCGATAGATCCCTCGGACTTGAGTGACTGCCTCCCCGACAGAACCCTCGGACTTGAGTGACTGCCTCCCCGATAGAACCCTCGGACTTGAGTGACTGCCTCCCCGACAGAACCCTCGGACTTGAGTGACTGCCTCCCCGATAGATCCCTCGGACTTGAGTGATTGCCTCCCCGACAGAACCCTCGGACTTGGGGATTACGTCTTTAACCAACTTTCAAGTAAATCAAATAATAATTAGTAATTTTTAAAACCAAAGTTGATGAAATACTCGAACATAAATCACTTTTTAACATTGCGGGATGTCTGTAAATATTTATATCAAGTTTTTGAATAAACGTCTCCATAACATGTTTTATCTTCCTCATTTAGTGGACAGCCTCACTATCCGAATACTTATCCTTATTTTCAACATAATGGAATTTTAGCATTTAAAAGTTTCCTGGTACTTATTAAAATAAACGGTCAAGTGCGAGTAGGACTCGCGCACCAAGGGTATCACAGTTGGAGAGCGTAACATGGTAATAATTAGGTTACCATACTTTCCATATAAAAAAATCCCGCTTTTTCCATACAGACAAGACTTCTGGCAAGATATTCAATACAAAAGCCATTTTGCGTGACAGGGGGCATTTGTCTATCAGTATGGAACTATATTAGTCAGCATAGAAAATGTGATACACGAGTTTGACCTCGAACCTCGAGCCTCGAATTTTGATCGTAATATTACATAGTAAGGTATGAGAGATATACGAGTACTAAAATTTCGTTTCCGTCAATATCGGTTCGGAGATAAATGAAAAAGGAAAGATAAAGTCACATAAATTCGAATTACGATCGGCTCTGCAAAATTCAGGCATGGAACGTGACACTTTACTAAGTGATACATTTTATTATCTACCCATTTATGTAAGTGTATTATATTATATTAAATGGCATTGTATTGTATTGAATATCTAATGGATTGCATTATTAATTATGGAATGCCATTAATTAATGTTATTGTATTTGTCTAGTGCTTTGGACTAGTAGGTAGTCGGTAAGCAGTGGATGCGGGAGGCACAGGACCGGAGCCAGCAGTGGTAGGTGTGGGCTGATTGATGATGATGATGATTGGACTAGTCTGTAATGCTACAATTTAATTTGAATAATAAATAAATAAATCTGGAGGACTTATTAGATGTGGTCAGTGATTGATCACGCACGCGGGACGGCCCGCACCCGCAAGTGATGCCCGTGACTATTTGCGATTTTAGTAATTTTTAGGGTTCCGTACCCGAAGGGTGCCAAACGGGACCCTATTACTGAGACTTCACCGTCCGTCCGTCCGTCCGTCTGTCTGTCACCAGGCTGTATCTCATGAACCGTGGTAGCTAGACAGTCGAAATTTTCACAGATGATGTATTTCTGTTGCCGCTATGACAACAAATACTAAAAATCAAAAGAAATTTAATATTAAGGGGGGCCCCATACAACAAACTTGATTTTTTTTTGCTGATTTTTGCTCGATATTGATAATGGTAGCAGGTAGACGCTTAAAATGTTCACAATATATTGAGTATATTATTTACTTAAAAATAAATAATTAAATTAAAATTAAATTAATATTTAGGGGGCTGTGGTTTTTATAGATAATGTACGGAACCCTTCGTGCGCGAGTCCGACTCGCACTTGGCCGGTTTTTATTTAATTGCGTGTAGCATCAAACATCGAAGTTATTAAGTAATACGGTCCCGGTGACAGTGCGGGATAGCCCATCGCCGCAGCCAGCCTCCATTCGCTATTACGAGGCGAAATTCACGGTTATTGGATATGTTGTGCTTAGTTGGTATCGAAACATGATAAAACAAATTGTTTTGCAATATTTTTTTTACTGGGTAGTTAACGACCCCTTGGCATAATGCCACACCTATTGTATGAAAGAAAACTGGTTGGCGCTTCCGTGTTTCGGATGGCACCAAGCTAACCTAACTGCTAACCTAATGTAATAGATTGTTGTAAAAAAAAAACAATAATTTAAATATTTGAGAACGCCATCAGACCAGACTGGTTCACTCTCAGAGGCACACCGGTAGAACAAACGAACAATGGATAACAATAGATTTGTCGACGAAAGGGTTAAGCTGTCAGAGAAACGAAAGATATACGAAATACACGAAACTTTGATTTTAGTATTTCAACCTTGCAGAAACAAATGACAATCCTATGAGATTCTCACCATTAAATCATTAAGGTGACAACATTTAATTTCTAAATAGTTTCGTTCAACTCAGTGTATGCATACGGATGTAAGGGCACTCAAGATATAGATATCTACTCACTCAAGATTCTACAAAATGTAAGTGTACCAGCTGGTCGTAGCCATGAATCGGCCATATCACGAAATGGCCATACGTGAAAAATCATAAAACTATTAAATATTTTAAGGCAAACACTGCGGTAGCTTAGGTGAAGACTAAAGGAGGCGAGGGCAGCATCTATACACAAAAAACATTACGTAGCGCTGAATAAAAATGCTTTTAAAAATACAATATGTTTCTATTAAAACCGGCCATATCACGATATGGCCATAAATGGCTTGGCAATATCATGATATGGCCAATTTTTACGATATGGCTGCGACATACGGGTACCTACTAGCTCAGATGCCGGGTTTAATTAGATTCGGCCCACATATGTAAGGTTCTATAGCTTTTAGCATTCTACTGTTCAATTACCCATTTAAATGAGGGTCTATTGATGATGAGCATACTTTTATGGGAGTGTGTGTTAGTTTTTATAATAAAATACCTGATGAACAGTGATCGGAGTAGTCATGAAAGTCATAACATGGATATGCCTTTTTTCCGGAATGTTCGGGATTGAACGAATTATTATAATTAAAATAGTGTTTTAGTAGCTTGAAAAAAAAAATTGTTTACACAAACAGGTTAACGATGACACATCTTGGAGACTATACTCTGATTGGTCACGAAGTCGCAAACTTTGCATTGTGCCGATGCCGATGGTGCTGCTTTTATGTAGTAACTCTTGCTCATATTGATTCGTTTCGATACGCACTTTATACTTAGTTCCATGTAATCATTATGAAATTCCGAAAAAAAAACATTTAAAAAGCCCGGAATCTCTGAGGCATATCCATGTTAATATATTATATACGTTAGAGGTCACTCACCCCAAATTACTCTACCTACTCCGATCACTGCTGATGAAGCAGCGGACCAACCAGAAAGGAGTTTCAAAAACTATGTCAAAAACAGTCTATTAGAGAAGTCTTATTACAGTGTAAAATAATATTTACCTAGAGGTAGATGACAAAACTGCGTGGTCTTTACCATCTCAGCGCACAGAAATCCCAAGAAGGGCGATGGACTGAGTCAGTACGTACGTCTCTCTTCGGTGTATTTCCTTAGACTTAAGTAGAAATACATAGCATTGTATTTTAAGGCCCTGACATTTATTTTAAAAGAGGTACGGGTGACTTTGTTGCCCTTCTTTGCTCCATCCCTAAGCCCACAACTTCCGAACGGGCGGTAGTATACAGAAATATTAATATTATTATATTGACGTTGACTAGGCAATCTGTAGGATTTTATGGTCAATAAAAAAATTTGACTTGACTTGATTTGATGTAACACACAGAACATTGAGGTATCATATCTTCATTTTCCGTATTGCAGCGTAATAAATAACTTAGAATGTGATAAAGAAAAAATTTCAATACACCACAATACATACCTAAATCTACTTTCATACAAATAAAAGCCAAAGCTATTATTTACTCCGATTTGCATCAATACGATCCTAACATAAAAATCGGACAGACGTCCCTAAGGGTTGTTCTTTCCTTATATCAAGAAATATTCCCAACTTGAAAAATCATATTTCTCTCATAAAATATGGACACAAAGCGGAATAATTAATCAATCATTGTAACTGGTTCGCCGACAAATATTATATAACAATAGTTCGCCATTGTTTTGTTTAAGTTCTGTTTAAGCAGTAGAAACAAATGACAATCTTAAGAGATACTTATTCGTAAAGGGTTTTTTTTTAAACAACTTCAGTAGTTCCAAATTTGTCACTAGATGTCGTAGGCGAGACGTGACTTGGCTTTTATATCGTTCATTCTTAATTTGATTATAAAAAGGTGTTTAATGGATAGCTGGCAGTCACTTTTCATACCAAAAACATTTATTTTTGCGAAGAATTGCGTAGTTTTTAGTTAAGTGACAACTTCAATCGTTTTGTGAAACTCAGGGTTACCGTCGATTAAAAAAATAAACTCTATGTTTATAAAATTTTAGGCTGTGTTTTGAATTGGTTAGGTTAATGTATCTAGTATTCAAGTATTTTTATTGCCATAAATTACATGTCGTAAACAGATTTTAATTAAAATTTTGTACCCTATTAGGTTTAGCAAATAAAAGTATATTCCAAATTGGAATGTACTCCACATTCCAATACTTTAGATATTTCACCGTAAAATTGTGAAACCCGCGAGATTAAAATCTAACGGAAAAAATTATAAGTACTTTGGTTCAGTTAGATTATAATCTGTCGATAAATTGTGAGAACGTTGTCGATGTGTCGGCGGCCGATCGTGGAATTGATCGTGAAATATCATGAAACGATAAAATCTCCTAAGGCAAACACAGCGGTAGCTTAGGTGAAGACTAAATGAAGCGAGCGCAGCGAAGCCCCCGAATAGTCTTCGTGTTCGTTTGACATGTACAACACAAAAAACATCGCGTAGTGCTGAATAAAAATTCTTTTAAAAACACATGTTTACGTTAAAACCCGCCACATCATGATGTGCCCAGTAACTGCTTGGGCATATCATGAAATGGCGGGGCACATGACGGCACATCATGATGTGCCCGATTCTACGATCGGCCGCCGACAGATATACCGCTCATCTCCTCTGGGAGTTACATAAAATTGGAATAGCGTGATATTTACGCCATCTATGTATTTTGTAGCATACTTACTCAGTCATTATCTAAAGTACCGAAGGTATTTCACAAAAAAATTGCACGGAAATATCGGAAAAGGGGATTTGGAGTTCCGAACAAAGGAAGTCCGTCAATACAGTTATTTTTAGCCCTGTCTCTTGTTTTCTTTCATTTAAAAATACGAAAATAAGAGGAATTGAAAACAATGAACGATCGGTCTTTAAGTTTATTGGAAGTACCCTAAATAATTATTAAATTAACACAACATTTTATTAAAACTGGGGCCCAATTCTGTAAGCACAATGACCGTATAGTGACAATGATACGACGATGACGATGACGCTCATCAACTTTAGATATCGATTTTATCTGGCTTTTACTTTGCTTCAGCAATTACAGGTGGAATTAAGGTTATTAGTAAGTAATCAATAAATTTTTAACATTCATTGCTTAAAATGATTACTCTAAACACAAGATACGGACGACCTCTGTGGCGCAGCGGTTGCACATCTGCCTACCATGCGAGAGGTCCCGGGTTTGAATCCCGGCTGGGGACAAAAAAAAACCAGGTCTTGGATGTGTACATGTTTGTGACGTCGCTGTTTCTGGTTCCCACGACACAGGGTATCCTAGTGTGGCACCAGTAGCAATGTATGTGCCACAACAGAATGACGTCATGTAAAAGTGCCTGTCTGTCTTTTTTGCACAAAATTGACTTTATAAAACATATCTGCTGGAAATATACAATTCTGAGAATGTCAACCCATTTTGTACATAATGCTTCAACTGAAGACTTCTTCCTAGATTTATTGGATTACCTTGGCCACAAGCCTATTCTCACTAATCCTGTCCATCAGTAAAACATAGCACTAGAATCATCCATCGCAGAGAAATCATCGACAGACCCCTGCCAATTTGTAGGAGGAGCACTTGTAATCGGTCTTCGGTCTTGTCCCCTGAAAGTGTCTGAAAGTCTGTCTGACTGGACTATCGGCTCAGGTTGAATTCGTCTTTGAAGTACTGGTTCTGGCTGAATGTTTTGGTTAAGGAAGGGACTGGGTCTTAGGTCGTAGGACACCGGCTTCTTTCTGTATTCTTCTAGAGCTTTCCAGTTGATGAACCAGAATGGTTGCTTGTCGACCGGCAGTTTGCTCAGTCGGTTAACGAGGTCTCGGTCTCCGTTTGCTTCCATGGGGAGTCTTTCGGTTGTGGTGGTCTGCCCGTCTTCGCCGAATCTGTTGAAAGAATAATTGTTTCTAAATTATTTTAAATACTTCATCACGCTGGCTCAGTGCGGGTTGGTGGAGATGTTTAACGACAACTTTATACTACCAAGTAGAGATAGAGCGTGGTGGAGTAAGGCTCATTATTACTTGTATCCGGTTAAAGGCCTGTGCCCCTCGGTGGGGAAATTAATGGGCTAAATTTACTTTATTATACTTAGGCCTGGTCTCTCAAGAGACGGATAACCAGTCAGATAACTGAGGATGGAAAGATCTGCGCTTCGGCTTTTAAAGAAAGAAAATAATTATCAGGTTTTTGAGTATTTTTGGAAACCTGTGAGTATATTTTTAAGTGTTAAGACCTGCGCTTCGGCTTTTAAATAAAGAAAATAATTATCAGGTTTTTGAGTATTTTTGGAAACCTGTGAGTATATTTTTAAGTGTTATGATTAATTCGCATTTAAATCCAATTCTTCAATCCTCAATCAATCTTTAGATTTTCTAAGGAATTTAAAATTTCACAGGTAGGTACTTAAAATGACAAACAAAGCTCGGGATCGTAAAGTCATTAATTCCTAACTCATTATAAATAATTCTAATGTCTTTCATTATTAATAGGCTTTAAATTCTATCTTAGTAATTATCGTAACATAAATCATATCCTAATTTGTTTTTCTCCATTTTTCATATGAATGCTTAGTCATCTTTTATCGATAAATCCAATTAATCGAATCACGATTTCGAAAAAATACAGGTTTTTAATCTCGGCACAGACCTGCATTACAATTACTGACTTTTGGCTGTATATTATTTAACAAACATCTGGTTTGTGAATCATTCATTGGATTAGATATCCCAATCGGTTATTTATTAATTGTTATTGCCTATTTTAATTATTTGTCTGCTGATGCTAAAAGGGCTTTTATTAATAACCGGTAAATAAATAAATCACTACAAAACTTATAATAAATGCGCATTCAATGATGTGATGACCTATAAGTAAATAAACCCGGTTCTTTTTCGTATAATATGACTTAAATTTTAAAAATAGTTTGTAATTAATTACTCTTTTTTTTTTTGAGACGGGCTACCGTGAAAGACCCCGCCTTACCATTCAATGTAGATTGAAATGAAAAAAAAACTCTCTTTAGCCAGGATTCGACATCTCTGGCTTGTACGTAGAACTGAACCACTCTATGCCACAGAGAATGTAAACAAAAACAATATACTAATGATTATAATATCACACATTCTGTGGATCTGATGCTGCCTTTGCGAATTGGTTCACCCTTTCACCGTACCTTTTGCCTATCACTGTGTTTTGATGGAATAAATCTCGTTTTAGAGATCTGCCCAACATAATGTTTTCTTTTAATACAGGATGTAACAGAATAGTGTAGTCATATTTTAATTTATTTTATTTTTCAATTTATTTCAGATATACACATCCATATTTTTACCATTTTAAGGGGTTGTTAAGGGGACCATTCTGATCAAATCAATTTCAAAGTGAAAGATGGTCTCCCTAAGGTACGAGTAGCTTAAATATTTGTGTGCAGTAATGATTTTAATTAAATTATTTCTTACTTGTTGCCGAGAGCAGATTCTGTGGTTGTGGTCGTATCCAGCTCTGGGTAACCTATAGGTCTTCTGCCAGCATATGGTGACCTCTGAGCTGAGCAAATTACTGCGAGAGACGCCACGATGACTAGGGCCTTTGAACTCATTGCTGTCTGTAATAAACAAAAGCAATGCTACTTACGTGTCGCTCTATATGACATGTAACAAACTGTTATGAATAAATGATTATGACTATGATATGATTGTGAGTATGCGCAGATTGTTGAATACGAGTTAAAAGTGTCCTGAAGAGGGGGCCATAGCTACGGCGGTACTAGCCTCCTATCACGCAAAATGGAGTATTTAATACTTGGCAAAAGTAGGCAATTGACAATCTAGAGGCAATTTATTGTAGGTACTAATGAGTATACTTATGAAAATTGCCCTTTTCTCAGAAAATTAAAGATTCAAGGAGAGACGTCAGAGATTCTCTCAGCACCAGCTTTCCTGTCCTGCCTACGTTTGCTGGTAGAAATCTCTCTTAAGAGATAAGCTCGCCTTTGCGCACTATTTGTTATTTAAGTTACTGTGCAATAAATAATATGAGTATGATTATGAGACGTGGACAGACAGTAAAATAACTCTACTTGGAAGGTTCTCGGGGTATCTACAACAATCGCTTATGTACGGTCGCCTGCGCCTAAAAGTATACAAGCAGTATATGCGGGATTCACTTTATAATATGACCGCCCGTATACTTTTAGACGCAGATGACCGTACTTATAAACTTTATGAAAACAAACTTCAAGCAAACTACCTACAGCGGCAGCGATGCATAGGATTCCTTTGCTTACAAACAACGATTAGATCCAGCAAAATGCCCATCTTTAAACATTTATTCCAGCCGTTTAAGACACTTCCTGAATCCACAAAAAAATATGTGCTATCAAACCGTCACTTAGCTAAAAAATTATAGTTTGAAAACATCATAATGCCATTGGAAACTATATGAAATATGGTTGTTATGTGTAAAAATCGGTAATAGGTAAAAAAAAAAAAACGCGTGTAGCACCGTACACGTGTTAGAAGTAAAACTTCTGTAGCTAGATCATTAAGTGGTACCTATACACCTATACTTACCTATACTAAAAGAGATTTAAATTTCCAATTTTGAGATCCAATCTCTGCTTCAAGTTACTTTTAAGTTTCAGACGTCCGATTATTTGAAAATATTTTATACTTGTACTTACTTTTAATACGTCATGTCATTTATTTCCCACCATTCCTTATCTACAATTTGTCGCGCTCGTGGTGGTATACTTAACTCATTCAATAGTGTCACTACGTCACTACTATTTGCATCTCGCTCAGATTATATACCATCTGACGTCACGTCTTTAAGCCGTCTCGCTCAAATGTATGCATTGCTTTGCTTGTTTTAGAAATCCATATCGACCCGTGTGACATTGATGAAACTCTTTTCTTACAAACTGTATGGATCGCATCGCACAGCTGTCAAACATAAGTTCCGGTTCCAACAAAGAGGTTGAACGAAGTAGTTTGAGTCATGTCAGGCGGCGGCGGCGGCGCCATCTTGGCCATACCGGAAATCAAGAACTCGTGGAAGAATGCTTAAAATAATTTTTATTTGTTAACGTTTCATCAGGTTTTTCTCTCACTAATTAACATTCTTTATTGTACGAATGTATTATTATCTTATCTGATTAGTTAAAAACCGTATTGAAAATAGTTGCGGTTTTAAAAGTCTTCAGCCGACCCTGACGTCACCGATTCCAATTTCCGTTACATTTCTTAGCCACTCGTGATAGCACCCGGCTAGTAGCGATTGAAAAGCAAATATATGAATAACCCACAGTTGAGAGGTTAAATAAATTTTACCCCCGTGCCCCAAGAAGTTTTACTTCAAAAATTGTGTTTATTAGAAATCATCAGCGGTTTTTGTGTAATTTGCAAAAAAACACACTTTTTCGCACTTTTTGCACGGACCTAAGTGTCGCGCTGCAGTTTACGCCATTATATATTATATTTTATCATTTTTCCTTTCTAATTTATGAAAATTTCCGCCACCACATACACAGTTGCTTATTTTAGCGTTACCAGGCGCCATAAATCCAATATTGTTAAAAATAACTTTCTTTTATCAAGTTATTCAGATTTGAAGCTTCTTTAAAAATAATTAAGATTAGATAATTAAATTCACTACCTAATTTATATTTTATTTCCACTTTAAAGCTATTCAATCTCAAAGAGGATTAAAAAATACTGTACTTACATGTTGTGTAGGTAAATAATGTAAAATGATCACAACAAATCCAATTAATTTCTCGATATCACTCGTGATACGTGTAATAAATATCCAGACCGCAGTTATTTATAATAATATTATGCTCTTCAGCCGCCTGATGTGATAACCAACGCAGCTACAATGACACTGACTGGTTCGGTTTGTTGATAACATTAATATATCCACATACTGGGTCAGCGGCGGCGTATACGCATCAGTGGAAACGGTTTTTGAATTCCCCATTAGCGCGAAAGAGAACGCATCGCAAATGGTTATAGAATGTGTGACGCAAAGGCCCCCAATTCTACAAACAAATTGCATGCCAATTGCTATATTGAGGGCGCGGAATACCGGTTTGTTCGTAGCCAGCGTGGCACGTCTCGGCGCCCCCCGCACCGTTGCCAAGCCTAACCGGATTTCTGCGCCGTCGCTATAGCAATTGGCATGCAATTCGTGTGTAGAATTGGGGGCCTGGTTGTGACGCATTGAAGGTGCACATGTTATCTAAATGACTGGGTTTTCCCAAACAAACCGGTACTTAATATTTTTCGTGATTATAATGGAACGGGCAGGTGGGTGGAAAAGGAAGGGTCTTTATGGAAATAAAGGTACTTATTTTTCATAAAGCAACAAAAAAAAATATTTATTTACCAACGCAAATAAAGTAGAGGTACAGATAGGGACCGATATAATAAACCGCTCTCAGCTCGGGTCGTATTCTAGAACGAATCTCTAATCTGAGATCTACTCAAGAGTAGTCTTAAGAGTACGCGCTTATTCTTAATTGATGCTTGAGATTAGTATCAAAAATCATAATTCATCTGAGTAATCTCAGATGTGAGTAGAGATTTTACTAATTCTTGAACAAGATTCAAATAAAAAGACCGATTCGGAATCTGCACTGCTTGCCACAGCGATCACAAGCAAATTCGGCGTCGTAGTTTGTATTTGTACCTAGTATTGAGCATGTGTGGTCTTCATCATCAGTTTCGCGTCACAATATTATGCTTACCATGAGTAAATGCACGAGTTATTATGAAAAACACAAAATCACTATAGGTCTGCCTATAATATTTGAAGAGTTCCCTCGATTTCTCCAGGATCTCATCATCAGATCCTGACCAAGCGAAAGGTAAACACTTATAAACAAAAAAATAACTATTCAAATCGGTCCATCCGTCTGGGCGCAATCGGGGTAGGAACATACTTAAAAAAAAATATCCCGACGAATTTATTGTAAGCCTACTTCCTCCTTTTGTGAAGTCGGTTAAAAAATACTATAGTCTTCACAAAATAAAAGGCCCGTTTTGACAGTTCACGCCCATGAAGTTTTAAACCCCTAATGCGTAGGTAATAAAAGCCAACTGTTGCGTGCAAACAAAGCGTACAATTTGCACCTAGGAAAACCGCTTCCATTACCTAAGCGTTAGGGGTTAAAACTTCATGGGCGTGAACTGTCAAAACAGGCCTTTTATTTTATGAAGACTTTAAATAAAGTGATTAAAGTAATTCCATCACAAGCATCTCATACTCGTAGGGTTTTTGTGATTTTGTTAGTTTAATCACCACTCGAGTTTAAGATTTGAATAGGTCTGCTATAGACTTTTCTTACTGTCAGACATATTTCAAAACCTTCCCAAGTTTTTTTTTTTTTTTATTTATTTCTAAACAGGAAATGTACTTACAGTGAATTAACAAAGGGAACTAAGGAAACTAAGTGAATATTTTAAGGGTTTACAAGTTGGAATACTTAATAATTTTATTCATTGGAATATAATAAATCTGAGACCGCAACCCTATAATTGAGTAAAGCTGAAATGGCGAGATACGAAAGGCTTTTTATTTTTTATTAAATTTCTTCGTTTCAGAAATCGCCTATTGGATTATTCAATCGAAATTTTTGTCTTGAAAAAAAATACAGACATTTTTTGGTGTCTGGATAATATTTTAAGATAGGCTTGCAAAATTATTTTAATTCAGATTTATTATTTCCGATTCACAGCTTCGCTTCGTGGTCAGTCCGTATACTGGCAAACGTTTCGTCAAAACATATAAAATAATACATTTAATCACAACCAAGAATAGCCGGACCCAAAGATGCGTTATCGCATTTCACAGCGACTAGCGAGTGAGATCCTCTGGACCAAGAAACCCCTGGAGCATTGTGATTCTCGTGCCCATCAGTGCGAAGGCAGAGTCGCTGATGATGTTAAGATTCCCATTCCCAATTTGGATGGATTGAGACATATTTTTTTTTAAAAGAAAGCTTATAGCTTTTTCGGGGAATGATAACCCCCGGGGGATGAAATTGAACAATTTTCCCCAAGAATTGTATGGTGGTAATGAGGTCAATGTATTTTTTATTTGCGAGTATACTGATGTTTCTTGGGAAAAGTTATTTTATAATGATGAAAAGATGATCATTCCCCAATATATGGTCAGCTAATTAAATATCATTCTGTATGAACTATCGTTTAAATGAGCATCAGCAAGTGGTTTTTGCATACTTACTTTAATTAACTGTAGTTGCTTAACTTAACTTTACCTTGAAATTGAAATGAATCAATTGAATTGAATTGAAAGTTAACTTAAGGATATATCATGTGAAACTGAAATTACATATTCAACACCAGAAATAAGACATGACACGAAAATAAAGTTTCTCATTTCTTAAAGAAACAAACAGATAACTTCCTTAGCTTCTTCTTCCAATGGTAGTTCTTGTATGTTAAGTTAACAAAATTACTAAGAATTAGAGATAAAGATTAGATAATTAGAGTAAAGCTGACTAATCGGCCCCTTTTTAGTCGGTGACGAGTCGGCAACAGCCAATTAGTAGCCCAAAAACTAGTAGGCTCATTTAATTCATTACAATTTCAATTTAGTTTTAAATGAAAACTATTAAATTTAACCCTAAATTGATCGTCAACTTTGAATCTACAAGATCATCATCTGAAATATTTTCTGAAATGATCTTTCACAACCCGCTTAATGGTAGATCGATAAGATTATTTTTAACTTGTACCATGTACTATGACATGACCGCATATCAAGTGTGAGCGATGCATCTGTGAACTAAACATTCACAAACATTACCAATGTTACCCTTATTAGTTATTATTCATATTAATATTCGTTTATTGCACTCCATAAAAACATTAGAAGAGCAAGTACTAGTATTTGCTCTATGCCCATATGTCACCCAAAATCTACCAATAGCAATGATCGGCTTGGCCGACTAGTCAGCCGATTAATCGGCCTTTTCTGAAGCCGACTAGTCAGTAGTCGGCCAGTCAGCCAGTCATAGTCGGTCCATCTCTACTAAGAATACGGATTGTCCCAAAGGAATACAAAGTACAACTATGGAACAAAATTCCATAAACAAAATTTCTGCGTAACATTCCTTTTGGATTTAATCGCTTCGGAAAAATCGTTTGAAAGCAAGTACAGTTAGCAGCAAAATTGTCTAGCCAGATTTACAAAACATGTAGAAAACTAATCTGTATGAAGTGTTTCTGTATGTCTGTCTTGTGAAGTATAATAAATAAATTACGAAATTACGAAGTAAAAAAAGATGGCCTACGTAAGAAAAGTTGATAAAGATATCCGACTACTTAAAATATATATATTTTGCCTAAATATATTCTGCCTACACGAGTCTGTTACACGATGTGTATTTTGCAATCTGACTGTTCATCATTACAGCTCGAGCCATATTAATTAATCATTAATTTTGGGGTACTTTACTGCGGCCCTTAGGCGCCAGGCAATTAACTCAGCATATAAACTCAACTCGTCGTCGTTCAGCGCATGCTCTTAACAATACCTATTAACTAAGCAAACATGTAATTGTAACATCTTTTAATCTTTGCAATTTTCAGCATGCATTCTGTAGTCTCTATTAAGTTAATTTTTTTCCTACGAAAATATTCAAAACAAAATATGTACTGTTTTTCTCTGGACTGCCGGGATAGATTTTTATGGGCTTTGGATTTACAAATTAGTGATGACCTGAGAAACAAAATCCACTAGCATTCTAGACAGCACTGGTCCAGTTTTATGCAATCTCCTTTATTTATTTTTTTGTTTTTTATTGATGGTTTCAAACAGTAACGTAAGTTGCATAAAACAATTCTGATTGGCGAGAATCAGGATTAGTCATTTGTTTCTAATGCCAAGGATATGCTCTTGTTTCGTGCAATCAGCTAAGGGTTATCTTCATAATATTTTTTTTCTGGATAATGCATCTCCTTTAGCTGGAATAATAGACAATAAATAATAAATCAATAAAGTTCTTCAAATAGGGCATTTCTAATACCAATCCCCTTAACCGCGGTATTAAGGGCGGGCCCTAGGCAATCAGAACTTAGAATTTCATCCTTAACTTATTTTTAGAGGAAATTAATCATAATAATCATAATCTTAATTTATTGATGATAAAATATTACATGTCAACTAGGTATACAAATATCTGTAGAAGAAATAAATATCAGGCATAATGATTATTATGGACTGTATAATAATAATGCACTGGTTTGTGTGAGAAAAACTGTGTAATCTGACGACTGTGAAAATAGACAAAAATAACATATCAAAAACCATAAAATACAGAATACGTAGAAAAAGTAAGAAAAAGGAAGATAAGAGAGAAGAGAAAAAGAAGAAGTAAGATACGTAGAAGAAGTTGTGCAGTCTTGCACAATGATTATAAATAACATGTCAGGTATCAGTAGTAATAATAGTAAATAACAAAATAAAAAAAGGTTAAAGCCAAGCTAAGCAAGTCTAACTGTACTGTATACTGTGCCATTTTTATAATGATTAGATAAATAACAAGAACACAAATTCAGATGCGGTGCGAAATTGTAAAATAAAACATTGTGACAGACAGATTTTCTGGCAACTTCAGAAGACTTTTCTATCGAGCAAAATTAATGAAATAACGTTTGTGGGAAAGCAAATTCACGCTGACGTTCGTGATAAACAAGCTAGTGAAAAAACATACAGCAATAATACTCGTCATTCCGAGCGATTTGCGTTTTACTAAAGGCTGTTTTTGCCTTAGGCGCCACCGCTCTCAGCGCGGAAACCTATCCCAAGCGAATGTGATGTTGACTGTACAACGAACGAAATTGATTGCGTCTTCTTTGGACTGGTTCCATCCACCAAATGAAATTATGTAAATAAGCATATGTATATCTATCCATCCAATGAATAAAGGCAACTATTGTTATTTGTAAAAAAGCTTCCGTACTTCCGCTTTCAATATAAAAATTATTTTTCGGCTTATAATGCTCTTGTGAAAGGTCAGCCTATCGTAATAAGCTCCTTTCGCAAATGTCCATTCAATTTGGCAAATATCAATTATAAGATTGTGTCTGGTTTCTGAATTAGGAAATTCACTAACAGTCCATGGAATTCGTACCAAACAAGTACCTACTGGTGCCTAACATCAAATGAGATAGTTCTGATTTTTTTATGAGTACCTAGTGATTGGATTTGATATGACATTACCCAATTCATCAATACCAACTCATAAAAATTTAGAACTACCTAATTCGTTATGTTAATATTATGGTACCTACTATGTTGTCATTTCAGTTATTTTTTATGATATTTCCAGAGACAGAAATAAGAGTAATAATTATAATATTTAATTTGATTAATGAAATTCTCAATTCATAAATCGGAGTTTTACACTCAACGGACCCAGTAAGTAAGTGAGCACTTACTCACTTTTCGGGATTTATATAGCGTCAGGCCATTCATTTCCCATCAGGGGTAGTAAAAGAGCAGGTTCCTTAAACTAATACTAGCTGTAGTAAGGCTGTAGTGTATAGTCTTTAGCATTCTAACAGCACAGGTGATACCTATACCTTTAAGCACAGGTCTCTCAGGAGACGGATAAATAGTCAGATAACTTTTTTAACACTTTTTGTACGTGTGAAATGTCAAAAGCCCCAGATAAACAGACAGATAAACGCTATCTGACGAATGAGAGAACGGAACTAAATAAAATTAATATTCACCTGACCTTAACCTTTTCGTCCGCTAGAATGCAAAGAGTTAAAGTTTTGTGAATGCTGTAAGGGACGAAGTGCCCATTAGGTTCTACACGAGCCAGCGCTAGACCTTACCTTACCTTTTCCTAACTCTTTATTAATCTGTGCCTTTACATACAGGTCGGTTTACGAAACAAGCGTCTCCATATGAGCGTGTAATCAGGAGCAATTCGACGAAGTTTAAAGCACTTATACTTAAATTTATTTTGAGTTTGAATCCTCAAAAACTAAATTATCACATTGTTTGTGTTTTTTTTTTCATTATACCTATATTTTTTTACTTTTTAACCTAATAAGCAAACGTCTTAGTTCCTAAACTTATATTTGTATGTCGGTGGACATAATTATGTTATTAGCCTGCTTCACTGTACTGTTTCGTATGTTATATTTATACTGTAATATGCTGTTGATGTCCCAAATAAAAATGAATAAATAAATAAGTTGACACTTTTGATAGATTAATGCTGAATTTCACGAAACAATTTTTTTAACCCGTTTACGCCATCCGTCCCCATATGAGGACGCCTCTTTAAGCAAATGCTTAGCAACTGAAACAAATGACTATTCTATGAGATTCTCGCGATTGAATTAGTTAAGTGATAACTAAAATTTCAAAATAGTTCCGTGTAACTCAGGGTTAAAATCTTAGTTGAAACCCATCTGAGAAGAGAAGCGCGGGTCGACCAACAGGGCCCTAATGCTGCTCTGAGAATTTCACTTATATTTCATTACTATTCCATTGCAAACACCCAATCAAGGAGGATAATAATTTAGGAGAATACCAAATGACGCCATTTTGGGTGTTTGCAATGGAATAGTAATGAAATATAAGTGAAATTCTCAGAGCAGCATTAGGCCCCTGTTCGATGGGACGATGACATAACGAATGTCGCGGAGAAGAGATTCGATTGGCACAGGACCGGATTAGTTAGCGCAAAAAGGAGGAGGCTAACACCCAGCAGCGGATGGAGATAATGATGACGTTGTTGTCTCCGTTGTTGTACAAGCCGCTGGTTTCGTGGCCACAGCTAAATGAGACGCACAGACAAAGACGCGTGAGACGTGACTTCTCACTTTAATTAAACGCGCTCTCGTTTAATTTATTAACATTTTAATCACACATGTCTCTTAAACTTTTGCCGGGATTAAACGTATTACAATTGGGTAAGATAATATTTTTTTTGTTGAAGTCCCGGGCTGGATATTTCTTGGCAGCACCTGTTTAGGATCAATCGATGTTTGGGCAACACTAGTATGTGTCCCAGCTCTATTGTTTATTTTTAATATTCTTGTCAATATGGCGTAAAAAAACGCTCTTCAATGATATAGAAAATTACTGTTTCTATTAGTTTTATTTGATCGAAAGCACCTAATCTCACCTAAAATAGAGATATCAAGAGCAAAGTTTATTATAACTCTCTTACTGTTAAGCGGTCGAACGAGAGCCTTGTACTATTAATTTTAATAAAGTATTTACTGCGTAAAACGCGCTTGATAAGCTTTCTCATTGTAGAGCTACGATATAGAACTAGCGCTATCATCGAGCTTCTCTATTTTACTAACACTACGTGATGGCTCATTTATCTTGGTGTACACCGAGGCGGTCGTAACTGACGTGATACAACACAGGCTGTCTTGCATACACAGGATCTCATACTCACAGTTCAGAATAAGCCGTTTCATAATGTAGAGTTTCTAGTATCATCATTACTAATAGTAATATTATAGTATACAGGCTGTAACAGAAAGGTGTAGTCATATTTTAGAGCGTTTTTAGGGCCATCATTCTCAACTTTCATTACGAAACCGATTTGATCAGAGCAACTCTATTTATCATTCCTCCATACATTTTGTGCCGGGCGATCAGCTGATTTGTATGTAAATGTAGCCCATTAATGTCCCCACCGAGGGGCACAGGCCTTTACCCGGATCCGGGTAAGATTGAGCCATACTCCACCACGCTGGCTCAGTGCGGGTTGGTGGAGGGGTTTTACGACTACTACATACTACGGAGTAGTGGTAGTAGCCGGGACCTACAGCTTTAACGTGCCATCCGAAACACGGAGCGTCCGATAATGTACTTAAGACAAATTAATCATCTCATTGGTACATGGTCAGTACCGGGATTCGAACCTGCATCTCCTGCGTGAGAAGCAAGGTGAAACCCACTAGAACACGGAACACTTTTTATGAAGATGTGAAAAATAAAGTTGCTCTGATCTAATTGGTTTGATAGTTAAAGTTGTTCAGAATGATTTCCCTAACATCCCCCTGAAATATGACTACACCTTTCTGTTACATCACACCCTGTTTAAGATTGGATTGTTATTAAGTGTACCGGAATCTGTGCCTGTAGACAATGTTAAACGCCAAGGATAGCGAAACGAAACGATAACTTTTATGTCTGACATTTGGAATCGCTACGTGACGTCACCTTAGCGAAGCCAAATGTAAAATCGCATACATAACAAAAAAAGTTATCGTTTAGTTTCGCTAGCGTTAGCGTTTAACTTTGTCTAGGGGATGGCAAATAAGGAAATAAAAATTTGTTGATATTGATTTATTAAAAAGATTTATTTTTTTACTGGCAAGTATAGAGAAATGCCGAGTAAAATAATTATAATACAGGGTGTAATGAAAAAGGTTCACCCACCTAAAATTACATGTGCGTCTTAACAGTGACACACCACGACCGTCATTCATGTGTTTTCAACTATTGATGATATTATTGCCTGCGATTCCGAAGGCGACATGAACTATAATAACTAAACTTATTAAAATGGTGTGTTTGAAAATGGAATCTGTGGCCACCGCGCAAGAGCTGTCTTTGAAGGTTGTCAGTTTAGTGCCTTTAGTACGTCTAGTTTAGTGGTTTTGACACCTCAAGAATAGCCCACATTGTGTGTGTCTAACTTTCTGTTTTTGGTTACTTTTGTCTAACTGTAATGTGTTCACTGTCCTTGTAATAAACGTTTCTTTCTTTCTTCTTTCTTTATTTCTTTCTTTATTTTTTTCCGTAACACCCTGTATTATCGATACCAACGACAAATCAATCCATTCGATCGTAGCTATGAGCCGTAACGACTTGCTCCTTCCAAATATTCTTCATCCCGTGTCTCTGACAATACCAAAGCGGAACTTCCACATAACCTGAAAAAGTGGGGTTAAATTAGAATAAATAAACGGTCAAGTGCGATTTGAACTAGTGGAACAAGGGTTTCGATCACATTTGGAGATTGTTAACTCGTAACTGGTTTAATTAGGTTTCTAATAAAACATAAAAGCACGATGTCATCCACGTAGTATGGGTACGTAGGTAAAGTGCGTTCGCCAAGCTGTGTCGGTGGCTTCTTTGGTCGGCGTTCTTTGAAATTACAAGGGTGAATAAAATGGCGGCGAAATCAAAGGGCGACACAAACGAAACGCGTCGAGTTTACCCTAAACACCACACCAACCTGAGTCATCGTACCCTCGACAGTTGACCATGTCGAGGTAGCATCCATTGATGAACGACCGGTACTGATAATCCCGGAACTTGGACGCGGCGCACACGGGACGGTAGTATTCCGGACAGAATACCGGACAGGATTCGTCGTCGAACCGCCGGGCGGTGGGGAAATGGGTCTTGATGCAGGAGCGTAGCGTTGCTCGCTCGATTGCTGTTGAAACTTGGAAGTATGTAGTAGTCGTAAAATAACCGGCCAAGTGCGAGTCGTACTCGCGCACGAATGGTTCCGTGCCATTATCTATAAAAAACCGCATAAAATGTATGGGAGCACCCCTAAATATTAATTTAATTTTAATTTAATTATTTATTTTTTAAGTAAATAATATACTCAATATATTGTGAACATTTTAAGCGTCTACCTGCTACCATTATCAATATCGAGCAAAAAAATCACGTTTGTTGTATGGGAGCCCCCCTTAATATTAAATTTCTTTTGATTTTTAGTATTTGTTGTTATAGCGGCAACAGAAATACATCATCTGTGAAAATTTCAACTGTCTAGCTACCACGGTTCATGAGATACAGCCTGGTGACAGACGGACGGACGGACGGACAGACGGGCAGCGAAGTCTCAGTAATAGGGTCCCGTTTGGCACCCTTCGGGTACGGAACCCTAAACAACCCCACCAACCCGCACTGAGCCAGCGTGGTGGAGTATGACTCAATTTTACTTGATCCGGGTAAATACCTGTGCCCCTCGCTGGTTATTTTTTTTACATTTACAATAATTGTATAATTGTATAATTATTGCAAACAAACATGCAAAGCAAACACGCGTTTTAACACAAGTAATGGCCATTATGGTAGAGCTCGTCTAAGCTGAAATGACGCGCCCCACTCCTTGGTTTTGTATTTACTTGTCATACAAAACCAAGGAGTGGGGCGCGTCATTTCAGCTACACGAGCTCTAGCCACCTCCTATAGAGCACGGTACTAGAAGGAGACTAATTTACCGCTTTCAGCTCAAGTATCTTAAGCGCGTGCTATTGTCAGATTTAATTAATTGTCTGACCACCGCAGCCAGAGTCATTTAATGATTCATTAAGGATTAATAAGTAAAGGATTTTGTATGTAAATTCAAATTTGGAATCGGTTTAATGGTAGTTAGTTTATGTAGTCTATTGATTTGTAAGTAATAATTATATGTATTGTACACATGGGTCTACTCCTGCTCAGCAATCCACCTGTCTCATTCCTATTTGGTTTGTTGGAAGAGATCTCTTATTAGAGATAAGCTCGCCTTTGTACACGTTTTCTATGTTTTTTACTGTCCTATGTGACTGTTTGTGTGCAATAAAGAAATTATGAATATGACTTATTATGAATGGTTCATTAAATGACCCTGAGTACGGCGGCAACCGCCTTGTGACATAGCTGAGACAATGGACCACAAAGGAAATATTACTGGACTCCAAAAACAAGGAAACTGTAAAGTTCATCCGGGGTACTCCATCATAACTAATCAACAACCAGGGGCTGTTAGTCATTATCCCCTTAGCGAAGGCGATGGGTGTACCCCTTGTTAGGCAAAAGGGAGTGTTGATTGATTGTGTACACATAGACATAGACTATGTTTATTCACTGAACAAAACATAATACATGAACAGGGTAATTACAGAGGCAGGAAATAGACATTAAATTATAGAAGAAAACATTATGTTTTCTAAACAAAGGAGAAAGATGATGTACGCATGCCTCGCCAGTGAAATGGCTCTAACTCAGCAGCCTTGCTGCAGCGCTGATTTTCAATCAAAACCATTTGATATCCGTGCAGGCACCTTTCAACGATGCGATGCTATAGGTATCTAGAGTCAGTGCCGGATTTAGGGGAGGGCAACCGGGGCGAAAGCCCCGGGCCTCCACAAACGGGGGGCCCCCACAATAGACTTCGAATTATGAATTATGTAGTATGATAGGCAAATAATTATTATTGTGACACAATTAAATGCCATCAATTATTCACTCAAACAAACAGGACTATGAAAAAGACCAATCTCCGGAACTATTTCACTACCAAATTCTCGAAGATCAAAATTTCAGAGCTACATTCCCAAACCTTGAAATTGCATTGAGAATGTATTTGGTTTTGATGGTATCAAATTGCACTGAAGAGCGCTCATTTTCAAAAACGAAAATTATTAAAAAAAGGCTTCGAACCACAATGGGACAAAACCGTCTATCAAAGCTTTCTCTCCTGAGCATTGAAAGCGATTTACTCCGAGAACTGGATTTCAGCGAAATCATCAACGATTTTTCGGCGAAAAAAGCTCGAAAAGTTCCGTTCGTTAACACTAAAATTTTGTTTCAGATAATTCTTGTTTCCAATTGCGTTTGTTAAATACTAAGAGAAAAGTATTTTAGAGAAAAGTATTATATAAATTATTTATTTAAAAACTCAACTGAAAAAAATTGTTCATTTATTTGGAAAATTATTTGGGGCGAGGGGGCCTCCGCTCCTTTGTCGCCCCGAGGCCTCCGGACCTCTAAATCCGGCCCTGTCTAGAGTATAGATATTATACAATAGAAATATGAAATACTTGATTAAGTACACATCTATTCCTCTACCAGCCATTGTGTGAAAAGGCGCAGTTCCATAATGTCTTCCTTGTAGTAAATTAAGTCCCCCTATTTGGAATTGTAGCTGATTCGCCACTTTGGACAAGGACTAAACCACCGAAGAGTCCCTTAGACGTAAAAAACATCGTAACATTATAAATACGAAAATATGTCGTATTTTCTTGCTAACATCTTTGATGCGATATTTAATTGAGTTTTTTGTGGCTTCAGTATAATATACTATTGATCAATCGATCAATATCGTGAAAATGTAGATCATAATTTTTAAATACTAATGGGGATCCACAGGCAAAACGAATCCGCCGATGGCGCTAGTAGCGGTCCGGCCATGTCAATGTCAAACTTTGTTTATGTTTTCGCTAAGAACAGCTTTGTAGTTAATTATAGTTTTATAGGGGTTTAATTTTAGTTTTATTGGTCTCTGCTTATCCTCGAGTGCATTGTTGCAACGAAGTTTTTTCTTCGAATTGCTTTTTCCCATCGCATTTTCAGGTCGGGATTTTTGGGAAATAGATGAACCCTATTTTTATCACATCCTCGTGCGCCACAAAGAGGCATATTAGTGAAATCTATTGAAAATTTATCAAAAACCACAGAAAACGGATCAATTGTACGGGAATGACAGTTGATGACAGTTCAGCCTGGCCGTACCGATGATGTGCCCTCTACAGGGATAAAGTGGCAGTGTGGATCCCCATTGAAAAAAAAACATTGCGCTACAACACCAATGTACAGTATGTGCCTTTGCACATGTGCTTTCTATTAATGTAACCGTAAAAATTATTGTGTGCAATAAAGAATTGTGAATTGAATTGAATTGAATTGTGAATGTATTTGTTCATTTCCTAACTACTGCCTCGTCCATGGACGAAAAGACCCAGTTATTTTGTCTTGTTCTTTCATAGGTATTAAAGTTTATCTCGATGTGGGAAGGATGAAACGTTGGACAGACAAGCTAGTATTGACTCTTTATTGAATCGTTGAAACACATACTTACTTTGCTTTATACTTTATTGCACAGAAAACATAATACAGACACTTAATATTGGGAAAAACATTTACAAAGACGAGCTTATCTTTAAAAATAGATATCTTCCAGCAAACATAGGATGGAGAGGATTATTTATTAAAAGGTAGACCTACCTACCTGCCTACCACCTAAATAATACAGTACATAACAACTTTGAATTGAATTTAATTTAGATTTTCTTGAACTGTGCCTGAAAAAAGAAAATCTAATCTCAAATCATTTCTGGATGTATACCTATACAGGGTGACATTTAATTAGCTGACCATATTTTGGGGAATGATAGCACCCATAATTATGAAGAATTTTCCCCAAGGAACATATGGTCGCAAACGAAAAATTTTTTGGGTCTCCCATAGTAACTTGAAATCAGCTGATCGGGGCAGTGTACTGGGGGACATATTTTTTTTTTTCATTTGCGACCGTATGTTTCATAGGGAAAGTTGTTCACAATGATGGGTACTATCATTCCTCAAAATATGGTCAGCTAGTTTAATTTCATCCTGTATTTAAATCGGTATTTGTTTCTACATTCCACAACATTTATACATATTTAAGATTCAAACCGCATTTTCATGGTAACTAACAACTTCCTCTAAGTCTAAAGTGGGCGTTGTATGTATTCATATTGAAGCGTGATCCGTGTGTGTTCTAGTAAACTAATTAAACACATAATGTGTCCCTTACTGTATAAATGTTTATTTATGAGCCGTTCTGACACGGCACATAATTAGTTGGCTTAGTGCTTTGGCGTCAAGGATAACTATCTCGTTAGTTATTGATGGCAGTAATACGAATCTAGATGATACATGTTTCTAACTGTCTGTCACACATGAAACACATATCTGCCGAAGATGATTGTGTAAGCGTTATACCTATGTAGGTGGATGATAATTTTATTAAAATACTTCATTCATTTATTAGGCAAAGAAAACCAAACATTATGTTAGGTTATGCTTAAATGCCAAACGACTATTTTATGCTCACAAAAACGTAAGTTGGTCTCGGAATAAACAAGTCTAAGACAAGACTAAGATTGATTCATTTCCAATCTCTGTGCATGTGTACCTAATGAATGCTGCATGCTAAACTTGTAAGAGATATAGGTAGCTAGTTGAGGCTGTCCCGCGCCTGGGGAGTAATAGATAAGGCAGTAGTTAATTAAGATAAACTTAATTTATGCAGCAGATGACCATCCGGCCGTATGTGACAAGAGCGTGTTGCTAAAGGGCTGGTCTAGCCACGAAATGACAGTCAGTTCTGATAGAATTAGCAGTGAGACTGTCGCAAACGTAGACTTGGCTCAGTTCAACATAATCAAGCCTGTTTACGCCAGTCTATGATTCGTTTTAATTCAATAGAATATAATACCTACTCCATACTCGCTGGAAATAGTGTGCCAGCCTCATCTCACACCGATTTCAAAAGAAGAACAAGAAAAAAACAATTGAACTTTTCGCCTTCAAATATGATGCAAACAGAAAAAAGCCAATAAAAATGTGGAATTACAGAAGTGCAGAAGGCTAAATACAGGAGGCAAGTTTTTTTTAATTATATTCTAAGGTTTGGATTGGAGACGAAAAATATTCTGGATTCATTCGACCATCACTCAGTCTGTTCAACTAAAATGTATTTCCTAGCGCCTTTGGCGTGAACAAAGCTGCTGGTAATGTCAATTTAGCAACTCAATTAGGTACTTCCTTCGTCAACGAGCTCCGTGCGCTCTTTGCACCATCAGAGGCGTGATGTCTATCATGGAGTACTAAGAGTTTCATTCTTCTAATATAGCATTTCAACGAACTATTGGCGCGCGGTGATAGGTGCAAGTAGAACTAACACTTGATGATCAATGAGGAAAGAAAGGTCTGTGTTGATGACAGATCCGTTGCATCACAGATACCTACTATAATATTATACTAATACAGATAGACCACCTAGAACAAAATATGACGCCGGCGTAAACTGAGATGCTATGGAAGCTTCTTTAGTTCGAGGCCATTATCGCTTGGTGGAGCACCATCGAGAAATGGCAAATACCACGAGATGGCGCTAAGATATATAGGATTGATTCTAAGATTAGCGCCACCTACAGTCTGTTCGTGATAAGAATGCAGTGAAATTTAAATCTGATAACATACACTCACAGGACAGGACACAACTGCATTCTTATCACGAATAGACTAAAGAAGTATGTTAACTGAAACCTTGGCGTTTAAAGTACAACTCTTACTCCTCACACCATCTCTTTTTTACGTAGGGTTACTAATACTAATTTGTATGGGATGAGCACCCTGTGGTTGCATTAAGTTACGTAGAGCTGGCATCCCGCTGTAAACGTCACGCATTAGCCAAATGATCGATGAAAGACAGGTACCTAAACACACACATCACAGCGACACCTTATGGACATGGGTCACCTGGTGTACTTTATAGGTAATAGGTAACTTACTGATGTTATGGCATAATTCGTACGCTCTCAACACACATGTACTGCGGAATAAAGTCCTCTCCTTGTCAGGGTATATACCACAGATTGCGGTGTCAACGGTATCCACTGAGGGACAGTTGTAGATAAGCTCGCATTTTTTGCTGAGGCATGGTACTGGTACTGAAATACAAAAAATATCTATGGATTGGATACATTTTTACGTTAGTGGTCTAGGGGGTATCATACTTGCCTCTCACGTAGGAGATGCAGATTCGAATCCCGGTGCTGACCATGCCCTCGATTCTCGCGCTCCCGAGATCATCTCCCTAGTCGAAATCGGCTCGAGATATCTCGATCGGTCGTAAGGCTGGTCGTGAGAATAGCTTTTTCTTGTTTTCATCGAGGTTTCGGTATCTCAAAATCGATATTTTGACCATGGAGATAATCTCGATAGCGCAAGAATTGCCCCCCATGTACCAATGAGATAAATAATTTATCTTGAGTGCGTTATGCGGACCTTCTAACGGTGATGGAAAACATAGTGAGGAAACCTTCATTACTCCATAGCTGCGGCAATGGGCTAGCCCCCAGTCACGCAAAATGGAGTATGGAATCACTGGATGAAAGTGGGCACAGTTGTGCCCCTGCCACCCCGTATGGGAAAAAGGCGTGACGCTATACTTAATATTCTATATTTCCTTTAGTCATTTATTTTACAATATATATACATGCAATTAAATTTAAAAAAACGACTTTATAACCTTTTGCTTAGTCCTCCGCCGCTCTGTATACAAATGTCGTCTATATATATGTACCCGACAACGAGCCTACGAAATCTGTCTCCTGGCAGTGAAATCCATTATTACATAATATTTCAACGAATGCATGAACCTAACAGCCAGGATTTCTCTCGTGAGAATGACTATAAACACCGAAAAGTCACGGACAGGCTGGATGTATAATGTCATCCAGGTAAAAACAAATTAAACTTCACAGTTTTTTCACGTAGAAAACTAACTACTGGACCTAGTCATGATTTTCAAAAAATGGGACCAAACTATTGGATTGGGTCGACCTTTCAAACTAAGAAAGAATTTTTGAAATCGGTTCATAAATAGTACTCGATGTAACAAACATAAAAAACAACGATTAAAATACAATCAAATTGATAACCCCTTTTTTGAAGTCGGTTAAAAAATGCGCGGTATAGCAAGGCAAAAAACTGATCCTATAATCCTTTCCTTAGAAACTTTGAGCGCTGTAGTAATTTTATCAAAATGTATTATTCAATAAAAACATCGAAACGTGCTAAAATTATTATCAAGCCGACAGAATGGATGGATAACATCTTATTGGAAAGACTGAAATTCTGTAGATGACGCGCGATCGCGGGATGTTGATTGCCGAACAATTTCGCTAAATAAATTGCCATTTTCGAATTGAGGAAAACTTCCAAGAAAATATAAATAAAATCTAAACATCACGTAAAAATATACGATTCGCATCCTTCATTTTGTTGATGATGGGCGGAATATAGAAAATTACCCCATTTACTTTTAATGTGAAAGAAAAAATATTATGTACATATGCTCACGCTTTTTTCTCGGAAAAGAGTAAGGCAGAGACAAAAGACCTCCACCTGCTACGTCCTGACATAGGTACATACTCTTTTCCTCAAGTTTCGTATCTACTCAGGCGTACAACGACCAAAAAGGACCCAAATCTCCTGTTCTGTTATTTCATAGGTTTTTAAAACCTCGTAGGTGGAATTTGGACGCACGTTTGTGCAGATAAGTCTCTCCATACGTGGTCGCCGGGCCAGTCACGGGTACAGAAACTAAAGGATTTTCCTTCCACCCCTGCCGGGATTCGAACCCGGAATTTGGTCAGAATTTCATTTTGAATCTCGTCCGCTACGCCATGGATGTCGTGAAATGAACAACCGGTTTTATCAAACCATAACTCAACTCCGAATCTTAAATGGGTGCTGTGCTAAATACGTAGGAAATTATTATAATACTAGTTTTTTTTTTATTTCAACAACATTCCCTCAAAGATGTTCCTAGATTCCTGCCGGTTTCTGAATTGAGAATTTCTCATTTGTGTAACATCTGCACCTTTAAGTATTTAATTATTGAAATTCCCAATTTAGAAACAGGAGGTGAGTATAGTTTTAGTTTCACCGATCTTCCAATCTTCCACTACCACTACTAACTGTCTAGAACTCACTTGAAACGACAATCACTACGGAACAGATATACAAATACTTGTTCCCCATTCTGATATCAATACCCGAGTCCAAAAGTCATCATTCTCATTTCATTACACAGTCATAGTAAACGCTCAATGTCCTCTGTAAGAATTTAATATACATTTTCCAATTAAGATAAACTCGTTGTTTTACTTAAGGCGCTGCTTTTATTAGGAATGTAATATTTTCCCGAGGTAATTACTAATTTTTGCCACGACTCGCATAATTCACAAGTATTTTGATTTAGTATTTTGATATAATAGCTGAGCGTGGGCGAAAATCTCTGCCTCCGGAAGGGGAGTAATAATGGCGAAACAAATTATTATTATTATCAGTTTTTCATATTCCGGGAAAAGTAAAAACAGAATACAGAAGGCTTTACCTCTGTATTCTATTATAGTTTCACTTTTCCCAGAATTCGATAAACTAATCAATTACCTCATTTTCGTTATGCTTGTGTGTGTTTCATTCAGTTCAAACTCTACGTAGAAAGTTTTAATGTTGCGATGGTTAAGAGGAAGATTGAAAAATTATAAACTGAGGTCAACGAAGATTGCGGATGTGAGAAGCGTAATCTGAATCAACGTAAGCGCCAAAATTGAAAAAAAATATCATTAAAATAAGCAGGGAATTACATTTAAATTTTCAAACCGCTAGTTCCAACAATTCCCCACATATTAAAATTAATAGAAAGATCATATTTGCTACTACTGTGGTAAAATAGGAAAAAATATTAGAATAGTGAAAGAAAACTATATTAGGTAGTTCTTTAAAAAACCACGATATAATATTTTAAATGAAAATATGGATTGGATGCGTCGCTCTCAACTTTGTACCAGAGTGAATGACCTTGAACATACATAATACGGAAGTCAGAACTTCTATAAATATTTTGTTGTTTCTTCCATATATCTACTTTTCTATATCTACTTTTCTATATCTACTTTTCAATATCTACTTTTCTATACCTACTTTTCTATTTAAAGTTGGGGAGAAAGAACCCTCAAATTGGAATCTTGCTTATTTGTGACATCGCTATATTTGGTTCCCACTTGGTCACAAGGTGTCCGTCACTTATTTATTTATGAGAGATAGGTCAAAAATAGAATAGAAATGTAATAACCGGCCAAGTGCGAGTCGGACTATTACCATTATCTATAAAAAACCGCAAAAAAATCACGTTAGTTGTATGGGAGCCCCTTTTTTAGGGTTCCGTACCCGAAGGGTGCCAAACGGGACCCTATTACTGAGACTTCGCTGTCCGTCTGTCCGTCCGTCCGTCCGTCCGTCTGTCACCAGGCTGTATCTCATGAACCGTGGTAGCTAGACAGTTGAAATTTTCACAGATGATGTATTTCTGTTGCCGCTATAACAAAAAATACTAAAAATCAAAAGAAATTTAATATTAAGGGGGGCTCCCATACAACAAACGTGATTTTTTTGCTCATTTTTGCTCGATATTGATAATGGTAGCAGGTAGACGCTTAAAATGTTCACAATATATTGAGTATATTATTTACTTAAAAAATAAATAATTAAATTAAAATTAAATTAATATTTAGGGGGGGCTCCCATACATTTTTTTTGCGGTTTTTTATAGATAATGGCACGGAACCCTTCGTGCGCAAGTCCGACTCGCACTTGGCCGGTTATTGTATTAAATTAATTTTATTTTTTAGTATTTGTTGTTATAGCGGCAATAGAAATACTTACATCATCTGTGAAAATTTCAAGAGAGCATGTTCAAAACCACGATAGACAAAGTATGTGAAGCGAAGATTGTCGCCTTAACTAGCCCAACCGCTACCCAACTTGATTGAATGAAGGTAAGTCAGATAAGACAGTTTCAGGCCCCGTAAACACAATACTGAGACATTCATGAAGACAGCCACACACAAGATAATCCCCGAATTCTCATTACATTACTCAGAAGTCTTCTCGGCGCAACAAAATACTTCGCAATTTGTAGTTGACAGAAAGGACTTATTAGTACGAATCTCTAGGCTTTATTCACACGAAAATGGTTTTGAGTTAAAAACTCTGGAGATATAATTGACATTTATTGGAAAGTAATTCGATAAAAGTGTTATTGTTGCGAGAATATTTACCGATTACAGGTAGGTAGTGAAAATAATGTTACTTTTCAGCACTTTCATGATTATAGCCCAGAGACTATATTATATTCAATTGACTGCGCCTGCGGGAATGCGGCTCACCAGACATTAGTTGTATGCAACGTATGTACCATGACGAACCGCCGTCGTTGCTTTAAGAGCACGGTGCAATCTTTCTTGCAACTTGTCGCTGCAACTTGTACGCACGATGCAATCTCGATGCAATCGATTGCGTACAACCTGCGACCTGCCTTCTCACGATGCAATCTACCTGCAATCGGTTGCAAGGCAACAAGTTGCAGCAACAAATCGCGAGACAGATTGCACCGTGAGTAGAGCCCTTTAGTGACAGTTTTCAGCTGCCTAGGCAGCAGCTGACCAATCATAGCTCTCTAAGTTACCTCGTCCCCCGCCGTAAATTGTTGAGTTGTGATTCAACGGAAAATGTATCTATGTGCTCTCATAGCCCAACGGAAAATACCCAATAGGTTTTGTTTGATTCTCTTGCGAGTATCTTTTTATTCGTTTACCTAGAAGTTATATTCTTTCAGAACTCCAAGGGACTAGGTACAGACTTAAGTTTATTTCAACTTGTTACCTCCACGCGTGCGTGCGAAAAAGAGCTAGGCAGACAGACAACGAAGTTATCAAATAAGCTTTTATTTTACTTATTTCTATTGAGGTATGAAACGCCACAGAATTATAGGACAGACTGCCGTATTTAGTATCATTTAATGAACCATTATACCGATTCCTGAACTTATAATAATCCTTAATCAATCATTAAATGACTCTCGAGTAGCGCGGAGAGAGTTCGAAAATTATAAATTCTATTTTCAAATTCGCTTAATATGTTAGGTACCTCGGACAAGAAGTTGCTGTATTAGTTACGTTTGCTTTAAAAGTGAGATAAAATTTTGAATTCTTGAGACCTAGGCTCAATGATTGCAATCTCCCGGTTTTGAAAGCAAAAGTCGTCAAGCATCGTTTCTTAGATTGTAGCCACATTTTTGATAACAATAGTCCTAATAATAGAACAACTAGTAACTTGTAATCAACTGGTTACTATCATTCCCATAAATAAATAATTTAATATGTCACTTTGAACTGCCGCCACAAAACGGATATCGATACCCTATATCTGGAGTGGGCAACTTCATCGTGCCCAAGATCGACTTTTGACTAACGGACCCCTCTGTGATCGACCAAATATTAAATTTGTTTTATGAATTTATTTTGAATTGATTGTGCGAAAGTTACGCGCGCCTTGTGACGCTTTTTAACCGACTTCCCAAAGGAGGAGGTTTACAATTCGTCCGGATGTTTTTTTTAAATATTTTACGTATGTGCCCCGATAGCGCCTAGACGGATGGACCTATTTGGAAAATTATTTTTTGTTTGAAAGGGTTTACCTTCCCATTTCTGTTTCTTCTGAGTAGCTGTGTAATAGTAGATTTTCCTCCCTTGCCGCGATCGACTTGAATCGACCTGTTGCCGATGCCTGCCCTATATCGAGTGATTCCCATACAAAATCATTCGATATAGTGGTCGATATCCGTATGTCGAATACGCGAGAATCGTAGGTGCCTCCTGCGACATTAAGCTACTGGTGCAGACCAAGAAAATTCAATTGTCTCGGGAAATACACTTGTTGACAGTCCCGGGATGTTACCGAATTCGATTCGAGGGAATTCGTTGAGCCCTTCATTGCAATTTTCTTATGTTTATTAACGGAAGTCAATACATTTTACTTCCTTCCTTATCGCTTCCCTATAAACCAGCCATGCAGGAAATCTTTGGTCCTTTATTGAATTGAATTCCGACATTATAAACCTTTTTTTTTACGTAGCCTATAATGTGTCCCACTGCTGGGCAAAGGCCTCCCCATTTCGCGCCCACACATCTCTAGTCAGAGCTAGTTTGACCCACTCTGGTTCGGACGTGTCCAGGTCGTCCCGCCATCTCCTTCTGGGCCTTCCTCTACGCCGGTGTCCGTCTATAGGCACCCATTCAGTAGCTATCCTCGCCCACCTGTCTGGGGCGAGGCAATAAATAGGCAAGGCAATAAACCATATTTGTTTTAATAATACAAGAGCCAAGAGCCAAGAGCTGCCGCCTGCCAAGAACTTATAACACCCACTTCGCAGACCTGGACATCTTCCACCTGTCACGCGGCCAGTTCAGGGGGCACTTATTGCTCCAGCTCAAAGAATCTCTGTAAAAAAAAAAGACAGCAAACAATAGATGTTGCTAAGATTTCTCTCTCATTATACAGTCGCGACTATATTTTTGTATCTATCACTCACACATTGACGTCACACACACATTGACTTCATACACACACATTGACATCATACACACACAAACACACCCCTACACAGATTCCCACCCCATCCCCATATTAACTTTGAACCCGGTAGTTATAAATTACCCCCTTTTTATTTTATTTAGATTGTGTAAGTTCACTACCATATGTTTGGCCTACAAAATAGAAGCTTTTAATTGGCCTATGTCTAGTATAAGTTCTCTGCTTATATTATTTTGATTTGTGCTGTAGGCTTTGATAAATAAATAAATACATGACAGCCTCACGCCTATTCCCGTAAGGGGTGGAAGGGGTACGTACATATACGTACGTGTGACAACTTTTGGCCATTATTCAATGCTCCATTTTGCACGAAACTGGTATGCCTATCTCCGCAGCATGGAAAGATTGTAGAGACGTGATTTCCCTGTTTTTGTTTTCCAATATCATTAAGATGTCGGTACCATATTTATTTGTTCAATTAAGCCCGGATCTCTCAAGAGACGGAAACAGTCAGATAACTTTTTTGACACTTTTTGTACGTGTGAAATGTCAAAAACCCCATAAACAGACAGATAAACGCTATCTGAGGAATGAGAGAACGGCACTTAATGAACTAATAGCTCGCCAGACTAGAGTAAACTTAACATAATCCTTTAAAGCGTGGTATAAAAGAAAAAATTCAGTCGCTTTGAAAAACACGTTTTATACAGGGCGACTTGCACCAGACACAGATACAGCCGCTAAAAATAAACACAGTTTAAGCTCTGTTAGCCAGATGCCTCCATTACATATCAAAACCACAGTTCTATACCTAAATGTCGTGTTTAAAACTGACTTTAACGAACGGGTGTCAAAGGCTAGAGCAAATCGGCCTCATAGGCCCATTGATTTCTCATTTAGCAAACGACGTTATTAGAAACCGTTCACCGAGTTAAAATAATGTTTATTTTATAACGCGCTAGATCAAGCAAGATCCAGCCTTAATGCCCGCTCAATCATTGTGTAATCCAGAGGTTTATAAAATATCTTCTGCAAGGGTTATCCCATTTAATACTGAAATGTCAAGTTCACTGATCACCGCTCCAATTTTGACGTCATCTCTTTCGTCGTCGTCAGGCGAAAATGTTTTTGTTATCTTTCATATGAATAAGTTACGAGATATGTTAATAATGCGACAAACTGGAATAGAAACTTGTTGTTAATAAAATTTTGTGGGTAATATTATGGTGATATTTATATTTCTTTGATTTGTAGCACAAACAAATAACTTTTTAATAATGCGTAAACGTACGCACGCTCGAAACAGACTTTCTGCTGGGCAAAGGTTTCTTTCCCTCTCTTATTTAGCGGTCTCACTCCACACCTTAGTCCAGGACAAAACTCTTCACTAAATAAAATGTCTACTATCAAAGTGAGAATACAGAGTGTCTCACAAAACCAAGCAGCTAAATAAAAAACATTAATTTCCATGCCTATGTTTGGCCAGGCCTGTTGGATACTGGCATGGCATGTACTTGCATCAGTTCTGGCCTTAGGAAGTAAACACTACATAAATAATCAAATTCTGGTACAGTCAGGAGTTGAAATGCAGTATGAGGCGAGCTGTAAAGGGGTATTTTTAACGTTTGGTCGCTGTCGTCAACGTCACAACTCATAAAGATGGCATTTTGAGCAGCCATTTGATAGCCTTTTCGTCAGAGCGGAAAGGGGTAACTGGACAAGATTGTGATTGAATGCTAGCGAAAGATTTGCTAGGCCGAATAAGTAAAGAAAAGAAGCAACATAATGAAAACTGAGATCCAGGTAACACAAATTTAATGTTTTTGCCTACATGAGTTTGCGGTGTAATAGTGAATATGTGTGGACTTGACTGTCTGAAGAACTTTCTTAGGCTCATTTTCGGGCTCACTAGATGGGACGACGAAAATAGGCTTGCTGTTGAGTATTTTAAGTAATAAATTGTTGAATTACTTACTATGTTCTGGGCTTTCCATTACAGATACAGATTCCTCCCGGCTGTGACCTCAAATGACGCAAAAGTTGCTCTCATCCCTTTAAAATATTGCATTGTTATTACCTGACCCCGCTGGCTGCTCTTCAAAATTAATTCAGACCCATGCAACGCTGCTTTCTCAGTCACTGGAAAAGTACTACTGAAAAGGCGTTACTGCTTTGTGTCTGGAAAAATAAAACATCCGGACGAATTGTAAACCTCCTCCTTTGGGAAGTCGGTTAAAAATAGAGACTAAAAGTTGCATGCAACCGATATTTGCAATATTGTGTAAAACGGCGAATGAAGCCGCAAAACAGTCTTTTGTAACATCTCGAGTTAAAAACAATTGATTATTTTAGTAGCTTGTTGATCATGAGAGTCAGCTTCCATTAATTTGCAAGCGTAACATTTGATATTTTTTGCTCGATAGACATGTCTCCCTAACACAAAATCTATTAACAACACTATTTTGATTTTAAACTTCACATCGGATTTGAATTTAAGTATGTACTTACTTTAGTTACTCTGTTACGTGGTTTTTCCAGTGAAATCCTATATTTAATTTCATCTTCAGCTTACTTTTAGAGGAATACTCAAAGCTGAAGATGAAATTTTAAGTTCGCTTTTGGTACCTAGTCGTAATATCCGGCTCGCTACCGATATTGCTCTCGTTTGTTATCCACTGTGTTGTTTGCTAACTGATATTGCCTCTCTTCTATAAAAGCCACAAAAGCATCGCCCCATCCTATACAGCCTACCTGTTTAACTTTTCAGTGAATCGAAATAAGACACTTTTACCGCTGAAATAAGATTTTTTAGCAAGACTGTGCAAGAATACAGGACTGGGCTGTGTTAGGAGTATTGTAGGTGAGTGTATTTATCTTTCCTACATATGGGTCAAAACACTAAGTGTCACTTGCACCAAAAATACTAATTGTGATTAGCGCGATAATCGCAATCAAGTTTGACATATTTCATACATTTTGACAGCTGCTAAATAGAATTAAGGCGCTAATCACAATTAGTATTTTTGGTGCAAGCCACCCTAAAAACTCTAAACACTTTCACCCGTAAAGCAAATTGGGAACAACAGCAAATTCTCGCATAATAACCCCTCTCAGCTCTAAGAGTTGTCTCAGCTCATGCCGCTCATTCCCAGAATTTACTAAGAAAGACTTACGTCCGGTTTCTGAGACGCTGATCAAAGGTTACGATTAGCTAACAGAGCGATTAACTAATTGCAGCCAATCACGTGCCGCCATCAGCCAATCGTATGCCGCCATTTTGAATTAACTACCGATTAGTTAATCGTGACCTGTGACCAGCGTCTCAGAAACTGGGAGTTATATTCTAACGTCTGGTTTCTGACACGCTGATCAAAAGTTACAATTAGCTAACAGAGCGATTAACTAATTTTAGTCAGTTCGGGAAACCGGGGGTTACCATTGGGGTTCACGATTGGCTGATGGCGGCACGTGATTGGCTAAAATTAGTTAATCGCTCTGTTAGCTAATCCTAACCTTTAATCAGCGTCCCAGGAACCGGACGTTAGGCTTGTAATAATAACCCCTCTCAGCTCTGAGAGTTGTTTCAGCTCATGCCGTTAACTCATTCCCAGAATAAACTTAGAATGATTTATAGTCTACACAGAATTCGCACAGAATTCGCGAATTTACCCACACGCAGTAAAATAAGGTAAATAAAATAAAATTCACTGAATCATGGTGTTTGTTTGTTTATCCGATGGTTCGGGGAATCTCAAATGCAAATGATTTCGTTGTTATGGCAGACTTTTCCTCTGCGAATATAGTTTACCTATACGGGAAAGATTGTTCTCATTGCACGTTATCACATTATTGCGTCACTAGTTCTATTGAAAGCCACTGAAAGATATTTCAACGCGCCACGCCAGGGGCCTGATGCTGCTCTGAGAAACGCACTTATATTGGATCGCTATCGCATCTTAAACACCCAAAACCCAATGCACATTTGGTATGCTCCTAAAGAATCGCAAATAGATCGTAAATAGATTGCAAGCAAATCGTATGACGCCATTTTGGGTGTTTACGATGCGATAGCGATCCAATATAAGTGCGTTTCTCAGAGCAGCATCGGGCCCCAGTTCTATTGGTTTTTCCGACATTCCTGGTTCGTTTAAAGGCCGAAAAGGAGATAATACTATGAACTTGAGAAATTCTTTGAGCACCATCATTCTGAGAAACTTTCATTATGAAACCGATTTGATCACAGCAACTTTATTTTTCACTTCTCCATACAAGTCAGCTAGCCCACTCAGGCCATATTGTACTGGGAAGTGAAAAATAAAGTTGCGTTGATCAAATCGGTTTCATAATGAAAGTTGCTCAGAATGATATCCCAATCAAAGTAGTTTCTCATTTTGCGTTAATTCATTTACACCTTGTATATGTTTCTTGGGGAAATTTGTTCATAATGATGGGTACTATCATTGCCCAAAATATGGTCAGCTAATTAAATGTCATCCTGTATGATTGCTGTCTCGTTCACACGCTCGATGCGACGCGTCGTCTGAAGCTGTGGTCGGTACGTCAATCCATTCGATATTGATATAAACGTCGAAATTATGCATTTCCTTCTTTATTCGTGGGCTAGTTATGGTCTAGTTTTTAATTCCGCGGACTTGATTGGGAACTCAAAGCAGATAAATGTTGCTAGAACAACATACACCTGTTTTCACTAACCATAGGACACGCCTAAATCAGATGCCTAAATATTTAGGAGTTGCCTAGAGCAAAAACACGTGTCCTAAAGCGCTTATTACACTACGCTGTCGGCAGGGCACGATTTGTATAGACGTCTCACTCTGATGGAACGACTAGAAAGAGACAGTGAGTCAAACAGGTCCCTGCCGACAGCGTAGTCTAATAGGCCCATAACCCTTAAGTCACGACTAACGAACGTTAGGCATCATCTAAAGTTACGACACCGATTTGGGAGGGCATAGTGCTTAGCTGCCCCGAAACTGAGACATGTTAAAGTCTCATGCTTTAGTTCGTCCAAGGTCTCATGTGATATAGAGAGACATGTGATAGATTGCCGAACAAAACCACGAACAAATGTCAAAAAACTAGGCCTCTCTTAGGATAGGACCGACCTATTATAAATCGATTGGAGAAACGGAACTTTATGCTAAGCATTGCCTTAAATTAGGAGTTACTTAGTAAGGCGTTTCCTTGTTCGAAGTTAGTGAAAACGGGCATTATTAAATTACCATAGGTTAAGTTGATTCCCAGCTACTTACGCTGATACTCGAACCCGAATATGTATGAAGCAAGATTTACAGACGCAACGAAGTCCCTTGAAAAATAAGTTCGACTGAAGCAAGGGTTCCCCCGAAAACAAGAAGAAAACATTTGTCCTTAGTGCAGCATTATGAATACTGGATGAGAGAAAGAAACAGATGTTCCTTTTCGATTAGGGTTCTGTTTATCATAGATGGAAAAATAAGTGTTAGTTGAGGCGCAAGTGAAAATGCTGTTTCAAATGTGACAGGTATTTAATTGAACAGCAACTTCACAAACATAACGTACAGCAATCCAACGATCTTTTGGCTTGCGGTGACAGGTGGAACTAACGCTTTTTTGACAGGCTCGTTGCTTTAAGCTGCGTAGAACTAACGCCCCCCTGTTAACCTGAATCGAGTGGATCGTTGGTAGGATGTAGATAGATGTTTGATACTAGCGTTACTAGTTAGGAGCTTAAGCGGGGTTTTCACGATAAGAGTACGCTCGGACCGAGTGCACTCGCTACTCAGATGCAATTGCGTGTAAACCCATCATCCGAGCGCACTCGGATATCGACATCGATCAGAGTGGACTCGGACGCTGCTCTATACGTCCGAGCGCACTCGGATGACTTTTTACAAAATGGCGTCGTCGAAGAAAAACAAAGCGGAGATCAGAAAAAAAGTGGACAGAACGAGATACAGTGCGCTTTTTAGAACACTACGAAGCCGAGGAAGTGTTATGGAACCATAGGCTAAATTACTATCAGAGTAACAGATCAGTCGTCGACATCTTGACTGTGCACGGAGGAGAGGCCAAATATTACTTTGGTCTTAAAACCAAAACTGTGTGAAAACCGCAATCCGAGTGGACTCTTATACGAGCTAGCTCGTATGAGTTCGTCCGAGTGCACTAGGTCCGAGCGTACTCTTATCGTGAAAACCCCACTTTATCGTGAAAACCCCGCTGAGTGAGTAAAATCATGGCTACCAACGCCATCTAACGCCGACCTCCCTATACTAATATTTCTTGATTATACAAGCAGAAACATCTTTACGTTTTACCTTAACCTCCTGCAAACTGAAGACAATATTCTACATAGAAAGAGATGCCCGATTACACCAACAGTTAGGGGAATCTAAGCTCTTTGTCTTAGCTGTCTAGCTACTGTTTCGGAGGCTGTCTTTTTAAATTTAGTAGCCTCGATGACCCTTAAACTTAGGTTTAAGTGAAACAACCGTTACGTGGCCCCTAAAAGGAAATAATGTGTCCCCTAAAGATAGGGGTTATTGATGAAATCGACCATTATGCACAGAGATTTATTTTAAAAGTATATAGATTCTGCGCCCGGGGTACGTTAAAATGGCTACCTACTTACAATTTATTTTACAGGCATGCGACTGACATTATTGACCATTCCATTCGTTTATGTTTATGTGACTGCTTCGGATGGAGCTTGTCATGAGCTTGTCAGAGCTTTTCATTTGCAGCCTTTCACTGTCTGCATTGTTTACGTGCTTGAACGATCTGTGATGGGTTCAAAATGTTCATTAGTTTTTATTTAAGTTGCCAAGTTAAACCGACTTCAAGACCTATTGCTTCTTTCGGTATGTGAATGTCGTCTAGTCGCATGATTTCTACATGAAAAAAAAAACTGAAAAATGTGAAAACTTGTGTCACTGAATGCCGGTTTAGTTCTTCAGTTTTCTGGTATTGATACAAGAGATCTCTCTTCTTCTTACTGTCCAAGGGAGAGTGACCACCTGGTACAGGCCTGGCCAGGTTATTGTGTGCCAATAGCCCTCCAATCCACCCTCAAGAAGAATAAAATATACTGAAAATACTGAACTTTCTATAAAGTTTGACATTATTTCCATGAAATTGAAGCCAATGTGTGCCACTTGTAGACCATTTTTTCTCGCAGAATTAGCCGAAAGACTCTTCAGAAAGACTCTGCAGAAAGCTCTTTATGGTGACCATTTGGCTCACATATCGGAATGGGTATAGGGTGACGACACGGGGCGGGCGGAAAATATAATTTGAATTTTTGATGTTAGAGAACTTTGCGGCTTAAACGGCCGTAACTTTTAATTGCGTTGACCTAGAAGTTTGTTTTTTCACAACTCTAGGGACCACTGAGTAATTGATACCATCTCGCTTACACGAGAAAAAGGGTGTTGACAGAAGGACACATATGGACAGGCGGACAACGAAGTGGTCCTTTAAGGATTCCTTTTAAGGTACATTTTGATTACATTTTCTACGGACTGGCGTTATACGGGACTGTATTAAAAAAGTTTGTTCAGAAATAGATTATACCCAATATCTTCCTTTCGGTTTCCCTCTCCTATGATCCTATGTAAATACAAAACAAATAATAACTTTACCTATAGTTCTAATTAATGGGCAATCTCCACACAAGCTCATTACGGACCGGTCAGCTTTGTTTACTAACTGCTATTAGTTAGTTCCGGTTTGTACTGAGAATAAATTAGTTGGGAAAATGGTTTTAGTTTATAGATTAGCACGCTGGGTAGCGTAAGGACAAAAGAGTCCTTGGAACAATATTGACATTAAAATTATAAAAAAAAAATGACATTAAAATTATTTTGACAGTGGGTACCAAGACGTCAATGAATGTCTAATTTTTGACGTTGGTACCCACTGTCAAACTAATTTTAACGTATTTTTTTTTACAAAAAAAATAAAAAAAATGGCTCCATTCAACCGGTTAGTGAGTTTTGCTGGGCAAGAGGCAAATTACTAGATTATCAATAAGTAATTATGTAATAAGAAGATTATGCGCATAAGCCCCTGTAGGAGATACAAAGAATCCGCTGATGACCATGTGCCAATGAGATAAGTAATATTTCAAGGGGTTATTAGGGACATCATTCTGAAAAACTTATACTTTGAAACGAATTTGATCAGACCTACTTTCTTTAACACGGCTCAGGGTGGAACTGGGCAGGACATTTAGCGCAGCGAGAAGACGACAAATGGACCAGTACGCTTAGCATTGGCACTTTGTACTCTCTCTCGACGTCGAGAGAGAGACTTACAAGTACTTGCCATGTCTATAATATGTCCGTCCTTCTCACTCTCCCGCGTCGCGGCGAGAGCGAGACACGTCGAGACATCTCGGGCTCCACAGAGAAAATGACATTTGTGCATAGACAAGGGCCTTTCTTGAGGGTGGCATACTGATCAGGTAGGTAGGCCAAGAGATTGCAGTGTAAAAGAATATTTAGATGATAAAACTGCGTGGTCTTACCATCTCGGCGCACAGAAATCCAAAGAGGGGCGATGGACTGAGTCAGTACGTCTCTCTTCGCTGTATTTCCTTAGACTTAAGTAGAAATACATAAAATTGTATTTTTAAGGCCCTCACATATTTTAAAAGTGGTACGGGGGAGTTTCTTGCCCTTCTTTGCTCCATCCCCAAGCCTACAACTTCCGATATTAATGTTATATTGACGTTGACTAAGCAATCTGTATGATTTTATGGTCAATAAAAAAATGACTTTGACTTTGACTTTGAAGGCCAAGGATCTAGAGTTACCAGATGATCCGATGACCTATATCAGAAAAACAATGGCCGTGGGTTGCACAGGACCGAGTAGAATGGCGCAGTAAGTATTTACATACTCAAAGACATACCCTGTCAGACTGATGATGATGAACTTATTTGCATCCTCCATTCATGTTGGGCCGGATGATCAGCCGATTTGATCAAACCATAGCTATCCCCTAAAATATGACAACAACTTTCTTTTAAACATTAATCATTAATGGGTACATCGGACTGAGTAACGTATTTTTTTTATTTATCATTTATTTCCAGACATAATATTGTCCAATATAAACAAAACACATGAAGTTACAAGTAAAATATAAATAAAATAATATATAAGTAAAATTCCAAAATAAATGTCAACTTTTAATGTCTTTGTAATGGGGTCAAGTGTAAAGCCAGCTCAAAAGCTTTCTAAATACATATTACAACCCCCCCTAAAGCAATGCGACTTCAGCGTCCTATCGGCGTTATCAACTTGACCCGTGCGATACATTATAGGTCAGGTTGATAACACGAGGGGTCACAGAATCGCGTGTATATTGATAATCAGTTACCAACGGATTAGCTGGCTAGTACCCGTAGCATGGCTACCCCGAGGGGTCGCGACGCGAGCGAGAGAGCCAAGGACAGAGCACGAGCTTTTCATGTCTGTGTTCGTAATTTCGTAATTTCTTTATTGTACTCCACAAAACAGATATACAAACCAGATATACAGAAAATACATGAAAGAATATCAATGTACAAAGGCGAGCTTATCTCTAACAAGAGATTTCTTCCATCAAACCCTAATGAGAGGGAGAGATATATGATTGAGCGGGGAAAGATGTGCGCGTACAATACAACTCTATAACAATGAATACATACACATACTAATAAATACTAGTTGCTACGAAATACATAATAAGTAATAGGCTTGTGGCCTGTCCAGTCAAAATAGATACTTTTTATGAACTGTCTAAACGGAACTTTTGTTCCTGAGTTCTATGAAATAACAACACAATGACGTCATGAAAAAGTGCCATCAAATGCTGTCTTTTTTTGCACAAAATTGACTTTATAAAATATTTCTGCTGGAGATATACAATTCTGAGAATGTCAATCCATTTTGTACATAATGCTTCAACTTAAGACTTGTTCCTAGATTTATTAGATTACTTTTTCTACAAGCCTATTACCTACATTATATAATCATATTTATAAAAATATAAAGTGTTCCTCACCTTAAACCTATAACCTCCACCCGTACTCGGCATGCTACGGGTGCAGGTTTGTTTTATTTATTTATTAATACACAAAACAGAAGTACAGACAAACATAGATCATAAAAGAAAAATGAAAAAATAAAGTATATAATGGCGTAAACTGCAGCGCGACACTTACGTCCGCGCAAAAAATGCGAAAAGTGCAAAAAAGTGTGTTTTTTTGCAAATTACACGAAAACCGCTGATGATTTCTGAAATTTTAAACACATTTTTTTTGATATTTTGATTACCGATTTTTACACAACAACCATACCAGCGTTCGTTGTAGAACTCCTGGAATAACTCGTTTTAGGTAAAAAACAACTATTAGTTTTTTTATATAGTTTATAATGGCATTATGATGTTTTGAAACACAAGATTTTTAGCCAAGGGATGGTTTTATAACATTTTTTTTTGTGGATTCAGGAAGTATCTCAAACTGCTGGAATAACTTTTTAAAGATGGGCATTTTGCCGGACTATCGTCTGAAACAACGCAAATGTGCTTTTGCCACCCTGTATGGAAAAGGCTCGATAAAATGTATGAAATGCAATAAAAGTACCGAAAATCCGCTTCAAAGCTGAAAGTGTTATTTCGATCCGTATATTTATTATTCAAGGAAGTAATATATCATATTCCGCGCCACGTTAAATTTTATGTATTCGAATACAGACGATGCTATCCTCATACTAAGCACTTAGGATCAATTACCTATGCTGACCTCGTAGTAGTGGTGGTCATAACGGCTATATTTTGTTAACATGCTAAATGGAATATGCTAAATTTATTCAGCATGCCAATTTACACGCTAAGTTATAACGAAACGAACGCGTCGAACGCATTGTTGATTCGTCGAGAAAGCGCGCGAAATCATGCAACATCCAGCGCGGTCTCGAGCAACCGGTCGACTGATCACGCCGCGCTGTGCTATTTTTAACGTAACACTACAAAAAGTCCGCTGGCGCTAGAGCAGCGCGCAAAGCGTCGGTCCGTTTCGTTATTATAACATAGCTCTATCTGATTCGACTAATAGCACGCGCTTTTCGTTACAAGTAAATAACGTGCTGCTTTTAACGGCTTTACGTTATATTAACCACCACTTTCTCGTTGTAATGACATAGTTAAAAGGTGATGCAGTGGAAGGCTGTAGCGTCGTCGGTGAAAAGTAAACATTACAATGACACACATTAACATTTTGTAACCCTGGTGTTTGGTACGAAAAACTGAAATTTTCTAATTAGATACCTACCTAACCATTAAAATATTTCGTTGTGCGTTAGTCTCACTTTAATCTTTTAAATATCAATAGGGGAAGTGTGTGTTTTGGTACAGACCATTTAGAACAATTTGAGCCAAATATGCCTATTACGAAGTCTTATTGATGATTTATTATTTTTGGCGAGAATTCCCAGAATTTCTCAGACACTGTATTTACACATTTATTTAAGTTCGTAATGAAGTGAAATTAAAAAAAAATACTTTAATAAAGAATTTACAAAATACTCGCCGAGGTCGCTTGTATTATACCTACAGTGCATAAGTGCCGAATCTAGGCTTAGGTAATAGGGTAGGTACCTTTCGTGACCTCACCCTCCAAAATACGTACAATCTAGTTCACGGTCACAACTTTTTATCAGATTTATCAAATGACCAAAACCTTGTTCAATAGGGTTTCGTTTCAGTTTAGAATTATTATTATTCATATTTTTCGTAGAGGATCGTGTACTTGCGAGCTTCCATACAAAAAGCGGTAACGTTTCAAAAAATATCATCACATTACTTCAAAAAATCAAAACGTACGAGCACAGTTTTCCATAGTATCTCAAACATGTAACCGCTTTTTGTTTGGAAGCTCGCGAGTACACTATCCTCTCGCATACATTTTCTTAGCGTCGACAGCGAGTGTTATTAGCGAATTGCATCTTGTCTAGGGGTGTCTGGCTGTAATGCTCACACCTTTTTTTCCAAAGGAGGGGTAGACAGAGACTATAAACCTCCACTTACTACGATCCTGTCATACACCTGGAAAAGCCAGTTCCTTGCAAATTAGCCAAATCGTCAGACACGCCCTTTCTCATAAGGGCCCACTTTGAGCTAGTTATTTGAAAGTCCATTTTGCATGACAGTGGCCTAGCCCATCGCCGCAGTTATGGAGTGATAAAGGTTCCCTCACGATGTTTTCCATCATCGTTAGAACATTTTTAGCAATATTACACCAAAACACTAAGTGTCACTTGCACCAAAAATACTAATTGTGATTAGCGCGATAATCGCAATCAAGTTTGACATATTTCATACATTTTGACAGCTGCTAAATAGAATTAAGGCGCTAATCACAATTAGTATTTTTGGTGCAAGCCACCCTAAAAACTCTAAACACTTTCACCCGTAAAGCAAATTGGGAACAACAGCAAATTCTCGCATAATAACCCCTCTCAGCTCTAAGAGTTGTCTCAGCTCATGCCGCTCATTCCCAGAATTTACTAAGAAAGACTTACGTCCGGTTTCTGAGACGCTGATCAAAGGTTACGATTAGCTAACAGAGCGATTAACTAATTGCAGCCAATCACGTGCCGCCATCAGCCAATCGTATGCCGCCATTTTGAATTAACTACCGATTAGTTAATCGTGACCTGTGACCAGCGTCTCAGAAACTGGGAGTTATATTCTAACGTCTGGTTTCTGACACGCTGATCAAAAGTTACAATTAGCTAACAGAGCGATTAACTAATTTTAGTCAGTTCGGGAAACCGGGGGTTACCATTGGGGTTCACGATTGGCTGATGGCGGCACGTGATTGGCTAAAATTAGTTAATCGCTCTGTTAGCTAATCCTAACCTTTAATCAGCGTCCCAGGAACCGGACGTTAGGCTTGTAATAATAACCCCTCTCAGCTCTGAGAGTTGTTTCAGCTCATGCCGTTAACTCATTCCCAGAATAAACTTAGAATGATTTATAGTCTACACAGAATTCGCACAGAATTCGCGAATTTACCCACACGCAGTAAAATAAGGTAAATAAAATAAAATTCACTGAATCATGGTGTTTGTTTGTTTATCCGATGGTTCGGGGAATCTCAAATGCAAATGATTTCGTTGTTATGGCAGACTTTTCCTCTGCGAATATAGTTTACCTATACGGGAAAGATTGTTCTCATTGCACGTTATCACATTATTGCGTCACTAGTTCTATTGAAAGCCACTGAAAGATATTTCAACGCGCCACGCCAGGGGCCTGATGCTGCTCTGAGAAACGCACTTATATTGGATCGCTATCGCATCTTAAACACCCAAAACCCAATGCACATTTGGTATGCTCCTAAAGAATCGCAAATAGATCGTAAATAGATTGCAAGCAAATCGTATGACGCCATTTTGGGTGTTTACGATGCGATAGCGATCCAATATAAGTGCGTTTCTCAGAGCAGCATCGGGCCCCAGTTCTATTGGTTTTTCCGACATTCCTGGTTCGTTTAAAGGCCGAAAAGGAGATAATACTATGAACTTGAGAAATTCTTTGAGCACCATCATTCTGAGAAACTTTCATTATGAAACCGATTTGATCACAGCAACTTTATTTTTCACTTCTCCATACAAGTCAGCTAGCCCACTCAGGCCATATTGTACTGGGAAGTGAAAAATAAAGTTGCGTTGATCAAATCGGTTTCATAATGAAAGTTGCTCAGAATGATATCCCAATCAAAGTAGTTTCTCATTTTGCGTTAATTCATTTACACCTTGTATATGTTTCTTGGGGAAATTTGTTCATAATGATGGGTACTATCATTGCCCAAAATATGGTCAGCTAATTAAATGTCATCCTGTATGATTGCTGTCTCGTTCACACGCTCGATGCGACGCGTCGTCTGAAGCTGTGGTCGGTACGTCAATCCATTCGATATTGATATAAACGTCGAAATTATGCATTTCCTTCTTTATTCGTGGGCTAGTTATGGTCTAGTTTTTAATTCCGCGGACTTGATTGGGAACTCAAAGCAGATAAATGTTGCTAGAACAACATACACCTGTTTTCACTAACCATAGGACACGCCTAAATCAGATGCCTAAATATTTAGGAGTTGCCTAGAGCAAAAACACGTGTCCTAAAGCGCTTATTACACTACGCTGTCGGCAGGGCACGATTTGTATAGACGTCTCACTCTGATGGAACGACTAGAAAGAGACAGTGAGTCAAACAGGTCCCTGCCGACAGCGTAGTCTAATAGGCCCATAACCCTTAAGTCACGACTAACGAACGTTAGGCATCATCTAAAGTTACGACACCGATTTGGGAGGGCATAGTGCTTAGCTGCCCCGAAACTGAGACATGTTAAAGTCTCATGCTTTAGTTCGTCCAAGGTCTCATGTGATATAGAGAGACATGTGATAGATTGCCGAACAAAACCACGAACAAATGTCAAAAAACTAGGCCTCTCTTAGGATAGGACCGACCTATTATAAATCGATTGGAGAAACGGAACTTTATGCTAAGCATTGCCTTAAATTAGGAGTTACTTAGTAAGGCGTTTCCTTGTTCGAAGTTAGTGAAAACGGGCATTATTAAATTACCATAGGTTAAGTTGATTCCCAGCTACTTACGCTGATACTCGAACCCGAATATGTATGAAGCAAGATTTACAGACGCAACGAAGTCCCTTGAAAAATAAGTTCGACTGAAGCAAGGGTTCCCCCGAAAACAAGAAGAAAACATTTGTCCTTAGTGCAGCATTATGAATACTGGATGAGAGAAAGAAACAGATGTTCCTTTTCGATTAGGGTTCTGTTTATCATAGATGGAAAAATAAGTGTTAGTTGAGGCGCAAGTGAAAATGCTGTTTCAAATGTGACAGGTATTTAATTGAACAGCAACTTCACAAACATAACGTACAGCAATCCAACGATCTTTTGGCTTGCGGTGACAGGTGGAACTAACGCTTTTTTGACAGGCTCGTTGCTTTAAGCTGCGTAGAACTAACGCCCCCCTGTTAACCTGAATCGAGTGGATCGTTGGTAGGATGTAGATAGATGTTTGATACTAGCGTTACTAGTTAGGAGCTTAAGCGGGGTTTTCACGATAAGAGTACGCTCGGACCGAGTGCACTCGCTACTCAGATGCAATTGCGTGTAAACCCATCATCCGAGCGCACTCGGATATCGACATCGATCAGAGTGGACTCGGACGCTGCTCTATACGTCCGAGCGCACTCGGATGACTTTTTACAAAATGGCGTCGTCGAAGAAAAACAAAGCGGAGATCAGAAAAAAAGTGGACAGAACGAGATACAGTGCGCTTTTTAGAACACTACGAAGCCGAGGAAGTGTTATGGAACCATAGGCTAAATTACTATCAGAGTAACAGATCAGTCGTCGACATCTTGACTGTGCACGGAGGAGAGGCCAAATATTACTTTGGTCTTAAAACCAAAACTGTGTGAAAACCGCAATCCGAGTGGACTCTTATACGAGCTAGCTCGTATGAGTTCGTCCGAGTGCACTAGGTCCGAGCGTACTCTTATCGTGAAAACCCCACTTTATCGTGAAAACCCCGCTGAGTGAGTAAAATCATGGCTACCAACGCCATCTAACGCCGACCTCCCTATACTAATATTTCTTGATTATACAAGCAGAAACATCTTTACGTTTTACCTTAACCTCCTGCAAACTGAAGACAATATTCTACATAGAAAGAGATGCCCGATTACACCAACAGTTAGGGGAATCTAAGCTCTTTGTCTTAGCTGTCTAGCTACTGTTTCGGAGGCTGTCTTTTTAAATTTAGTAGCCTCGATGACCCTTAAACTTAGGTTTAAGTGAAACAACCGTTACGTGGCCCCTAAAAGGAAATAATGTGTCCCCTAAAGATAGGGGTTATTGATGAAATCGACCATTATGCACAGAGATTTATTTTAAAAGTATATAGATTCTGCGCCCGGGGTACGTTAAAATGGCTACCTACTTACAATTTATTTTACAGGCATGCGACTGACATTATTGACCATTCCATTCGTTTATGTTTATGTGACTGCTTCGGATGGAGCTTGTCATGAGCTTGTCAGAGCTTTTCATTTGCAGCCTTTCACTGTCTGCATTGTTTACGTGCTTGAACGATCTGTGATGGGTTCAAAATGTTCATTAGTTTTTATTTAAGTTGCCAAGTTAAACCGACTTCAAGACCTATTGCTTCTTTCGGTATGTGAATGTCGTCTAGTCGCATGATTTCTACATGAAAAAAAAAACTGAAAAATGTGAAAACTTGTGTCACTGAATGCCGGTTTAGTTCTTCAGTTTTCTGGTATTGATACAAGAGATCTCTCTTCTTCTTACTGTCCAAGGGAGAGTGACCACCTGGTACAGGCCTGGCCAGGTTATTGTGTGCCAATAGCCCTCCAATCCACCCTCAAGAAGAATAAAATATACTGAAAATACTGAACTTTCTATAAAGTTTGACATTATTTCCATGAAATTGAAGCCAATGTGTGCCACTTGTAGACCATTTTTTCTCGCAGAATTAGCCGAAAGACTCTTCAGAAAGACTCTGCAGAAAGCTCTTTATGGTGACCATTTGGCTCACATATCGGAATGGGTATAGGGTGACGACACGGGGCGGGCGGAAAATATAATTTGAATTTTTGATGTTAGAGAACTTTGCGGCTTAAACGGCCGTAACTTTTAATTGCGTTGACCTAGAAGTTTGTTTTTTCACAACTCTAGGGACCACTGAGTAATTGATACCATCTCGCTTACACGAGAAAAAGGGTGTTGACAGAAGGACACATATGGACAGGCGGACAACGAAGTGGTCCTTTAAGGATTCCTTTTAAGGTACATTTTGATTACATTTTCTACGGACTGGCGTTATACGGGACTGTATTAAAAAAGTTTGTTCAGAAATAGATTATACCCAATATCTTCCTTTCGGTTTCCCTCTCCTATGATCCTATGTAAATACAAAACAAATAATAACTTTACCTATAGTTCTAATTAATGGGCAATCTCCACACAAGCTCATTACGGACCGGTCAGCTTTGTTTACTAACTGCTATTAGTTAGTTCCGGTTTGTACTGAGAATAAATTAGTTGGGAAAATGGTTTTAGTTTATAGATTAGTGAGTTTTGCTGGGCAAGAGGCAAATTACTAGATTATCAATAAGTAATTATGTAATAAGAAGATTATGCGCATAAGCCCCTGTAGGAGATACAAAGAATCCGCTGATGACCATGTGCCAATGAGATAAGTAGATAATATTTCAAGGGGTTATTAGGGACATCATTCTGAAAAACTTATACTTTGAAACTAATTTGATCAGACCAAATTTATTTAACACGGCTCAGGTGGAACTGGGCAGGACATTTAGCGCAGCGAGAAGACGACAAATGGACCAGTACGCTTAGCATTGGCACTTTGTACTCTCTCTCGACGTCGAGAGAGAGAGACTTACAAGTACTTGCCATGTCTATAATATGTCCGTCCTTCTCACTCTCCCGCGTCGCGGCGAGAGCGAGACACGTCGAGACATCTCGGGCTCCACAGAGAAAATGACATTTGTGCATAGACAAGGGCCTTTCTTGAGGTAGGCCAAGAGATTGCAGTGTAAAAGAATATTTAGATGACAAAACTGCGTGGTCTTACCATCTCGGCGCACAGAAATCCAAAGAGGGGCGATGGACTGAGTCAGTACGTCTCTCTTCGGTGTATTTCCTTAGACTTAAGTAGAAATACATAAAATTGTATTTTTTAAGGCCCTCACATATTTTAAAAGTGGTTCGGGGGAGTTTCTTGCCCTTCTTTGCTCCATCCCCAAGCCTACAACTTCCGAACGGGCGGTAGTACACAAAAATATTAATATTATATTGACGTTGTCTAAACAATCTGTATGATTTTATGGTCAATAAAAAAATACTTTTTCTTTGACTTTGAAGGCCAAGGATCTAGACTTACCAGATGGTCCGATGACCTATATCAGAAAAACAATGGCCGTGGGTTGCACAGGACCGAGTAGAATGGCGCAGTATTTACATTACTCAATGACATACCCTGTCAGACTGATGATCATGAACTTAATTGCATTCTCCATTCATGTTGGGCCGGATGATCAGCCGATTTGATCAAATCATAGGTATCCTCTAAAATATGACAACAACTTTCTTTTAAACATTAATCATTAATGGGTACATCGGACGGAGTAACGTATTTTTTTTATTTATCATTTATTTATCATTTATTTCCAGACATAATATTGTCCAATATAAACAAAACACATGAAGTTACAAGTAAAATATAAATAAAATAATATATAAGTAAAATTCCAAAATAAATGTCAACTTTTAATGTCTTTGTAATGGGGTCAAGTGTAAAGCCAGCTCAAAAGCTTTCTAAATACATAATACAACCCCCCCTAAATGCGACTTCAGCGTCCTATCGGCGTTATCAACTTGACCCGTGCGATACATTATAGGTCAGGTTGATAACGCGAGGGGTCACAGAATCGCGTGTATATTGATAATCAGTTACCAACGGATTAGCTGGCTAGTACCCGTAGCATGGCTACCCCGAGGGGTCGCGACGCGAGCGAGAGTTTGAAGGACAGAGCACGAGCTTTTCATGTCTGTGTTCGTAATTTCGTAATTTCTTTATTGTACTCCACAAAACAGATATACAAACCAGATATACAGAAAATACATGAAAGAATATCAATGTACAAAGGCGAGCTTATCTCTAACAAGAGATTTCTTCCATCAAACCCTAATGAGAGGGAGAGGTATATGATTGAGCGGGGAAAGATGTGCGCGTACAATACAACTCTATAACAATGAATACATACACATACTAATAAATTCTAGTTGCTACGAAATACACTAGTGGCTCTGTGAGCTGTAGACCTCGCGAGTATGTCGGTGGGAAAGCTGAACTGCTAACACACATAAAAAAATAACCCAAATAATTTTCTTTCAATAACATATACAAACTTATGAATGTACCTGGTTACGTACATGCAGTATGAAAGTAGCCGCACCAATAACTTTGTAAACTACATTTCGCGATCTTTAATACAACCTATTGACTTTTTACTAAAATTATATAGTCTGTTTCACTCTCATGGTCTTTACGAATCCAACGACACCTGATTTGTTAATATCCATCGAGCCGTTTGGGTTGTAGCGATTTTTTTACATTTTAAAACCCCATATCTCCGCCATTTTGAAAAAAATCATAAAACTGGCTCGAGTAAAAAATTCTATTTATTTTTCCAACCTGCTCACAAATTTTCACGAGAATCGGTTCATAAATGCGACCTGTAGAGGAGAACAACCGGACATACGAAAGCATTTTTGCCCAAACCTGAAACAGAGACGCTTCGCTCGCTTCGCTCGCTCGGTCAATAATAAGTAATAGGCTTGTGGCCTGTCAAGTCAAAAAAGATACTTTTTATGAACTGTCTAAACGGAACTTTTGTTCCTGAGTTCTATGAAATAACAACACAATGACGTCATGAAAAAGTGCCATCAAATGCTGTCTTTTTTTTGCACAAAATTGTCTTTATAAAATATTTCTGCTGGAGATATACAATTCTGAGAATGTCAAGCCATTTTGTTCATAATCTAAACTTAAGACTTGTTCCTAGATTTATTAGATTACTTTTTCCACAAGCCTATTACCTACATTATATAATCATATTTATAAAAATATAAAGTGTTCCTCACCTTAAACCTATAACCTCCACCCGTACTCGGCATGCTACGGGTGCAGGTTTGTTTTATTTATTTATTAATACACAAAACAGAAGTACAGACAAACATAGATCATAAAAGAAAAATGAAAAAATAAAGTATATAATGGCGTAAACTGCAGCGCGACACTAACGTCCGCGCAAAAAATGCGAAAAGTGCAAAAAAGTGTGTTTTTTTGCAAATTACACGAAAACCGCTGATGATTTCTGAAATTTTAAACACATTTTTTTTTGATATTTTGATTACCGATTTTTACACAACAACCATACCAGCGTTCGTTGTAGAACTCCTGGAATAACTCGTTTTAGGTAAAAAACAACTATTAGTTTTTTTATATAGTTTATAATGGCATTATGATGTTTTGAAACACAAGATTTTTAGCCAAGGGATGGTTTTATAACATTTTTTTTTGTGGATTCAGGAAGTATCTCAAACTGCTGGAATAACTTTTTAAAGATGGGCATTTTGCCGGACTATCGTCTGAAACAACGCAAATGTGCTTTTGCCACCCTGTATGGAAAAGGCTCGATAAAATGTATGAAATGCAATAAAAGTACCGAAAATCCGCTTCAAAGCTGAAATTGTTATTTCGATCCGTATATTTATTATTCAAGGAAGTAATATATCATATTCCGCGCCACGTTAAATTTTATGTATTCGAATACAGACGATGCTATCCTCATACTAAGCACTTAGGATCAATTACCTATGCTGACCTCGTAGTAGTGGTGGTCATAACGGCTATATTTTGTTAACATGCTAAATGGAATATGCTAAATTTATTCAGCATGCCAATTTACACGCTAAGTTATAACGAAACGAACGCGTCGAACGCATTGTTGATTCGTCGAGAAAGCGCGCGAAATCATGCAACATCCAGCGCGGTCTCGAGCAACCGGTCGACTGATCACGCCGCGCTGTGCTATTTTTAACGTAACACTACAAAAAGTCCGCTGGCGCTAGAGCAGCGCGCAAAGCGTCGGTCCGTTTCGTTATTATAACATAGCTCTATCTGATTCGACTAATAAGCACGCGCTTTTCGTTACAAGTAAATAACGTGCTGCTTTTAACGGCTTTACGTTATATTAACCACCACTACCTCGTTTGACATAGTTAAAAGGTGATGCAGTGGAAGGCTGTAGCGTCGTCGATGAAAAGTAAACATTACAATGACACACATTAACATTTTGTAACCCTGGCGTTTGGTACGAAAAACTGAAATTTTCTAATTAGATACCTACCTAACCATTAAAATATTTCGTTGTGCGTTAGTCTCACTTTAATCTTTTAAATATCAATAGGGGAAGTGTGTGTTTTGGTACAGACCATTTAGAACAATTTGAGCCAAATATGCCTGTTACGAAGTCTTATCGTTATTTTTAATTGATGATTTATTATTTTTGCCGAGAATTCCCAGAATTTCTCAGACACTGTATTTACACATTTATTTAAGTTCGTAATGAATTGAAATTAAAAAAATTGCCTCGCCGGAGTCGCTTGCATTATACCTACAGTGCATAAGTGCCGAATCTAGGCTTAGGTAATAGGGTAGGTACCTTTCGTGACCTCCACCCTCCAAAATACGTACAATCTAGTTCACGGTCACAACTTTTTATCAGATTTATCAAATGACCGAAAACTTGTTCAAACTTATAGGCCTTCGTTAGCCTGAGTTTCGTTTCAGTTTAGAATTATTATTGTTTTTATTTTTCGTAGAGGATCGTGTACTCGCGAGCTTCCATACAAAAAGCGGTAACGTTTCAAAAAATATCATCACATTACTTCAAAAAATCAAAACGTACGAGCACAGTTTTCCATAGTATCTCAAACATGTAAAAAAAATGTGAAAATCTGTCAAGGTTTAAGGGGTAGACCTCGTTACCGCTTTTTGTATGGAAGCTCGCGAGTACACTATCCTCTCGCATACATTTTCTTAGCGTCGACAGCGAGTGTTATTAGCGAATTGCATCTTGTCTAGGGGTGTCTGGCTGTAATGCTCACACCTTTTTTTTCCAAAGGAAGGGTAGACAGAGACTATAAACCTCCACTTACTACGATCCTGTCATACACCTGGAAAAGCCAGTTCCTTGCAAATTAGCCAAATCGTCAGACACATCCTTTCTCAAGGGCCCACTTTGAGCTAGTTATTTGAAAGTCCATTTTGCATGACAGTGGCCTAGCCCATCGCCGCAGTTATGGAGTGATAAAGGTTCCCTCACGATGTTTTCCATCATCGTTAGAACATTTTTAGCAATATTACACCAAAATAAGAGCAAGGAGGTGACCAGGAACTAAAGTTATCTTTATTGCGATCACTTTGCGAACCGATCGGATGCAGATTGCAGAATACACGTCCGTGCTCCATTCGCAATATCGCATGCATTCGGGAATAGCAATGAAATACTATTGAGGTCATGAGCTGCATACTAAGAGTAGTAACAGTATGCTGTTGTCGAGCACAATTTGAAGAAAAAAATATTGGTCTGCATATTTTGAAGAAAATTATTTATACTGAGAAATATTATATTTACTTTACCTACCTACCTTGTTAATTTTACAATTTTACAACATTTAAATAAGGTAAATAACAACAAGAAATATAATTTAGAGTCCCCGTCCCCGCAGACCACAGACTTTTTGATCCGCCGATTTTGGTCTGTTTTATTTACTGCCATAAGGCAGATATCGAATCGATGAAATGCAAATAAAACAACTTCATTTGCATGAAACTATTATCAGCCGATAGAAAGTTGTCGACGTGTATAATTTCCTACGTTGTAAATACGGACACAGATTTTACAAAAATACGAACCAAAAGTGTGTTCCAGAATACCTGTGAATGACGGGGTGTCGCTAGTGGATTTGCTTTATTTGGGAATTGCGTCCATGCATAGAATGGCCGTTAAAAGATGGGATCGTAGGTGTACTGAATTCTGAAATTTCACAGACAAATTAGTAGGTCTGTACAGAACTTATCTTCTGAATAAATGGATGTCACTTTCAAAGCTAAATAAGTCCTATCTTGTCTGTTACACAAAATGGTTGGCCTCAGAGCACAACAAATGTATGTGAAAGGAGACTGTCTCAGTAATCGTGCCCCGAATCGAAAAACCTCGAAAAACAGATGTTTCACGGATGCCGGACAATTGGTCAAAGCCAATGTTCGGGGATCGTGTTACGCATGTTAAATGGCTGGGACGCATCTGTCGCAGTAATGGAGTGAGACAATTCCTCAGCACATCACGTCACGCCTTTACCCTTTTAGCCAGTTGTTCAATAACTATAGGTACTATAGGTATATATAGGTACTCGATTTGACGTGACATGTGGATAGCCTATTTCCGCAGATATGGATGAATGCGCCGTGGTCTAGTGGGTTTCATGCTTGCTTCTCACGCAGGAGATGCAGGTTCAAATCCCGATGCTGACCATGTACCAATGAGATAATTAATTTGTCTTCTGTATAATTATACATTCGGACGCTCCGCGTTTCGGATGGCACGTTAAAAGCTGTAGGTCCCGGCTACTATCATGCAGTGGAGTATGTAGTAGTCGTTAAACCCCACCAACCCGCACTGAGCCAGCGTGATGGATTATATGGCTCAACTTACTCGTATTATCCGGGGCTACATTTACTATGGATGAATGAAGGTTTCCACACGATGTTTTCCATGGTAAAATGAATCGATAAATAGTTAGGTATATCTCATTGGTACATGGGACGGTACAAGGATTCGGACCTGCATCTTCTGCATGAGAAGCAAGTGTAAATCCTATAGGGTGTGTCTATAGCAATGAAAATTCCGTTTCATAGAATATGGACTAGTTCGGCCAGGGAGCACTTATCCAGTGTAGAGCGCATAGATACATTTTCCTTTGAAACACAACTCACCAATTTACGGGCGGCGCGCGGGGGACGAGGTAAGGGAGCTGTGATTGGTCAGCCGCTGCGAAACTGTCTGGTGGCCGCTGCACCAAAACTTGGAACGAGTCGGTCAACTTGCCTGAAAGAAAATCACTCCGGGCGAGTCAACAACTTTCGATTAACCCATTTTTGTTGTCGTCAACTCAGATAAAACATCATCAGAGAAGTCATCGATCTGAGCGATGTTTTTAACCTAGTTTAACTTAGAGTATAGTTAGTTAATTAATAATCAGAGAAGTCATCGATCCGAGCGATTTTATAACCTATAGTTTAACTTGTAGGTTAGAGTATAGTTATTAAATTATTAATTCATGTAATAAGTACTTGGTAAGATTGTGAAATAAATAAGTCATCAGTTTACAAAATAAGGCCACAAAAAATGAATACAGAACCAATGGGAGAGAGGAAAAAAGAAAAGAAAAACAGACAGCGCAGCGTCATCGTAGATTTTCTCATTTGGGATGTAAGAGTTTAAGAGACCGGCAGCCAGATGGATCAACGAAATTACGCATATTTCGGGGAAGACCTCGATTCGATTGGCACAGGACCGGATAAATTGGCACAAAAGGTAGGGGGGAAACAAGCTGCCGATGATGATGATGATGAAGAGACAGTGGGCTAGCTTCCCGGTCGCAGCTATTCAGATGAAATAAAATTATTTAAGTTTTATAAAGCAAGTTAAACGCCGAGCCCCCGCCGGCCGTGTCAATAGGTTACAGACGAAAAAGAAAATCGGAGCAAAAAGAGTGGAAGTCAATGCAATGACATGAAATGCTTAGCTTCTAGAAGTCACGCGATGTGTTCTGGCGTCGCAAGCCTACCGTCTGCGATAGACTTGGGATCTATAGAGGTGACTTTGTTTTATTTTGAAGGTTTTGCATAAACTTTTTTCTCCAATTCACTTTGGCTCTCTGCGAGCTGTGTCTCTCACTCTCTTTTTATCTCTCTCTCTCTCTCTCTCTCTCTCTCTCTCTCTCTCTCTCTCTCTCCCTCTGTCTCTCTGTCTTCCTCAACCTGCAACATGTGGCGGAACATGCATGCATGCATGTTTTTTTTATGTTCTGAGTGAGCTGTGACCTCTGAACCGTCTGTATTGTCGGCAATCATTGTGGAAGACCCAATAAGGGTTAATTTCCTAATAGATACGCCCCCATTTGTCAACTGTGACCGCCACGTGCTATCTGCAAAGAAAAAAGGTACTTAAATTATCGTAGTAAAAATCTGAGTAACTTCGAAACACAACATGTATTTCTTATGATGTACAATATTCTGTAAAAAATACACTGTAATAAGAAAATGCACTTTTTAATACGAAAATGCACTTTCAGCTCACTAGACAATTTTTTTATTTATTTCATGGATTTTTTAAAAGGTATTTAATCCTTCTTCATCAAATGTAAGCTTCTACATCAGCATAGTATCAGAGTAAAATTCTTTGTTATGCAAGTATTCTTTTTTCTTCTTTCTTGTCTTACCTTAACTTTGTTATAATTCTAATTTAGCCTTAAAGTGAGAACCGTACTAAAAAAACTAATATTTATTGATAACCTACTATTGGGAAGAAACTGTCTCTGAAGACACAGCTCACGCTAATTTGAGGGACAGGGCATTCCATCGACGATGAACATTTGCTTAGAAATAAACGAAATTTTTACTTTTATTTACTATTATTTGAGTTGATTTGTAATGGCAGGGACCTTATTGTTCTGAGGCAGGGTCTCAGGGATCTGTCACTTGCTCGCATGCAGGGACTTGATACACACAACTGTCATTATCAGCACCAGCAAGTTATTTGCTTCGAAACGTACGTTTAAACGTTCAAAGTATGATATCAAACGCGATTTACGAAGATTTACAGTCTTTTCACGCCGTTTCCACAGCAATATAAAAGAGGAAATAAAGTAGATTATTTATTATACCTACTTATATCTGCGACGTTTGTGCGTGCGGAGGCTTTATGTATGCGTGTATTGTATATGTCATATAATATTGTGAGAAGTAATCGATCTCTGTGTGATTTTTACATGTTTTTAACATTATATTTCAAATGCAGTTAAACTAGACCTAAACCTTAAGTCCTTATCGCCTGTTATAAACTTCAAATTGATCCTTTGCTTTTACTAAAAAATAAAGAAGCATCGAAATAAATTCAACCCATCTAAAATAGTCTAATTTTAGAACTTAAAATTTGAGACGCAGCTGACTAGAAATACCAAAAGGCAGCGTGGAAATAAGTTATTATCTAATTTTAAAGAGTTATGAGAGCAATTACAGTTAGCTGAAGTTTCTATCTCCTGCAATATCTCTCGCCTCTTGTCTTCCAGATGAACTTTCAGGTCTTATTCACAGACATACTGTGTAAATGTTAGAAGATTCTACCGAAGAAGACGGATAGAAAAGTTAAGAATTAGAAGGGTTGAAGCTTTGATTTGTTAAATAGTAATAACAGAGCGATCGTCTTAGTTTAAGATATTTTTAGGGACATTATTCTGAATAATTTTTATCACTAAACCTACTTCATAAGCGCTACATTATTTTTGCCTTCTCCATACGACTTTTCATCCAGCCCAAAATGTGTATTTGACTCTTTTCGGCAATTTTTAGGATGCCGTAACCAAGGCAAGTCCCTAAGTTGAAAATTGACTTAGCCAACCCGATCTTACACTATCAACCTACACTTCCTGATTTTCTGAAATTTCCAAGTTACATGAGGCATTTAAAACCAGTTCTAAGGCAATACTGGATATGAATAAGCACCCAAGCAGGAAGTAGACTACAAACCATGTTAGCGTTCAACTAGATTTTAGTTTGTTGAATGCAGTGTCAGATGATATTCGCTGTTCGTTTAAATGAAGAGAACATAAGTATCCCGATATCTTCGAAATTATGTTTTGATTTCAAATTAACGTTTGACCAATATCGCAATCGTCACATGTGCTATCGTTTATTGACTGTGAATTGAATTTGAATAGTATCTGCCAAGAGATAAATGATCGTGCTATAGTTTAAAAAAAAAACAGAAAGTATGACCTATATGTATATGGTCCATTCATCGAAACGTTTTACTTTCTACAAAGGCGGGCAAATAGCTGCAATTAAAAGGGATATACGGACTGTAGTAGTCTTCTTCACAATTTCATATTGTTTCACACTGTTTCTGAAATACAAACTCCGACAGAATTCCAACATAAACAAATGATACGTGCCAGAGGCCCAACGATCGATCGAGTTCATACGAATAAACGATCAAAGAACCTGAACAAATAAGACCTCATGGTATAGCTCGCGTCTAATTTTGCTAAGTCACTTTAAGCCGAAGCGCCACTTCTAACACACTTCTAAGCACACAAAGGCAATTCCTTGGTCGCTATAACGACGAACAACCCCACTGTTTACGGCCGAGCTAAACACGAGAGCCAGTAACGCACCGACGTCGAACTCGAACACCCCCGCTCCAATAGGCTGAATGGAAAACAAATCCAAGTGCAAATAAAAAATAAATACAAAGAAAATCCGCGCCAACTCAAATAATGGCAGCATACATTTCGAAAAACAAAAGGAGAAAAGTTGAGAGTTCCATATTTCAAATCTACGACCTCTTCGGACAGTGATTGAAACTTTTGAAAAACGAATACGGTATAGTTTTAGAAGAATGTTGCTCCAAATAACTATTCTATTCATAGTTGTAGGAGCTGCGAAAACAGCCAGAGAACCAAAACAAATAACACTGGAGAATCAAGGCACAATAGCAGGAATGTACTTAACGAGGTTTCGAACAAAAAGGATCGCAGCGTACGTCGGGATTCCTTACGCTCAACCACCGTTGGATTTCCGAAGGTTCGCCCCGCCAGATTACAGCATTCTACCTCAATGGGAAGGTGTGAGGAACGCGACAATATACGCGCCTGATTGCATGCAAAGCGATCCTAACTCGAAGAAGGAAGACAACACAAATGCTCAGCTGCAAAACCCTTTGAGCACACACGATGAGCTCTTCATGAAATTACTGGATTCGCAATTAGAGGAGCCGAGACAGAGGGAGTTTTCCGAAGATTGTCTCAACTTGAACGTTTACGTGCCGGATGGTGAGTGCGAATTTAGTATAATACTTAGGATTGGGCCCCTTTTTGGAGATTTTTGGAAATTTAATGGTCTAAGGACTATAAAGGAAACCATACAGTCGCATCGCACCAGTAGTTACTTAGATCATTGAAGGTCAAATAAAAAGTTTTGAGGGTTTTAAACACGCCTTCAGAAGACATATTAATTGCGATTGCGCCTTTTTTATAGGATTTAAATTAACAAAATCGATAATTCAAAATTATCTAGAATAAAAGAGTGTTATAGAGTTTACAAAATTTTAAAATAAAATAAAATGAACCCTTTTGAAGACAATTCAGTATCCGTCCGCCCGTCCGTCTGTCCGACTGTCAAGCCCCTTTTTCTCAAGAACGTGTGGAGCTATCAAATTGAATTTAATAATGAAGTTGAAAATCAAATCATAACTTTGGCACAAAGCAATTCAAGTCACAGAAAGTATGAAAATGAAGTCAGAGAAACCACTACCAACCACTTTCAAAGAAAAACCAAGCTATAGCTCTAATAAAGCAACAGAACGTTGTCGCTATGAAAACGGAAACTACCTACTACAGTGAGTTTCAGAAACAGTTGACATTGTAACAGCAATTATTATGTTTCGTAGTTCTCGGAATCTACATTTTATACAAGTATTCAACATAATGCAATTATGTAATGGCATTACCGCTCTGTAATAAACATGAAGATTATTCTACAAGATGATACCCCAAGGCGCAGCTCTCATATTGTCACACTCAAAACGCAATGTACTTTCATCAGCATCGGGATGTTTGGCGTGAGATTTTACTGCGAATATTTTATTTTATTTATTTATTATTAGACACGTCAACAGAATACATATTTTAACAATAACGATATTTAATATTATACGAGTAACAACCAAAGTAGTCAATATTGAACCAATGCTTTGATATTTTGACGTGACAACGTCTTATAAATTGGTTTGCCGGGTGACACTTCAAGAAACTGCGTTACGCTCCGCTCACGTTATGCGCTCACAATGAGAGCGAGTGAGAGGCACGCGTCCCTTCCACTCGGGCATGGTTAGCCCGCCTAAGAGCGAGAGAGACAGACATAAAAAGTGAAAGGCACGCGTCCCTCTTCCACTCGAGCACAGTTAGCCCGCCTAAGAGCGAGAGAGACAGAGCGAGAGAGAGAGAGTGAGTTAAAATTATTTTACCACTCAAAGTCGTTGTCACGTAAAACTTTCGCCCGTATACCGACTTTACAGGCAACCAATTTTTTTTTTGTGAAACAATCAATAATCTCATAGGTAAAGTGGTATTTGTAAAGAACACACATGTTTTGCACCTGTAATCTTTACAAAGCTCAGTTAAAAAAAAAAACAATGCCTGTATTTTTACGTTTATTTCAGTAACCACCCCAATTTCATCACAAACACATCATTGCTTTCGAATTCAAAGAAGCAAATAAATAAATAAATAAATAAGTAAATAGACGTGGATATATATACCTTTATTCTTTTTCCCTGAACGAGACATTAATCAAGTACCTATAAGATTGGATTGGTCTCAGAATTAGTTTGTTTCGAAATAAATAGGGTCGAGATAGATACTAGTTTGATGTCCGGTCCAATTAATTATTGCGAATACACTTGAAATGTTTTAAATACACTTTGGACCGGCCAATCAGCTTTGTATGGGGCAGTGAAAAACTACTTTGATCCAATCGGTGTGCATGAAAGTTTTTTAGAATTATGTCTGTAACAACCTCCTGAAATATTGCTCCATTCTGTTACAAGCTCTATACTATACTACACAAATACGAATCGTTTGCTACGGAACCTCGTTTTGTGGTTATAACAATTATTTTCCTTGAACGAACGTAAGCCCATTTTGGAGGAAAACTGACAAAGACAAATCATGAAGACTGTACCTACCGATTAATTTGGTTTTGCTTGATTTGTGCTCATGTTAAGATAGAGAAGAAGCTCCTGAGAGAAAACTTCAATCGTTGTGATGATGCAATTAGGACAACTTTGAAATCAAGCATAGGGTATTACAACAACTATTAAAGGTTTGCGCTTTGACATAGTGATTTAATTTTATGTTTTGTTTGTATGACTTTCATTGATATCATTACAATAATTTGCAGTTCATACATAAGTTTTCAAAATATATAACGCTGCGACTGCTCTTACAAAGCTGCGCTTTCTGCTATATATAATATTATCCACTGGCCAGTTACAAAGAATGAATAAATTAAATGTTTTGTTTCCAATTTCAAATCGAGGTTAGGGAAGGGGAAAGGGGCATACATGGTCCTTCATTAACCCAGTTAAAGCAAATCACAGGTTCTTTCCCTCAATCGTGATAAGAAAGCCATTTTCTCGAAAAACCCCGACTTTTCCGAACCACGTAAGGGTCAATTTGGCTTCAACGTAGTTTCGCTAAGTATGTCGAATAGTATTAAGGGCGGATTTCTTCATTACAAAGTCCCCCACACTGTTATCACTTGCTTCGCTATAATAAATTCATGTTGACCTATTTTATTTACATTCTTGAAATGAAATATTTGAATAGCCAAAATAATTCGATATTCTTTCTCCACCACATTCATAGTATTTTTAAAACATGTCTAACATTCAAGACTGTACAGTACCAAAACGTTTCTGTTGTAAACGTTTGTGTGGAATCCAGCGTCATTTTACGTGACAACGGATAGATAGCTAAAATTATTGTTTAAATGCGTTTTGGCGCTACGTGTGTAAATCCAAACATGTAAATTAACAACAATACAAAATTTAATTCTAGTAATTAGGTAGCTTTTAAAGGTCTACAATCAATTACGATCTTAATTATTTCGTTTTAATTATACTGTGCCAACAACAGCCTCACGAGTCACGACGGAGATGTTTAAAATTAAATAAGACAGACATTTAATTCTCAAATTACTAAAGTATTTTTGTATGAGATGTCATTTGTTTTATTACCATTTACCATCGAATTTGCGTTGCAAATTGTTTGCTAGACTTTAAATAGCTAGACTAGAATAATAGAATGTAATGAAAACTTTCAATTTCGAACATGAAGAAATATAAGTATATACAGTACGAGGCTTTTGTTTTGGCACGTCGTCGGGAAGGGGCCCGAGTTGCCATGAGTATGATACTCGGCGTTTGACTTACCGAGAGAGAGAGAGAAAGAGAGAGAGCGAGACGAGATCCGACGACGTGCCAAAACAAAGGCCTCGTACTGTACTTATGTTTCAGTCCTCGTGGGCACACCGCTATCGTGACTTACGCTCAACACAAAATCAGAATTATTTTGCTAGGAAAATTACAGTGACAGATACAGTAAATATTTAGTTTTAACATTATTTAGATATTTAGATACTAATAAACAAATACAAATACAAATTAACCAAAGGCTTGATCTCTACAAGATTCGATGTTTTGGTTAGATTAGCCAATGTTACCAATAATTTATTTTAGCTGTAGCTGGTAGACAAATTAGCGTTATTAGGTCCAGTCTGGGGACTGCTAGACGTTTGCTAATTTGTGTCAATAAATTATGTTGTGGCATTAGGACCACATATTAGAACCACTTTGATAGCCCTATTCTAAACGTAGGTACAGAAATATATATTGAACTGCTTTTGCGTCAGAAAACGTTAAAACACTTTTCCTGTGTACGTATATTTCCTAGAAAACTACCTACTATATTGATAAATTTAAATCTGAGTATCATGGGTGCATATAAAGTTTTTAGTTACATACAAAAAAATGAAAAAAAATAAAACTGTATACAAGGTGTAAATGAATTAACGCAAAGTGAGAAACTACTTTGTTAGGGATATCATTCTGACCAACTTTCATTATGAAACCGATTTGATCAGAGCAACTTTATTTTTCACATCTCCATGCAAATCAGCTGAACCACTCAGGCCAAAATGTACTGTAAAGTGAAAAATAAAGCTGCTCTGATCAAATCGGTTTCATAATGAAAGTGGCTCAGAATGATGTATGTCCCTATCAAAGTAGTTTCTCATTTTGCGTTAATTCATTTACTTGTATACAACGATCATATTTTGGCGTGTAAGTGACGTTTACAGGGAGGCGTCACTTCTACAGATCTGCCAACTTTACTGTGAAATGACGGGTGTTGATTGGTGTCGCTAGTGGCTTCCAGTATTGCCATATTTGGAATTGCGCCCGAGCAATTGCACTTCAAAGAAAGCGGTCGCAGTTCAGAATTCTTACAATTTTTATAGATAAAGATCCTGTCAAAAAACGTCAATTTCACCTGTCATCGCACGCCAAATGATCGTTGGATTAATATGGACAAGCTTTTTATTAGATCTGATTTATTCACAATTTTATGAAAACGCCGAGCAGGGATAAGTAAACAATGTAATGAAACGAGAAAATAGGCCAGAGTTTCATCTGAACTTCGTGGAAAATAAAACAAGATTGATTGGGGGCGCATCCGATACACGCCTCGGTTGCCTTTATTTTTCACGATGATAAGCAAAACAAATAATATCATGATACCCTACCCTAGCTTCAAATTACACTCGTTTGTCAAAGTCCGCGGGGTAATGTACATATCCGCACTTACCCACTCGCTAGTCTTGTGCGGATTTTTCAGACGTCATAGATGGGATCGTAAATTGGACGAAAATCTGATATACACGAGTTGCACGAAACTTTTTTGAAATTTAAGGTTGTCCTTACTGATTTAAGGGCGAGAATCTCATTGATTTTGTCATTTATTTCTGATGCTAAAGGATATGCCAAAAATTCAAAGGTTCGTCATCGGATCTCAGGGATAGACAACTATGTATTTTAGACAACTATGTATTTTAGTTTTTTGGAAGGCTTTGTTGTTTGTGAGCGATGATTTGTTAAGAATAACAAAGATCAAAATCAGTCCAGACCAGACCGACCTAAGGTTTGGTTTCGGCTAGGTTTCGGCCGAGAATCTGCCGAATCTTCGGCTCGGCCTAAACATCCGTTTTGTAGCTGATATTATAGAGGGTGTAACAGAAGGGTGTAGTCATATTTTAGGAGGTTGTTAGGGAGACCATTCTGAGCAACTTTCACTATGAAACTGATTTGATTAGAGCAACTTTATTTTTCATTGCTGCCACGTACGTTTTGGTCCGAAGAAGTGAAAATTAAAGTTGCTCTGATCAAATCGGTTTCATAGTAAAAGTTGCTCAGAATGATATTATGTCCCTGACAACCCCCTAAAATATGGTTACACCTTTCTGTTACACCCTGTATACCTTCCGTACGCTTACGAGCGGTGACTATCATGATTTTTTTCCCATACGAAGTACGAAATAAATATGCTTTGTTTCAAATTACACAAAACAATCATACAATATTATGAGACATGGACAGATTTTGTCCAAGGAATAAAATATAATAATGAGGGTAAAACTCAACATATCATGGAATTGATAAGAAGATTTTCGGCGACATTATCATAAGTTAGAAGAATTTTGGTTTCGGCCGAAACTGAAAAGAACCCAAAGGTTCGGTATCGGTTCGGACTAAAATTCCATATTCGGTTTGTAATTATTTTTGAACTGCTTTCAATCGCGTGGTTAAATATGGAAATACAATCAATTATTGCACAGTTGGAGTACACCTCTAGCTCACCGCTCAACCGAGATCGTACAGGTTAACTAGGTACAGGGCTAGTTGACCGAATGCAGCACAATTGTAGTTCCTAGTACTCATGTAATAAGGTATACAACAAAGTCCAGGGGTCACTGGACGATGGACATTGCGACTACCTACGTATAAGTCACTGTAAGTAGGTCTGTGAGTTTGCATAATTTCCTAATGGCGTTTAATAACTAATTTACATAATTTGTTCAACACAATGACTTATGTGCCGGACAGACTTATAAAAGGTGTGGTATACTTGAGAAAAAAAGCAGCACCAGAAAAGCAGCCCCAATGGCGACGAATTTATTGTTAGGCGGGTCACCCGACCGAAATGACGACCACGACCACTCTGCCAAGAGTGATACGACTGAGAAGAAGTACTTGAGATGACTGGGGTGTGGGGAGCGGGGCGGGCGCATGGTAAACTTTTTATTGCTTGACGGCCGCTCATTCCGCCGCACATTTGAAAACCGGCCCGCATTCCTCAGCAAAGGATTTCTTTGGCTGTCCAGCGTGGTAGGTGATGCTGCCAGCGTTATAGGAACCTTTGGCGTGGAGATGTCCCGGTGCGTTTTATTCAGTTAATATAAGTTCTTTTTTGTTCATATAAATTAGTTTTCAACCGACTTCAAAAAAAGGAGGAGGTTCTCAATTCGACCCGTATGTTTTTTTTTTTTTTTTTTTTCTATGTTTGTTACGCGATTGCTCCGCCAATTATGAACCGATTTGAACAAATCTTTTTTCGGCGTATAGGTAATACCTCAAGGGTGGTCCCATTGACACCAGGTCAGGATCTGATGATGGGATCCTGGAGAAATCGAGAGAACTCTTCAAATATTATAGGCAGACCTATAGTGATTTTTGTGTTTTTCATAATAACTCGTGCAAATGCACATGGTAAGCATAATATTGTGATGCGGAACTGCTGATGAAGACAACATATGGCCACCAGATCTGCTCAATACTAGGTAGGTACAAATACAATGCGTGGCTGACGGGCAGGCAACGCATAGCCTAAACCGGTGGACCTAGAGCCATGAAACATTGTACAGGGGTTCCTTAGTCGCGTGGGGTAGCACTGATATAGCATTTGACAAAATTAATTCCCCAAGGGAGGGGGGGATAAGAGGTTACAGTTAGTATTAAACTCAATCTAATCAAATAGGGTTTGTGGAAGTCGGTTTTTTCTAAAGTTTACTTTTTGTTTCAATTATTTAACCGACTTCACAAAAGGGGGAGGTTTAAAATACGACGGGTTTTTTTCTTTCTTTTATGTATGTACACCGATTGCGCGTAGAAGGATGGACCGATTTAAAAAAATCTTTCTTTGTTCGAAAAGGAAGCCTAATAGTTTGGTCCCATTTTTTGAAAATCAGTAATCGGTCTCGTAGTTAGGTTTCTACATGAAAAAACTGTGAAGTTTAATTTGTTTTTACCTGGATGACATTATACATCCAGCCTTTTCGGTGTTTATAGTCATTGTTACGAGATAAACTCTGCCTGTTCGGATCGTAAATTCGTTCAATTATGTCATACGTACGGAGTTCACTGTCAGGAACCAGATTTCGTAGGCTCGTTTTCGGGTATATAGACGACATTTGTATATCGAGCGGAGAGGACTAAGGGATAGGTCATGAAGTCGGTTTTTTTAAGTTTTGTGAATTATACTGATCTAATATTAACACATATGTTGTTTTTATAAAGTTTGATGAATAAAAATATACTGAGATAAACCTCCGCTTTTGCGAAGTCGGTTAAAAAAACTAAAGAAAACTTAACCAGGACTTAGTTTTTAGGGTTCCGTACCCGAAGGGTGCCAAACGGGATCCTATTACTGAGACTTCGCTGTCCGTCCGTCCGTCCGTCTGTCTGTCTGTCTGTCTGTCTGTCTGTCTGTCTGTCTGTCTGTCTGTCTGTCTGTCTGTCTGTCACCAAGGCTGTATCTCATGAACCGTGGTAGCTAGACAGTTGAAATTTTTGCAGATGATGTATTTCGGTTGCCGCTATAACAAAAAATACTAAATAACCTGCCAAGTGCGAGTCGGACTCGCGCACTAAGGGTTCCGTACCATTATCTATAAAAAACCGCAAAAAAAAAAACACGTTGGTTGTATGGGAGCCCCCCTTAATATTAAATTTATTTTGTTTTTTAGTATTTGTTGTTATAGCGGCAATAAAAATACATCATCTGTGAAAATTTCAACTGTCTAGCTACCACGGTTCATGAGATACAGCCTGGTGACAGACAGACGGACGGACAGCGAAGTCTCAGTAATAGGGTCCCGTTTGGCACCCTTCGGGTACGGAACCTTAAAAAAAAAGAAATTCAATAAGGGGGGCTCAACAACAAACTTGATTTTTTTGCTCATTTTTGCTCGATATTGATAATGGTAGCAGGTAGACGCTTAAAATGTTCACAATATAATTTAGAATATTATATACTTAAAAATAAATAATTAAATTAAAATTAAATTTATATTTAGTGGGGGGCTTCCATACAACTTGTTTATTTTATTTCGGTTTTTATAGATAATGGTACGGAACCCTTCGTGCGCAAGTCCGACTCGCACTTTACCGGTTATTCAAGATTTCGTGCCACCTGTAAAACCATCAAAGACAGTTTTGCTTATACATATATCAAGCGAGGCGAATGACGAGAGAGATAAAAGTTTTGCTGTGCAATTACCACACCACCTCTAAGAAAAGAGAAAATACGTTTCAATTCGGCGTTTGACTTGACCAACGTAGATTTATTCGATCGGTCGTAGAAATAGATACAGCAACACGGAATTGCGTATATCCATCAATTATTTAAAGTTTTAAGTGGCAACTTCTGTCGCAATCTATGAGAACAGACACATGGTAAGGTTCTACATTTCTCTTTTGTTCCAACATGCATAATTACAGCTTGTGTTTGCTGCTGTCTCCTTCCTTTTCATGTGGGAAAGGCATCGTTTCGTCTCTTTCTGCATTTATTGGTTTAAGTGATTTAATTGACAGTTTGTCAGTCGTCAGGTATTTCTGTCGATATCTATCTGAAAAACATACTTTTACATTTTAAATATGCATGTAAACTGTACTGACACTTGAGATTATTTAATATTAGAGTTTTTTTATTATTATTTATGAAACATCGTTATGAAACTTATAATATTATGTCAAATACTTGTAACTCGTAGGGTACCTACTCACGTGGACTTCGATGAGTCGATACTTTTGATCTGATATTGGATCAGTTTCATAGAAAAAATACTTAAAGATGTGTCCTTTCCAAGAACTCCAATCTGACTATACCTTTGTCATCCTGTAAAGAAAATATTATTTCTTTTACCTGGATTTAATGAACTTAGCTGTTATAAAGGTTAAGCGGTAGTTAACTTAATGATTGTGGCATCTCCAGTGGTGGCGGGGCGTCCAATTCAAAGTGTCAGCAATTTGTTCAAGTGCCATTAATTAATCTCTCACTTCGGCGCGGTTTCTTAATGGCGCTGTTAATGAGTTCCAAAGTATTCCTTAAGGAGTCTTACTTAACTCAAGGGCTTTTGGATAGTAATTTTTGGGATAAATCTGGCGAAATAATCATATCATGTTTCCTGGAGTTAAGGAAATGAAATAAAAATTAATAAAATGACCTAAGCCAAGCTTTTTTTTTTTACGTAGCCTACAATGTGTCGCACTGCTGGGCAAGCTGTTTGTGTTATTATATTTTTTATGTGTGTTACCTCGAAATTGGTATTATTTGTTACCCGATTTCATTTTTTTTAATATGAAAGAATGGCCCTTCAGGTTGGTCCCATTTTTTGAAAATCAGGAATCGGTTCAGTATTTAGGTTTCTTCATAGAAAATACTCTCATCCAGGTATCCAAGATTACATATTTTTGCCTTTCTGTGACTATGTGTGGTGTAGATGAGTTATGTCTGTAAGGACCGATTTAGTTTATTTTGTGTAATATTGTAAATTGTTAGAAGTCATTCACATTCTACGCGGGCAGGACTATCCCCCGGTTTCTGAGACGCTGCTCAAACGTTACGATTAGCTAACAGAGCGATTAACTGATTACAGCCAATCACGTGCCGCCATCAGCTAATCGTCTGCCGCCATTTTAAATTAACCAACGATTAGTTAATCGTGACCTGTGATCAACGGCTCAGAAACTAGGGGGTACGGGGGTAAGTAATATCATGATATCATATATCATGATGATGAAGTCGGTTTTTTTTTTTAACTTGGTGAATTATACATATCGAACATACTGTTATAATAATAGCAGCTGTGTTTAAAGTTCAGAACAAATAAAAGCAAAAAAAGATTTTTCCACAAAGCTTTTATTTAAATGCCCCAAAAGAAGATAATAAAATTTCAATTGAATCAAATGCGTCAAAACAGAACATTACACAAAATTAACTACGATTTGGAAGCCTGTTGCGAGATTTACTAGTGTGTGTCATACCCTGAGTTTCACGAAACTATTTTGAAATTTAAATTGTCACTTAACTAATTTAATCGCGAGAATCTCATAGGAATCATAGGATAGTCATTTGTTTCAGTTGCTATGCATTTGTTTAAATTAAAAATCAATTTCTTGAAACTCAGGGACAAGTGCCTTTAAATAGGTACCTGCTGCCTAATTTAATCTCGCAAGCAAGTCGTAATTTACTGAAAATCAGCATTACTATGAAATGAAACAATTAAGGAATTTAATTGTGGTGGTGGGGTGTCAAGACATGCGATAGTGACGAAAATTTAACGAAATTAGATAACATTTTCAGCACTTTCGTTTAACTATTTAAGAGCTCTCTCTCATGGTTAAGTGTTACTAATTTTATTATAATGCACAAAGAAACTCCATTCTCATTATGCCACTTAAGTGGTGGAGGCGAGAAATTGCTTTCCAGGATTATTTCCTTTCGAACTTTATGAGCACGTGACTGCAGGAATTTGACAGTGGCGTTAATATTAGTGAGAATATTTAAAGAAAATTAACTGTTAGGTACATAATTTCACGTCTTATATTTTATGGAATTAAGCCTTTCATTTCATTGATATTTCCTTAATTCAACGTCCCGTTGTCTCCTTCTTTTACGTGTAAATCGGGGATAATAGTTGCTCACGAGGAAAAATTTGGATCTGTCAAGCAATAAATTGAAATTCCTTGTAAACATAAATACCACAATAATTATTAAGATATATTTTATTGCAGTCCGCGCAAGAATTATATGCCGAGTTTTTATAATCTAATACAAATGTGCCCTTCTTAATGTGCCACACGGTCGGATTTTGTGTGTACTGACTTTTTGTGTTTTTTTGTGTCTTCTGCATTCAACTCGCGCACTGATTGTACATAACATTTTCATACATACTATTTTAAAATTACCAAAAAAGATTTGCATCACATGCATCACATTATTTTTTATAAATGTATGTTTTAGTGATGAACGTTTAAGGTAGTAAGCTTACTTTGTATGTTGTGTTTGTAATTTATGTTTTGTAAAGTTTATTACTGTCCATATAAAGTAAATAAATAAATAAACAAATTAAAGGCTTGAAAGTAATAAACACAGTATAGGGCTTAAACATAAATAAGAAAAATGAAGCGTATTATGTAGTCCTGGGACAGAGTCATTTATCATTTCACCAAGTTTCACGATAAACAGATGACCTAATAAACAAACGGCATATTACCATAGCAAAAAATATAAAGCATTAAAAATCGTGTTGGCACGTCACTGTGGGCATTACAGTCCATAAATATTACTGCAGTTGGTCATTTTAACAATACAAAAGTCAACATTTTACTGGGCTAATGCAATTATATCGTGCTCGTGCTTCGTAAGTAATTTGACCTAACCTTAATCTTCTCCGTAACCTTAATATTATATTTACAGTACCTACTTTGCGAAAGCGCAAATAAATTATTGTTTGGAAGTCACTCTATTGATTTTTCAGTAAACGTGAACTGCTGTAAACTGCTTTCATGTGATATTATTTAACTTTTCGTACACTTACTAGTCTGTCTATCTGTCTCACTCGGCGTTCGGCACTTCTCCTGGACGGTCGTGTTTCTCACTACACAAGTAAACATCTATTTTATTTCTCGTAGAATATTCAAAGTGCGAGCAGTAACCCGTTCCCATAGGGATGGGACAGATACCCGCACGTCGAGTTATCGATAGTTGTCGATAGTAGACACAACCATGGACAAGTTCCTACAAAGGCCGTCTTCCAAAGCAAATGCAAGCGGCAAGCGACCCGGCGGTCCACTGGAGTGGCAGTCTCCAAACAAAAGAGCAGACTCGTCCAAATCACCTCCTCAGTCAGCAGGTACGCCTACAAGTAATCGTTTTGGAATCCTACAACCAGAACAAGATCTAGATTCTTCTGTAATCCCCCAGCGAGCCCCCTCAACATCCAAGAAGTCCATGCATATACCTCCTATCTTGATCGAACTACATCCCAGCTGGACGCATAACACAATTAAAGATCTGATAGCGAAATCTAGCAAGCAATTCCACCTACAATACCGAGGCAACAATAAAGTAGCTGTAATTTGCTACTCCCCCGACTGTCATCAAAAGATCAAGGATGACCTCCGTGACCAAGGCATCGCCTTCTTCACCTACTCTCGCCGTGATGAAAAACTTTCCAAGCTTGTAATCCGTGGCCTCCCTGCGATGGACGAGGACGACCTTTCTACTGAACTTGCCACAATGGGCTTTAAAAATGTGAAAATCACTCGCATGGGCTCAACACCTTCTGGCCCCTTCTCCTGTCCCTCAATGCTTGCTCAGTTATCAAAAGATACTGATCTCCAGGCCTTCAGAAAAATAAAATACATCTTCAATTGCTCAGTAGAAATAAGAAAATACAAGCCAAATAACTCTGTCGGTACCCAGTGCTACAGGTGTCAATCCTTTGGCCATGCGTCACGTAATTGCAACCTGCCTGCAAGATGCGTCAAATGCACTGAATACCATCAAACTAGTGAATGTCCCAAAAAAGATCGCACTACGCCCCCCCAGTGTTGCAACTGCAACGAATTCCATGCAGCCAACTACAGAAAGTGCAGCGCTCGACTAACCTACATCCAACGTCTAGAAAAGCAACGCGATCCAGTACGCGCTTCTGCGAACAAGCCCCCTGTCATCCTCAACAACAACAACACCATCGTCGACGGTCGCACTTGGTCCAAAGTCGTCTCATCCAAACAGGAAGAAGATCCCAAGCCCAAGCTATCCCCAGTCTACGAAAGTGTTGAAGACCCGACTACTAGAGAAATGTTAACCATTCTCAATGTAATTAAGTCCCTTAAGGAAAGATTTCGTGCCTGTGTCACAATGGTTGATAAGGTCATTCTGATTCTGACTTACCTTGATAATCATGTTTGATGCGAGCGAGCTCCGAATCCTCTTCTGGAACGCTGACGGCGTTCGGACAAAAATCGATGAACTCCTACATCTTGCTGTAAGTGACCTATCTATCGATATTGTAGCTGTTAGTGAAACCAGGCTATCTAAGAATGCCCACCTTACTACTCCCGGCTTTTGTTGCTATCGTCAAGACAAGCATCCAAATGGTACAGGTCAGGGTGTCGCTCTCTTTGTGAAGTCAGGTTTATGTCACAATCGTATCCTACTTCCCGTTACTAAAAACCTAGAGGCGGTGGCTGTGGAAATCCCACTATCCGGTAACAACATCATAGTTATTTCCGCCTACCAATCCCCTAATAAAAGTCTGGTCACTAACGACCTTGAGATCCTTCAAAGCCTAGGTAAGCAGACTATTATTATGGGTGATTTTAACGCGCAACACTCACATTGGAAATGCCCTAAAACCAATACCTGTGGCAGAACCCTATTCAAACACATGCTCACGAATGATTACTTCATTCATGCCCCGCCTACCCCGACCTTAATACACTACTGTGACGATTATACACCAACCACGCCTGATCTTTTGATAAGCAAAAATGCACCTTGCACCTCCGACCTCCGAACCATCCCTTCCCTGTCATCAAATCACCTCCCAGTTTTCTTCCGCCTATACGGGAATTATATCCGTAAAAGCCACACATTTCTTCGCTATAATAAAGCAAATTGGAAGGAGTTCCGCTCAACTCTTGATAATAATATCACCCTCAGCCCTAAAGTCTATACTTCCACAGTTGAAATAGACGATGCCATTGATCACCTATCGTATACTCTGATAGCGGCCAGAGACAAATGTATCCCTAAGGGTACCGTGAACCCTAAGCCCATTTCCTTACCACGGAAGGTTCGCAATCTAATCCGGGAAAAAAATCGCCTGCGCAGACTCTCGCAAAACGAAAGTAACTGGAACTCTCGGCGTAAATTACGCGCCAGTATAAATGCCATCCAGGAAAGAGTTAACATGAGTATCAAAACCCATAACGACAGAATCTGGCACTCAAAACTCGCAAAGGTAGACAATCCTTCTTCCGACCTATGGCGTCTGGCGAAATCTCTGCGCTCCAGACCTACTGTAATTCCCCCGCTTAAGGTAGATCTCAGTCCTGATGCCAAATCAACTAACTCGACTATAGACCAATGCATCATATTAGCCAAGGCGTTCCTAGGAAACATGACCCTAACTACGGACTGGCACAACCACGAAACAGAGAATCAGGTATCTTCTTCAACCGATGTCCTAAATAATTACAGCCAGGAGACCTTGCACCATCCCATATGCCCTAGAGAGATCTCGAAGCACTTACGACTACTAAAACGCCAAAAAGCCCCTGGTTCGGACGAAATTGTCAATTATCTACTGAAAAACCTATCCCGAAAGTCCGTAGTTTTATTGTCGAAAATTCTCAACGCATGTCTCCGACTCGCATACTTCCCGAATGCCTGGAAGATTGCTAAGGTCATCCCAGTCCTAAAACCCGGTAAAGATGACACGATTGCAACCAACTACAGACCAATCAGCCTTCTGTCCTCCTTGAGCAAACTCTTTGAGTCAATGATCTATAGTCGCCTTCTATCAGCCACCAATCATCTCCTAAAGAAGGAACAGTTTGGTTTCCGGAAACAGCACTCTACTACCCAACAACTAGCTCGGGTAGCTGAACATGTTAGCCATCACCTCAATAAAAGGGAATCCACTGGCATGATTCTGCTAGATCTCGAAAAGGCATTTGACACTGTCTGGCACAACGGTGTACTGCACAAACTCCTAGTCCACAAAGTCCCAATAGCCCTTGTTAAACTCATCCAAAACTACTTAGCTAATCGTACATTCTACGTCACTATAGGTGACTCGCGGTCGGAACCTGAAACCATCCCCGCTGGCGTCCCTCAGGGATCGATCCTTGGTCCGTATCTCTTCCTCATATATCTTAATGATATTCCTGTGCAGACTCGAACCAAGCTTGCCTGTTTTGCAGATGATACTGCCTCGTTGACGTCTTCCAAAGACTTCGATCTCATCATTGATCGCTTGCAGCTTTCTCTAGCTGGTCTGCACGATTATTTCACCAAATGGAAGCTGAAACTCAATGAAAACAAGACAGAGGCAATCATGTTTACAAGGCAGCGTAGGGTCCCTGCTAAGCGCCTCAACATCGGTGGGCATACGGTTGACTGGAGCAAGTCAGTGAAATATCTAGGCGTCCATCTAGACTCCAAACTAAATTGGACCGCTCATACAGAAGTTGTCAGGTCTAAAGGAATTAAAGCTCTGGGCGCACTAAGTCCCTTGCTAAACAGAAGCAGCAACTTAAGCCCTTCCACTAAGCTTAAAATATATGCTACTCTAGTGAGACCCTGCCTGACTTATGCGTGTCCAGCTTGGAGTTCCACGTGTCAAACTAACTACAAAAAACTCCAGGTGGTTCAAAATCGAGCTGTTAAAGCATCATATAACACACCCTTCTATACCAATCTTTCTAGACTCCATGACAAAATTAAATTTCCCATCCTCAAAGATTTTATATTAGCTCAGACCAAAAAATTCTACCTTTTCAAAAATCCCCGTCACCCGAACAACCTCGTCTCTGCACTGGGAGCTTCCCGCTATCATAACCTGAGTTACATCGACAGCTACAATCGATATCGCTTACCCCATCACTTAATTCTAAACGAACACTGATGCCTGTCTACACTCACTCACTATTGTGTGCTCTGCTCTGTGTGCGTGCCTGTTGCTATCGGGACTGCCGAGGCAGCCCGGCGACAGACCGGTTTATGCGCACTATCATAACTATCACTGATTGATCGGCGCTCGCTTTCGCATAGAATTTATCAAGGTCATGCAGTTACACATAATTAATTTACTAACATTGTTAGCTATTTGCCTGTTTTTTGGCTTCCTCGCATGGCAACAAAATGTACTATACCATAAATAGACATTACCACAACTTATGATAATCTTCCGTAATCACGATTTAACTAGATATTTGTTTTCCATAGCCCTAAGCTTTAAAAGGCGCTGTCAGCCTGTTAAGCGAACCTACCTTATAGTTGTATTGTCGCTAAGTATTTAAAGACTAGTGTACTTGTTTCAATTATTTATTTCTGACAATAAAGAACTTTGAAATGAATGAATGAATATCTGTCTCACTCGCACGATTATTGTTGCTTTTATTAGTTTTTCCCGCGTATGTCTTAACGCGAGCGAAACAATTAAATGTGACGACCTCTGTGGCGTTGCGGTCCATGCTGTACTTTCCAAGAGAGAGGTCCCGGGTTCGAATCCTGTCTGGAGAGGAAGAAGTAAATAAATATATCCCCGGTCTTGGATGTTTACATGTTTACGACTTGTTGTTTACTATGCACATGATATGACATAGCAGCTGTCAGTTATGTGCACAGAACAATATTACTCGCACAATTAGGTTTTCTTCGTAGAAGTTCAAGAAAAACATGTAGATGTCGCAACGTTATCGAAATATATTTTTTTCACTGCTCAGCTCCTTTTGGTGATAGCGTGATAATATGTGTAGCGCAGCATTTATTTATTTTTCAGAGGAAACCCCATTTCGGTAGAATGCGTTGTTTGCCGTGATTGAGCAACAATTAATTTCTTGTCAAAAGGTCATTGCTCCGGTTACGATTTTATTATATTAGAGAAGAGAAGAGATGTGTGATACCTTACCTCTATTTATGAACCGATTTCAAAAATTTTTTTTTTTGTTTGAAAGGGTTTTTCATAAGCTTAGTCCCATTTTTGAAAAACAGGAATCGGTCCAGTAGTTAGGTCACTACATGAAAATATCTGAAAAGTATAATGTCTTACTTAACGTATTAACGGTAAACAAAATCACGTAGCTATTGTTTCCTTTTTGTGACTGTAGGCTAACTGGAAGGGACCAATATTCATCTAAGTATATTCGCAACGCGAGCAGAGAGGATTGAGTAATAATAAGGTCTCGAAGTCGTTTTTTTTAGGTTTTTAACTTATTATTATATTTTGCGATTGGATAAAACACGGAACTGTACTTTTATCTAACTGTATCTATCTATAATTGCATTTCCGTGGTAATATGATACTGCAAAATGACTAGGTTTAGGTTAAATGTAGCTTAACCGCACTGTATATCAGCAATGTTAATTTTTTTTCAGATCCAAAGGTCGAGGGCTACCCTGTAATGGTCTGGTTCCACGGAGGCGACTTCATAAGGGGCAGTCCAAACGACATGAACCCATTTCAGCTAGTTATAAAACAAAAGGTCAGTATAATAATAGATTTGCTAAATCGAACGCAGGAACATAGCGTCACGCCTTTTCCTATATGGGGTGGCAGGCACAATGGTGTCCACGTTTAGACAATTTTTCAAACATTTAATGTCGTTAGGTGCCTAGTTATTGATTTGAAAAACATCCTCAGTTAAATAAAATACTTATTGTTATTCTGTTCGAATTATTTTAATGTAAACCATTATATGACCAAAATACGTGTTAAGGTAAATAAAGGAGGAAATGTAGCATTTTCCGGGGACGGGATATTTTTCCATTATTCGTGCCCATCATTACTGTGCAAAATTATAATAAAAGCGTTTGTTACATGTTTTTGTAAGAAAGAATGAATGACTAGGCTCCTGAAGAAAAATCGGCGTCTCATAAATTGGACGTACGGGCACTTTCAATCAAGCTGTTTTGTATGGACAAAAAAATCGGAGGAGGAAATATCCCAAGGGAAACAGACAATTTATGCAGATTTCTGTCTCCAGGTAATATTCGTGTCTGTGGCGTACCGTCTCAACATATTCGGGTTCTTGTCAACTCTGGACAATGAATCACCTGGGAACTACGGCTTGTTAGACCAAGTTGCAGCTTTGCACTGGGTTAAGAAGAATATCGCGAGTTTCGGCGGAGACCCGGACAATGTTTGTATCTTCGGCCACGACGCTGGGGGCATCAGTGTCGGGCTTCACCTCGTGTCACCTTATTCCACTGGACTCTTTGCAAAAGCGATATCAATGAGCGGAAACGTTCTTGCACCAGAAACAGTCCATACACCAAGAAAGGCAATCATCACAGTTGATAGAGTCGCCACAGCATTCAGTTGCTTCCGCAAACCTACCTTCCAACTCTTAGATTGTCTACGCAGGGTCAATTTTCAGGCGCTGCTAGACATCGGTGAACCATTGAGTGATTGGAAACCGATTGTTGATTATGGTTTCAGTAATGTGACTACTCCATTCTTGACAGATATTCCGAGCAGAATGTTCAACGATGACACTTTTGTTCCTGTCCCAGTACTCGCTGGCTACACTAACATGGAAGATGCCTTGTTACTCAACAAAGACGACGCTGAAGATGCTGGAATCAGCCAAAGGGAATTCGATCTGATGAGGGAGGAAATCGTTTTGTCAGATATAACAGTTGATAACGCTTCTTGTTTTAACAACCAACATCATATACAGGACGCTGTAGCATTCTTCTACAAGCCCATTCCACCGACAACAAATGAAACAGTTCTGAGGAAACTGTTCCTAGATTTTTACACAGACAAAGTTCATGGAGCAACCACATATCAACTCGCAAAGCATTTGAGCAAACATGCTCCAGTGTATCTCTACAGATTTGACTTGAAGCCTTTTTCGGACATTGTGAATGAAGGAATTCCAAGTTGGATCGGAGTTCCCCACAATTTCGATTTGGTATTCACGTTTGGCCTGCCTTATCTCGCTACGCCAAGCGACTTTAATAAATGGGACGTCAGAGACAAGACAGTTTCAGATATCATAATGAAGATGTGGACGAACTTTGCTTGGTATTCGCACCCTACTAACTCAGGTGTCATTATTGACTGGGTCCCATTTGAGATTGAAAAACCCGGTTACCTAATTATCGACAGACAGAATTTCTCGATGAGTACTACAGATAATGTTAATTATAGAGCATTTGAGTTTTGGACGGACTTTTACCCTAAAGTTGTGGAAATTGGCACGAAGTGCTGCCGAGAAGTCTCTGAGGACTCTGGCACAAATTCAGTTATAACACGATGCATGATACACAGTCTTGTTACACTGTACTTAGTTTTAACAATTCTATGTTAGCATCCATTACTTCCGTAATCTAGTTTAGAATACAGATTTATTTTATGAACGAAATATGAGTTGACATTATTTTTGGAAAGTCTATAAGAAGTTGCTCGAAAAGAATCTGATAATGGTAGTTGTGAATAAAATTTGTGAATCGACTATGTTTTGTTTGACCTTGTGCTGTTTTAATGGAAATGGTAATTACCGAGACATGTAGATCCAATATCGTGTGACCTTCGAAGGTTGCGTGGGTCACGACTGACCTTCAGATAACAGCAATGGCCAAAAATTACTGGCCCTTTACAATCAGGCGCCGAAATCTTTGCGTGTTAGCAAAATAGTAAAAGTAATTGCTTTCCAGTGTTGTTATTGTTACTGAAGTAGGATCACTGTTTTGTCCTAGTGAATTTTATTGCAGACGAGTAAAATGTTATAAAGTGCAAGATGTCGCCTTCTGACGTCTTGGTTTCCATACAAAATCGACACTTCGTGACCGGAAGCTGGAACTTTGCATAGTTATTCTCTGAATAAAACTGAACTATTATGACCCTGTTCCCTGTCGCTCCGAGTTCCGACCCCCAGGGGAAGGGAGGAGAGAGGAAATTGAAAAATGCGGTTCTCCCGCGTTTCAATCAAAAAATTCTAGCTGGCCTAGTTTTAGTACTAAGTCGTGTTTGGTAGAGTTTTCTTATAAAATGAATTCGCGTCCTTTATTCGCCCCTGGGGCCGGCGCGATGTGAAACAGGGCCATAGTTCAGTTTTATCCAGCGAATAACTATGAAATGTTCCAGCTTCCGGTTACGAAGTATCGATCCTGAGGACTCGGACTAATACGGAAGATCTATGGTGTAAGGTGAACACCGGAAAATATTTAAGTATATATGTACTTAGGTACCGGAATTTTTATGTACACATCTTATTCGGGAAAATACGAGGAAAACGTGAGTTGGCTTGTGATTTCCAGGGCTTTATTTTTGTTTTCTCACTCTTTGCGCGTCAAACAGAAAAACGTGGATATCTTATAAAACTGAAGAGGAAAGTACATACAAGGGCTATATTTTAAATCTTTGCCGGAAAGTGACAACATCTTTGTATTTGTATAACGTATTCTTCAAAATCTTTCAATCATTCTCATATTTTGTAGTATTAAAAAATTACTATTGTCACCAATAAATAATCCTTGTGTACAAAACGCATCGAAATCTGAAATCTAAATATCGGATAAAGACAAGAAATAAATTTTATTTGTTTTCGTCTTTCATGGGACCTAATAAAATTGCAACGTTCGCCACAAAATCTAGATCCCCATATATCGGTATTCGCGCCACTATGTGATGTAAGATCTTCGTGCCATGCCATCATAACTTAAACAACACCGTTCGAACATAGCTATCGGCCGCACAGCAGTATACAATGGCAAATTTTACTGCATAGCATGACTTACACCAAATTATATGCTGCCAAAGTTTAAAGGTTGAAAGTAAATCGACCGAATGCCATATTATGACGTCATTCTGCTGATATAATTATCGATTAGAGATGAAGAATCCATTCGTTATTGTATTACTTTCAGTCAGCTTTCAGTACATGCTTTGAGGATCAGCTGGTGTATTGTATGTAATGGCTTCTACCTCTCGCGCGATACGTCCCGAGGCATGTACGTACTACAATGCGTTTGTCAGACTCCATTTCAGATTGTAATAGTCTGCAAAACGCAATGTAGACGTTGCTGGTATCTTCAGTTTAAGTTTCACATTTCGGTGGAAGTTTACTTTAGGTACCAATTTAGTTACTGTCTTGAGTACGCTCAAGCTACGATTAACGTGAACTCGACTCACTTTAGTTCAAGTAGATAAACTTAGGGCGCTTGATAAAGCAAGGAGCCAGCAACTCCATAATAATTTTGGTAGGTAACGATAAAGAGGTCTTTAAGTTTTGTTACGAACCTATTTGAAAACACCTTTATAAATAAAGATAACACACATAAACATAACGCGATGCCTTTTCCCAGACAGGGTGGCAGAGGAACAATTATGCCAACTTTGAGCCAGCTATTCAATACTCTACTGGCGTGACAGTGACACCCAAAAAACTACTAAGCTCTTTGGGGATAGTGCCTGCGATTTGGGAGGCGACACGAACTATACTTTTTTTGCAATATCCCACTGCTGGGCAAAGGCCTCTCTCCCCCTCTTCCACTCCATTCGATCCTGAGCGGTCTCCTTCCACTCTTTATCCCATAGACCCAACTCATCACTCCATCTCTTCCTGGGTCGGCCACGCTTTCTCTTTGCATTTACTGGGAGCCAGTCTGTGCTTCTCTTAGCCCAACGATTTGGCAACATTCGAACTATACTAACTAAACTTATTAAAATGGTGTGTTTGAAAATGGAATCTGTGGCAACCGCGCAAGAGTTGTCGGATTTAAAGGTTGTCAGTATAGTGCCTTTACTTTAGTTCCTCTAGTTCAGTGGTTTTGACACCTCCCAAATAGCCCCCACTGTCACATTGGCAAGGGTAGCAGTGGAGAAATCAAATGACCCCTATTGGTTTACCATCTACTATTAAATCGCCACCATAAACTGCTGCGACTACGTACGTACATGTCAAATAAGAATATCGTACAAAGAGCTGAGTCCGAGCCTTTTCAGTAGTAACGTACGTAAGGTCAATCAAGTGTTTCAGCTGACGATAGACACTTGGAAGGGATGAAGCAGAACGACAGTAGATTGGAGTAAGTATCAGCAACAACAGAATAAAACGAACGAACGATGTTTACATGGCCGGTAAAACCAAACACAAGGATTTCATTGATCTGAGAAAGGTAGCACTGGCAGGACCGCCTGAAAAAAAAACTTTGCCGCTCGTTAGTTTTGGGCACGACATAGTGCCACGTGAAACATTTTAACAAATATTCGTTTGCAAAACTTGTTCTCTCTGAATTATATAATAATTTTCGGTTTCATAAAAATAAAGCCTTTAAAAAGTGGCTGAGCAATGTGACCAGAAAATCCAACAGACGGATGATGCTGCTCATATAATGGAACAGGCGTTGTAAGTATTATTATTATTTATTTTGTTTAATAGACATCAATAAAATACAAGCAACTTAATACTAAAGTCCCACAAAACTGTCTATGCACAGTTTGTCTGTGGGATCTGAGTCTCGGTTAGTACAGTAGGTATTATAATAATCTTATGCTAAATTTATATAAACTTAAGGGTAATGAGGTATAGCGCGTGGGATCTATTGGTTCCCTTTCGCCGTTCATTAGGCTTTCCAACGACCTATTGGCACGCGATGACACGGGAACTATCGCTTGATGAACGGTTCGTTGCCTTAGGTTGCGAAGAACTAGCGCCCCCCTGTCAAGGTCACTCAAGTGCCAAAAGATCGTTGGCAGGCTTGTAGTGCCATTCGTTTCAGGGATTAGGGACGTCACATTATTCTGAACAATTTTTACTATGAAACTGATATGGGACGGAAGCGGCGGAAGGTAGCGTCGTAATGGCAAACCTCGAAGCGAACGGATTAGTCTATGCAAATGCAAACGATTTGTAAAAGGTAAGATTATGTTTTATCTAGGTATGCTGGAAGAGATCTCTTATTAGAGATAAGCTCGCCTTTGTACATGTTTTTTTCTTTATTAGGTGTCTGTATTCTGTTTTTGTGCAATAAAGTATAAAGTATGTAAGTATGTATCGTCATACGTTAATTGTTTCTTAATTTTTTTAAGTGTAGATCTCTGCGTACCTCTGTTCCTGGAAAAAGGTGTGAGCGTATGCATGTATGTTTTTATTTGATTTCATTAATCGACTATGATTTACGTGACGTGACGTGCGTAAATGAAGTAAAATAAGTATAAAGATTTAAGTTACATGACATACCGATTATGGTCGATACTGATCCTCTCTCTTCTGAGATAAACGGTAACACTTCGCCATAGGCATATTTGGCTCACATAGTTCTAAATGGTCTGTAATGGCTTCGCTTCAAGTCTTTGCATCGATCTACCAAACATCCTGGGGCCTGATGCTGCTCTGAGAAACGCACTTATATTGGATCGCAATTGGATCGTATATGCTTTGCTTGCAATCTATTTACGATCTAATTGCGATTCTTTAGGAGCATACCAAATGACGCCATTTTGGGTGTTTACGATGCGATAGCGATCCAATATAAGTGCGTTTCTCAGAGCAGCATCAGGCCCCTGTAAGAATTGCATTTGTAGGCAATTTTCTTCGACAATGTTGCAGAGAGATCGTCAATCCGTTTCCCATACGGGATGGCAGAGGCACAACTGGAAGGTTATGCATAGTTGATCCGAACGCCATTTTCACTTATTATGGAATAATAAGAAACGCGTTTTTGTTGATAGATAGATAATAAGAGGATATATTCGCAAAAACTATTTTTTTCATCCAATGAACCCTTCAACGTGGCCAGACGTGGGCGAAGTCGCGGGTAAAAGCTAGCAGGGAATAAGCTTCCACTTTTACTAAATTATTGTCATACAAAAAAAACTTCGAAGAATTATTTACTTAGAAGATATAGCAGACATTGCACTTGGAGTCGTAGTCAATTTGATTATTTTGAAATGAATTTACTGGTCCAAAGCGACACTTTCTGTCGCTTGGAACATTATACATATGCGAAAAATTGGTTTCATTTGAATATCAACTCGTACTATTAATAAATAAACAGTCCAAGCGACTAACAATTCCCGCATAGATTCTAACGTCGTATTTACCTAGTTTTGACATGGGCGCTTAGATAGTTTTTAAATGCCTTTGGAACGGTTTTGCGTTTTGAAAAATGCTGTTGTCCGTTATTAGAAGGCGCTTGGACTCGCATACATTTAGAAGAGGAAAAATAGCTTTGATATTTTTTCTGTGGTTAAATTATGACCCAGTGACCCCAAAACTGCAAAAAACTCAAAAAAAAATCGGTTAAGTGCGGGTCGGTATCGCACACGAAGGGTACCGTACCATCGTACAACAAATCAAAAGCACTCAAAACAATAAAAAAATAAACAAAAAGAAAATTTAAAAAGTTTATGCCTTCACGAGATTTGAACCGACGACCCCCGGATTGAGAGTCTACATCATACCGGCTGAGCTACCACAACCATGTGGGTTGACGCGAAATATGCTATCATATTTAAATGTGTAGTACATGTGTCTATGACATGGTTGCTATGACAATAAATAAACAGTTTCAGTCAAGATCTCCATTTTGAAATGCGTAAGTGTATCTAAACACGTCTCTTGTATCGGGGCCCCCTTTAATTTGCAATATCTCTCGTATTTCAGTATTTGTGGTTGGTGCGGCAACAGATATACACATTCTGTGAAAATTTCAGCTTTCTAGCTATTACGGTTCGTGCAGACGGACCCGGTGACAGACAGGACGGACGGACGGACGGACGGACAGACGGACAGCGAAGTCTCAGTAATAGGGTCCCGTTTGGCACCCTTCGGGTACGGTACCCTAAAAACTAATCTTGTCGCTTGGATCAACTATGCATAACTTACTTGGATTTTCAAAACCCTGAGGCATGTAGCTCCTGTTAGTCTTCTGACTAGAATATATGTTACTCTAGCTCAATCTATTATTACATATTGCATTCCAATATGGGGCGGTGCATTTAAGACGAAATTTATAGATATAGAAAGATCCCAAAGACATTTAATAAAAGTAATGTTCTTTAAACCATATAGATTCCCGACTGATAAATTATATAAAATGAGTAACCTACTAACAGTGAGAAAATTGTATATTCTGTCAACCATTTTGCGATTACACAAAAGGCTAAGTTATGATACCGCTATGTTAGAAAGAAGAAGGCACCATACAGTTGCGCCTGTCCGTCGAAACTTTACCACTTTTGCTAAGAAGCAGTATAGTAATCAATCAGCACATCTATATAATCAACTTAATAAACTGTTATGCACATACACAAAGACCTTTTATGAAACAAAAAAAATAATTACTACATGGATTAAAACAATAAACTATGAAGAAACAGAAAAGCTGTTGGACTATACGAACTAATCTTCTATTCTACATGCAGATTTTACTCATAGGTACCTTTACACACATACACACACACACACACACACACACACCCTCTCCCTCACACACACACACACACACACACACATACACCCTTACACACCCTCACACACACACCCACACACATAATATGTACTTAATTAAGTTTATTTCTGAAACTGAAACTGCATATGTATACTTTGTTATGGAGAGCGAGACCTCCTGGCACAGGTATTTTATACTTAATAGGAGGTCTTTACCTTGTATTAGTTATAAGTAAAAAGTTTTTGAAATAAACAATTTTTAATTTTTAATTTTAATTTTAATTTTAATAACTAACTACATCCAACTGTGCCCCTTGTTGCAAGGGTTGTGGATAAATCCCTTCCTTGCCCTTCTTAGCTCCATCCCTAAGCCCACAACTGGCGGTAGTATACAAAAATATTAATATTATATTGACGTTGACTAAGTAATATGTATGATTTTATGGTCAATAAAAATTTTGAACTGAACTTGAACTGAACTGATCCAACGCTATCCGGAGTGCTGAGGATCGTCCGTTGTGGGCCCGGCTGTTTGTACTTTAATCTGAGACGAACCTACAATTTCCCAAACACCTTTTGGAATACCTGCCAAAATGCCAGCTCTATTCGGAACCTAACAAATCTGACGTCTTGAATAAATTACTCGACCGTTCATAAAATCCTGAGGTAATGTTGTAGTCGTTATATGTGGATATTGTTTATGTTATACTCATGCAAAACCCGCTTGACCACTCGGGGTTTTCCTTCTTAGTTTTTGTTTAGGCATTCAATGCTGTACCAGACCAGTCTTGTATCAGTCCTCAAGAATATTCGTTGTCTGACAACCCTTTGGCCATGTGTTCTTAGACTGTTGCGGAGTTATTAAAGTTTAATTAACTGTGCAGTAAAAATTGTGTTTATCGGTAAGTATCTTAACTTTTATCTGGGCAATTTGTACAGGAATAGGAAGTTATAATTAAATTGCATTCGAATCTAAATATATTCCCACGTCAATAACAATAACATTGAAATAAAGAATGAACTTTGTTTTAGCAGTGCAAGGACGTTTTAGCTACAGACTTAATTGTAGCTGTGGCATACCGTACATCACATCACATTATTACATAGTTGCCCAGTGCAAAACTTTAGAACAATGTAGCAACATTTGGATCCTATAGGTCACTGTCAGCTTAGTGCCCTATTATACTTAGATGCTAATGATCGGACACACCCCCTGCTCTGAAAATTTGTCAGTCTTCCCCTTAGCAGATCCGTCATTTGTATAGATGTGCCGAGCCCCAATTTTTGTGTGGGGCAATATTGCCGCAATGTTGCCGGCATCTATACATTTGTCGCTCTTGCTTGAGATCTCAAAGCTGAGAATGCGTGCGTGAGCTTCAAACTGAGGTTCGAAGGAGAAATGCGACAGTAGCTGGAAAAATAGCTCATCTGGTAGAAAGATAAATATGCAAAGAATTCGACGTTATATTTCGCTAGCGTTTTATAATAGTATTATATGTATCCCCTGCTTTTACATTTGAAAGCATTGCATTCAGGTTGGTAAGTTTTAAAACTTTGTTTACAAAAAACTACAAACAATTTGACAGTTCCCGTGTCATGCTAAATACTAAGGCACAATCGCGAATGCGCCACCTAGCGTGAGGAATTGACAGTTTTCCACCCTATTAGAAAGGGGCATTTTAGAAGTACCGGTAACCGGCGAGCTTGTATGAAGAGACTTATGAATATTCAGGAAGCGATAGTTGTAGGCCAGGAACGTAGCAAGTGGAGGTCTTTAGTGTCTGCCTACCCTCTTTCGGGAAAAAGGCGTGAGCATATGTACAGTTCTCCCAAATTAATAATGCGCACGGAAGTCTTACTTCGAACATTCGACGAAAGTTATATCTATCTATACAGGGTTATTTTTGGTAGTCACGCTGTTTGACTAACGCTGATTATGAAAAACACAAAAATCATTATAGGTCTGCCTATAATATTTGAAGAGTTCCCTCGATTTCTCCAGGATCCCATCATCAGATCCTGACCTGGTGTCAATGGGACCAATGGGAAGGTAAACCCTTTCAAACAAAAAAATAATTTTCCAAATCGGTCCATCCGTCTAGGCGCTATCGGGGCACATACATAAAAAAAACATCCGGACGAATTGTAAACCTCCTCCTTTGGGAAGTCGGTTAAAAATACCTACGTATCGAAAAAGTATTAGAATCGAAATCTAACCCCCCTATTAAAAAGTTATATAGTTGTCTATTTCTGTCCCGTTCAGCTGCTCGGAATAACTTTTCAATTTCATTTAATCTGAACTCGAACAGTTTTTCGCGCTGTCATTCCTGCTTGAGGCTCTGATGGCGGCGAAGAAATCGAATCAGGTTTATTTTAAATAATTTCCTTGTTTACATTAAATCGGTAGGCACTGATAACATTTTCCTCTTAGATTTCCCATTCCTTATCAACCTATCGACCTTAGCTCATATAGCTACCACGATGCGACGTCAGCAGACATTGATAACATGCAAGTTTAGGTTCAACTCAGTAGATAAGATAAATACAACAACACAAACAGGACCAATTAGACTTTTAAATTATCTGAATAAACAAAAGTATGAAGTGACAAATTATTAAAATTCCGAAGACGTCAAAAAAATATACTTATCCAATATTTTATGAAGCCCTAACCGAAATAAATTAACTTCCTAAAACTTACGATTTAAACCTTTTTGATTTTTGTAATCGGCTTTGTTTATAAAATTTTAATGATAGCCTAATTGGATCCAGTAACTAACCGCTCAAGAGTCATTGAAATATAAAAAATAATTAATAATTAATTACGAAGGTAAAAATTATTTGAACTCCCTAATCCTAATTCATAAAATTTTAACTCAATAAAATTTATAAGTAGGTTACTTAGGTACTTGTCCCCGAGGAAGTGGTCTCTATATTTTATTCAGTCTCTCGAAGTCAAACAGCTTTTCATCAACTAAAAGAGAAAATCTTGGAAACGTACTTATTTATTTAGACGATACTTAAAGAAATTAATGAAATAACGACTCAGGTTCAAAATGCAACTAGATTGGTATGTTAGGTAGGTGAAAATAGTAAAGTCAAGATAGGTTCTACATAATAAAAGAAATTATAAACAAACTTGTCAGGCGTAGGTAGGCGGACACATCTCTAGGCGCTCTCAACCTACCCTGAAGAAATTAAAACCTCGATTTTTAGGGAACTGCAAGTGCAGTGATTATTTTCGAATTTGGTTGTGTTGCTTCCGTTTGTGCTCACATTGCCGCATGCCGCCTTGGCTTTACTGCAGTTCTTTTAGACAAACACCATCGTATCTTACACATCGTAATCGTGTAACCACTTATTTTTCAGAACATGGCCGTCGGTCACACCTTTTGCGTGCTGATAATGGTGTCTACAGCCTGGGGTCAACGGCCTGGGTTCGCGGGTAGCAGGCCTATAGGGTTCCCTGAGTTATACGACAGGACGACAGAGGCCAATGACCTGGGCAATCGGTGAGTTCGAGAGATACATTTTGTAAATATTTAGTACCTGAAGTACTTTAGAAAGGAATTCAAACGAAATGGAATAACATTTATAATATACAGGCACGTATTACTGCTTCTAGCCTCATGCTGGGACATCCTGTATCATTCGTGGAACCACAAACCAGAAACAGCGAAGCCACACACATTTAAAGATCAAAGACCCGATTTCATTCCTAGCCGGGGTTCGAATCCAAGGCCCTTTTCCTTGGAAGCCACGATTTGCAGCGCCAGTTGCATCGATACAAGTCTGTGGCCAGTCGTTAAATATATCAAAACCAGACCTTTCTATAGCCCTGATACCTATATGTTACGTAGCATCTCTCTCACCACGAGTAGATGTGTCGGTAATGCAAAACTATAGGGTTTCAGTTATGCCTTTAGAATGAACTATTGAGGAAACCACTTTAGATGAAATGAGGCGTACCTATTTAGGTCTGGCGTAGGTAACCCAGATTGAGTCTGAACCGCGAAAAGGTTAGCGGTGTGAATCACCCTTAGACGTTTAGAAGCGGATAGGTATCTACCTTTGTGTATAATATTCCTTGCTTTGTGGGTATTGTATCCATTCAACGATCAATTACATATTCTAGTAATCGCGTAGGTACTGTGCGCTTCATCTATTCTTCCGGGTAGGATGGTAATTCCACATTCTTAAATAATAGATAACTCGACGAGGAAAACAGTCTTAAAACCAATCCAATAAGTTGATTATTTTATATCTGATCTGACCAATAAACGTAAAATGTTAGGTATAAAAGGTTGATTTTATACAAGAAATCTGATGATTATATTTCCTACCTAAGTTTTCCCCTTGAATCGATCAGTGTTTTTGTAGTATTTAGATTAGGTAGGCAGCGACATCGAGTAAAACGAAAACCTGCACCAGCAAAACAGGTTCGAATCCCGTTTCTGAATAACATTTCATTTGGATTTGTTCCATTTGCAATTTGAGATCTTGTTTATTCCAGTTTCGGAGAAGCAAACGACACGAATTCAGTCAAACTACCTGTCGAGGCGAATGGAGACAAACGTCTTGTTGAATACCTGCTGACACTACCCGAAGACAAACAACCATTCTGGCTACTCAACTGGCAAGCCCTAGAGGAACAACGGAAGAACCCACAGACCTTCGACCAACGCCCTAATCAGTTCATACAACCTGTGAGATTAGATTCCATAAGAACAACTGCGAAACCGAGTGGCCAACCTAGCTCCAATCAAGGAGCCATAAGTGGTGGAGCTATCTCTAGTGGCCCTGTTACCGTCTCTAGTATTCCAATTACTAATACTGTTACTAATAAACCAATTAGTAATATCACTCCTGCAGTCAAACCTAGCAATGGTGCTGCAAGTCCAAACCCGAATGGCTCCCAAAATTCAAATAATAACATTGTTTACACGTTCACTTCTGGTCCTAAAGTCACGTTTACTGGAACTTTTCCACCAAGATTCGGAGGTGAGGTCGAGAGTACTGCTAACAAGAAACCTGGAGCCAAGAATCCTAATTCCAATACTGGAAGTTTCAATTCCACTTTCCAAACTTCAAACTTCCAAGCGAACGGTCCACTTCCGATGCAAAATATAAACGGAGCACCTTTAAACGGAAACTTCCAGTCGAACTTCCAGTCTTCAAGTTTACAAAACAGCGGCGTCATGTCGAATACAACATCTGGCACGCAAATGATAGCACCTGGAGTTACAGCACATACTACTAACTACTCCACTAGTTGGTTCAACTCATACGCTTTCGCGAATTCGTACAACTACTCGACGAAATACGGGAGCAATGGCCAACCAATTACAACTGTAGTATCCTCAAATGGTCAACCAATTCCTGTATCAAACTCAAATGCTCAACCGATTCCATTGCCGCAGTTCCCACAATTCGGTAGCAACGGTCAACCAATAACAAATGTCGAATCTTCGAATGGTCAGCCATTTCCAGTGCCTTCTTCGAATAATGGCCGACCTAATCCTTTAGCTATCCCTTCCAACAATGTTCAACAAACGCCAGTGGTAATAACACACAAAGTGGTTTTAGAATCTGAAGCTAATATGCCAGCTAGACGCCCAACAGGGAATAGCAACTCTGGTTTCGCAGCTGTAGCTGCTGGAGCTAAAAGGACTCTACACCAAATACCTGGATTCAGCGCTGTCGCATCAGTGAGTAACGGTCCGGGACCAAACCCAGTATTGCAGATTCCTATTATCGGACAGTTAGCCAAGCGACATCAGCAACGAAAACAGGAGACAGAAAGCTATGAAGACACGAATGGGGATTATGATTATGTTTTGACGATAACAGAGTAGGCTTTTTTCTGTGAATTGTGACTGATTAGATTCTTAGCGTATATCAAATAGGTGAAACTCATATTTTATTATACTCTTAGTTTAGTCATGGTACCTATTGTTATGTGAACTTGTTGATTAGGGTAAAGGTGGCAAAGTCTTTTACAGTCTATTCAGCCAGTAAATTTAATAATATTATTGATATGTATATACAATTAACTTACTACTAAAAAACAATTAAATTAAATAAAAAATATCCTTAAGGTCACCGCCGCCGTCGAGTGGCAGGGTGCCCAACATGCTGGCACCATTACCTCGCTGTATCGCTATGCTAATTCGCTGAGCGAGGTAGGTGAGAATCACCTGACGCTTTGACGAGTCTCTTTGCAACCTCCTTAAAGACTCGCCGAGCGTCGGTCTCCCACGGCCCGAGGGTCTCTACGCCAAACGGCACAAATATGTAGCCCTCCCCAAGGGCGGCATATTTGCGCCGTTTCAAACCCTCTGCAAAGTCCGCCGCGGCACCGGCCTTGGAAGAAGTCGCTGGTAAATGGGATGGCGCTAGTGTGTCAACTTTTGAGAGCTTATATATTTTTTACATCTGCAAAGAAAGCAATACGTAACTGTCAAAAGGAATGTTGCAAAGTTGCAAACATACCTTGCCACGATAAAAATACCCATATAATAAAAATAAAATAGCTGGGTACCTACCTACTGTATTAGTTAGTTACGTGTCAATAGTAAGTAGCACCAAATCAAATAGGATTATTTGAATAATAAACGATTTAGAAAGTAATAAAACACATATATTGACTTTTTAAATAAATAAACCTTAGAAATAGGTACCAAGCGTATCCTTACACCTAAATCCTAATAGTAATTGACATAAATAAAATAAAACTAGAAAAATGCAATCATAAAAACTAGACATTACATGACTCAATATTCGATTCTCGAAAAATGAAATCTACAAAACATAATCTCAGTTCACAACTGCTTGTTTCATCTCATTGATTCGTGTAAAATACTGCGATATTTCAACTTAGTTCTAGAAGCTGTTTTGTATCACTTATCAGTTTATCATTAGGTATCAGTTGAAAGCTGCAATTACACATGTATGGTTTGATTGGTGCTTCGTTAGGTAATCATTTCGGATTGGGTGGATGACTGAAGCTTAGATACAAATATTTTAATACATTTTTTATTACAGTCCATAAAATTAGCAGTATCTATGACAGCAACAGAGTTACAGGTCACCTGGCCCTGGCGGGGTCTGTAATAGAGGCTTTCAGACAATTTTAATTCAGTACTTAAACATTTTCTTAACAAACTAGGATTTTTTCCATTGTTTAATCAAATAAGTCCACGCTGTTTCCGTTTCTTAGTACCTTTTCGTGTGACTTATTTAGTTTTAAGTTACGTTTCAACACAATAAAAGCAACTTGAATATGCATTTACACAAACACAGCCCTTACATTGAATGTCTACCTAATCAATTCCTAATTTAGTTCTTTTTTTAAGTTTAGTTTTGAGGGTATGAAAATAGACAGTTTTTGATGATTGGCCTGTTTCACAATGTATCGATAAGCTCTATGTCTATGTGTGACCCATACTCTATCGTGATTTTGCGTACACTATTTAGGGCGGCTTACAGAAACAGCTTAAATCTAGATTTAGCGACATAAATCGATTTAGCTTCAGTCAAATGTATGAAATATGTCAAAGTTAAATCGGTTTAAGACGCTAAATCTAGATTTAGGCAACTCTGCAAGCCGCCCTTGTAATTTATCTGTCACATAGGGTTTATTCAGACAAATTGAAAAGGCCCTAAGAAATAAAACATTTAAAGGGAATACAGGAGAAAGTAAGAGTGGCATTATAGTAGGGAAATAGTAAATTAATAAAATTAATATTGTAAGTAAGTAATACATCCCTATCGAAATTATCATTGCATTGAATCTTTGATATTTCATTAGAACTAGGCAGGAACGACAATAACTATTGACAAAATAGTAATGAATTAATTAAAAATATGGAAATAGGTATTCAGTCGAAATCTAATGGAATTTAATTACTAAATCAACACATCTAGTAACAACAAACCCATTTGTTCAAGAATACAAAATTTTCTCATCATCAGATCACTTCAAAGTAATAAAATACTTCTGATTTTGGTTCAATATTAAACATCTGTAGAAAACTACATTCCACAACACAACACATTATTAAATAATACATAAGTACAAAATTAATCACATACTTATCTAAATTACTTATATAAAACAAAATAAAAAGAACTTATCTAGATCCAAGTCTAGAACTTTCGTAAAATTAGTCGAATAAACGACCAAATAGAAACAAATGTAAAATCCATTCTCTCAATGGGTGTACTTAACTTGGTTACGATATAAGGCTAGTCATAAACATAATGCGGACTGTAGTGTGAGTTTTACTACTATAACCAGCTATTAATAAATAAGGAAGGTGGTTTGTAACCACAGATCCACTAGTGTAGCTGTACAGCTTGTACAAGGCACTGTTATTGGCAAACTAGCAAATTACACAGACCATACGAAGTTCGTCCTTTTAAAACGGTGTACTTGGTCACATTTACATCTTTAGGAAATAGTTAAAACCTTCATTTTTTCTCTGAGTACCATGAAATACAGCATGGTGATGTCGTAATGAAATGTTGTCTTTTTACGCACTCTTATACAAAATACAAATGCTGTAACATACGATTCTGATATAATTGTCAAGCTATTTCGTAACTAATGCTGCAACTTTAGACATATTCCTAGATTTATTTGGCTACCTTCGTTTCTGTAGATACCATTTTGACGAAATTCGGAGAACTATCTTTGTTTCCGAAACTACATTTCATTTGCATTACCGAGCTATGATAGGTATTAGACTTGCGGCTAAAGCGATGGTCAAGGGTTTGAAGATGGTGGCAGCACTGGCTTTCGTAGCCGATGGTACCAACACGCTCTTATAGTGGCAGGATTTCTCAGCTGCCTCGTTACTCGTCAGCTCTACGTATGTCGCGAAGTTCTGGATTTCGATCGGCTGGAAAAGAATGGATGAATGAAAAGTTTAAAATATAATCCGACCGAGCTACATAAGTATGCACCTCGCTGGAATGCGGCGCCGTCGACGCGAGGTGCAAACTTAGCTCGGTCGGGTTGTCTAAGGCATAAAGTATTTATTCAAAGTTGTTGAAACTGAAACAATGGATTTTTAAGACCCCACACCATCCTATCCTGCATCGTTGCATACAGTGCAGTTACGAATTCAAATATTAATTCCCTAAAACCTCTCTGTAAAGTCGGCTATAACTGGAAAGGCCAATCGCAATTGCAGCCAGTTCAGTTCAGTTCAGTTCAAAATTTTTATTGACCATAAAATCATACATATTACTTAGTCAACGTCAATATAATATTAATATTTTTGTATACTACCGCCCGTTCGGAAGTTGTGGGCTTAGGGATGGAGCAAAGAAGGGCAAGAAACCTCCCCCGTACCTCTTTTAAAATATCAGAGCCTTAAAAATACAATGTTATGTATTTCTACTTAAGTCTAAGGAAATACACCGAGGAGAGACGTACTGACTCAGTCCATCGCCCCTCTTTGGATTTCTGTGCGCTGAGATGGTAAAGACCATGCAGTTTTGTCATCTAAATATTCTTTTACACTGTAATATGACTTCTTCAATAGGCCGTTTTTGACATAGTTTTTGAACCTCCTTTCTGGTAGGTCCGTTGCTTCATTAGGTATTTTATTATAAAAACTAACACATACTCCCATAAAAGAGTGAGCAACCTTACTGAGTCTGAACGCGGGCATAGCAATCTTATTTCTATTTCTAGTGCTAATACTATGATTATGACCTAAAGTCTTAAATAAACCTATGTTTTTTCTGGTATACATGATATTTTCATAAATGTATTGACAGGTAACAGTAGGCCTCATAACGTAACTGCTTTTCCATTTATCATTATTCTAAAACCGAAGTAGGACTTGTTTATTATCCGAATAAAATAAAACAAACTTACTGCGCCCAAGGTGTCGTCGCGTTTCTTACAGAAGGTCATATGCGGCCCCCTGTACAGTGTCTTCTCGATTTGTTCGGTTAGCAGCGACTCGGACCACGGCATTTCGTTCAGGTGAGCAATGAACGACTTGTTGCGGAACTCGGGCGGCTCCCGGATTACTAGCTCCTCTGTGGGTGGAATGAAAAACAGCTATGATGATTATTTTGATCACAGGGTTATCTTTCAACACCAAGATTAAGGTCCATTTGCAACAAAAATACTAATTATGATTAGCGCGTTAATCACAATTAAGTTTGACATATTTCATACATTTTGAAAACTGCTATAAGTATAGAATTTGGACGCTAATCGTAATTAAACTTTTGGGAAAATGGCCCTAACAGTCATATGACTTTGTTTGACATTTTAAGTACCTGAGAAATGTCAAATACCTCAGATAAACGGACGGAGAAACTTTGTCTGAAGCTTAAAGGATCGCCTAAGTATGTTTTTTTCCCAAAATAGTAGATCTAAAACTATCTAGATTGATTACACGCACTGATCCATCAGCGTATGGAGTATGACGTATCTTACTCCCCTCGGTGGGGACATAACAGCAACATCTGGCCGGGACGGGTATCGGATGGGTGACCGTTTCAATGTGGCATTTGTTTCGGTGGCTTTCGTGTTTCGAATGACAAATAACAGGAAACTTGACAGATATCAATCTTAGCCTGTTAGTGAGGGGATATTGCTCATAAAATCGATTAATCAAAAGGATCGATACACCCTTTAAATATTTGGGAATCGGGAATAATTTTACAAGATGTGCAAAGAGACATTAGAATAGACAATATAGTTGAGTGAGAATGAACTAATTATATCCCTAAGTGCGGATAGCAGTGATGACGACGACAACTGTTCTGTTTGTTCAACTGAATAAGCAATTTCGATTCTTTCCGATTGTTTTGGTACCATCCCTAGTGTTTAAAAAGTGGATTTTATGAAGTTTTAGGTTAGCTGTCAAGTTTCTTTTAAGGATAGAGTATACTCGGTGGTAGTAATAGCACAGATTACTAAATAGTTACTACGTAACAGATACTTCACTCAGTAGGAAATTTCCAATACCTACTGCTATAATAGCCTACTCCGTCGCGTCAGCAACCGCTGCATGCTAAAATGTGCCTAAATGCTCAAGCGTACAGTTGTGATCGCCTCGCACCGCGCGATCTCACACTATCGCAGGGCTGCCTCGCATCGCAGATACTCATACGATACGAACACAGTTCAAAACGTGCGTGCGCTTGGCTTGCGACAACCATACTGACTTGATCAGCGCCGGGCCATAGCCGGGCGCCCGAGAGCTCGGGCGGGCGGTAGGTAATTATAGCGCGCGAGTACATTCAGTGACGGAGGCCTGGTAATAGTCGTGACGCTGTGTCACCAGAGGCCCTAATAGCTTGATAACTTCTGACACTCGGTTTGGCCACTAGCCCGAGCACACACCAACCCGCTCTGAGCCGGCATGGTGGAGTATGGCTCAATCTTACTCGTCTCCCGTGCTGTGTCCCTCGGTGGGGACATTAATGTACTTTTACTTAATTATCACAAGTTAACTCGACCCGGGATATCAACAAAAAAATAATGATGGGTACTATCATTCCCCAAAATATGGTCAGCTAATTAAATGTCACATTGTGTTTATTTATGTACATAATAGTAAGTGGGTAATCTATTATTTTAATCTAGTCTACCTTATTCAATTATCCTCTCCATGCTAGGTTTGCTGGAAGAGATCTGTTATTAGAGATAAGCTCGCCTTTGTACATGTTTTTAGGGTTCCGTACCCGAAGGGTGCCAAACGGGACCCTATTACTGAGACTTCGCTGTCGGTCCGTCCGTCTGTCTGTCAGTCACCAGGCTGTATCTCATGAACCGTGGTAGCTAGACAGTTAAAATTTTCACAGATGATGTATTTCTGTTGCCGCTACAACAACAAATACTAAAAAAAAAATATTAAGAGGGGCACCCATACAACTAACGTGATTTTTTTGCGGTTTTTTATAGATAATGGTACGGAACCCTTCGTGCGCGAGTCCGACTCGCACTTGGCCGGTTTTTTTCAAGTAAGTAGTATGTACTTACTCAGTAGGCCCACGCCCTGGTCATCACCCTGCATTGCCGTCTCTTCCGCGCTCTGCTGTTTCAGCTCATACTCCAACTGTGGCGGAAGGTTGTCCAGGTTTCTGAGGAAAAAAACACACCAATGTTTATATACAAGCACGATTTCTTCTGGCCCCACACTAGGTTATACAGGGTGTAACAGAAAGGTGTAGTCATATTTTAGGGGGTTGTTAGGGACATTATTCTGAGAAACTTTCACTACGAAACCGATTTGAACAGAGCAACTTTAATTTTCACTTCTCTATACAAATCAGATGACCGCCCGTACCAAATCATATGGAGCAATCAAAGTTGCTCTGATCAAATCGGTTTCATAGTAAAAGTTGCTCAGAATGGCCTCCCTAACAATATGACTACACCCTTCTATTACACCCTGTATTAATCTGGGTTGAGTCGTTGGTTGGCCTCACACGTTTTAGCATCCAGCCCCCCTAGGCAAGATGCAAAACGCTATTAGCGTTCGCACGAAACTCTAAGAATAGTATACCTAATAATAGATACCACCATCCACGATGACGCGTGACGTAGCTATTTGCATCTTTCTCTTTCAGCAGAGAAAGCCCCGATGTAAGAGAAAGATGCAAATTGCTACGTCACGCGTCTTCGTGGATGGCGGCCCCTATAAGCGATTTGAAAATTACTCACGCTACGCTAGCGTCACCAAATGTCAAATCACATACATTTTGAGTTTTCGTTAATATTCGTTTTCTTATTAACTTTGTCTAGGCGTGCAGTTCGTAGCATGAAAAGCGCTAAACTCCAAGAGCTGGAGCATGAACATTAGGGACACCATTGATGAAATTGTGAAAGTTCCCATCGATCTAATAAATAAGCGCGAATTTTTTTATTTATTGCAAAACGAAATGTTTTATTCAAGGTCAAAGTTTGAAAAAGTGGTTTTTTTTTGCACACTGGGATCGATGGGTGCTTTTCACAATTTCATTATAATGGTGTCTCTAACGCTAATGCAAATTTTCAAGCTTGCTGGGAATTTATGCAAGGACACCCCTATTTACAAGCTAAACTAATTGAGCGGACTATATGTTGACAGCAGAGATCTTTGAACGATCAATGAATTGTAATGTAAATAGCGGAATAAAGGCAGAAACTAGTCCTTTTAGGCCATTAAAGGTCTCCAAATTAGTTCATAAGTTCTCGAGTATAAATAAAAGAAAGACTCACCCAGAAGACAAGAATAGGTTTTCCACATGCACCATACTGATGCCGTAGAACTCTTTTACGCCGAAGGTCTCAAAGAACTCCTTGACTGGAGTCATGGAGTAGCATCCTGCCAACTCGGTCCGTGGGTAGTACAAGACGAAGGACAGGCACATCTCCTGGAATGAAGAAATATTGAAATGAGAACAATTTTTTGGAGAGACCGACCGAAGTTTCGGCCTTAAAGAGGTTTCGGCTTTTCGGTTTCGACGAAAAGGTAATAAAAAAAAGTAAATGTAGCCCATTAATGTCCCCACCGAAAGGCACAGGCCTTTACCCGGATCCGAGTAAGATTGAGCCATACTCCACCACGCTGGCTCAATGCGGGTTAGTGGAGGGGTTCTACGACTACTACATACTACGAAGTAGTGATAGTAGCCGGGACCTACCAGCTTAACGTGCCATCCGAAACACGGAGAATTGATCACCTCATTGGTACATGGTCAGCACCGGGATTCGAACCTGCATCTCCTGCGTGAGAAGCAAGGTGAATGAAACCCACTAGACCACGGAGCACTTTAGAAAAGGTAATCCAGGGTTTGAAATCTCTTACCTGAATCGCAGAATATCCTCCCAATATGGGTTTGTTTCTCGAAGTGCTGTCGTAAGTGCATTCAGTGATCAGGGTGTCACCTCTGTGGAACTTTCTACCACCCGGCACGATCCTTGATTGCTGATAGCGTGCATCATATGCATTTTCCTGAAAACATAAACGTTTATTTCAAAACCTGTGGTGCTATCTGGTGAAGGACATAGAAACAAAAAATCGGATAGCAGCGACATCTAGGTAAGTATAGTAAAAGCCACTAAGTAGAAAGCCCGCAACGCTATCTAAAAGGTTCTGCTGGTACAAATCAACGCCATCTTCATCCACATGCTGGAACTAGTACCAGTTGGTGTTGAGTGTCCGACATTATGCCAACACATTACCTCTTTACGTGTCTCTTTCACCCTCGTATAGATGGAGTTATCATCGTACAACACACATTGTCGCATGGCTTGATAACATAATTGGAAATAAATGGTAAGAATACAAACCTCAGATATTCTTGGGAGCTCTGCGTTCCCTCGGACGTGCTTGAGTGAAATCTTCCTGGCTGTGCCGTGAGCGTGAAGAAGTACTGACACGATGTTGATGCCTTCATCCGGCATTGTCTGAAAGGTTAAATAAAACATTTAGCTTAAATTATTATTACTTACCTAGTTAGTTAGTAGTATCACAGATACTATAATATTATACTAATACAGATAGACCACCTAGAACAAAATATGACACCGGCGCACACTGGTACCAATATGAAAGAAACTGAGAATAGGGTCGAAAGTTGGAGGACTGCCCCCAAAATTTTTATATAGATAGTTCATTTGATTTCAAACAACATTTTCAATTACCATTTTTTGATAAAATAACTCCTTTGCACTTAAAAAAAATACTGAAGTTTTTTTTGTATGGAGAAAAATTGTTTTTTGATGTACATTTTCACAAAACCAAAAGTGTAAAGATGAGACCCCATACATATTGTAGAGGACATGTACCTCAATGTTTTCTCCAAAGTAACTATGTGCGTATCGGTGCGTCCACGGGAGCCAGAGGCCCCTAAAGGTTGTAACTTTGACATAGCTATATTGTTTAAATTTATTGCATTTATCTCTCAAAATTAAAGTTAAATAGAGTAAAAAGACTTATTATAATATTACAAATGGTCAAAGGCCATCAAAGATTACGAAATCGGACTTAAGTTATTTTTCTTTAATTCCTAAGTAAAAGGCATTTGCTATGCCTACTTGTATACTAAACTTTAATGGAAGTACATTTAGAATGCCCAAACACCTATTTTACACTAATTCCGCATGTACAGTCAGTGGATGAAACCTGCTATAACTATGACTCATGCGTACCTCACAGAGTTCCACGAATACCCTGCGTAACAACAAGGGTACTGTTGTTGTTGCGCAGAATAATTGTTCAATTACACGTGGTATTTTTTTAAATCAATTACTTTGAATTATGACTATGTTCCGTAAGTAAGTATGTATGAATTTAGTAAAATAAAACAGATAATATTTGTATTGAAGGTTTACTGTTTACAGTAAAATCCATATACTTAAATTAAAAATAAATATTTATAACAACTATATACAATCAATTTACATTTACAAACAAATATATAGGTACTCAAAATTTATTTAAATTTCTATACAGTGCTTATTAATTAACTTAATACTAATATAGTAAAAATTCAATATATTTACATTTATAAGACAAACACAAGGTTTTTTAAATATAAAATGATTATGAACTTAAAAGTACTATATTCATACATTTTCACACATAATATACAACAATAACTCAACTTAAGCTAGTGGGTCTGGAGGAGGACAGTTTTCTAAATCAATGAAGACCTCATCTTCCTCGAGCCCAAATGGTACATCCTGATCAAGGATTTCATCTGCAAGTAGACTTTCTGCCTCGGGAAACAGCTGAAGTTTTTGGGACCTCAGAAACTTCGGTTTTATGTGTGAAATGTAGGGATCCGAACTAATTAGGAAGTTATGAATGAGATCTTCGTTAGTTTGGATCCTTCCAGTCTTTCGAGAATGTCTCTCTCGAATGTTTCTGAAGTCCTTATATAGTAGACATGTGTGCAATTTCACTTTATTTAGTATTATGAGCTGTTTTGTTGTGAAATACTTTTCTTATCTTAATTTTAGACTGATGTGACATGATAGTTAATATAGGTATGCTTAATTTTTCCATTATTATTAATAAGCATTATAGAGCCTGTCTAAGATGTCTTATTTGTAAATGTAAATTAATGAATTTTTGCTAATGTAAATTATATGGATTGAATTGAAAAAAAAAGTAGACCTTCAGTTAAAATATTATCTGTTTTATTTTGCTAAATACATACATACTTACTTACTTACTTACGGAACATAGTCATAATTCAAAGTAATTGATTTAAAAAATACCACGTGCAATTGAACAATTATTCTGTGCAACAACAACAGTACCCTTGTTGTTACGCAGGGTATTCGTGGAACTCTGTGAGGTACGCATGAGTCATAGTTATAGCAGGTTTCATCCACTGACTGTACATGCGGAATTAGTGTAAAATAGGTGTGTGGGCATTCTAAAAGTACTTCCATTAAAGTTTAGTATACAAGTAGGCATAGCAAATGCCTTTTACTTAGGAATTAAAGAAAAATAACTTAAGTCCGATTTCGTAATCTTTGATGGCCTTTGACCATTTGTAATATTATAATAAGTCTTTTTACTCTATTTAACTTTAATTTTGAGAGATAAATGCAATAAATTTAAACAATATAGCTATGTCAAAGTTACAACCTTTAGGGGCCTCTGGCTCCCGTGGACGCACCGATACGCACATAGGTACTTTGGAGAAAACATCGAGGTACATGTCCTCTACAATATGTATGGGGTCTCATCTTTACACTTTTGGTTTTGTGAAAATGTACATCAAAAAACAATTTTTCTCCATACAAAAAAAACTTCAGTATTTTTTTTAAGTGCAAAGGAGTTATTTTATCAAAAAATGGTATTTGAAAATGTTGTTTGAAATCAAATGAACTATCTATATAAAAATTTTGGGGGCAGTCCTCCAACTTTCGACCCTATTCTCAGTTTCTTTCATATTGGTACCAGTGTGCGGCGTAAACTGAGATGCTACGGAAGCTTCTTTAGTTCGAGGCCATTATCGCTTGGTGCAGCACCATCTAAAAATTGCAAATCCGAGATGGCGCTAAGATACAGGATTTATTCTAAGATTAGCGCCACCTAAACTGAAACCATGGCGTTTAAAGTACAAAACTTACTCCTCACGCCATCTCTTTTTTACGATGGGTTACAATTCTAATTTGTATGGGATGAGCACCCTGTGATTATACTAACATTATTAGTACAGGTAGGGCTGCAAATCCCGACAGTCCGGTATTGCGTCTGCTTCGGCGGGATCACGTGTAGAGCTGACACGCCAATCCCGGAGACCATCAGGCCAGCCTCGTGGGGCCGTAGGGCCGATGTGAAGTGGATCCGGATACCCGAACTGTCCAGTACTGGAATTATGAGGTACTATTTTTATCAAGATCTGGAATTGGGAGGTACTTTTTATTTTATTCAAAATCTGAAATTAGGAGGTACTATTTTTATCAAGGTCTGGAATTGGGCGGTACTATTTTAAACAATAATTGTAATAAGAAGATACCCACTATTTTAATAAAGAACTGGAATTAGGAGGTCCTACTATTTCAATCAAGATCTGGAATTAGGATGTACTATTTTTAATCAAGAAATGGAATTAGGAGGTACTATTTTATTGTAGAGCACCGTGGTCCAGGGGTATCACACTTGCTTCTCACGTAGATGTGTGAGACCCACTAAAACAAGAATTAGAAAAGACTTCAATATGTTGAAAATTTCGCCCATTTTGCTGCAGGTCGGAAAGTTAAACAAAAACCCTGACACCATATTTTTTTTAAATGAACATTACCTTACCTCGAACTAACACTACCTCGCTGTATCGCGATCCCAATACTTTGGGCGAGGTATGTGCAGTCCCCTGATACTCCAACGATCCCCTTCGTTTTTAGGGCAGTCCCCTGATACTTCAACGATCCTCTTCCCTTTTAGGGCTCCATAGCCTAAGGATCTTGACTTAAAACCGAAATCATCAGCCAGTGTGACATATTTGCGCCGTTTGTATCCTCTTGAGATCGGATTTGGAATTTTCGAAAAGAAAACTAACAGTATAGGCGATCTGCATTTAACCTACATGTAGAAACACAACATAACATTGCGTCACGTCTTTTCCCATACGGGCTGGCAGAAGCATAAATGTGTCTACGTTTAGCCAGTTATTCAATACTTACTTCATTTTGCGAGCTTTTTGGGGCTCCGAGGTTAAGTGGTCTCACGAGTTCGAATACAGTGCTGACCATGTACCGATACATTATAAGAATGTTCTGTGATGAAAAACCACGGAACTCAAAAAAGCAGTGGAAGCCGCATACGCCTCGATTACTATCAGAACCGATGTCGCCAACACTCACACTATCAAATCGTAAACTACAAAGGAATCTTAAACATGATTGGCCGTAGAATTTCACTAAAAATGAGTTTTATAAACAACTGCCAGTTAATGTATTTTAAGCCTTATGTCTGAGTGATACTGTTCACTTTACACTGAACAAGTTTGTTATTTACGACGTTCGGATACAAAACTAAAAAATAATACTACTTTCTGTCATCTAGCGTCGAGTAGTGAAAGTAGTTTAGCAACTCGACCCTAGATGGCAGCATTGAGCGCGCGTGGAAAGAAAAATGAGAAATTTAATTATATTAATTACTGCTTACCGATGGTACGAAATGCCACCATGCGTGATAATTTTGGTGCGGCTCTAGCATTTTTTCATTCCAAAATGGAGAAATAAGGCATCTCTATCGCTTTTTTTCTATTACACGATTTTGAGTTTTGCATAACTGTCACGCACAAATCACTGTGACGGACTTCATCACTGATCAATGTCAACGACGCTTAATGATGGCACACTCACCACGCGTAATTGACAGTTCCACTGTTTTTTGTTCCGTGTGAAAAACATTGTAAAGAATCCTTCAATTTCCATTAAGGCGGCGACAGGGCTGGCCCCGTGTTACCTACATGGAGGTGTTACACAAGAATTCGAGTAAGTGTAATGAATTCCACGTACCTTTATGAAGCGCCTCATTGTCGTAATGAACCTCCAGCATATAATAAGTCACGCCACCCTTCTCTCCCAGTGGAATCCCAACGTTCTCGGGAAGAAATTCACCTGGGGAACACCAATACTGTTTAGCATAGGAATTCCAACGTAGAAGCTGACGCGGTTAGAGTTGGATTCGAACGGAGGGTCGTGGAAAATATCGTATGAAAAGAAAATTATTTTATTGACGTTGAATGGGCATCTTGATTTTGGTGGTTATTCTGTATTTCTGGTGTCAATCGCTATAGCTGTCATGTCAAATTGAAAAATCCAATTAGAACACAATACAATTAATTTACTCTAGCCTGTCCCGTTCTACCGAACGCGATTGGTAGATTTTTCCATTTGAATGGTATTGCGACTGATATCAGAAATACAGAACACAGAAGAAAACTACTGTAGCCTTATGTACTAGCTGGTGCCCGCAACTTCGTCTGCATGTAACCCGTTATTATCATTTACCGAGAAAACATAACCCACCTTCTATTGCAGTCGGATAAAAAATCTCCTATACGTTAATCTAGCTCTTAAACTTTGAGTATGTTAAATTTCATCCAAATTCGTCCAGTCGTTTCAGCGTAAAAGACACACAAACATATAAACGCACAGTCGCACACACATACACCCTAACTTTCACAATTATAATGTTAGTGTGATGTATCTCTGAGGGAATTTAGCAATACCTCCCACAATGAAAAAAAATGACCAATCGTATTGTCTGTCCGTCTGTCTGTCACCAGGCTGTATCTCATGAACCGTGGTAGCTAGACAGTTAAAATTTTCACGAATGATGTATTTCTGTTGTACAAACGACAGCTCGCTTGAAAAATTGGTTGATACGTAAAATCGAATTACTAACTTAGCAAACTGGTAAACAACGGCCGGTACAAAATAGATAAAATGAACGTCAATAGGTTAACTTTAAACATACTTTGACATTATTGTTGACATCCGCTAAGCCAACATTATTCGACTTCTCAGTTACATCTCAGTCAGGTTAGTTCTTAGTAAGTTATCAATCAATCAGTCAAGTACAAGTTACAAGACGCGAAGCAGTAAAGTGCTTTAGTGAGTGTGTGTAATAATTAGTGTCCGATAGTACTAAGTGAAGTGAAGCGATTTGTGATAGTGTCTCAGAACTTTGTAATAAAGTCAGTGCTTTTCGTCATAATTATCAGTGTTTTTCTTCACTCGTATTGGAGTGGTGCAGATACCGGATAGTACGTTTGAGTGGTGTTCAGGCTTGTGGCCTGTCAAGTCAAAATAGATACTTTTTATGAACTGTCAAAACTGTCCTGAGTTCTATGCAAAAAAACAACAGAATGACGTCATGTAAAAGTGCCATCAAATGTTGTCTTTTTTTGCACAAAATTGACTTTATAAAATATATCTGCTGGAAATATACAATTCTGAGAATGTCAAGCTATTTTGTACATAATGCTTCAACTTAAGACTTGTTCCTAGATTTATTGGATTACCTTGGCCACAAGCCTATTCCTATACCCCACACACAGATCACCCCTGTACCCCACAGAATGAAAATGAGCGAATGGGCTGGGCTACCACATAAAATATAAAATCAGCCGTCAACCTATTTTTCCAATCATTTGCGGTCTAGAAACTCAAAACTTGTCAACAGATTGTTAAATGTGACAAACTGCTGCTGACTGATACGTTAAATTAAAATCGTACGAAAAAACGGCCGTCAGAATTGTTTATTTCCAGCAGTTGTATTTTAAACAGACAATTTTGTGCAAAAAAGTGCAGCATTTGACGCACGCTACGCCACGCAGAGCTGTTTCATACAACTCAGGAACAAAAGTACCGTTTGACAATATTCCTAAAAAGCATATTTTTGACTAGCAGGATACAGGCCTATTCTGTCCCTGGCACTGGCTCACCTTTAGATAGTAGGTAGTGGTTGAATCTGGCCAGCCTCCTCCTATATAACAGTAATTATGTCCCTGGCACTGACAAAATGTCGCAAAATGGACCATTTGGAGCAGTAAGACCGATGGGGAAAATAGCAGAGGGTTTCCGATTATGAAGGTTTAAACAATAAACCTGACCAAAAATATCTTATCAGTCATACTTCTGATTATTTTCTCTGTGGCTCTAAGATTGTTGTTATTGTGATTGTATGTTGTATGTAATAAATAGCTACAGCGCGATGTAGGACTAACGAACAACGCCACCTTGTGGCGAGCGGCGTAAGCTGACATTTAGAAATATAAAATAATCCGAGAAAACGGCTAAACAGTGGCATGATTCTCGCGCCTTCGATATACGGATATCGAGACCTATATTGACAGATACTCGCGCCTTCGATATACGGATATCGAGACCTAGGGCACGATTCTCGCGCCTTCGACATACGGATATCGAGACCTATATTGACAGATACTCGCGCCTTCGATATACGGATATCGAGACCTAAGGCACGATTCTCGCGCCTTCGACATACGGATATCGAGACCTATATTGACAGATTCTCGTGCCTTCGATATACGGATATCGAGACCTATATTGACAGATTATCGCGCCTTCGATATACGGATATCGAGACCTATATTGACAGATTCTCGCGCCTTCGATATACGGATATCGAGACCTATATTGACAGATTATCGCGCCTTCGATATACGGATATCGAGACCTATATTGACAGATTCTCGTAAAAATTCACTCGATATAGATGTAGAGCCTATCACGAACGGATGACAGCGCGTAAAACGTTTTCGAGAACGCAGGAAATTATATTTTATGTCATAAAGAATAAGACTCACTGACATTTTGCTTTTAGATAGTATTGTATGGAACAGGATTTAAACCCTGGCTGGAGCGGCACCATCATTATCATCATCATCATCATCATCATCCTCTAAGCCAACATTATTCAACAGAACAGTTTTCATTTAATAAAGTCTGTTCCCTTGGCAGGAGCGGAAATTAAACAGAATCTGCTTTTAATTTATTTTTCCAGCGAAATTTTTGTGGTTCTTTCTTCTTTACGCCGCCGCCTCCATTGAATGGACTTTGGCAAATTGGATTTTGGTTTGTTCGGGAATAAATTGTCTCTGCGGTATGATAGATCGAATTATTTTATGAAATTGGATATTGGAGGAAATAAAAACGATGCTTTTGATAGATAACTGATACAAGGGTAGCAGACTGCTATAGCAGTTGACGTCGATGAAATAGGACGAGAAGAATGAAACAAACGGATAGAATGATTCATTCTGAATGAACCAAGCGGAGTGTAATGGTCACTTTATTGATGGCTGATTTGGAACCTCACCGGGGGTTAAAAGCGGGTGACACGTATTTTTGAGGCCTTTTGAAAAACGCCATTTTTGAAAATTCATTCCCTGATTTCTACAACCAGTGGTCCTACGCACTCATTTCATAGTCTAATTGATAAACAAAGGAAGGGCGCTGATAGCTTCAAACGTCAATTCTCGAAATAATGTTGCCATCTACAGTTTGCTAGTGATGTTCTCATTCATTCTAAATAGAATGAAAACTGGTAAATATGTTCTAATATTACTTAACATTATGTTATTTTACAAATTACATAATGATTTGAGCGTTTTATTTCACATAAGGTAAAATTACGATATCCCCAAACGAGCAGGCCGGTAATAATACGAATACAAATAGTTACGTTACCAGTTTACGACAGGTAGGCAATAATAATAGCTATCGTAGCATCTTTAAGATATCATTCTATTTTGAGACTATAGAGTGAACTAAATCTTTCTTTTACCCATCACTAATTTTTTTTCACCAAAAAGTGGCAACATCGGACCTGTCAGCGCCCTCCAAATGACCATTTGACAGATAAAGTTCTTGAATGGTACATGACCTTTTTTTAAACAATGAAAAATAAAACGGTTGTATTTTTGCGTGTAACGAAGTTTGTTTATAGGTTTTGATTATAATGGTAACACTGATTTCGAGTGCTTAAAAATGCATACAAAGAGGACCACTAGAAAATAAGTTCTAACACGCACGACTTACTTTCGAGCGCGAATTCAAGATTCATTTCGAGGATCTCAAGTGGCGGCCATTTGCAAACTTATGGCAGTTTGACAACACTAACAACCGCCTCGCTACCCTGCATGTGCAAAAATGCCAAGTATAAAAACACCTGATTATTTACCTTTAGACCCCATAGCCCAGGCAGCAATAGGTGTTAAGCACCTGGCCCATTCCCTTGGCCGTGTCGGGCCGAAGAAACCATCGCCCTCCAACCAGTCGTTCCACATCTGCTTATCGGAATCTTCAGCACACTCGTACAGCACCATATGATGGACCGGTGAGAGACTGTTCTTCTCTTGAATTGGCACGCCATCTTTGATTGGTCGGCTGTCGATCAGAGGTTGGTAGCCAACGATGTGATGTTTTCTTGGCAGGTCGGGAGCCTTGAAGATCTTGCACCAGAATAATGTGGCCATATTGTCGGGGATCGTGAGCTGGAATAGAGAGACTGGTTGATTATGGAAATGGGGAAAGTTGGATATTTCGTGGCCATATAATAAGATTGATCATGATCTCGAAGGCGTGCTAGAATTCATAAGATTCCAATTCTAAAATTCGTTTCGTTCGTCTCCATCTACGCGTTCGGCTCAGTATGGGGTTTTATAATGCAAGGGTTGGTTATACCAAGTAAAGTAAATGTAGCCCATAATGTAGGGACCGAGGGGCACAGCACAGGCCTTTACCCGGATGCGAGTAAGGTTGAGCCATACTCAATACAAAATATTTACAAATACCAAGATTAAAAAAATATTAAGTTCTTTCTTCGTTTTCTGCTGAGGAAGAGATATTTTTGCCAGGATCGTAGCAAGTGGAGGTGTACAGGTGACATTTAATTTAGCTGACCATATTTTGGGGAATGTTTCTTGGGGAAAGTTGTTGGATACTATCATTTTCCAAAATATGGTCAGTTAATTAAATGTCACCCTGTATAGTCTCTGCCTACCCCTCTTCCGGGAAAAAGTACATAATACATATGTATACTTGTATTGTGACGTCTGAATAAACGTTTATCTTATCTTACCTAAACCACAGCCTATACTGGCAAAAAAATAATACTACTGGCAACTCTAGACTTGTCTAACTAATGGCTTCAAAAAACTTTACTCACATTAAACAGCCTCACGTCCCAACTCCTGAGCGGTATGGAGTCAGGCTTGGACACCGGCTGCAGCAGCCTCAGAGGTCTGGAGCCGCTGTTGACATGCTTGGGCAGGTCACCATCAGACCCGGGTGGCCCCAGGGCGTAGAGCACTTGGGTTGTGTCATCCTGGTGAGCAAGAGATATTTATTTAAGAACTCGGATACCGGTAAGATTGAGCCATACTCCACCACGCCGGCTCAGTGCGGGTGGATGGAGGTGTTTCGGGTTGGTGGCCTACCCGAATGTCAGAAGTTACCAAGCCGCCCTGTCAGGGCTTCTGACACAGCTTTACAACTACTACCACCTAGTAGTGATTAGCTGGGACCTACACAGAATAATAAAGTAAGTATATATATTAGGGCTAGTACTAGGTGAGCGGCTAAAACTAGTTTTAGCCGGTTAATGCTAGGTGTTTTTTACAGCTGTTACAAGAGCGGCTAATTTTAGTTAGTAATTTAATAATAATAGTGGTATGTCTAGGCGAAGTAGTCGGTCAGGTAGGTGAAGGCTAAAGGAGGTGAGCGAAGCGTTTGGTTGACTGACATGTCAGAACAAAATAAATTTTCGCCAAATAATAAGAAAGAAAGAAGAAAGAAAGAAACGTTTATTACAAGGACAGAAACACACCAGACAAAGGAAAAAGAAAGAAACCAAACATAAAGTAGGACACACACAATTATCATTAATAGTTGTAAACACCATCAATGACGGTCGTGGTGTGTCACTGTCATTATAAATGGCAACTGACTCAGCGATATGCTGAAGGCCAGGCCTTCAGCGCTGATTTTCAGTCAGCGCCAGGTGTTGCCCCGCGAGCGTCATAGGCTGCGGCGTGGTACAATCAAGAACAACAAGAACAATTAAGAATAATTTAAAATACTATAACGAGTATTTGTATAGGGATGTATGTATCGAAACGACTTACCCCAATAACAAAGTCTTGTCTATCACAGGTGTCCAGCTGTCTTCTGAACTCGATAGTAGTGTGGGTGTCATTCTGGTACCCGGATATCAGCTCGTAGTTCGTGACGTCATCAGCAACCACCAAGTCTTCACCTTCTGGGCCATGGCAGTCCTGGAAGCATAAAAAAGTCTGAGTTAAACGGGGAATGGAATTTGCTGATTCGAGAGTTAAATTATCAGATGCCTCTCCATTCTCGTTTAAGACGTCGTATGAGTCGACTAAAGTTATTAATGCAGAACAAAACAGTAAAATCACATTGCATTCCTTAGAGTATAGGTTTTACATACTTAACTAGTGAATAAACCTTAAGATGTCCTGACAGCATGCTTAGAAGACATATGTCATCTGCTACACCTATAACTTAATTATTTCAATTAAGATTATTAAGACTAATCACACAAACAGAAATAGAAAGTAGTGAAAAGAATCCAAAAAAAAAGTAAAGTAGTTTGTCTTGTCTGTGTTTGCACTTTGGGTGCGGGAGGAATGGGTGCATCGTGACGTCACTGTGGCACAAGACTTTTGCGGGGTGTCATAACTGGTTCAAATAGAGAAAGAGACTGGCCATTTGCATCTCGTTTACATTTTACACCGTCTGCCGGGTCGCCTAGTCTATCTTTAATTAAACGAATGGTATGCAGTGTTAACCCTTCTTTGTCCATACCACAAAAAGCTATGCTACATAATGAAATAGTGTAGACTCGAAGTTTATTTTTATATGTGGCACCTCATGTTGTTGAATATAATTTGAATTGAGGGAAGAATCTGACAGCCGGATTCCGTTTCCGACACAACTGACAACGTCGACCCAATCAAAGACCTACAGACTACCGAAAGCCTTTGAGATCCGATCCATTATCCCTTTTCCTCAGGTAAAAATAGTAGAAATATCTAAGGATAAAGCAGGCGATTTTTAACCCCTAAGAAAAAGGTTTTGAAGTCAACTATTTATGTTATGTTCAGCTTACTAATGTATATTTATTTAGACACATACATTGTTTCGGCCCTACACGCGTTACAGGATACGATAGGCGACGTCACACACATAGACCAGCCGGGATTCAAACCCGGGACCTCTCACTTGGGTGGCAGCCTCAAACCGCAGAGGTCCCCACTTTCTGACTTAGTTTAACACGTTGAAGGCAAATTTTCGAGTATTTCCAGTAACGCCTTGGGGCACCCCGGTGAGCCTAACCTAACTGTTCCGTTCAGGCCGCGGGTACGGAGTACTATTATCTCTTCTGTGCCGTGGGACTCACCGGTGGGCCGCGGGAGGGGTTCACTTTAAACGCTTCCCACAGGCCACAGAGTGCAGCTATCAAACTAAATATGTATGGAAGTGAGCTGTATGGCCCACGAGCTGAGTTGGACGTACGTACGCGCGGGGGTGAGTCGCGTGACCCCCGCCAACGGAAAATCGGAAATTCTTCGTAGGAGGCCACGGGACCCACCGGTGAGCCTTTTGCAATAACTCTCGATTTTGACGTTGTAGGCAGCTAAAATTAATTTTCTATCCGAATTAACACATATTCTAACGTTTGAGACAAAAATCTCAATTTCATAAAAATCGTGATTTCAGCGTGGCCCGAACGGAAAGTATCGGTGGGCACACCGGTGGGCCGCGCGGCGTTTAACGTGTTAAGTTAAAACCCTTGGCCCTTGCGATAGAGCGACCGTTAACTATAACAACGTCATTCACACATATGTTGCGCGATTGAAGTCTCCATCATACGCACGTCAGTGACCCTCCATAAAGGGCTGATAATGATGAGTTCAGACCCAAAATCGACCCTTGAAACTATTTATAGTCTCAAATCGATCACGCTTTATTCATATTAGAATGGCAGTAGGGTTCGAAGAGATCATTATTCTGGAGAACGATCAGATTTCTTTGAGTATAGCTAGATCTGTGTTGGGTATATGAAGAGGACTATACTCAACAGTATACCCTAACAGGTTGATCATGATAATTACTAGATCTGTGAATCTACCTACCAGACAGAAGACAGAAGTAAGATCAATGATTCTCTGGGTCGTCATCAGCAACATTTAGTCCAAAAAATATTATGTAAGTACGGTGTAGGATGAAAGAAGGTAGCCGGTGCGATAAGTAGTCAGAAGCTATGCCACCTGGATCATAGTTTTATCTGCGTATACCACAGATCACTCCCTGCGGGGGATATACTAAGACTCAGACCACGCATCGCTGGAGGCTTACTAACTCAAACGCAGGACCAAATGTTAAATATCTGTTAGTACGAAAAAGCAAGGCAGTACTGTTTATGTCCTCTTCAGATGTTGCAAGGAAGGGCAGGCGAAGTCTGTTTGACGTGCAAATTTGCCCTGCCTTGCATAATCTGATCTGCCCTGCGTCGCTTACTCCTGACCTGAGTATGCGCCCAGAAGATACGTGTGCGATGTACAATAAACGAAAGAGGTAGGTATTCATAATATCCTTTGGAATAGTATGAAGAATACATTACCATAAACACAAAAGATTACTTAGAAGGCCTTATCATGTATGGCCGTCAAATGTACTAGGAGCGCAGAGATATCAAGATCTTGGTTGAAATGTGCGCTGAAGCAGACTATTATGAGACAGGCGAAGAAGCAGGAATACATCAAATGAAAGATCGGAAAAGACAATTAGACAATGCAATAACATTCATCACAAAAGTAACTCAAAATACTCGTAGAGAAAGAATAACTTATTCCAGAAATGGCAACTTATGTGGGTGATGTGATGTCGTACATTAGTGAGTGTTTTAGCAGATTAATTCAAAATATTTTGTAACAAAAAACAAACAGCTCTAATTTCTACATCCAAATTAGATAAGATAAAAAATATTCCTCTAGACGAACTAAATTACAGAGCAACCGTCTTAAAGGATATCCTCCAAAAGAAGCAACACCGGTTTATCTAGGCCCAAAAGGAAACGATAGGCAGGGACAGATGAACAGTATTAATAGACCAGCAGATGTCAAACCTCCTTCGAGTTGGTAGTATTTTTTTTTCTTTATTTTCGGCAGCTGTTGTCCGCACGTGCCAGGCGCCTTCTGCCATTGCACCTGGCTTATTGTAATGATAGCTATCTTTGTGAGCATGTTTTGCCAAATGCTATGATATCAGCTGATGCCCTAGCAAAGAATAATAGTAAGGTCGGGAATATGCGAGATGTCTTTGGGCGGGGCGCAAAGACCTTTACTCGATAACAATATACCTAATTTCTTAATATTCTTTTACAGATCTTGTCATTTAGCCTGATCAATTGCGGACTTAAATCGCATTTTTTTGTTATTAAATAATTATTTACTTCTTAACTGATGGACTGTTTTTATAAAAGGAGATTAAGGCCCTTTCTAAGTAGTCTCGATAAGCCCTATTGTACCTACATTATACATTTTGCATGAAAAATTACAGAAAGACAGATAAGGTTGAGTTCAGATTAGTCAGATTTGCGTCTTGAATTTTACATTTGAAAAGAGGGATTTATAAAAAGACGGCTTTCTAATTGAACATTTCGCATGTACTGTCATTTGGAATCTTAATCGGCCCATCATTCTTGACAAGAAAAACCTGAAAACCGCACCCCACACAACAATACACACAATCAAAGCTTTTTTCCATGACCTTCTACTCTGTACCCGTGAGACCTCAAATCGGAACAATTAAACACAGGAAACCGTCATAAAAGAGCCATTTTGTAGCAACGTGGGAATTTATTATTATGTGTGCTGGCTAAAAGACTCGTATCGAAGAATCCTTGTAAACCTGTTTCATTCAAGTCTTAGGTTTAGGTGTATGTTATTTTATTAGGGTTCCGATCCTCAAAAGGAAAAAAAGGAACCCTTATAGGATCACTTTGTTGTCCGTCTGTCTGTCTGTCTGTCCGTCTGTCACGACCCCTTTTCTCAGAAACGCATGGAGGTATAAAGTTGAAATTAATACCGGTTCCTCAAGTCTATGATCTCTTAAAGTCGTGAAAAAATTAAACTTATAGGTCAACGCAATCAAAAGATATCGCAAATGTCTCAATTTTGCTGAAATTGCTTGATATTCGCAAGGGAATCAAAACCTAGAGGGTACTTCCCGTTAGCCTAGAATCATGAAATTTGACACGAAGCAAGGTCTTATAGCACAAGTAAAGGGAAAAATCTGAAAACTGAAAATTTCTGTCTTCCTATAAAAATATTCAATTTGGTTTACATGGAAGCCATCACACTTTAGTTTTTTTATGTGGAAAGCTAATTATACGTGTTACGCTCTCCAAGTGTGATCGGAACCCTTGGTGCGCGAGTCCTACTCGCACTTGGCAGGTTATTACATCTTAGTAACCTATTGCAAGTTCATAGTTCTGTATGTGTAAGATAATGATTTTATTGCCTGCACGCTATCATGGTATTTGAGGCCATGATACCTTAAGGTCGGTATAGGACAGGAACCGAGCCATTTTGTAAACCTTACATTCGGAATTTCGGATTGATCGATTGATGGTATTCGATAGTTCTTAAATCGTTCATCAAATATCGTAACTAGAATCGTTGTGCCTGTCATTGCCTTCGCAATTGACACAATTTTGTTACTACAACCAGTTTTTTTTTTAACATTTAAATTACTACTCTACATAGCAACAGACGACCCAGCTATCTACAGTTAATTCATTAAAATAAAAAACAGCCTCGAATTGCGGCTGAAACAATTATAATTTGCCTGTCCAGCAAAAAATTGTTGGAATTCCGCTTATATTGTGAGAGAATTATTATGAGAGAAACATCTGTCTAACCTTTATTCAAAATTGCGTAACACATCTGTGTAATTTTATTCAATTCAAGTGCAGGTTGGTTGGGTGGCACGGACACATTAAAATTCTTTGTCGGTTGTGGGTTGGTTCTCACAAAGAATACATTTTGAGAATCGGCGCGTCGTCGCCGCATGAGAATAAAGTACAATGGTTAGGAATGTCGCGTATAAAACTAGCAAAAGATTTAGTTACAAGTACAATCAGCATTTTTATTTTAAAGATACAATGAATCAACAAATGATTTGAGTTTCAGTTTGAGCTTTATACTTTATACTTTATTGCACAGAAACCATAATACAGACACTTAATATTAGAAAAAACATGTACAAAGGCGAGCTTATCTCTTCCAGCAAACCTTACAATGTCGCACCTTTACTTCGGACAAGATCAGGGACTTATTTCGGATAGATAGGATAGGTTAGATGGGATGGGATACTGTTAGGTACATCATTAAAAAGATAATGCTATCTACTACAGAAGGACACAATATTGAAATACCTTAGGCCTTAGGGTGTGCCTGTCGTGAGTCTCAAAGCGTATGCAATTTTGGAAAGGCCGGCAACGCTTTTCTAACGCCGAGTAAAACAATACAAAGATACAAAGAACACACAAAGTTGAATATATGTTGGTGATATTAAAAAAAAGAATACATACATACAACAGAAATTTTGTGTCTACATTTAAAAGGCTAGATTTTCGGAAATAAGTTTACTTCCCCTTATAGGTCTTAATGGATTTTATCTAAAGCACTCAATGCAATCGAACAATATGTACATAAGTACTATCTTTGTCAATAAAGTAATACAGAATACTTGATTGGTACCAATATTGGACACGATTGGACAACATTGACGTTGACTAAGTAATATGTATGATTTTATGGTCAATAAAAAATTTGAACTTTGAACTATTGTTAGAGTGATTACCTTGTCAACATCTGAAGCTCTCTAGCTTGACTAGCTATTATAGGTAGCTTGATACCGTTTTATCTGTTTAATCTGATTGTATTATTGATCACAGAGTCTTGATGCTTTGTGTATTTATCCATCCATATGCACGGAATACTCTGATCATCGTGGGTTCAGATGACCATCAGTAATTCTGGTGCATCTTCAGCATTGAACTACTATTACTAGCGTAATGGTAACTCAATGATCTTCAGTAAGAATTAAGTTAAGACCTTTGTGTGGTTCACCATTATTTATTTCTTAACATTATACCAACAGTTCACAGACCACCAGCGAGATCGACTGATGACATCATCGCTGGTAAACTGGAGGTTCAGTACCTGAGTAGATAGTGTGGTAAAGAAGAGCGAAGAAGCAGACGAAGAAGCCTAATCCACTAGTGTGTGAATAAAGACTGCCTGATGTGCCATCAGTTTTTTTCCCAAAGTTAATATGTACAACACTTTTGAGCCGCTGTGGCTCCACAAATGTACAAAACTCGATGGGAAAACCACAGAAGACACTTGAGAGACAAGACAATCTTTACAAAGTAGAATGCAGGTGCCATACACCCGCATATAGAACGAGCATACATTTGATGAACACCTTGCGTCGTAAATTAGCTACAGTGCCACAAACTTAACTGACCCGGTGACAACGAGGCGCTAGCGTCAATGGCATACCAATGAAATTTCATACTGACGACCTTAGTTCTAGTTTTGTCCACACCGGTTCAGATAAGTTTATTCTACTGTAACCCTACTCGTATTATAATAGACACAGAAACACACAGCCAACATCAAATCTATGGTAAAACTGACGACCGTCAAATAGATTTTTATGTATTAGACTATTATCTTTTCTGTGGTATTAGCAAAACGTAGGTATTAATGTCATGGTATAGATAGGCCAGGTCTTCTTTAGCTACTTAGTATAGTTCTCTACCACAGAGAAAGTAATCACTACGTTTTCTCTACTTGTAGCGGACGCAACCTCGAAGTTGCAACTCCTTTTTACGTATGTTATTATTGGTATTTTTATGAATTGTTCTTTATTTATAAAAGTCAAAAATACAAATATAAATAAAGAACAATAAATTTGAAATGACCATAAATAGGAGTTGCAACTTCGAGGTTGCGTCCGCAACACTACTATTATAAGCTATCTAACACATACTCTAAGTAATTCCAGCTTGACACGCAGTCATAAAAACCTAATGAAAATCACTTGTTGTTATTCTAACAGCGTCTTAGTAAATGTATGGTGTTTTCGTCCGTAAAGTCTATTATTGTATTCATTTAAAATCCCGGTCCATGGGGAGAATTTTAAGTGGTCAAGTATAGGATAACGTGACTGGTGTTCAAGAGTACATTCGCACCTTGAGCCTCAATGACCTTTAGTAGGTGTAAGGGTAAGCTCGGGAGATTGAAGACATTTCTGAAAAATAATATTTACGATCTAACAATTTGACCAAAATGAAAAAAAAAATGAAAAATATGAAAAATCGTTTATTGCCATAAGGAAATACAATTCACAGGTATGCTGACCCTCACACTAGGCATAGCCTGTCTTGTGAGGGAGGAAATAAACATTTGACAATCCTTATTTGCGGCGATAACATGAAAATTGAAAAGTAAATGAATAAATATGGAAACATAACGCAAAATTGATTAATAAATAGATGGCACCTGGAACCACGTATGAGATAACGCGTAACGCTATGTTATGGAAACATAATAAACGGCCAAGTGCGAGTCGAACTCGCGCACGAAGGGTTCCGTACCATTATCTATGAAAACAGCAAAAAAACATGTTTGTTGTATGGGAGCCCCCTTTAATATTTATTATAATCTATTTTTTAGTATCTGTTTTTATAGCTGCAACAGAAATACATCATCTGTGAAAATTTCAACTGTCTAGCTATCACGGTTCATGAGATAGACGGCCTGGTGGCAGACGGACGGACAGCGAAGTCTCAGTAATAAGGTCCCGTTTGGCACCCATCGGGTACGGAACCCTAAAAATTCAAACCCATTCCCTGGGTCAAAACTAGAGTAGGTAATTCATCTACGTGTATTTGAAATAGACCTTGCTCAAAGAACAGGAAGGAACTCATCGAAACCATTACTTTTGAGAAACAATTAAGCAATAAAAGGTAATTCCTAACTTCATGTTAGTAATAAATTAAGGACTATGGCATAGTCGTGATGGTATATTGGTCAGGCATTTTGATCGCCACACACGGTCTGATAAATTAAGATAAGATAAGATAATGAAAGAGGGGGAGGCCTTTGCTCAGCAGTGGGACACTTTGACGGCTAAATAAAAAAAAAAAAAGATAATGGTTTATTTAACGGAAGAATACAGAGTTTCACTTATTAATTAGGTACGTATTTGCTAAGGAATTGCATAGATTACCGGCGGCCCTCACACTAGGTTAGACCTGTATCGTGAGGCCCAGTTCTTTGACAGAAGAAAATTGGAGCATAGAATTTGACAGTGCCTAAAGCCGTAGCGTTCTGGCTTATCAGCGTTTGTTCTAAAATAATTGCATTGAACAGTCAACTATTGAACACGTATTGTTCGATATGTCGAACCAGCCGGAAAAAAATCCGGATGGTTCGACTGTCGAACCACGGGTGTTGAAGCACCCGTTCACAAGGAAACATACATCCTTAATTCCAAATTATTTATTGCTACATTGTGGTTGTAGAGTTCTTAATAAGGAGGCCCGACAGTGGACCCTGTAAGGGCACTCCAATTTCTAACAAACTAATTAATTACTACTAGCTAGCGCCTTTCTCCCGGAGGAGGGGAGGCAGAGACTTACAACTTCCACCTTCTCTCTGTAATGTCTATCAACATTTGTAATTATTAAACTGACATATAAATTGTAGCAAAATGATCCCACAAATAACAAGTTCATCGCCTCACATAACTCTAAGTACCTACCTACCTACTTTCAAAATAATAATAATAAATATATTTATTTAAATACTAGCTGACCCGGCAGACTTCGTACTGCCTCAATTTAATATGAAGTTTATTGAATAGCATTAAAGTTAAAATAAAATTGACTCTAGAAAACGATTGACTCTAGAAAACGTTTGTATGGGAAATAGAAAAGGGCTGTTTTTAGGGTTTTCCCGGAAATTATTCGTTTTTTCTCGCCTTTTAAACCTTCCCTAGACCTCCACGAACATTTCAAGACTAAGATAAGATAAATCCGTTCAGCCGTTCTCGAGTTTTAGTGAGACTAACGAACAGCAATTCATTTTTATATATATAGATTACATCACATTATTACACATTTTTAGTACTATTTGTACCTCAACGTTGATCCTTAATTGCAAGGAGATCCAACAATTTGGGCCAACAACGCTGTGATATTGTTGTGAGATACATAATTGAAATCGATTGATCGAGACCCGAAACTATCGGGTATCGATTCTGATTCGGCCTCGGGCAATCTGCATGCCAAGACGAATTTACAAGAAAAGATACGATAAAACTGTCGATAAGTTTATTACTTAACTTTTTTTTACTGTGAAATGATTGGAATACCTATCTATAGGTACTTGTTCTGCCACCCCGTTTGGGAAAAGGCGTGACACTATGTTTGTTCAAATGCGACTTGTCGGATTCATTGGAACGGGCCCTTAATTAACCCCCTAAGTCAAGCCATTGTCATTCTCCTGGCCGAAAAGGGAAAAATATTGACATTAAAATTAGTTTGACAGTGGGTACCAACGTCAAAAATTAGACATTCATTGACGTCTTGGTACCCACTGTCAAACTAATTTTAATGTCATTTTTTTTTATAATTTTAATGTCAATATTATTCAAAGGACTCTTCTGTACTTAAGCGAATGGACGAATGTACACTTTACACAGGCACCAAATTAAATCCTTATATAAACACCAGCAAACAGACAGGTCGTGAAATTTCAAAGGCTTCTCGAGTGTTTGAATTCGCCAAAAAATGCCTCAATTAAAAATTAACAGCAACCGGTTTCGTTTCCTGTGATTTGGGCATCGATTGTTAATTTCAACGATTTATTCCAATTTGGGAGAGCAGCTTCCGGAAGGCTGAATTCCTATCAAAGATGTATCGCTTGACGCACCGTGTATCATATTAATTATTCAGAGAAGGTATAATCATCACTATGTAAATCTACCTTTGATCAAAGTTGTGTATTAATAATTGAAGCGTTTAATAATGTCGTATTAAGGTTTAAGGTTTAAGATATTTATTTCTCAAAAATAATACAATATTCACTTACTTGAGAAACAACACAAATAAATAATTAACATAAATAGATTTCTTCCATCGCGCGAGACATTATAGTGGGGTAATCCTTGAAAAATGTAAATATTTATGTTAAGAATGTGGTGACTTTGAGATGTATATTTTTAAAAGTTTTTTATAAATTGGTAGTGATCTCGCCTGTTTTATAACTTTCGGTAGTTTGTTATACAGTCGCGCCCCAATTAAAACCAGGGTAACGTATTCCGCCTCCACTTTACTGTGCGAATTGATATAACCAGAAACGTAAATAGTTGTATGAACATTCCCTGTGTCGTGTGAACCAAAAACCGCGATGTGACACACATAACAAAAAACATCAAAGAAGAGGGGATTATTTTCCAGATACTTATACTTCTTGCTTGGGAGGCACAGCATCAGGGAGCACTTATCCAGTGGAGAGCGCATAGATACATTTTCCTGTGAAACACTAACTCACCAATTCACGGGCGGCGGGGGACGAGGTAAGAGAGCTGTTATTGGTCAGCCGCTGCGAAACTGTCTGGCGGCCCGTCATCGTACATAGGTTGCGTATGCGAACGTTTGTTGAATACAACAAACGTTTGGCGAGCCGCATTCCACCGCAGGCGCTGTCAATTGGATATATAGCCTCTGTGCACAGCATCGAATCGCAACGCTAAAGAGGTCGTATCGCGAAATGGCAGGAAATCTGTACCTTTGGAAGCCCGAGATTTTATTCTCGTATTTACTGTACCACTGAAAATACCTCTGAAAAGATTTCTCAGAGGTCTATTTGTTACGTCGTATGTTGTAGGAAAACCCACGACCAAATAGAGAAGTTGCAATCTTCAGTGGGATTACCTTTGGAGATTATACGTATCGAAGCCAGCCGTGTTGACTTGCTTTTACACCGCGTCGAGAAACTTGAAATCCTTATGCATATTGTAGGCTTCCTTCCCTTTTTCCAAACGGTGCAATTACACGCTACTTGATGGCTAGCCACTTTCATTCATACAAAAGTTGTTGATCATCCTTTCTGAACAAATATCGAGCGAACCCTAACCTTGTCCAAAAATCCTATTATAGTCTAATGAGTAAGCAAATTAGATTTTGACAGTTTTGTGGTTTGGGTAACTTACTATTATGGACCAATGACGTATTTTTTTTTATTCTCGGCCACCGATATCTTTATCATTATTTGGTAGCAGTATCATAATGTATTATTTAAAGAGGAAGCATTGCTGTAAACCATTTCGAAGCTGAGATAATAGACCTTCAAGTAACACTGTTTGTACTGAAAAAACTCCCCGAAATGATTTAGCTATTTGTACTCCATAGTAAGGTTAGCATAATTTTAATGTTTCTGTCAAAATTTATAACTTTCATGAGTGACCGCCTATACTCAAAATGTCAGACTAATTCCTCCAATCTCAAAATCGACCAAACTCTATGGAAACGTCAGAACGACGCCAACATTACCCAATCAAGGAACGGTCAAAAGTAAATTAAAGGTATGAACATGAACAGCGTATAGCAACCAGACTACCGTCACACCTCGGACACTCCATAGAACGCTCGTAAAATAATCACCTATTACTACTACATAACCAAATGATGTTTGTATACGTGCAAATGTGTGCGTAAACTTTGCTAGGGCTGGTGGCGCGGCAAATGCAGCGATATTAAAGTATACGCGTCGTCACTCGTCAGGCGTTCAGCCCTGTCTATTGATCCTTTAACCAATCCTTTGACGCCGGGTGGGGTGCGGTATCTGAATCAGCGCGGGGAAGGCACTGGCCGTTCTGTACGTAGTACTATTATCTCTTCTGTGCTACCGTGTGAACATAACCGTTTACGTAACAAGTGAGTAATTTACCAACAATTCGAATGCAAACTATGCTATAAAACAATTTGTGACGGATCCTGTATCGTTTCGTTGTAAAGTAGCAATCACGTTCGCATTATTGAGTGGACTTACGAGTGAGTCATTTTACGTGACTGTACTAAAACTGAGGGTGCGTGTGAACCTGCGTGGATAAGTAAAATTTCTTAAGAATCGTATACATATACAGGTGTAACAGAAAGATGTAGTCATATTTTAGGGGGTTGTTAGGGACATAATTCTGAGCAACATTCACTATGAAACCGATTTGATCAGAACAACTTTATTTTTCATTGCTCCATATGTATTGATCCAGGCGGTCAGCTGATTTGTATAGAGAAATTAAAATTAAAGTTTATTTATTTTATTTATTTATTAAGGTCTATACAACAGGTATACAACATTAAATATAACTTAGATATTTTTAGGTTAATTCTAGTTGTAAACCCACTAACGTATACACACAGGATATATAAAAGTTGGAGTAAACATGAAGTTCAAAAATTAAACTTAATAATGTAAACAATAATTATGACTTATTTATAAGATTCGTCTCAAATGGTATTTTAGTAAGCCTGGTCCCGAGTTGAATATGTCGATCTCGTCGTCGACCAAGCTTAAGTCGTTGCTCTGATCAAATAGCTTTCAAAGTGAAAGTTGCTCAGAATTATGTCCCTAACAACCCCCTAAAATATAACTACACCCTTCTGTTACACCCTGTACAAGAATCGTTACTTTTTGGGTGACAACGTGTCTTGTTAACAAACAACGAAGACACCTTGTTAGGTAGGTACCCAAAAAGTTTAGATGTTTTTAAAATAACTATTCGAGTGAATATATCTCTGAAAAACCGCCATTCAGTCGTCATGGTGAGATTTTGTTCGTCATCATTAGCCCCGAAGGACTTCCTTCCTGCGCACGTGAGCCACTTACACCCTCGTTCCTCTTTTACGATAAAAACTATAACAGTAAAAAATTGTATCAAATCGATTTTAACCACATCGCTGGTTTTGAGTTGTAACTTGTGCAATAAGAAAACCAAATTGAGCAGCTTCCAAAAATAAGCACGTTTCTATTCGATTTCATCGAGACGCCATGGGCTCACGCTCACTGTGTCACCCCTATGAAATATGACATGATGCTTTTTAGGGTACCGTACCCGAAGGGTGCCAAACGGGACCCTATTACTGAGACTTCGCTGTCCGTCTGTCCGTCCGTCCGTCCGTCCTGTCTGTCACCGTGTCCGTCTGCACGAACCGTAATAGCTAGAAAGCTGAAATTTTCACAGAATGTGTATATTTCTTGCCGCACCAACCACAAATACTGAAATACGAGAGATATTGCAAATTAAAGGGGGCCCCGATACAAGAGACGTGTTTAGATACACTTACGCATTTCAAAATGGAGATCTTGACTGAAACTGTTTATTTATTGTCATAGCAACCATGTCATAGACACATATACTACACATTTAAATATGATAGCATATTTCGCGTCAACCCACATGGTTGTGGTTAGCCGGTATGATGTAGACTCTCAATCCGGAGGTCGTCGGTTCAAATCTCGTGAAGGCATAAACTTTTTAAATTTTCTTTTTGTTTATTTTTTTACTGTTTTGAGTGCTTTTGATTTGTTGTACGATGGTACGGTACCCTTCGTGTGCGATACCGACCCGCACTTAACCGATTTTTTCTATTTATAAATAATCGTTTTACATAAGAACACCTAACTCTGTATAACTTTGTATTATATGATTACTGGAGTAGGTAACTCGCGCTCGAGAAATTGATTTCGGAGCTCCGAATCCTGCGTTTTTTGAGAGACGCCTTCAGAATACTGATGTTGTCTGCGTTACCTACAGAATATTGATCATCACTTAACATTAGGCAGTATTTTGATTATGGATCAACCAAGTCGACAAAGGGAATCAGGGGCTTACAGCCATATTCATATTATTTATTGAGACAAATGTTTAGAACGTCCGTAACGTACGATAAATGACATATCTCATTTGTACCTGCATGCTCCTGTTTTCTTATAACGGTGATAGAAAACATCGGAAGGAAACCTTCATAGCTGTGACGATGGGCTAGTTCCCTTTCACGCAAAAATGGAGCATTGAATCACTGTGAGCACAGTTTTACCTCTGCCAGCCCGTATGGGAAAAGTCGTGACGCTATGTGTTAAATGTTTAGAATTTGGAATCTATCAGCAGAAAAAATAGGTTTACTACATAGAACTCTTTCCGTTATCCGACATGATTAAACTTTTCAATTGAAAGCTCCGGTGGATTTCACTTGAGCTTGAGAGTTTATTGAGTGGTCAGACGGGAAAAGATATTCCCGATGAGTGATTGATTGATATTTTTAACCGACTTCCCAAAGGAGGAGGTTTACAATTCGTCCGGATGTTTTTTTTTTTAATGTCTAAACCCCGATAGCGCCTAAACGGATGGACCGATTTGGAAAATTATTTTTTTGTTTGAAAGGGTTTACCTTCCCATTGGTCCCATTGAAACCAGGTCAGGATCTGATGATGGGATCCTGGAGAAATCCAGGGAACTCTTCAAATATTATAGGCAGACCTATAGTGATTTTTGTGTTTTTCATAATAATTCGTGCAAATGCACATGGTCAGCATAATATTGTGATGCGGAACTGCTGATGAAGACCACATATGGCCACCAGATCTGCTCAATACTAGGTACAAATACAATGCGTGGCTGACGGGCAGGCAACGCATAGCCTAAACCGGTGGACCTAGAGCCATGAAACTTTGTACAGGGGTTCCTTAGTCGCGTGGGGTAGCACTGATATGGGATTAGACAAAATTAATTCTCCAAGGGGGGGGGGGGGTGATTAAGGGGTTACAGTTTGTATTAAACTCAATCTAATCAAATAGGGTTTGTGGAAGTCGGTTTTTTCTAAAGTTTACTTTTTGTTTCAATTATTATAAAAATGGTTATACATACTTATACTGCACGTGAAGGTATATTCGCGCGATGTTTCGTTGGTTCTGAGCTAGATATCATAGAGTAACTTATATATAAGGTAACTAGATATTACCCATGGCACTCTCTTTCACACATGCGATAAAGAGAGGTTACAGCTCACTCATATCCAAATAACTTGGCCGAATCATCTTAACTCTTGGCACAGAAGAGATAATAGTAGCTCTTGGTACAAAATATCAGTCTTCTTTTTTGGCAGGTTTTTGATTGATTTGACCCTTTGGATACGGTACCCTAAAAACAATGGCTAACTCAAATTACTCACATTTCCACGTAACTTCAGTTACATGGTGGGAGCTTTACCTTTATAGGGATTACACAAAGGCTGGTTTACACGGTGTTGCTTTAGGACAAGCCAGTGGTGATCCGATTACCTCACTACAAATTGCAACCGATTTAAGGGACTACAGATCTGAGTAATTGATATAAATTTCAACTTGATACCTCTACGCCTTCCCGAGGAAAAAGTCTTGACAGACAGACGGACGGTCGGACACCGAAGAAATGATAAGGTATTTGTTCCTTCTTTTAGGCACGGAACCCTAACAAGGCAAACAGATTCAGTAGTTTCGGCGTAAAAGGCAAAAAACATTATTCATATTTACCAACTTTCCCGTATATTTAGGACCGGATAGAGCTCATTATTACCCCATTTCTATAAAACCGCACCTGAGAAATACAATCCGCTGCTGTATAGTATTTCTATGAATGAACGGGTACACTTCAGCACATCAAGCTAACCTTAGCTGGTTTAAAACTCCAGTTGGAATTAGATTCTACTTGACGTGAAAATAAGAACGGTTAGCCATCGGTGTGTCGATAGTACAGTTGCAATATAATCCAGTTACCTCTGGAGTTTGTATTTTGCTTGTTTTTAGCGTCATAAGGACTACTATTACAGTGAGTTAGGGTAACTTTGTCTGTTATTAACTGTACAGGCGGTCTCGCCATTCGGAAAGTCACGGTTCGCTGCTCGCCTCGGCGAGCGTTGACATCCGAAAACCGCAGACCGTCAAGTCAAGGCAAACTGACGTATTCGGTAAAATACAATTATCTAAAATACGTCACGTGTTTTCCTAAGTGGGATGGAAGATGTGCAGCTGCGTTTACGTTTACCTTATAATTGGTAAATAATTATGATACCCAACATATTTTGTGTCAACAATCAGAATTAACTTCTTGTCTTCTTTTTCATTAAAATATCGACAGAGGACCAGATAGTAATAAATAAGCTGCCAAGTGCGAGTTGGAATCGCACTGAGAGGGTTTCATATAACGTACGCTAAAATTAAGTTTTTCAATACAAACTTTGCACCCCAGATTTAGGGGGTTAGGGGGTAAAAGTTGGGGATTTCGGAGTTTTTATGGAATATGGATGCAAACATGTACTTACATACCAAATTTTAGATTTTTAGGACTTCGGTAAGTACCCTAGAGGTTTTGATGACATGCTAATTAGTCACATTATTGAGCATAACTTTTTCAAAATTAGTCTTAAAAATATTATAAAAATACATTTAATGTTGATGGAGTATGACAAACGAAATTCTTTCGTAAATAAGGGTGTAAGAACAATGATACTTAAATATTACTACATAAAAGACATATTAGTAGAGAAAATCATAAAAGAAAGATATTTCATTTTGCTACCAGACGGGCTCATTGTCTTTTGATGGATTCCCAGGCAACAAAGCACTCTAGATGGCACAAACAAAAAGCTTAAATTCCTCTGCACTTAGCAAAAAAGCTCGTCAAAATATCGAATTTCTGATGAAAGCTTTTTTCTGCGCCGGTTAACAAAGTGGAAAAGTTTTTAAAGGAAGAAAAGTCTAACTCGAAATGTCAAAATAAAATTACGCCTTGTCATGAATTTATTATCAAAGTTGGAGACCTCTTGCCTTTGAAAGTTACGAAGATATTTTTATTAACAGAAAGAAGGATGTTTCAAATGACTGAATCTCAATGGCAATCCTTATCAACAATAGTATAATCGAAATGAATAGTTTCAAAACATTTCGAAGAATTTTCAGAGTAAATCTTGAACTCGAAAAGTCCAAGTTCAGTAAATCAGTCAGAAACACTTCTGCGGCCCTGTAATCCTAGATCATAATGTAAGTGTTTGCATTGTTGATGTGCCTTGTTATAAATAAATAAATAAATAAAGTCTATTCGTGATAAGAATGCAGTGAAATTTAAATTTTTTAACACACACTCACAAGATAGGACACAACATTCGCGTTCGAAAGTTTGCCCTTCAACTGGTCACGTGAACTTGGCTTGATAATTAGAAACTATTTGATTGGTTACGGGGCGTAGCAAGGCCGCCGGATAGTGATGACTTTACTGCATTCTTATCACGAATAGGCTAAAGTTCCTTCACAAGCAACAAAAAATAACTCACCAGTAATTGCGCATTCCCGTTCCTGTCATCAACCCACGCGACGACCAGATCAGCCCCTCTCATGTTTCTTCTCGAGTTAAACCCAACTCCGAGGTACCCTTGCGTCCTTGCTTCCACCCGAAAGGTTATACTGGAATCCGAGTTCACCCATCGAAGTACCACATCGCCAGCATCGTCCAATCTTTCTGAATGAGACCACGTGAGACTCGACTCGTAAGATTTCGAGTCAAAGACTTCCCTTCGGTGCCTAGGTTTGTATTGGTTGACTATATTAGTAGTTTTTTCGCTTTTTCTCTGTACTTGTAATAACCTCTGTGCTGCGGCGCTTTGTGTAGGGTTCGCTGGTAGTTCGTTGGGTTGGTGGTTCTGTTTTAGTTTTTGGAGTTTCGCATCGCATATTAGGACTAGGGTTACGGCTAAGAAGGCTTGGAGATGCATGTTTGTTGCGTTACAGTCGGCTTGTCATCGCTTTTTGGTTCACCTGTAACAAAGATAACTGCGGTTTAGAAATATAAATAAGTAAAAATAATGTACAAGCTGGGCTCTGGCTCAGACAAACTAATGTACGTATGAGTCGTATGACACACTACTTTATAATTTCCTGTCGATTTATTTAGTAACAGTATAATTCGGTCTATCAGTTCAATCTAATCAATTTTAACTAAGAAGACATGTTTTACAGACGTTACAAATGTTCTAAAAAAACTTGGTTTAATTACCAATTATTACGGATTCCAAAGGATAAAAAGTATAGTAAAAAAACCGGCTAAGTGCGAGACTGACACGCGCACGAGGATTCCGTACCATTATCCATAAAAAAAAAACGACAAAAATATCATGGGAGCCTCCATAAATATTTATTTTATTCTGTTTTTTAGTTTATTTTATTTGATGTTATAGCGGCAACAAAAATACATCATCTGTGAAAATTTCAACTGTTTAACTATCACGGTTCATGAGATACAGCCTGGTGACAGACGGACGGACGGACAGAGCGGAGGCTTTGTAATAGGGTCCCATTTGGCACCCTTCGTGTACGGAACCCTAAAAACGTTCCATAAGAAGGATCTATATCTAAAACTATCAAACAGGTATGTAATGTTCCATTTCCGGAGTGGCTTCATTACCATACCGGTCACAGTGGCCGCAATTCAAAAAGCCAATAGTATCGTTGGCGACTATTACTAATTTTCTTTTACTATTTTATAGCAGAAACCGCAACTTTTTAAGGGCGCTTGAATGGTGTCACACCTCGGACACTCCATAGAACGCTCGTAAAATAATCACCTATTACTACTACATAACCAAATGATGTTTGTATACGTGCAAATGTGTGCATAAACTTTGCTAGGGCTGGTGGCGCGGCAAATGCAGCGATATTAAAGTATACGCGTCGTCACTCGTCCAGCGTTCTGCCCTGTCTTGTCTATTGATCCTTTAACCAATTCTTTGACGCCAGGGTGCAATATTATGGTGCGGTATCTGAATCAGCGCGGGGAAGGGAGTGGTCGTTCTGTACGGAGTACTATTATCTCTTCTGTGATGGACGATGGTGATGTCTATGAAACCGCAGTTATTATACTGTAGCTCCCGAAAGTCTTTATAGCTAACAATAATTTGAGTTAGTAGTTTCGGAGACGAGCTATTTTTATGTTTTATCTTTTGAGTTTAATTACAAAATACGGATTCAATGATAATGAGCTGAAAAATCAAAGTTTAGTGAAGAGCTCCGAAACATATTAGGTACCTAATGGTATACTTATATTTAAACTAATGTCACTAACAGCCACCACTTTTTGCCACATACAGAACATTCCTATACAGAATAGTTTTATTCCCACGCTTAATTTACTAAAAATGAAGTGCGAGTCACAATCGCACATAAGGGTTCCGTAGCAGCCATTCACACCTCCCTGTGATCCACGTTCGTGATCTTACCTTTCAAATTAAATGGCGAACTATGTGTGACGGTACCCCAAAACGTATGAAAGGTAACACTTTGGTGTGTCGCTTAGGGGCCTTGGGGCAAAAAACAGGACGTGCAATCTGTTTTTGGCTGCAGTGCGCCGTTTGCGAGAATAACATGAAAATATACGGGGCCCATCGCAGCCTGGTTTTTTGGAAGACATAATAGGTCGGGTAAAGTCTTTTCGTATTTTGTATGTGTATGTTTGTAACTAAATATCTTTGGATGTATTAATTGTATCTGGCTGATTTTGATGTCATTAAAAAGCTTATATTTCAAAAAAGGAATAAATATAATAAAATGTTGTTTCCGACAATTTTTCATTACATTGTTTTTCTTTCTGTCAAAATGAGTTAATCTAATGGAGAAATTAAATACATTGAAATGTATGACCGTGGCCGTGAAAAAATATTATGATGTTTATGAACCTAATACAGTGTCAGTAAAAGTAGCACAAAGTTGGTTAAGCGTTTTCAATCCGGAAAAATTAAAGTCAAAGATGCACCATTTTGTTCGACCCGTTACGGTCTTCATACAAAATACGAAGAAACTTTTTACCCGACCTAATATCATAAGCTTGCCTTTGTGAACTATTCTTATTTGTTTCATATTGTTTTGTATTGAAGTATTGAATAATACAAACTATGTACGGAACTGGTTAATTTATTAAAATTTTATCTCCATAATCTAAGCTGAGATGAAACAAAGGCCACTTGAATTCACTGGATCGCATTTGTCAAAGTAAGTGAGTTCAGCACTTTACACTTTAAAAGCAAGTGATCGTAGCTAAATATTCACCCAAAGAGGTACGTCGTCCAAAAAGCATCAAATTAGCGAAACAGAAGCCTGACCCCACTTAGCTGAGACAAGAGTGCACTCTATAGTTAACTACTAGTTAAGTTATAACTCTATAGTTAAGTTCAGTGGCTCTATGTCTCTATGTCTGGCTGCATTATCCTTCTATAGTTCTTAACATAACAAGCATAGTTCTAGCTAGAGTTGTTACCCACCAAACTAGGTGAACTTCAGAACTGAGACGCACTGTGCGGCGGACAAGATGCGTACGCTGACATTCGTGGGAATGAGATAGAGTGAAAAGTAGCGCGGGACAGACAGGGACATATACATGTGTCAGGATCGCATTCTCTCAGCGGCCACGGTGTAACTGAGCTACGCTAGCTAAGCTAAGCTAGCATTCGCTACGAAAAGGGGAAAGTAATACCACAGATACTATAATATTATACTAATACAGATAGACCACCTAGAACAAAATATGACACCGGCGTAAACTGAGATGCTACGGAAGCTATTTTAGTTCGAGGCCATTATCGCTTGGTGCAGCACCATCGAAAAATTACAAATACCACGAGATGGCGCTAAGATATATAGGATTTATTCTAAGATTAGCGCCACCTAGAAGTAAGTCAACTGAAACCATTGCGTTTAAAGAACAAATCTTACTCCTCACGCCATCTCTTTTTTACGAAGGGTTACTAATTCTAATTTGTATGGGACCAGCACCCTGTGGCACTTATAAAATGCATTATTGGAATACTATTTTTTTTTCGAGGAACTGCTTTTCCCTAAAATCATGATTCCCAATATTTTAACAAAGAAATCCTCCACACCGTTCCTATCACCCATCCATTGAAACAAACTAATAAGTAAACGTCCTTTGAAAATCTTCGGAATAAAAAAATCCCCTCACGATTACCAATTCGCATAATAGTCTGTGTTAATGCAACGAGAATTGCAGATTGCATGATCCAGATCTGATGGCGTGCTTTGTATCTAAGTTGTTCCGTTGCACGTATTACACAGGGTGTTTCAGAACGTAAGCAATAATATAATCGGAATAAAGTATAATAATAATACCATAAAGGATACCATGTTTTGTGGGAACCAATAATAGCGACGACCTCAGTAAGATCCAAAACCCAGGGAATTTTATCGCTACTCTATGGTAGTAGTCGTAAAGCTGTCAGAGGCCTTAAAGCTGGACGTCAATACATCGCCACGCATACGCGGGCGGTACGGATAGTAGATATTGATTTACAGGAATTCATAAGACAAAAACCTAAATCCGATGTGTGCTTTCGTTGCCGATACGCGGTCCAGCAAAACGGCCGCGCCACACGGTGCGGCGCCGCACCGCACCGCATTACTCTGCACCGCACTGGCATGGCGGCCACACGAGCAGTGCGGCGTCGTCGCAATGTTCTTACGGCGCCGCAGCGACAACGCAACAGGGTCGGTTGGCACTCTTCCCTATGCCGTACAAACAACTGAGCGGTGCCGCTGCAGAACCGTACTGCTTGCACCCCTCCCCGCCTCGTCTGCCTAGTTCCCAAACCCGGTGCGCCTGCTGCGGTGCGGCGCTGGAGCGGAGCGGCACCGCGCCGTGTGGCCCGGCCCTTACAACGCAGCTTGATAACTTCGGCACAGATTACTAAATAGTTACTAAGTAACAGATACTTCACTCAGTAGGAAATTTCCAATACCTACTGCTATAATAGCCTTCTCCGTCGCGTCAGCAACCGCTGCATGCTAAAGTGTGCCTAAATGCTCAAGCATACAGTTGTGATCGCCTCGCACCGCGCGATCTCACACTAATCGCAGGGCTGGCATACATCGCAGATACTCGTACGATACGAACACAGTTCAAAACGTGCGTGCGCTTGGCTTGCGACAACTATACTGACGTTGAGCGCTGGGCCATAGCCGTGAGCTCCGAGAGCTCGGGCGGGCGGTAGGTAATTATAGCGCGCGAGTACATTCAGTGACGGAGGCCTGACTTCGGGTTGACCGCTTTAGCCTGACAGCCCTCCAACCCGCAATGAGGTGGAGTATGGCTCAACCATACTCGTATCTGGGTAAAGGCCTGTGCTCCTCCATTTACTTTATTTGACTTAGGGCCGATTGTTCCACGGTTTATCTGTCTGTTTATCTCAGGATTTAGGCAGAATTTGTACGTGTGAAATGCCAAATATCTCAGGATTTAGGCAGAATTTGTAAGTGTGAAATGTCAAATAAAGTTATCTGTTTATCTGGGGATGGAACATTCGCCTCTATGTATGTGCCAATCTTTCATTCCTCAGATAGCGTTTATCTGTCCTGTTTATCTGAGACATTTGACATTTCACCCGTACATGAAGTGTCAAATAAGTTATCTGACTGTTTATCCGTCTCTTGAGAGATCGGGCCTAAGGCCACGGGCCTTAATCAAATAATGTAAGTGTAATTGAGACAGCTCAAAGGTTCTCGACGAGTTCTACTTAACAGATACATCTGTAATTTTACACATGTGGCAGGATTATTTCATAAGTCGAATTTTCGCGAAAATTAGGTTAGGTTAGGTTAGTGTTTTCGCAAAATCCCTAGAATTTTCGCGATAATTCGACTTAGAAAATAATCCTGCCACATATACAAAATTAATGATTTATCTGTTCAATAGGGCTTACCGAGAACCTTTGGAGACGGCCTAAATCTGTAACACCCTATATAAAGAAGAAACGGTACCGCTATTGGATCGTGCAAACATTCGTGCATAACCGACTAATTAACCTACACGCACAGATGGAAGCTGAGATGCTTAGTTAACTGTTAGTTAGTTAATTGTTAGCTAGTTATATCAGAAGGCGTATTCCGGTAGGCAAATGACGATTCAGTGAAAAAAATCAGTCAAGTGCGGGTCGGAATCGCACACGAAGGGTACCGTACTATCGTATAACAAAACTTAAGCACTCAAAACAATAAAACAAAAACAAAAAATAAAATAAAAAAGATTATGCCCACGAGCATGAGAAGTGCAAATAAAATTCCTCACTGATAAAAAGATACAGACTACCTAGGTACATTTTAAATATATGCCCTGCCGCTAGAAGACAAGCTATTATTGTCTTCACTTGGGAGCTGCACTGTACTCTACTAGACTAGGTAGATTTATCAACCTCTCAGCAACTGCCATTCATAAATTATCATATTAGCAAAACACCTCCTTGAACGAAATATGCAAATGCAACCGAACAATGGCCCTCTTAAGATTGAGAGCTGAACTGAACGTTCTCTAGCCTGGAAACATTCTAGATCTAGATATTTTAGTACGTATTCTGCAGATGGGGCATTGTTTACTTATGTAAATTATTTGGAAGAGAGCGTCGTGAATTTCGCCTCGTAATTGCGAATGAAGGCTGGCTGCGGCGATGGGCTATCCCGCACTGTCACCGGGACCGTATTACTTAATAACTTCGATGTTTGATGCTACACGCAATTAAAAAAATACAAGGTGTCTTGTCCTTGAAACGAAAGCTCATGGACATGTGCATTCTCCCCATCCGTCTTTGAATGACGCTCAAAGGTTCAGACTCGGGGTTTGTGAGAGAAACATGGAGCGCAGCATTCTCGGTGTTCAGCTTTTAGACCGGATCCGGAATACAGAGCTGCGCTCCCGGACAAAGGCTATAGATGTAGCTCAGAAGGCAGCCCAAGTGTGACTGGGCCGGTCACGTTGCTCGAATGCTGCCAAATCGTTGGGCTAAGAGAACCACAGACTGGCTCCCAGAAAATGCAAAGAGAAAGCGTGGCCGACCCAGGAAGAGATGGAGTGATGAGTTGGGTCTATGGGATGAAGAGTGGAAGGAGACCACTCAGGATCGAATAGAGTGGAAGACGGGGAGAGAGGCCCAGCAGTGGGATATTACAGGCTCGTAATAATAATATATAATAATAAGGTGTCTAGTATAATAATAGTGGGTCAATCTAGCTCTGACTAGAGATGTGTGGGCTCGAAATGGGGAGGCCTTTGCCCAGCAGTGGGACACATTATAGGCTACGTAAAAAAAAAAAAAAATAAGGTGTCTAGATACAAAGATGACTGTGTTGTTTCCGTTCTTTCTTGTACGATGGCAAGGAACCCTTCGTGTGAAGAGTGTGATTCGCACTTTGCCCGTTTCTCGAATAAATTTCATTAGAATATTAAATCAATAGAACGATAGGTCAGTAATCGTGCTACGATGTTAGTACTTCCCTACTAATATAGGCTCTAAATGCAAAGCCGGGTCACTTCTATCAATACGAGTAATCTAATTTAATATGAGCCTATTGTAAGATCCCAACTGGATTAATACGGACCTATTGTCTAACTGTTGAATTGCTTTGACAAATTACTACGAGTATTATCAAACTATTACTAGAGTTGTTAGGCCTTCGATGACGTAATGAATTACATAGTATGGGTACTAGACTGCGTACACTTTATATTAAGCGCGGAGAGGCGGAAACTAATATGATAGGTAGGCATTTTGTCGTTCTATTGTGTTGCCAATAAAAATACTGGCAGTACCATAGAATGCCTGGCAGGCTCCCGTCACGCCACCCTTCAAGTGCATTATAATTCTGTACGCACTCTGGAGTGGCCATATATTGACAGAACAACAAAGGTCTATAATAAGATCTTTGAAGTATTATTATCTTATAGACAGACTTTCTCATAAAAGCAACTAAGACCAAATCGGTCAAGTGCGAGTCGATTCGCACTGAAGGATTCCGTACTATCGTACAAACTGTCGTGTAATTAATTTGGGTAGACTTGACTGTCACTAATAATAGGGTGGCAGTAATAGGGTCCTGTTTTCCACCCTTCGGGTACGGAAAGCTACCATCTTTTAGACGTAGGCATACTGCCTAATGCACCATGTAGTTACATTGGTGAAGTTTTACTGAACTGCATCTTCGATCGAATTTGCGTGTTTGAATTTCCACTAACAATGTATAATGCTTGATTTGCACGCAAAATTCTAGATTTGGTAAAGTAAAGTAAAGTATTATTTATTTTTATGAATATAGGTTTACATCAGTTCTTACAAATAAAATGTCACACAGAGTTTCGCTATATTCTGCCATGTAGACATAAAAATTGGTACTTAGACTAGTAGAAATACAAAACATTGTATTTTTAAGGCTCTGATATTTTAAAAGAGGTACGGGGGAGTTTCTTGCCCTTCTTTGCTCCATCCCTAAGCCCACAACTTCCGAACGGGCGGTAGTATACAAAAATATTAATATTATATTGACGTTGACTAAGTAATATGTATGATTTTATGGTCAATAAAACTTTTGAACTGAACTGAACTGTACTACTTATAACCATATTACTTTACTTAAACTATTTGTTTATCTTATATCTTAGAATATACCTTTTATATTTATAACACCTTCTCGTGGAAAAAGATAGAGCAGGATTAAATTTAAAAACACGCTTTTAATATAATCACCAGGTTTTACCAAGAGTCAGGTCAGGACTCAATGTTGGACCGAGTCGATCGTAAGTGCAACCGATGCAGTGTAAAAAGTGGCCAAGTGCGAGTCGGACTCGCCCATGAGGGATTTCGTAGTAGCAAGTAATTATATGACTGGATGTTTGTGTTGTAACTTTGTTTTTCATAGTGTTTGTATAAATGACAAAGTTATCTTTGCGGCTATAAATGTTTTATATCTTAAAAACTGATAATTATATTTTATTTAAACCACTCATTTTTTATTTTTCACTCTCTTACTTTAAAGTTAGAGGGCACATCTTTTTCCACGTTAGAAGGGTCTGTCTCTGCATATTCCTCACGCGATAAACGGCGAAGAGGCAAGCATGCTCGATGCCCTACCAGGTGATAAGCTCGACTATATACCCAATAGATTATTTAAAATTATCGGTGGTGTTTCGATTTTGTTCATGACTTTATGGCACATTCATTTAATTGTCACATTGCTTTGAATTAGGATTCTAATTCTAATTCAAGGCCAGGTTAAGGGTAAAGGCAACCTAAGGCTGTTTATAAGATTTATCCATGTAGCAATCTGTCTCATTCATTCATTACCCACATCGCAAATATTGACAAATACATAAATTGTTGTAAAACGTTAATATCATTTTCGAGGTCAGGAATATGCAGATAGGTTTCGATCGCGTCACCAGTTTTATTGACTCTATTATTACCCGTTGTTACTTCAGTCCACCAAATGTTCTACAAGTCGGGTAATAAGAGCACTAAGTCTCCTGGAGTCTCGTCAAACGGTTCAGCACGCCAGCGACACAAATCCATTAAGCCAGATACTGTGGCTTCACAAAAAACTTTCGCACTGGCACGCTCAAGACAACACTGTTACGAAAGGCTCCACCGACCGTGAACATTCCGCCGGCCACTGAGCATGAGCCAACTGGAACATACAACAAAAACATTCAAACTTGGTGAAGTTTTCTCTAGACCTCAATTGGACGTGACTGGCGATTGGTTTTCTGAAAATATAAGAGGGACAACAAAGTGTCACGCCTTTTCTTATATGGGGTGGCAGAGGCACAGCTGTGTGTGGCACACTTGTGTCTTGATTTTTTTATTATTTTTTGTGTCAAGAATGAGTACGCTCGGTTCTGAATCTCTTGATGTAAAGCCGATTTCTAAATTCAAATCACAATTACTTTAAATTACAAATCGCGCCAAAACAATCACATTGTGATTTGTGATTGTTCAAACATCAATTTGAAGTTGGAGACATCCATCAAAACATCGATTTAAAAGGGATTGGCAAGATGTTATAGATTAGAGATACAGAATGAACTGTTTCTACTAACTGTTATCACAATCTCACGCTACATTTTGTAATGAAAACAGAATCTCCGTACGATCAATATCTAGCCTCGTTACTTGCGTATGAGAATTCCGAGGCCGCAGCGGGAATCTTCGCATGGCGAGGTGGGCCCAGCCAATTTAAAAATAGCTCCGAAAAAGGAGCAAACGCGCTGGTAAGATAGGGAATTCTCCGATACAAATAGTTGGCTTGGCAAGCAACCGCAGCTGCTCCAGACGCTTCTAATGCCTTCCATTCGGTACGCCGACACCGTTAGGGGGAAACTATTTTTTGTATGGAACATTATAGCCTATTGAGGATTGAAGAGTGTTAATGGTTCTTGGAGGCTCCGTAGCAAAGCGAAAACAACGATTCCGTAATTAACACCATTTGTAGCACTCCACTCTGGCAAGACGGCCTTGTTTGCGATTTCGTACGCTCCACTCTCATCAATCAAGAGCTTCACATAGAGACGAGGCTCTTACTTGGGAATCGATTTGGAAAGCACTTGAATCCGATTGTTCTGATGTTTTGTCGTCATGGAAGATTCCGCTGATTTCCAGCGCATTTCTTTTACTCTGGTAGCTCGTTAATGTGCTGTATCTGCAGATAGATTTGTATATCGACCCAACCCTGATTAACGATAGCAGTTGAGATACTTTTGCTGGTTTAAAACAGGTATTTTCACAACCCAAATGAGGCCCTTTTTGCTCAGTCAAGTTTTACTTTCAAGAAGCGCTGATGATTTGCGCTCATAAAGATCATTTGCATCATGAGTTATTTCCTTGGTGAAGAGTGTTTGGGCATCCAATTATGAGCAGGCCTTATAGAATCAAAAGCTCCCAAACTGTTGCCGAAATCATGAATTCCATATTAAAGCTAAAGGACTTCAGAAGATGAATAAACCTGATAAGGAAAGACGATTTAATAAAAACCGGCCAAGTGCGAGTCGGACTCGCGCACGAAGGGTTCCGTACCATTATCTACAAAAAAAACCGCAAAAAATCACGTTAGTTGTATGGGAGCCCCCTTTAATATTAAATTTATTTTGATTTTTAGTATTTGTTGTTATAGCAGCAACAGAAATACATCATCTGTGAAAATTTCAACTGTCTAGCTACCACGGTTCATGAGATACAGCCTGGTGACAGACAGACAGACAGACAGACAGACAGACAGACAGACAGACAGACAGACAGACAGACGGACGGACGGACGGACGGACGGACGGACGGACGGACGGACGGACGGACGGACGGACGGACGGACGGACGGACGGACAGCGAAGTCTCAGTAAAAGGGTCCCGTTTGGCACCCTTCGGGTATGGAACCCTGGAAATGTAAAGGACTTAAGTCGTCTCGTTAGGAAAGGTCCTAAATTGAAAGTCAGTTCGTACAATTGCTTTATTTGCCTAATCGGAACTCCCGCAAGATCTCCTTCCATTTATTCAAGCCCATGCAAGGACGACTTATATTCAAGCCCATGCAAGGACGACTTATATTCAAGCCCATGCAAGGACGACTTATATTCAAGCCCATGCAAGGACGACTTATATTTCCGTCCAACATTGAGCACCACTCGTATTTTAATTCACATTTCTGCTAATATTTTGGTTTCATTTCTTCTAATCAGGAATCAATAAAAATTGTTATAGATTTAAGTGAAACATTGATGAATGCCCATTTTATAGAGTATGTGAAATTGTTTTTCATTCTGAACCCACAATTCAGCCTTACATTTCAGCATTACGTCATGACAAAGGCAATTTTAAATAGTAAAGTTTGATGTTTTAATATTGAGGTTGAGCTTAATGAACAAAATAAATATAGGAAAGTATATGAATTAACTATTGTTTTAGTCCGTGCTTTATTTACTCCTCCTGTTTAATTAATGTTGTTTCATAATTTCATAATTTCTTTATGGCACACAAAAAGTTACATAGGACAGTAAAAAACATAGAAAACGTGTACAAAGGCGAGCTTATCTCTAATAAGAGATCTCTTCCAGCAAACCAAATGGGGATTATTGTTTTTATCTGTATTTATGTATTTATTAGTAAGTAGTCTATTATTTTAATATTTATTGTTGTGCACTTATGTAGGTCTACCTTTTATTAAATTATCTTCTCCATCCTAGGTTTGCTGGAAGAGATCTCTTATTAGAGATAAGCTCGCCTTTGTACATGTTTTTTCTAATATTAAGTGTCTGTATTATGTTTTTCTGTGCAATAAAGTAAAGTAATGTAATGTTCAAAAAGGGCATGCTGATATTTTTTTCTCATTTCAAAGAACCTAATTAGGTACATTAGGTTTACAAAACTCTTCAATGTATGAGCATAATAGCTTTCGAGCTCTGATTTTAGGTATCAAAAATAAAGCAAACGGTAGACAATTATCGTGGATACACGATACCTTCAATTTCAAACATCAATTTCCAACTCCACCACTCCCAAATTAGAACTGAATATTGTCTGACAAGAATTCAAACCGTTGCAACATACTGTAAAGGAAATGATCCATTCATTGTTACTCTTAAAATCCGTAATTTTGTTTTGGAGAATTTTAAGCCCAATTCCTTACGAGTGAAAGACTGTCAACTGTTGAACATGACGAGGGCTGTTGAGTCTTTTTGGTCTGGCCGACCGGTACGGGAACGGACGTTAAAAAAACAGGCGAACCGACGGGTACACACCTGTCAGGAGTGTTGCCAGTTTTTGAGAAGAGGGTGAATGGCAGCCGTGCACAGTGCCCTTTAAATTTCGAATTTCAAGAACTATTTGTACGAGTGCAAGTCGGTATGCCACTCGAAATTCTTTTGTCGGAAGCCTGTTTTTGGTGACTAGAACACTATGTTATTTTATTACCGCTTGGATTTGCGAGAACTTTGTCTTTTTCACTAACCTGTTTAAGATTGTATTTTTATAGATTTCTTCAAACCTACTTACCCTTAATACTTAGATACTCTAAATCCTTGAGAAAGGTCAATGCCATTCTCAGAAACTCAGTCAAAAACCGAAGAAGTTCAATAAAGTTAATTTCAAATTGGCGTAAAAAGATTCTAATGACTGAGAGAGCCATTCACTTAACAAGAGCTCTCGTAATAATAGTGTCATTCACATAGACTCGTCAGTGTTGCGTCATACATAACATAACCATAACCAGTCCACTGACAGATCAGTCAACTCCTGCGCCGGTCTCCGTTCTGTATGTCGCCCACGGTCGGTCGTGCTCGGAGCATGCGAGCAACACGCTTCATTGAATGTGTAAATCTATTATGATTTGAGACAATGCAGTTCGGCTTACAAACCTGCCTGCCCCGGAAGAGCTGGTTATTTATTATATTAATGCAGATCAACATTAAATTAAGATTAAGATGAAGGTAACGTATTCTTAGCTGCCCAAATTCAATTTTTTTTTTCAATTCAAATATTTATTTCAGATAGCATACATTTTGACACATATACATTCATAGGTAGATATTATTTTATCATTATAAAAAAGTTTAAAATTAAACTAAATAAAGCAGAGACGAACATAGATTAATTTTGGTTGGCCGAATTAGTAATTTCGCTATATCATGCACTATTTCACTTTACTTCGTTAATATTATGCGATTTTCTTATTACCAAATTAGGGATTATATTGTTATCCCTAGGATGCACAGGAAAGCATTGTTTTTAGGGTTCCATACCGAAAGGGTAAAACGGGACCCTATTACGACTCCGCTAACCGTCCGCTGTATCTCATCCATCATGAACCGTGATAGTTAGACACTTGAAATTTTCACACATGATTCGACACTTGAAATTTTCACAGATGATGTTGCCGCTATAATAACAAATACATAAAAAAAAAACAGAACAAAATAAGTATTTAAGGGGGTTCCCATACAAAAGGCATGACTGTTTTGCCGTTTTTATAGATAATGGTACAGAAAGAACCCTTCGTGCGCGATTCTGACTCGCACTTGGCCGGTTTTTATTAGAAAAACGATTTTCAGGCAACACACGCGGTTTGTTTTACGAGCATATTTTTTCCCCTTTTGCCTGTTCAAAGTCATAATTTTACAGGCTACCGTATTCAGTGTTCGCCCGTGGCATTAAGAATTTGCATAAAGCTTACCTTTCCGGAGATCCGGGGAGCACAAGTTCGGAATCCTTAATAGGTACGATTTCTGTGAAATTACCGTATCGCGTGAGGAGCGGGTTAGAAAACTAATATTATAGCATAGAGATGTTCAATTTTGCAGATTGGTAACGAAAGATGATCAAAATTATAATGATTGCTTCGGAGGAAATTAAGATGGCTCCCAAAACATAGAGAATTTCAAAAATAATAATATATCAGAGATCATAATCATATTTATCGTTGTGCACTTATAAGTAAGTCTACCTTTTATTAAATTATCCTCACCATCCTAGGTTTGCTGGAAGAGATCTCTTTTTAGAGATAAGCTCGCCTCTGTACATGTTTTTTTCTAATATTAAGTGTCTGTATTATGTTTTCTGTGCAATAAAGTATAAAGTAAGTATGTCATATCATAAGAGATACCATTGCTCAGAAACCAGATTGAATAGAAGTTGGTTCAATTTAAATGTGTCCGTCCGTCTATAAAATCGCAATGCGGTTAGTGCAAGAACAAAAAACACATTGCTCTAGAACCATTCCAACCGGTCTTTTCCTCCTGTCAGAGTCAAGCCGCCGGTTGAGGCCGTCATTAAATGAAATCTCAGCAATCATTCATCATCAACAGACATTGACCAGCAGCGGTAACAAGTTCGGCAACCGAAACAGTTGTAAAAAATCGGTCATTATTTAAGACTGGAATACTTGACTGGTTATTAAACTGTCTATACATCAGCCGCCTTTTCTGGGAATGGAATAACCAACAAAATTTACTGCTAATAAGTGTATCAAGCTATCATTTTTCCAGAATACAACGAAGCCAATCAAATTAAAACGATGCTCAAATGTGTATTAAATTGAGTTTATAATCGCTGTAATTTTTGGCACGCGAATGAGCCCTCTGGCAGACCTTTAAGCGGTAGCCTTTCGATACAAAAACTGGTCTGATCGTTTCACTTCCCCTCTAAAGCATATGTAGAGGATATCCTGCGAGGTACAAGGGGTCATTACTTGCAAGCAATCCTTTATTTTTTGCTGTTAGTTTTTTTTTCCATCTTGTTTCGTCTGGGTATCGTCTATGTATAACGAAAGATAGTTAGATATTGAGACTAGTGGAGGTTAAACTAATGGCCTATTACCACAGACATCGATGCCCCCTCACTATTGTGAAACAAGTTTCGATATTACTATTCTATAAAGATGTTTTAAACTCATCACACCATTATTATTTTTCGTACAATTAGGATCATTAGAGCCATTAAAGGCATAGGGAACTGCTCAGAGAAAGTACAAGCAAATAGTGAGCAAAACTAATCAATTTTGTAGATCGGTCTGTTAAACAAAAAGAAGTGAAATTGAGAATACAGCGAGCACGATACTTAGTATGCTTTAATGAAATATCAAAACCCATTAAGAAAATATATATCCCAACAAAACATGCATATGCATATACAAAAACGCCAGTCTCGCAGCCTGCGCAGTTTATTCTACCGTAAAAAGTTGTGAGATCTAATTTTAAACCAAGTCGGTTAATTTAACCAGTATCTGTGTATGGTAGAATCTTTCCAACAACTTTATTATCGTATACTGTTAAGTACCTACCTAATTAGTTAACTAATAACATTTATAGTGATCGGATCAATATAAGACATCTTTATTTCTTCAATAATAATTAGAATGACTTGGCAATCGCACGTAGAAAAGTTGTCGACTATAGGACCGTGTGTGCAACGTAATGTACCTATTGCTCTCGCTCCGAAATAATTCGTTGTTTTCTTATTAGTTAAGTTTATCTTTATTTAGAGATATGTTGTGTTGAGTAATAATATTCATTTGTGCTCTGGGTGCTATAGAGTGGTCAGTTGAGCGCGATTGCCAAGTTATTCTAATTATTATTGAAGAAATAAAGATGTCTTATATTGATCCGATCACTATAAATGTTATTAGTTAACTAATTAGGTAGGTACTTAACAGTATACGATAATAAAGTTGTTGGAAAGATTCTACCATACACAGATACTGGTTAAATTAACCGACTTGGTTTAAAATTAGATCTCACAACTTTTTACGGTAGAATAAACTGCGCAGGCTGCGAGACTGGCGTTTTTGTATATGCATATGCATGTTTTGTTGGGATCTCATTTCTTTTTGTAAGTAACTTTCCTTTTTTTCTTTTCGGGTACTATTTCTTGTGCGTTAGCTACCGACTTTCTCAAAGCCCACTCCCTATCTTTATGGGCTCTCCTCTGTGGCTTTGATGTTACGATTTGTGACAAGTCTGGGCGGTGAATTATATAAATATAAATCATACCTCAAACCAAACCATACCGCGATTCAGGAAATGCACACCTACACTCAGAGAAAAATCGGCTGACAATGACAAAGCGACAATAAATGCTTTGTTAGAAATTTATTGTTACCACACGTAAGTGCATCGTCGCTGCAGCTATAGGCCCATAGTGCCTGTGACATCTTTTTTGTTGTTGAAATTGTTTTTTTATTTCAGCTAAAGACACGTAGATACGGTAACTATGTTAAAAATATTTAAACGGGATAACTACGGCACGTTGCCAACTTATCACCTATTATGAAGTGATGTTGTAGCAAAGTTTAATCTATCAAAATAGGCGTTGTTACTATGGCTAGTTGTGTTATTGATACGGCTAAGTGTGTTTTTGATGCGGCAGTAGCTCAAAGTACTTGTTCGTCGCAAGCGCAAACCTTTTCTCTGACTCTGCCAGTTTCAACGTGAATTTCGTGCAAAGAACATCTGTGTTTGTGCTCGTGCCGTCGTCGTGCGTGAAGAAATATGGATTTGCAGAAAATTTAAGCACCAAGCAGTCATCAGCTAATTTGTATGGAGAAGTGGAAAATAAAGATGCTCCGATCAAATCGGTTTCACAGTAAAAGTTGTCAGGATAATGTCTCCTACTCCCCAAAAAGTGTTTTCACTTGATACACCAAACACTCGGTATTAAATATTTTGTTCTTTGTTGTAATCCTAGTGTGACTCGAGTAGAGATTAATATACCATACTTTTGATAGAAATGTCTTCGTTTTTTCTTTTAGGATTCTCAAATACCGCTATCCTCTTTATCATATCTTGTGCTACCCGAGTAATGTAACATTGTAGGTTTTGATCCCTTCACTTTGTAAATGGTACATTGAACAAATTATATATTCCCCGAAGCTTCTGTGCCTTTATTATTAGAGGTATGCGTACTTTGACCGGAGTTCTCTATGTATGCACCATACGCATGTATGGTGTTTGGTGTACAAAATAAGCATATTTCAGGGTACGCATGCTCCTGGAATAATAGGCAGTAGCTTCGTGGAGTATATAATTTTTGTTCATGGTGTACCATTAACAAAGTGCAGGTATCCAGATCAACAATGTTACTTTGCTAGAGTAGCAAAATACTTTGTCATCGGAACAAAGCAGATTTGATACTGTAGCTAAGGGAAATTAGACGTAGGGACAATATACTTTGATATGATAGTTAAAGGAATTTGTCATGGGAACAAAAGGACATGAAATCCTATTGTGACATGAACAATTTTAGCATTGTAATTTCAACAGTTGTTTTATTGCTGTTACATCAATGTTGGTAAATTTGTTGCATTAGCAATTGAAGAGTAACAATAAAAACGTTGTCTTCATTACTATGCACCTTTGACGACTGTCCAGCATCAAAGCTTTTTTGTAGCAATGGCAATATTTTTTTGAGAGTGTAGCGACATCTAATGGGGAATAGCGATATTAGACAATATTGTAACCGCTTTATTAGGGTTCCGTACCCGAAGGGTGCCAAACGGGACCCTATTACTGAGACTTCGCTGTCCGTCTGTCCGTCCGTCCGTCCGTCTGTCACCAGGCTGTATCTCATGAACCGTGGTAGCTAGACAGTTGAAATTTTCACAGATGATGTATTTCTGTTGCCGCTATAACAACAAATACTAAAAATCAAAAGAAATTTAATATTAGGGGGGGCTCCCATACAACAAACGTGATTTTTTTGCTCATTTTTGCTCGATATTGATAATGGTAGCAGGTAGACGCTTAAAGTGTTCACAATATATTGAGTATATTATTTATTTAAAAAATAAATAATTAAATTAAAATTAAATTAATATGTAGGGGGGCTCCCATACATTTTTTTTGCGGTTTTTTATAGATAATGGCACGGAACCCTTCGTGCGCGAGTCCGACTCGCACTTGGCCGGTTATTTAAATCATAGCTGGAACCAAACCATACCGCGATTCAAGATGCACATAGCGACTAGCGACATCTAATGGGGAATAGCGATGAATCGAAGTAGTCGTGTACTGAGCTTATTGATAATTAATATATTATGAAATTGGGGCTAAAATTGCGCAATGTTTGAGTTTTCCTTGGCTTTGCAGGCTAAACTCTAACCATGCTCAAAATTTTAAGCTTGTGGGTTCGCTAGAAGTAACCTTTAGAGTTTTCATGATCGTGAATCAGTGAGTCAGTGAGTGTCAAAATTGAGGAACTTTGAATTGCTGTACCTTCAACTCTACTGGTTCAAATTTATTGAAATTTTGAGAATATGTCTAATGACATGGTGCCTTTTAGCCGCCGGGAATTCAGGTTTCTATCTTTATCCACAACGGAGTAACAGGTAGGTCAAATATGCTCTGAATGGCTTCCTGTAAAGGATGTTACTGCTGCGCCCGTATGTTTTGCTTTTTGCTCGACTTGGCTTGGGGGCGCTACCGCGCCCCCAGATCGCTTCAAGCTTCAACACCAACCAAGCTAATTCTTAATGTAAAATTGCCCTGTTAGGAAAAATAACGGTCTAATAAAGGATAGTGGTGGCAATAACGGCTGTTTTGCAATAACGAACAACACTGTTGTGTTATTTCAAAATAACTGTTGTCGTAAACTGTTATCCTGTTATCCTGTTATATTGCTGTTTGGTAAAACGATAATTGAATGAATCGCAGATTGACAATATCATTATTTATGTTCTTGCTCATTATCAGTTCTTCCCTTCATACTTTAAACAGGCATAGGACTGTCAAAATTATTGTCAATACTTCGTATTCGTAAATTTAAATATATTTGAGAAACTAGTTGTTTGAATGAATTATAGACTGATTATTTGGAGTGTTGCCGGATAATCGATGGTATATCGATTATTAATCGATTCTCCTAAGTACATATAAAAAATCTAACAAATCGATCTGGCATCGATTTTATCGATATAATCGACTGTATCGATACTATCGATTCTTATACTTGTACCAATAAAATCGATTATAATCGATTATTCGATTGTAATTGCTGTTTCTGATAATTAAATCGATTATATCGATAGTATCGATGGTGAGAAGCAATACGATAGAATCGATACTATCGACACAATTGATTAAATCGAGGTATCGTTTAGATTATATTTTTGTGTAATCTGTAACGTAACAATATATTCTAAACCGATACCTCGATTTAATCGATTGTGTCGATACTATCGATTTTATCGATTATATTGTTTTGCTTCTCACCATCGATACTATCGATATAATCGATTTAATCATCAGAGACAGTAATTATAATCGACTAATCGATTATAATCGAATTTTTGGTACAAGTATAAGAATCGATAGTATGGATTTAACCGATTATATCGATTGAATCGATAACAAATCGATTAGTTAGATTATTAAGGTACCTACTAATCGATTAATTGATAATCGATTATCCGGAAACACTTTGGAATTATGGTAATACCGGCGGCGTATTTAGTAGTTCATTGATCTTATTTACATTTTTTTAGATATACATTTTTAAATTTACAATTTTTGTTATTCTATTTACACACAGTTATTCCCATTTATAAACATCATAGTCACTTTATCAACTAAAAAACATTATCATACGCAACAGAGCGCACGCACCCCACCCCCCATTGGTCAGACGGCCGGACGGCGGCGGCGGCGGCGTCGCGTCATTGGCTAATCATTATTGAGAACAGCAGCAAAGTCGACAACAGCGCGCGACTTCAACAATGTAAAACGCAACGATAACTAACGACAACAGGATAACAGGATAACAGGATGCTTGAGTTTTCGACAACAGTGTTGCTCGTTGCGCACAAATAACGCATTATATAATCTGTTGTCGTAATAACGACCACCACTAATAAAGGATGAGTCGTGTTTATTTGTCCTTCATACAGACCATCTGGTAATTAGTATAATTGCCATACTAATAACGGATGAACAACATGTATAGGGACATTAGGCGGACAAATGTGATGTGATATGTCAAGTCCTTGACTCGTATCAACAGGTCACGACATGTCTCCATTTGAACTAAAGATGTTATGAAACAACTGATGATGACTCATCAATTCAAACGTCTGCAGTACTGTCTGGTAATGTAGGTACTGTGATGCTTGATACTTTTGACTGCAACCACAGAAGAGATAATAGTACGAGCATTGAATGTGACTTTGGAAGTGCATCAAAGGCGAACAATTTATGGCCCTTCGTCTAGACGTGAAGTCGTTGATCACAACGAGATAAAATAATTAGTTCTGCCAACAAGAACCAAATGTAAACCAAAATTTTCATAACAAAATCGAGCCTCGTGAGAGCTAAAGTAACTACAGCATAGAGTTAAAATTAACGCAAGCTGGATGGGAAACCGGACCCCTGGTTAATTTTAAACTACTCGTTGTTTTTATTTTTATTTGGGGTCCTTTCTGTTGAAGCCTATATAAATGAAGGTCAAGAGGGGAACTTTGAATTCTGCTCAACGCGTTGCAACGGACTACCGAATTTTTTTATAGGGACTGGAGTTGCAAGCAAAAGAAGGTGTGGCAGTTTGCTCCGAAGTAACTGGGACGTTTGTGTTTTACTAGACTCAATTGTATTGATATGAGTGGTTCAAATATCATCAGTATCACAAGTTAACTAGCAAGTTAACATCAATAAACATAGTTAAAACTCCGCAAAAAAATAAAACATTGTGGAACCCCACAAACAATAAACATTTAATGGAATTAAGTACCTACTAAATAATATTATGTATGGTTTTTATGTATGTATGTACTTATTAGTAAGTAGTCTATTAATTTAATATTTATCGATGTGCACATATGTAGGTCTATCTTTTGTTAATTAATCCTGTCCATCCTAGGTTTGCTGGAAGAGATCTCTTATTAGAGATAAGCTCGCCTTTGTACATGTTTTTTTCATTATTAAGTGTCTGTATTCTGTTTTTGTGCAATAAAGTATAAAGTAAAGTAAAGTAATATTCATACGAAATTCTCAACCAAGTGCGCTATGTAGGATTGCACAATGCACACGGCACACAATTTCACACATTCAGCGACACGTAAAGCAATATCCCCGGAATATCAAAGGAAATTCCTTGTCATTGGAGTGGCATCCCAGATCCCTATTATCATTAACACCTTGCCTCTCCCACGGACCGGTAACTGGGTAGCCAAACATGCTCTGAGAACTATTCTGTTGACTTTCTGCGTGTATTTAAATTTAAAGGCCTTTAGGACTCAGGGATGCTTTTAACTGGACTTAATCATACAAAAAAATCAAGATGAAAAAGTTTTGCCATTGACATAGGTAGTTAGTTAGTTAGCCACACTGCTGTTTATATTCTCTTTGGTCATCGTGACATTGATGTATAGGTCACCGTCAAAGTAAGAAAACCATCATTCTGTAGGACAGATCTGTAGGTAAACTGACCAGTAACACTGTAGAATGATAGATTTAATTTTTTTCCGCTATCATGTACGTCGGTATCCGGTATTACAAGCATAAGCATTTTTAATTTTGCCGCGCCTTACGATGTTCAATTCTGCCTAGCCAGACTTTAGCTTTAGCGGTACCTACCATGAAAAACTATTTACAATAAAATTGTGCTAATTTATAAAATAAAATTATAACAATTATTTTGCATGCATAAACATAAACTGAAAACACAGAACATTTTAATGTTAAGATCCTCTAGTTTACGTATGTCTATGTCTATGTCTTATTACTGTTTTCTTGCAAACATAATTCATTTAATTTCATCACAACGATTGATGTTGGCGTATCCTAGACGTCAATGACGGAAGAAGAGGAAAGTCATGTCATGACAGGACGATAACAAAACGTGAATAACCACTCAACCGGCCAGCGTCCCCAAAACACCCAGATCTATTGTTCTATTTTTTCATAGGTTTTGAACTTTATCTCGATGTGATTTCTAGACCTAACAACGACAACGTACAATTAACGTATTTAATTGATAGGGTATTATAATAATATAAATGTTTTTAGAAATGAATCAATAGCGAAATTATTTAGGTACCTTGCGTGACGATTAATAAGTAATTTTCGGTCCCGCGCCTGTTGCACTAATGCGTCATCCCTAGTAAGTTAGTGTGATTACGAGTGCTTCTAAAGATTATTAATTAAGTAGTAATTAATGAGCTATTAATAAAGAAAACCTTATAGATCACTAAATTCTGTATGACGCATTTCGTCTTAAAGAAAACCCCAATACTTTTCAGAAACTCTTTGTTATAAAAATTATCCCATGTAAAGAACCTAATCTAAATTAATTTATGTTAAGTCACCTAGGATTAAATAAAAGTACACTGTGTACATAAAGGTAGTTTTATCACCCAAATGTTTCATTGTGACTGACGACGACGTAACAACAGACGTCACAACACAACACAAGTGACGTTTATAAAATTCTCTCTTTATGAATAAGCTCAACTAAAACGCAGGAATACCTATCGATGTCGTAGCCATATCGTCCAAGCCATTTCTGGCCTTATCATGATATGGCCGTTTTTAACGAAAACATGTATTTTTAATTTTCTTTTTAAGTTTATTATTAATAGCATTATTATTCAGCACTACGACGTGATGTTTTTTATTTTATGCCTACAATGCATGTTAAACTAACACAAATACTATTTAGTCTTCACCTAAGTTACCGCAGTGTTTGCCCTGAAAGATTTTGTCGTTTTATGATACCTACCTATTTCACGTTTGGCCATATCATGATATGGCCGATTCGACGATATGGCTACGACATATAAAGGCTTAGATGAGTCATCCATAAGTAAACCTTAAGTAAACTCGTTTTTTTTGTATAGATTTAAGTAAAAAGTGATGATAATGATACCTACCTACTAATGTAATAAGTACCTACCTACCTAGGTATTCTTACAAAAAGTTTTCAAAGACAAAAGGTAACAAGTAAAGTTCTCACTCACACAAACATTATATTACTTACTTAGGACAGGCTTATTATGACATGGAAGAGTTAAGGTACGAGTTGGAACCCGGCAGCAGGAAGCAGCAGCCGACAGCAGCAGCACCCGGCAGCATGACGCGGCGACATGCTGCCGAGGTTATGATTTGGAACCCGACTGCCGACAGCAACAGCCGACGCGGGAGCGGGAGAGAGAGAGAGCACTCCGGGAACTACTGGTCTGCAGTCGGGCAGCATGCAGTGCCGGGTTTGTAGGGTATTTCATAGAAATGCATAGAAACCAGTATTGCTGTCGGCTGCTGCTGCCTGCTGCCGGGATCCAACTCGTACCTTTAAATTCCACAGACATTTAGCCATTTAGTAGGTAACCTACTACCTAGGTATCTAGAAGCATAGTTATAGATGGGCGCTGGTAATAATTCCGTCCGAGCCACTCAACTCGGAAAAAATAGAAAAATAGGAATAGTTCTGGAATTATTACGAATCCTTCCCACTTGGAAAATATGTGTAAATATGGGGAAAAATATGTTTTGAAAAGATATTTCATGGAAACGTGCACACGTCGTCGAGTAGCAGACTACTATACCAACAAATTATGGTTTCAATTGAAAGATTTTGCAAAGGTATTGCAAAAAATATTAATATGGCACTGTATGATATCAAATATATCGCTAAAGTAATGTGACACTTGAGGACATTTTTTCTTATGACTTATTTTGTTGGTTTAATAGTTATCTATCGACGTATGCGGGTTTAAATTCAATATCTTTGTAAAACATCTTTATTTTATTTTCTTACCCAGTGGAAGTCCTACCCTCCCTGTCTTTCTTACTTCTTTTCTTTCGTACCATCTTTCTTTTCTTAGGTAAGAACACTGTAAAATATTACATCTCTACTAGGTATTACGATCCACAATAAAAATTCTGATTTCTGATTTCTGGAAGGAAGGATTCGTAATAATTCTGGAAGGATATTGGAATTATTACAAAAACTGGAAAAATTCCGGGTGATTGCCCATCTATAGCACAGGTAGGTACCTAGTAGGTATAGGCGAAAGAACGTGAGAAATCGTCGCAAGACACGAACTTGAAGGCTTCCTGCTGACTCAGTAGATTTTTCGACTTTGTGTGACAAACAAGGTTACAAATGTGTTAACTTGTTGTTATGATTGTATGAGTGAAGAAGGTTCTTCTCTGTTGTCTGACTGTGTGTGTGTTATTTTATTATGTTATATGAGTCTTATGAGAACTAGGTACCTACATTATGATAACATTTTAGCAGGTTGATTGAAACCTACCTAACCTACCTAACCTAACTGATGGGAAACTATAATAGGTAGGTTAGGTGGGTAATGTAATCTTACGTGCGTGAAAATTATAGATTTGTTAGGATATGGAATATGGCCACACCGGAATTGTGACATGGTAGGTAGTAGGTACTAGGTACCTACCTAGGTAGGTTTTCATATTGGCATCATACCTACACCACTTTCCTAGGTATACCTACCTAGGTATTAACCGGTGGAAAACTTCATGCTGTTGCTACTAAATTAATTTCCCGGCAAGCAAGTTAAAGCACAAATGTTTGGATGTAGGTAGGTACCTAGGCACTAACTAATGGGACGGATGTCTCTGTTTAGCTTATCTCGATCGCTCCGTGAACCATTCAAGGTTTGTCATTCACCTCACTTTACAAGTTTACAACACCACGCCGACTGTCGGTTCCATCTGCGCTTCCAACTTTCCGACTAGGTATTTTTGGATTGTCCATATTAATTAGGTACCTACCTACTTAGCTACTTATAAGCATTGAAGGTAATAGGTAGGTAGGTACCTAGGTACTACCTTTACGTACTGACCTGCCTATCTACCATGTTTTTGATGTTACTGGTTAGATAGTTATCTTGGTAGGTAGGTACCTACCTAAGTTGTTGCAGATTGTTGTTCTTCTAGGTAGGTACCTAGGTTACCACCTGGTTAAATACCTAGGAAAGTGAACATTACCTATTATTAACGGTATTTCTTCTTTCCCCTTCTAACTAGCTAGGTAGAGGTAGGTACCTATCTATGGACAAATGTCTAAAAAGAACTAGGTAGGCATATAACTAAAAGAACCTAGGTACCTACTTAACATAACCTAAGTACGGTCACTGCGTCTAAAAGTATACGGGCAGTTATATTATAAAGTGAATCCCGCTTATAGGTAGGTAGGTACTGCTTGTATACTTTTAGGCGCAGGCGAGTCAGGCGACCGCACCTATACATAATTATAGGTAGGTAGCATCGTGAAGTCTGTGCATCGCGTCTTTTTCTCATTGGGATTCCCAGATGCAAACTTCTAGCCAGGACTAGCCTAGCCTAGTAACTAGGTAGGTACCTAGGTAGTTTAGTTATATGTATAGGTTCTTACCTGCACAATAATAGACCTAATACTAATAATCTACCTATTTCGGATGGCACGTACTGGTAGGTCCCGGCTACTAGGTAGGTATCACTACTTATTTGGTACCTAGTAGCACAGAATAAGTAATAGTACCTAGTAGGTAAGGTATGTAATAGTCGTAAAACCTCTCCACCAACCCGCACTGAGCCGGTGCGGCGTGGTGGAGTATGGCTCAAACTTACTCGTATCCGGGTAAAGGCATGTGCCTCTCGGTGGGGACATCTACATTTACAATTTACAATCTATGAATACCTACCTCTGCACCCGAAGCCGAAGAAGCATGCAAAAACTCATCCACAAAACCAAAACAAAAAGTTAGAACTTACTTTTAGCGTTTGTTTCCGCTGGATTATTTATTCACTAAAACTTTAGTTCTATGACAAATTCCAGAAGAATATCGTCTTATTTGGCACGAATAAATTCACTGTTTTTAGCGTCGACTATTTCAAATATCGAACACTTTTCGATACCGGTGCGTTTGCGCAACGAAATAACGAACCTCTCTTATGCGCGGCGCATCACTGACTGACTGTGACTGACTGACTGAATTGTGAACTGAATGAATGAAGTGGCGGATGAATGGGCGGTGAACGAACGAAACACTTTGGATGCAACAAAACAAATCAAAGGAAGGGTGTGTACACACTAGTGTGCAGGCTACACATAACCAAAGCTACCAATAAAAGGTAGTAAATAGTTTTGTAGGTACTTTCTGTAGGATAGGTAGGTATCAAGATAACGGAACGATTCAAATGCAGGAGTAGGTATTGTGATGTATGGTATGTTAGCACCTAATAAATAAAATCAGAGCTTCTTGATAAAAGACTCGTAATCTCAGAAGACTTTATGTGTCCAATCCTGTGTTGCACGAAACTTTGAAAAAGTGAAAGAAATGTCTATCCTATCCTATGAGATTCTCGCTCATTGTGTAGTTTAATGAAAACTTAAGGGACAATGGCAGGATAATATCTCATCTTACTAAAGCGTCTATGAAAACCACCTATAGGTACCAAAGAAAGCCATTTATTTCAGTACAATTTTTCATACTATTATGGAAGGCATAAAACACCACAAAAATATATTGTATAAAGAACATGAGACATCTACTTGTTATGAACTAAAGCGCATTATTAAGGGTAATGGTAAACATGGGATATACATGTATAACGGCCCATATCATATAAACGTATCAGAATATATTAGTTTAGCTTTCGAAATTCATCACATAAACATATTTTTTTTAAAGGATGTTAAATTATCTTAACTACCGTAGGTTTCATTGGTGACCGCCAAAAGTTCATGTCTTTGGATCATTTACAATGGAAAAATTACCCACAACGGTCGACGAAATTCATCACATAAACGTATTTTTTTCAGCATTCCCATCAGTGAGATAGAAAAATATATATTGCACAATTTTAAATGACGTTTTCAGATCTTTCCCTATATATACTCATTATGATACACATGTACGCCAAATTTCAAGTTCCCAGGTCATCTGGAAGTTGGTTATCTATCAACTACCACATTTTATCTATCGACTACCACGTTTCATTCTTGTATGCAAAATTCAGGTTTTGGGTCAAAAACTTCCCAATGTCATTTAAAGTTATTATTCTGAGTAAAAATTCAAAGGCTATTGTCACAGAGCCCATATTTTTTTTATTTGACATCAGTCAGATGGATGTTGTTTCCAGCCAGTATTAATAATTATAATCTTTGGTTGTTTTATTCAATTTTTTATTTGCCTGCACGTTTTTCCTTTGGAAATATTTGCCGATATCTTTATAAAGTATTTATAAAAGAACACAAATTCTTACAGTATCGACCTTATGAATAAAAATATATCATAATATTATGACTTTTCTTCTGAATAGACGTTACAAGTTCTTTGAGATATTCGTTAGTATGGGCAACTGCCGGTCTTCTTTCTTTGTTTCGTGCAACTCAGTTTTTGCCAGTGTCAAGCTCGTTCTCGTTTGCACTAGGTACCCGGGGTCCCGGGGTCAAGTAGGTACCTATTTTTTTCAACAGTGAGCAAGTCCCTCGCAAACTTAACTACAAAGTAATCAGTATAAAACTAGCCCTCTTATTCATAAAACTTATCAAGCCTTTGATAAATAAAATGTGTTTTGTCCCTTTCTCACAAACATAAATTGCAATGTGAAAAAGGAAGACAAACTAATTTTAACGGCATTTTAGCTATAATAGGGGATAAAAGACGTTTATGAAGCGTAAGACTTGCCAGCAAGCAATGCAAGTGCAACCATCTCAATACAGGAACCAGCCACTCTTTCTGGGCTTTGTGAACACACCCTAAGCAAACAAAAAATAAATGAATGGAGGAAACAAAATTGAGGGGTGACGTGACGGCCACCTTTACCATTTAGTTGCCTATTTGCGCCAAGTTGTTAACCGCGATGTAGGTACCTAGTTGGTTAACTCTGTATTTTTTCAAATATTAGACATCATAACTACCACAGATTATCTAAGAGTGCTATACAACTAATAAAGACTAAAACATGCATTGCTAAATGTAGGTTCAGTACCTACCTAGTTCAAGAAAAAGAGTTGTTGCGTGACTGGAAAAATGTGCAGCATCATTGATTTTCCATTTATAGGACTGCATAGGTAGGTATTGGAGACGTCTAGCACTCACACCAAGATACAATCATCACATAGGTGTGCCATACATACCATATATTGTTTAATATACTTCAGTCAGCTTTGTATTAGTCGTGTGATTGTGTCTGCCGAGCCAAGTACTTCTGTAGAGCTTAGTGCCACGCAAAAATAACCCTTTACTCATGATTACAGAAGTTATTTTACCCTTCACCAGCGGAGCGGCTAAATTCAAAATGGGGTGGCTCTTTTTATTTTTAAACAGGATATCCTCAGCCGGCCAGTCTTCTCGTTTCCGAGTGCGGTTCATTAAAGGTGGTCTAATAAAAAACGTAGCACGTGTACCCAAACAAGTGTTTGGAAGAAACTAGGTTTCATTCATCACATATTTTTTTGTCAATAAAAAAATGAAGTACCTACCTACCTAGTGGTGACTTCCCACTAGATCAGCATTAGACTTTTGAGGCTCTAAAAGAAGATGGTTATTGGTTTGTTGCACGTAACGTTGACATTGATAAATCAAACCAAAATATGTACTGTTTGTCAAACGGCGGACAGGTCCAATTCACAAAGCAAAACCAATTACAACACCAAAAGGACCAGTAAAATAAAACTCCAAAACAACAATGGGTCTTCAAACAATCAAACAACCTTCATCCTTACTCCAGTAAAGTCTACAATCTATGTCCACCCGTGGTGGGTTTTATCTCTCCAAACGACTCGAGTGTGCAAACAAAAGATTTCTACACCCACTCAAGGGCTTTGGAATAAAAAAACCTCGGTGGTCCGTCCACTTCAACGTGGATGATTAGAAGAATTGCGTTTTGGAGAGGTTTTGGCTACTGTGAGAGGTAATTTAGTTAGGGTAGGTAGTATTTTATGTAACAACAAAAATCTGACTTACACCCACTGTAGCGTAAGGACAAAAGAGTCCTTGGAACAATATTGACATTAAAATTATTAAAAAAAAATGACATTAAAATTATTTTGACAGTGGGTACCAAGACGTCAATGAATGTCTAATTTTTGACGTTGGTACCCACTGTCAAACTAATTTTGATGTCAATTCTTTTTTTTTTTTTAATTTTGGAGAATGACAATAATTCGACTTAGGGGGTTAACTCGACCGAGTGACTTCTTTAATTTTATTATTGTTATCTTATCTTCTTAAAAGTATTAAATTAAGAATATTCCATATATCCTATTTAGTTTTTTAACCGACTTCCCAAAGGAGGAGGTTTACAATCGTCGGGATGTTTTTTTTATGTAACTATGTGCCCCGATTGCGCCTAGACGGATGGACAGATTTTGAAAATTATTTTTTTGTTTGAAAGGGTTTAGCTTCCCATTGGGACCATGGACCACCAGGTCAGGATCTGATGATGGGATCCTGGAGAAATCGAGGGATCTCTTCAAATATTATCTACTAGGCAGACCTATAGTGATTTCTGTGTTTTTAGTAATAACTCGTGCATTTACTCACGGTAAGCATAATATTGTGATGCGAAACTGCTGATCAAGACCACATATGGCCACCAGAACTACTCAATACTAGGTGCAAACAAATACAATCTACTATGCCTGGCTGACGGGCAACGCATGCATAGCCTAAACCGGTGGACCTAGAGCCATGAAACTTTGTACAGGGTTCTTTATGTAGCGTAGGATACCACTGAGATAAATTAATTCCTCGGGGGGGGGGGGGGGGAGTTACAGACAAAAAGCACTTGACATTGGTTTCTAATCAAACAGGGTTTGTGGATGTTTTTTTTTTAAGTTTTACTTTTTGTTTCAATTATTATTGGATAAGTTTTCTCGCACGGAGTGGGGGCGTCAGATTTGTACAATCTTAGATTTATTACATAATGCAGTTTTGATACTTGGTTTTGCTTTAGGTGTGTGTGTGTGTGTGAGGGTGTGTGTGTGTGTGTGTGTAGGTGTATTCCTAGAGGAAATGCAACGTTTTAACAACATTTGCATTTATGTTACACCAATAACCTGATGTTAGTAACGGAGCGGAAATCAGCGGAATTCAGTTTTTGTCATCATCATCGTAATATAAGCTTGTAAGGGAACCCACTGTTAGTCGAGGCCTCCTCATGTGCATGCTATTGAAATACTTCAGTTCAATTGAATATCATGAAATGGCCGTTTTAATGAAAACATGTCTTTTTATTCAAGACTACGTCATGTTTTCAACCGACTTCAAAAAAAGGAGGAGGTTCTCAATTCGACCCGTATGTTTTTTTTTTTTTTTTTTTTTTTTTTTTTTTTTTTTCTATGTTTGTTACGCGATTGCTCCGCCAATTATGAACCGATTTGAACAAATCTTTTTTCGGCGTATAGGTAATACCTCAAGGGTGGTCCCATTGACACCAGGTCAGGATCTGATGATGGGATCCTGGAGAAATCGAGAGAACTCTTCAAATATTATAGGCAGACCTATAGTGATTTTTGTGTTTTTCATAATAACTCGTGCAAATGCACATGGTAAGCATAATATTGTGATGCGGAACTGCTGATGAAGACCACATATGGCCACCAGATCTGCTCAATACTATTAGGTACAAATACAATGCGTGGCTGACGGGCAGGCAACGCATAGCCTAAACCGGTGGACCTAGAGCCATGAAACTTTGTACAGGGGTTCCTTAGTCGCGTGGGGTAGCACTGATATAGCATTTGACAAAATTAATTCCCCAAGGGAGGGGGGGATAAGGGGTTACAGTTAGTATTAAACTCAATCTAATCAAATAGGGTTTGTGGAAGTCGGTTTTTTCTAAAGTTTACTTTTTGTTTCAATTATTTGTTATACAATATACACGTCAATCTAACACGAAAACTTTTAGTCTTGAAATTGAAATTGAAAAATACTTTATTAGCACACATTATATAGAACAGACAATATATTACAGCGTCATAGTTAGTGCTAATAGGACCCGGCTCAGCAATGCCGAGCTGAGACGGTCTCAGCTCAGCGCTGGTTTTCAGCAGGACCTTCGGAACACAGGCACACCTCGGACACTCCATAGAACGCTCGTAAAATAATCACCTATTACTACTACATAACCAAATGATGTTTGTATACGTGCAAATTTGTGCGTAAACTTTGCTAGGGCTGGTGGCGCGGCAAATGCAGCGATATTAAAGTATACGCGTCGTCACTCGTCAGGCGTTCAGCCCTGTCTATTGATCCTTTAACCAATCCTTTGACGCCAGGGGTGGGGTGCGGTATCTGAATCAGCGCGGGGAAGGCACTGGCCGTTCTGTATGTAGTACTATTATCTCTTCTGTGACACAGGTCTACCATATACACACGTAATTTTGATGAATGAAAAATTAAATTAAAAAAATCTAACAAGAAGAAAAAAATCTAACAAGTCTTCGTTTAATTTAATTTCATTTCATTCGTTTATTTGCTATTTCACTATTCACCTAAGCTACCGCATGCTGAAAGGCGGCCGATATAATGCTTTGATTATGTTACTTGGGCAGTGTTTACCCTAAAACATTTCATCGTTTCATGATACTTCACGGTTGACCATTTCATGATAATAATATGGCCAATTCTGCGATATGCAGCTGACAGTAACATTTTAATTTATTTATTATTTTCACCTAACTAATGTGGCGGTCAAACGGATTTGACCAATTAGAAGACAAGTGGACAACCTCTGTGGCGCAGCGGTTGCGCATCTGCCTATTCTACGAGAGGTCCCGGATTCCAATCCCGGCTGGGGACAAAAAAACAACCCCTTGTCTTGGATGTTTTACATGTTTGTGAAGTCGCTGTTTGTGGTTCCCACACGACACAGGGTATCCTAGTGTGGGGTCAGAAGCAATGAGTATGTGCCTCTATGTAAATTTTTATGTTTTTAAGGTTTCTTAATAGGAAAAAAAGGAACCCTTATACCCACTTTGTTGTCCGTCCGTCCGTCCGTCTGTCCGTCCGTCCATCTGTGTGTCAAGACATTTTATATCAAGAACGCGTTGACGTATCAAGCTGTTTATATCAATTGTTGGGCTGTAATTGCATATAGCTGTGAAAAAATCAGCCTTCTAGGTCAACGCAATCGAACGCTACGACCGTTTATGTTGTAAAATTGTTGGATTTTCATTGTAATCGCAATGGACCCAAAACCTATAGGGTACTTCCCGTAGGCTTACAATCATGAAATTTGGCACAAAGCAGGGTCTTATAGCCCAAGTAAAGGGAAATATCTGAAAACTGCTCTCTTTTACAAAAATATTCAATTTGGTTTACATTACACGGATGACACCATCTTGTGTTTTGTGGAAACCTAATTACATGTGTTAACGTGCACGAGACCTCCTCGCATTTGACTATATATTTTCGCTAATTTGGTTACTTTTCCCGTACCTACGGGGTGGCAGAGTCCTGTTCCTGCTATTCAACACCATTCTGGGTAACAAGGGGCTAACCCACCGCCCGCAGTTATGGAGATATGAAGGACGACAAATAAAATTTGCTAATAAGACTTGCCGGTTACCCACGTAAGTGCTAGCAGTATTCCTCGCAGTTTATTAACTTCTCCCAAGAATTGTACGCACGTATGGCACCGCATAGTAATTCACGGCACTCAAGACGTCATACGGTTCTGAACAATAGTTCTTACCTGGACTTATTTTACACTGCGTCTGCGTCCATTGAATAAAGTCTTTTGTGATTGATTTCAAGAGTAAATTCCTTGGAATTTGGGCATTTTGATCGCGCAATGGAATCTACGGCAACTATATTTTAGGACCTGTGGTGGTATTGAGTATAGAATATTGACTACATACAAAGTACATAAGTACCTACTATAGAGAGGTTCTTAAAAACTTTGGCAGTAAAACACGAAAACTAAGGGGTCTGAAAAACTGCTGTTGAAATGTCTCGAATACTATTGCGACCTGTCAAATGGATATGCCCGGCTACAAACTTCAAAATTCTGCCCACTAACTTACAGACGTGTTTTGCTGTTTAACGTAAAACTACTTACAGTCATCCAACTTTAGTTTGTTTCTTCTGAGGCTACGTTGGACTTAAATTCTGTACTATGTCCATTCCTTCACCTTTCTTACTCTGAGTTGTATGAAACTATTTTGAAAGTTGAGTTGTCCTGAAGTTATTGGCTAGAATCTCATAGGATTTTCATTTGTTTCTTTGTATAAGGTATGCTTTCTTTGTGTAAGCTTAATAAGGTATGCTTTCTTTGTATCGGGCAAGTCAGGGTCAGTGGCGTAAATAAAATATAAGCTTTCCATTGCAGATGTCATAAGTACCTACTTAGTTCAAATAATAAATAAATAAAATAATAATAATTTATTTAGAAAAATATACATTTAAATTTGTTATTTACATTGTAAAGAACAAGGGATGATCTCTACCTACTCCCTAAAAAAGGGCGAGTCCTGTGGCATAGGACGAGTAGATATTACTTCCCACCGGTAAATGTTACAATTTCTAATAGTTTAAATCATTTCCGAGTTCTTGATATCAATGATAAATTAAAATATGATATTTTTTTTAATGAAATTATCATTAAAAATTAAAGCATAAGTTTTATTACAATTTTAATTTAGTGTAGAGAGTGTGTGAGGGAGGGTGTGAGGGTGTGTTTGTGTGTGTGTGTGCGTGTAATAGAACAAGAAGAAGAAGAGAAGATAAGATAAAAGTGTAATATTTGAATGATTTATTGTAGTGAGTTGTGAATGGATGATGGATGTTTATTTTTTGTGCTGACCTAACTTAATTCAATCGCTGAATAAATAGGTATAGCATTATATTCCTAAGTGCCGATCTCTCATTCTTCAGATAGCGTTTATCTGTCTGTTTATCTGAGGCTTTTGACATTACACACATGAAGTGTCAAATTAAGTTGTCTGACTGTTTATTCGTCTCTTGAGAGACCCGGCCTAAGACGAGTACAATCCACGACATGTTGTAATGGGATCTGTGATCTCTCTTTCCCGCTGCTGTAAGGTAGGATCTCAACCAATACATAACTGTAAAAAGCAGCCAAGGTAAATGTTCGGCCAACAAAAGAATTGAGATCTAAACATAATGGGTGCCAAGTTCTGCAGATAGTCATGAAAATTTGTTACCAGACTATATAATAGCCTAAAGTAAACCTGTAGCTACATTTTTTTAATGTTGCTACTACATAATGTTTGCTGAAGGTGTTCCAATCTGCGAGATAATTATTACTTAGGCTAAGCTACAACAATGACCGTGTCTTGTTTGGTATGTATAAATTTTAAATTGAATAAAGACCTTTGAAAAACAAAACAAAAAACTACATAATGTTTGCTACTTAATATTTTAACTACTTACATTCTAACAGTATTTTTTTTACACATAGAATTTATTTAACCTAAGATATAATTCAATCCCAAGATTTCACTTGGCTAGTTTTCACATGCAGGCTTTAAGATTTAAGACTAAAAATACAATTTTACTATAAGAGTGGAGAGACACACTTCTGACTCTAACATCATCTCGCTCAAAGTAAATAAAACTTAACGCGTAGGTACTGTGTGAAGGTTTCCTGACGGCCAGTGATATATTATCTAAAGTATTATGCTAACGGTATGTCCCAAGACGAAATGATTAAACTTAGGACTTAAGGACCGGAAAAACAAACTTGAAACTTGGAAAAGTATCAAGGCTTATGCTAGGACCTTGAGGAACTCTCAAAAGGCTGGGCTAGGAACGATTTTATGGAATCTGATTTATTATTACCAAATCCATTATATAATGCGTCTCTAGATAGAGTAGGATTGATCTCCTTACTTAATATGTGCTGGGTATAAAGTATATTAAAATATTTTATATTATAAAGCCAAGCTACAGCTATTTTATTATGAAAAATTACAGGTGAATCTAGAAACAATTGGGATCTATTTATTAAAATAAACTCCAATAGAAATATTAAGTTACGCTTCACACGGCACTCAACCGCAATATTTAAAAAAGTGTGTTTAGAATGATCCCAAAAATTTATAATGGTACACCTAAATGAATCAGAGGCAAAGAAAATATACATTTATTTAAATCCTTAACATAGATGATTAATTAACGCTTTTTTACCCTCCCTTTTGGTTTAAAAATAGAAACCACTTCGAAGTAAGCGCCTTGGACCAAAGAAAGGAAAATAGCTGATAGGTGTTTAAAAGTATTCTTTGCTCGATACAAAATAGAAGGCGTAAACGGTTTTGTATTACGTTTAGATTTTAAACCTTCTTGCTAAGCGGCAATAGGCGTTATTAAGTGTAGAATAATGTTTCCATTAGTTAAATAATTTGCCTTTCAGGAACTTTCCCTCTAGGGCCTATTCGTTTGTTCAAACCTGTATATAATATATATATTTGTGGGAGGCCTCTGTATCCAGTAAGGTTTCAGAAGCCCTGTATGTTATGTGCCTGTATGCATGCTATGTCTTATACACTTAGCTCACGCTTTTTTTTCGGGATAAGGCAGGCAGAAACTTTTAAACCCCTCCACTTGCTACCATCCTTCCTCAACATTCATAAGTCTCTTCAAACATGCTCTCCGGTTACGTGTACTCCATAATTGCCACTTCACTAATATGTCACCAATTTGGTCTTTGTTGGACCTCCTTGGGCGTCCCGACCGACGACGACGGCTTCATTCATAACGCTGCCTGTATAAATCTGTTTCGTCAGTGCCCTTTCATCCATCCTTTCAAAGTGACCCAACCATCTAAAGACCTACCAAGTTATCTGTGAAATGTCAGAATTCAGAACTACGACCGCCATCTTTGAAAATTTACATGCTTGTACACAATCCCCAAATATAGGTAGCAATATACTTAATATTTGTAAAGTTGAACACACTAACAAACCAAATTAATGTGAGAAGTGACTAACCTCCTCGACACAGGGAATCCTAGTGAGGAGGTTAGGAACTCAACCTAACCTAGCCCTAGCACAAACAGATGATTTATTTGTTTTTTCTAAAAGTTTGTACATTCTGTTACTAGGTTAAGATTGTGTAAACTTTTTAAGTATAAAATAAAAATTCATTCATTCAAATAAAAAAATTCATTCATTCATTCATTCATTCAATATTAGAAAGCCACTAGCGACACCCGTCATTCCACAGCTAAGTTAGCAGGTCTGTAAGCTGACCTTTCTCTAGCCGAGTCAATGTATCTTCTTTCAAACGGGAGCGTTACCTTTATAACGTTTTCTGTCTTGTGAGAAATAAAAATCTCCATAATCCTGAGCACTTTAGTCAGCGTTAAGGTACGCTCACATGGCCGACTAAAATTGCGCAATTCCGAGCAACTATGACATTCCACTCATGGCTACATCAAGTGTTTTACGACAATGGCAACAATAGCTATTGTAGCTAGAGATACCGTCTCACACACAACACATGGAGCAATTAGGAATATTAGGAGCAATATTGCAAAACAATTGCCGCATTGTGTTGAAATTACAGGTGCCAGGCAATTATTGCTCAAACAATTTCTCGTGTTAGTGTTGCCCTTTACCTGCAGAGCTTTTCTTATCTAGGCTGGGCGGCGCTGCGGCGGCTGCGCACGGCCACCGCGCGGACCCACATAGCGCATGCCACCAACCAGCTGCTGGAGGCTGCTCGCACATGGCAATCCAGCCCCCTGCACTGCGAATGGAGGGTCCTGCACTGACCCTCATTTTTGTTATGATTAATTTGTTTGTCCCATTATTATATTAATTATTTTTATCAATGTAATTTTGACATGTTATTTTATATTGGACATTGTAGTCTGGCAATAAACAATTTATTATTATTGAAGTAAAACTTCTTGGGGCACGGGGGTAAAATTTATTTAACCTCTCAACTGTGGGTTATTCATATATTTGCTTTTCAATTGCTACTAGCTGGGTGCTATCACGAGTGGCTAAGAAATGTAACGGAAATTGGAATCGGTGACGTCAGGGTCGGCTGAAGACTTTTAAAACCGCAACTATTTTCAATACGGTTTTTAACTAATCAGATAAGATAATAATACATTCGTACAATAAAGAATGTTAATTAGTGAGAGAAAAACCTGATGAAACGTTAACAAATAAAAATTATTTTAAGCATTCTTCCACGAGTTCTTGATTTCCGGTATGGCCAAAACCAGTGACGTGACCAAAAACTACTTCGTTCAACCTCTTTGTTGGAACCGGAACTTATGTTTGACAGTTGTGCGATGCGATCCATACAGTTTGTAAGAAAAGAGTTTCATCAATGTCACACGGGTCGATATGGATTTCTAAAATGATGAACGAATCGTTTTGTGGCCGGTAACTATGGAATAGGTACCTAAAACGCGCTGCGTAGTCGCGCAACGGGCAGCTAGTAATCGCATAAAGTCACTTAGAATCATCCAAATGTGATATTTAGTTTTCAATCAAATTCCGATGTGATGGATGGCTGCATTAAGACTTCTTGAAAACAATAAGTAGGTACCTAGAACTGTTCTAAAGCCACTTTTTATTATATAGTGCAGTTCAAGTCACAAATTAGCAGTTTAGCTACTAAGTACGTGTTATACCTACCTATTTAATGTTTATCTGTAGTAAACGGCCAAAGCGAGGTCTACAGCTTACAGAGCCATAAGTTTAATGGCTTATTGTTTCGCTTATTTGTTTGTATGTAATTTTTGTAATACATATTTTAAAGTTGAATTGTTGTTATAACTGTTGAAATTATACGATTTTGATTTTAATAAGCTTTTGTAATTTTAAAGTTAATGCTTCATGCCAGTCAATAATGTTGAAGTAAAATGTCAAAATCGAGGTATGTCGTATGGCGGACTAAGGAAATGTCAAGAATAAAATTAAATAAGAGTTACGTCATCGCTTCGCGATGAAGTAACCCTAAAAAATCCTAGCAAAGTAGGTATGTATAGGTTAGCGGGGGTAGCATAAGGCACGCCAGTCACCCCAGCCACGCATTTTGTCACAATTTAATGTCATATCATAATGAATGCGCGCTATTTTATGGAGAAACATCATTGAGACGCGAAAGGAGTTGGCAATTTGGCAAAATGACTGCCCCAGACATGTACAAAGACTTCTCAACAGCCAATTAATAGCATTTAAATATTCTCTCATAAATTACTGCGTCTTTAGTTAGTTTGTAGAACTTGAAGGAAATGATTAAATAATTAAGAGTTGTCACTTCATACGCTATGATTCCGCCATTGATTAGTGACTTTTGCCATCGTTAAAAATAACATGCAACATAATTGCCAACTAGCAAAACTGTTGTTGAAAACAGGAGGTTTCCAGAGGAGTGGCTAGATGGCGTTATGTTGCATGTTATTGCAAAATGGTGCTTATTTCTAGCGACGGCAAAGGTCACGGAATCATATTGGAATCACGGAGTATTGAGTAACAACTCTTATTTACCTATTTATTTATTTTTTTCTTCAAGTTCTACAAACTAAATACAGACGCAGTAAATTAAATTTATGAATGAATATTTAAATGCTATTGGCTGTTGAGAAGTCTTTGTACATGTCTGGGGCAGTCGTCCATATATTGATTTAGCCATCTTCTTTGTCATTTATCTGCGCGACTGAGGTGAGTGGCAAGCCTTATGGTAGCCCCGCAGGTACACATTAACTTGGAATAGTTGAAAATACGTACTCGATCAATTAAATAAAGGGACTGGGCACAGAGACAAGCAAAGCAATGCATACATTTGAGCGAGACGGCTTAAAGACGCGACTTCAGATGGTATATAATCTGAGCGAGATGCAAATAGTAGTGACACTATTGAATGAGTTAAGTATATCACCACAAGCGCGACAAATTGTAGATAAGGAATGGTGGGAAATAAATGACATGACGTATTAAAAGTAAGTACAAGTATAAAATAATTTCAAATAATCGGACGTCTGAAACATAAAAGTAACTTGAAGCAGAGATTGGATCTCAAAATTGGAAATCTAAATCTCTTTTAGTATAGGTAGGTATAGGTGTATAGTATAGGTACCACTTAATGATCTAGCTACAGAAGTTTTACTTCTAACACGTGTACGGTGCTACACGCGTATTTTTTATTATTATCTTATTATTATGTTAAACACAAAAACCATTACAGGTCTGCCTATAATATTTGAAGAGTTCCCTGATTTATTCAGGATCCCATCATCAGATCCTAACCTAGTGTCAATGGGACCAATTTGAAGGTAAACCCTTTCAAACAAAAAAATAATTTTCCAAATCGATCCATCCGTCTAGGCGCAATCGGTGTACATACATTTTGTGAATTAGGTTAATAAAATATAGGATTACTTTTGAATATGCATAGAGTTTCTATGGAACAATAATAAAATACTCACCGAAGTAAATAAGATGGAGCATTAAAACATCTATATAGCTTTACTGTCTTCATCAAACCTTATATGCATTGCAAGATGGCATGACCTGATTCTCCCAACCGTAACCTAATTTCAGAAACGCGCACCTAACAAGCCTTTTGTTACCTTTACTAACTCTACTCAATTCAATTAACAAATAAAAAACTCTGAAACTCGAATTACATAACACTGAGTAACCTTAGGCTAGGTTAAAGGGTTGACACCAATATTAGCAAAAAACTAACCTGAAAATTTCCGCTGAAGTGATTGCCCCCCCGGTTATAGATCAGTGATTGGAAAAACGATCAAAAAATTGTCACAGCACACACGATTACGCAATTAAGTCGCTATTTGCGATTTACTTCTTTATTCGGAGCAGAGCACAGTCGACCCCTGGCTGGGCGGTTGCCATGGCAACGGAGAGCGAATGGCATGCGCGATTCATCCCGTCGACGGCAGAAGTAGCCCTGTCTCCGACGCGTTCGCTGTGTCGGTCCCAAACCTCGCGAAAACTCGCCGAAAACGGGACACATCTTACGTCATGTGGCGAGAAAACCCTCGGCTTCCCAAAGAGTCCCTCTGATACGACGAAGGAAGTGTGTTTGTGGCAAGTGGTGGTGTGTGAGTGCCCTAACAGGCGTGCAATGACGCAGAGAGGTGAAGCGTTGCTGTGACCTGTACTGGCCAGGAGGGGAGGGGGGTATTCACGCTTCAACATGCCTTTCGAGTTGAGATCAGGTATGTACCCTTTTCAGGCGCAATAGGAGCTGCTCAGCTATGAAACGAGGTGAAGTTGGTTGTACTTTTTAAGCGGTTGTCGAGTGATTTGTGTTTTTGGCATCCCCTTTTTGGTATCGCTCTGTTTGCGGTCGTCATTATTTTTAGCAAACAGGGGTGTTAAAATGCGGTAAATCATCTCAATCATCTGTGGAAGTTTATTTTCCCACAGTGGTCAAAAATAGAGAAGATGCAAAAATTACGTGTCCTAAGTATATTCGTTAATATATCTACAGGAATAAAGATCTTTTGACTATGCTGTCTGCATACTTTGAATACTTTTAAGAAAAAGGTAAGTAATGTAGAAAAATATAACCGTTTGTCGTTGGTGGGTGTTCTTTCTTTGTTTTTAAAACTGAATGTGTGACAACCTCAATTAAGAATCTCAATGAGCACCATTCAATAGACATATCAAATAGGTATGTACACAATTTATGTCCTTTATTCCTAATAAATCTTTCAAATATTCAGTAAATGCTAATTAAGGCGTTCACTCGGTGACTCATTGCGTATAATATTTATATGTGTATTATTCATAATTCATAATATCTTTCGTTCATTATATCTCCAATCCTTGGAACTCAAAAGGAAGTATATTGAGTTACTAGCACAACGTAGATCTATCTATGCATCTGCCATCTTTTAAATATAGTGTGTACCTAAGAATGTTTACTTGATATAGATTTTATTTACATATTACAGATTGTTATGTACAGTAGTTTGTGAAATGGCTTCTCGACAGGATAGTCAAAGACTTTTATTTGTAATGTCAAAACGCTCATTTACAGTACTAGGCCCTGAGACTAGGCCAGTGTTTTCATTGTTTTGGCCACAGATAATAATATAGAAAGGAGGATGCAAACTCTTTGTTTTTGGCATGTCTCGGGGCGGGACCCGACGTGCCCCGAGTATTGATACTCCGCGTTTGACTTGGTGGGAGAGAGAGAGAGAGCGAGACGAGAGCGACGTGCCAAAACAATGGCCTAGTACTGTAAAGATTGTGATGTAGCGTTACATCACATTCGTAACGTCACTTTTTTACCATACGGGGTGGCAGAAGTTCAGTTAGGCCCCCACTTTAAGCAACTAATTCAATATGATATAGCTGCTACGGTTAATTCTGATATCGACGAGCCTTTTTACAGGCCACAACAAACACTTCAAAAGTATTTTGTATTTGTTCAACTACCATTTCAATAGCCAATAATTCACATCTGCACATTTCATGTTGAAACCGAATTGGCCTCATTTTGATCCGATTTTGGACAAGTACTGTACTGTACTTGGGTTCGGTTTCGGTATCAATTTGTAACCAAAACAATGGCAGTAAGTGTTAGTGATCGTATGATGTGTTAGTATAAGTTATTAACCTGCTATAAGTATTTTGCGTATCAAGTTGAAATACAACATTTAGTGCCTGATTTCTGTTGAAAGTAATAAAATAACCGGTAGGATTTATATAGTATGTTTATTTTGTAAGTTTTAAAAGGTGATTTAGCCTGTGAAACAAATGTAGAATTACTGGTATATCCCTAATGACTGTGTCATAAAGTGTGATATTTGTATTAACTTGTGTTAAATAAAGAACTTTGAAAAACAAACAATGGCAGTAAGTAGCCATTTCACGAATTCTTTCAACCCGCATAACAATAATTAGGTAATGCTATGGAAAAACAGTTCGTTGCCACTTGTCCTTTTGTCATGGAAAGTGCACAATTAGTAATATTTTTAAAATAACTTGCCAATTTTGAATAATAAATATAGCGTCTATAATATACTTGTGTTTTATTAAAAAAAACTAGGTATCGTTCAATCTGAAAAATATTTTTATAGTCAAGATGAAATCAAGATAAGTACTTTTAGATTCAGACCCAAACAAGTAAGTCTGGACGACATCTAGGTAATTCAATCTAATGCGGCTGGAAACTAATTGATTTTCTTCTTAAAATATTACTAACTGTAATTTTATCTAATTATTTCGTTAAGATGGCGAATGAAGCTCGACCGCTTTACCTATGTAAGTTTTCAAGTTGCGTGATTTTCTAGAGTTGCATTATTAAAAAATATATGCTTGATTGTTGATCATGATTATTAAATAAAATAATAATAATAATAATAATAATAATATTTTGGCTTTTACTCGCTAACGTAAACGTAATTTAATTATACGTGCTCGATAAAAAAAGCTCCGAAGTTTATCATAAATATGTATGTCATTTTTTAAACCGGATTTTTATTTATGTAGGTACTTGTAATTTATATTTATTCATCAAAAATATATGAAATAAGGTGAAAGGCTACGTGTCTAATGGGTTCCACGCTTGCTTCTCACTCAGGAGATGCAGGTTCGAATCCCGGTGCAGTTACTCCACAGCTGTGGCGATGGACTGGCCCCCTGTAACTTAAAATGGAGGAGGGATAAGCTCGTCTTTGCGTATAATATTTCTTGTAAATGTATTTTTTATGTTTCTTTGCAATAAAGACTATGAATGAATGAATGAATGGAATATCTGGCTAAAAATGAGGAAAATAAAAGTGACTCTGCCATCCCATTTGGAAAAAGCGTGACTTATATTAAATGTATATAGAAGGTGAAATTACAAGTTCCCCTGTTTGGGAGTGCTTAGCCTTAAGGTCTCGTCAAAACTTATATTGAAGATAGAATTTATTTTTCAACTTTTATATTATATCACGTGGATTAACTTTGAGAACAAAAGATAATCTTCCAAAAATCTTGTTTCAAACTAATAACTTAAATTAGGTCAACAGACAGGACTGGAATATTAATGAATAGTAAGTAGGTAGGTACCTTTTCAAAGAATTTATTATTTGAACTCTTATACATACAGGATGAAACATTTGAAGTACCTTATCGATCAATCAATCAAATCAATCGTGTTGGATGAAATAAAAATCGATCAAATGACTTTCGAAGTTACGAAGGGAACCCCTTGAGGATTCTAGAACTACGTTTATTTTTTCATTTTAAGTATTAAAATAGTTCTAAGCTCTCAATGAAATATAATTTAACAAACAAATTGTTATTACTCGTGTGAAAAATAATTCCATAAATCAAGTTGACGGGGTTATGAAGCAAATGCAATTAAGGAAATGATTGATTGCGATGTTTTTACCAAAAACCAGACGTTATTGTTTGTTTTTCCTATAGTTTGCCAAACTAAAATCACAAAAACCAAAGATTCACTCAACATTAAAAAAAACACTTGAAAGAATCTATCTTTCTCTACCTTAATATTTATATATTGTGGTATAAAAAAAAAAATGACATTAAAATTATTTTGACAGTGGGTACCAAGACGTCAATGAATGTCTAATTTTTGACGTTGGTATCCACTGTCAAACTAATTTTAATGTATTTTTTTTTTTTTTTACAAAAAAAATAAAAAAAATGGCTGGAGCCAGGCGGTTAGTAAGTGGTCTATTATTTCAATATTTACCGTTGTGCACTTAAGTAGTCGCACCTTTTATTAAATTATCCTCTTCATCCTAGGTTTGCTGGAAGAGATCTCTTATTAGAGATAAGCTCGCCTTTGTACATGTTTTTTCCAATATTAAGTGCCTGTGCCTCTCGGTGGGGACATTAATGGGCTACATTTACAGTACAATAAAGTATAAGTATAAGATTTTTTCTCAATATGTTGACTTTTATCCGAGGTCAACTAAAGTAGAGCTAAAACCATTTCTACTAAAGTAGAGCTAAAACCATTTCTACTAAAGTAGAGCTAAAACAATTTCTACTAAAGTAGAGCTAAAACCATTTCTACTAAAGTAGAGCAAAAACCATTTCTACTAAAGTAGAGCTAAAACCATTACTACTAAAGTAAAGCAAAAACCATTTCTACTAAAGTAGAGCTAAAACCATTTCTACTAAAGTAGAGCTAAAACCATTTCTACTGAAGTAGAGCTAAAACCATTTCTACTAAAGTAGAGCTAAAATCATTTCTACTAAAGTAGAGCTAAAACCATTTCTACTAAAGTAGAGCTAAAATCATTTCTACTAAAGTAGAGCTAAAACCATTTCTATAGAGCTAAAACGATTTCGACTAAAGTAGAGCTAAAACCATTTCCACCAAAGTAGAGCTAAAACCATTTCTACTAAAGTAGAGCTAAAACCATTTCTACTAAAGTAGAGCTAAAACCATTTCTACTCCCTGCATCTGATATGATAATCCCTTGTAGTATTATTTTCTCGCCCTCTGGATAAAAAGTAAACGCAAAACGTACTTTCTGAGTAAAATGCTCATTTTCTTACTAAGTATTAGACAGTTTTCTTAGATTTCTCGGTTGGGTAGGTAGTAGTAGGTTTTCTAATTCGCAAAGAGACATTAGAATAGACAATATAGTTGAAAATGAATTAATTATATCCCTAAGTGCGGATAGTGATGACGATGACAACTCTTCTGTTAGTTAAACTGAATAAACAATTTCGATTCTTTCCGATTGTTTTGGTAACATCCCTAGTGTTTAAAAAGTGGATTTTATGAAGTATAAAGTTAGCTGTCAAGTTGCTTCTAAGCATGTATAGCGTATAATTGACATATTTTTAACATTGGCCGATAAAAACTACCAAACTAGCTCAATAGGAATAACGAATCCTTGAGTCCGATTAATCGGACTTACGAGAAAAAAGTACATGTCGTTGGTTTACTTACATGGATGATATTATACTTTAGTTTTTTATGTGCAAACCTAATTAAACATGTAACACTCTCCAAATGTTATCGGGACCCTTGGTGTGTGAGTCCTACTCGCACTTGACCATTTATTTTAAATGACTAGAATTCAGTTTATATTTAATTGCTTTTTATTTTGAACTAAAGTCTCTCATTTCAATCGAAATCTCAGTTGACGTGCACCAGTTTAAACACTTACCTTTTTATATTTTTCCTGTCTTTTCTTTCTCACATTAAATATCTAACCAACATAAAAATGCCGCATATTTGCAAAAATGTGTTTGTCCTATCTAAAAAAACGATTAATCGTCGCTGTTTTTTACGAGATTGTAATTCTGCGTTTGAGATTTCGATCTTTTTATTCAAATAACTCTTAACGCAAACGCAACGCGTCGTTACGAACGCTGTCGTTACGTGCCGCTACGGCGTAACGGCCATCGCAGCGAAAATAAATTGCTTTGATCTTTTGCTTTTATAGGAAAAGAGCTATTTTCCCAAATTCCCTAAATTGGGCTTTTCTGCTTAGATTATCAAGATTAAAGTCTTAAGAAGCTCTTCACATGCTAATATCCTCTCCTAAGACGTCGACCTGTATCAAGAACTTGTACCTTCTGTATAATGGTGAATCAATGTATGTAAAGGTATGGTAATTGCATATGGGAAGTTTAATTTATTAGTAGCTTACTGGGCGAGTGGTGTAAGTTAGGAAGAATTTAGGTTAGGCTGCGGAATAGAAAAGTCCGGGATATTTCCTCCAATATTGAAAGTATCATCCATATTATACAAAAAATATTTTGGGAGGATCGTAATGGTTTACATTTGATCTTGAAAATGTTATAGAAGGATAGTTTTTAGGGTACCGTACCCGAAGGGTGCCAAACGGGACCCTATTACTGAGACTTCGCTGTCCGTCTGTCCGTCCGTCCGTCCGTCCGTCCGTCCGTCCGTCCTGTCTGTCACCGGGTCCGTCTGCACGAACCGTAATAGCTAGAAAGCTGAAATTTTCACAGAATGTGTATATCTGTTGCCGCACCAACCACAAATACTGAAATACGAGAGATATTGCAAATTAAAGGGGGCCCCGATACAAGAGACGTGTTTAGATACACTTACGCATTTCAAAATGGAGATCTTGACTGAAACTGTTTATTTATTGTCATAGTAACCATGTCATAGACACATATACTACACATTTAAATATGATAGCATATTTCGCGTCAACCCACATGGTTGTGGTTAGCCGGTATGATGTAGACTCTCAATCCGGAGGTCGTCGGTTCAAATCTCGTGAAGGCATAAGCTTTTTAAATTTTCTTTTTGTTTATTTTTTTATTGTTTTGAGTGCTTTTGATTTGTTGTACGATGGTACGGTACCCTTCGTGTGCGATACCGACCCGCACTTAACCGATTATTTTTATTCTTTTTTAGAGGTGGCAGTGGTATATTATACAAGTACGAAAACTACAAATATCATAATTGAAACAAAAAGTAAACTTTAGAAAAAAACCGACTTCCACGAACCCTATTTGATTAGATTGAGTTTAATATAAACTGTAATCCCTTATGCCCCCCCCCCCCCGTTGGGGACTTAATTTTGTCAAATCCCATCTCAGTGCTACCCCACGCTACTAAGGAACCTCTGTACATAGTTTCATGGCTCTAGGTCCACCGGTTTAGGCTACGCGTTGCCTGCCCGTGAGCCACGCATTGTATCTGTACCTAGTATTGAGCAGTTCTGGTGGCCATATGTGGTCTTCAGCAGCAGTTTCTCATCACAATAAACCGCTTCTCCGCATCACATCGCTTACCGTGAGTAAATACACAAGTTATTACTAAAAACACAAAAATCACTATAGGTCTGCCTATAATATTTGAAGAATTCCCTCGATTTCTCCAGGATCCTATCATCAGATCCTGACCTGGTGGTCCATAATACCAATGGGAAGGTAATCCTTTTCAAACAAAAAAGAGTTTCCATATCGGTCCATCCGTCTAGGCGCTATCGGGGCACATACAATAAAAAATAAAACATCCGGACGAATTGTAAACCTCCTCCTTTGGGAAGTCGGTTAAAAATGAACCCCACAACCTCAATCAAACTTGAGTACGTTCGTGTGGCTTATTCACTTAACGTAATAAGGGAATCCCATCAAAAACATCCTGTAAAAAATACCAAGTCTCGCAGCTCTGTGATTCTACCGTAAAAAGTTGTGAGATCCATGTTATACCAAGTCGATTAACTGATTTAGTCCCTACTTAAGGGGCCTTCTGTCTTAAGTTAATACGTAAGATATTTTCATATCTATATTCAAATCTTTTACTTTTTAAATAAAAATATCGACTTGGCCATCGCATGAAGGCACAATGTATCTTCGAAATCATATCTACATTATATTAGGTTGTTTAGAGTATAATTGCGTTCTACACGATTAAAACTTGGTTCCAAAACTAATATATGTATACCTTTAACAAGCGGCAACAATAGAAAATGGAAGACTAGTGCAACAAAATTACTAATGCTCTAGTTATTTTCAGTCCATTAAATTCCAGTACCTTTCACTTCTTTATGCATTCGGAAGGAATTTGATGAAAAACCAGGTTTCTGGCTCTTAGTTCTGTGTGATAGATAACGTATTTGTATATATTTATTACACGATACATGACAGGACATAAAAACAGAAATAACATGTACCAAGGTCAGCTTATCTCTAAATAGAGATTTCTTCCAGCAGACCCTGGTTGTAAAGGACTAAACAAACTAAGCATGCGATGGCCAAGTCGATATTTTTATTTAAAAAGTAAAAGATTTGAATATAGATATGAAAATATCTTACGTATTAACTTAAGACAGAAGGCCCCTTAAGTAGGGACTAAATCAGTTAATCGACTTGGTATAACATGGATCTCACAACTTTTTACGGTAGAATCACAGAGCTGCGAGACTTGGTATTTTTTACAGGATGTTTTTGATGGGATCTCACTTCTTTTTGTAAAGTTCTACTTTTTAAAATTTGGTACCTTTGGTACTTTTACAATAACAATAAAAAACATAAAACCTGTCTTATGATTATTTCTTATGTTTGTAGGTAGTCTTTCTCTTTTTCTTTTCTGATTACTTCTTGAGCTTCAGCTACAGTTTTTCTCAAAGCCCACTCCCTGTCACGATGTGTTTTTCTCTGAGGCTTTGATGTTAAAATTTTTGACAAATCTGGGCGGTAAATGCTTCTCAATCTGTTGTATTCACAAATTGATGATTCCTGAGCTTTAAAACTTCCGAAATCGACATTAATTAGATGTAAACCGCCCAGACTTGTTACTCTCGAAAGTGCCACGTAAGCTTGACCGGATGTGAACACTGCAGAACCTATATCCATCAGCGCATTATTTAGACTTAGGCCCTGACTTTTGTGGATGGTTATAGCATAGGCTATACATATGGGAAATTGTTCGCGATGAACATATGCCCTATTAATAATTTCAAATTTAGTTTTGACCGGACTAAGCTCGTAAATTTCATGATCATTATTAAACTGAATGCATATTTTCTTAATTATTTTTGGATCATCTGGATCAATCTTAACTCTTCGCACTATACCGATAGAACCATTGACCAAACCGAGACTTACGTCAATATTTCGCCTTAACATGACTTTTGCTCCTATTTTTATAATTATGTTCTCTTCCAGGCCTGCAGTCATAGACGCATCGTCTTCATATTTCTTTATGCATTCACGAGCTCTTTTTGTTAGGTATCTGGGACAATCTATGCTATCTATAGCTGTAAGTATTATTTCAGGATATGGGAGAGACCTGAGCATTGCAGTATTTAATTGTAGACACATATTTTTTGTAGGTAATAAGCAAACAGTATCATCAGGAAGTTTCGAGAGGTGTTCAATTATTTCATTTAATCGGTTTTTATTGGAATCGGATTTAAGATGTAATAATCTAGTCGAGAGTAAGTCGCGGTCTTTTTGTGTAGTCACACCTAATCTGATTCTGTTTAACATTTCAACAAAGTCAGAATCATTAAGTAGTCGCATGTTAATTGTAAGTTCATCGTATGTAAACAGTTCAATCCACAGATTCGGCATACTGAGGGAACCTAGCAATTTGTTAGTTTCAGTTACTGTCAGTTTTTCGTATAACATGGCCATGTATTACATAATATGTTTATAGAATCTTGTTTGTAAAGGCATATTTTCCTAGGGGCATTCAATGATTCATAAACTGCAAATGTAACTTTGTAATCCTATACATTTTATATAAGATTACAAAGTTATTGATGCAGATGGGTTTTCTGGAAAACTATACATAAGCTTGAAATGTTTAAGTTTTCCCTTGATAAGAATACTAATTACTATTTATATCCCAAATTTGAAGGTTCTATGTCTGCTAGAAGTGCCTGGGAGTTTTGATGATCGGTCAGTCAGTCAGTGACAAAATGAGGAAACTTTGACATGTTACAATTCTTAAACTACTGGTTCAAATTGAATAAAAAATTTAATATATCGTGTTGATATAAGGCCTAATTAGTAACAGAAAAATCAGGCTTCTTGTTTTATCCACAACGAAGTTTTAGGGGGGTCGAATATGGCCTGAATTGCTTCGAGAAAAGGATGGTACGGCTGTGCTTGCTCGACTTGGTGGTGCACTGCCGTGCACCCAGAAACGTGGGAAGAACGTCGTAACCCGTGTCATATCGTAGGACGTGTGCGAAAGATGACGACCGCTGTTAGATCAAGACGCGTAAAGAGGGATAGGTGTATAATTGTAGGCCTAGAGAAAGTTAATAACGCTACGAAACGAAACGAAAACTCAAAATTTATGCGATTTGACATTTGGTAACGTAGCGTGACTAAGGCCCTGTTTCAAGAAGGGTCGGCAGACTATTTTATTTTATTTATTTATTAATACACAAAACAGCAGTACAGACAAACATTACAACATTAAGATTAGAACAAACATTTCCGTCTGCAACGCCAAAAGCATGTGTATACAGCATTACTGACACACTAAATAGATAAGTAAAAAAGTGAACTTTACAGGAGAAGGAAAAAACTGAATAAAAAACTATATGTGTGTTGTTTGTATATTGTATGTGTTATTATAGTATTATTTTGCTTAAACTATACAATCATTACATGCATAATATATACAGACAACACACACATAGTTTTTTATTCAGTTTTTTTCTTCTCCTTTAAAGTCCAGTTTTTTGACTTATGTACCTACTTTAGTCTGCCGACCCTTCTTGTTCTCGATAAACCCTTTTATTATTATTATTATTTATTTTTTATGTCACTCTTCTAGAGAGGTCTTTGGGCACGGGCTTAATATTATTATTAGCCTATAGCATCCCACTGCTGGGCAAAGGCCTCTCTTCCCCGTTTCCATGAATCTCGCTCCTGGGCCGATTCCCACCAGTTCTTGTTGTGGTCCCTCAGCTCGTCACTCCAATGTTTTCTAGGGCGGCCTCGACCGCGCTTTGCGTTTTGAGGGACCCAGAGTGTCATTTGTTTGGCCCATCGGTCCGGTTGCATACGAGCAACGTGGCCGGCCCAGTCCCATTTCCAGTTTTGGAGCGCAACTCGGTGTTCCGGACACGGTCCAGCAACCGGACCCCAAAGATACTGCGCTCCATATTTCGCTGGCAAACCTCGAGTTTTGGATGTCAGTCAAACACCAAGTTTGAGCTCCGTAGGTAAGGATGGGAAGAATGCACATGTCCCATCAGTTGTCGCTTCAGAGTGAGAGGAAGATTTCCCTTCATGAGCTCTTTCATGGACCAATAACTTTTTAACGATAAACCCTATTGAACAGAAATATCTGACATTTTACATACAAAATGTCAGATTTATCTGTTCATGGTTTATCGAGAACAATTGAAACAGGGCCTAAATGTCAAATTGCATACTATTCTTAGCGTTTCGTGCGAACGATAATAGCGTTTTGTATCTTGACTGGGGGGGCTGAAAGGTTAACGCCCGGTTTCTGGACGAGCGATCAAATGTACAGCTTTTCAAGAAATTCTAGACGTTAAAAGATGGCAACATTAGCAGACTACTGCGTGCGTACGTTTTTTTAATGACACTTCGTTGTCCGTCTGTGTTTTCGTCTGTCCTTTTTTAAAGGGAACGCGTGAAGGTATCAAGCTCAAAAGGGTATCAAATCTAAAGCCTAATTTAAGCTATAATATTAAAATTTCCTCTTAAATGTTGCCATCGTTAAATAACTTTCATTATCTTGTCACTTATGTGGTTCAAGGTATTTTATCTTTCCTTTCCTGCACCATAAAATGAATACCCGCTCTCTATTACACAATACACATGTACATAGTAGGTAAGTAAAACATATGAGCTGCAAATCTCATGAGACTCTAGAAGAGGACGGGACTCAGTAGAGGGTGAGGTGGGGTGGGGTAAAAGGGGTTCATATCATCAACACGCAGTACTACCGTATTAAGAACTTGGAGGTTTCTATCTAATCTACCTACGTTCAGTCCAGTCAGGTCCATTATTTAGGTTTCTACATAAAAAATACTGTCATCCAGGTATTATTTTTGAGGGAAGAGCACTGCAGCCTGAAATACAGGTTCTTACCTAGCTCAGGCTTAGATGTTCCAATAATTCATGTGAACGTCACAGCATCTTAAATCTTGTATCTGTTTTTCTGTTTTTATGCCTAAATAAATAAACGATTAAAAATCCAAAGTTACATATTTTTGCCTTTCTGTGACTGTGTGGTGTAGATGAATTATTCTGGCTGTAAGGACCGATTTCGATTATTTTGTGAAATATTGTGAATTGTAAGACGTCATTCGCATTCCACGCGGACAGGACTATCCCCCGGTTTCTGAGACGATGATCAAAAGTTACGATTAGCTAACAGAGCGATTAACTTATTTCAGCCAATCACGTGCCGCCATCAGCCAATCGTGTGCCGCCATTTTTAATTAACCACCGATTAGTTAATAGTGACCTGTGATTAGCGGCTCAGAAACTGGGGGTAAGTAAGATCATGAAGTCGGTTTTTTTAAGTTTTTAACTTGGTGAATTATATAAATCATTTTGAAAAGCTGCATTTTTCTTGCGCTACAATTCTGTGATACCGTCACCAGTAGCATGCCGAATGGGGGGAGAAGTTTTGTCGCGGAAGGTGAGGGACAGAGATATGTTAAGCGCGTGCTCTGTCCTTCACTCTCTCGCGTCGCGCGGCGCAGCGGCAGCAGCAGGCATGCTACGAATATCAGAGACTTAAGATGGCGCCTTAGGCAAAAACAGCCTTTAGCAAAACAAAAATTTCTTGAAATGATGATTATTATTGCTGTACGTTTTTTATCACGAGTGTCCTGAAAAGCCTCCTGAAAATGCCAAAAAATCTGTCTGTCACATTGTTTTATTTTACAATTTTGTTTGAATTTGTGTTCTTGTTATTTATCTAATCATTATAAAAATGGCACAGTATGTTCCTCACTTAGACTTGCTTAGCTTGGTTTTAACCTTTTTATATTTTTATTTAATTTCCTCTAAAAATAAGTTAAGGATGAAAGTCTAAGTTCTGGATGCCTGGGGCCCGCCTTTAAGGTATGTCTCTGAACTAAAGTGCTGCCACAGCACTACTGGTCCTCATATATTCTTCATAGGTTTATCATAGATAACATTCCGAGCTACGCAGCAGTGCCGAAGCTGCAATGCCTGAATATTATATGGGGAGTCACCAGTGGTGCTGTGGCAGCACGGCAGCGGCAGCACAGCTGCATGCAGTGGAGTTTGGAATCATCCGAAGAAGAAGCCAGAAAGCGAAGTCTTAAACATTGTTTAATGCAATATTTGGCCACGTCAATAACAACGGGGTTTATGTAACGGATCTTACGTCACTTGCCAGATGCCTTTGATATAATCTGAGTGCAAGTGCGCTGTTTTTAATTCCGAATGGTAACAATTTTAAAATCGCGTTGCGAAGCCGTGCCACGATTTAACTAGTCTACATAAAATTCATATCACGGGTAAATAAAGTATTAATTTCCCCATAGGGCCTTTATCGAACTTCAAAATTATGTCCCAATAAATACGGACATAAAACACCCGATATTAGTCCTAATAGATTTTGCGCCGCTGTTGATACAATTTATTAACAAAGGCTGGGTTCATTTTGTATGCGAAAGATAAATTGGGTATGCGAATATGGCTCACAGGTCCCAGATCGCTTAAATCTGGCATTGTAATGGAAGGAAAATTTGCTTTGATTGCGCGCACGATTTCTCTCGCAACACAAAATATGATTGTAGATAACTGGAAAAATCGAGATGAAAAATGTTATAATGAACATAATTTATCAACCAGTATTATCTTAGTATATGTAGGATATGTATTTTGATCATTTCACGAGGGAAGAGCTATGTAACTCATTAGTAAGTAATGTTACTCTATCAGTGATGGTGCGTTTGCCTTTATATTCTGCTAGTGAACTTTAAAATTCTCTGAAAGTTTCAGAGAATAAATAAACAATTTTAAAAATATATTTCATTTCAGTTTCAGAGGAGCTCTGGGTTCTAGTAGGTACAATTTGGTGCAGTTTGGTAAATAATTACTGTAAGCCTTAATAAATAAATAACATAGCATCACATTGATGGGCTTCCACTTAAAAACTTCAGTTCCAAAATCCTAGTTACATAGTATAGAGCCCCAAAGATATGTTGAGAGTCACATCAAAGGTCCAACAGCAATTCCTTTTCAACTAGTGCCACGATCCGGCGCCTATAATTAATCACGGGGCCACGTGTCGGCTCAGTGACGTCGCAGGGGTCTGTTTGACCCAATTTGTCAGGCTTAAGGCTTTGACGCGATTCTACGCGATAAGCGCATGATAGTCCCGCGTAATGACCAACGTGCGATTTTAGTCAAACCAAGTTAGGTACGCTCTTTTGCACGTTTGGCAACATCGATATTACTTTCTACGGATATACTGGGTGACATTTAATTAGCTGACCATATTTTGGGGAATGATTTTATCATTATGAACAACTTTCCCCAAGAAACATATAGCCGCAAAGGAAAAAAAAATTTCGTACCCAGTGCACTGCCCCGATCTGATTGAGCTGATTTCTAGTTACTATGGGAAACCCAAACGGTTTTTTCGTTTGCGACCATATTTTCCTTGAGGGTGAGTTCTTCATAATGATGGGTACTATCATTCCCCAAAATATGGTCAGCTAATTAAATGTCACCCTGTACATTGTTGAGATATCAAAGTTATTTAGGGTTAAAAATAGTGCGACTATTTAGTCGCTAGGTAACTGAAAGTGCCGTTCACTACAAACTCCTGAACTACCTTCTCAACTGATTTCGCTAATGGCTCCTCAAATCCAGGATTTGTTTTAGAACTTCCTAACTTAAGCATTATAAATTGGGACAACTAGTTGGAACCTGCGACTTTATCCAGGTCTTCAAGTTTTACTTTCACAATATAAATGGTAGTCTAATACTGCTATACTCTATCCATGTCTATGTCTATGTCTATGTCCATGCTTAGAAGCAACTTGACAGCTAACCTAAAACTTCATAAAATCCACTTTTTAAACACTGAAAGAATCGAAATTGTTTATTCAGTTGAACTAACAACAGAAGAGGTGTGGTAGTGTTGGATAGGGTATACCTACTCTTTCTGTTACCGATTTGGTACACCTCTTCTAGTTGACCACTCCAATCTATGGATTCGCTCGCCAACATCGACGATGTTTGAACGACGTCTTGTCTTTGTATTGCGAAGAATTAAATAATTCCAAACATATTATTTGAATCTTTAAAGTTGTGTAGCGATTAGGACTTACATTTCCGTTCCAATTTTTATAAAGTTTTTTACCCAGACTGTAACTTCGGACTACGCACACTGTATATTTTCGTATGCGAACCGAGAAGAAAAAGTTGAATAAAGTTTTTCCAAGTCTTACGTAGCATGAACTGGCCAACGTGTGGGTTAGATGTTTGCTTCGTTACTGAGGGAATTGTGTTCACCCTACTATCGGTTCCTGGCACCTAATCGAATTTCAGAACGTCTGCTCTGTTTTGTTTAGGCAAAATTCGTGTTTCGGTGTAACAGAGGCTTGTACTGCTTTAAACTGCGACTAACAGAAACACAAATGCTATCTAAATATTTAACCAAGCAAAAAAATTAAACCGATAGTCACAGGAGTCGCAGGAAATGAAAAATGTGCAATATTTTTGCATTTATTATTTCCTGTGACTCCTGTGACGGTGAATAGCGATAAAGCTTTGTAGCGTTGTCGTTGATGACATCATTATTATTATTATTATTACTTGCCTATACAGGGTTATTTTTGGACCCCTAGCCAAAAGTTACTATTATTTTAGGGACAACATTCTGAGCAACTTTCACTAAGAAACCGATTTGATCAGAGCAACTCCCGCTGTTGGGCAAAAGCCTCTCTTCCCCTTTTCGACACATCTCGCTACAGTGTTGTGGTCCCTGAGCTTGTCACTCCAACGTTTTCTAGAGCGGCCCTGAATCAGTAACAGTTTTTTTTAAACGAAAGCATGAGACTACCGATTAAGGTAGTCTCATAAAGACATAGGCCGAACAAACTAACAATGGAGAACAATAGACGTGGGAGCGAGAGGGAAAATATATTAAAATTAGGATTCTGTTTTTAACATAACGGTAAATAACCCTAATAATAATAACAATAATAAATCCAGTCTCAATTAACTGAAGAACAAAGATTTTTTTTCAGCTTGCTTCATCAAGAATACTTCGATAACTTGCACTCTCCATTATGTGCTTGGCCGCGTTCCAAATGTTGAAAAAAAGTTTGAAACTTGCGAATATCTTGCAAATTAAATTAATCAAGGAATTTGGATCATCCTTCTTTAGTTAGTAACTCCATTCTCTATATCTGAAGGTGTCTAAAATCTTTCAAAAAACAATTTGTGCACGATGGTGTACGCTTTCAGAAAACATTTTGAATGCGATTGCATTGCACATGTTATTTTGAGAGATATGTAATGATTTCAACTGAAAGTTTCAGGATAGCAATCGAAATCCATGTCTCAATCTGTCAGAGATATATGATCGAGCGGACCGTATAGGGTACAAGAAAATACTGTATACCATTTTATTAAGAATGCACATCAGGTCAAAACATTAGTATTCTTAGTATAGTAATAAATAACATAATAAATAAATATACAAAACGAAAGCGATATCACGCCAGGTTCACTTCAAACAAATCAGCGAGAACAGCCGCACACACACAGCTACATTGCATTCCGTATAAGCACGCGCCGCCACACGCACACATTGCCGAATCTCGCGTCCTTCGCGTGCTACGAGACAGGGCTATGCAAGCAATGCAATGCAATGCGACGAGTCAACGTCATTCGTCAACCCTATCCGTTTGAGCAAGAGTAGGTAGTTATCATGCGAACAGGGGCCTAGTGAACTTACTATTTCTTATTTATACTATGGCGATATAGCCGATTATCCCGTAGAAACCCGATATGAGATAAAGCCACGTATTATCTAGAGCAAACCTTTTAGGCTCTTTGTTTACCGTTCAGGCTGTTCGTGTCAAGATAGGATATATTAGTATTTTGCCACCGGACAAACAAGAATCTTCAAATCTGAAGCGATAACCCCCTGTCACTCAGAAAGATGTAATTGAATAACTGGCTAAACGTTGGCATACACAACGGTACCTTGGCCAACTGGTGTGGAAAAAACCTAAACGCTATGTTTATTTGAAAAATAATAAGCTGCCAAGTGCGAGTTGGACTCGCGTTGAGAGGGTTTCGTACAACAATAAATAGGACTAACACCAACAAAATAACCTAAAAGTACCATAAAATTAAGTTTTTCATGCAAACTTTGCACCTCAGGGCTCGGATTCTACTAAGTTCGCATACGACAAGCCTGGCACAAACTTCAATAAGAGATATTTGGTATTCTACTAAAACCGGAATCCAATTCACAAGCGCCAGAGCGTACTTCGTATTCTACTGTCCAAAATGTACAAAGATAAGGGGGGGGGGGGGGGCAACACAGTTTTTCCACTTTGGAATGGTCTGTCTCTTTAACGATTTACTTTGAGGAAAAATGGTTTCAGGAACCTCAACGTCATTTTTAAAGACCTATCTACAGATACCCCACCACATAATAGGTTCAATATAAAAAAAAAATGGTTTAGTTTCATGTATTTTTATATAGATTCGGAATAAAGTTGCTTTCACATACGGACAAACAGACGGACAGACGGACAGACAGACTTGACAAAACTATAAAGGTTCCTTGTTTCTCTACGGAACCCTAAAAATGAATATTTCAAACTGAAATTCAGCTAACAGTGTAATCTAATTGACACGAAATAAACAACAGCTAAGCGAAGCCTAGATTTGCCTCCCATTGTTACTAGCTCAAAGCGGGTTTGTTGATTGGCAATAAAGTTTGTTAGGTTGTCGTATTACCCACATTGCAAACATAATTATGTGACCCATATTCCGGGAAACTCAATGTTCATTTTAGACACTCGTAGTTCTATATCATCATTACATTATGTTCTGAGTGTCCTTTAATGTTCGCTTTGTGTTATATTATCAGTGTTATGCTTGTCAGTATAAAGCCGTAGTACGATGAGCGTGTTGCTAGCTTTGAATCTAATCTCAAGCACGTAAATATTGCTTTGCTCTGTATCTATATATCTAAGTATGTGTGTCTTTTCTGAACTATTTGGTCAACGATCATTTTCAATTTGTAATTCTAGAAACGTACAGTTTTTACGATATTCAGTTGTAGATTCTGAATCCATAATCTGTTCGTTATGATTTCGTGATCCCTCCTATCCTATCCTATAGATTTTCCGATACGGCCGCCTCTAAGTTCTCCCGTTCATCTCGAAAATTAAAACTCAAATACTTCACATCGCGAAGTACCATTAAAACTCCTTTATCGCTAACCTTTGTCGTGAATCTCTCGATTCTTTGATCTGGCTCACAATCGATCATGGTGCTATAGAGCGTTAAATCGAAGAGGTCCCCTCCTTTTGTCTCCTTACATCCCTTCTCAATTGAGGTCGGATCTGTTTACGTTGTTACGTGTTTGATATTTTCCATTGTTTGCTTTTTGATTTTGGCTGTGATGTGATCCCCGATTTACATGGGCCCTGGTAAGTGGCTCAGCACGGCTGAGATATGAATTTGGACCTATGAAAAGTGTTCGTGTATAAATAACCTCTTATTTGCTCTTAACGAAGCCTATTGTTTGGTAGATTCGTATAAACAGTTTAGTGCAGCGGTGGCTTGTCTTTTTAACCCCCGCATGACGAAGGAAAAAGGGGTGTTCTAAGGTTCTAAGTAACTTACTTGTCTCTCTGTCTGTCTGTCGTGTCTGTCTCTCAGCAGGTGGAGCGTAAACGGGTGAACCGATTTGAATGTTGTATTTTTTATTAGAAAGTAGATTTTTTGGAGCTGGACCTTATGGTACCATCGAGGTGGTCTGAAGATGGAGTTCCAAGGTGGGAGCGGGAACCTTGTGATGCTTACTAGTTAACCCGTCGAATTTGAGCTCATTAGGTTCGTTGTGACAAGCCCTTTGGGAATATGGTACGATCGAGCTGGGCCCGAATTCTACTGTACACAAGCATACCACAAGCCTGGCACAAACTTGAATACGACGCATTTGGTATTCTACTAAATCTCACAAGCGCCAGCGAGACGCCGGCGTGACGCCAGCCTAGTTCGTATTCTACTGTCCGCTGGCGCCGTTCCAACGCCGCCGGCGTCTCGCTGGCATTTGTGAGATTTAGTAGAATACCAAATGCGTCGTATTCAAGTTTGTGCCAGGCTTGTGGTATGCTTGTGTACAGTAGAATACGGGCCCTGATCTGATGATGGATTGCGAAGATAGATAGATACATAGATAATCCATTTATTCACTGTGAAAATACACACAAATACAATACAGATTCTTACAAAACTTAAGATATAAGATGAAGGTGTGAACTGGAACCCTGGTATGCTTATTAGTAAACCCATCGATTTTGGGATCATTAGACTCGTAGTGACAAGATCTTTGAGAACATGGTAATATCGAGCTCGAATTAACAATTAACGTGTTTTTTTGCGGTTTTTTTAACCGACTTCCCAAAGGAGGAGGTTTACAATTCGTCCGGATGTTTGTTTTTTTTTTTATTTCTTTTTTATGTATGTGCCTCGATAGCGCCTAAACGGATGGACCGATTTGGAAAATTAGACCGATTAGACCTATAGTGATTTTTGTGTTTTTCATAATAACTCGTGCAAATGCACATGGTAAGCATAATATTGTGATGCGGAACTGCTGATGAAGACCACATATGGCCACCAGATCTGCTCAATACTAGGTACAAATACAATGCGTGGCTGACGGGCAGGCAACGCATAGCCTAAACCGATGGACCTAGAGCCATGAAACTTTGTACAGGGGTTCCTTAGTAGCGTGGGGTAGCACTGATATGGGATTTGACAAAATTAATTCCCCTGGGGGGGGGGGGATAAGGGGTTACAGTTTGTATTAAACTCAATCTAATCAAATAGGGTTTGTGGAAGTCGGTTTTTTCTATAGTTTACTTTTTGTTTCAATTATATAGATAATGGTACGGAACCCTTCGTGCGCGAGTCTGACTCGCACTTGGCCGGTTTTATTTTGTTTTTTTGTTTTTAATTCTTATTGTTTTAATATTGTGACAATTTTTAACTTTTGACATTTTTATATTGATTGGACTCTTGTCTGGAAAATAAACAATTTAATTTAATTTAATTTTCCTGCTTTCCTAATAATAGCGATAGTATGTAATTAGCTCAGCCAACTATTTGTCTGCAATCTATTGCCATCCGATAGTTTACATACACGCTATAAATTCTTTTAAAACAGTACATTTCTTAGCTGCATAATAGGATTTTATCGGTACCGTAAGGTGGTAAGGTTGCGGAACCCTATTTCCTGTAAATATGTCATCGAGACCAATTTCATCAGACTCGTCGCGGCGTCACTCAAGACAATAAAACACTTTGCAGATGATACCCCACATTTAATTAGTAAGGAAAGGACAGATTGTTAAGAAATATTAAGTCTTGAGTCTATAGCTTCAAAGACGATTTTGCTTTAGTGCTCCTTTCCTGTTTTCATCATTTTATGGCTCTAAGGGTGAAGAGTTTGCATTTGAGAATAATTTAAGCTCTACGCGAATTTGGTCTATAAAAGGATGAAGGATGTATGTTGGTCTCATGTTCATGTATGGACATTGGATTTACATATAATTTAGTAGCGGTAGATTTATTAAAACTGTTTTTGTTGTGTTGTGTTGTGTGTTGAACTAACACTGGAATTGACGACCTCTGGGGCGTTGGGGTTTCTCCCAAGACTCGGTCTCGTGTTTGAAACACATCTTGGAAGGAAGAGGAAGAAAAAAATCCCAGGTTCGGGAGTCGCGCACGGAATTGCGTGCCAGTGGCAAGGGCGTTTAGCAAGGGCGCAAAAAAACCTGTTTTGACTTGTCGACGACGACGGTGCCGAGACGAGATGCGCCGCGCGCGCTACAATCAAACCGGATTTTGCGCTCTCGCTATAGACACTGCCAAGCCATACCTTTACGCGGCAGGTCGTGGATGTTTATATGAGTGTGACGTCACTGTTTCTGATTCCCAAGAAACATGGTTTCCTAGTTTGGAACCAAAAACAATATAGGTATATGCCTGTATATAATAACCGGCGAAGTGCGAGTCGGACTCGCGCACGAAGGGTTCCGTACCATTATCTATAAAAAACCGCAAAAAAATCACGTTAGTTGTATAGGAGCCCCCCTTAATATTAAATTTATTTTGTTTTTAGTATTTGTTGTTATAGCGGCAACAGAAATACATTATCTATGAAAATTTCAACTGTCTAGCTACCACGGTTCATGAGATACAGCCTGGTGACAGACAGACGGACGACGGACGGACGGACGGACGGACGGACGGACGGACGGACGGACGGACGGACGGACGGACGGACGGACGGACGGACAGACAGCGAAGTCTCAGTAATAGGGTCCCGTTTGGCACCCTTCGGGTACGGAACCCTAAAAATGATCGTATCATGTTTGTGATATTTGAAGACGATCGAGAAAACAGGCAAAGCACAAAATGCAATGCATTCGTAAGTTATTTTTGTGCAACATGCCAAGTCCATGAATTTTACCTAAACCTCTTATTATGGTTCGTAAAATTAACTTGTGAAATAGAAAATTCGATCCATTTCTTTAACTAGTTTTTACCAGTCACTCACCCGACCTTACTCTTTAATGGGTCAAATGTATAATGGCAAATATAATTACGCGGAAACGTTTTGTGATTTCCGTTTAGAAGATTGAGTCAGAAAAGCAGCATGAGTTTCAATTAAGTTTCATGTTAATTACTACTCACAATCCAGTTGTAAATTCTGTGAACTCCAACTCCTACAGAAGAAGGAGAGCAAATATCACGCAAACCAGATATTGAATATGGCAGCTTTGCACGTGGAAAAATATATTTTTGGACCGACCTCGATTGATTAATAAATCTGTCAAGTACTTGTCATTCCCACATGATTGGTACAAGTAATATTATTTTTAGGTTTCCGTTGTTCCCTAGAAATAGGACCCCTTTTAGGATCAGCTTGTAGTCCGTCCATCCATCTGTCACGAACATTTTATTCAGAAACGCGCGAAGGTATTAAAAAATGAGGTACGTAAGGTCTCCGTTCCTTTGGAGCTGTGAGAAAATCAAAGTTGTAGGCCAACATAATCAAGAGATATGGACTTTATACCGCAATTTTGCCGATTTCGCTTGATACTCGAGATTCGTATATATTTATTGCACATATCAGAAAAAACTCAAACAATACAGAAAAGACATGAACAAAGGCAAGCTTATCTCTAAAAAGAGAATTCTTCCAGTTTGCCCAGGATGGACAGGATACATTTTAAATTTCAAAAAGGAAAGATTAGATTAACTCTATTTATATTAGATCTATATTAGATTATCTACAAAACATTTCGCAAACCGTGGCAAAGCTCGAAGTAATTTCGTATTCGTAATTTCCTTCAGGAAACGACGTAGGTACTAAATGTATTTCCGTTTCTGTTGAAGTTTGAAATGGTATTTCTCACTAGAATAATAAATGATGTTATCGTCACAATGACATTTCCTTCACATGTTTTCAAATTAATTACTTTCATTCCCCACATATTAATTTTCACGTAAAATTAATTTTCTTTCAAAGATCTCGTCAAGGTTTGAAATCCTTTAAATTAACAATACATCCATTAACAATACATTTGGAGCAGAGAAATGCTTGGAATGTAATCCTCATGGAAAATGAAAATATTTTATGCTTTCCCCATTGGTAACATGCGAAAATGTAGCTACAACATAAACATCAGGAAAACAATTGTTTATTAAAATCTGTAACATTATTCAGTCCATTCTGCAGAAGATAAAAGAGAAATACAATATATGGATACGCCACATTAGATAATTATGTCTGTTTATAAGTATCCTAGTGTGGGGCCAGAAGCATTATGTGTAAATAATATGTATGCTGTGTTCTAAGTAGTCGTTCTAATTTTTAAGGGGAAGCAGTTCGTGGCTAGAGGATCCTCCTCCTGAATTTGTAAGTATAATTCAGCTTGTACCCACACTATCGTAACTGCATCCGTTAGCGAGTATGGTACAACACATACATAAAAGTGTTGCTTTTGTGTGTTGTATTTTGTATGTAAACGGAACCACAACCTCACCTATACCTATAGAACTGGTCTCTCTGTATAGCTGAGAACACGTGTAACCTTTGTCCCACAAAAAGGTTGATCTATGTAGTATGATGCCATAGAAAGATAGACAAAAGCCGCCCCATATGAGAAAAGGCGTGACGCTATGTTATGAATTGTTAGATAAAAGATCAATCATTGATTCATTGATGGAAAGAATTGTGTATAAAGATTTATGGGGGGGTTATCTACTTAAAATTATTTGTGAAATCAATCAGAAAACCTTTTTATTAAAAGCTTTTATTAAACTTGCACTGTATGTATGTTTGTTTGTGGGTATCACGGTTCGCGTCAAAAATGTCGGCTTGAATTTGACCCACTTCCCGTTATCCGATTGAGCTGAAATTTCGCATACGTGTATAAGTCGGATGACAATGCAATATATTTTTGACTTAAAGCTGATCTGATGATGGAGACGGAAGACGGTCATGGGAACTCTGTCATAAAACATCGCAAGCCCGTCGAATTTGGGCTCGTTCGATTCGTCTTGACGAATACTTTGGTCCTAGAATATTTTTTATGACATGGAGCTGATCTGATGCTGGAGACGGAAGACGGTCATGGGAACTATGTCATAAAACATCGCAAGCCCGTCGAATTTGGGCTCGTTCGATTCGTCTTGACGAATACTTTGGTCCTAGAATATTTTTTTATGACATGGAGCTGATCTGATGCTGGAGACGGAAGACGGTCATGGGAACTCTGTCATAAAACATCGCAAGCCCGTCGAATTTGGGCTCGTTCGATTCGTCTTGACGAATACTTTGGTCCTAGAATATTTTTTTATGACATGGAGCTGATCTGATGCTGGAGACGGAAGACGGTCATGGGAACTCTGTCATAAAACATCGCAAGCCCGTCGAATTTGGGCTCGTTCGATTCGTCTTGACGAATACTTTGGTCCTAGAATATTTTTTTATGACATGGAGCTGATCTGATGCTGGAGACGGAAGACGGTCATGGGAACTCTGTCATAAAACATCGCAAGCCCGTCGAATTTGGGCTCGTTCGATTCGTCTTGACGAATACTTTAGTCCTAGAATATTTTTTATGACATGGAGCTGAGCTGATGCTGAGACTAAAAAGTTAAAAATAAATTAAAAGTAAAAAAACATTTTTAAACAAAGCTTTTATTTAATGCCCTAAAAAGAAGAAAATAAAATTTCAATTCAATCAAATGCGTCATTTTATTACATTACACAATTTATACGATATAAAAGCTTGTTGCGAGATTTACTTGTGTAGACTTAATTAGTTGGGTAGGCACCTATTTGCACAGACTTGGAGATAAATCCCGCAACAAGCTTTTATATCGTATAAATTGTGTAATGTAATAAAATGACGCATTTGATTGAATTGAAATTTTATTTTCTTCTTTTTAGGGCATTAAATAAAAGCTTTGTTTAAAAATGTTTTTTTACTTTTAATTTATTTTAAGAAAATGATGAATCTTTTTATTCAAAATCGTTGAAACTACAAAATTGTTTCTTGTGGCCACTCAAATCATAACAAAGAACGCCCCACGAAAGTAAGCAATTCATAATAACAGAAGAAGCACACAAATTAGGATCTACTTATGCCGTGAGATTTATCTGTCGTTCTCCGACGACACACAAGTGATAAATGATACAGTGACGAGGTTCAGACGGCTTCATTCGTGGGCTATTTCCGGTTGAGGCGCCTACTGGAGTATTCTGGTTGGATGTGAATGTTTGACGAGCTCTTTAGATGTCTTTGTAAGACCCGGAATCACCATCAACACAAAGTTTGACGGACAAGATTTCTTCTTTTATTTAGTGGCGTGCTGACCTCTTTTAAGGTTGCCAGTGTCAAGTGTATTTAAAAGATCACAATATTATTAACCGGCCCAGTGGCTTCTGGACAAAATAGTCCTTTGACTTTGACAAGAGAACTTAATTTCCCCTAATTTTAATGTCTTTTTTTTCCTTTTCGGCCAGGAGAATGACAATCTCTCGACTATCAAAGTCAAACTTCATCTCGATAAGGAACTTTCAGTTTTATATTCGATTCCTTGGATTTTTATTAGGAAATAATCCGGAGGTTGCAATCTTTTACGAGACAATAATATACAAGGCTATAAATAAGTCTTGAACCGGCTCTACTCTCAACCGCGGCCATGTCTGGTCGCGATTTTGGCACGAACACGAAAAACATCAAATGCCTACATTCGCCCCTAGTAATCCCCTTAAATATTGTATATGACTTAGGTACCTTTCTATATTCTGCATGTAGCCAACAAGGTCGCTGGTTTTATCGAAAAAATCCCCCGACCATCAGCGTCGGTGGCTGTAACTAATGACGTCATAATTTCCGACTCAACAACTAGCTTCGCGGCCGGGCGTGAATAATGGCTAGGCCAGTCTGACGTCATCAGACCTTTTTAAAACGCCCCATTGTCCTTACCGGAGCGATCATGGCGTAATGGAATAATGTTCTAAAAAGTTCTATGGAGCCTTCTAACAAGCTTTTGTTTTGGTGGAAACGTTAGCTTGGGTCAAGAGTGTTTGATCAGTCTACCGGTTGACCAGTACCAGTCTTTGCATACATACGTAATCTGGAACATGTTTCTCGTGGTTCATGGTACAGTCGAGTTCATTAATATATGATCAAGTCCAAGACTTCAAATATAAATGTAGATGAAAGAGTGCATAAATATCTGAGCAGATTCATCAATAAAACATATGTGATATTTCTGTTGCTCATATATTAATGAACTCGACTGTACTTAAATGTATGTAATGTAATGTTCAGTTCAGTTCAGTTCAAAATTTTTATTGACCATAAAATCATACATATTACTTAGTCAACGTCAATATAATATTAATATTTTTGTATACTACCGCCCGTTCGGAAGTTGTGGGCTTAGGGATGGAGCAAAGAAGGGCAAGAAACTCCCCCGTACTTCGTTTAAAATATTAGAGCCTTAAAAATATAATGTTATATATTTCTACTTAAGTCTAAGGAAATACACCGAGGAGAGACGTACTGACTCAGTCCATCGCCCCTCTTTGGATTTCTGTGCGCTGAGATGGTAAAGACCATGCAGTTTCCATGCATGTCTGTAATTAGCAGTGATTGGAATAGGTAGAGCTAATGTGCCTAAATTTTGTGGAACAGGGGGGAAAAGTGGAGTCGTCATCAATCAATTAACTTTTATTTTCTGGGACAATAATATATCCCAATTTTAGGGAAAAGTTTGAATGTATTAAAATACATGTCCAGGTTTTTAGTGTCACGATAACGCTATTCTATCATTTCTAGAACCCCAAATGACAATTTAACAAAAACAGATTTAAATAACCTACTTTTTCTACATTAGCAACCATCATCATCAGTATCACTGAACCTAACCTATACCTAGCGAAATAATAAAAGATTTTAAACCGTAATTAGCAAGATTATTTTGGTCGTGGTCTACAGGGGTGTATCAGAAAGGTGTATTTGTATGGAGAAGTAAAAAGTTTCATAGTTCAGAATGATGTTCCTAACAACCTCCTAAAATATGACCTTTCTGTTTGGCCAGATGAAAAAAATTACGTTATATGTGTAGGCACGTTGTAAGCTTATTTGTAAATTGAAAATATCTTAAGTAAAGTTATAATAAACGTTGAACTTTTATTCCATTACTGACCAATTCTACAGAAGTTTCAGTCAAAGTCGTCATCCAACATAAATCTCCTTTGAACTTTCTAAACCAAACCCATTGACATAATTAACTCTTGGAATTATAGAAATGTTTGTTGGAAAATGTTGGAATGTTTAATGGAGGTTGAGCTCCAACTTTTGATGCTGATCCTGACGAATTCGGAATTATGTTGACCCAACCATACTTAAAACACTGGACAGCAAGAATATTTTAGGCTTTCTAATTTGCTTATACAATCTATACGTCTTCTTATACTTATGTTTTAAATTTTTTGATTTTACAGTTTTGTTTTTTGGATTCTGTGTAACATAAACTAGCAATACATATTCTGGGAAAAGCGCTGTAGCCTGAAATACAGGTTTATACCTAGCTCAGGCTCGGAAGTTCACATTATTTCTGTATAAATGTTTTAGCTAAGTACTTTTAATATTGTAACTTTTTTTTTTACTGTCTAAGTTTTTTGATGAATATAATTTTTTTTTTTTTTTTTATATACTCGTATTTGACGTCTATCTATTTACCTATATATCAATCTATCTATCTATATATCAATCTATCTTTTTATTTATCTAGATAATCTATCTATCATTTATTACGTGGCGTTGTTGTTATATCATCAACATCATTATCATCATCATCTCATCTTGTCAGCCCTCAGCAGGTTATAGAGCTCTCAGTACAGATTTCTATTGATTCATCTTGTGATATCTGCTCTAGTTCCGCTCAATCTGAGCTTACAAAATGGCGGCCTGTTTTCTCCATCATACAATAAACTCCATAACGCATGAAATAAACTCTCTAGAAGCAAAACTTGTGTGGTAAGGAATGAGTACTAAGCCCAACAATGGGTCGATATGAGCTGAGTATGACTATAAAATGATTTTTAGATAAGTGCTTCTAAAATCTAAAATGAAGAGTAATATTCTGATTGGGAACTATGAGAATACCTCAAACGCGTATAAATACCAACTACAATTAAATAATGACATGAAGATGTACGACATAACGAAGGTGCAAGAGAAATGCAGATGAGTATACAAATAGCAATAAACAATAAAAGCGAGACACAAAACGCATAAAAAATATCAAACAGATGAAACAATAGCGCATCCTTTTCCTAGTTTGCTCGCATTTAACAGGTGTTGGGACACAAAGACTTTGTATGTATCGCATTTGTTAAGCCATGTGTAAGCAATTAGTGAGAGCAGATGCGGAAATATCGCGACTGCAAGCTCTGAATATCTAGACTGGGAACAACGTCATTAATAATTTCAGAACTAGTTCCTGGAACAGGTTTGTTAGTGGAAAATGGGTTTAACCCGAACGGCGGCAGCTCAATCAGCATGCAAGAAATTCAAAACATCCTTCACTAGGTACCAGAAAAAACGCAGTGATAGTTTCAAAATCATTTTAACATAGAGGATGTCGACATAAGTTTGACACTTTGGCTGTGGTTCTTCAGGATAATTTTATTTAAGATCTATTTAAGCATTTTGTGTGCTCACATATTTAGTGCTGACTGGTAAAGCGTCAAAATTTTAGGGTACATTTGTAATTAAGTTTATAAGGTTTATCTCATCAGCATAAAAAATAGATTTGTATTTGAAGAAGGTCTATTTATGTTTTGTCGTGTTTCTTCGGTGTGTTCTACAGTTCTTTCTACTCATTTAAATTCTGAAATCTTTCTTATCAAGAGGCGGCAGACGTATTCTGATACGTACTACGACATCATACAGTATTTTAATCTTCTAAATGAAATACCACAAACAATTAACCCTCTCGCACGCACATCTATTGCTCGCTATTGTTAGTTTTGCCCGCGTGTGTCTCTCAAGTCTTAACGCATGCAAAATATCTGAGTTATCTCAAGCTCATGATAACCGAAACCTTTACAGCTAAGACAACTCACGTTAGAATTGGGCTTAACATCAACTATGTGATTTAAGACCAAATGTACCATTATGGAATGCAAATAAACTATTGAGTATTGAGTGAGTATGTTTAGGATTAAAAACTCTATCAAATCAGTTAATTTTAAATTGGGATCTGACGACCACCGTAAACTTTGCTAAAAGTTTCTCTTGCCCAACTAAATTCAATAAACAGTTTCGCTGTATACAGAGCAATCGAATTATCTGGGCTGTGAGTGAACGACGCATACGTCGTCATTTCCAGTCTAGCCGCTAGACCAATAATTACTAACTCCAAAAATTAAAAATGACTGATTTAATAAATACACCAAAGAAATGCGAGCCAAAAAACATTTTAATTTTTTACATTTACATACAGGCACACACATTGTTTATAGCCCCACCCCAGGATACCCTGTGTCGTGTGAACCAGAAAAAGCGACATCACAAACATGTAATCATCCTGGACCTGGGGTTCTTTTTTTTGTCCCCACCCAGGATTCGAACCCGAGACCTCTCGCATGGTAGGCAGATGCGCAACCGTACCGTTTAACTTTCACCCCGGATAAAGGAAAATTTTATTGTGCTAAAGTCCACAAAAACAGGATTCGAAACGCGTCTTAAAGAGCACCTGCAAAACACAAAACAAAACTGCGGTAATCTTGGTCCTTTTCCTTTTTCGGGTGAAATGTAATTATTTAACATTAAAAGTTAGAAGCATTGGGAGGACTCTAATCTCTTTCAATTTGTAAACAAAACAAATTGAGAAGCTGCGCCCCTTTATTTTCTTTCCAACCACTTTATTTTGTTACTGCCAACAGGGTTAACAACTTTGACACTGTTAAAGTAAAATTAAAGTAAAAATTTCGTTTATTTGCAAGCAAATGTACATCATAGATGGAATGCCCTGTCCCTCAAATTAGCGTGAGCTGTGTCTTGAGAGACAGTTTCTTCCCAATAGTAGGTTATCAATAACTATTACATTTTTGAGTACGGTTCTCACTTTAAGGCTAAATTAGAATTTTAATGAAATTAAGGTAAGGTGATACTGTGATATAACACTGGCTATAATAGCTTAATTTATATTCCTTTAAACTCTAAACTGTAAGCTGAAGGTGAAATTCTATGTCCCTCTGTCAGGATGCCCAACATAAAAATATTCTATACCGCAATTAAGTTTTTGTCATCATCTTAGGAAATAATCCAAAAAAAGGTAAAAGGATAGACGTTCAGTGGCTTTTTTGTTCCAGTCCCGTAGGTCATTCCTTTTTTTGCCAAACGTCCATTTATCTTAGCCATTCAGGGAAGGAATAAAATAATATAAATTGCTTTCTTACAAACCACTTACCTTTCCCAGTACCATAAGGAATCTACAGTTTGCTAACATCAAATACACCCATAAGATTATTTCTAGAATAAGGAATACGCCTTTAGATACCAGGTTACATCGTCAAATCTGTCAATTCGGACTATGGACAAGTTTTCCTTATACTCGGCTTTGGACTGCCTGTAAATAGTGCCAACTACAATAACCAATACAAGGCAATTATTGTTTGAGAACGACATAGTGAGGATTATCGGTATGAAATACATTTTACCAACAGATGAAGATTGAATGTGCTAATTATTCTTATGACCGAGGAGTTCCACTGCATGCTTTGACCAATCTAACAGCCCGGACCTGAGCCAGTATACTGAATTCAGGTTAGATCAATCAATCAGCCCACACCTACCCACTGCTGGGTATAGGCCTCTTCTCTACCACGCCATCCGCTCTACTATACCGACTATGGCGGTGATGTCATCCGTCCATCTGGCGGGTGGTCTGCCTACTTGGCGTTTTGCGGTTCTAGGTAGCCACTCCGTTACCGCTTTGCTCCACCTTCCGTCATCCCTCCGTGCTAAGTGTCCTGGGGGTCCACTTCAGTCTCGTGATTCGCTTGCCGACGTCGGCGACCTTAGTGCGACGTCTTATTTCTGTGTTTCGAATACGATCCTGAAGTTTGATGCCTAATATGGCACGCTCCATGGCCCTTTGTGCGACTTTTATTTTGTGCATGTTCGCCTTTGTAAGGGTCTATGTTTCGGCACCATACGTGAGTTCAGATTTCAGGTTAGAACGTTTTAGAATACCAATATATCCCTCCTTTTCTATCAAACCAATAAAAATGCAAAAATGCAGAGGAACAATAAAATTTATCTTTGCAGTCGAAACTAAGCTATTGATTAGTCGCTTCCGATCGAAATAGCCATTTTATTCTCGTATACTTTTAACGCCCGACAAAAACGAGAGGCGTTAGACGTTTGAAACGTCTTGTCTATCTGTGTGTCTGTCTAGGACACTTTAGCGCACAAATGGGTGATAAATAAATGAAAATATGAATGAATGATTAATGGAAAAAACTATATGGAAAAAAACTCAAACGTCCGACGTCCTCGAAGGACCACGATTTGCACGCGTGCTTTATTTTTTGGCGCTTACCCCGTGAAGGGTTAATTTTGTCAATGTCAAGTTTATTGAAACACAGATACTATAATATTATAGTATTTGAAAGAAAAGCATTGGTTATTTGCTTTTTTGTTTCATTTCTATTGGCTGTACGCAAAAAATATGCAGATAGCCATGGTGTAATTTTCAATGTGAAGAAGAGTGAATATCTGGTTTTCAAAGCAGACTCGAGAACACTTGATAATGTTCCACAAATAAGCCTGGAGGAATTTTGCCTAAATCGGGTAACCGAATTTAAGTATTTGGGGCACGTTGTAAACACGTTGTAAATGAATATTTACAACATAAGTTTGATATAGAGAGGGAGCGTAAGGCGTTGGAGTTAAACGTAATATGCTGGCTCGCAGATTTGCTCGGTTCTCAACACAGGTTAAGATAACACTTTTTAGAGCATGTTGTCAATCTTTTTAAACCAGCAGGCTGTGGGTCAGATATTCACGGAAGAGTTACCGCACCCTACGCGTCCAATATAACTATAACTATAAGAGGCTGTTGCGCCTGCCACGCTTCTGTAGTGCTTCAGCGATATTTACAGACGCGCGCGTCTGATGGCACTGATGGCTTTCGAAACGATTATGAGAAAAAGAGCTGCGTCATTGTTAAACAGAATGCGCATCAGTAGCAACGGCATTCTAAAGGTATTTTCTGAGAGATGGGAAGGCCCATTCACCCTCCATTGGGTAAAAAATTTAATTTAGTTTTAACTTCATTTCAACTTCAATTTTAGTTCATGGCAATCTGTCTTATGCCAGACAATTTATGCCAGTGTCATGTGATGACGAAACATGTGAGACGCGTAACAAGATTTAAGAAAGGGTGGTTGACTTTTTGGGATCTGATATTAGAAAAATCGACACAATAATGGTTTTAATTATATTCAATATTTACAAATATACATGGAACACATAGCTAGTGAGCGACCGACGACTTCTATAATTTAATTTTGTTTACGTGCAAAAACTTAGCCAATAAAAATACTACTTTAGGATTAGGGAATAAGGAGAGGAGGTGGCAGATGTTAATTGGGGTAGAGATATCTAGGGAGGGGATTGAGGGGTATAGGGAATCCATGTCATTAACTTCATTTAAAATTATTTTATTTATTACTTACTGTATAATTACTCAATGTTATATAGATCTTGTTATCTGATTTAAATAAATGATAATAATAATAATTTATATTTAAAAAAGCGTTTTACTTTAATAGAAGGAGAATGAAAGAGAGAGGAGACATTCCCCTTGTTAGCCTAATTTCAGACGATCACGGGCCGCTATTATTTAAACTTCATAGATTTAAAAACTATTTCAAAAACTGTGGGTTAAATCATCTAGTATTTTAATAAGAAAATAGTACAGTAATGAAATGTATTCTATTTAATTCTTTCCTCATTAATAATTCTTTTACGGGAGTGTGTGTTAGTTTTTATAATAAAATACCTTCGTTAGGACCTACCGGAAAAGAGGTTCAAAAACTATGTCAAAAACCGCCTATTAGAGAAGTCATATTACAGTGTAAAAGAATATTTAGATGAAAAAACTGCGTGGTCTTTACCATCTCGGCGCACAGAAATCCAAAGAGGGACGATGGACTGAGTCAGTACGTCTCTCTTCGGTGTATTTCCTTAGACTTAAGTAGAAATACATAAAATTGTATATTTAAGGCCCTCCATATTTTAAAAGAGGTACGGGGGAGTTTTTTGCCCTTCTTTGCTCCATCCCTAATCCCACAACTTCCGAACGGGCGGTAGTATACAAAAATATTAATATTATATTGACGTTGATTCTGTGGCCTCGCCACACGCTTAGCTCGGGAAAGGGGCGGACACCGGAAAAGTGGCAATTTCCTCATGCCTGAACATCGGATGTGAACGAATGAAGGTTCGTCTGAACGATGCCTTAAGGCTGGGCTATCCGACAGGCTGATTCAGAATTTCACCTTCAGGTTACTCTTAGAGGATCAGGAATTCAAATGGTTAAAAAGCTCTATTGTGATGTGTAGACCAACGTTACTTTTTAAAATTTAATTTATGATTTCATAAATTCGAATTGGTTTGAAATTTTAAAATAAGCGGTAAGTAGATGTTTTCTTCAAAAATATATTTGTACAAACAGATTGTACGCATATTGATAATATACGTATTATCGCGAGTGTAAAGGAATCGTCTTATTTAAAGTTTGTAGCCAAAGCTTACAAATGTCAACGTACACCACAAATCTATTATTTGAGTTGGTTTTCTCACCTGTTTCATAATTTCCCTCGAGGTAATAAAGCATTTATGTCGTAAATATATCTTTCTGCCGACACAAATGCGATCAACAACCGTAATTTCAGGGAAAAGCTCTCGGTATTCGAAAGTCGCTTAGAACAAACAATTGTGCCATGCAGCGGTCTCTAAAGCTCGGAATTTAGGTCAGCCAGATGTGACCAGCGTCATACAAACCAAACAAGTATAACAGAGGTTATAAAAAGTTCTGTTGACAGAGTAAAATTTTAGTCACGCGGTGTGGAGATGGAACTATCGACTGGAACTAACAACTAAAGTTTACTTTAGCAAGAAATGCTAGACAAAAAATAATGGCAACATAATATATGAAATATTAGGGCACCAATGCGTGTTTTGATTGACAAACCAAATATTTCAATAAAGACAAAAATAATGGTCAAGTGCAAGCAGGACTCGCGAACCAAGGGTTCCGATCACACTTGGAGATTGTAAGCGGTAAAAACCTCGTAACTGGTGTAAATAGGTTTCTACATAAAAAATACAGTATGATGTCATCCATGTAAACCAAATTAAATATTTTTGCAGAAAGACAGAAATTTGCCGTGTTCCTTTACTTGTGTTATAGACTTTGCTTTGTGCCAAATTTTATGATTGTAAGGCTGTAAAGTTGTTGGATTTTCATAGAAATTGCAATCGACGCAAAACCTATAGGGTACTTCCCGTAGTACCCTCTAGTCCCGTAGTCTATTCTTAGTGTTTCTTGTAGTATTAACCTTGATAGTGTTATATCTGAGAATCTTTGACTTGTCCGGGATCCTTGATAGTTCATATGTATGAATGAAAGATTCTTGAGTTGGCTACATATAAATCTTAGTTCATAATTCAATTTCCTTAAGTTTAAATACCTGTTGTATGGGATTTTGTTAACGATGATGTTTGTTTTATTAGCTGCATTAATCCAACATTGTAGAGCATATTGAAATCGATATGGGTCAGTCATCCCGTCATCCCTCGTACATTGATATAGAAGTACGCAAAACGCAATTTACATCAGTGTACGGTAGTTATAATAACTCTTTGCATGAATTTTCCTCTACGTTTTGTTGACGTTCGTCGCCACTTCGTCGCCGTAGCAACTTCGTAGCAAGCTCGTAACGGCACGTAGCAGCGTAGAATTATTGCAGAGTCCGAACCGTAGACAGGGTGGGAGAGTGACAGAGAGTACAAAATAATAATAACATTTATTTATTTAAATTTTATAAATATATAACATAAACATTTACATGCAGGCAAATACATTGCTTCTGGCCCCACACAAGGATACCCTGTGTCATGCAAACCAGAAAAAGCGACATCGCGAACATGGAATCATGCAAGACCTGGGGATTTTTGGTTTTCTTTGTCCCCGGCCGGGAATCGAACCCGGGACCTCTTGCATGGTAGGCAGAGACACAGATTTCGTCAACACAACAACTTTACGACAAAGCATGACGCATCTTCCCATTCGGGTGACAATGACACTATTCTAAATATTTAGAATTGTATTTCATAATTAAATCCAAAACCTTTACGTATGTTCCGGTAGAATCGTTGTTCGGCAGAACTAATAAAATTAATATGGCTTTATTTTTAGCACCACCATTATTAAACAAAGTAAGGTACATTCAAAAGTAAGAATAAAATCAACTTTAAAGTTTGTAAGTAACAAACAAACGATAGCCGAACTTAAATGCAACATTACAAACAGTTGTAATAAACATCCGTTAACTTGCCAAATCTTGGCATTACTACCTCTATTACGACAATCCCATGCCACCATAAGTAAGTACCTAGTTGTCCAAATGTAAAAATGCTTACTTCATGAGATCGTATATCTTCTGTCTGCTACGGGTATAAATTTAACGAGTAGTGGATAAACCTGGGTTATATTGGAGTTACAATTTATGAGTCCCTACGGGTAACGCGAGGTGGCCAAGAATACTGTGGAATATGCACATGTATAGTTTCTTTCTATCTTTATATCTTAAGTTTTGTAAGAATCTGTATTTTATTTGTGTGTATTCTTACTGTGAATAAATGGATTATCTATCTATATATGTATCAAAATAGGATTTTTGTTTAACTTTTTGATGTATTCGTAACTTACGAAATAACCATGAAATGGTAATATCGTATGCTGAGTTATTCGAAACGTAGGTAAATTTTAAGTGTTAATTAAACTTATTTAAACAAGAGTACTCACTGTGTTCTGGTGATTATATATATAATATTATATATAAAATAATTTATATCAATTGTTAAAGTCTGTGATCGCATAAAGCTATGAAAAAATCAACCTTCTAGGTCAACGCCATCGAACGATACGACCGTTTAAATTAAATAAAACTAAAATTAATATTTTTGAATAAAACCTACAGCTACGAAATTTGGCACAAAGCAAGGTCTTTAGCACAAGTAAAGGGAAAAATCTGAAAACTACAAGTTTCTGTTTTTCTACAAAAATATTTGATTTGGTTAACATGGATGACATAATACTGTAGATTTTTATGTGGAAACCTAATTACACATGTTACGCTCTCCAAGTGTGATCGGAACCCTTGGTGCGCGAGTACTATTCGCATTTAACCATTTATTTTTGAACATAGGTACCTTTTATAACAAGAAGGTCCAACCCAAAAACAGGCGCAAAGAAAATCACTTATGCCAATGTCACGAGGTCTTCAGATAAGCGCTCGAAACAAATAATGAACTTCAGAAAGGAAAGAAAGAGGCCCTTCAGAAAATATATCAATAATAATAATTTCCAGATGCAATAACGGAGGCGATGATACGAATTACGAATGTTGCATAGGTGGGCACAGTGTGTATTTTCAGAAATATGTAAAGAATATTGCTAATATTGAGATGAAGCTCAGATCTATTGGTTTTATGTTATGAAGTTTCATTATTTTTCTCATGAACAAGAGGGATCGAATCCGTGTTGACCATCATTTAAATAAGTTTATCTATCATTCACTCTAAGAAGCACACCACTTGAACGACCGAACAATGGCGAACTATTGTTATACAAGATTTTCGGCGAGCCAGTTACGAACATGATACTAAAGTTATTAAGACAGTGATTTAAGACATCGTGAGAAAGCCAGAATCCTTCTTTTCATGGCTGCGGCGATGGGAAACCCCCTGGCACACATAATACTAACATAAAAAATTACAAATAGGCACATACATTGTTTCTGACCCCACACTAGGATACCCTGTGTCGTGGGAACCAGAAACAGCGACATCACAAACATGAAAACATCCAAGACCTAGGTTTTTTTATTGTTTTTGTTTATCATCGCCAGCCGGAAATCGAACCCAGAACCTCTCGCATTGTAGGCAGAGCCCAACAGCTGCTGCGTTACACAAATTGGAGTGTTAAATAACCAGTTAAACTGTGGCACAAGTATAGATGTTCCGTTACCAGAAATATTGCCATTTGTGGGAAACTAATGTATAAGCCAATATTGCCGGTCAAATGGTTTTGGTTTTGTGGGATTATATATAAGATTTTAATGCAATAAACGTCTATTCTATTCTATTATTATTAAATGGCAATATTTCCGAGAAAACGGCGCTTCCGTAGGTACAGTGTGCTTCTGCTAGCCCGTATGGCTAAAGGTTATGCACAGAATATTGACCACCTACGAAACGAATGTACCACAGAAATATTCAATTTGAAAGGTAAATATTCAAATAAGTTCTAATAGAGACCGATGGAAACCACAGTAAAAAAACACATCTTCTATTGACCCCTATTGACGCAAAATATACGTGATATTTTATAAAGTATTGACGTTATAAATAGAGTATCTACCCATTAAATATACATCTGAGGGTTAATTTTCAAAGTTAATGAGCAGAAATACTTCGGAGGTAGGTACTAAGTAATTAACTTCTAGTTACTGAGATTTTCACTTCAAAGTTAGATTGCTGAAGTGCTTTCTTAGAATAAATTCATAATTTAAAAGCTACTCTGAAATAATCTAAGGGCTAATTATTAATTAATTTCAAAATAGCACAAATTATTAGGTCTGATTTACTTACCTACCTTGAGTTGAGAAAGTGAGAACTTTAAAATTTTAGCATATCCTTAGGGAAAAAAATTATACAAACGAAATACAAAAATGATTTGAATTTGAGAACTAGTTCAAAGCATTTAGACTGTTAATCGGATTTATACACTGTTTACGCAGGTTCCTGTTCTGTATACCAGGGTTCCTCTTCAACCAATTTAAAAAATATTTTTAAGTGATCTGAATAAGAACCTTGGTATACGAACAGGAACCTGCGTAGACAGGGTATAAATCCGATTAACAGTCTAAATGCTGAACTACTTCTCAAATTAAAATCTTTTTAAAAGCTTTTATTAAACTTGCACTGTATGTATGTTTGTTTGTTTGTTTGTTTGTGGGTATCACGGTTCGCGTCAAAAATGTCGGCTTGAATTTGACCCACTTCCCGTTATCCGATTGAGCTGAAATTTCGCATACGTGTATAAGTCGGATGACAATGCAATATATTTCTGACTTAAAGCTGATCTGATGATGGAGACGGAAGACGGTCATGGGAACTCTGTCATAAAACATCGCAAGCCCGTCGAATTTGGGCTCGTTCGATTCGTCTTGACGAATACTTTGGTCCTAGAATATTTTTTTATGACATGGAGCTGATCTGATGCTGGAGACGGAAGACGGTCATGGGAACTCTGTCATAAAACATCGCAAGCCCGTCGAATTTGGGCTCGTTCGATTCGTCTTGACGAATACTTTGGTCCTAGAATATTTTTTTATGACATGGAGATGGAGCTGATCTGATGCTGGAGACGGAAGACGGTCATGGGAACTCTGTCATAAAACATCGCAAGCCCGTCGAATTTGGGCTCGTTCGATTCGTCTTGACGAATACTTTGGTCCTAGAATATTTTTTTATGACATGGAGCTGATCTGATGCTGGAGACGGAAGACGGTCATGGGAACTCTGTCATAAAACATCGCAAGCCCGTCGAATTTGGGCTCGTTCGATTCGTCTTGACGAATACTTTGGTCCTAGAATATTTTTTATGACATGGAGCTGAGCTGATGCTGAGACTAAAAAGTTAAAAATAAATTAAAAGTAAAAAAACATTTTTAAACAAAGCTTTTATATAATGCCCTAAAAAGAAGAAAATAAAATTTCAATTCAATCAAATGCGTCATTTTATTACATTACACAATTTATACGATATAAAAGCTTGTTGCGAGATTTACTTGTGTAGACTTAATTAGGTGGGTAGGCACCTATTTGCACAGACTTGGAGATAAATCCCGCAACAAGCTTTTATATCGTATAAATTGTGTAATGTAATAAAATGACGCATTTGATTGAATTGAAATTTTATTTTCTTCTTTTTAGGGCATTATATAAAAGCTTTGTTTAAAAATGTTTTTTTACTTTTAATTTTTGTATTACGTTTGCATGGAAAATTCACGCGGTCGCCGGTCTCTCATATCACTGAGGATGACAACCTTCAATTTCAAAATCGTTTCGTGCAACTCAGCATTAATTTACCAGGTACTTTATTTATTGTAGTAATAAAGCTGAAAAGGTAAACGGAACTAATTTTGTCACGTAGTAACAACAGGGTGCCCCGTTTTATTGATCACTAGCTTTGCAACCCCGCCGCGTAGCTCCCTACCGTTTATTACAAACCTGCTTTTAATTTATGTTATACGGAAATTACATTAAATGTATTAGATACTCGTGGCGCGGCTTGGAAACGCGTTTTGGTGTACGCATTGTTCCCGGTCAGAAATCGGCCAAAATTTGAGAGGCACGTGTGTGAAGAACATCATCGACGCCTCATAATAACGAAACTCTTTGCTTATTTAGTAGTATCTCTATGAGTTGCGCAACGGTCAAACGCAAAAGAATTTTTAAGCAGACTTTGAGGACTACACAAATCTAAATGTATTTAGGTATATTTAAACCATCTCACGAAGAAGTTTTGACTTTAGGTCTAAAGAACTTTATTCTCATAAGAAAGGTCATTCATAGATGAACCATCTCACGAAGAAGTTTTGGCTTTAAGTCTAAAGAACTTTATTTTCATAAGAATAAGGTTCTTTAAGCTTAATGTCAAAACTTCTTCGTAAGATGGTTCATCTATAAATGACATAGGTACACTTTGGCAATAAATGCTAGACATTAAATAATGGCAAATGGTCAAATATGTCAATAAAAAAACACGCAGTAGTCTGTAATTGTTGCCATTATTTTATGTCTAGCATTTATTGCCAAAGTGTACTTACTCTAGAATTTTCTATACTTACCTACTTTTGGGACACCAATTATACAGGCACTTACATACTTCTGCCCCCACACTACAATATTCTGTGTTGTGTGCGAACCTGTAACAGTGACGTCACACTCATACAAACATACATCCTATACCTGGGGATATAACCCCCTAGTCTGGATTTGAACCTCTTTCTTGGGAGGCAAAGCCTCAATCCTCATTGCCCCAAAGATTCATCGCGAACACTTATTATGTCAGTTATCACTGATACATAGAGGTACAAGGAACTGGAATCTCCAGAGGATTTTCTACCCCATTAGGTTGATTTTCAACGCACTGTCAATCTACGGAAGCTTTGGGAAATCCTGGTACTAAAGCCTAACAGACGTGCGTGAAATACAGGCCACGCCATATTGCTTTGTCTCTTAACCAGCTATGACCTCACTTTCTCGCATGGGGTAAGTTACAAGAGAGAGAGAGAGGTGAATGTTCGCTCAAAGCCAAATAAAAATTACTACATAAAATGTACTTTTTTTTAAATTTATTTATGTAACAACTAATAAAAACTTAAATAATACATAGAGTGCCAAAAAACCATTCCGTTCTTGTTACTCTTAAGAGCTTTTCTGTCTGATAGATAATATTTAATGTGACCGGATTTTTTACAGTTCCGTTTTAATATATTTGAGAAATTAACCAATGTAATATTCAGGTATGTGTTGTACATCAGATACATTTTATGTAGATTCAATATATATAAGTTGTTAATAAAAACGGTAGAAAAGTATTTGATTCAAACGGTAGATAAGTATTTTATTCAAACGAACTTCAATCAAAAAAGTCTAACTACTAAATTAATAGCTTAGCCGAAAAAAATATAAAAACAGCATCAACTATTGAAAGTTGTTACTTACATTGATTAATTCCCGTTGTGATATAATCTCAAATGAAGGAAATTATGATCGGATGATCTGAGTTTAGTCAAATTGACCCTAAAAGGCCAGCCACCTCAACTCTGGCTGAACTAACCCAGGTATCACATTAAATACCTATAATAATAATTACGTAACCAACATTACGTCATCAAAGCGGAATGGCCCGAATTAAGACCAATGCCAGCAGGCCTGTTATAAAGCTCGTTTAATGGAGCGAAATAAATACAGGAATGATACTCCCATCTCAAAGGATTTAGAGTGCTGTTCGTTTTATCGACTAATTTGTTTAAGTTTGTAGGGTTATTTCTTTAAGGCTGGATTTTACCAACAAAAAGTTATACGGAGAATAACTATTCCAGGAATAACTTGTAACTTTTTCATAGACACCAGTGACATCTGGATCAGATCACCTCATTTTGAATTAAGACCAATGCCAGCAGGCCTGTTATAAAGCTCGTTTAATGGAGCGAAATAAATACAGGAACGATACTCCCATCTCAAAGGATTTAGAGACAAACCTTTTAAAGTGCTGTTCCAGTCGAAATGTTCGTTTTATCGACTAATTTGTTTAGGTTTGTAGGGTTATTTCTTTAAGGCTGGATTTTACCAACAAAAAGTTATACGGAGAATAACTATTCCAGGAATAACTTGTAACTTTTTCATAGACACCAGTGACACCTGGATCAGATCACCTCATTTTGAACTGTCATTTGTCATCAAATCGTCAAACACAAACAGCAACACGCACATACAAGTCATACATGCCTAGGATTTTTTGCAATCTCCCAGACGGAATTCGAAATAGGTACCTCTCGTTTTGGAGGCAGAAACTTAAAGTAGCAACTTGCGTATTTAAATTAGTGACGCAAAATGCTTTACAGATGCTAACTAGAATTTATGTTTAAATACATTTATTGAATATGGCCACACTATTCGATTGTATTTAAACCTAAAATAGTGACATAATAAAAGATCTGGAAACCCTAAAGTTGTTGACAAAATTCCGTTATTGGGACGGAAGATACATTGATGTTTGCGAAGTAGTACATTAATTGTGTATGTGGTCGTACAACAAACAAAGTGTTCAATTAATGATCAACAACTATATGACTTACAATAATAATGTTTACTTACTGAAGTTTAAGTATGTTTAAATAAACAAACACTATATTTCTCACTATAAAACTGTTTTTAAGATACCATCTAGAGTTCTAGAGAATACTCGTATACGAGAACATTAAAACAGACATTAGAGATGCAACGTAATGGTGCACTTTAGGACACCTTAGTGTTTATGCGACGTCCTACATTCATCCGTAAAACAACAAAATTTTTAGTTAATTGTTGTATTTTTGGATCGTTTTATGTTTTGTTATAAGATAAATTAAACGAGTAAATGAGCAATTTCTTTGTCGTAAGCGACGTAATTCGATAAGAAGAATGTAATGTATTTTTTGGACAATAACGAAAATCCACGGTCATTTCATTTGACTTACTATGGTTTTTAAATTTTATTTAGTCCGTATTATTACCTGTATCAGATAATAATAAACATCAAACCTATTTTAGAATAGCATATTTCGTTATTATTACCTCTATGTGTATAAAGCATTTCAAGCCTCTTTCTTGTCTCGTAGGTGCCTGTAAAATCCCTAAAATACCTACGAGGTACCTACAGTACATCCGCTTACATGATTACTTTACTTACAATATACTTTACATAATGTATACGACTCAAATGTGCGTGGGCCTTACCAAATTTAAATACAATATCAGTTAAATACCAACCTGTCCCTCTGCTAATATAAATTCATTACTGAAGGAATGAATTTATGTTAGCACAGACTATTAGCCTCAGCTAATCGTTAAATTAAACATTAAACATTTACATACAGGCGTATACATAAATATTTAAATAGAGTTTGTATCAGAATGTGTTATGTTCGTGACATTTGTAAAAAGTTCAGACCTGAAAATGTTATAGATAATTTATTATACTCGTAGCTGTGTTACAGGATTTAACAGAAAGGTGTGGACAGTTCAGCATTTATCAATGCATTGTTTTATGGTCTGTGGTTTCATAGTGACATTACTTCCGACCATTGCACCTGTTATTTTGACATGTATGCCAACTATTTCAACACAAGATTACGGCACCATGCCTTTACCCATATGGGGGTTGCAAAGGCACAACAGTGCCCACTTTTAGCCAGTTAAGCAATGCTCAATTTTGCTCGATAGGTGGCTAGCATATTTGATGATTTTTGTTTGATAGAAAAGTCTCCCAAAGTTATCATAAAATCTATTGGTCACTATTTCGTACTAGATTTGGATTTATATACTTTCCCCCTTATTAATAAAAAGGTATAACTCGAGCGGCTGAATGGGACAAAGCTGTCTAACTCTGTACCATTGTGCCGCTCGGATTAACTTTTTATTAATAAGGGGGTAACATAGTTTATTTAGAGCGAATGTTACCAACGATGAGTAACTTTTTACTCGAGAGTATCTTCTACTTTTTCATAGAATGACCTCATTTTGAACTGTCATTGTCATTACAAATTATCCCCGGGATAGTTATTTTCGCTTTACTTTTTGTTGGTAAAATCCAGCCTTAATCTTTTGACAAATTTTAATATGGTGTCGCTCTGTTAGTTTCTTAACCGACTTCAAAAAAGGAGGAGGTTATCAATTCGGTGGTGCTATATTTTTTTATGTGTGTTACCTCGAAATTGGTATTATTTGATAACGGATATCAAAAAATCTTTTTTTATATATGAAAGAATGGACCTTCAGGTTGAACCCATTTTTAGAAAATCAGAAATCGGTCGAGTATTTAGGGTTTTACATCTTCGATCATATATGATCGAAGCTCTGCATAGAAAACACTGTGATCCAGGTATGTAATGTATCCAAAATTACATATTTTTGCCTTTCTGTGACTATGTGGTGTAGATGAATTCTGTCTGTAAGGACCGATTTCGTTTATTTTGTGTAATATTGTAAATTGTTAGAAGTCATTCAATTAACTGATTTAAGCCAATCACGTACCGCCATCAGCCAATCGTGTGCCGCCATTTTTAATAAACAACCGATTCGTTAATCGTGACCTGTGATCAGCGTCTCAGAAACTGGTGGTAAGTAAAAGATCATGACTTTTTTTTAGTTTTGAACTTGGTGAATTATTTTTACTTTTGTTTATTTATTTTCCTGAACCTAGTTCAAATTCTAAGTTCCGCTGTCGGGTGACCGAGCAAGTTGCCACCACACAATAAAGGGCAACATAGATAAGGTCCTTCATAAATAACTCACTCAAAGCCAGGCAATTCATTGAGGATCTCAGAAATTTAAATGTAGGGTTACCTCGGGTCTAGTCGGGTACCCGAGATACTGAAGCTCATCACTTCGCCTAGTCGGCTGCTGTAAACTTGAATCAAGTTACTACATTTGGCCAACTTTATAGAAGACCCGACAACTTTTAACTTATAATAGTAAAAATAAAAGTGTATTATAGGGTTTATCGTTGGACTACCGTCGTTATAGCCGTAAAAAGTCGTGGACGATAATTAATCGTGTCGTCCTAATGGGAACACAACACCACGATTAAATAAACGGAACAACTATCCGTCGCGTTTTCATAGTGGAAACGCGCCGGAAAGGTTATTACAATCCACTGCTCTCACGCACGATATACCTACATGCCACGCAGTGTAGTAGAAAATTCTTCGCCGCAATTCCAACCACGCGTAGACGCGAGCCAGCAATAAAAAGCCATTCTTGGAAACAGCAGTAGTTCCGTTTATCGATCGCGTGAATAAGACTATTCTGCTGCACTCGAGCTGAACCGATTTTAACGAAATTTATACTTAGAATGGTTGGTGACTAACCGAGTTCATATTTAAATTCATTGGAAAAGTCATTAAGGATAACTTAATATGGATATTCTGACATGTTATTTATAATTATTTAGCCTGTTAAATTCATTTATTTCACTTAAGCTGGATTTTACCAACGAAAAGTTATACCGAGAATAACTATCCCGGGGATAACTAACTTGTATGACAAATGACAGCTCAAAATACCAATGACACCTAGATCAGATCACCTCACCAAAAAAGTACTAAAAGTTACTAGTTATCCCCGGGATAGTTATTCTCCTGATAACTTTTTGTTGGTAAAATCCAGCCTTATTTGTATACTGTTAACATGTAATCAATATTTATCAATAAATTATGATTAAGTGTACACATAATATGCTTGTAAAGGCAAAAAAGAGATACCCAGCGGAAGGCGGAGAAACACTGTTGATAAGTTATTAATAGTTATTTATTCTAACCAGGCAAAAGGAAAACTAATTATAAATATCGATACGGCAATGCAGATGTACTAGAAATATAACTAAGAGAATAAGCTAGATATTAGAAGGGGGCGTGAGGGTGACGCTTATGTTTTAATGTGTTTGTAATATGTAATATTGTAACGTAATTTATTTATTTATTTATTCGTATGACATCTCCGAGTAGGAACGTCACAGGCATATATCCAAATTTCTTAACCAGTTGGTGGCGTCATTTGTTAAGGAGATGAAGTCGTCGGGGTCTCCAGGGTAAGCCCGAAGGGGGCATTCTTGAACTATGTGCTCAACTGTCTGGAGCTCGGCACCGCAGTCGCAGCTTGGAGACGCAGACCAACCGCAGCGGTATCTGTAGTAGGCGCTGCGTCCGTGACCTGTTCGGATTCTATTCAGTCGGCACCACTCCCGACGGGGCAATTCGGAGCCCGGTACATATGCGCCTGGGCGAATGCGGTCGCTCACGACATCCCCCATCTCAGTTTGCCAGCATTTAGTCCAGTCGCCCTTGAGGTTGAAATTTTCCCTAGCTAGGCTTAGCGCGAGGCGGCAGGGAGCATGTCGTGACTTCAGTCTCTGGTGTTCGGGCTGTAGGAACTCCTGGCGGCATGGCAGGGCAGGCAGGGCAGGCATGTAACGTAATAATGTTTATCTACTCTCATGTCATAAAGGTAGAATTACAAACTTGAAATCGAATTCATAATGACGTACTTTATAAACGCTGATTACTGTAATGTAATCAAATTGAAAATAATAATAATAATAACACTACTTTTCGAACAAAACTAATGTTATTATTAAACTTTTGTCCATAATACAGTTATAATTTTTTTGGGAAAGGCAAGAGTGGAAGGAGACCGCTCAGGATCGAATGGAGTGGAAGAGGGGGAGAGAGGCCTTTGCCCAGCAGTGGGATATTACAGGCTCATAAAAAAAAAAAAAAAAAAAAAAAGGGTCATGAAACCATTAAGCCAAGGTGTTTGATAGCTCTTTGATAGTCTGTATCGTTGGAAAGTTTTTTTTTAGCTATAGTTGACAGCCAAACAGCCACTCGGTGTTAAGTAGGTCCTTGGAGGCAGGCAGGAAGATTCATTGATCTAAGGTGATATGCTGGGTTTTGGCGGCAACAAAACGTCAACGTGACGTGACAACGTTTTGTTGTGTCTAAGCACTGATTTATGTGGAAATATTGTTGTGTTTCAACTTTGATTTTTGTAGGAAGATTTTTGTAGGTACATAAGTATGAGAGTAGATAAAGTAGTGTATGAAACTGTACATAAGTAGGTATTAAAACTCTCGTGGGATACTATTAAAAACCTCGCATACGGCTCGGTTTTTTAAACACCCACTCGTGTTTAAAAAACCGTGTTTAAACCCCTTATTATGCAACAGTTTCATAGACTACTATTATGTTTTTATGTTTTAATCCATGTAAAAGTCGTTGCCTTTTTCAAGTTCAAGTTTAAGTGTTCAGTAGAAATCAAAGTCGAGGGTCACAAAAGCCACAGACAAACCAATATATAACAGACCCTAAGGAAGTACCAATGCGTATATTAATATTTCTCTATACAGGATGACTTTTTGGGTTGTGACTCTAACATATTGTTTCTAACTCGGTAAATGGCTGCGGTTTCAGCTATTAAGCTAGTATTTAAATAATCACAACTATGCGTCAGTAATTTTATAAATGAATTATCCTTATTAATTCTGTATGTAAGGTCACCTTACAATTCATGTTAAAACCTTTTTGAAATAAACAAATCACTAGTTTAGTATGTAAAACCTATACTCTAAGGAATGCAATGTGATTTTACTGTTTTGTTCTGCAATAAAATAAAATAAATAAAATCAGAGGAGTAAGAAGTGTCAAAATCAAAGGCCATAAACAATTTATGATAAAGTCAAAAGACAGTTGCGCTTGTGAAGTATGATGGGTGATGAACCAAAATAGGACAAACATTTTAATTAAGTAAGTAAGTAAGTAAAGTAAAAAATATATTTATTGCACTAACAATTTACATCTAGGTAAAAACTTAAAGATAATACGGTCGGTCATTGTGGATACGCAAATTAATTATTTTTTTGTACCTAAAAATACAGGATGAAATTAAATTAGTGGACCATATTTGAGGAATGATTGTACCTAACATTGTGAACCACTTTCTCTGTGAAACAAATGAAAAAAAAATTTCGTCCCCTAGTACATTACCCCGATCAGCTGATTTCAAGTTACTATGGGAGACCCAAAATTTTTTTTCGTTTGCGACCATATAGTACCCATCATTATGAAGATTTTTCCTCAAGGAACATATTATGAAAAATCTTCATAATGATGGGTACTATCATTCCCCAAAATATGGTCAGTTAATTAAATGTCACCCTGTATATTTGACCTACATTATAATCTCTCATCTACAGCATAACAATTCTACCCAATAGGCAAATCTTACTTTAATTTGTTGCTACACGACCCCCCCGAGTCACCCTGTATTTGATAAATCATATTTGAATAGAATAAAGAATAATAGAATAGAAAATGCCAATTCTAATGAATTCTAACAATCCAAATCAACATTTCAATGACAGACAGAAATAAAGCTTAACAACTTGGGATAAAGACAGAAGTTGGCCAGTTTGCAACTCAGCTTTTATAAGGCTTCAACTTCAACGGAATGGGACATCAGAAACCAATTAGTGTTCAAACAGTTGTCTTTGTAATTACAGTAAACTATGTTTGCAGAGTTTAGAAAATATAATATTTACATAAACATTGAGTAGTGAATACTCTGGTAAAAACAGGTATTATTAAAAAAAAAATGTTTAAGAAATTTGGTATACCTTCTTGGCTCGTTAAAAAGCTTTCACGTGGTTTAGCTGAATAATGGTCGAGAGGCCTGTCTTGATGCCCTACCTAACCCTTTCATTGAAAATATAATTATAATAGAATAGGGTATAATAGACTGTCTGATTGGAGAATTCGCGATAAGCCCTATTGAACAGATGAATAGTTAATTGTGTAGGTATGTAAAATGAATGATAGACAACTCGTATTCGTTCGTTATCTGGACTTCTTGGAACATAAATTACAATATTTTTTTCTTTATTGCACAAAGAAAAACATACAGAAAGAGAAATTATGACACAAAAAGGCGTGCTTAACTCTATCAAGAGAACTCTTCCAGCAAGCCAATTATCATATTCAGTTTTTTTTTTAGCATAATCTTAGTATCAGAAACAATTCACAATCCTATGGGATCTCATCTCACCCTTAAATCAGTAAGGTTACCTTAATTTTCAAAATGGTTTCGTGCAACCCAGTTACTTTTTACTTATTTTTAGTACACAATTTAAATGCAAAGGACATCAAAGAAACTGCCACGTTCCAAGCCCAAGTCCACAGCAACCAGACATTTGTTTCAATCTGAGAATCCAGAGATACGCTCGTGTGAGCTAAAAGAAACGAAGACATCTTCCTCCTTCCGCTTTTAACTACTTTTTCCGTTCTCATTTTCATTATCCGTTTCGGTCTCGTTTAATCACGAGTCGAGAAAAACTTGGCGCGTTCTCCAAGTAGCCTTTACTGGTTTCGTTTCCTTTGGATTGTGTGGCTACTGACAAATCTATCGGACTGGAAATGCTTTATTTTTTTAGATCTGTATAAAAGCGTTCGTGTAAGCTGTATTCGCACAGCAAAAACGGTCATGCGCGTAGCAAATTATGGACGACACGGGCACTGGATGGGTGATCGTTTTTATTTTTGTGGCATTTGTTTCGGATGACAAATCAAACTGTAGATCCTGGCTACTGTCGCTACCCCGTGTTAGTAGTCGTACAGCTGTTTCAGTCAGACAGTTGTCAACTTTCAAATTCATACTGTCGTTGTAAGTGTCTGACCGTCTGACCACACGTTGTTCCGTAAGCCCACCGTAAGCCTGACATGCATAACAGATTTTACGTTGGGAGGTTGTTCTGTAGCGGATCTCCGTACGAGTTTTAGAAGTTCTCGACGTCAACTGTCATAGGTATTCAGATATTTCTGATCGATTTATTTTCGTACGAGGTGTATCCTTTTTGTGTCAGTTTCTATCGGCTTTTAAATGTGGAATATGAATGCGTCTGTCGAAGTTACTTGCATGCGCCCGACGTAATTAAATTTACTTTTAGTTTAGCCAAATTTCACCTTAACTAAAAGATTCTTTCCATACCTCGGTCCATTTCTTTACAACAAAATGAACTCATGCTTACCTATATATGGGCTTACCTATTCAAATTGTCGACAAAAAGTCCAGTCTTTTCTTCTCAGCCTAACCTATGAGGAAACGGAAGCATTCATACATTCATAAATTAGTAGATACTTACCTTTCAAATAGATCATGCACACTACAATACATAACCACACACATACACACACATTCCCACCAACACATCACTACTCAACACTCACTTATACACAAACATACACTCGTATCCCCTCTTTCAAGTTTACCATGTATAACATATGTATAATACTTATGATGTATAATAGTAGTTAAAGTAATAAATAATAAAAGTAAAATCATAAGTACCTACCTAAATACAAATGTTAAATGTTAATTAACTGAACAAAGGATATTTAAAAAAAAAACGCGTGTAGCACCGTACACGTGTTAGAAGTAAAACTTCTGTAGCTAGATCATTAAGTGGTACCTATACTATACACCTATACCTACCTATACTAAAAGAGATTTAAATTTCCAATTTTGAGATCCAATCTCTGCTTCAAGTTACTTTTAAGTTTCAGACGTCCGATTATTTGAAATTATTTTATACTTGTACTTACTTTTAATACGTCATGTCATTTATTTCCCACCATTCCTTATCTACAATTTGTCGCGCTCGTGGTGATATACTTAACTCATTCAATAGTGTCACTACTATTTGCATCTCGCTCAGATTATATACCATCTGACGTCACGTCTTTAAGCCGTCTCGCTCAAATGTATGCATTGCTTTGCTTGTTTTAGAAATCCATATCGACCCGTGTGACATTGATGAAACTCTTTTCTTACAAACTGTATGGATCGCATCGCACAGCTGTCAAACATAAGTTCCGGTTCCAACAAAGAGGTTGAACGAAGTAGTTTGAGTCATGCTAGTTGGTTTTGTTTGAAGTCCCAGCCAGCGGCGGCGGCGGCGGCGGCGGCGCCATCTTGGCCATACCGGAAATCAAGAACTCGTGGAAGAATGCTTAAAATAATTTTTATTTGTTAACGTTTCATCAGGTTTTTCTCTCACTAATTAACATTCTTTATTGTACGAATGTATTATTATCTTATCTGATTAGTTAAAAACCGTATTGAAAATAGTTGCGGTTTTAAAAGTCTTCAGCCGACCCTGACGTCACCGATTCCAATTTCCGTTACATTTCTTAGCCACTCGTGATAGCACCCGGCTAATAGCAATTGAAAAGCAAATATATGAATAACCCACAGTTGAGAGGTTAAATAAATTTTACCCCCGTGCCCCAAGAAGTTTTACTTCAATAAAATAAATTTAGATAAGATATAAAAACGTTCTAATCACCCTATGTAAGGGGCTGGGCCTGGTATTCCTTAATACAGATTATTACATAATCTAGCTAGGATACCAGCTCGTCTCTCATCCTAAATGTACTACAAAATGTCTCATATTTATTTGTACGTATACCCTTAAAATATGGAGTATGGCTCAATCTTACTCGGATCCGAGTAAAGGCCTGCGCCCCTCGGTGGGGACATTAATGGGCTACATTTACTTTACTTTACTTACCCTTAAAATATGTATTATCTTTGCTGTACATTTCCTGTTTTTGAAATAAATATATTTGATATTTGATATTAGTTACGTATTTGTAGTTCCTGTTGCACAGGGTATCCAAGTAAGTATATTGCGAGGATATCAGGAGACGAAGAAGAGACCCGATGAATATTAATACCCCCTGTTTACCCGTATTTGAACGGTTCCCGCTTACTCATTGGCACACAAATTTAATCCATGTATTACTCACCGAGTTCACATTTCAGAGAACTCTACACGTGCCTGGCTGGCTCTCTGTGTGCTACGGACAGACAGACCGTTTATCTGACACGGACTGGTATGCTAATGTGGAGTTTCGTTAGGGTCTTTATTGCCACTTTGTTAAATCGTCCGGTTTACCTCAAATAAGCGTTAATTTTAGAGCATATACAAGTGCTGCATGCGCGTCGTCGATGGCAGTTTTGAAACGTGGCAAAACGGCATCCGACAACACGCTTCGGTTTATGTCGTCCGCATTTAAACGCGTCAGAGCATTCGACATCATATCAGTCGATGGCACTTTTAAAAATGGTCAATGCTTCGATTTCTGCTGTCGACAGGTTTTCTTTTTCATTATGTTAAAGCTATGTCAACCCTACTCTCGTGGGCACTCTAAGATGAAGAAGATTTCACATGACAGTCGTCGCTGATCATCGAAATAAAAATAGCTCTAAATATTCCTGCCCCTTTACTAACCAAAATTTTACCTTTACTTAGTACTATTAGTTATTCTAGGCTTTTTACTAACCAATTTAACCTAACCTTATCTACCCTGTGCACTTACTTACATTGAGTTGTCAGTATCCATCTACGAGAAGTACCTATGCAACGTTTGCAACCCGTATTGACGTTTCACTTGGCTTGAAAACTTTCTGAATGTGTTAGCACTTTCCGTGCAATTCGTTTGTTTGTCGCCTTTTGAACTCGATTGTCTAGCTGAAAATAGGATGGAGAAATTTGAAGGGCCTGAGTCTGTTATGAAAGACGAATAGCAATAGTGTCTCGATTGCCCTCTAAAGGCCGCGATATACCATAGTTGGCTGGTCGGGCGGTGGCAATTTTGTTCGGATACTTACTGCCAAAAATGGCATTTGCATCCTGGGGAGCAATTAAAATACTACTGCTATTCGTGTTTCATTAGAGACTAGGGTTCCTGAACGATTCGAAATTGCAGCCAAGGATTATCAGAATTGCAGTCAAGGTTATAATCTTCCGGAGCGAAATGAGAATTTAGCTAATAATTTCTTCCTGCCTTTAGATTGGTCTTAACGTGCCGTCTGTAAACACATTCCTTTATGCACCTAGGTAATGTATAGTTTGATAATATGTGGATTACATGTTATGCTCGTTAACTAAACAGCAAATAAAAATAAAATATCAATATTTTTGTTTACAGGTAATCACCGTGTAGTTGGAGTGAAACAGGTAATCTGGTAAAATGGATCGAATCCGTTTTATCTAAAAAAGAAATCACTGGCCACCATATACGAGAAAAAGAATGACAATTAGTGTAGGCACCATAAAAATAATTAAAAATATAATAGGCACGACTTATAACTGGCAATACTTACGGCCGCACTCAGAGTCCTATATAATCACGTTAGCGATTACTTATAAAGGATTTAACACTCTCAGAGTCAGTTAAAATGCTTCCTTAGGATACTTTAATGTCCAATAACTTTATGCGGCAAATTCATGGTTCACGCAGATTTTTCATGGTATTGGTATATGGTTGTTAAAAATATTTTTCCTACGGTGATGTTCTCGTCCGCTGGCACGCAACAATAATAATAATGTTTTTCCATTAAAAAAATAGACAACAACGTAAGATAATATTTAGTTTTCCTTCTATCTTTGTTTGTTTGTAGTTTCTATGTTTCCTTTGTGTAAATATTGTTTTGTAAACTGCGGATGGTTTTGATTGGCAAGTGAGCTTCATCACATTCTCAAACAAAGTCTGCGTTCTTGTTAATAGCTGTGGAACTGCAGCACTGCACAGTATTTAAATTAACATTTACACAAAGGCCAACACATTGCTTCTGGCTCCAAACTAGAATAACCTTTGTCGTGGGAACCAGAAAAGGTCTCAAACATGTAAGCATCCAGGACCTAGAGATTTCTTTCTCTTCTTCCCCAGTCGGGATTCGAATCTGGCACCTCTTGCATGGGAAGCAAAGCCTCGATCGCTACACCATGGAGGTCACCAAGTAGATAGACAGATAGATAGATAAAAGATTTAAGTAATGTTCGTCCACCAGTGTTGCACTTCATAATGTACACAATTTGTACTGCTGTGTTGGCACATAGAAAATAGTTTTCTCTCAATCACTAGACAGAACGATTGGTTGCCTGCAATGATTGTTTCCTTACAATAATGTACTACAACGATTTGAGGACAAGACTGTAGAGAGAAAGTATATTTCAGTCACATTTCAGTCAACCATAGTCTAGGTTCCAAGCTGATAGCAAAATAGCGCAGACAGTTTATTCACCAATTTCACCAGAGACATTAAATCAATATTGTTTTTACTGTTGTTTATTTATTTATTTATTTATGCAGGGGTTACAAACAGGACAAGTTACATTATAAAACAAACAGAAGACAAATACACATTCAACTAAAGTCTAACTGCTCCCTTCTCTCCCTTGTTATAATTGTTATATCGATTGAACAAAGTAAGTATATAGTATTGTGTACTAAGATTCATGCAGTATACGTACTGTAGGTACGATTTGTTTTGAGAATTTTAAGTGCGTCGTTTTTTTGGCACGTAAGTGTACATGCGCAAACTTTCCCCCACCACGTCACATTTTGCTCAAGATGTTTGGCGTCATTTATAAATGATAAAAAGATAGAAATACGTTCACGTGAATAGACGTTACAAATTCTCTAGAGAATCGTTAGTATAGAGAGTTGCCGATATCCTTTATGTGTCTGGATGGCATGTAAAACAAAGTAGACGGAATTCTTCGACTTATAAGTCAAGTTATCAGTTACAAATCAAACATATACTCGTAAGAAAGCCATGACAATCATTTACGCCTTTGTTGGTTTCAACATTCATTTATAAGCTATCCCTAATTCTAAATCCTTCCCTAACTTCGATTCTGAATTGTGTAAACAAAAGTAAATAACAAAAAACTGGTCTTGTGGTACGTCCTTTTGAGAAATTTTTAAGATGTCAGGTTTTGTGTTATGTTGTAAGTCTATATTTTGTGCTACCTATGTTTCGCCTGTCATTATTTTTTCTCCAAATAAATAAAATAAAACATCGAGTGATGTTTGGTTCGTTTAGTAATAACATATCCTCATATAATAACTCCGAGCAAGAAAGCAAAAGGCAGTGGCTCTCAATATTTCTACACATAAACCAACCAACAACTAAGCAACTGCGATATCAGATCCCATTCCCTCGTAATATTCTTCTTCGTCTTGAGGGTAGGGCTATGTCAAGTGGAAATGAACGATATTTTTTATGCTTAATCAAGTTAAAATTTGCTGAATAGTTGGCGTATTCAAGTTGAAATTTGCTGCATAGTTTGCTTATTCAAGTTAAAGTTTGCTTGTGTTTGTTTAATGGGATGCTATGTGTTGTATGGTATTTCAAAATCCAGCAGTTAGCATTTAGTAGCGAACACCGTCTTGGTTTCAGTATTAGTGCATTACACAGAGGACAGAGGTACCGAGAAAAACTCTTGTTCTTTCTGTGATAACGCTAGAAACAAACTAATTTATAAAAGGTTTCATTTAAACGATCGCCAATTAAATCAGTTTTGAATTTGCGAAATAAAAGGTTTCAAGGCAAAATAGTAGATTTGTCAGCAAATGTTTGCCCCCAAACAATTTTAAATCAATTCAACACCTAAATTCTCCGCGATTTATGATCAAGTATTTATTATAATAGTGTTGTCCAGATAACTGTATCGTCAAACTAATTGAAAGAGATCATTCAAAAATATTATCGTGTCAAAATCAGAATCTTAGGGTAGGGGGGGAATTGTTTATATTAAATTTTGTTTTTAATTTGCATACGCTCCGCTTCGCTTGCTCCGGTTTTGCTTTTTCGAAGTTCTAACATATCCTGAACCGAATTTTAGCCACAATACCCTACTCTAGCCATTTCGATTTATTTGCTGACAGACATTCTGTGGACAAAGCTATTATTCTGAACTAAGATTTTATTGGCAATACATCTCTTATTTAAGATATATTTTTACATTAGTTTGATTCATGCCTGGATGGGTAAACTTTTTAATTATCTGAGAATGAAAATATTTCGTGGTGATAAATCTATTAATTAGATGATACAACTTGATGAGAAATATAAACTTTGCTGGCAAGAAATATAGTTTCCATTTATGAAACCATGTCTTCGGCATTTAATACTTGTATGACTGTGAATTTTTAAACTTCATTTCCGGACACGGAAAGTGTTCTGTCTTACTTATATACCGGCGCAATCCTATTATTTTAATTAAACACGTAACATTTGAGTGTTTCCTTGCAAATTAACGAGATTCAGCAACCACGTATAAAAGCGACAATTTCCAGCCAAGGCTTCTAACGAGTATCTATGTAGTTTCGATTTTCGGCTTCCGCCAGCCACCTTACTTTATGGCCGAGCCCTGGCCGACGGCAATTGACCTACATAGTCCAGATGCGGCTTATCTGTCTACCCCTAAGTGTTTCATGTCTCTGACGTTTCTACCGATAGTTCTAAGATAAACTGGCTGATTGTGGGAACTTCTTTTATCGGGCGGTTGTTGGTCTGAAGTTGAAGGTCTGTGGCGGTCTACAGAGTTACAAAAATTACCTACTGAGCTGGTGGTCAAAATAGGAATTAAATTTTCCAGTATGAAATGTCAGTCGTTTATCGTCGAAAACCACAGGGTCAGTAAAGCTTGTGGTGTCGGCCTAGTCAGCCTAGGTTTCTTTTCTTGGCACCACAGTGGGCTGTCACTTCTCTCTTACCCATGTGTCTCTTTGCCTCTACCAAGTTCTCTCAGCCTTTTTTGCACAAGTGCCAAAAAACATACAAGTCGTTATTTGAAGGCGGCTATCCAGAACCGCCAAACACCAAGTAGGCAGACCACCATCAGCCAGATGCACGAATGACATCACCGCCATTGTCGGTAGGCAGTAGATGCGGGGGGCACAGGACCGGAGCGGATGGCGTGGTAGAGAAGAGGCCTATACCCAGCAGTGGGTAGGTGTGGGCTGATTGATGACGATGATAATATTTGGAGGTACGTCACTTGGTTGACTTTAATGTAGAAGAAAGGGGAATGATTGGGAATGACAGTACAATCCTTTTGACCGACTTCAACTGGATAGAGAGATTAGGAAAATATTATTTGTTTGAAATATGTATAAGGTTACATAGAGTCTGGCCAGCGAATCCTGTACTTTGGTAGTTTTCAAACTTTGATGATGGCAACATTATTTACTTGTCAAACGAATTGTTTCTTTGCTTATACTTTTTGATACTTTACTTGACTATTTATTATTATTCTTTAATTTCAGTTAATAATCTGTTCTTTTGGATATTATACATTTATTCAAATGTGGTTGATTGCAATTACTCATATTTGTTTCCAGGTGGCTTAAATACGGGTTTTGAATTATTTGAGTCAGATTGTGACTATGAAACAGAATAACATAGTTTATTAATTTAGTATGTTTACTTTATACTCGAAATGAAGGCTTTTGCCCAGTAGTGGGAAACTGTATAGGGTATAGACATAGTATAAAATATATTCAGTAGGTACCTACTTAACCCATCCAATGCTCTATGAATTTACGAACGCGCGTTTTTACTAATATGATATTCTCTTTTTCAACCAATCCACCAAATCATGAGAGTAAATAGGTATCGAACAATAAAATTAAAAAAATAATAATATCAACTCTGTTAATTCGGTGTTCAGTAAATGTGGCCACATTAAGATTTTTTAAATTTGCCGCGGTTTTCTTGGGACTTCTTTCACTGGCCAGACTCTAAAAGCGGCTCCGAGTTTGCCGATGCGCCAATGAGATAATTCATTTGTCGTCCGTCCCCTGTCACGCAGAATGGAGTATTGGATCACTGACTAAAAGTGGGCACAGTTGTGCCTCTGCCATCCCATATGGGAAAGGGCGTGACGTTATATTATGTAGTATATAAACGTTATTGATAGATGAAAGCAACCGTCGTTGTCACGCAAAATGTTGGATATTAAAATAAGTCTATAAAACTTCGCTGATTTCAATTTCACAAAGAAGTGGTACAAAGTTATAACAAGAATATCAACAACGGATTCGGTGATAAAGTTTCAGCTAAACTCAGGCTTCACTTCAAGTCACGTTTAAAGTTGTTTTATAATTTTATTCTTACTCAATCCATCTGTAAAACGCTTTGAGAAATCGATTTATGAAATGTATAGTCGAGTACATAACATACAGGTAGATAAAATTCCCTCATGGTTTTGCCCTTTCAAGAAGATTCCGTATTGAAAATTTTTAATTTAGCTAGTTTGCCTTTTTAACCGAATTCCCAAAGGAGGAGGTTTGCAATTCTTCCGGATGTTTTTTTTAATTTTTTATGTATTTGCCCCGATAGCGCCTAGACGGATGGACCGATTTGGAAAATTATTTTTTTGTTTGAAAGGGTTTACTTTTCCACTGTTCCCATTGACACCAGGTCAGGATCTGATGATGGGATCCTAGAGAAATGGAGGGAACTCTTCAAATATTATAGGCAGACCTATAGTGATTTTTGTGTTTTTGGTAATAACCGTGCATTTACTCATGGTAAGCATAATATTGTGATGCGGAACTGCTGATGAAGACCACTTTTGGCCACCAGAACTGCTCAATACTAGGTACAAATACAATGCGTGGCTGACGGGCAGGCAACGCATAGCCTAAACCGGTGGACCTAGAGTCGTGAAACTTTGTACAGAGATTCCTTAGTAGCGTGGGGTGAGATTTGTCAAAATTAATTCCCCAAGGGGGGAGGGGGATAAGGGATTACAGTTTGCATTAAACTCAATCTAATCAAATAGGGTTTGTGGAAGTCGGTTTTTTCTAAAGTTTACTTTTGTTTCAATTATATCAATCAAACTGCAGATTGTAGGTACATATACATTCAAATAAGATACATCATTGCACTCTCCGACGAAGTGTGAGACATAATTATCTACTGTGTATCTAATTTTCTTCAGTGGGTTCAGGTACTTTTGTCAAGCGGCCTATTGGCCGGCCCTGGCGTATGATTAACGGACATCCAATATACGGATATCGACACTTATTATTTTGAGTAAATCCCATACAAAATCATACACAATGTGCACACAGCCGAAATTTATCATCTCTTACCTCTACTCTTCCAATAGGGGTAGAGTGTAGAGGCTTCATGTATTGCAGTGAAGTCTCTTAAAGTTATTTACTTTAACAATTTTATAAACGTTGGCTCTCATATGAGCCGCATAAAGTTATCAAGCTCAGTTTTTTACTACCCGGGGACGCCCGGTATTGGAAAACCTCTAACACTAAAATAAATTGTAATAACCTCATGCATGTGACGGTCGTTGCACAGGCAACAGTGTAAATTGGCACCATATTTAAGAGGAATAAGGTATATAAACGGAAGGTTATTAAAAGTTAGGAGTGAAATGTTGCCAGAATGAAAATGCATAGAGTTACATATTTTTATAATCTGTAAACTTGTAGCTGGACACATTTTATTGTTGTTTTGTGTAAATAGAACATAGGTATGTATAGCATGAAAGAAAATTATTATTAAATAAAAATAAAAACAAATATCGCAACCAGTGTTCCCCACAATTCAAAATTGCCAAGAAAAGTGCCACCATCTTGGAAATTGCATTCTATTGTTAGAAAGCTCTTAATTTGATCACTTTTGTCCTCGAGAGAACCATTGTCTCTGATGGGGACTCTATAAATCTCGTGGCAGTGTCGCCCACATTGTACACAGGGTGTTCCAAATAAAAATTGTCTGAAACTTCTTGTCGAGATCGCGATAGTCGACACAAGGGCCGAATATCTTTAAGTAATATTATTTTCATGCTGGCACATCTAATAACATCCTTTTGCTGAACTTTGCAAAGGTTATAGAGCTTATAAAATCTAAACAAAATTACTAAAAGTCGCCTTTTAGTAAATTGTGTTTAGATTTTATTTTTTATGCTGGGACTGAGTGTAAAATATATTTTTTAATTTAGGGGTCTTAAGTTCGAATATTTCAGCTCATTGAAAAAATCACAGAAGCTTTTATAATAAAAATTCAACCTCAACTATCTGATCCACTCAGTTTGATATTGAAAGTTTTCAGAATTATCTTCTTCATAAGTTCATAGAAATCTGATCCACTCAGTTTCTGAAAGTTTTCAGAATCATGTTCTTTATAACTTGACCTATAAGTAGTAGGTGTACATTTTCATTACAACATAGCGTCATGCCCTTTCTATTGCGTGGTAGAGTAGAGTTCTCACGTTTAAATAGTTATTAAATACTGTATTTTACGTGTGCGTGACAGGAAGATAGCCCATCGCCGTAGGATATTGAAGGTCCTCACAATGTTCTTTTCGTTACACCCTGTATAAGTCTCGCTGTAGTTTGGCCCCATATTATATCAATCACTGTCCCCATGAGGATTTCTGGCTGAAATATTGCTGGAACATCCATAACGTCAATATCATTGTTAGACTTAATACAAATACAAATAAAATACAAATTCGTTTATTGTGCCAAACAGAGTACAATAATTATAAAACTTACTAAAATGTGGGTACTTAGAATTTTTAATTATAGTTACTGCGATCTCTGCACTAGGTTATCCTGTATCGCGGAGACCGTTACACATCGAGTGCCATGATCATATCAATCGATCGTAAGCGGAGACGTGTAAGATTTATTATGTGTGGGATTTGAGATGAGATATTGTATTATTATGTACCTAAACTTTAAATACATAAAATAAAGATAAAATTGTATTATCGGCAAGTACCTATTAAAAATGTAATATAAACTGTGTAAGTTAATGATAAAAGCGCATCTGAAGCGCAACTTCACAAGCTACATACGCTCACGCGCTTGCCTGGGAGAGGGGTTGGCAGAGGCTACAGACGTCCACTTGCTGCAATCTTGACATACATCTCACGCTTACTTACTTACTTACTTTATACTTTATTGCACAGAAAACATAATACAGACACTTAATATTAGGAAAAACATGTACAAAGGCGAGCTTATCTCTAATAAGAGATCTCTTCCAGCAAACCTAGGATGGAGAGGATAATTTAATAAAAGGTAGACTTACATAAGTGCACAACGATAAATATTAAAATAATAGACTACTTACTAATAAATACATAAATACATATAAAAACGCTTCCTCAATAAATAAGTCTCTTCATATTTCTTTTTACTTTGTATAAAATAAAAATCAACATAACATAACAACATAGCGTCACGCCTTTTCCCATACGGGGTGGCAGAGGCACCACTACTGGTGCCCACTTTCAGCCAGTGATTCAATATTCCAATAAAAATCAAATTCTGTAAATTATTGCATCTGCAAGAAAAATCAACCATTAATAAATCATCATGTCATTTTCAGATTCAGATTCAGATTCGTTTATTTGCATACAGTTCTTAAATTAATATAATATGTAATTTTATTCCATAATCGACTATTTATATAGCATGCAAATATTTTATTGTAGAAAGTAAAAGGAGAAGGTATATATGTCGCAGGCATTTTGTATGATTCCGCCGTTTACATACGGCGTCGCCAGTTTATAAACGCTCGCTGTTATGTAATATGCCGAAGGCAAAATGTATAATGCCGTGTCATTATCTAATATGCCTAAACATTTGATTGACGATTGAATCGCCATATACATAATGCCGCGGCAAATTGAAGTATTTAGTTCTGTTTCTTACCATGCGCGTCGCTGTTGACCAAAACAAACAAAATGGCGTCAAGTAGTGGTTTTGTGACACAAAAAGTGATTGAAAATAGTGCAAATACTATGTGTTTTCGCAAAATAATTGTGATTTTAAAGACATTTACTATAGTGAGTTGAAAAAACTTTACGATCTTCAAGCGGGAGCAGTAAAAAAGCAGTGGACAACTGAGAAGATTTTTGAGGTTATCCGTCACCTAAAAGATGCTAAGGTGTCCATAGAATCTGGTTCTCGGAAGACCCCTGCACAATATTACTGGTCAAAAAAATCAATTATATGTAAGAGCTCGTCTAAGCTGAAATGACGCGCCCCACTCCTTGGTTTCGTATTTACTTGTCTTACAAAACCAAGGAGTGGGGCGCGTCATTTCAGCTTAGACGAGCTCTACTTCCTGTTTGAAAACTAAAGATAGGTTTGTTAGGTACACACTTATAAGCAGAACTGGGAGCCGGAGCGAAGCGGAGCGGAGCGAGGCGACCCCCTACTCCTGGCAACCCCTCCTCCAACCGCTCTTCCCCTCAAAAACGCATACTGATTGCTTAAATAAAGTCTGATTTGTCCAAACTGTGTTTTCTTCATGGTCACCCTAAAACTACAACCAACGTTGAAATTACAACAATTGAACGAGTTGTCATTTTGCCTTCGGCATATTACAAAACAGCGAGCGTTTATAAACTGGCGACGCCGTATGTAAACGGCGGAATCATACAAAATGCCTGCGACATATACATAAGGTCTGCAATATTACTTTTTAGGGTTCCGTACCCGAAGGGTGCCAAACGGGACCCTATTACTGAGACTTCGCTGTCTGTCCGTCCATCCGTCCGTCCGTCCGTCTGTCCGTCCGTCCATCCGTCCGTCCGTCCGTCCGTCCGTCCGTCTGTCTGTCACCAGACTGTATCTCATAAACCGTGGGAGCTAGACAGTTGAAATTTTCACAGATGATGTATTTTTGTTGCCGCTATAACAACAAATACTAAAAATCAAAAGAAATATAATATTAAGGGGGGCCCCAATACAACAAACGTGATTTTTTTGCTCATTTTTGCTTGATATTGATAATGGTAGCAGGTAGACGCTTAAAATGTTCACAATATATTGAGTTGATTATTTACTTAAAAAATAAGTAATTAAATTAAAATTAAATTAATATTTAGGAGGGGCTCCCATACAACATGTTTTTTTTTTGCTGTTTTTTATAGATAATGGTACGGAACCCTTCGTGCGCGAGTCCGACTCGCACTTGGCCGGTTATTAATTCTTGGTAAGAAAGAACTCTTTTTGTGTGTAAAAATTATTTTCCATAGTTTGCAATCAAAATTATTTGGAAACGCTATCGGATTTCAGAACAGCAATAGCAATCTTGCTCTAGATGACTAAATTATCATATAACATACACTTACGGTAGGTGACTAAGAAGACAAAGATTATTTTTGATAATAATTTGAGCGACGAATGTCTAAAAGAAAAACCTTTTTTCCAACGGCAGATGATACTTTTAATTAATTTTTCGGCCCAATTTATTGAGCGGGGCGTCCACATGACTGCTCTGCACGAATATTCTGTGAAAATGTTTAATTTAGGTTTTAATTAGTTGAAGGTAGATACGTAAATCCTTCGGGTAAAGCCCCAGGAATTATCCAGGTCATGTGGATTTCTGAAGTTGGATTAGAATGGTAATTTTAGTTAAAATCTCTCAGTAGCTTAGTAAAGGACTAATTTCTAGACGGAAAAGTGGAGGGCAGAAATGTTGACGTAGGGAACGTGTTTGGACTAGTTAGAAGATAAACATACTAAAAGTCCTTACACCTCCGAGCTGAGCCCGAGGGGGGGGGGGGGGGGGGGCGGCACAATAAGGTCCCTTTTTTAAATTTTTGCTTACATCTCGAAAACGGTACGTCGTACGAAATTTTGTTGTACTACATAATGAAACCTGATAAAATTCTCTATAACTTTGGCTTTCACATTTTTTACCTATCTCCAATCGTCGCATAGTTATGAGCTTCGAAATACGGCCGTTTTTCAAAAATGTGTTGAATTCTCTGTGTCAAACGCCTGTGACACTCCGCAACTTACCTACAAAGCTACAAGTACATAGGCGTCTCCGTACATATTTAGGCTCAAATCCAAATTATTCAATACTCAGTAGTATTGAATAACTGGCTGAGTGGGCACCGATGTGCATCTGCCACCCCGTATGGAAGAAAGCGTGACGCACATGAACATGCCTTATGAACATGCCTTATGCATCTTTCCAAATTATCTGAATATTAAAAATATTTCTGGTAGTGTTTTAGCAATTTGTTTTATAAACACTTCCAATCTGTCGAAGACGCGCAAAACTGCCGTGTCCCAGTAAAAAAAGCAAATAAAATTTCGCTCCAACACCGTCCCGAAAAGAAATCTCCAGTTTTCCAACACAAAAATTCCATTTGGGGAAAACCTAATTTGCCTAGTTCTACCTTCCGCATTTGTATGTTAGGCTGGGTTCACATAGGACTTGCCATTATTGTTGCTCGTTATAGAGAGGGTTGAGAGCGGCAGTCGCAATCGGACCACGGCGGCAGACGCTGCTCATTGTGGACGAAACGGGAAAATGGATATTCTCAAATCAAAAGTTATCGCCTAGGTATTGAACAATGAATTGTCATTTGATTTTGCATAATTATTGTGTCTTAATTTTGTGTGGGATTGTAAAGTTTGAAAACTTTTAAGTTTCCTACCTAAGGAAAACTAAGAAGAGATTTTTAGGTAAACTTTGAAGTTGTGAAGTGGTAGTGGTAATAAAAAAGTATTTTGTGAATGATCGTGAAATTATGTTTTTTTAATGCAGTATAAACTATTTATATCAGTTTAAGCTTGTTATCATAGCAAAGAAGTAGTGGTAACACATAAATACAAATTATAATTTTATGAGTGAAAGATCAAGACGTGAATATATAAGGTAAGATTTTTTTTCCATCAAATATAATATTAAAAATTATGTAAAGGAAGAATCTATTCCAGAATTTGAATTATCCGTTTCAATCAATGACCGTCTAAATAAACGTCACCCTGTATAAAAAATATGTAAGAGTCTCGCAATACTGAACACTGAATTCTGTACAACACTGAATACTGAACTTTTATTTTTTATTCATTAAAATTATTATTATTATTACGAGCCTGTAATGTCCCACTGCTGGGCAAAGGCCTCTCTCCCTCTCTTCCACTCCATTCGATCCTGAGCGGTTAAAAATTAAATAAAAATTAAAAAAACAACAATAATACACAGTGATGCTCAGAGATTGGATATTCGGATGCATATTTACCTAAAGTTAGTTTTTAACTGTAAAAGTATGAAAGCGGCTTCTAAATTTATTTTTTTATCTAGCCCATTGCGGTGTCCCACAGCTGGGCAAAGGCTTCACCGGTTCGAGCCCACACATCTCTGGCTGCAGTTTCTTCCATCCACCCCGGCAGGAACTTATCCAGGTTGTCCCTCCATCTCCTACTGGGCCTTCCCCTTCTCGGGTGTCTAATAATAATTTATCTAAAAAAAAACCCGGGTAAAAGGTATGCTGATATTGTGTAACTTATCGGATGCATATTTATTTAGCGTTAATATTTGATCCCTGATGCAAATATGTGTAGTGTGTATGTAAGGGTACAATGTCTGAAAAAAAAAATGTTTTGATAACCCCTCGAGTGTCCAAGGGCACTCAACGGGTTAAATTATGTTTCCATATGTATTAATTATCAGTAACTAACATTTTAATCACTATCTATCAATATGATTTGATCACTTAAATCAGAATTGTTTCGATAGCAAAGTGCATTCCATATTAGCCAACACCTGAACTTTAGGTAAATATGCATCCGAATATCCGATCACTGTGCTTCAGTAACGTTGTAAAAACCACAAGTGGTATGTCCCAACGCCACCTTTAAACAAATTGGGTGGATGTGTAAACTTACAAGACTTAGTTGAATCTTATCTATTCTACATTTACACACTTACATGAAACTTCTTGTCGTACGTGGGCACTGGGCCACATAGTATGGGAAAAGGCGTGACGCTATGACGTATATGTGAATGTGGCAAAACAACAAAGGAACCTTAAGTAAATCAAGTTTTATTTTATCTCAATCTAACAAATTATACAATGTTTCGAACAGTGAGTAGATAATGTTTTTGGGCAAGGCTGTATTTTTTAATGTTACCTATCACATTTACTAGTACCTACTACATTTTCCATTAACTACGAAAAGGCATATTGACAATATTAAAGTTAGAGTGCGCCCCCTAGAGCGCAAAACTGAATAACGAAACCCAATCCACTTCGGCGCAAACGAAGTTTTGCAAATATTTTTTTCTAGACAAGCTTTCCGCGTTTGCCGAACTATCAACTTTAAAAATAGGAAATCATACTAAGAAATACTAAACAATACACAAAACAAATAGAAGTAAAATTTACAGTACAATTTGTTCTACCAATTTAAAACACTATGACGTAACACGTTGATTTGAAATGTACTATCCATCTGATTTAGGTCATCATCATCATCATCATCATCATCATCATCATCATAATCATCGGGATCCCACTGCTGAGGATAGGCCTCCTCATGTACATGTTACGGCTAATGTCAGGAGAGCGGCTAAACCTAATTTTAGCCGGCAAATGTTAGTGACCATTTACTTTTAATTAGTTCTTACATTTCTACCTAGTCACCTATCCTGACCTACCTTTGCACCCATGTAACAATAATAATGTAGAATGATCGGCCAAGTGTGAGTCGGACTCGAGCTCGAAAGGCTCCTTACCATTATCTATAAAAACGGCAAAAAATCATGCCTGTTGTATTTGAGCCACCTTTAATGTTATCTGTTTTTTAGTATTTTTTGTTATAGCGCCAACAGTAATACATCATCTGTGAAAATTTTAACGTCTAGCTATCACGGTTCAGAGATTCAGCCTTGACCATTATCTATAAAAACGGCAAAAAAATAATGTCTGTTGTATGGGAGCCCCCTTTAATATTTATTATCTGTTTTTCAGTATTTGTTGTTATAGCGGCAACAGTAATACATAATCTGTGAAAATTTCAACTGTCTAGCTACTACGGTTCATGAGACAGACGGACAGACGGACAGGAGGCTTAGTAACAGGGTCCCGTTTGGCACCATTCCGGTACGGAACCCTAAAAACTAATATTAAATCTTAATTATCAAATTTTAGCTGCTCTCCTTACATTCGCGGTAACATTCAACGCGGTACGGTGCAACCCGGTTCCATTATTTTTCTGGTATCCTCGCTATGTCAGTGGACCATCTGGAATCGGTCTCTGGTCTCTGGATTGATCTTTGTGCTCCACTACGTTTTCAATGTAGGTACCTACTGGGAATAACTAAACTGTCAGAACTTTGCCACTGGGTATAGCATAGCGGCGTTATTATTAACACTTTAGCCCAGGGGGACATTCTCGCGCTATGTAGATACTTATACTTATACTTTAGCCCAGAGGGACATTCTCGCGCTATGTAGATACTTATACTTATACTTTTTTAATCAATTTTATTTTTACATAATTACAAGTTTATATACATTTCAATTAAAATAATAATTTTAAATGAAGAAGTTAATTTAAATAGAAAATTTATACTTATACTTTAAACTTTAGCCCAGGGGGACATTCTCGCGCTATGTAGATACTTATACTTATACTTTATCGCACAGAAAACATAATACAGACACTTAATATTAGAAAAAACATGTACAAAGGCGAGCTTATCTCTAATAAGAGATCTCTTCCAGCAAACCTAGGATGGAGAGGATCTTCATGGTTGAAAATCTAGTCGCGATACCGAATATCTTCATTTCATTTATACTTTATTGCAGAAAACATAAAAACACGTAACATTTACAAAAAAGGTATGTACAAAGGCGAGCTTATCTCTAAAAAGAGAATTCTTACAGCAAACCTAGGCATGATAACAGATGCAGAGAGGGAAGTCAGTGCACAATAAATGACTAAATAAATATACTTCAAACATAATATAATAAATACCTACACCAAAAATACTAAATAAATACACAATATGCAAATAAATACACCGAACTACATAAATAAATACACCTAACTACCTACATAAATATCTTCATTGAAAACGAAAAATCTGTTCGCACGACTAACCGAGATATCTCGAGCCGTTTTGGTGCGAAATAAATATGAATCGAGATCCTTTTTGCCGGAGATATGCGGTATCGAAACCGACATCTCGACGAATGGAGATGATAGCGCGAGAATTGGGAGCCAGGAAGTTAACAGCACCCAGTCGGGGTAGTACAACTACTTTCCTTAAGTTTGGCCTCAAAATTGTACTTCGGTCGTTTAAGTTTGAGCTGAACGGAAAGCTTTTAAATTACAGCTTTTTAAAAGCAGTTTTGGGATATTTTCCGAAAAAAAATTTGTTGTTTAAATTCATGGTAGTTATAAACTTATTTAGTATCCATGAATAAACAATTGGGTTTTTTAGTCGCTTAGTATTTTTTAATTTATTAGGGTTTGGATTAATTACAGTTTACAAATTCCGCTATGCACAAACCTCTCCCTATCCTTTTCTAAACAAAACAGACAAAGGGATCATACCCTGTCCCTTGTGTCCCTTAACTCTCGTGGACGGGTCGTAACCATGAAAGATATAAAAAAACCTCACACTGTAATAAGTTGCGTTGTGCCCTGGGATACATTCAAGTCATGCTAGCCCTGTCCCCAGAACCAATAAACCGCAACAGAGATTGACGATCTTTCCAAAGGACAGGTTAAGTTATTTAGAGCTGGCACGTTCACAGTACTCACACTAAAGCAGTTTCACTATAAAGTATGTTTAAAAATCGAAATTGGTTGATAATCACAATATCGCGCTTCGATTGACACGTCACACGAATAAAAAAAATATCATCCTATATTTATAAACAGTAGCAAAAGCAAAAAAATGCCTGCGATTCCGAAGGCGACACGAACTATACTAACTAAACTAATTAAAATGGTGTGTTTGAAAATGGAATCTGTGGGAGCCGTGCAAGAGATGTCGGATTTGAAGGTTGTCCGTTTAGTGCCTTTAGTTCCTCTAGTTTAGTGGTTTTGACACCTCAAGAATAGCCCACAATATCTGTCTCGTTTATACTCATAGGTTTGACCGCGCACGAGAGAGACAGACAGGCTATTCTTGATGCCCGATTGCCCATGCAGTGCATCGTCACGCCGCCGCCGCCCGCCCGCCGCCGCGCGCTTATTCACAGACACTACACAAGCGCAACGAACGTGTAAATGTGTTGAACGTGCCAGCTTTTGATAACCGATCTGTACCAGGCCAAGAATGCCATTACGCCTCCTCATGTGACGTTTAATTAAAATATTAGAGATTCCCTTCGTAGTAACAAGCTTGTGCTCGATGGCGTGATAATCAGTTGCCGATGTATGCAGTACGATCGTAGGTAATTTGGTGTTGACGGTACGGGGAAAATTGATTGGAATCTAGGAGACTCTGCACATGAGTTACAAACTGTCAAGCTGGCGCATGTAAGTCAAATTATCAAGGTTTTTCGTTGCAATTTTACTTCAATATTCAATATACTAAACATTATTGCACAAAAGAATATGGAAAGAGGAGAATACATGACAAAGACACTTACTCGACACTTTTTGTAAGCAGAAAAGACGATAAAATAAGAACGATATCAACATAAGATTACAATAAGTTCAGTACCTACATTAAATGTCAAATAAAATTGCAACTCTGCTTGTAGAATAATGTATTATAGCGAAGATACAGGGGGAAGAAAAAAAAGGCTAAATGATACAATGGGGTCGAAAATTATGGCCTGAAAGGCATTGAGAATAGGTTGCTATAGACTTGGCGGGGGCACTACCGTGCCCCCAGATTAATGAGAGGTTTGGGTACAAACACAGTCCTGAGTAATCCTGACACACCAATCTAATAGTTGAAGTTGAAGCAATGAAAAGAGTTCATAACTTTCACAGCGAGATGCAAACTTGATAGCAAAACACTGCAAAATTGCATGTTTGGTTTCGCAAACAATATCAAAAGTAAATTAATTCTACTTCAGTTGTGTTAGTTTACTTTGGAAGAAGTTTTTGAAATATTATAGAATAGAGTTAAATTCTACGCGCAGTTTTACCTTCGTATCATCTGTGTCTTCTACCCAACATGGTTTGCTTGAAGAAATCTCTTCTGTAGGTAGGAGAAGACATTACGAATAATTAATAATAAATTCAACGTTTTCATTTTAGCAAGCACTAAACTTTCCTTATCTGCGGTTCGTATAAATTACAGTTCTGCCAACTTTTTGCACTGTGCGCGGGTTCCGCATAAAATTCTACAGGGAAAGTAGGTATACATCAGCTTGATAAAGATAAATTGTGGTAATTTTCCTGAAAAATGACTCTAGTCGCATCATATGTTAAACTAGGTTAAATTATTGTTGGTGCAAAGTTTTTGTACTAAATTTTTTGTTCATTCTCTTCAAGTCTATTAAAATATTTTATGACGACAATTTTATGCAATTAAAACACATGACGATGTGAACAAAGTAAACATTGAATAATAAGTAATGCATCTTATATTTCAATATTTTCAACTCTTTTTTCCAAAGTTATCTACCTACCTAGTTGCACAACACATATACATTGCAATGAATCTAAAAAACTTATGTCACTTTTAATGAATAAAACTGATCTTATCTTATCTTTTCTAGTGAGAGAGGTTGGTCAAGTCAAAAAGGCATATTTTACTTAAAACTCGGTGTAAACATGTGTCGTTTTTCCGCGACCGCATAGGTAATAAACAATCAAAGCTATTTCAAAATTCCGGTATTCCCGGACATGATTTTGAAATAGTACCTATTCTAAACTTTTCTGTTTTCCTCCTGTCCCTTTCGTTGTTCACTTGCAGAATATTACGACCCTGTCCAAAATGTCAAAGTTCTTTCTCCATATTTCGTCGCGTCTTCGGCCCAGCTGCAATGTTTCAGAGTATTTTGAATAGATATATAATTGTATATATCGGCGCGTGACCTGCCAAGTAAAATAGAAGACCTGCCTTTATCCTCGTTCGTCACTATGTATCGACCGTAAATTAGAAACACTTATTGTACTGTTAATTCATTACTATACTTATTTTGTGGTTCAGTCGTGATTTTCACAATTATTGACACACTGAGCTGGCACTGCCGCCGCCGGTCAGACGTTCTCTGATTCTTGCTCGTCAAGCCAATGCGCCCTCGGCGTCGACGCATGGCGCGCTGCCTTCTCATTGGCTCACGTCCCTTTGACAACCACAATTTCATGCCGCCATCTGTCAGTTGAGGCGCGTTCGTAATTCATTCAATCGTCGTAGGAATCGATTCAATTTTAAATAAAGTCGATAATCAAAATAACCGCGTTTGCGCCGACATATATTTTTAATTGTTCCTTTTAAATATTTCCTTCTGGTCCTACTCAAATATTCATGTGTAATTACTTGAAATTCAGCAGTGGGCAAAAACATGCTAAGGAAGAATAAGAAAATTTAATTTGTTAAAATTTCCTCTCTGTAATAGCTGGGTCACTAATCATTTTCCATTATGCTCGAGCGAGGAACAAAACAAAAACACGTGCATCCAGAGTGCGCGCGCAACAACCGAGGCAAAAAAAATAAAACCGGCCAAGCGCGAGTCGGACTCGCGCACGAAGAGTTCGATACCATTATCTATAAAAACAGCAAAAAAATCATGTCTGTTGTATGGGAGCCCCCTTTAATATTTATTATAATCTGTTTTTTTTTGTATGTGTTGTTATAGAGGCAACAGAAGTACATCATCTGTGAAAATTTCAACTGTCTAGCTATCGGTTCATGAGATACAGCCTGGTGACAGGCGGACAGACAGATAGATAGACAGACAGACAGACAGACAGACAGACGGACAGCGGAGGCTTACTAATAGGTTCCCGTTTGCCACCCTTTGGGTACGGAACCCTAAAAACCGACACTCTGTGTCTCGGCCGCGTAGAGCACTCGCTCGCTGCTTTGCACGGAAAAAGCCTCGCAAGGCTGTTCGCTCTCTGGGGCCCTGCCTAATGATGACGTCAGGACTGGAACGGTAAAAGTTACTCTATAAAGTCTCGATCTGCCTATTAAAGACAAGAGGTACCATTAAATTCAATTTCGGCATCTTTATTTGCTCAAAGTCCCTTATAAATTGTCGTTTTTATGTCGTCTTCGGAGAATATATTTTGCCAATGTTGCCTATTTTAGTAACAGGGCCGTTTACGGTACTTACTGGTAATGGACCTTCGGGATTATGTCCAATGGATTGTAGAAATATGTATACACCGTTAATAAATAAAGTAAAGTAAAGTAAAAGTATTTATTCAAGGAAAATGGTAGGTACACTTAAAAATGGTGGTTGACTGCTGCCATAACTAGGATAATAATATAACCTGTATTTATGGCTCGCAGGCCCGTACCTCGAAAGAGAGAGAGAGTTTTGAAAATAACCTCCAAAGATATTCACAACTCTCAGGAACCACAGACTTGGGCAATTGATATTTTCAGCTGCACTCGTTCCCGATAAAATTTGACAGAGCGACAGACAGCCTGACAAATCTAGGAATGTAAATTTCGACCTCTTTAAAGTCTCTTATCACTAAAAAACTTGGAACGTGTATGTCGTTCACATGACAATACAATAATAATAGTCCCATCGAGCTCGTCTGATGATGGAGCTTGAAGGTGGCAAAGGGAATCCTAGGATGCTTACTTGTAAAGATAAACCCATCGAGTTTGGACTCATTAGATTTGCCGTGACAAGACCTATTCATATCTATTAGCGAAGTTCTTATTATCATCACCTGATGATGGATACATATGGCGGTAAACGGAACCCTGAGATTCTTAATTGTAAAGTTTGGGCTCATTTAATTCGTGTTGCATAAGAGTTCTTGATCTAAATATAAAAATTTAAAGGGTGTTTCATTTGTTTTTAAAAACTGCTAAACTATTTTTTCTTTTTCAGGATCGGAAACCTTAAAACACGTTTCAGCATTTGCCCGTAAATGTATCACTAAGGGAACGATACTGTTGCTGAAACAGCTGAAAGCAGTTTATAATAACGGGCCTAAGACAAGTATAGTGTGAGATACACATACCAAGTATAGCATGTAAATGATTCTAACAGATTCTTCATTGTTATTTTACCAGAAGATTGCTCCATGAAAACCTTTTAGATTTTCTACCTTTTAATTACATGGCTGGGCAAACGTTTGTTTTGGGGTAGACAATTTTAATTGAAAAACTTTCCAGCGGGAAAAGGAAGGATAAGAATGCCCAATATTTGTGACAATGAAATAAATCTTTAAGTAGCTACCCGTAAGAGATTTTATGAGGTAATCACGTTCTAAAGGTAAAAAAGGGCATTTTTTCAATAAATTGCCTGGCGACTGTAATTCCTACAAATGGCGCCAATTGTTTTCGCGATATTGCCTCTAATTGCTCCACGTGTTGCGGCGGCTGTTGTTGCCATGGCCGTAAATTGGTTGATACAGCCTTGACGGGAGGACTTTAAGTGATTATATTATATTTTTTATCAGTATTTTTAAAGTTTTTAACTTGGTGAATTATATGTGCCCTTGTAGGCATACAGAATATTGGAAGAAACTGACCGAGAGATGGCGCGAAGAGTTGGGTCTATGGGATAAGGTTTGGACGGAAACCGCTCAGGATCGGAAAGAGTGGAAGAGAGGGAGTGTCGCTTCATATAGTAAACTGTAAGAGCCGTGAAGGCATGTTTTAATTGTTGGTTTTGAAAATGAAAACGACAGAGAAGCCAACTATACAACAGGGGGGCAATTCTCGCGCTAGCGAGATCATGTCCATGGTCGAAATAACGATTTTGAGATACCGAAATCTCTATCAAAAACAAGAAAAAGACTAACCCTTTGACCAACCGAGATATCTCGATCCGTTTCCGATCGAAATGCATATAAATCGAGATCGTTTTCGACGGATTTAGGTGGTCTCAAAAACGAAATCTCGACTGGGGTGATGATCTCGATAGCGCGAGAATCGGGGGCCAGTAAAATAGCAACAACAAAACGTTTAAGCATTCAAGTCAGTTTTACAATTCTGAGCTGAATCAGCATAATGCATAATCTGCCTGCAAATGAAATGCAGTTACGAAGCCTTTTGCAAATGCTAATTAGCTGGATGCATTTTTATTGTTGTTTTAATTTTAAACGGGGTCTGAGTTGGATCTATAAATTAAAAAACTAAGTACCTAATTGCAATGTTGTGTTTTCGCGGTTGTAAACCCTTTTTAGGGTTTCGTATCCCAGAAGAAGAAACCCTTATAAGATCAATCTTGCGTCTGTCCGTCCGTATGTCACAGGCAATTCACTCAGAACATATTAGCCTAAAACCAGCTCAAAGTTCGCTCAGAGCCGAAGAAACTTGGCGCGGTCTCTACCGAACTACAGTTTAATTGCTCCATTAAAAGCCTACGGCATACAAATTACTGTGACCGCGTACAAATCACCACGAAACCACACATTTTGAACCGTACCGTGCGGCTAAAGCGAGTCAACCAGAACAACCATAGCGTCACGCCTTTTCCCATATTGGGGTGGAAAGAGACAGTTGTTCAAAACTTCATTTTCGTGACGGTGGGCTAGCCCATCGCCACACTTAAGCAGACTAAAGGATTCTTCAAGATGTTTTCCTTCACCGTTAGAACGTCTGCATAACCTTAATAAATACCTAATATCTGGTTACCGAGCTTTTCTCGGCGGTTGGTGATACAAACACATAAAAATAATATAATTCATATTCATCAGACTGCCTTAACATCTATTAATATGCTGCTCTGTTTTTAAACAGCTGCAAACGAGAAGCAAACAAACAGGCATTTTGTTTCCCTCATGAGTTTTACGCACAGATACTACAATATTTCAGAAAGGCTGAAAGATGGAATTCTGTGCCTTAAGTAGGTTTGCTTAAAGCAAGCAAGGAGATTCATTTAAATTCGACCTTATTTGAAAGAAACTTTTTTGTGTGAATTATCTGAGAACAACCGCCAAAAAGTGTCACGTGATATAAAGTCTTAATGAGAAACTAAATTTTTGATTGTCATTGGAATTTATGCCTTATTTTCAAAACGAAGACACGTTACCTACAAATATTCGACTGGTCCTTCAGATCCGCCAATTAGGTATTTGACTCATTATTGGCAAACTTGTGTGAAACTTTGTATGGAATTTTCAAAGTTTTATGCAGGAGTTAAGGACAGCGTTTTACGTACCAATATCAGACAAATATAGTCTGCAAAACTTAATGAACATAAAGCTTCGGGTCGTCTCGAGTGAGAGTTTAACCATAGTATAAATAAGAAATAGTAAGTTCACTAGGCCCCTGTTCGCATGATAACTACCTACTTTTGCTCAAACGGCTAGGGTTGTCACTTAGCGCCGCTAAGTTAAAACGTGCCGCCCGGCGGCCGGACGAATGACGTTGACTCGTCGTCGTCGCATGCATTGCTTGCATAGCCCTGTCTCGTAGCACGCAAAGGACGCGAGATTTGGCAATGTGTGCGTGTGGCGGCGCGTGCTTATACGGAATGCAATGTAGCTGTGTGTGTGCGGCTGTTCGCGCTGATTTGTTTGAAGTGAACCTGGCGTGGTTTAACTTTACAGCAACCATTAGGCTTGGTTGGGGATTTTGTTGCAAATTGACAAACTCGTAGATAACTCAATTTATTAGGTCGAATATTGCTATAACACTGTATATATCTACGTTTGATTGAGTTATTGATACACGCTTCATTTTATTAGAGTCTATTCATTGCTTACAAACGCGTTGAAGCACACTCGTGGGGACGAATCGACGAAAACGTGAAACGCGACGTGTTTTTAATACGGGGTGGCGGAACACAATTTTGACTCTAAACTCCATTTGCGTCCCAATTGGTTAATGTTAGCCTTAACTTGTATTTAAGGTAGGTACCTAACTATTATTTTTGTCAACGTGTATAAAAGTAAGTACCTACTTACACTGGCATGGTAATTTTAATTTTCCGCGTCTTGATTGGTAAGACTGTGGCTTGATTGATGACTATGATGAGATGACTCACTGTTGCTTTATCTTGAGTGGAAACATAAATGATGAATTGATTTACGGAACATTATTTTTTGTCACCTAAATATTAAATTGGTCACTAAACTGGTATCCCCTAATAGACCTATTTATAAGAAATACTATGCACGAAAATATTAACAATGTGCCTTCTAAATAAATAGATTGATCACTTTTTATCTGTCACCAGGATAATAGATCTGTCACCTGAACAAATAATCTATCGCCTAGTATTTAGAAAGCTATAAATGAATTTAAGGTGACCATTTTTAGGGTTACGATCCTTAAAAGGAAAAAAAGGAACCCTTATAAGATCTCTTTGTTGTCCGTCCGTCTGTCTGTCGGACTGAAATAAGTCAACCGGAACGCATATGAATATTGGTGTCCCCCAAGGCTCTATTCTGGGTCCGTTCCTTTTCTTAGTTTACGTGAATGACCTGCCGTATATGGTGGAGAAAATGACTCAGATTGTACTATTTGCTGATGACACATACATTATCTTTAAGGTGAAAAGACAAGAAGAAATTCTAGACGATGCAAATAGTACGCTCTCTCATGTGTTAAGTTGGTTTAATGTAAACAACCTTTTATTAAACTCGAAGAAGACAAAATGTATCAAATTCTGTTTACCGAATGTGCGGCAGGTGGAAACGAGTGTAAGCATAGGAACGGAAAGAGTAGACCTCGTTTAAGAAACAATTTTTCTTGGAATCACTATAGACTCGGAACTTCAAGGACCCCTCATGTAACAGTAAATCAGACACATCACAGATGTAGGAACTGCCAGATTGGTTTATTTTAGTTATTTCCATAGTATTATGTCTTACGGAATACTGCTTTGGGGGAGAGCGGCAGATATAAACAAGATGCTCGGCAATCACTAAGGGACAAATTCAAAAATATCAATATACTTACTGTTACCTGTCAATACATTTATGAAAATATCATGTACACCAGAAAAAACATAGGTTTATTTAAGACTTTAGGTCATATTCATAGTATTAGCACTAGAAATAGAAATAAGATTGCTATGCCCGCGTTCAGACTCAGTAAGGTTACTCACTCTTTTATGGGAGTATGTGTTAGTTTTATAACAAAATACCTAATGAAGCAACCGACCTACCAGTAAGGAGGTTCAAAAACTATGTCAAAAACGGCCTATTGAAGAAGACTACAGTGTAAAAGAATATTTAGATGACAAAACTGCATGGTCTTTACCATCTAAGCGCACAGAAATCCAAAGAGGGGCGATGGACTGAGTCAGTACGTCTCTCCTCGGTGTATTTCCTTAGACTTAAGTAGAAATACATAACATTGTATTTCTAAGGCTCTGATATTTTAAAAGAGGTACGGGGGAGTTTCTTGCCCTTCTTTGCTCCATCCCTAAGCCCACAACTTCCGAACGGGCGGTAGAATACAAAAATATATTATATTGACGTTGACTAAGTAATCTGTATGATTTTATGGTCAATAAAATTTTTGAACGGAACTGAACTGAACTGATCGAAACCCTTAGTGCGCGAGTGCTACTCGCATTTGACTGTTTATTATTATTCTGTTTGCTGATAAATTTAGAAGACAGAACTTCTATTTAAGTGTATTTTAGTGTATACAAAATAATTCATTAGGTGATCCTAAAGGCATTTATTAGGTGATCAATAAATACATACCCTTTTATTTGTTCAAAGATTGCTTGTGATGGATGTTGCAAGGGCAGCGCAGATTGAAGTGCTGAAAGCTGAAAGTATTGGATCTCGCCATTTTCATGATCAGATTTGTAGCAAGAAAAAACTCCGACATTTCGGGATTTAAGGAAATTGAGACTCCACTCGAAATATCACAAAGTTTTTACGATTCCGTATCTTAGAAGGAAAAAAATAACCATTACAGTAGAACCATGTATTCAGTTCAGTTTCACAAACACACGCACACACGCCACCAACACATCACTACACAACACAACACTCACTTATACACACACACATACACTCACACCCCCTCTTTCAAGCTTATTTTGTATAACATATGTAAACTGTTTATGTTAAATGATAGTAGTTAAAGTTATAATGTTGAACTAATAAATAACAAAAAGTAAATTCTTAAGTACCTACCTAAATATAAATATTAACTGAACGAAGGAGATTTAAAATAAGATACGATATAAAACACGTTCTAATCACCCTATGTAAGGGGCTGGGCCTGGTATTCCTTATTTTATTACAGATTATTACATAATCTAACTGGGATAGCAGCTCGTCTCACATCCTAAATGTACTAAAAAAGGTCTTATATTTATTTGTACGCATAACCTTAAAACATTTTGTTAATTCCTTTGTTACTTAATTGTTGTAACCTCTCACTGTACATTTATTTTTAGAAATAAAATATATTTGATTTGATTTATTTATCGAGACGTTTTTATCAGGAAAGCGTCAAGTTAAAATTGATATCATTTACTCAAGCGTAAAGAGCTATTTGAGATAGAGAGCTGTGAAATAAACAAACTGTCGACGAAATAAATTTGGTTGAAACTTGCAGAGGAATTAAAGGTAAAGGGTACTTGCCGTTGACCTTAAATGATGAAATCAGGAAAGAAGCAAGGTCTTGAGAACACGCAAAGCAAAAAAAAATAAAAAAATATGGTTCTATCAAAAGATTATTATTATTATTAGTTTGTTCAGGGTACTCGGTGAGCGAACAAAAAATATTGTTAAATTAATTTAATTTTAATTTAATTAATTTCTTTTTAAGAAAATAATATACTCAATATATTGTGAACATTTTTAGCGTCTACCTGCTACCATTATCAATATCGAGCAAAAATGAGCAATAAAATCACGTTTATTGTATGGGAGCCCCCCTTAATATTAAATTTCTTTTAATTTTTACTATTTGTTGTTATAGCGGCAACAAAAATACATCATCTGTGAAAATTTCAACTGTCTAGCTACCACGGTTCATGAGATACAGCCTGGTGACAGACAGACGGACGGACGGACGGACGGACGGACGGACAAACGGACAAACAGACAGCGAAGTCTCAGTAATAGGGTCCCGTTTGGCACTCTTCGGGTATGGAATCCTAAAAACTGTAACCCCCTATTCCCTCAGTGCGGGTTAGTAGAGGGATTTTACGACTACTACTACATAACTACTACCGAGTAGCTTAGTAGCCGGAACTTCCTATAAATGTACTTGAGATAAATTAATTATCTCCTTGGTAGCTATATGGTCAGCACCGGGATTCAAATCTGCATCTCCCAATTGATAACCTTTCATTTTGATAAGGTACTAAAATTAGAAAACCATTTCGAGATTTAAGTGTTCTGAGCTCTTAGATATTTTTTTCAGAATTTTTAGATCAGTAATTTAAGAGTTAAATAATAAAAACTGAAATTTTGTCCAAATTATCAATTTCAGGATTTATGGCATGTGTTCCACAGGCTAGATATAAATAAAAAAGCAACTGTCAGTCATCATCTGTCATCTAAATTTTGTCATTGCTGGTTGTCAACTTGTCACGAAGTTGCACAACAACAAAAGAGTATTTACACATATTGACAGTGCGTTCCGCGACATCGCCGTCAGCGCCATAATCGAATACAGCGTCTAAGATGCCATCGTTTTGTATCGCCAACAGCTCAAAACTGACTCGGACTGTAATCGATTTTGGCGTGACTCGGAACAGGGGGTGATATTATGACAGAATAATGACTTTTTAATTTTTATTGATGCAATGACGGGCAAAAGTTCAACGTTTTATAATCCCGACATTGTACTTACGCCCTTTTAGAATGAGTAACTCTAAAAATCTTGAATTATAACTTAAAAATAAGAATAAACACTAAAATAAAAAATACGGGTCCCATCGTTTCCCATCTATTTTCGTATGAGATAATAAAACCAGCTGCTATTTTTTTTGAATTGTTATCAATTCTGGCGCTAGCGAGATCATGTCCATGGTCAAAATATCGATTTTGAGATACCGAAATCTCTATCAAAAACAAGAAAAAGCTTTTCTTACGACTAGCCTTTCGACCAACAGAGATATCTCGACACGTTTTGGATTGAAATAAATATAAATCGAGATCGTTTTCCACGGATTTAGGCGGTATCAAAACCGATATCTCGACTGGGGAGATGATGATGATGATAGGATTCGTTAGACAGAACAGAGAAAAATAGATTATTGTATGTGCAGTACATAACAAAATAATGGTATCAGGATGATCCGGCTTTCCTATTTGACATCCGGATTAAATCCCTTTCCCCGCTGCCGGCTGACCCCCCACCCTCGGGGACTTTTTAACTGACTTCACAAAATTCGGGCTTACAATTCGTCGGGATATTTTTTTTTTTTTTTTTAACACGCTATTAGTGGGTATAATACGGGTATTTTAAGTGGTAGTTCTCTTAAATATTCCCATAGGTGTAGTAATGATGTCATCATTTTTTGTAAGGGATTTAAATATATATTTTTTTAGAATCCTATCGTCTGTGACATCAAATGAAAGGGATTCATGAGCTGGTGCTAAAATTATACAACAATATTACCTTTCAGCCACCTGTTTTCTTAAAATCCAAGAAGTATTTTCGAACATATCGACTTTGGGTTCCTTCAGGTAGGAGACGGCTTAGTATTTTTTTGTAAAACATCATAAATGTTTTGTTTTTTTACTTTGAGATAAATCCTTATCTTTTGAAACACGCCTCACATTAATCGACAATAATGAAACTAATTACCAGTAATAAAACAACAACGCTTTCAAAACTCCAAACCGCATCATGTAATTACTGCAGAAAGGGCCACAATAAACCAACCGACAATGTTGAAAAGTCGCAGCTCTGTATTCCACCTCTTTCTGTTTACGAATTTCACTGTTGGAAAAGCTTTACAGAGCGCGGTCACTACTGTTCCGTACATACTGACTATGGACAATGGATTTCCTGAACCTATTTTTATTTCTTTCTATGCGCGTCACGTAAGCCCCGGGTACTGGGTCAGTGACTCTTCTGGGTGAGGATTTTAGGGTTCATCCCATTTTGACGCTGGGACTCTGAGATATAAATGACATAAGGATTTCCAAGCATTTCTAAAATGGAAAGCTAATTCAAAAGTCGTTTGTGAGTTTTCACATTACTAAGATCCATTTCGATTCTATGGGACTCGAAAATAAGCCCATAACTTAAGGATGCCCACGCATTTCTGAAATGGAAAGCTCTTTCGCAGAATGAAACATCAATATTTTTATTGGAAATGGAATAAATTACAACTTAGCTAAAATGAATTTTAAATGAGAAAATCTGAATGAAGAAGGAGATGACAAAAAAAACTCTTGTGAGAAATATTTAAAATGAAATGTTTACAATTGTATACTTATTATGGACATATAAAAAGAAAAAGCAAAAGCTTAGGAGCAGATGCAACACATTTTTAATAAAAGTTATTTAATGTTTTAGAAAACAATAGGCTGACGATAAACAAAAGACAACTTGAAAAATAGACAAAACATGAAAAAGACAATTTGTACTTTTGCAATCTTAATAGCACAGATACTATAATATTCGTATTGAGTGAATTGTCAAATGAAAACACATACATGTAAGTGTTTTTAGGGTATGTCTGATTCCTGCCATTTATTTAGCTTGTGTTTTTTCACTCTGAGACTTATACACATTATAAATTTAAGACGATTATATACCTCAAATACCCATCTTTAAATAGTTATTCTAGCTGAATGAGACACTACCTGAATTCAAATAACCAGCCAAGTGCGAGTCCGCACGAATTATTCCGTACTATTATCTATAACAAACCGCAAAAAAACACTTTAGTTGCATAATTATGCATAGTCCCTTAATTATTATTTTTTGTGTTTTAGTATTTGTTATTATAGCGGCAACAGAAATACAATCTGTGTTTTCAACTGTGTAGCTACCACGGTTCATGAGATACAGCCTGGTGACAGACAGACAGACAGACGGACGGACGGACAGCGAAGTCTCAGTAATAGGGTCCCGTTTGGCACCCTTCGGGTATGGAACCCTAAAAAAATGTTGATAAACCGTCCCTTGGCAAAAAAAAGTATAATGCCATGGAAACTTTATGAAAAAATATAAAATTGTATAATTGTTTTTTTTTTACCTAAAACGAGTTATTCCAGGAGTTCTACGAGGAATGTTGGTAGGTACAGTATGTTCATATGTCTAAAAATGGGTCATCAAAATGTCTAAAAATTTAATGTGTAACATTTTAGAAATCACCAGCGGTTCTTGTGTAATTTGCAGAAAACGCACTTTTTGCACGGACGTTAGTGTCGCGCTGCAGTTTACGCCATTTTATACTTTATTTTATCATGTATCTTTTATAATTTGTGAAAATTTCAACCATCACAAATCCAGTTGCTAATTTTGAAGATTACAGGCGCAAATAGAATTATAGTACCGCGTATGATTTTACCCCACCTATTTAGCGCGCCTAATGAGTCTTGACTCTCGTTAAGGCCATTCCCTAATTAGTTTTTCAAGGTTATCAGGGGGACTTGGGAATTTAATTAAAACGAACTTTAAGAATTTTCACTTGATTCAAGTCTTTGTCAGGTTGTTACAAGGTGATGTCTGAATCTAAGGCGTTATTATAATCAGGGCAATTATGAAAACCATGGGACATGATCAAGAGATTACCCCTTTTATTACTAAGCGCCTAAACATATTGGTTTCAAGACTATAGTTAATTTGAATTGTATCTATATAAAGAGTGTCTAATCCTTGGAGACCTCTGTTTTGTGTTCTCATACGCTTCTTTAAATCTTAGGTAATTAAAAACAGCCAGTATACTTTGGCAAGAAATGCTAGACAAAAAAAAAATGGCAACATATGCGTGATATTAGGGCACCACTGTGTGTTTTGATTGTCAATTTAAACCAAATATGTCATTCGAGAAAGGGTCTTCAAATTTTGCCATCATTTAATGCTTAGAATTTCTTGACAAAGTATAAAAATGAATGTATCTCATGCTCCACCCTTGCAGTCATCGTTTCCATTAAACCTTTTCTCCGAGCATTCTCTCAGGTTGTTTACCTGTTGTCAAGAAGAGCGACGAGGATATTGCAGTCTGTATTGACATTCTAGAGACTCAATATACAGTACAAAAAGATTCCTCTGAACAATTTTAAATTGCCTTTTGAGCACACACACAAAACAATTGCAAAACTGTATGGGTAAACCTTCAATCTCCTTCGGCTAACCCACTGTCACGCAAGATTAGTTTTAGCGTGGCCTAGATGTGAGCACAATCATGTCTCTGCCACCGCTATGAGGGAATATAATATTCATGAAGAATGTGTAATATTTATACTAATTAATAAAACATAAACAGATGGCCCCACACTAGGATACCCTGTGTCGTGGGAACCAGAAACAGCGACATCACAAACATGTAAACATCCAAAACCCGTTTTTTTTGTTCTTCTAATTCTTACTCAGGAATCTTAAAATGTATCAAGTGGGTTACTATCAAATTTTATAGCAGGACTTACACCAGACAGTTCTGCTTTTTTTCATAACAATTCTTCACGTTTTATTATTGAAAAAGCAGAACTGCCCGGTTTAGGTCCTGCTTTAAGAGTTGGTAGTAACCCACCACGTCACCTGTCATTTCACAGATAAGTTGGTAGATCTGTACAGCTGTTTGACGTGCGGTGACAGGAGAAATTGACGATTTTTGACACGATCATTGCATTAGGTAGCGTCGTGGTAGCGTAGAAGTGACGCCCCCCTGTAAACGTCACGCGCTAAAAGACCGTTGAAATCATGTTCGAATACTGTTAAAGTATGGAGGAGCTGGTAGTGCGATTAGTACCTACGTATGTCAAGTTCGTCATATGTCTCTTCCCTCGCAGAAGCACACCGCTCGAACGACCGAACAATGGTTCAGATCAGTTCAAAATTCTAACCTACCACCCTTAAACAAAAACAATTTCGAACCTATGAGGAGCGACGTAACGGGAGTAGTTTCAAAGCGGAAGCAAGGAGCGACATAACGGGGGAGCGAGGTAAAGGGAATAATTCAAATCATACATATTACTTAGTCAACGTCAATATAATATTAATATTTTTGTATACTACCGCCCGTTCGGAAGTTGTGGGCTTAACTCCCCCGTACCTCTTTTAAAATATCAGAGCCTTAAAAATACAATATTATGTATTTCTACTTAAGTCTAAGGAAATACACCGAGGAGAGACGTACTGACTCAGTCCATCGCCCCTCTTTGGATTTCTGTGCGCTTAGATGGTAAAGACCATGCAGTTTTGTCATCTAAATATTCTTTTACACTGTAATAAGACTTCTTCAATAGGCCGTTTTTGACATAGTTTTTGAACCTCCTTTCTGGTAGGTCCGTCGCTTCATTAGGTATTTTGTTATAAAAACTAACACATACTCCCATAAAAGAGTGAGCAACCTAACTGAGTCTGAACGCGGGCATAGCAATCTTATTTCTATTTCTAGTGCTAATACTATGATTATGACCTAAAGTCTTAAATAAACCTATGTTTATTTAAGACTTTAGGTAAATGGCGAACTATTCTTATATAAGACGTGTCGGCAAACCGGTGGGGCCAATTCTCTAGGGCACACTCACTAAAATTACTTGACAATATTAGCTCCGACGCTCTTACGCGGTTGCCATAGATTCCATTTTCGAACTCACTTTTGAATTAGTTCATCAGTACATTAAAATAATTCAAAAGTGAGTTCGAAAATGGAATCTATGGCGACCGCATAAGAGCTGTCGGACTTAATACTATCAAGTAATTTTAGTGAGTGTAACCTAGAGAATCGGCCACAATCTCTCAAATTATTCCGGTTTGATGTCAGAAATCGAATCAGTTTCGGGCAGAGTTCAATGCTATTTTATTGATTCGTTGTGGCATTCTCTGCGTTCCTCTCAATATCGAATGCATTGAATCATTTGCATAGCATTGCTTTGCATATTTCACGAATGCAGCTGGACGATACAGACATGAGGTAGCAAATTGTGAAGTACTATCAAAAATACTTTAAAAACTCTACAACCAAAATGTAGCAATAAATAATTTGGAATTTGGAAAATTCTAGAATCAGAAAGAAATTATGGCGTTGGGCTCACCTTCTATTGCGTTTAATAGGGGATTGAATATCTTGGAAAAGGCGTGATGCTTTATTATCGCTTTATTATTTATCATACAAAACGTAAAATCACAATAGGGTAGGTAGGTACCAGAAGTTATGTACGATAATGAATTCATGTTTAAGCTTCTTTACATTTGCATAATAACGTGTTTCAGAAGCCAAGTCTTCAAGTCATTTTAAATTATATCATAACCGGCTCTGGCTTACACACAACACAACACATAATATGCGGGCTTTACACACAAAATTGGAGATAAGAAGGGCTATGGCAATCACTAAATAATAAAAACTGCAAATTTCTGTCTTTCTAAAAAAATATTCAATTTGGTTTACATGGATGACATCACAGTTTAGTTTTTTATGTGGAAACCTAATTACACGTGTTACGCTCTCTAAGTGTGATGGGAACCCTTGGTGCGCGAGTCCTTCTCGCACTTGGCCGGTTATTTTTATTGTTTGCTCCTCTAAAAGTAAGCTGAAGATATAATTCTGAGATCCGCTATTGAATTGACAAGCATTCTTCAGCTCTAACGCGGATGCCATAGATTTCGTATTCAAACTCAGTTTTTAATCGGTTTAGGTAGTTTGAATTAAACCTTTTCAAAAGTGAGTTCAAAAATGGAATCTACCGCGTAAAAGCTGTCGGAGTTAATGTTGTCAAGTAATTTAAGTCAGTGTGCCCTTCAGAATACGCCACAATATTTGAGTAAAATAAATGCCATTATTATAATATCACATACATAGACCGTCAATTTCCTCATTTGAATTAACTGTGGAATATTAATGCCTGAAGAAAGTTATGTTTGCAAAAAACGTGTCCCAAACTCCTAACATCCAACTTGTAACTATTGTTCTCAAGTCCTCGCAAGTGCTATTAAGTACTTTGCAAAGACTTAATACCGGTTGCTTTTGAAACAAAAAAGGGTTACCGTTACCGGTACCTAAGTATATCCAAAATGAAAAGATTTTGGTAGCCTGCTGCCCTCAATTTGATTTGACAACGTATACTTAACTATTTAATCACCTAAATCTAGAGCTTTATTTTTCTTTGACACACACCTATTTTTCATCGTGACATAATTCTTGTATACCTACTTGTAAATAATAGAAAAAATATTTCGATTCAGTAGAAACACAGAACTTGACATTAGCGAGTAACAATGGCGAAGCACCGACGCGCTATGCAAATATGAAAGCTAAAAAAAATATATTTTGCGCTACGGATTGAATTTTGTAGCAGATCTTGGTTAATTTTGTTGTAGAACATATAATCTATCAACTAACATTAATTTTCAAGGATTAATAGCACTGGACCTCAACACAACAGGTAAACATAATTAAAAACCTCGCCTAATTATGCAACAGTTTCATTATTCATATTCATATTCTTTATTGCGCAGAAACATAAAAAAAAAACATTTACAAGAAACATTATACGCAAAGGCGAGCTTATCTCTAAAGAGAGATTTCTACCAGCAAACCTTGGCAGGACAGGAATGTGGATGCATGAGGACATTAACTACTATAAGGTAATTATTTGTCTAATTTCGATAAAAATTGTTTAATTTCAATAAACGAGTATATTTTAGTTTCATCAAATTACAACCCTAAATTGATTTTACATAGTATACTTTAAACTTTTTTTTTCCAGGATACCTGAAATACGTACGTACGTACGTCTCAAGACTTTCTGTAAAAATAAACGGTTCCTAGTTCTGAGAGCTTTGTTGAGCGCGTATGAATAAAACATTTGATATGGCGAAATTGTAATGACATAGTGACACAACTTTCATAGCTGAGAGCAGTTTATTAATAAGGGCCTTAGGTCACACCTTATGACGTCACAAAATATCTACCTAAAGAATATCGCTAAAACAACAAAAGATCTGAGTCTTGTGAACTTTGGACGAGCTAGTAGTAAAAACTATACTTTGTAGACATCCTCTGAAAACTCACTACAGGCAGGGCTTGAAACCGGTTTAAAAAATACCGGTTAATAGAGGTTTATAGAGGTTTTTAGAAAAAAAATCGCTCGGAGCGTAATTGAGAAGAGAGCGGTTAAAAAACCCAAATAAACCGGTTTAAGCCAAAACTGCGAAAGGTACGGCACGCACACACGCAGAGCAGGCAGGGGATAGGGGAAGGGCAGGTTTCAACTTGTTTAAACGCGTGCAATTTGCACTTGAACTTTGAAGCGTTGGTAATTGAACCTAGTGTTTCGTCTCGAATTATGGAAAAAAGAAAGTTAGTGACCCACAACTATATTTTCTTTCAAACATATTATCATTAGCCACTCCCCAACATAAGTCAGCGTCGAAAGACTATTTTCTTCATTTAAATTCGTGCTCAATAATTTAAGGTTATCGTTAAAAGACTCTATAGTAGAGGATATATTGTTGTTTAGAAATAATACACTATATAATAAATAAGTGAAAAATAAAACGATTTATTTAAATCATAACAATTTAATCAATGAAATCAATATTACTATAATTTGTTATATGTATATGATATCTAGTACTAAATACATATATATGTATAATGTCCACTTTTACGATTCGAAATTAAACTAATTTTGCTTAAAAATGACGTAAAAATTTGCTCAATCTCGAGATTTTCTCGAATTTTTAAAAGTGGCAATTACCTTTCTTTTTTTATATAACTTAATCTGATAGTTACTTAATTGGTTTTTATTTTGTTTTTGGCATTGTTTATAATTATAATTGAAACAAAAAGTAAACTTTAGAAAAAAAATACTTCCATAAAACCTATTTGATTAGATTGAGTTTAATACAAACTGTAACCCCTTATCCCCCCCCCCCTTGGGGAATTAATTTTGTCAAATCTCATATCAGTGCACCCCCTCACGCTACTAAGGAATCTCTGTACAAAGTTTCATGGCTCTAGGGCCACCGACCGGTTCAGGCTATGCGTTGCCTGCCCGTCAGCCGCGCATTGTATTTGTAGCTAGTATTGAGCAGTTCTGGTGGCCATATGTGGCCATCAGCAGTTCCGCATCACAATATTATGCTTACCGTGAGTAAATGCACGAGTTATTATTAAAAACACAAAAATCACTATAGGTCTGCCTATAATATTTGAAGAGTTCCCTCGATTTCTCCAGGATCCCATCATCAGATCCTGACCTGGTGTCAATGGGACCAATGGGAAGGTAAACCCTTTCAAACAAAAAAAAAACCAAATCGGTCCATCCGTCTAGGCGCTACCGGGGCACATCCATAAAAAAAAACATCCGGACGAATTGTAAACCTCCTCCTTTGGGAGGTCGGTTAAAAAAACAACAATTTTTTTCTTACGTGGACTCCGACCAAAATATTGTAAAACTGTTTAATTAGGTAAGCCGTAATATGACGATAATATGGTGTAACAAAAAAGGGGTTTAGAGTTTCTTGGCTACATTTTTCATGTAAAAAATGTAGCCAAGAAGAGGGAAATAAAAAGTTATCAGATTTCAAGTAGAGCCAAGCTTCTAACTCTACACGCCTTAACTGTACAGCCCTAACTTCACAAACTATAACACCTTACTCAAAATATGTGGCTTGGCCGTTTCACTACCGTCAGATGAGCTTAAATTAGAAAATGCAAGTAACGAAACGGCCAAGCCATAGGTGCTCTGCTGCTGATGAGGGAGGATGAATGAGAAGTTGGCTCCGAGGTGGTTGCAGGAATGCGTCTTCAGATGGCTGCGGAGGAAGTCTTCGGAAGGTAGAAAAAGGTTGCTGCGTGTTCAATGTCGAGGGTCACCAGTGAAGCGACGTAGGATCGATTGTCAGTTGTTTTTGCATTGTTGTGCGTTCTGTTTTACTGCTATGACATCTGTCGTGACTTCTGCCAACTGCTGAGTTCCTTTTTGCTAGCGCCATTCATCTTGTATGTCAGTATGTGGATCGCCTGATAGGTGACGCCACAATACAATCAGTACATTTAATTTTACGAGTTCTCATTTCTCCATCCCTGTTACATGTGCTAGTATATTCTTTTTGTCGTTCTACGTCAGGTTCGGACTGATTATCTTCATCAGTAGGCTCAGCATCACCTTTCATAACTCGCGTGCTGCAATTTGGTAGAGCTGCATCTGAATCTACCGTTTTCAACATACGACGCTTTTTCTGTGCTGGCAGTAGGGATTGTGATATTTCACAATCGTCCTGAGTCGATATTCGGTATCATTTTCTACGTCTGGATCTGTAAATAAATATAAATAGGAATGTTAAAAAAAACCCAGGCCCGGCGCAAACGAAACTTAACTCAAATAATTGGTATAATTGAGTAATAAAATAACCCAAGGGAGACATGATCGAAATCGATGGCTAAGTGCGCGAAATTGCTATTCGAGTTTTTACAGGCGTCATACTAATATTTATTTAATTAATATAATATTGCAGTTTAAAAGCGTAAGGTAGCCCTTCTATGAAGTGATTATTACTATCGCATGCTGTAAGTTTCCATATATCTCGCTCATACATTTTCTGGAGCTCGTAAATGTCTCTCGCTCTGTTCTAAGTAGACTCGGTCTATTTGTCGTAAGGTTACTATTACTATTACGTCGGTCTAATAGTTACGGGAGCAAGGGGCAAGGTATGATTCGTACAATAATTGATGCCCACTCAACCGCCCAACTGACGAACATACCCATTTTCCATACTTATGTTTTTTCATACCTTCATCTTGATGTGGGTTGATTGAAAATCGCGGGCCGTGGACTTTAACTTAACGACATGGTTTTAGGTGAGTGTTTTTTTTTTATCAGAGCACGACATGTGACAATTGCACTGACCTAATCAGAGCTGATTTTTAATATAATTATGGTAAAAGTATTGTTAGTTCTATTAAAATATTAGTATGACTCCTGTGAAAATTCGAATAGCAATTTCGCGCACTTAGCCATCGATTTCGATCATGTCTCCCATGGATTATTTTATTACTCAATCATACCAATTATTTCAGTTAAGTTTCGTTTGCGCCGGGCCTGGGTTTTTTTTTCATACATTCGTAGCATTGTCCTTTATAAAAATATTAAATAATACCAACAGAGACTGACAACCTGTGTATGCAATTTGGTACAAAGAGGGCCCAGAAACGAAAGTACCTATACCTACCTTCTCTCTCTAGTTCTCGACATTTCTCGAGCTGGATTTTCCGGGAATTCTCGAGAACTAGGGATAGAATAAATTGAATAGAGCATGTTAAACACTATTTCTGTAAAGCATTTAACAAGGATTTCTGAGTTTATGAGATTGATCATCAAACTTATAGCTTAAAAAGATAAAAATAAGAAGGATCAGTATTCCGTCTACAGGGTCAATGTAACCAAAAAACTAAAAACTTACCCATTGTTGTTTGTTAGTTGCCAGTGGCAAAAGAAGACACGGCTGGCAGTGTCGGCACGGCAGCACGTATAGCACCAGTGTAGTGAACATAAATAAATTAAAAGTAAAAAAACATTTTTAAACAAAGCTTTTATTTAATGCCCTAAAAAGAAGAAAATAAAATTTCAATTCAATCAAATGCGTCATTTTATTACATTACACAATTTATACGATATAAAAGCTTGTTGCGGGATTTATCTCCAAGTCTGTGCAAATAGGTGCCTACCCACCTAATTAAGTCTACACAAGTAAATCTCGCAACAAGCTTTTATATCGTATAAATTGTGTAATGTAATAAAATGACGCATTTGATTGAATTGAAATTTTATTTTCTTCTTTTTAGGACATTAAATAAAAGCTTTGTTTAAAAATGTTTTTTTACTTTTAATTTATTTTTAACTTTTTAGTCTCAGCATCAGCTCAGCTCCATGTCATAAAAAATATTCTAGGACTAAAGTATTCGTCAAGACGAATCGAACGAGCCCAAATTCGACGGGCTTGCGATGTTTTATGACAGAGTTCCCATGACCGTCTTCCGTCTCCAGCATCAGATCAGCTCCATGTCATAAAAAAATATTCTAGGACCAAAGTATTCGTCAAGACGAATCGAACGAGCCCAAATTCGACGGGCTTGCGATGTTTTATGACAGAGTTCCCATGACCGTCTTCCGTCTCCAGCATCAGATCAGCTCCATGTCATAAAAAAATATTCTAGGACCAAAGTATTCGTCAAGACGAATCGAACGAGCCCAAATTCGACGGGCTTGCGATGTTTTATGACAGAGTTCCCATGACCGTCTTCCGTCTCCAGCATCAGATCAGCTCCATGTCATAAAAAAATATTCTAGGACCAAAGTATTCGTCAAGACGAATCGAACGAGCCCAAATTCGATGGGCTTGCGATGTTTTATGACAGAGTTCCCATGACCGTCTTCCGTCTCCATCATCAGATCAGCTTTAAGTCAGAAATATATTGCATTGTCATCCGACTTATACACGTATGCGAAATTTCAGCTCAATCGGATAACGGGAAGTGGATCAAATTCAAGCCGACATTTTTGACGAACCGTGATACCCACAAACATACATACAGTGCAAGTTTAATAAAAGCTTTTAAAATTGTGTAATTTCCAATCGCAACATTGGTGGTGGGCGGCCACTGGCGGCAAACATCAAAAAGAGTTCGAAAAAACCCGTTTTACAGGTTAAAAACCGATTTATTGAACAAAACCTTTATAATTTTGCTCTTTGAGTAAAACCTTTATTTTTGGGGTTAAGGTAGAGCCAAACCTTTATGAAACGCTCCTCATGTACCTGAGCTGATTACGCTCTTTAAATAAACCGGTAAACAAGCCCTGACTACAGGTAGTTCAAAACATGATCTTACGGAGGCGCGCATAAGCAGACGGTAGGTAGCAATCTGAAATCTCGCACTAAACAGTAAGGAGGAAAAGCAAACTTTTAAAGGGTGGTTTGGTCCTGATTTATATATTTGCTCTCTAGGGTCAAGGGTTAGCAAATTGAAAGCCTCTTTTACAAAGTTTTCATTAAAGCAAACACGGAGGGTTTTCGCAAATTGGCTTTGGAGCTAGTCAAATACACAAGACTTTGACTTGCTTCAAAGATAATTTGATCGGAACTGCTATTAATTTATTCAACACAAGACGTTACCGAGTTAAACGTTTACTAGTAGGTACCTATAACTGAAAATATTTTAAAAATGATGTTAATAATTTAATACCTATGACTACTTCAACAAGCCTACTAGGTATGTCCAACTGCTGGGCAAAGGCCTCTCTCCCCCTCTTCCACCGATCTTGAGAGAACCCAAGACAAAATTTCACAAAGATATAGGTATTCAGCTTAGGTATTTAGGTAGCTTAGGGTTTACTTTAGGTATTTCATGCGTCCAGTTATTAATTGTTAGTTGTTAGTTTCATTTCACTGGCGAGGCATGCGTACATCATCTTTCTCTTTTGTTTAGTAAATATATGTTTTCTTCTATAATGTAATGTCTATTTCCTGCCTCTAAATTATCTTGTTGATGTACTATGTTCTGTTCAGTGAATAAACTTATGTCTATGTCTATGTCAAATTCTAAGCCCCCCTATTTGTAAATGGCAAAATCTATCTAGACATTATCGAATCCTCTTTAGTCCTAATCCTCCTTGGGAAAATTGTTGAATCAACTCACTAATTCAGTATGATTACTTTTGCCTCTCATACATAAGTCTATATATGTGTCGCATTTATTTGGTTAAATCAGACTTTTAACTAACACACTAGACCGTTAATTAAAGATCGACATTTAACCAAGTCGCTAAAATTCCGTCAGACAAGTGAGTGAACGAAACGTTTAACGAGTTGTCTAAACGTTCCTAGGCAACAAGACGCATTTCAACTTTGGTAGGGCAATAAGCAACCAATTCGGTTTTGTGAAACTACATGGGGTCGCATCGCTGCGCTCCGCTTCGCTCGGCTCCGGGGGTGGTTAATGAAGTTGTAACCACACAACCTATCTTTAGGATTGGCACAGAAAGTGACCTAAAGCAACCAATTGGGTTTTGTGAAACTACTAATCGTGAAAAAATCATGGCGGAGTCGACAACATGTTTACAACTGCACCAAAGACCAAATTTGAAACAAAAAACCACTGAACATAACAAACCAACGTTGCACAACGTTTGCCAAAAAGATAGACTCTGAAAGTAATCAGCTGTTATTGTGACGCCATCTTGTTTTAACCAACATGCTGGCTTTCGGTAAGACAGATTGTTAAATGTTTTCGACGATGCTTTATTTAAATCAAAATGAGTTGGTTAAATGTTGACATTTAATTAACGGTCTAGGGTGTTTGTTAAGTATCTGATTTAACTAACCAACTGCGACATATGTGCGAAGGTATCATCTCTCTCTACTTGGAGACACATTCAAAGCGATCTAATCCACTCTGGCTGTTCTACACGTTTGATGTGAAGCTTTGATAGGAAATCCATTAGTTTGCTCATCGCAGAGGCGTTATAGGAGCTATCTATAACCAAGATACATCTAGGTAGATATAGTTTTTGTTTGAGATTAGTGTTACGTAATTCTGAATCATGGTTAATCTGAAGTATTTTTATTAAGAAGACATTTTAGACGGGCGGTTTATTTGGATTATACTACGGACAGATTATAATCTAACAAATTCAATGAAATGAAATGAAATTAAATTCGTTAGATTGTAATATCACGGGTTTGACAATTTTACGGTAACAATATGTGCATCAATGTATTGATAGTTTTAAACTTAACTGACATTTGACAACTTGTAGCACTGAAATAATAACAAAACATTTATTTCGGAAAACAAAAAGATCTATATATCGTTAATAAAATACATAGTTTGTGTCAACTTAGTTGTGAACTGAATTAGAATTTGTCTTCGTTCTGCAATATATTGCAGGCATTTACAATGTAGTATTTACGCTACGTTTACAGTAGTTCAAAAGCCCATTCCGTAGACGAAGAAAGTGACCAATAACTTCTCAACTCGCTCCGAATTTCTCATTGCTTTGGACGGCGCAATTTCGCAATGATTTGTATTGTACAATGTAAACAGAATCTCGTATACCATCGCAGTTCTGATCAAAAAAGTACTTCATAATTTCTGATAAAAGAAACCTGTCGGTAAAATCTGTTTCATTTTAATTATACTTCGCAGTTATGACCAAATTAAGCGCTGAACCGTATTTGAAGCGCACTTTCATGCGTCCGTCCCGACAGTTTGCGTTTATGGCGTGATAAAGTCGAGAAGTGTCACACAACATTTCATTTCCTGCTGTTGGGTCCGCGAATGGTACTATCGGATGCGCGTCAAAAGCATTCTCACAAAACTGGCTGACCGTTAAATAGGGTTGCTTACTGTTGATTTTGTTAGAATGCAGCGGGTGGCTGACTGTACCTTAGACAATAATGATAGGTACGCAGACGCAGTAAACGTGTTGCTTTTGCTTCAATAACAATGTGATAGGAGATTTAATATAATGAGAATCGAATATCACCCCACCTACCTACTCGAATACCATTTAAGATGTTCAACAATGTTTCTGTGAGATGTTTTGAACATTCGATTACCGATTCCGCCCGGCAATTTCCCAATTCCATTTATCCATTTTGGCAGTAATAACATTTGGGGAATATTGTCGGAGAATTAATTCCCCCCTCCCCCACCTGCTATTACATACCTGACACCCGAAACTTTGCACTTTGTGAACTAGTCTGAACTAAGAGTGGTTTTAATTAAAAGTTAATGTTTGCAAATGGAGTATCAATAGGCCAAATTTTTTCTCTGCCACCCCGTATAGAATTTTTCCTATACGACATGAGGTTTTTGTTTTGTTTTTAATGATTCATGAATTACAAGTCGTATTGAATGAATAATTGATCCAATATCTTACTCATAATGTACATAAGTCATCACTTGCGAAAGATAAGTGTCTGCTTAGAATGTAACCATAAACTTTTGATGGCAACTCAGTATTTAGTATTAAAATATGAAATAGTAAGAAACTTGCGCTACAAAGCCGTAAAACAAAACAAAATTGCTCTAATTTTTTCAAAACTTTCCACTATCGCATACGTTTCTTTGTATCAAGTCTAAAACGAAGCTCATACGGGTTTTGTTGCAAAGCTTATTTCCCAGAATCCCAGTAGAGTTGTGAGAAGTCGACTTCAACTTTGTTTAAAGTCATCAAAGTATAGTGCTTTTGCGACAAAACAAAAGTGAGCTTTTGCTTTGCTATAACTTAAGGCGTGTGTTTGTGTGTGTATAGATGATTTTCATACTCAATATTGGATGGATGGATAGCTATCTTTAGTTCAATATCCTAGATATTATATACTTGAGAGGAAGGTAAGTGAAAACGCATTATTTTGCTTCGAAAACTGCTGATTGCGTTTCTGAAACGTTTATAAAACGTTTATAAACGTTTATATTAATTAAACTCTTTTTTATGGAAGCATCCAGAACATAGAAAATTGTTTTTATACAACGAAAACGTCAAGTGCGAGTCGGACTGGCGCAGCGAGGGTTTCCGCAGTCCGCACACATATTGATTAAAATCAGTCTAAACTTGACAAACGGACAGACAACGTATAAGGGTTTCCTTGTTTTTTTGAGGTACGGAACCCTAAAAATTGAGGTACAACGGTTCTCAATGATGTTTACCGCCCATCTTTTACAATGAACTCATTTAAGGCGGAATGATCACGTAAAATAGAATTGCCTATAAAAATATAACGATTTTTCAGGCGTAGGAACATAAAGTTTTATAGCCCTGCAGTTTTTTTTTTCATTGTTTTTACAAAACAGTGTTGTAAGGGCTATATCTTTTTGTCAAAAAGGCTGTAACCTATAAAGTTGAAAGTATATCATCCAAAATAGATCTCTTATCCTAATTTGTCAATTTTTAAAAAGTTAAACTTTACGTATAAACAGTCAGATAAGTTTTTTGACACTTTTTGTACATACAAACATGACATATAAACGCTATCTGAGGAATGAGAGAATGGCACTAAAGCCAATACCGCAATATGCCTACGTTTAGCTAATTAATCAATACTCCAATTTTAGTGACAGAGGGATAGCCCATTGCCAAAGTTTTGGAGATTGACGCTGTGTATGAATGAATAATAATCATTATTTCTAGAAACATGTAATATATGTAGTAGATAGTCGTAAAACCCCTCTACCGGCACCGACCCGCACTGAGCTAGCGTGGTGGAGTATGGCTCATTACTCGTATCCGGGTAAAGACCTGTGCCTCTCGGTGGGTACATTAATTGGCTTCATTTTCCTACTTACTTTTTTCTAGAAACTACAAATTATATCAAATATCGAACTTGATAGTACGTAAGATGAACCATCTCATGAAGAAATTTTGACTTTAGGTTAAAAGAACCTTATTCTTAAGAGAATAAAGTTCTTTCAACCTAAAGTCGAAACTTCTTCATGAGATGGTTCATCTATAAGCGAAATGCAGCCAGCCATCCTCAAACTTCTGGCACAGAGCCACAAGGGGCTTTCGGGAGTTTCCGGGACACATCGTATTATGTGACGTCACACTACCCAGATGGCTCCTATGCCCATATTAAGGCTCATTTATACGATGCCATTTTCTTGAGCATTTTCTCGTACATACAAGAGCAATAATACAATAAATTAAGCGGAATAATGCTGACCTTCAAGAAAACGCTTTTTACTGCTTATAAAATAGATACTTTTAAGGAACTGTCAAAACGAAAATTCGTGATTTCTAGGAAATACTACTAACCAAATTGGTTTTATAAAATACAACGCCTAGAAATACCTATAAAATTCTGATATTGTCAAGCCATTTTGTACATACACCTTCCAGACAGTGGAGGCTAGGTTTATCCATGCACCAAGGTGACCCGCGGACCAACCGCGCAGCCGCTGTCGGCATCGGCTTCTTGTTTGACTTGCCTTATTGTCATAATGATAAAGTTCATTCTTGCGCATTTAAACACGATGCCGATGCCGAAAGCGGTTGCGCGGTAGGGGGGCCGGTTGTAAACCCATAGACTCTTGAAGGTCAACTATTGCGATTTATTTATTTTATTAAGTTCTTGTATCTTGTATCTTCTTGTATCTTCTGTAAGGGGGCTGAAGTGCCTGCACGTGGCCCACATGTGCGGGGCCTTTGTGCATGTCCCCTTCTCCCTTTCTCTCATCTCAGCCAACCCAACTCCTCCACAAGTTGGAGTAGGAGGCCTGGATGTTCAAGGAGCTCCCGGGTCGATGATGCTTCTCCCAGAATCGCCATCCTGGTTTCAATTGTGGATGGACATGCCAGCAACATGTGCTCGACCGTCTCATCCACTTCCATGCAACCCCTGCATAGGGGGCTGTCAGTTGCACCTGTAATTGTCAAGTGTTTATTTAGTGTACAATGGCCTGTTATAAGGCCTGTTAGTATTTTTATTTTGCTGCGTGGCAGCTTTATTAGGTAGTTAGTAAACCTGTGGTTATACTTGTTTATAAAAAGTTTTGTGTTTTTACAGTCTTCTCTGCTGGACCACAATTTGTTCTGTTGCACTAATGTGGCTGATTTAAGCCGCTTCCTTAGTGCTTCAGCTGATAATGGCGAGAAGGGTGGAGGGCCGATCGCCGTCCTTCTAGCCCCTATTTTTGCTAGCTTGTCCGCCTCGCAGTTGCCCTGGTCTCCTTGGTGACCCTTGACCCACTGCATTGTGACTTTGTTTTTGCTGCCTAAGTTGTTTAGTGCTTCGTGACATTCTAGTATAAGTTTAGATTTTGTTAGCGGTCTGTTTAGTGCGCTTAGTATGGCAGCGCAGTCCGTTTTAAAGGTAATTTCCATTCCTTGTGCATGATCTTGTATATGCATGGCTCCGTGGAGGAGGCTCAGTGTCTCCGCTTGAAACACTGTTGTTTCCTCCCCGAAGTTCAGGGAATGGCTAATGTTAAGTTCTGGCGAGAAGATACCTCCGCCTGTGTTGCGGCTATTCTTTGACCCGTCTGTGTATATTGTTATGATGTTCTGATTTGGGTTCGGTATTGTTTCCACATCCCGAGCTATAATTTCGTAATTCCTTCCAAAAAGGAATTCAGGTTTTATGCGATCAATCCCAACAATGGCTTCCGGTACGTCGTCGAAAGCTTTCGACAGGATTGTGCAGTGTCCTTTGTCTGCCAATTGGCCTTTCCATTGGCCTGTACTATACAGTCTTATGGCTGCAGATTTTGCCTCCTGCTGTATGAATAAGTCCAATGGTGGTATCCCTAGCATTATTTCCAGAGCCGCTGATGGCGTTGATTTCATGCAGCTTGTGATCGCTACACACGCCATTCGCTGGAACTGCTGCAATTGTGCTATCGTTGTAGTTTGCGTTGTCCGTTGCCACCATACCATTTATTAAGTTATTGTTCTTGTATTTTCAAAAAATGGGCATCTTGTAAATGAGCCTTTATGTACAGTATTCCCCAGCAAATATATGTCCGAAGACCTCGCATGTTATTTTATGATTTTAATAAAACCAAGGAACTCCAAAGCGTTAATTATTATAAAAGGGCTATATATCTTACTTGTAAGTTCTTTTTAATTTGATTAAATTTTACATTGAAGAGACAAAAAAAATGTACCTTATTTATAATATCTACAGAATAAAAGAATTTGAGTTTCGGTTTGATTCTTTTTATTTTATCAAAATATCTACTAAGGTAATCGGACTTATTTTTTGAGGAATACTGTACCAAGTTTTCTTGTCGGCACAGCGACTTTTGGCCTGTGTGCTGGGAACCTGCGCCAAATCGGTGGGCTTATGGGAATTTATGGACTGCTGACCCGACAGTCGTAGTTCTGTCAAAAGATACTGGGAGAAGGAACATCTGAACAAAAGGATTTTTTTGTTTACCGGCTGCTCCCTTTACGTTTTTTAAATCTCTTCGTAAGAACCTCACTAAAACTTTAACCCCCTAAGTCGAGCCATTGTCATTCTCCAAAATAAAAATAAAAATGACATCAAAATTAGTTTGACAGTGGGTACCAACGTCAAAAATTAGACATTCATTGACGTCTTGGTACCCATTGTCAAAATAATTTTAATGTCATTTTTTTTAATAATTTTAATGTCAATATTGTTCCAAGGACTCTGTCCTTACGCTACAGTGGGTGTACCTCTATAATATGCCTCTATAGTATGCACGCATAGTCCATATAAACTGTAACCCCGTACCCTGTAGATAGACCATGAACAAAGTCGAGCTTAATTTTTCTATTAAAACTGCTTTGTATATCTAGAACAATCTAGAACATTCCTACATGCGAGGATACGTGAATTTGATAAATTAATCTAATCACACGTTATAGGAACTCACGCGTACACCCGCGCACAAAATTCACACATAAACTCTCACGCACACACCCTCACACGCTCTATACAGCCTCACCACAAGCATACTTACCCATCAAACAATTTTATATATATTTTTCTTTAAATATTGTTTTATTGTCAATATGTAAAAATGTAAAATCAATGCTATATTTGTCTTTAAATCCCGATCGTAATTTTCTAATGGATTTGTTTCGTAACTGGCATTACCTGTTTATATTATTGTTTTTTCTCATTGTGTCTAATACATGCTGTGAAACATCAACAATTCATAAATAAAATAAATATATACATATAAATCCACGGCCACGCAAAGCTGCACCATTGGAGCGAAGAAACAGCTCCTTTGACGATGAAAGTACTCCTGATGAAGAAGAAACGTTTCAAAGAAAAAACTGTCTAAGAAAAAAAAAACAACAGCAAAAGGCGTACTCCCGCTTTTCTGCATCCAATGTTTCAGGCTGCGGGAAAACGCTCCTTATTTCCTGTGCATTCTAGAGACAAATGTTTTTAGGGTTCCGTACTTTGAAAAGAAAGGAACCTTTTGGATCACTTAGTTATCAATCTGTCTTTGTCTTTCTGTATGTCTGTCCGTTTGTCAAGACGGGACTTTTTCGTTGGGGACGGGTGGAAGTATCAAGTTTAATTTACCTAATATAAATTACTCAATACTCTCTGTGTCATTTGAAGCTGTAAAAAAATGACGCAAAACAATCAAAAATTACTAGGTTACTTCCAGTGGACCTAAAATCATGACCTATTTATATGACACAATGAATACTGAATACTGAATCTTATGTAGCACGTAACAAGGTCTTTCAGCACAAGTAAAGAAAAATGTCCGAAAACCGTAAAGGTGTTTTGGTTAACCTACTTTTTTGGGGACCATTGAGGTATTTTTTTTTATTCGCGTCCACCGATATCTATAACATTATTTGGTAGCAGTATCATAATATTGCTGTAAACCATATCGAAGGAGTTAAAAGAGCTTCAATGTAACACTTCTTATACTGAAAAAACTTTAAAGTGAGATAACTCAGCCCCGAAATTATTAAGCTAATATGTTTTATAGTAAGATTAACTTATTTTTTTTTGCTCTTTTAAAATTAACAACTTTATCAGTGGCCGCCGATACTCAAAATCGACCAAACTTTAAGGAAACGTCAAATCAAAACGACGTCAACTTTACCCAATGCTATTAGTAGACCCTTCACAAACAAATACGATTTGTGCAGAACCCTTAATGCGCGGGTCCGACTCATACTTTTATTACTTGTTGCAATGATTTTCCACGGCTCCTTGATTCAAGATTCACGATTCAAAGTTCTATCCGAATGTAGTGCTTACAAATATGCATATATAATTTAGTTTTTAACCGACTTCCCAAAGGAGGAGGTTTACAATTCGTCCGGATGTTTTTTTTTTATGTATGTGCCCCGATAGCGCCTAAACGGATGGACCGATTTGGAAAAATATTTTTTTGTTTGAAAGGGTTTACCTTCCCATTGGTCCCATTGACACCAGGTCAGGATCTGATGATGGGATCCTGGAGAAATCGAGGGAACTCTTCAAATATTATAGGCAGACCTATAGTGATTTTTGTGTTTTTCATAATAACTCGTGCAAATGCACATGGTAAGCATAATATTGTGATGCGGAAGTGCTGATGAAGACCACATATGGCCACCAGAACTGCTCAATACTATAGGTACAAATACAATGCGTGGCTGACGGGCAGGCAACGCATAGCCTAAACCGGTGGACCTAGAGTCATGAAACTTTGTACAGAGGTTCCTTAGTAGCGTGGGGTAGCACTGAGATGGGATTTGACAAAATTAAGTCCCCAAGGAGGGGGGGGGATAAGGGGTAACAGTTTGTATTAAACTCAATCTAATCAAATAGGGTTTGTGGAAGTCAGTTTTTTTTTAAGGTTTACTTTTTGTTTCAATTATTGTTTGGCGAAACATGTGGATTTTTGATATTTTAATTTGAATTTTTATGAAAATTTGTGTTTAATGTAATGAATTATAAAAAAAATTATATATTTAGTTTTGCCTCGTCACTACATTTAAAAAGTTATTGACCTAATTCGGTGATTTCAATCTCAATTGAATCAGGAAAACGGACGAATAACCCGCTACGTTATTGCCTGAATACATTTTAAGATTCCGCTTTTGAAGAAAATCTTTATAAATAATAACATAATTGATATCATTTTCATTTGCTTACAGGTAAGACTACAACACAAGACGTCACACTTCACACACTCATATCGGTAATATCTTTCCAGTACTTCTTTACAATGAGAATGCTTGCAGATCTAAAGTTCCACGGCACTTTTAGCGACCACTCTACTTCTAATTATGCGGCGTTTCGTGAACAAAAGGTTTTCTTTGGCAGGATTGATCTGTAGGCCCAAAGGATGGATTTAAGAAGTGGAGCCATCTGGAATTCTTATGCAGGAGAAACAGGAGAGGGGCAAAGTTTGTATGGACAAAAAATATGTACTTTACCTATGAAGCTGTAATTTGGGAGGCAAGTAGTTTAAAGATCTAGGACGTAAGTTCAGTTATTTTTTTCGAAGTTCTGCCTCCACCAGAGGCAAAAAAGGGGGCCGAAGTTTGTATGAAATACAAAAAAAACTTAACTATGAAGCTGTAATTTGGTAGGTGTAGGTAGTTTAAAGATCTAGGACGCAAGTTCGGTTTTTTTCCGAAATCCTGCCCCCTGCAAGGGGCAAAAAAATAATAATTTAGGAATTTACTTTTTTACAATATCTACAATAGTTAAGGCTTTCTGTATGAAAGTGTCCCTCAATAACCTTAAAAATAGAATCTCCATATTTATTTTATACGAAAACGATATCTACCAAATACGCTAAATAAACTTTAGCCCCCTTTTTTCCCCTGGAGAGGGTAATTAAAAAAAAATACTAAACTTTATTTGTCACATAAATATATTTCTATTTCTATTTTCTATAAATTACTACCTGCCTGCCAAATTACAGCTTCTATATATCTGGTTTTTTTTTGTATTTTGCACAAACTTTAGCCCCCTTTTTTGCCTTTTGTGGGGGAAAATCTTTAAAAATAATTACTGAACTTACGTCCCGGTTCTTTAAACTTCTTACTTGCCAAATTACAGCTTCATAGGCCAAGTATTTTTTTTTGCCCATACAAACTTTACTCCTCCCCCTCTTACCCCTGCATCACAAATCCAGGTGGCTACACTTCTTAAATCCTTCCTTTGGACCTACAGATCAATCCTGCCAAAAGACATCTTTTGTTCACAAAACCCCGCGACTTCTAGTGCCGTGGCACACCCGTTATTTGTTACTCTTCTAGTGCCGTGGCACACCCGTTATTTGTTACTCTTCTAGTGCCATGGCACACCCGTTATTACTTCTAGTGCCGTGGCACACCCGTTATTACTTCTAGTGCCGTGGCACACCCGTTATTACTTCTAGTGCCGTGGCACACCCGTTATTACTTCTAGTGCCGTGGCACACCCGTTATTACTTCTAGTGCCGTGGCACACCCGTTATTACTTCTAGTGCCGTGGCACACCCGTTATTACTTCTAGTGCCGTGGCACACCCGTTATTACTTCTAGTGCCGTGGCACACCCGTTATTTGTTACTCTTTTCCAAGTCAATGCTCCAAAGGTTAATTTACTTTATCCAAACAAAGGAGGTTGAACGCTCCCAGTTTCTATGTAAATAAAGCTCATTTTCTCCCTTGAGTGGACCGTAAAGTATTCATGTTTACTGTTATCTTCGCGTTTTGTCTAGAAAAGTAATAAACTTGGAAGTGCTTTGACCCGAGTTTGTAAATCACATTGTTTAGGGTTTTTGTGTAAATATGTGGCTAACGTTCATTTATAGGTAATAAACATTGTTCTATAGAGTTGAAACATATATGGACTATAATACTTTAATACCCTTATTCCACAGATAATACAACCAAACATTCAAAAACCCTACCAAGTGCGAATCAGACTCGCACACCAAGGCTTCCGCACAAATCTCATTTTTGTGAAGGAAAAACAAATCCCAAAATTACCCTTTCAGTTTTGATTACTTTGCGGGAAAATCTTACAATCTTACAGCATAAACTATAGTATCTTTTATATTTTTCATCTTATTTTATTGTTATTTTTATTTATTGCAAAACACAACAGATATTTTACACTTCATTTCTAAGTAGGTATATAGACACGGTTTTTTAACTAGTAAATTATCCTAAAGGGTGTTTTGACAGCATGCTCTGTATTGCGTGCGGAAATATGTTACATGTTATATAATTATTAAACTAAGTTTTAGGAGACTGCACCAGCCCCCTTTCCCAACCAATCCCCAATGTTGACGTTTAGGGTATGGTGATACCGTATTTCCACAACCTTCGGTCGTCGATTTTTCATCGATAACGTTGACCTAGAAGTTTTTTTTTTACACAGACTTGAATAATTTCTATTTTCTACTTGATACCTCCACGTCTTTCCGAAAAAGAAGGTTGACAGACGGACGGACGGACGAACAAGAGTCCCTTTTTTCCGTCTTAAGTACGGAGCCCTAAAAAAAGGGTCTAGAGATAACAAGGTAGGCATGCTCTGTTACGTTGACAACAGTGAAATATTTCCACCATCCCATACAAAAGCGTCCCATGTTAATGTTACCCCGTCCCTTTGATATCATCCAAAAATGTTTTAACAACTACCTATCCCAAACACCAAACAAGATACCTAACCGAATTTTCAAAGGAAACATAAAAAGGATACATTTTGAAGTGGATCACTCAACAACAATAACATAGTTAGTAGAGGTCTGAGCCCTGTCACAAACGTTGGGATGAGTGATGGACCTTCATATGCGAGACCGAAAAATGGTTCCAACAAAATGATTGATATTCAAAATTTATCAATGTTCACACATCGGGTTTTTTGGGAAAATGCTGATAAAGTTTTCTAGTTACTGCTGAGTTCGTAGAACTATATTTTTTGGCGATATTCGGGTTGTAGCAGATTTTTTCGTGATTTATTTAGGGTTATCTATTCAGACTTTTGTAGACATTCGGAGTCGAAAATAAAATTTAAGAATTGAAAGGTTTATTTTTGTAATAAAGTTTGCTTGATATAAATAAATCTTTAGGGTGACTAGGTGATATTGGCGTAAATACTGAGAATTTCACACGAATGCTGACACTACAAAGCTAGTTTAAAGAAACAACTTCTTGAATTGCTCGTCATTTGCACAACATCAGATATGATATAAAGCTTTTAGGATCTGTAAGTACCATTGTACAGACCAGCGGGTCGATTCTCGCGCCTTCTATATACGGATATCGCGACCTATATTGACAGATTCCCGTACAAAATCACTCTAGGTGTAGATATCGTATATCGAAGGCGCGAGAATCGACCCGCTGGCCAGGTTTCTAGGCACCTCGCCCATGCCCTCTAACCACGACGAAGAAACTTGGCACGACCTGTACCAAATCTCTACAGTGGCGGCGACAGGCTAATATCCCGGACATGACTCTAGTTTCATGCGTTACCAGTGGCATGATTCTCGCGCCTTCGATATACGGATATCGAGACCTATATTGACAGATTCCTATACAAAATCACTCGATATAGGTGTAGATATCGTATGTTGAATGCGCAAGAATCATGCCACTGTCCTTACCCATTCAAAAGAAAAGAGTAATTTGCGATTAGACACTTGTACATATTTCGCAGTAAACAACAAACAAGTCTTAATCTTCCTTGAAAGAACGCTAGCTCACGAGTGTTACAATATATCCTACGGCGAATTTCCCGGAAGAACAATTTTCTTTGGCTTTGTGACTCTCGGGATGCAAGTTTTGTGATAAACTACATGCTGTTACAAGAAACTGTACTGTATCTTACGTGGGGATATCGACAGGCTATACTATCACGACTTTGAGGACATAACAAGGTGCATCTGGACCATTATATCTAGACGAACTTCTTTGCTGGACTAAAAGATTTAACGTTTACTATGTTCTTTTCTGCGGGTTAACTTTAATATGGGCTATACTCTTTTTCTTTATTTACGGTAATGATTCACAAAGACTATATCGCTTAAAAGCTTGAAAAAAGTGGTCGTTTTGACCTCAAATAAATTCTGTACACTTTATGCCCGCAAAGTCATTTATTATTTGTGTGCTTGCGCTCATTTTAAAGATACTTACTGAGATAAGCACCGCGGCAATTTATAGGGTAATCCAAATTCCAATTTAACTAAATATACTTACACGGATTTTTTATTTAGTGTAAAGAATTCTTTTAGACGTCCCGCCCTAGTTTTCAGTTCGCTTGGGTGTCTCGCTCACACAATCACGCGACATGTCGACTGCATTTTTGGTTAGCTTCGAAATGGCACCTTTATTATAACTTTATTGTAAGCCCTATCTAAAATCTAAAAACTGGGGAGATATAAGGTAAAAATAATTATGGTTTCCCTTAATCAACTTGAAATAAGCAACGTCCAATATTGTAAATACACCGGAGCCCCACTCTAAAATAGCCATAACATAATACATGTCTGCAACATTTAAGTCTCGGCTTCTCTGAAAAGGTTTTCGTAAAACTGTAACTTTTATTCGAAGGATAGGAAATAAGAATTTGCCGTCTATGTAAATACAATGTTCAATATTTTGCTGTAAAACCAGCTGAATCGTATGAATCGTAATATTGAGACCGTGTTCCATGTGAGTTATTCTTCTCAAAGCTGAGCTAGCTATCGAGTTAAAATTTAATTTGTCAATGTACGGTATAGAGCTGATTGTACTACTAGCGATCATTCTACGTCTAGTTATGTTGCGTTTCATGAACAAAAGATTTCCTTTGGCAGGATTGATCTGTAGGTCCAAAAGTGGAGCCATCTGAAATTCTGATGCCAAAGGACATCTTTTGTTCACGAAACGCCGTATACTGCGACCGGCCGTGGCACACCGCTATATGTACCCGTTACCTATGTGAAATAATGCAACATTGTTGTTCACTTTTAAGACCATGTCTATTGATCACATTTCAGTAAACTTGATCATTTATCATAATTTTAAAGGCTTTATAGCAATAATAGTCAGCTGATGTTGTATGAAAACGAGTGTCCGCTTTTAAATTAAATCGTAATGTTAAATTATCGTTATCTGTATCGTAGCCAGATCATAAAATACAACATTTCTTGATGAGACTGAATACTCAGTAGCTGTATAAAATAAACATCTGAAAAACTGTTAAGGCTGATGATGACGATGTAACCGCAAGTCATAACCCCGAGGCAAGTATATTATAGTCGCTCCGTGGTCTAGTAAGAGCTCCGTGGTCTAGAAGAGCTCCCTGGTCTAGTAAGAGCTCCGTGGTCTAGTGGGTAAGAGCTCCGTGTAGTGGGTTTCATGCTTGCCTCTCACTCAGGAGGTGCAGGTTCGAATCCCGGTGCTGACCATGTACCATTGAGATAATTCATCGTCATTTATCTTGAGTACGTTATACGAACATATTAACCTTTAACTATGGACGTGCGGTCTCACAGGCCGCTAGCAGTTTCTGATTCTCGTGCCCACCTCCTTCTGCGTACTCCATGCGTATTCCGGCCTCAGTAGCTTCGGTTTTTGTGGCAAAACGACCATTGAGAGTGAAGGCTATGTCGCCGGCTGAATGGTACTTGAGTAATTTCGCTTTATATTTTGAGTGCGGTCTGCGAGACCGCGCGACCACGTTTGTGTTATAAATTGACGCTGACGGTGATTTTGTTTGTTTTAGATTTTGTAAACTAAAATGTCAAAAACGACCAAAAAACGATAAACTGTGCCCACCAAAGATAAAACGAAAGACGACCCACACTTGTGTAGGCTGTAACGGCCAATATGCCTACAATGCTCGAAGCCGCTATGCAATGACTGCCAACAAATATGACCAAGTTGGGCCCTTGTCGAAATTTTTATGTTTAGTTTTGAGAAGATTATGTTTAGTTTTTTATGTTCTTTGTTCTTTATATTTTATTGTGTAAGAAGTTAAACTAACTAAAAAAGCCGTTTTCCTGTGACAATATACCTGTCGGATTGCGACTGGTAGCGCCACCTCTTGACGGTTAATCTTATCATCAGTAGCTTCAATCGACTATGAATCAGACGTTGTGTTATGTTTACATGACATATCAACAGATGGCACGAGCCGTCGGTAAAGCAGTTCTTTCAAAATGGCTGACTCTAGTCTAGTATGTTTGACATGTCATGTCGGTAAATCAGTGCTGTTTCTAAATAGTTTCTTTATGTTGTCACTAGACATTTTTAGTTTACGAATTTCTGATTGGTTGGATTTATATTGGTACATCTGAAATGTCACGCAAATGGCATAGACTCATTTGTGTTCGCGTTCAAATTCATTGGGAAACGTCTAGTCTAGGCTAGGGCGTGGTCTTTGCGGAGCTGGCAACATTATTGTGTGGTACGATTGGTACACGTGTAAGGCTTGACCAATCAGAGGCTTTGGTGAATAGAACCTCGTGTTTATGAAAGCGCGGGTTTTGGGTGAATGAACATGGCGGGACAAGATGCCCGGCAGCGCACTTTTCGTTGGGATCTCATTGAAGTGACAACTTGGGCCAGCTCTGCACTGAACTCGCCGCGTTTCCTAATCGAGATAAGTAACATCCATTGTGTCGTGCTATGATAACCAGTGTTAAATCGGAGCTATACGTTACTGTAACCAAAGACTAGCAAAAGTGATTATAAACTGTGAATGGATCGAATATGTGTTCACTCATTGCTTGATTTCCCACTAGAAACGCCCACAAGTATCTGATTGTCATTAGGAGCCGTGCTCTATTATACCCGTTCCCCGTCATCAGAACTGGGATTCGATCAAGCATTGAGATGTTAAAAAGTGAAAATTACTGCAATAAACAATGGTCATAACTGTTTGAAATTTAAATTGTGATTACGCGCCCTCATACAAGCGCTAATGCAACGGGTTCGCGGCAACGATCGGAATTGTTACCCATACCTAAGATCAATGACATCGAGTGAAGATAATTCATGTTAGTCATGATGCGCGACTGCAAATTTGTTCACCATCAATAACCCTGTAAAAGTTGGTCAAATCAATGTTATCGTGGGGAGGCGTTGTAAAATGCATCTGGCTGTTGTACCCTGACATCGCGTGTAAAGAATTCGAGGAATGTCTAATGACGAAATAGTGACTGATTGAAAACAATAATGCAACTACCCTCATAAAAATGAGCAATGGAAAAACCCCACGACGATGTAACCAAAATACTAGGCAACAGTTGAAACAAGATCGATTTCACCATCACGTCGAAAGCCGATGACATCATCAACTGTGAGTGAAAAATAGATGGAGATTCCAACTCAGTATGGTTTTCCGATGAAACTTCAATTAAATCAAATGGATTTTGGAACAAACAATAACAGGCGAGTATATTGTTCCATTCTTACGCATTACTCGTTAGTTTAACACGTTTCTTGCACTGATTATGAAGCAAAACATATCATACTAGGCCAGACTATTACTTTACGTTTGTGAGACTTCTTCCTACACGCAGAAACGCGTTTGTTTGCCTCGATTGTTGTGAAATCGTTGTCCTTAGTTAAAAGCCCATTTAACTGTGTGTAGTTCTAAAATCGCCCGCGATTTTCAAACATATGGTTTGGCAATAAAAATCAAAACCTATGAAATGAAAACGTACCGGATCGGGAATCTCACACACAAGAGATTACCTATGCCTCAGAGATACAAAGCAACGAATTACGCAGTCTACCTACCTTACTACTGAACACAATTGCTATCAACTATCTTATTACCAATTCATAGTGAGACAAAACAAGTGGATAGGTATTGCCCTTTTTTCTGTGTTTCAGACAGCTGCTTGCACCATAATAGAACTGGGAATGCAGTGACCAGATATCGTGAACTTACGATGAAGATCGGGAAGAAGCAGCCGGCCACCAGCCGCGACATGCAGCTGAATCTCGATTGTAGTGATCCTGTGAGACGTCGCGATGAGCTGTCCATTTCGTTTATCCCCGGAGGAGCGTAAGATCATGCGTGATATGGTAGAAGAGTTATTACGCGCACACATAATTAGACCGAGTTGTTCACCGTTCGTGAGCTCGGCGCTCTTAGTAATAATAAAAAAATCATGATGGCGCGGATCGTATGTGCGTGCATAGACTTGATGGCCGATGATGAGTTAGAAGCTTAGAACAGACGTTGGAACTCGATGAGATTAGGCAATCTGCATCAGGACGGATTAGAAAAACGCATTGTATGATAAGCAGAGGTTTGATGCATCTAAGGCATGGCTGAATAAGTTTTCCATCGGTGACTTTGTTTTGATTGATTGATTTTTGTTTTGCGGAACCAAACTAAGTTGGACCCCAAGTTCAAAGGTCCATTGAGAGTTATAATGGTTTTGGATGGTGACCGTGATGTCCTGAAATCATTGAGTTGTGAGCGTACTTACAAATACGCACACGATAGGTTGCGTAGAATGCCGGAGGATCAAATACCGTTTGAGGTTTCAGATAATGAAAATGATTCAAGCGAAGAGCATGTTGGTTGATGCTGTGACGATGACGATAGAGTAATGTGTGCACAGTTCGGTTGGTCGGCTATACCAGGGACCATGGCGTAGTCGTAGCTCGTTGGAAGTCGGTATTTGCTCGCGGAGAGTAATCCGTGGGTACGCGATGGGCGCATGGTTCTGGCGAAGGCCGGGTCTTCTTGAAGACTAGAGAGTCATGGTGGACTCTGTGAAGTGATCCTTGGAGGGGATGCACTGTTGCGACTTGTGATTGCGATCCTTGGAGAGGATGCGTAATACAATGTTGGGGAGTTATTGCAGCTCATAGGCCACGAATGTGACACTTGCTTGCTATCTGAATTACTGTTGTGTTGTTGTAACCATGTGATAGTTAGATCAATGGGAGAGCTAATTAGCTTTGGTTTGATGGTATTTGATACTCTGTGCAGTTGTGATTGTGACTGTAAATATTTTAACTAAATGCACTATAAGTTTTGACTTTAATCGTGTCTCTGTGTTATAATGTGACGATAATGATAATGTGGTTCTCTTTTATTTACACTGTTGTGTGGCTGTACTTGGTAACGCCGGAGCTTGTAAATGGTACACGTTGGCTGCGTATTAAGTGTAGCAGTGCCCTTTGCGAGGGGTAGTACTTACGCGGCTGAGATGGTTACCGTTGGTACGTGGTTGCTTTGTGCAGGCCGCATGTGCAGTGGTAAAAGTGATCGTGACCTAATTTAACTTTAGTATCATTGGAAACTTGTATTGTATAGCAACTTTATCGTGCTCATGATCGCTTGCGAAAAATACCTGAAGGTTGCGCGGTTATTTCTGATGTAGAGTCTGATGATCGTACCTAGTAGCGCGACGATGACGTCGGAATGACAATGACAATGACAATGACAATGTGATAACCCGATGGACTGGGTATACCGATGGACTGGTAATGTTGTCAAAACCCGATGGACTGGGTATACCGATGGACTGGTAATGTTGGCATAACCCGATGGACTGGGCATACCGATGGACTGGTATTATTGACACAGAGCCGATAGACTCACTATGTTGTCTAAACCCGATGGACTGGGTGAGGCCGAGGGACTGGCTTTGTTGACACTAAAACGTTGAACTGATCACGCCGATGAGACTGGCAATGAGTGTAGTGATGAAAAATTATTTCATCATTAAGATCATGTTGTAAAGATACAATAGCGTAAATTGTAATTGAACTGTATGTGTATGGTCGTTTTTATTTTTTTCATTGTTAATTGTATTGTAGAGCATGTTTATCATGTTCTTGATCTGTGAGATCCGTTAAATTGTTCTTGTGCAAGATATGCAATCCCATTTATTTGGAGTATAAGGCAGGTTGGCCGAGCAGATTATGTTCCTGATAATTTTGTCCACAGATCAAGTACACGAGGACGTGTAAAGCTCAAGATGGCCGTGTCGGATTGCGACTGGTAGCGCCACCTCTTGACGGTTAATCTTATCATCAGTAGCTTCAATCGACTATGAATCAGACGTTGTGTTATGTTTACATGACATATCAACAGATGGCACGAGCCGTCGGTAAAGCAGTTCTTTCAAAATGGCTGACTCTAGTCTAGTATGTTTGACATGTCATGTCGGTAAATCAGTGCTGTTTCTAAATAGTTTCTTTATGTTGTCACTAGACATTTTTAGTTTACGAATTTCTGATTGGTTGGATTTATATTGGTACATCTGAAATGTCACGCAAATGGCATAGACTCATTTGTGTTCGCGTTCAAATTCATTGGGAAACGTCTAGTCTAGGCTAGGGCGTGGTCTTTGCGGAGCTGGCAACATTATTGTGTGGTACGATTGGTACACGTGTAAGGCTTGACCAATCAGAGGCTTTGGTGAATAGAACCTCGTGTTTATGAAAGCGCGGGTTTTGGGTGAATGAACATGGCGGGACAAGATGCCCGGCAGCGCACTTTTCGTTGGGATCTCATTGAAGTGACAACTTGGGCCAGCTCTGCACTGAACTCGCCGCGTTTCCTAATCGAGATAAGTAACATCCATTGTGTCGTGCTATGATAACCAGTGTTAAATCGGAGCTATACGTTACTGTAACCAAAGACTAGCAAAAGTGATTATAAACTGTGAATGGATCGAATATGTGTTCACTCATTGCTTGATTTCCCACTAGAAACGCCCACAAGTATCTGATTGTCATTAGGAGCCGTGCTCTATTATACCCGTTCCCCGTCATACCTATAAAGTGATCTCAAGCTAAAAAGTCTGAAAAGTGCGTTCGATTGTTATATCGTTAGATTTAGTTTAAAATAAATTAATTTTTCATTAAAATTACATCATTTATTTATATTTAGTAACTCTCCTAAGGGATAAAACAAAAAAAAATATACAATACTTACTCATCAAGATAGAAACCAGTCCTTCAAGACAGGGGTCTGTGAGGCCGCACGTCCATAGTAGTGTAACAAAAATAGAACGTCCATAGTTAAAGGTTAACGGCGATGGAAAACATCGTGAGGAAACCTTCATTACTACATAGCTGCGGCGATGTGCTAGCCCCCTGTCACGCAAAATTGAGTATTGAATTACTGGCTGAAAGTGGGCACAGTTGTGCCTCTGCCACCCCGTATTGGAAAAAGCGTGACGCTATATTATGTAATGTTATGTTGAAGATGTTAAGGCCAATGATGACGACGACGTAACCGCAACTCATAACCCCGAGGCAAGTATAGTCGCTCATAATATCATCAACTCATTAGCGACAGATTGGTACACGTTCACCCCTTGTGTCGTCAAAACATCCCCGGGGCGAGAATTACGAAGCCATTAAAACAAAGTTTCTGTAACTAATTACTAATTAGCAGCACTCATGCAGGAAGTTACTGGGCAATATGGAAACCATGAGAACTAGAGGGTTTTCGTAATGGGCATCGTGCTGCAGTACAACGAAAGCGCATTAATTCGTGGTTAGGAAACCTTCATATCTCCTTTGCACGGTGCAGTCGGCCCGGAATGGATGAAGATGTTAACAATGAAGTTGCCCTGTCCCCCGATTCTCGCGCCATCCAGATCATCTCCCTAGTAGAGATATCGGTTTTAATATCGCCTAAACCCGTCGAAAACAATTTCGATTCCTATTGATTTCGATCGAAAACGGGACGAGATATCTCGGTTGATCGTAAGGCTGGTCGTGAGAATAGCTTTTTCTTGTTTTTGATGGAGATTTTGGTATCTCAAAATCGATATTTTGACCATGGATTGCCCCCCCAGGTCGGTTTTATTTATAGTAAAAGTTTTTCAGAAAGATGTCCCTTAAATACCCCTAAAATACTACTAAACTTTAAACCAAGTAAAAAGCTTAGTAAGTTCAGAAGCCACGCTACATCTCGCTACGCCATAACTACCTTCTTTACTTAGTAGTTAGTGGTTTACTTGCATAACAGTTTCAAATAGCTGAGATGGCGACAGCTTTGAAGACATTTTTAGTTTATTACTTACCGACTTAGTTCAACATAAATTTCAATACTTTTGCAGATAATTAGTGTTAGTATTATTTTTTATTCCATGATAGGAAATCACTAGAGACACATAGCAAAGTAGGCCTTAAAAACAGTGGTTTTAATGGCACAGCGGTAATATCGGTATTTCCTTACTGAGAGAAATTGCTTATCCAAAATTGACAATTTTGGCATAAAAACTCCAGTTCTCGTACTTGGTTCAGCAAAATTCTGCAAAATGGCTACGATGAACACTGAAATATCACACACACCGTAGGGATTAAAAGTTATGGCACTGGGAGCAGGGTTAGGGGCATATTGGACGGAACATATCCACATTTTTCGCGTCACCAACGCTTGAGTGGGAATCACAATTTTCTAATTAAAAATTTTCGTGACTTTGTGTAAATTGTTTTTGTATCTATGTTCTATTCTATAGCAGAAAGGTAGTCTAGATATTTGAAGTAGATATTATTCTGAACCCCTTTTCTCCTACAGTTTATGCCCTTATGGTTCCACTGCTTTTCATCAGAAAAAAAAATCTTCCTCTAAATACCTTTTTTATGCACATAACTTCTCTCTGAAATTCTGAATAAAATTGCCTTTCATCATAGACACAAAAATTAATAAAAATAATTCGGTCTAAGTCTAAAAACAACGATAAGCATTATGGTTAAACACCTCAAATGTGATGAATTTTCTTCAAACACCGAGCAATTTTTCTCTTTCCATTTTATCTTCACTGGGTTTTCAGTAGGTATTTTCGCTGGAAATTTTCATATCTCAAGAGCGCTCCTTGAGCCATCTTTTTATACTTCCGCCTTGATAATCTTCACTTATTCGGACGAAACGGACCAGTGTGAAATATTTTCTTTGAAATATTGCAAGATTATGTGTTATTTTATTAGCTTTTATGATTGGACTGAGTGGTTAAAGAATATTACCTATTTCTTTACTTTTCCAAGATAATAAGAAACAATGATTTAGCCATACCCCGGCCCCAAAGGCACGTCAAAACTGCATATTTTTTTATTGGCAGGTGATACATTTATTTATTATTTCGTTCGGCAATTATTTATGTCATAGTGCAGGGATGGCAAACCTTCACCGTATCAACGTGCCATGATTTTAAAGAAATGTCAAATTAGGTCATAGACTTCCATCAAATAATTTTGACTTTACGATTATTAGAGATGATAATTAATAAATACTAATATAGATGAACCATCTCACGAAGAAGTTTTGACTTTAGGTTGAAAGAACTTTATTCTCTTAAGAATAAGGTTCTTTAAAAACCTAAAGTCAAAACTTCATGAGATGGTTCACCTATTACTCGAAACTCTTTATTTACTACAAAAAATAGGAATATTTTGCAATGTTTCAATTATACGCGTACTGTAAATTAATTAAAATTAGTGTGACCTCTGTCATGGGCATAACCAGGACTACTTTCAGGGAGGTGCATCTGCATCTACACATACCTAATACTATCATCCGCGGTCGCAGCACAAGATTTTGGAGGAGAGGCTCTAGTACAGCCTAAGAGGTCAACTTTAACAGTTTAACATAGGTATCAAGTTGAATAACGAGTACCTCAGAAGTACACATGGGCGGCGTCAGCCGCTCCGGAAATTTCTAGCAAATCAAGAAACAAGGAACTTCGAAGAACCCATGTGCGGCTTGAGCCACCCGGGAAATTTCACGTAGCTAGCAAGTCGAGTAACGAGTACCTCGGAAGAAGTTATGGGCGGCGTCAGCCGCTCCGAAAATTTCACATAGCCAGCAAGTCGAGCAACGACTTTTGCCGAAGTACACATAGGCGGCGGCGCAATTATTCCTATGTATTTTCTTTCCTTACAGGGGGATGCAAGTGCTGCGGAATTTGCGTAGTGCAGCATAATACATTTTGAGATTAGTGACGTGCCCAAAATATTATATTGCGTGCCATTAATGACACGTGTGCCACTGGTTCGCCATCCCTGTCATAGTGTATGCCATAATCCATTATTCGCTGAACAAACTGAATGAATCGTTTGTAAAAACGCCTACGGTAATAAATGACAAGTGATACACTTTTCACTTGTCATAGCAGAAGCGGTAATAAAATGACAAGTGAAAAGTGTAGTAAGCATAAAATAACCGGCCAAGTGCGAGTCGGACTCGCGCACGAAGGGTTCCGTAACATTATCTATAAAAAACCGCAAAAAAAATATGTATGGGAGCCCCCCCTTAATATTAATTTAATTATTTATTTTTTAAGTAAATAATATACTCAATATATTGTGAACATTTTAAGCGTCTATCTGCTACCATTATCAATATCGAGCAAATGAGCAAAAAAAAATCACGTTTGTTGTATGTGAGCCCCCCTTAATATTAAATTTCTTTTAATTTTTAGTATTTGTTGTTATAGCGGCAACAGAAATACATCATCTGTGAAAATTTCAACTGTCTAGCTACCACGGTTCATGAGATACAGCCTGGTGACAGACAGATGGACGGACGGACGGACGGACGGACAGACAGCGAAGTCTCAGTAATAGGGTCCCGTTTGGTACCCTTCGGGTACGGAACCCTAAAAACGGTCAAAAGGAGTCGGAATCACACAAGAAGGGTACCGTAGCATCGTACAACACAACTTAAACACTCAAAACAATAAAACAAAAACAAAAAGAAAATTAAATACACGTCTCTTGTATGGGGACCCCCTTTAATTTATAATCTCTCGTATTTCAATATTTGTTGTTGTTGTGGTAACAGATATACACATTTTGTGAAAATTTTGACCCGCTGACGGACGGACGGATGGACGGACGGACAGACGGACAGCGGAGTCTTAGTAATAGGGTCCCGTTTGGCACCCTTCGGGTACGGTACCCTGAGAATACATTAACCAATATCCTGCATTGCTGACTGAGTAGAGCTCTTATATCGCTGCCTCATGACACGAGGGACGCAGGGAATGGTAATATGATGAGATAAACGAATTGCTGAGACATTCGAAATGAGCTGAATACCTTCTATGGAAAGTGAACATGTTACCACGCGGAATATTAAAAAAAATGCCGGTGATATTTCCACTGATGACATGCAGACTATTATTTAGTGCAGATAGGGAAACACTTTCTAAAGAGATTACATAATTATAAGTGTTTTTTTTTCACGAGCTTAATTGGAAGATGAGACAACAAGTTCTAATTTATTTGTGATATTGATGGCAATCTTTAGTGGAATAAAAATAGGGCTCATTTTCGCCTTGTGCCATGACAAGTCTCTTTTTGTGCCAACTCACCTAATGATAATCGAATCTGTATCTGGATAGATAAGGAGATACCCAACAACATTCAGTGGGGATTACATTGATCCGTTCGATAATACTCGTATCCCCGATGAATGCTCGTTATTGTCAGCTTCAATCCCCATCCAAAATCCTCGTCTATCTACATATTTATTACACCAGTTACACCTGTGTGCTACTACAGTAATTGCGGCAGGTATATCAAACAGGCAAAAATTACAACTAAGATACTGTTATGAAAATGATCTCTGGTTAGTTTTCACGCCTTAGGATTTTCAAAACTGTCTCTACAAAAAAATGTATACATGATTTTGAAATTCAAAATCAAAATTTGAATAGTTACCTTGTCTTGGGTAAAGCAATAGCAAAGCCAGTGTCGCCCCTAAGTAGGATCAAAGTCATTCAAGTTGAAACTGTTAAGTGCAGCGTACATAATACAGTGGGGCCAGACTAAAGGGATGCACTTAACAGTACTCGAGTGCCGAATGGAATACAGCCTCTGCCGATTCGCATTTCAGCGAGTGTGCAGTGAACGTGGTATGATCAAGCAATTCTAGTGAGTATTGTTTTGTGTATTCGAAGAGCAAAGGACGTGGATGGTTTGTACAAAAGCTAAATCCATCTTCTCTCTTCAAAGCCTGGATCCTGGATTTTACCAACAAAAAGTTATGCGATAATTGAAACAAAAAGTAAACTTTAGAAAAAACCGACTTCCACAAACCCTATTTGATTAGATTGAGTTTAATACTAACTGTAACCCCTTATCCCCCCCTCCCTTGGGGAATTAATTTTGTCAAATGCTATATCAGTGCTACCCCACGCGACTAAGGAACCCCTGTACAAAGTTTCATGGCTCTAGGTCCACCGGTTTAGGCTATGCGTTGCCTGTCCGTCAGCCACGCATTGTATTTGTACCTAGTATTGAGCAGATCTGGTGGCCATATGTGGTCTTCATCAGCAGTTCCGCATCACAATATTATGCTTACCATGTGCATTTGCACGAGTTATTATGAAAAACACAAAAATCACTATAGGTCTGCCTATAATATTTGAAGAGTTCTCTCGATTTCTCCAGGATCCCATCATCAGATCCTGACCTGGTGTCAATGGGACCACCCTTGAGGTATTACCTATACGCCGAAAAAAGATTTGTTCAAATCGGTTCATAATTGGCGGAGCAATCGCGTAACAAACATAGAAAAAAAAAAAAAAAACATACGGGTCGAATTGAGAACCTCCTCCTTTTTTTTGAAGTCGGTTGAAAATAACTATCCCGGGGATAATTTGTATGACAATGACAGTTCAAAATGAGGTCATTCTATGATAAAGTACTGTTAGAAACTAGGCCAAGACTATAATTTCTAAGTAGGTAAAATAACAAGGTTCACATTAATACATCTATTTAATACGCGCTAACACTGAAATCTAATTAAACAAACAAAAATACAAGTAGCCTATCCAAACACGTCCGTCCCAGTCAAACACACAAACCGCCATCTTCCCGCTGTTTTTCTCGTCTTGCCATGTCTTCACGCGATACCAGCCTCCAAGTAGGTACGCCAAGTAGGTTGCATGTTTTTGGTGTGAAACCGCTGTCGAGGTGGTCACGTGGTACTTGACAATTGGAGATTCTCTAACACGGCCTCTCCTGACCGCGGAGCGTCCTCGCCCGCCGTGATCACTGGATCTCGAGACCTCTCGGGAGTCTGGTCGTCTGCTGGCAATCCTTCTCTCTCTGAACCGTCATTCAGTTCAGAGTCGCCTGTAAACGAGAACAAGCTAAATGTTAACTTAGAATTCATTAAAGTTACTCAATGGTCGTTGCATCGGGACAACTCCACTATATGATTACAAGCGTGCACTCAAGCAATCACAAGTGAAGCTGGTGGATTTCAGTAAAATAAACTAAAACGACCATCAGCTATCAACAAAACATCATTAGCAGAACAAAATAGGGACAGGGTGTTTAGCGACAAGAGTCCGGATCTCCCTCGCCAACACTGCATAACTTAAGCACATTATTGAGTGCTAAAGTTATACCTAAACAGGCTTACAGCCTCCAGACACACGGCCTCCAGGCCCACGGCCTCCAGGCTCACAGCCTCCAGGCCCACGGCCTCCAGGCTCACAGCCTCCAGGCCCACGGCCTACAGGCCCAAGGCCACCAGGCACTCAGCCTCCAGGCGTCTAGCAGAGGCTCAACATTCGGCATGCTATAGCCCCCGTGACAACAGTCACGTCAGATCACGACAGAGGCCTCCAGTCCGCATATCGTATCTCCAGACGGTAGCACCGTCTCATGCAGCCGAGGATACCCGCTGCTCAGCTATAGCACCGCCTTGGCTCACCGACGCCCTCGAAGAAAGCTGCACAGGCGTCCGGCGTCCACTCGCCACGCCACAGCACCATGTGCTGCGCTGCTGCTTGGGTCCGTTTGCCGTAGGAACCCGCCAGCAGTTTCAGCTCGTAGCGGTGGTGAGGTAGCTCCTGCACGACCCTGTATGGGCCCCTCATGCAGGAGTCCAGCTTGCCAGTACTCTGCGAACTTTTAGACACAAAAACAAAGTCGCCATTAGAAAACGTCTTAGGTTCCTTACGACTTTCATTGACATGCCCGTCCTGTTTCCGCTGATTGGCGTCGAGCAACTCTGTTGCACGCTGCCGGCGTAATGTAGTTAAGGACTCCCGGTTTGGATCGGCGTCGTTCAAAGCCACATCTCGGACAAGTGATCTTATCACTGGAGTGACGGCCTCAATGCCCACCAACAGTTGCAGCGCTGATGCTTGAGTTGTAGCTTGCTTGGTGATATTGAGTATGAGCTGGATCTTCCACAACGTATCAGCCCAGTTCGCTTCTTTGTTGTTGACTTCTACACGCAACATGTTCAGAACGGTACGGCAGTATCGTTCCACTTGCCCGTTTTCTCGATGCATACCAGGAGTAATCAGATGAATGGTACTTCCTAGTTCAGTGATCCAATTACGAAAGCCAGCACTTTCAAACATTTTACCCCGATCAGTTACAATCAATGATGGTGTACCAAACAATGATACCGCATTCGTAAAAACACGTTTCAGTTCATCAGTGTCTTGCCGGTATAGTGGGTAGAGTAAACAAAATTTAGAAAAAGCATCTACTACTATCAGAACATGTTTAAATCCATTAGACACAGGTAGGGGGCCAAGAACATCTACATGGATAACTGAGAAGGGGATTTCAGGCTTTGTCCAAGATTGAATAGGCTGGTTAGGTGCACAGGGGACTCTCTTATTGGCAAGACAAACCACACAGTGGTTTATGTATTTTCGGACAAACTGCCTAAGGCTCGGGAACCAGAAATGCTTCAGTAGTAGGTCTGTTGTTTTGTCAATACCTATATGATTGTGGTCATCATGAAATACCCTTAAAAGGCTGAGCCTATGTCCCTTCGGGATATAACACAAAAGTCTCGTATCTTCCCCGGATAGTGATAGCTTGTAGTACAAGATGTCATTTTTGACCACATAGCGAGAAGAATCTAACTGACCATCCCGTAACTTTTCCATCAAATCCTGCGTCTCAGAGTCCGCTGTCTGAGCAATTTGCGCCCAATTACCCGGTCTATGAATATGCAGAACTGTAGCTGGGTTACGGCTCAGGAAGTCTGCATGTTGCATAAGCACCCCTTTTCTGTATTCGATTACGAACCGAAAATCCTGCATGTAAACCCACCAACGGGCCACTCGGGGAACGAGGTCTTTCTTACGTTCGGTTAATTTCAGCGAGTTGCAATCCGTCACAATTTTAAACTCTATACCAATCAAATGGTGACGGAAATGCTGCAGAGCTTTTACGATTGCTAGCGTTTCAAGTTCATAACTGTGGTACCGAGACTCTGCACCATGCGTCGCTCGACTGAAATAACCGACTACGCGTTTTCGTTTCCCCTCATGCTCCTGTAGCAAGATTGCACCATAGCCCAAGGAACTCGCGTCCGTATGTAACTCGGTCGGTAAGTCTGGGTTGAAAATAGCAAGCACGGGCTCCTCAGTCAAACACCTAATTATATAGGTACGCGCCGCTTCCTGTTCGTCGCCCCAGATAAAAGGTACGTCCTTTTTTGTCAGTCTAGCAATGCAGGCAGTTTTTGTGGCATAATTTGCAATGTACCTTCTAAAATATCCCGCGAGGCCCAGAAACTGCCTGACTTGCTTCACGCTCGAAGGTTTGGGCGATTTTACCAGCGCCTCAACTTTCCTGGGGCTCGGCCTTACCTGACCTTGACTAATTAGTCTCCCTAGATACTCGATTTCAGTATCTAAAAACGTGCACTTTTTAATGTTTATGGAGAATCCAGCTGTAGTGAGCGTTTCAAGGACCTGTCTCAACAAATCTATACCCTCATCTACCGAACTCGACAGGATCAGGACGTCATCAATATAATTAAGGACTTTACCAGTCTCAATGAGCGTTTTAAGTGTTTTCGAAATTATCCGTTGATAAACGACTGGCGCGTTTGCCAGGCCGTAAGGCATTTTTAGATATTCGAAATGTCCTTCCGGCGTGACGAACGCTGTCTTGCTAATTGTCGCGTCGTCCTTAAGACTCACTTGGTGAAATCCGGTAGCCATGTCGAGGCTTGTAAACAGCTTGCTACATCCCAATTTATCTATTTGGTCATCTATCAACGGCAAAGGAAACCGTTCCTTAATAGTGACCGCATTTAGTGCCCGATAGTCTACGCACATTCTGTCAGAACCATCCTTCTTAGCAACAAGTATGATAGGACTCGCGTATTCAGACTGAGACTCCCGGATTATTCCTTTATCTAATAGGTCTCGAACAATATCTCTTACACGCGCCTTTTCGTCAGCCGACAACTTGTAAGGGCGATAATACACAGGCACATCACTATTCAATCGAATTTCCATGCAGCCAGTTTTAACTGTAGATGTCGCTGTCCCCGTAATGAAATGTTTTGAAAAATCATTGAGCACTTTAACCAACTTTGCCTTATTTTCGCCAGTCAAAGGCGTGTTTACGTGATAGAGATCTACCGATTGAACGTGATGCACCCGTGAAACGCTACTGTCCCGAAAAAGCCGCTGCGTTACACGAGTCCTAATGTACGTGACGCCACTACGGTCTAAGACATCTGTCCCTATCAGAATCGGCATAGAAATGCATTCAGCTGGTACCACGTATAGGTCTACTTCAAGGGACAACTCAGGGAACTCTACAATAGAAGTTATGTAACAGGTGGACTCTATTTCCTGATTACCTATTCCACGTAAAACCCTGTAAGTTGGAATTCTGTTACAATCCAAATGCTTTAAGACTGAACTTGAGACCAGGGAAACATTCGCGCCACTATCGACAAGAGCATCAACCGGTATATTTTGAATAACCGCTGTCATGATGTTATTCTGCTGTATGGAATGTAACTCACGACAAAAGTTTACGTCACTGGTCCGTTTGTTTGTTGCATCAACCCGCGATTTTGCAAAACATTGATCAATAGGGTGCCCTATCTTTTTACAGTACACGCATGCGATTGGGTTTTTGCCTACACTAGCAGCAGGATTCCTATTAGCAGTGGCCGAATAGTTATTATCGACTCTAGGCCGTTTTGAGCAATTTTCGCGTTTGTGACCTATCCCATTGCAGTTAAAACACCTCATGGGTAATTTAGGAGCCTCGCGTTTACGAAAACCGCTATTCCCTGGCTTGGACGGACGAACAAAATTGTGGTTGGTTTGAGCATCGCTTTTAGGTTTGTTATAAACTGATAGAAACTCGACAAGATCCCTGCTCTGCAGCTTAGCATTGGTGCTAGCAGCTTTTATTTGAGGGTCTACAATTCCTCGAACCACAATAGCTGTTTTTAGCTCATCAGAAAGGCCTGTGACAATATTCAAGCGCAACAAGGACCTCCGTGCATACTCTGCAAATGTTTTATATTGGTTCGAGTCAGTGCACATCACCTCAAATAAAATATTTGCGACATCAATATTACGTGGGCAGAGGGATCTGAATTCTAATTTAAAATTAGTCCAGCTACGGTCACTAGTTACCCACTCATCAAGCCAAGTATGAGCGTCACCTTTAAGGCATCTACCGATACGAGCCAGACACTCGCTATCGTTCCAACGATTTAGAATACGCCCCTTCTCAACCTCTGCGCACCAAATATCGAAGTCATGTATTGCAGGATCAAAGTTCGAAATATAGTAATTGTTCGATCTTACTTGAACAAGGCTCGTTAGCGCGCCAACAATCCTGTCCGTCACGTCCTTTCCGCTCCCTGTCCCGTTATCGTCAGAGGTCTCGCGCGGCCCCGGCACCACGCGCGGTGGACCCGCTGAAGCGGAGCTCGTACCGCTGTTATCAGAAAAAGGTTGAGGCGGTGGCGTTTGACAATGACGATCTAAAGCTGTCTGGGCGGACGTGTTGGGTGTCGATATCCTATCCTCGATTGCATTCAATCTGCTAATTATCAAATCTAGCGCTCCGTCGCGTCGGTCGTCGCGGCGGCGCCCATAAGAGCTGTCGCGGCGCCGACGATGAGCATTTTCACCATAACCACGGGAAGCATCGCGACTTCTACGCGTGCCTGTTCTACGCCCTGGGCGACTATCAGATGAGCTATTAGAACTCCTCCGACGTCGCCGGGACCTACCGCACCGTTTATGATCACTATCATTGCGATTCTCTGATCTAGAAGCGCGTCCCGACATTTCGAAGCGAACCAAGTTATTTTCCAAAAAATAATAATACAATGGGCGGGAAATACAATTTCCTTTCCACAATTTTTCAGTCGCGGAAAACAAAAGAAATGAATTTCGTAAGAATCCCACTTCTGATGTTAGAAACTAGGCCAAGACTATAATTTCTAAGTAGGTAAAATAACAAGGTTCACATTAATACATCTATTTAATACGCGCTAACACTGAAATCTAATTAAACAAACAAAAATACAAGTAGCCTATCCAAACACGTCCGTCCCAGTCAAACACACAAACCGCCATCTTCCCGCTGTTTTTCTCGTCTTGCCATGTCTTCACGCGATACCAGCCTCCAAGTAGGTACGCCAAGTAGGTTGCATGTTTTTGGTGTGAAACCGCTGTCGAGGTGGTCACGTGGTACTTGACAATTGGAGATTCTCTAACAGTACACTCTCGAGTAAAAAGTTACTCTTCGTTGGTAAAATTCGCTCTAAATATCATAGTTTTCCATAAACTTCAAAGGTATAATAGGTGTGTGTGTAGTGTGTACTCCTTACCTCCTTAGGGTGTTAGGGTACTTTTTGCGGGGTTTTGGGTTTTATAATAAAATAATGATGTTTTTTTGATACATTTGATACTTAATAGTGGATTTGAGTGTATCAGATGTTTGGTAAAGTATATTTTCAATTTTTTATAATGTTTTCATTGCTAGATAGCAACGTGAACCATATAAATGCCAATAAAAAGTTTATTGTGCAGTAAAAATGTAATCAAAGAGGAAGAAATTGCTTACTCAATATTGATCATAGATGATTGATTTCCTTTTATGTTCAGTAAACTAGACATAATATCCAACACAAATATAATAAAAGTTATCCTTACGAAACCAATAACAAAAAGCACTTAAATTATTTTACTCTCAAATCATATTAAAAATCCTATCAAAGAGTCTCATTCCAAGAAAAGTGTAGTCGTATGCAGTTGCTTGATTCATTTTATCTTTCGGGATAGAACGTAATCCGTCCTCGTTGAGACAAGTGTCCTAAAAACACGCGTTTTACACGGCACGAATATAAGTCTGGGTCCACACCTGGAACATTCGAATAAACCAGATCTCCAACGCGTGGCATCGACATGTATAATTATGTGGACGTGGTTTCGGCATGATTGGGGCTTTACACGCTGCAAGATACGATATGGTCGAAATGGGCGTCCACACTTATGTCACGGATACTCGTTATTACAGGTGTGGACCCAATCTTATATGACAATACGCTCTGAAAACGCGTGGCTCCAGCGCGTATCAAAATCAAAAAGTATGCAAAGGCTCTCGGGTTCTTTTGATGAAGACTCAATCACGACACGAGTGACACGGTCTTCAATATTTTCACAAAGAGGACAGTATTGAGGATTCTCCTCCAAACCGCCCCTCGTACAATCTCGATGCTAATAGACTCTCGACTCGTATCTGTCCATTCTGCCTGTCATTTGGGTTGTTCCCGTTTGAAAGGGTTTACCTTTCAATTGGTCCCATTGACACCTGATGATGGGATCCTGGAGAAATCGAGGGAACTCTTCAAATATTATACTATACTATACTATAGTGATTTTTGTGTTTTTCATAATAACTCGTACATTTACGCATGGTAAGCATAATATTGTGATGCGAAACTGATGATAAAGACCACGCATGGCCACCAGAACTGCTCAATACTACATAGGTACAAATACAATCTACTATGCGTGGCTGACGGGCAACGCATAGCCTAAACCGGTGGACTTAAAGCCATGAAACTTTGTACAGGGGTTCCTTAAGTAGTGTAAGGTAGCACTGAGATGTGATTTGACGAAATTAATTCCCCAAGGTGGGGAGGGGGGAGGACGGGGTGGGTAAATAGGGGGTTACAGTTTTTATTAAACTCAAAAAGCACTTGACATTGGTTTCTAATCAAATATAGTTTGTGTAAGTCGTTTTTTTTAAGTTTCACTTTTTGTTCGAATACATTACTTTTGTTTCATTCAATTGCATTTACAATTCTAAACACTAGCCCCCTAGTTCTTTATGAACAGTAGACCTCGAGCCTCTTTGGTCTATTTTTGTGTATGAAATGGAGTATACCTGTAAGAAAAGCGCGACGTAGTACTGCACACAATAATTTATACAGTTACATTAAAAGAAAACACATGTGCTGTGCAAAAGCGAGCTATTTATGCCAGTTGGGACGAACCCTCGGTCCAAAAGCCCTCCGTCCGCTCGTTTAATAGCAGCAGACGATTTTAGGAACAATGTGACGCGGAAATGAGCAGCGAGGGTCGTCGCGCTGCGTCCAACTTGCGTCATTATAAATAATTCAATTTTCTAGTAGCCCCTCCGACTGGGGGCTTCATTCTAATGACCACTGGGCTCAATATTCCAGCTATGGAGTGACATTTTCATTCCACCAAGCCCCCATTCTCTAGTACTGAACAGTACTTTTTCTGCAGAACCTTCGAAAATATCTGAATGTTTGCTGTTGGCAGAACCCGGTTTAACACAATCTAGAATACGACTCCCAGTCCGCGTTGAAACGGGAAAAGGCTATAACTATTTATGCCGTCTCTGTTTCCGAGGCTCTTTATCGGGTTTTCTCTGCCACTTATTGCGTTAACTTCATTTGCATTTATAAAGGGATATGCTCGATTGTTCAGAGATTTAGTTGTGAAGAGCGGAAAATCGCCCGTCGAATTAACAGGATCGTTTCCTTGAATTCAACATCCGAGGCAACAAAACGCGTAGTTCTAAAGTCATTTGAAACTGTTGCTTTTCTACAATCGTTTTTATATCTAAAGACTTCTACACTACACACAATTCTAATGAAATAGTTACAATATAGAGAAGTTTTCATAACTTTTTTTTTATTTGTACATGAGTGGTACTAAAAAAAGTAAGTTAAACATGAAGGATAGGGGTTACTCACTCCCTAAGGATGCTTCTTGTTATGGTACTAATCACACACCTGTATTAATGTTGGATTGTTTGCGGCACTATTGTCTATTTGTCCACAATGTTGTCAATTCAATCGATCCCAACCTCTATGTAGCGAAACATTTTTGTAGCATTCTAATACAAAGTCTCCTAGAGTGCACACGACCGTGAGAATCAGTTTTTCTGAGTTTTTCACACGTCAGAAATCAGTTTTTCACGTCACACCCCGCCATTCTCAATATAGCAGAGGGTGTGTGAGGGGAGAAGGAGAGGTATAAATGAGTGCGAGAAATTCACCACATTTTTTCGCGTCAATAAGAATTTGCGCCACTTCAGCCGATAAGATCATTCAACTTTATTATGATCATGACTGGATTATGGCAAAGTGTATATGAAAGTGATCTTTAACGCGGTTCGCCAATTTACTTTTTGGGAGAAGGAGAGGTATAAATGAGTGCGAGAAATTCACCACATTTTTTCGCGTCAATAAGAATTTGCGCCACTTCAGCCGATAAGATCATTCAACTTTATTATGATCATGACTGGATTATGGCAAAGTGTATATGAAAGTGATCTTTAACGCGGTTCGCCAATTTACTTTTTGAGTAGGTACTTTATGTTGTCTGATGGTAGTATTATGGTAAAATATTGGAAAATGTTGTTGCTGAAGCAGTTTGTTGGTGTAGTCTTGCAGTATCCACATATTCTTTGGTTTATTTTAGTGATTGCCAATTAACTTAACGTAACATAAATGCAAGGCAGAGCTTTTTCAAACTGCAATGATGCACCCCACTCCTTCATTTACGGTATGCTTGTGTTTGTGAATGCGGTAGTTGTGCGCGTAATTTCTGTTTGGACAATCTCTACGAATTGACCACCGCCTAATGAATAAGACACAAACACAGTAACTAAGGAAAAGAAAAAGAAATGTTCGTAATTTGAGATTAATAATATGTTTATTGTTTATTTTGTTTTTGTTTATTTTTGTTTATTTGGGAACTGAGTCCATAGAACGATATACATTATTATAACTTAAAAATATGGAACTTAAACTGTTCACAAAACAGATTTGCAGATGATTTGAAAAAAAAAAAAAAACAATTCCGCCGAGCTTATCTCTAAAAGGACAATAAATTTGTAGTTGCGAAATAGTAGAAATAATTCAGTGGTGATTCAGTACAAAACAAGTAAGTATATAGGCTGTACTGCACACCTATTTGATATTTATTACTTCCTATATCTGTTATATCCGTGTAGAACTACGTAGATAAGCTCGATTTTACACGCGTTTTTTATTCTTATGTAACTGCTAAACTATTTGTGTGAAATGAAGAATTTTTAAATATTTATTATTAGAATCTTCTGAAGATATACGGCTTCAAGAAAATTCATTCAAACTACCTAACAAAATGAATATTGAAAACAATTCCAATTATAACAAAGCACATAGGTTATATAAATTCCGTAATGAGCCGCTTTTCATTAAAAGTTCAAATAGAGTGCTTGGAACTCAAAGATTAATTAATTAAGACTTTAATTGCCTTCTATTCAGGTTGACGTTAAGGTTTTGAAGTTAGCATCAACGCCAAACATCCAATAGAGAATGACACGTGTTACTTTGGCATTGACGTTAATTTGGTAAACTTTTTGGTATCGAATTATAAATTAAACTATAGTGCTGGGCTTAGGCCCCTAGTGAGATACACGATGCACACAGTACAGTACAAACAGTGCAGTCCACGCACAAGTATACTATTGATGAATTGAAAATAATTGTTCGTTTGTATTTCACTGCATAGGTATCCTTAACTTTGAAACATGTTTATCGATAGCAGATTTGCTTTGAAGCAGTCTACGATTTTGTCTAACTTGTAAGTGTATCTGCAATTTGGTGATACATTTTTGGCAATATCGTGGCCACGGCGAAGGAAAGTCTGAATACATTAGTTCAGTCAGTTCTCCATTGTTAGTTTGTTCGGCCTATGTCTTTATGTGCTTATGCGACTATACCGATTACAACGACTGTACATCCATATGATAAAAATAAACTATAAATGGAATTCCAGCCAAAAAACATATATTGGTTAAATTATTACTGGGACCAATTTGGAGGAAAACGAACTAAACTAAAAATGCGACGCCCTCTAAACGTTATCATCCTCCCAAATTAGTACCTCTGCCTCAGTCTCATTCCAATGTTGCCAGTTTGTTTGCAAAGCAAATAAAATACAAAAGCAACCCCAACTCACCTAAATTCAAGTGTAAAGTGTTTTCAATGCATATGTAGAAATCTTTATTACTCCATTGCTGCGGCAATGTGCTTAGCCTCCTGTCATGCAAAACGGAGTTTTGAATCACTGACTAAAAGTGGGCACAGTTGTGCCTCTGGCACCCCGTATGTGAAAAGGCGTGACGCAATGTTATGTATACGTGTTAGTGAGCCCGTGTCACGCATAATTATGTCTCTGAAGTTCCCCTCTGCTAATTGAATCCGTCGTCGGAGAGGGTAGTTTGTCAAAAACTTCCGCAGTTATGAATGCCGGTGGCGCTCCCGGGATATACCTAACGAGGACGCGAAGTATCCTCGGTTGCTGAATTCATGGAAGGATGATGGCGACCTCATAAATAGTTTGTCATAGTGTTGCCTATTTCTGTCTTTGTATTTATCGATATTCCTTTCTCGTCATAAGTAATCCATGACATATGATCTGCTTCAAGAAGTCTCGGTAAGCTCTATGTGACAGATTCATCTGTCATATTTTAAACAAAATTTACGAGATATGTCACTACACTGTTCCTTAGTTTTTAATTCGATGCCAAAATTGTCAATACATGTCAATAAACAACGCAAAGCAGTCCATAGCAGTCCACGCACAAGTATACTATTGATGAATTGAAAATAAGTGTTCGTTTGTATTTCACTGCATATTAGGTATCCTTAACTTTGAAACATGTTTATCGATATCATGGGATTTGGGCCCCCCAAATTATTTATCGATAGTATCGATAGTCGAGTGGATTAGTAGGCAACACTATAAGTATTTAAGTATTCTCGTGGCAACAATATCTAAAAACTATCGAGTGGTGCGACACATTGATCCAAGAATTGTTATGACTTCAGGTCAGTTCAGTTCAGTTCAGGTCAGGTCTACCCTTGCTGATATATCAAACTCTCTCATTGAAACTTGGTTTGCTGGAAGATATCTCTTTTTAGAGATAACCTTGCCTTTGTACACTGTTTTTATTTACTTTTGTCATTGCAATTAATTGTGTGCAATAAAGAAATTTTGAATTATGACTTCAAGCCTCTGGGATTTTCTTTTTGATTTCATTGTGTTTTATTTCTAAGTTTTCTCCTGCCTTTTAAACATGGACAATCACAGGACAGTGGACACTGTTATTTGCATAAAAGTGTGGCTAAGTTTTCTTTACTAAGCTGATCTGATATATTATTCTATCACAATTTGGATAGCTAAAAATTGGCTAGACAAGGACAACACGGTAACTTTTGAAGACCAATAGTAACCATTTTGCGTTACTCCAAGCTTTTAATCCATCTATGAATATTGTATATGTACTTAATTTTACTTTTGAAGTTAATGTTAAACATTTGGTAATGGATACCAATTATTACCATAAGTCCGCTTTACCACTACAATTTTGGAATTATGCCCCCGGTCGTAACCGTTCAAAGGCCAAATTGGCTCATCAGTTATGACAAGATAGTGTTACAAACGTACATCCCTAAAATAATAACCGATATGTCTGCCACCCGCCCGATGGTTTATTAAGTATACATATATAATATAGGCTTTATAAAGGGAATTCTATTAACCCTTTCAGTTGTTCAGCTGGCCGGATAAGAATGTGTTTACTTGCTCCGCAATAAAAATAAAATAAACGTTTTGTTTGACGACCTCTGTGGCGTAGCAGTTGCGCATCTGCCTACCATGCGAGAGGTCCCGGGTTCGAATCCCGGCTGGGTACAAAAAAAAAAACCAGGTCTTGGATGTTCACATGTTTGTGATGTTGCTGTTTCTGGTTCCCGCGATACAGGGTATCATAGTGTGGGGCCAGAAACAATGTATGTGCCTATATGTAAATGTAAATTACAGGACTATCGGTCGGTTTCCGAGACGCTGTTCAAAGGTTAGCTCGATAGATAAAACAAGAGATAATATGGAGATAAGTAAACACTATTCTCAGAATAACTTTAACAATTCTATACAAAGTTTGTAGTTGTCGTAGCTCAATCATAGAATAGTAATACTTATATCTCGTTTTCCATTTTTCCAGGCCCTATCAGCAAATTCTACAAAATATGGCAAATTAATCCAGCTTATATCCAGCTTATATTCATTCATTCGGACTGTCAGAATTGTCCATTCCCTGAAGCGGCTTGCAGCTCTATTGATAACATTATATGTATAGAGAATTGCATCTAGCTTCTGGGCTGTGTTGTTGGGTATCTTATCGGCTACTGTTGGTCGCCATTTTGGATTTTAGCCGACTTAAAAAAAACATGATAAAAAATATCACAACCGAATTTATAACCCCCTCAATTCAGTTGTGATATTTTTTTATCATGTCTTTTTTATGTGCGTTACCTCGAAGATGGTATGATTTATGAGCCGATTTCGATCATGCAGGCAACTCTTCAGGTTGCTCCCTTTTTTTTTTATTCGGGTAACATACAAAAGACTGTCATTCAGGTAACCAAAATCCCAAAATCACATATTTTTGCCTTTATGTGACTTTATGGCGTTTACGCCCATTGTCATTGACATATAATGTATGTCTGGAGTTCTGGACCTATATTTGTTTATTTTGTGTAGTGCTGGGAACTCAGAAGCTGACAGATGTCGTAGGCTCATTATCGTGCGTGTTTATAGACGACATTCGCATTCCGTAAGGACAGTTTTAAGTGATAGGTCATGAAGTCGGTTTTTTTAAGTTTTTATCTCAGTGAATTATATATATTTCATCGTTTCGAAAAACTGATTAATCTGTGGATACATAAAGGTATCGCATTACGTAAACTTATATCAGTATATTATTATCTAAAAATATAATGAGATAATTTTTATCTATTTTTATAAAAACTCTCGCCTAGCCTCAGCCTATTTGTAACTTTCAAATAATAATATTATTTGTCTGATATTTATAAATAAGCGATGCAAAATTTTTGTAGTTCGGCCGAAAAACATACCTCGTTGTGGAAACATAGTTAGTCAAACAACGTTGGACAACAAATGTGAAACAAATAACTTCAATTAATCAATAATGTTTATAGGATATGGATAGGACATTTTGTATACCAAGCTTATCGTAGACTGCGCTGTAATCTGACAAAATAATACAGTATTTATGCAATTATGGTAACGATCATGAGTTTTTAATTTATAGTATAATATTAACTGGTTCCGCGATAAATCTTATATAACAATAGTTCGCCATTGTTCGGTCGTTCGAGCGGTGTGCTTCTGAGAGAGAGAAGGGGTTAATGCAGCTCATTATCATGTCATGTCCCCACTGAAAGGCACGGGCCCACCCACCAAACTTCACTTTGTTTGTAAAATGTATGAAATTTCTAACATTAGCACTGAAACTCTTATCAACAGGGCCTACCATCTTAACGCAAAATGATGTATATGTAATTCATGAGCGCATCTGCTCTGCGTACCAAGTTAACACATTCTGAAGGTAATACATATCGTTGACGTTGATGGATGGACAACATTATACGATAGTGATCGACGTACACGAGTGATGATAAAACATAGCAATTCAGGCCACATGTCAGACAGACAAACTGTTATATTATGTACTTACGGAGTCGTTGCTTGTTGTTGTTGTCCTTTGGTGTACCGAAAGATGTAATAGCTTTCAGGAGATATAGGTACTTTAGTTATTGTTAAATTAATCCTTTTGTTGATACTTACAACCCAGTTGTGGCCCGATATCCACATGTGTGAGCAAGGCTAAGACACCAGGCGAAGTAGACTACATACACCTACACAGGCAGAAAAGTTTTGCCAAGCTGGGCAAGCAAAGCAGGCGAGGTATTTTAATTGAAGCGAGTTTGCGCTTAGATTCTAGTCATGCAAGTGGACGATTCGTAGGCCCAAATCGGAAAATGTGTTTATTTTTTTACATCATCCGAGCTCAGGAAAGAGGTTTTGCAGCTGTCAAAAGAGTCCATGAAAGTTCGCGTTTCCGAAGCCGGGCAATGAAAACTAGAAACCGTTCCATTTTCAAATTTATTACAGACTCTGATGGTTAAATGGTTCATGTCATGACGTAGAAACTACCACAGACTCACTATGCTTGACAGTGTGACGATACGTACGACTCAGTTTTTTTATATAAATTGTGAGGGAAACCGCGTTTAGCCGTTTTTTAACACGTCCCGGCCCGGCACCGGCACCGGTTTAGTGAGTAAACGCTCATGCACGCGAGACGGTTTTTCGCAGGAGCGGAGCGGGCTTTGCTCCGGCGAAAAACCGTCTCGTGTGTGCATGAGCGCTAATAGCTGTTTTTCGACACGCCGCCGGCACCTGCTTAGTGAGTAAGAGAGGGATAGACAGACTATAGCTCTGTCCCACACTTACTCAATAAGCCGGTGCCGGTGCCGCGTGTCGAAAAACGGCTAATGGAGGGATAAACATTTAAAAACCACCATGCATAAACATCTGCAAGTAGTCATTCTAAGTCCTTCCGTTTAAGTTACCTCGCTCGAATGATGTAAAAAATTATGCTTACCTCGGGGTGTAAGTAGCTATTTCACCCTCGAACTATATTCGCCCTCGCTCGCTTCGCTCGCTCTGGCGTCTAAATATCTCGGGTAGGCTCGGTCCTTAGCGCCCTTTGCGAGCTGCGCTCGCACGGGCTCGAAATTGGACCTTCGTCCAAAATAGCACTCTTTCACCCCTTGTGTAACAAGCTACTATTTTTTTATCATGAGTGCGGTAATAATTATTGAAATTCCTCCCACACCGTAAACTAAAAATAATAGAATTGTTGGAATTGCCACCGGCCACCGCCACCGTCACCTGTGTCTGTGTTACACACACCCCATGTGAAAACTTATGTAATACTCTTTGTGCGAGGAACTAAGGGTTAATAATGATTCGTATTGTAGTCAGTTAATAAAATAAATTTGGATTAAAACACACAATTTTCAAACAAACAATCTGAGATTTAATTTACATTGTTTCCAGAGATTAATTAAATTTTATCTGCTAAATGTTTGAAAGGGGTTTTTTCTTTGATTAACTGCGATAATTAAAACGTTTTCAAATGCTTATCTACCTCGTAATACTAAACGGACCCTTCTAAATATTTGTTTAAATAATCGAGTCTTCTTAAAGATTGTTGTGGCCATTAATGTTTTGTTATTTCATTATGAGCTGAGATTTACAATGGATCCCATTTCGAAAAACTTTGGATTTTAAGAAACCATGATATAAAAATTCAGGCCTGTTGCAAAGTTTTTGTAGGCATGGTTTATGTCTCTGTCGACTTGTCAATTCAAATTTTATTAATTTAACTGAAAATAATACTTAATTCACACCACGTCAAGCATAAATCTCAACGTCGCTGGGGATGAAACTCTACTTATAATTTGGAAGGACGACGCTCTAAAGTAAAGTCGATTCGTTTTGTTTCTGTCACAGTTTGATTCGCCGCCTTGTAATTTCAAAGAACGCCAACACTATAAAAGAAGCCGCCGACACAGCTTGGGCGAACGCACTATAAATACAAATTAAAATAAAAGAGGACAATGTTTTTTTTCTTTATCTTCAACACCCTGCTCTTCTGTTACGTCATATATAAGTGATTGTTCGGGACTCGTGAATTGTGGAAATAAAAGGTTCCTTTCTTCAATAAACACTGGGTTTTAATTATTAACGACAAATATAGAAAAATCTACAACATCGCCATATTTAGCAAGACTTTTTTTTCTAACTTTTTAAAATAAAACAATCGCTCGGTCCGGTTGCGTATTGGTTCACTCCGCGCGGTCCGGTTGTTGGCGCGGTGGTAATGTGTTGCCTGCCTTATCTCTGTTGTGCGTCACAAGGGGTTAGCCTAAGTACTGAATATCTACTTGATGATTTCATAACAATGCTACGTGCTATCAGTGTTTTAAATTTTATTTGCCATTTAATATTTTATTCAACGAAAAAAAATCTTATGTGTGACGTCACTGCTAGAGGTTCCCACGAATCCCCCAACACAGGGTATCCTAGTGTTGGGCCAGAAGCAATGTACGTGCGTGAATAAATTATATTCCATGACAATTACGTTACAATCTGACATTTTCTCGACCTTCGCTATATAATTTGTAGGCTGTATTCTTATTAAATGGCCGTTACGTGAGGGAAATCCGGAACGATGCAATTTGGGCATTCGATATTAAAGTAATCGGATGTTATTTCCACTACGAGTAATAAGAAATTCCCTTCGCTATTAAGTTGGTATCACTGAAACCTTGAAACCAATGAAAATAGTATTAAAAAAAATAATGTTACTCAAAATTTTGTGAGAAAATGTCATAATTAACACATATTATAACAAAATATACCGTCACGCCTTTCCCCATATGGAGTGGCTGAGGCACAATTGTGCTCACTTTTAACCAGTTACTCAAATCTCAAATATGAATGACAGGAGGCTAGCCCATCGCCGCAGCTATGGAGTAAAGATGGTTTTCTCACGAACTTACTCATACTTATAAACTCGTTCTATTCGATTTATATCTCTACTAAAATATGTATTGCCCACTTTCTGTATACCCCAGTCGGCAGACTTTTACCTCGAAAAAATTCCGAATTCAACGAAACTTTAGTATGTTGTATGTGACTATTCAGTAGCGATACACCCAATTTTCCGAACAAATAAAGCTTGTGCTAATTTGAGGAGTATGGACTGAAAACTCTGTCGACTGGGTTAGTACAAAACTTGAATGCTCGATATGTCTAAGCTGAGGTATTTTCAATCTAAAGGCTGGGAGTATCTGCTGTTATTCCAATAGGAATATTCCAGTAAAACTGTAGAAGACAAAAAGGTCCTTCGAGAATAAATTTATTACTTAAGCTTTTCAGTCCTATTTATAGTTATATGTACATTGTTCCCTGAAACCGCTGGATTAATTCTTATCCGTTAAACTATGATGAAGACTTTTTTAAAGTACTTTTTATTTTAACCTCATCAAACTTTCCAAAAGTTGCAATTTTCCATTTAACCCTTCAAGCGTGATCGTCTGACTTATTACGGATGACAGTTTTTTTTTTCAAACAGACGCTCTGCGCATTGGCGACGACGACACAGCGGCGGGGCGCGGGCGCAAAGTATCGAAAATATGAAACCGTCCATTCTGGGCCCGAATTCTACTAAGTTCACAAGCATACGACAAGCCTGGCACAAACTTCAATACGAGATATTTGGTATTCTACTAAAACCAGAATCCAATTGCTTGTGAAAGTAGAATTCGGGCCCTGAAATGACAAGGCGGGTAATGCCAATGTACGGCCCCGTCCCGCCGCGCCCGTCTTAGGCCTACGGCCTAAGTCACGGCGCGTTCATTCTGGCCGAGGCCATAAGGTTAAAAATCACGCGCCATTTTTTTTTTGGTCCCACAAAGACTTTTTTAGGAACATTTTCCTAAAACAATATTACTTTCTTTGTTACAGGAGGAGGCCCCGGGGTGTCAGTATCCACTCAGGTAAGACTTCAAGAAAATTAAAAAAGCAAGCGTGAGTAACTGAGTAAACACCTCTTTATTGCATCCTGTTTATTACACGTTTCTCAGAAAAAAAATTCACAGCTCCCTAGCTCCTCCATTTTTGCATAAAACCACAGATACTATGATAAGTATTATAGTACTAAATAAAACACAATGATGAAAAACAAAGTAACGTTAAAGAGGTGATGTTTGATTGAGAAACAATAACATAATTCTCAACATAACTATGCAACTTGAAATCGTCAAATCAACCAATTTTTTATCGTAACTTTGTTGTCTCATTTTATTATTTTTCACTCAAAGGTAGGAAGAGTAAGTTAGGTATTGTTGAAATATATCGGTGAACTGCGTACTATAAATAAATAAACAAGCTTCATTATAAACTAGCTTTTGCCTGCAGTTACGTTTGCGTAGTTACATTTTTTGCAAGTCTATACACACACTATGCACATAAAAGGTCGTCGTCAAAGGTTCTCGGTGCAGATGTCAGAGTCTTGAGGTTTTAACCGAACCAACTGTCAAAAATTTTCGAGCTGCCGGGCCCCAAGTTCGTATTTATTTGTGTTACCCAAATCAAAAATAGACAAACGAAGACAGAAAAACAAGTGCAAATGCGAGGGTATTGTTTAACTGCAGATGTCATCCTGTTTATTTTATTACTCTCCAAAAATCACGGTGAAGCCACAAACGGATACCAATTTGCATGCGTGACAGACTGACATCGCTATACCCACCAAGCACCAACCCTCATATGGACACACAGTTCTATTAATTCACAAAAGCCCGCCCTTTCAACAACTCTTCCCCGGATTCAGCATACAGCAAACACAACACCTAGCCCCTTGATGAATGAACAGGTGTATGTTAGGATAAGCCAAATTTTAGCAGGCATTACCATTCCATGTCACGTTTCGTCGGCAGGGCTCGGATTGTTGCCTGATAATGAATAGAATAGCTTCTGAGGGCGATACGGATTTTGATCATTTGAGAAAGAAGGTACTTAAATAAATTACACAGGAAGTAACAAATATTAACAGAGGATGGTGTAGTCATATTTTGGGGTTGTTTGGAACATTGATCTGAACAAGCTTTGAAATCATTTGACTTGGTCCGAGCAACAGCTTTTCACTTGTTCACACACTTAGGGCCGAGTAGCCGACTGATTAGTATGGGTAGAAGTTTTCCTCTCTAAGCTAATAGGACCAATGAAAGTACGAAAATTTGTACTCGTATACAGTTTTGTGGATATCTATGTTAACCATTCTTTATGGCCATCATCAGCATCTTATTTTCGCCCGCTGCTGGCTATGAGCCTCCTTCTTTTGGTTCCCACTTGACCTTATTGTAATAATTTCTCCGTCTCCTACCCAACATGGTTTGCTGGAAGAAATCTCTTATTAGAGATAAGCTCGCCTTTGTTCATATTTTTTTTCTATGTTAAGCTATTTTTACTGTCATGTGAGTACAATAAAGAAATTACGAGAAATTTATGTTAAACAAATTCAAAGACCTCACAAATTACACTGTTTTCACAATAAAACAGAGCCAATATCAATGGACCTGAATTTGTGATGTCACTGCGCTCTAATATTAAAAGCACTCCAGCGAGGCTCAAGTAAACTAAGCCCACTCCACTTACATAGCGCTCCGGGTGATCAATCAGAATTTCACAGCAAGGCGGACAAAGAACACGACTCTGCAATCAACCCCCTACTTCTATTTCATTATGCTTTCAGGAAAGCGAGTATTCTGTGCTCTTTCACACTATTTTAGCGCGATAGTTGAACGGCTGACTTGCGAATGTCGCGTTCAGCAGCCGTAGCATGCTGTGCTAGGCATGGTATTTTATCGTGGGAGTGAGGACAGAGCTATACACGCTATATATGTATACAGCAGGTAGCTCTATTCCTCACTTTCCCGCGGAAAAACCCTCACAGCGCTCGGCATGAACTGTTAGAACTTTAGGACTTTCGAACTTAGATATTTCGGACGTAGGTATTTCAACAGTATTTATTATGAACTTTTGGTATTGTGATAAATACCCACGGCGGCTGATTGCCATAATAAAAACCTAATAATAAGCATCAAATGTTTTTACGTTGGGATTCATTTTCGAAATAAACAGCCACTCCGTGTTTTTGCGTGGCTGAGTGTGAAGGCATGTGCGGCAGCCGCATTAAACTATAAAAAGAAATGAAAAGTACAGAAAAACCCTGTTGAAACAGAGGAAACCAGAGCTTTACCGGACGAGAGAAAGTGCTTGAGTATTGGCTAGATCTTTAGACAGGACTGTATGTTAGGAATCCCACTAGATGGCTCTGCCAGTCTTGTGACTCGCGGTGGTGAGGTGTTTTGCTAATAGGTTATAAGTTCATTATTGTATTGTTTTCGTTGCCTTTATACCAACCCTGGTCCGACAATAAATACTACCAAAGGTTTATTCCGTGGTTTTATTGTAAGGTGCCAATAAGGGTCGCAGTTCAAATATTGGTCCTTCGAACCGGATGATGTTTTTGATGCTATGGTCTAGCTAAAGACCAAAAGCGTCCTCGCAGTGGGTTGCTGCAGCAAGAGGGCGTGACGTCAGCGGAGTCGTTGTCAGCTGTGTGACAAGAGGACAATGACACCGTGACGTAGGAGATCAAAGCCATGTGTAGAGGACGGACTGCGGGACGTACCCTGCACATGTGTGTAGTGCGAGAAAGGGAGAGAGCAACTAATGAAGAAAGAAAGGGAGAGGTCAACTAATAAAGAGCAACTAATGAAGAAAGAAAGGGAGAGGTCAACTAATAAAGAGCAACTAATGAAGAAAGAAAGGGAGAGGTCAACTAATAAAGAGCAACTAATGAAGAAAGAAAGGGAGAGGTCAACTAATAAAGAGCAACTAATGAAGAAAGAAAGGGAGAGGTCAACTAATAAAGAGCAACTAATGAAGAAAGAAAGGGAGAGGTCAACTAATAAAGAGCAACTAATGAAGAAAGAAAGGGAGAGGTCAACTAATAAAGAGCAACTAATGAAGAAAGAAACGGAGAGGTCAACTAATAAAGGTCAAACAAAATTGAGATCAACGGGAGCGGCCGATTGTCATCAGTGGGCGTCTATCAGAGCTGACGTCCAGCTGTGATGCCGTAGTTCAACTAAGGAAGAAGGAAGTGGAGAGAGCAAATCTGGGGGCGCGGCAGCGCCCCCAAGCCAAGTCGAGTTTATTATTCAGTTTACAACTTTTGAAGACACTTTGTTTTTATATCGAATGTATGTGCTTTGGTTATCATTTTGTTTAAAAAAGCCATTTTTCACTAAATGCCTTTTGGTGGGCGATATGTTAGGAATCCCACTAGATGGCTCTGCCAGTCTTGTGACTCGCGGTGGTGAGGTGTTTTGCTAATAGGTTATAAGTTCATTATTGTATTGTTTTCGTTGCCTTTATACCAACCCTGGTCCGACAATAAATACTACCAAAGGTTTATTCCGTGGTTTTATTGTAAGGTGCCAATAAGGGTCGCAGTTCAAATACTGTATCATCAACATTATCTTGAATTTGATTCTCTAGCGCTTGAGTTTATTTCAAGCGCTGCTGTAGAATGAACGATAAAATTTCAAGACGTCCAAGATCCAGTCGGCAGAGATTTCAGTCCATACAAAATTCCAGAAAATTCCGAATTAAACGAAACTTCAGTATGTTATTTGTGGCTATTCAGTAGTGTTACACCCAATTTTCCTAACAAATAAAGCTTGTGCTAACTTGAGGAGGGGCGAACAACCGAATTTTTAGGAACTTTTTCCAGTTTTTCACGTTTGATTTGAAAATAAAAACACAAAGCCACAATCTATGCACTAGGTGAGGTGATCTGGATCTAAATGTCTGGTGTTTATGAAAAAGTTACAAGTTATGCCCGGGATAGTTATTCCCCTGATAACTTTTTGTCAGTGTACTAAATCTAGTTGGTTTACAATTTCAGGTATTTAATTATTATTACTAACAAAGGCATTTTCAGCATATACTACAGCTGAGTATTGCTAAATTATACTCAGGCATTTAATAGAAAAGCGTTTTAGATTCTTGAACAAGTTCTTTGGAAGTTTGCTGAGTGCATTTCAGAATTCAAAATTACGGGAGCAGTAAGACTTGATTGAATTTAAGGCTCCGGTGACCGCGTGAATTTCCCATACAAACGTAATACAAAAATGATTTGAATTTGAGAAATAGTTTAACATATTTAGAATGTTAATCGGATTTATACACTGTTTACGCAGGTTCCTGGTCTGTATACCAGGGTTCCTCTTCAACCAATTTAAAAATATTTTTAAGTAATTTGAATAAGAACCTTGGTATACGACCAGGAATCTGCGTAAACACTGTATTAATCTAATTAACAGTCTAAATGCTTTGAACTAGTTTTCAAATTCAAATCATTTTGGTATTACGTTTGTATGGAAAATTCACGCGGTCGCCGGTCTCTTAAATATAAACTTTGGCAAGTCTTTCGTAGTTTTACGTTTACTTTATTATACTTCTTGGGATCACAATGGAACTTAAAAATTAGTTTAATAATACTCTCAACGAATGCTTGGGTAAGGTTAGATTTTCAGCCTTCTTTGTGTATAGTAGCGTTAATATACATATTACAACTACATTATGAGGCATAGATTGTGGCTTTGTGTGCAACGGATAATTAGACTTATCCGTTTAAACTAAGGCATTTGATTTTGATAATGAAACCAGGCAGAACAAATTGGGGTTTAATTGGTTCACCCGCAGCTTAATGATGAATGGGCCTGTCAGTAGAAGGTCGTGTTGATCCTAGCAATAAATTAGCGGATGTCTTCTATACTATTCTCTAGCAGGTTGGTTCGTAGAAGGACGGTCGTGGTACTTATTGGTATAAAATATGTGACAGTTGAAGTGTCTTTTAAAGGGGCACGGGCCTTTACCCGGATATGACTAAGAGTTATACTCCACCATGCAGGTTGCTGGAAGGCTAACCGCCAACCTGACTGAAGAAATGCACTGAAACACAAAACTTTAAAAAACTTTTTTTTTTATCTCGGCATAGGTTTGCACCTGGAAAGGTTTACATTTTTATTAGGTGGTGATAAATATATATTTATAAGAATTACTATCATTGAAAGGAAATCATTCATGGTTGTTTTCCCCATTCTTCGATAAACCATCAATGATTATTTTCTTCAAACATATAGGAATATCACTTCTTATATTTGGTTAGGTTAATATATACTATATAAAACTCTATACTATTTAAAACTTAAAACACATAGGGCGACCGAATATTTCTATAAATATATCGATTGTATAGGTACTTTGTTTACTCTCTACATTGACGCGTTGCTAACTTTATTGGCAATTTCCCACCTAGCTGAGGTAATCTGAAATCGGGCAATTAATTAGTTTGAAACCTTCCATTTCCGCAATCAACTGCTGGAACTTCAGCCATTCCAACTGAGTTTATCGCAGTTCTCAATTTACTGAGACTTCAGACTAGCACTGCCAGTTTTGGTATGATTTATCAATAGTACTTTTCGATACAAAATGAGCGTGGCCTAGTGCTCGCTTATTACGCAGGAGGTGCAGGTTCGAATACTGACCATGTATGTATAAATGAGATAATTGATAGTTAAATACATTATACGGACGTTTTAATGGCGATGAAACATGTGGTGCGGAAACCCTTGTATCTACATAGCTGTGGCATCAGGCTAACCCCTGTCACGCATATACTATAATTAATAACTGACTAAACATGCTTTGCGCTATGTGAAAATTATTTACCACTAAAAGATGCAGCTTCAAACCATATATAATTAGATCCAAGGTCGAGTCCCATTTATCCCACGTACCCCAATAATTGATTATAATAATAATAATAATAATAGTAGTAATTAAATAATAACAATTGTAAGTAAATGAAATCGTACTTATAATATAATAATAATTACAATACCAAATTTTAGTTAATGTCAAATTTGCATGTTGTGTTTACCTATAAGTAGATGAACATCTAGCACTAATGTAATAATCAATATAAATGAATGTCTACTGTATCATCTGTTGGTGAACCTTAAACAATAAATAAATAAAATAAATAATTGCCCAGTTTAGCACAGAAAAACAGTTTATCTAAATGGTTCATTTCATTAAACTAGAGTAGACTCTGAAAGCATTGTCCTGTTTCAGTGCACTTCAGACATAGTAGGAAGTTTGTCCGTTCTTGCAACTCGCAGTGAGATATTTCAAACACCCTTGTACAGTTCTCCCAAAGTAATAATGCACACGAAAAGGCACGAAAGTACTCCGAACGCTCGGGAGACATTAGTTATTAACGGCCGAAATTAATAACCTATCTTCAATCCATAATCTGCAGATTTGAGATTGCTAGTGTCAATTTTGACATAAATCCCATTAGCGCAACTGTCAAATGTAACGCGTAATCTGCAGATCACGGATAGAAATAGGTTATTGGGATCGGCCGTATATCTATATACAGGAGTGGTATATAGTTAAACTGTTTTTCTATAATTATATTGATCTTTATCCTTGATCTCATATCGGCATTCGATATACGGATATCGAGACCTATATTCCCATACCAAATCACTCGAAATAGTTGTGGATATCGTATATAGAATGCGCGAGAATCATGCCCCTGAACAGTCGGAATACGTGCTCTGCAAACCTTTGAAGAAAATTCCTATGCTCATTTGTTACTTTGGGAGTACTGTACTACACTGTACTGTGCATGTACATTTTAGAGTACTCCTTAAAAACTCTCTTGATTGGATAGATGAAACAAGAGACTTGCATATTGGAGTGGAAATACTTGTCTGTGTTGCTACAATTTTAAGGAATCAGTGGCATGATTCTCGCGCCTTCGATAGACGGATATCGAGACTTATATATTAATAGAATCACATACAAAATCACTCGATATAGGCGTAGATATCGTATATCGAATGCGCGAGAATTATGCCACTGATATCTATGAAATATCATATCAGCAATTTAATTTATGTAGAAAAAGTCTAAAAAAGTGCTCCGTGGTCTAGTGGGTTTCACCTTGCTTCTCACGCAGGAGATGCAGGTTCGAATCCCGGTGCTGATCATGTACCAATGAGATGATTAATTTGTCTTAAGTACATTATCGCACACTCCGTGTTTCGGCACGTTAAGCTGTAGGTCTCGGCTACTATCACTACTTCGTAGTATGTAGTAGTCGTAACAACCCCTCCACCAACCCGCACTGAGCCAGCGTGGTTGAGTATGGCTCAATCTTACTCGGATCCGGGTAAAGGCCTGTGCCCCTCGCTGGGGACATTAATGGGCTAACATTTACTACTAGAGGCTACATTTTGAAATAGGTGAGGCCTTGGAGCAGTAGTAGGACCCAACGCATTTTACATAAATAATAACATTTTAATGGTAACGGAAACTCTGAAATGGTATCGGCAACAGTCCAAATGTTTAAATTTTATTGTTATTTAGATTGCAAGGCATTTAAAATGCCTTAGGTACTTCAACTGACTACGATTCGAAGTTATATCTTAATCAGTGCAGTGTCAGAAATAAATATCGCACCTTTTTCTAATTCTATTCCCTGATGAGAACTCTGTTAGTTTCATTGAAAAGGTAAACCATTCATAAACAAATCACTAAATTATACTTCTAGAAAACTTAGGTCCATTTGCACCAAAAACACTGATTGTGATTAGCGCGTTAATCACAATTAAGTTTGACAATTTCATACATTATGTTATGACAGCTACTAAATTTAAGACGCTAATCGTAATTAAATTTTTGGTGCAAATGGCCTTAAGTGCCCCGAAGCTATGTTTCAAATAGGTTGTATATGTTTAAAGTCAGTAACTTAGAGAGGTGCGATTGTTTTGACGCTGAGTTTAATTCCATTTTATCCAAACATTATCAGTTCAATGTAATGTGTCACTTTAACTTGTTATAAGATAGGTACATATATCCCCGCCTCACATCCCCAGCTAACTCCCACAACAAACAGTAGTTTGCAGGAGTCGTAAAAACTTTCCAGAACAGTCGACCGCTTTGTTTGACTCCAACTCGGTATAATCAGGGCGTATCACGAGTTCGCAAGAGTTTGTTTTATTGCTCATTGCAGGGATCGACTGGAACCTTATCCAATTACAGGGGTAATAAATTGTCACGTTGTAGACGCGGTTTCTGGAACCCATTCAGTGGTGTGCGGTTTTAATCAAAATGAACCGGTACATTGTAATTAATTTCATGAATTTGATGCTTACAAGGGGATGATTTATACAACAATAATAAAAACCTAAACCTACTTCAAGATCTATAACATCCTCTCCGCTCGGGACACAAATTTCGTCTATAAACACGAAAACGAGCTTACGAAATCTGATTGAAATCGAGTTATTCCTAATCCTGAGTCAGCCTAATCCTTTCCGTAATAAATTATATTTAATATAGAAGGCCATTTTGGATGAAATCTTCGCTATGTTTTTCATTACGAGTCGAGTCATGATGTTGTACTTGAAAAGTTGCGTGACAATAACAAACAAGTAAGTTTGTTGTTTTCTTCTTCTGTGTTTGTTTTTGTCAAACCTGTCTCTGAATTATCGAGCTGTTACGTGATTCGAGGTTATTTCTTACCACATTTTACCATGATTAAGTTACTTACATCGACTTATTGGATTACACACATTTGTTCCCCTAAATACGTACTTCAATTTAAATCCTAGCACCAAAGTGGTTGACTTTTAGGATGCAGGGAACATACAACATGACATCTAGAAAAACTACAACACGCCCTTTCTCGTTACCTGATTAATAATGTACCCTATTGAAAACATATTACATACAAAATCTAATGTTTTCGATTACTGAGTCTCAGACAATGAATAGTTTTCTTACCCTGAGTTGCACGAAACCAAGGACAACGGCAGTATAATATCTCATATGAAAACCACCTAAATACCAAAGAAAACCATTTTATTTCAGTACAGTATTTTTTTATTTGACATCATCATTATATACATATAGGTTGTTCCCAGCCAGTATTTATAATACTTATATAATTGTTTCGTTCGAGTTTTTCTTTGTCTGCAGGTTTTTTTCTTTTCTTTGTAAAATGTTTACAAAAGAACAAAAATTCTTACAGTATCGACCTCATGAATAAGTTTTTTATTATATATGACTTTTCTTGTGAATAGATGTTGCGAATTCGTTCGAGATATTCGTAAGTATGGAGAATTGCCGGTGTTCTTTGTAAGCGTATCCAGCATTGGAAAAATCCTAAGAGATTAAAATTCACAATCGTTTCGTGCAACTCTGGGTTAAACAGCAAACATTTGAATGTAGGTACAAAAAATCTTCTTCTCCCGTCCAAACAATTAAAGATATCCTGTGGTATCCATCACCAAACATCCGTTTGAGAAATCACTCAGCTCATTGCTACAGCACCGAATCGAACCAGCATTGAACGTTTCTAAGCTCCTATAGTATGAGTTAAGCGTCATTTTTCTCCCAACAGGCGGACATAGCAAATTCAGCGAAAGGCTACGAGTCAGAGGATGAAATCACAGGAAGGAAACGGCAGAAGGCCAACGACGACCGGCCAGCCAGCAAGACTACTATGTACTCGAAACAGGTGAGAGAATGCGCTTTACCGCGGTAGAGATAAGGAATATTTCATAAGGGAGAGAGGGCATAAATCTATTGGACTGGATAAAGAAGGAGTAGAAATGGAACCGCATTAGAAATGAATAAGACACTATTATCATCATCATCACCATCTTTTATCATCCTCACTAGTTTGACGGAAGGGATATAATATATAGGATATACTATTATGATACATTTTTATGTTTTGAAATGTTGTTGTTTTTATTTGTGTGCAATAAAGAAATAATGAAATGGTTATGAGACACAAAAGTCTGCCTGCCCGCAGATGCTAACGTATCCTTCACTACAAATAAACGCACGTATTTTCGATAATATTAATACTATTTTCGGTCGGGTAAATTACTGATATTTTTGAGCATTCTCGCAAAAGACGGCATGCTGAAATTCTTAGCAGAGAGGTAAACTGATTGATGGCGGTTTCAGTGATAGTTGTTCTGAGTAATTGTGTTTGGTTGGGTACTCGGCAGTATAATAGTCGTTGGAAATACGAGATTGATTCATTGATCTGTATGTTGTTATGAAACTTTCCCGAATTCCGATATTGGGCCTTTTGTTGAAGAGACGATATTTTGATAGCCATTTCTTTGGTTGTTTCCTCTATACTTCCGATGAAATAATGAACGTAATTTCATCTGAGGGTGAAACGAAAATATAAAATATATCCAATTGACTGCGCCTGCGGGGGAATGCGGCTCGCCAAACGTTTGTTGTATTCAACAAACGTTCGCATACGCAACCTATAGTACGATGACGGGCCGCCAGGCAGTTTCGCAGCGGCTGACCAATCACAGCTCTCTTACCTCGTCTCCCGCCCCGTAAATTGGTGAGTTGTGTTTCAAAGGAAAATGTATCTATGCGCTCTCCACTGGATAAGTGCTCCCTGCCATTTAATCATATAGCATAATATTACAATGTATTTCTAGGAGTTCCGAGAGCAGTACTGCATCAACACCAAACAACTGGACCTGCTGGAGCTGGAGAAGTCCAGAAAGGATCGATTCCTCGGATGCCTGTCGCAGTACCACATCGATAGTCCTTGCTCCAGAAACAATCGGTAACTATATTTTATTACGTAGCCATTAACGCCCGGTTTCCTGGGCGCCGTTTAAGTTAAGTGCTCCGTGGTCTTGTGGGTGTCATGCTTGCTTCTTAGTCAGGAGATGCAGGTTCGAATCCCGGTGCTGACCATGTACCAATGAGAAAAATCATTTATCTTAAGGGCGTGATTGCCTAGGGCCAATCAGAACTTAGAATTTCATCCTTATTTTTTTTAGAGGAAATTAAATAAAAAGATTAAAAAGGTTAAAGCCAAGCTAAGCAAGGCCATTTTTATAATGATTAGATAAATAACAAGAACACAAATTCAGATGCGGTGCAAAATTGAAAAATAAAAACTTGTGATAGACAGATTTTCTGGCAACTTTTCTCTGGAGACTTTTCTATCGAGCAAAATTATTAATATAATGTTTATGGGAAAGCGAAGTCACCCTGACACTCATGATTAACAAGCTAGTGAAAAAACGTACAGCAGTAATAAAGGCTGTTTTGATGTTCTAACGGTGATGGAAAACATCGTGAGGAAACTTTCATTGGGCTTGCCCCCTGAAACGCAAAATGGTGTATCGAAATCACTGGCTTAAATTGGGCACAGTTGTGCCTCTGCCACCCAGTATGGGAAAAGGCGTGACGCTATGTAAGTATGGTTAAATCAGCCTCAGCTAATCAAGAGCCTCTATTAATCAAAAAACCGTGCTGTGATTGGCCGAAACTGATTCAACCAACCTGTTATCTAATCAGCGCGCAGAAAACTAGGGGTAAGTGTTCTATAGCTGGCTGCTTATAAAGAACTTTTCAATCGCATGAGAGTCCCGTCCCATCTGTTACGTACCCAAAAGGTGCCAATCCGACCCAATTACGATCCAATGACGACCTCTGTGGCGCAGCGGTTGCGCATCTGCCTACTATGCGAGAGGTCTCGGGTTCAAATCCCGGCTGGGGACAAATAACCGGCCAAGTGCGAGTCGGACTCGCGCACGAAGGGTTCCGTACATTATCTATAAAAACCCGCAAAAAAGAAAAATGTATGTGAGCCCTCCTAAATATTAATTTAATTTTAATTTCATTATTTATTTTTTAAGTAAATAATATACTCAATATATTGTGAACATTTTAAGCGTCTACCTGCTACCATTATCAAGATCGAGCAAAAATGAGCAAAAAAATCACGTTTTTTGTATGGGAGCCCCCCTTAGTATTAAATTTCTTTGATTTTTAGTATTTGTTGTTATAGCGGCAACAGAAATACATCATCTGTGAAAATTTCAACTGTCTGTCACGGTTCATGAGATACAGCCTGGTGACAGACAGACAGACATACAGACGGACAGCGAAGTCTCAGTAATAGGGTCCCGTTTGGCACCCTTCGGGTACGGAACCCTAAAAACCCAGGTCTTGGATGTTTACATATTTGTGATGTCGCTGTATCTGGTTCCCACGACACAGGGTATCCTAATGTGTCTGTCCATCTTCTTCTTTCAGTGCCTCTCCACCACTGGACGGGCTGTATCTCACGTACCGTATTAGGTAGAGAGTTGAAATTTTCATTTTGAAACGGTCAAGTCCACTTATCTAGAACTACTACAAAATTAGGCCGGCTCTGATAATGCGATGAGCGCCGCACCGCCGCCGCCGCCATACGTATGGTGCGGCGCTGCACTGTTATTGTGGATTTGTAAATAAGATTCTGCAAAAGGCACGGCATCTTGTGAACGGATCTTTACACTGTAAATGCTTCCGAATTCGCTAATTCCATAGTGTAACCAACATGGTATGACGCTTCAAAGTAGATACAATAAAATTGAGTTTCCCACAATACAGAGGCCTAGTGTGGGAATCATTGTTAATCTGTGCTGTAAACTGATTTTTCAATAAAATTTTTTTCACGTACGTATTAAATTCTTCCCAACTCGTAACCACTTGCAATCGAATATCCTTCTGAAGCCTGTTGTGAATTTTGCGACTATTTGATTGTTTGACGAAAACAGTTTTTATCATATAAACGGAAGAGTAAGGTGGGTATCTATACAAAATGCATTTTCAGCGATCGATCGTACAAGGATATTAATCTTTATCGCAACTCGTTTCGTAAAACGACGAAAAAGTGTTCGGTCGCAACTGCGGTTACGAAACACGGTTAATAACGTACGCTGCCGAAACGGAAATAACTTCACCCAAGTGGCAGGTGACAGATTATTGTCATCTGAGTTAGGCGGGAAACGAAGCGTCATACCTTGTTGTTTATTCTATGACTCTTTCAAATAATGCCGATCAATAACAGTCTTCCGTTCCACCGTGTTACAATGAATAAAGTTGGAGTTGCTTGCGTCGGTGTTTAAGTTTGAGTGATCAAACGCTCCCGAAGTTGCACCTCTCAGGCCATCAGCTGAATAAAAATCAAGCTCTTTGTTAAAGGTTTTCTTTCCCTAAGCAGCACTTCTTCTGGTATTTACGACTTACTTATTTTTCCGGGATGTACTGTCTCACTGGCAAAAGCTTTCTTCCCCTGTCTGAGATTATCGCCATAAGATTCGCACTAAGATTGTTACATTTGCGAGAAAGAGAGATAACCTTACCACCCACCACCTTACTCTCGCTCAGAGCCGAAAAAACTTGGTGCGAACTGACACTAACAGAAAGTTTAGCATAATCTTCTCCCATTGGACGAAGCCGCAGATCCTATGATTTAAGAATGGCGTGGATTTTCCTCATGGCAGTGAATCTATTGATGGCATAAATAATTCAAACATGTCAAGAGAGGCTACGGCTCCGGAATTTGTTATTAATGGCGGTGCTAAGCTTCCGAGAAGGCTTATCGGAATTGAAACAGCGGGAGTTGAGAATGTAGTATGACTCAATAGAAAGTTCAGGAAATCGAATTTATTCTCAAACAAGCGGAACGAACGTACAAAAGAACAAACTTATTACAATTGAGACCGAATAAACCAATTACAATTAAAATATTACAATATCACAGTACAATTACATACAGGGTGACACACGAAAGTTTTTATTTTTAATTACTACCTATAACATATTTTTGAAGTAAAACTTCTTGGGGCACGGGGGTAAAATTTATTTAACCTCTCAACTGTGGGTTATTCATATATTTGCTTTTCAATTGCTACTAGCCGGGTGCTATCACGAGTGGCTAAGAAATGTAACGGAAATTGGAATCGGTGACGTCAGGGTCGGCTGAAGACTTTTAAAACCGCAACTATTTTCAATACGGTTTTTAACTAATCAGATAAGATAATAATACATTCGTACAATAAAGAATGCTAATTAGTGAGAGAAAAACCTGATGAAACGTTAACAAATAAAAATTAATTTAAGCATTCTTCCACGAGTTCTTGATTTCCGGTATGGCCAAGATGGCGCCGCCGCCGCCGCCGCCGCTGGCTGGGACAAACAAAAAACCTCTTTGTTGGAACCGGAACTTATGTTTGACAGCTGTGCGTTGCGATCCATACAGTTTGTAAGAAAAGAGTTTCATCAATGTCACACGGGTCGATATGGATTTCTAAAACAAGCAAAGCAATGCATACATTTGAGCGAGACGGCTTAAAGACGTGACGTCAGATGGTATATAATCTGAGCGAGATGCAAATAGTAGTGACACTATTGAATGAGTTAAGTATATCACCACGAGCGCGACAAATTGTAGATAAGGAATGGTGGGAAATAAATGACATGACGTATTAAAAGTAAGTACAAGTATAAAATAATTTCAAATAATCGGACGTCTGAAACTTAAAAGTAACTTGAAGCAGAGATTGGATCTCAAAATTGGAAATTTAAATCTCTTTTAGTATAGGTAGGTATAGGTGTATAGTATAGGTACCACTTAATGATCTAGCTACAGAAGTTTTACTTCTAACACGTGTACGGTGCTACACGCGTATATTTTTTTTCAGAAGTTTAAACAGTACAGAAAAACAACTAATAAAAACATCGTGACACACTCTAAGCTTCAGAACATTCGATACAATTCCATTGCTAGCTGTAGACACTGCAATAATGAAAATTTTATCAGTAATTGGAAATGAATTAATATGAGTTAATACTAGAATGCAAAATATTGTGTCTTTTACATACCCACAATCGGATTTATGATTCATTAAAATTAAATAACTCTGAGTACGCGGTCAGTGCATGTATGAAATGTATACTGTTGTGTTGATATGGCTTGGTAAAGTGATTGTGGCAAATAGATTTCTGGTCCAGTTTTCAGAATAAAATACATATTGATATAAATTTACGTGAGCGAATTTCAACTCACCATATTTATGGTAAATATTTGGCATACTTGAATGCACATTGAACTCACAATGAGCGTTGTTGGACGTCAAAATATTATTGAAATACATTATTTTGTAAATATTTTGGAACCAGTAATTTGCGCTTTTTGAATAGATATTATATATTGGTTAACATACAGAATCATAATTATTTAATTAGAAATAGATTTATCATTTTAAAAAAAAACTGTTCGTATAAAAGTTATCGGAATTTCTGGAAACGTAACTAACTCATAATCCGGATAACTTATTTTTTTTTAACAAACACACGTGATAAACGTAAAATTTCCTTGGCTTTCATTTTGAAATGTTTGTCACGTTCCCATAGGAAACGTTTCACGTTAGTTTTATACTAAAACCCAGTTACTAATAATATGTATAAGAACCACAGAGGAAATAAATAGGAACAGAGACAAAGCTTCATACAACCACGCCGTCGTAGGTTAACTACTACAAGCATACTGCGCATGTGTGAGTGAGCACTGGACGCTGTGTCGCGTACGCGCCGCCACTGGATAAAACCGGTTTACGCTCGTTCGAGCAGTGAACAAACTGTGGGCTTGCACAAACCCCGTTTTATTTGTTGTCACCTACCTTATCGAATTGTTTTATGTGGAATAAACTGTAAATAGTTATAAAAGTGTTAAAGTGTACATTTTGGACTTTCAAAATGGTGAACTGTACTGTTTGTATGAATGATACTAGAAAAAGAAAAGACATTTCATATTTTAACTATCCCAGGGAGTCTACTAGGTAAGTAAATGAATACCAGATTAGGTATACTTAACGCCAAACAACTTGGACAAGTTTTGAGGTAGTTGTTGTTGGGTAAGATCGCTTCGCGCTCGCTCGGTCAATAAAAGCTTGTAACAGTTTGTTATTTGATTTTTTTCTCTTTTGCCAACCCTACTAGTATAGGTATGAATTTTGTAGGCTCTTTGGAACTCTCTCTGTTCCTATTTATTCCTCTGTGTAAGAACTGCGTATGCAACACTCTCTTTTCCAAAGTAACTCAAAACTTTAGCTTCTATTTTTATAAAGTTGTGAAGAACCGACTGCGTACTGAAATAAAACAACGAGTGTGTGCGTACGCAAGAAATAGTAGAGTCAAAAGTTTATCTTGACAAGAAATGATGGAGAGGTAACTAGAACTAACAAGACCATTAACTCATTAACATCCTAGACTCGAGCCCGCCTGACGAAGTAAAAAGGGGTGTTATAAGTTTAAAACGTATGAGTCACTCTGTCTGTGTGTCGGTCTCTCAGCACAGGGAGAGTAAACGGGTGAACCGATTTGAATGTTGTTTTTTTTAATCGAAAGTAGATTTGTTAGAGCTGGTTCTTATGGTATCATAGAGCTGGTATCATGATGGAGTTCGAAGGTTCTATGATGCTTGCTAGTAAACCCGTCGAATTTGGGTTCATAAGACATAGACATAGATATACGTTACGTTACATTAGGTTCGTTGTGATAAGCTCTTTGGAAACATGGTACCATCGAGCTGATCTGATTGAAGATGAGAGCTGGGACCCTGGGATGCTTATCAGTAAACTCATCGAGTTAACATAGGTTTATTTAAGACTTTAGGTCATAGTATTAGCACTAGAAATAGAAATAAGATTGCTATGCCCGCGTTCAGACTCAGTAAGGTTGCTCACTCTTTTATGGGAGTATGTGTTAGTTTTTATAATAAAATACCTAATGAAGCAACGGACTTACCAGAAAGGAGGTTCAAAAACTATGTAAAAAACGGCCTATTGAAGAAGTCTTATTACAGTGTAAAAGAATATTTAGATGACAAAACTGCATGGTCTTTACCATCTCAGCGCACAGAAATCCAAAGAGGGGCGATGGACTGAGTCAGTACGTCTCTCCTCGGTGTATTTCCTTAGACTTAAGTAGAAATACATAACATTGTATTTTTAATGCTCTGATATTTTAAAAGAGGTACGGGGGAGTTTTTTTGCCCTTCTTTGCTCTATCCCTAAGCCCACAACTTCCGAACGGGCGGTAGGACGTTGACTAAGTAATATGTATGATTTTATGGTCAATAAAATTTTTTGAACTTGAACTTGTTTGGGCTCATTAGACTCGAAGTGAGACCTTTGAGAATATGGTACTATCGAGCTGATCTGATGATGGAGTGCGAAGCTCGAAGGTGGTAGCTGGATTCCTGGGATGCTTACTAGTAAACCCATATTCGTTATGATGAGACCTTTAAATTCACCTGATGATGAGACCTGGTGATGAAACTGGAAGACTGGTCCTATGCGGGGATTTTGTAATGCTAAAGTTATTACGATCGAATTGGATTGGACACTCTGGCTGATACTCGATAACTTTTAACTTGGTTTTCCTCTCATATCCAAATAAATATGTTTTCAGATGAAAAATCCGCTATACAAATTTCTCAAACACGCTCACATCACACCCTTATAAACACCCCTCTTTTCTGCCGAAAGCTGAAATACTGACCAGGCATTGCTCACCCGAAAGGCGTTTACTTGTGTTTCTTGAGTCCGTGTAATTCGATTATTAAGATAAATGGAAACCTTTTTAGGTTGAAGAAAGGTAATGAATAGCTCTTTGTTGTGCTCCCTTGTAATCGAATTAAATGTACTACGGATATCAACGGTGATACGGGAACAGCAAATTGTACTTCTTGTGTAAATTATTAAATAATAATTAATAATAATAATAATTATTAATAAAAGATACTTTCTTTATGATATACTAAAGGTTTTACTAACCGGGATATCGCGATCATCTGGTTTGAATATGAGATAAATACAGGCAAATACTTAAACATTACTTCTAAACATTGCTAGCCCTAGGATACCCCGGGTACCAGAGACATTTACATTGATCTTCTTGCAGATCATCATTCCTGTCCGTATGTGTCCGTCGTCGGGTGCCCTCAGATGAGAATCTTAACACAGACTATGCACCGATACAACGATATCCCAGGTGAGTATCATAGTTTTTTTTCTAATTACTCTCAAGAAAGCCTCTACATACAAAATAATTATCTTTAATTTCATCCGGGCTTACTATTTTCATCAACAACTTGATGGTGGTGAATTGATAGAATTATCTTCTAAAAACTCGATCCTCAACATTCTTATCTTAGAAGAAGGTAATAAGTGTAAAGAGAAGATTCCTAAGCCTCTCGATCTTCTTACTCCAAAACATCCTTATCGTATTTATCTTCTTCAGTCTCGTCGATGATCTCCATATAAGTTATAAAGATTTTCTTTAATTTTAAGACATATTATGGTTTCGTTAAAACACGTCCGTCGATTCAAGACGAACTTTAAAGAACGTCGAACACGGCTACGTAAAATACAATCTTGATAGTCTTCATCATCCTCACAGCCCTCATCATTTTCAACACCCCCAGGTTTGGCCAGCCGTCACCCGCCCCACCCGAGCTATGCGCATACGATGCCGACCTGGACTGTTCCTACTTCCGTCGGAGGCCTCGCTCCGTGTGCAGCCAACCTGACCCGAAGCGGTACACCTGGATGCCTGAGGATGAGGACTTCACCCGGATGGAATGGCCACAGTTGGTTATTTACCCTTTTGCTTCCTTTATTGGTGTTCTGCATGTTAAATCTAAGAGTCTCCGCAGACCACAGACTTTGATCGGCCGAACGTTTGGTCTAGTTGGGCTGCCATAGTAATTTGGCCTTACCAAATCGTTTAACTTGTGCGCGCATACTCATTATTGTGGGCCTTTTGCTACTCGTGTTTAATATTCACCAGGGTAAGTTTCGGAATATTGTTTATAAGGTATATTCGATCAGAAATGCATAATCAAGTCCTCATAATTTTGCATTAAAATAGGGAGGATCATACTCAGCAGTATTCGTTTACTGTTTCCATAGGTTTGCTTACTATGGGCGGAGAGAAACTACCGATGATATGATTTTTCTGACACAATAAAAAATATTGCAATCTACAGTAAAAATACCATCCATTCTTATTTCAATTGTAAATTTTTCTGTCCAATGAATGGAAGCGTACATTTTTTGAAGTAAAACTTCTTGGGGCACGGGGGTAAAATTTATTTAACCTCTCAACTGTGGGTTATTCATATATTTGCTTTTCAATTGCTACTAGCCGGGTGCTATCACGAGTGGCTAAGAAATGTAACGGAAATTGGAATCGGTGACGTCAGGGTCGGCTGAAGATTTTTAAAACCGCAACTATTTTCAATACGGTTTTTAACTAATCAGATAAGATAATAATACATTCGTACAATAAAGAATGTTAATTAGTGAGAGAAAAACCTGATGAAACGTTAACAAATAAAAATTATTTTAAGCATTCTTCCACGAGTTCTTGATTTCCGGTATGGCCAAGATGGCGCCGCCGCCGCCGCCGCCGCTGGCTGGGATAAACAAAACCAACTAGCATGACTCAAACTACTTCGTTCAACCTCTTTGTTGGAACCGGAACTTATGTTTGACAGCTGTGCGATGCGATCCATACAGTTTGTAAGAAAAGAGTTTCATCAATGTCACACGGGTCGATATGGATTTCTAAAACAAGCAAAGCAATGCATACATTTGAGCGAGACGGCTTAAAGACGTGACGTCAGATGGTATATAATCTGAGCGAGATGCAAATAGAAGTGACACTATTGAATGAGTTAAGTGCTTTAGTTATTGTTCTGAGGAGTTAAGTATATCACCACGAGCGCGACAAATTGTAGATAAGGAATGGTGGGAAATAAATGACATGACGTATTAAAAGTAAGTACAAGTATAAAATAATTTCAAATAATCGGACGTCTGAAACTTAAAAGTAACTTGAAGCAGAGATTGGATCTCAAAATTGGAAATTTAAATCTCTTTTAGTATAGGTAGGTATATAATAGGTGTATAGTATAGGTACCACTTAATGATCTAGCTACAGAAGTTTTACTTCTAACACGTGTACGGTGCTTACACGCGTTTTTTTTTTACATAAATCTTTATAGGTCACTCTGATGGCCTTAGAATTTTGGGAACCCTGTTCATTGTTATTGCGAGATCCGGGGCTTTCTACGAACAAATTGATTACAAATGGAGTCCCGACCTTGTTAAAACTAAACATTTTATTGGAAGGCTGAGCACGATACCTAAAGGAATATTTTTAATAGAGATACTCGGGATTGTTTCTAGCTAAGCTTTTTCATACCTACTTACTTTACTTACATTATACATAAGTCTATTTTACGTCTTAGTCATTTCTGCAATAACAATCAACAAAGGGACGGACGCTGTGTTATTGGGTATATAATATTCGGGTAGGAATGGAACTTTCATTCAAGGATGAAACATGCGCAAAAAGTGTTTATGGAGAAGTTTACTTTGATTGATATTAAATACCAGTTCCTGTTCTAGTTAGATAGTAACAATGATTCCAAACCAAACGTATAATCGAGTAAAATTCTTCAGCAAAGAAATAGCCTGTTTTTTAGGCAAATATCTATGTTTGGTTGTAAAACTTTTATGGTAATATTTTCTCCAGAATAGAAAGCTCCGCTTGGGAATTTAATATAATGACGTTGACTTCAGAGAGAAATTCTTAGTTCCGATAAAAATGTGACCATCTGTTGAAGTTGATATAATTTTCCGACTTGGTAAAGTTTATTTTTTCCGTCCATTCGTCGCTACTTTAATCTAGCACATCGCCGCTGCTGGAGCATCGAAAGTTTCCTCCCGATGTTTTTCATCGCCGTTACGGCGTCTTTAGTATGTATTATTTCATTGGTTTAAGGTCGGCACCGGGATTTGAACCTGCATCTCCCCCATCTTCTTTGGTCTAGCCCTAACCCCATGTCACACAGAATGGCGTATTGAATAACACTGGCTAAACGTAACAACTATGTTTCTGCCATCCCGTATGGGAAAAAGCAAGACATTTACTTTTATTTCTGCTAGTAAGTAGGCGGAATAAATTGTATGAAAATAAAACCCAGGAATTAAAAGGGACAAAAACTGTTCTGAATTTACCTAGCCAATTTGTTTGGAGTTATAGCACTGCCCACATATATGCTGATAAATTTTCGCCGGGGTACATACCCGAATTGGAGTTCGTTAGCTAGCCCGCCTCTGTGCATAAATTGACCCGACACCACCACAAGCCTGTGTATTATGTCTGCTTGTGTGTTTACTATGTATATTGTGCAGTGAACCTAACCAATGCTGGCTGCATAACTAGTTTATTTCGACTACATTTTTGAAAAGGTTTGTAGTACGTCCTGAATCTGATATAAAATCGTAAGATGACTGACTACAATCAACGCCGAGCCTAAACCGCTGGAGCTAAAGACCTGAAATTTTGCACATAGGTACCTTGCATAGTGTAGTAGGTATCCACTAAAGAAGGATTTTTGGAAATTCTACCCCTAAGGACTCAACGTGTGGTCTCCACGTTAATTTATCGTCGATAATTAAACCTAGGTATTTTTCTTGGTGTGACCTTTTAATATATTTATGATTTATTTTAATTGGCTCAAACTCAGGGATTACCTTATTTTTAGCGGCTAAGATCATAAATGAAGTTTTGGATGTATTTATCGTTAATAAAATATTCAGCAACCACTCATTGAGTACCTCTAAATCTCTTTGCGCATCGTGGACTAATTCAATAATAGAGTTGCCGAAGTAAAACAAGCAAGTGTCATCAGCATAGAGCGTAATATGTCCAGTTAGTCCTACAGTATTTATGTTGTTTACATAGATAGAGAAAGATTAGCCTGAGCTATCAGACGTAGTAGCAGGCAAACCATAAACAAAGCTGTAGGGATATTGTTACAGGAATTCATGTCTAGAAAAAAAAGCATGTACGCGGACGAAGTCGCGGGTAAAAGCTAGTTCTTTATAAGACTGCAATTAGTTATCTCTTAAAATTTAATTACTGCGCGACACTGTCTCAGACCAGCGCAAGATTTATTTTTTGCTTTACATGTATACCTCACCATTTAATATTCTTTGATAACATTTCGAATAAAACACTTTGATCTACCTTTACATTTTTAGCTTTGATTGTGTTATGTATTTTCATATGCTGTGAAATAGCAAATAAACGAATGAAATGAAAGCCCTCTTTTGAGCACTCCACACAAACATATCATAATCGCGAGTTTTGCATTCGTCGTTCGTTACAGCAATCCTTTCTTATCGATTTCAGATCGGTAATAGAAGATAACGCGGTCTGGCCGCCACACTACACCGTAGACCAAATGGCTTCGGTGACCCGTGGAGGATCCCTTCCACGGCCTCCTTCCATAATACCGTGAGTAAAAATACATTCTTCTTATACTTATTGTGTCTCTAATTCTGGAGGTTGGCGGTAGGTCTGCTGCATATTAATTATGTTGACTAGCTAGAATGAGAGCTTAGCATTCAGACATAATCACTTGATATGTCAGTCAAGTCGCGCGCGGTCGCGCGGCCGCGCGCGCGCATGTATGCCTAGGATTACGCCGGGACTTCACCAAAGCGGAGATGTGGAATATTTGTATGCGAGATGGAAACAGCTCATATCTCCGCTTTCAACGCGCCATACAAATATTCCACATCTCCGCACATCTCCGCTTTGGTGGAGTCCCGGCCTTAGGGCTGGCTGGCGCCGGGCGGCCAGGCTCTGGAGAGGTTAAACACGATTAAACTTTGACAGTTCCATGTTTTGTAAACAAGCCGTAACCGTCGTCTACTGTAGTCTTTTTCGCCAAGCACATGCGATGTTCTACACTAGCCACTCTATCACGTATATCCCCATTCCTTATCCCTAATTTCCAAAACCATATATTAGCTCGTGACCCTTTACTGATTCTTCTCGTCTGATCAATTCAATGATATAACAATTTAAAGTCAAAATCAAACTTCTATTCATAATTTCATAATTCCTTTATTGCACACAATTAATTGCAATGACAAAAAGTAAATAAATACAGTGTACAAAGGCGAGCTTATCTCTAAAAAGAGATCTCTTCCAGCAAACCAAGTTCCGATGAGAGAGTTTGATATATCATCTTCTATTGAAATGTCAAAGATAAATATGACTATGAACCGGTCAAGTTATAATAGACTGAATGGTCTTTATCACTCATCTTCATTCACCCTTACTCCTCGCCTCGTGCTAACTAAATAAAGGATGGGGTATTCCCAACTGATACACTTAACGTCAAGTCGCCAACTTTAGCTTTTCTTTTAATGGAACTTTCAATGCATGAGGGAAAAGGATAATGTATTTTCAAACTAGCTATAGCACGAACTAGTGATTATACTTACTTATTATAATGGTAGTTAACTATTAGAAGTACTCCTGTCATAAATAGGCTTGTGGCCAAGGTAATCAATAAATCTAGGAACAAGTCTTAAGTTGAAGCATTGTGTACAAAATGGCTTGACATTCTCAGAATTGCATATTTCCAGCAGATATATTTTATAAAGTCGATTTTTTGCAAAAGAAGACAGCATTTGATGGCACTTTTACATGACGTCATTCTGTTGTTATTACATAGAACTCAGGAACAAAAGTTCCGTTCTGACAGTTCATAATAAGTATATATTTTGACTTGACAGGCCACAAGCCTATTCTTCACACAGAAGTGGTACACTAGGAACAAGTAAGGAGAAATAGGATTGAAATGAGAAGCAAATCTCTTTTTAGAGATAAACTTGCCTTTGTTCATGCCTTTTTTGTATTGTTTGTGTTTTTTTCTGATATGTGCAATAAATATAAACGAAAAATATATACAATACTAAGCTCTCCACAGGAACGACCCATGCCATATTGACATAACTAAAGGTCATCCAAACACCTACACACATTCTGAATTTCTCATAAAGCTCAGCATGGAACAAACACTTGGTGGTCATCACTGGTGCATCACGCTAAAGAGTGCTAATAGTTATGTATAAGTACAGTTATACTTATTTGTTTCTTTGGTAAGTTCATGTGTTTTTTGTTTGCCATTTGGAGTTACATGGTGTTTTTTTTTCTCCTGGAGTTAAAACTTACTTCAGCTTATTTGTTTGCAGACTGCAAAAGTGCCATAATCTAAGATGTGGAACTGTATCAGATATAAGAGCTAAATTAATCTAAAAATCTGAAATAAACGTTACTCAATTGAAATAAGATTTGGTTTCTCTAATAAGAATATTTCCATGCAACAAAAAAGCAAAAAGAATTTATGAAAAATGCAAGTGCAATGTGTTCCTACGAAAAAAATGGCTCTTATAAGAGAGTTTTACCTCAATTCGTAGATATAAGTTAAAAGAGATTTCATTCTATCAAGTAATTCAAACTAAAACTATGTTTAAATATGTATGTAACGACATATTAATTATTATTTTGGAATCACCCAAAACCGCGATGGTCCGAAAGGCGAAGCTGAAATTCTAGCGCACTATGCGGCTTCGGACCGCAAATTAGTGGTTGGCCCTGAAACATAGTTTATGTGGTTTCAGCGCAAATTGATTTGTGCTGTGACGGAAAACATAGCGCTGCTGCTGCTACTAATGTGTAACTTTTTAGGTACCTATCTGGCGCAAACATTTTGGGTGTCACTTTAAGCCGAGAACGAGTGGCGACAAACATTTTGAATGGGTTTTTCACGGTGTTTTAAACACATCTTGCCACAATATTTACGATTGTGGATCAGAAGAACAGGATTATCTTTTATGTCCAGCCAGCTAAACATTGATCTGAACATTCTTTTCACAGCGTTCTCTTATATCTTCTCGATTTTCAGGTTTCGATTTTTCAAAGGCTAGACACACAACTGAGACCTTTAGGTGTTCTTGCTTTTGTATTGTTTTAGTTAGACTATCAGATTTTGGAATAAAATTCATTTTTAAGCTCGACGTACAACCGACACGCAATGCAGGCAGACAACGACTATTGAATGCTGTTTATGATTTCCGCTTACACCATATTCTGTCACCGGCATATATTAGCAAAGACATCTGCATGCAATAGAAATTCATAGTCAGCAATCAACATTCATTGCCTGTCTGCGTTGCGTGTCGGTAGATGTACGTGCAGCTTTTGAGGCGTTTTATCATGCCGTGCACTGTGCATTGTAAGTAAAGCAATTCTTCGCTTAGAATTTAGATTTAAGAATTTAGACTTAAGCTTTCTTGTCTAACGTAAATACATCGTATTCGGAGTGCAGTGGGACTAATGTAAGTGGCTCTATGGAGGCAAGTTGCCTGCATGAAGCCTGATAGTTTAATGAAGCGTTTACTACACAATGTAGGTTATTATTATCTTGCATATTAGTAAGTAATAGGTAGTAGACGACTAGGGAGAATTATACATCCAATAATGATTCCTTCTAACAAGGCGCTTAATTAACCTGGAGCTCGTTAGTTTCAGGTTAATTGATAGAATGTTGTAAGCGGATGGAGACAGTGGCCATTTTGTAACATTTGGAACATAGTGAAAATTATTGAACGACCATTTAATTTGAACTCAAAACTCAAACTCAGTGCAAATTGCTTCATGTTGCAGCTGCCCTGCGCACACGCCGATCCCCCCACCGCCCCCGCCACCCCCGCTGACGATACCGCTTAACAGGTACAAGTGGTTAAAATTGTGCCTAGCCACCCCGTACAGGAAATGGCGTGAAACTATTCATGTTATTAAATTATGTTGTACAAGTAGATGATTATTTAAGTTAAATATTAAGTTACTGTGCAATAAAGAATAAAGAAAGAAAGAATAAAGTAGCATAAAGCTGATACGTGCTATCAGCGCAAATTTCACTGCACTTGTTTTTTAAACTTGTCAATTCTATTTTTGTAACTGTTCACTGCTGATGGCGCTGCTTTGCACTTGTTTTTTAATGTTAACAACGTAACATAATGTTTTCCTATACGGAGTAGCACAGGTAAATTGTGCCTTTGCTAGATCAATACTCTATTATTTTTATGGCCTACGCAGACCGGGACGGCATGGCAAGGGATTTTAAAATAGAATAGAATAGACATGGTATCCCGCGGCATTATTTTAAACCATATAAATTATGTCTTATTTCTAAATCGATACGTTTAAACGTCCATTGGTAAAAACTTACTATGTCGTCCCGGTCTGCGTAGGCCTTTATACCTGACAGGGGGCTACCCCTTCGTCACAAATATGCAGTAGTAAAAGTTTACTCACGATGATTTCCATGGTCGTTAGAATGTTTATTTCTAATGGCAATTGGTCGTATAGTCTGTAATGAACTTGCATCTACTTACGTGATTAGCAAGCATGAGACCTAGTTGACCACGTAAACCATATCGAGCATGCTTAACCAAGTAAGATAACTTATGCGAAAGTTACTTTGATGGCGACTATTTCAAATCGCATTGGGTATCTGCATCCACGTGAATGTGGACTTTGACAAAGTTTCTCGGTCAAAGTAGACTTATGAGTTGAGCGACTGTGTTCATTACCGATGTCTCCAACTTGTGTTGCTAGTCAAATTAGTACTAGTCTAGTCTAGTTTAATTTAAAAATTTCTTAAATTATAAATTTTTAAAAACTTTCTAAATGAATATTTTTTTATATTTCTTATATAATAACCCATTAATATACCTAAAAAAGTTACATAAATCACTATTAATTTAAAATTTAAAGAAATATAAATTATATAAGGATTTAAAAAAACTATTCAACTTAATAGTGACAAAAGCGGTCAGAACCCTCCTTCACTGAGATATTGAGGAAAAACTGAAAAAAATCCGAGACTTTCTTGGTTATTTGGGTACACCGCCGCCGCTCGCTGTACTTTGGAAATTGCAAATCTGGTGTTTCAATGTTGGTGTAGCTCCGAACAACATATAAAAAATCAGAATAACTGGACCTTCTGCATTAAATCTTGACTGAATTAAATATGGTAGCACGGTGCCCGCAACTTCGTCTGCGTGTACCTAGAAAATATCATTTACTGAGAAAACATTACCCTCACATTGTTTACCCATTACCCCATAGTTCTAGGTCATAAACTACATTAATTTTATGTTTAATTTTCATCTAATTCCGTTTATAAAGAGTAACAAACATTATAAACATACACACATACAAACTTCACATTTATAATCCCACTAATGTGGGAAAGAGGGATTTAACCCCTTCTCTCGCAGAAGCACACCGCTCGAACGACCGAACAATGGCGAACTATTGTTATATAAGATGTGTCGGCGTACCAGTTTAACATTCTTATATTCATTACCCGATGTTCTGCAGGAACAGATGAAATACACAGACACGGACATATCGGTCGAAATCATAAAGACGTTATCCGCAGTCATAAAATAACTATTCGTCCCTATCACTTCCAGAACAAAACACGTGTCGTTTGCTCGCTCGCACACTCTCCAGACCTTCGACGATTCGGTGATGCCAGCTGCAGTTGGTGGAACCAGTCAGCGATTCAGACGCGACTGCGAAAGACTTCTTGATGGTCGAGTTGTGAAACAGGTAGAGTCAGCAAAATTATTTTTGAAGTAAAACTTCTTAGGGCACGGGGGTAAAATTTATTTAACCTCTCAACTGTGGGTTATTCATATATTTGCTTTTCAATTGCTACTAGCCGGGTGCTATCACGAGTGGCTAAGAAATGTAACGGAAATTGGAATCGGTGACGTCAGGGTCGGCTGAAGACTTTTAAAACCGCAACTATTTTCAATACGGTTTTTAACTAATCAGATAAGATAATAATACATTCGTACAATAAAGAATGTTAATTAGTGAGAGAAAAACCTGATGAAACGTTAACAAATAAAAATTATTTTAATCATTCTTCCACGAGTTCTTGATTTCCGGTATGGCCAAGATGGCACCGCCGCCGCCGCCGCCGCTGGCTGGGACAAACGACAAACAAAACCAACTAGCATGACTCAAACTACTTCGTTCAACCTCTTTGTTGGAACCGGAACTTATGTTTGACAGCTGTGCGATGCGATCCATACAGTTTGTAAGAAAAGAGTTTCATCAATGTCACACGGGTCGATATGGATTTCTAAAACAAGCAAAGCAATGCATACATTTGAGCGAGACGGCTTAAAGACATGACGTCAGATGGTATATAATCTGAGCGAGATGCAAATAGTAGTGACACTATTGAATGAGTTAAGTATATCACCACGAGCGCGACAAATTGTAGATAAGGAATGGTGGAAAATAAATGACATGACGTATTAAAAGTAAGTACAAGTATAAAATAATTTCAAATAATCGGACGTCTGAAACTTAAAAGTAACTTGAAGCAGAGATTGGATCTCAAAATTGGAAATTTAAATCTCTTTTAGTATAGGTAGGTATAGGTGTACAGTATAGGTACCACTTAATGATCTAGCTACAGAAGTTTTACTTCTAACACGTGCACGGTGCTACACGCGTATTTTTTTTTATTAGGCTTACAAAAGAGCGCTCCCGTGTTTCGGAAGATACGTTAAACTGTATGTCCTGGCGACTATCGCTACTCGGTGGTATAGTACTCGCCCGTTGCGCAGGCGCACGCAGGCGCTGATCAAGTCCGTCCCCACAGTGTGATATATTCACGAGTGGGATGGCGTGCTTGGTGAGGGAATGTAAGAGAATGACAGAACGCCGAATGCAAGATAAGTATTTTTTTTAAGTATCTCCTTTATAACGAAATGTTTTAGCTGTAAGGTTACGATTGAAAATAAATGAATTGAATTTAATTGAATAGTAGTCATAAAACTGTGTCAGAGGAACTCATTGGTCGTAACAAAGATCCTACAGAGGCAAAGAAACTTAGCGGGAACAGTACTTTTTTCAAAAAGTTCAGTAAAATTACCCACTGACGAAGGGTCAATTGAACTTTTTAAACATTTATCTTGTAAATAACGATAATAATAAATAAACCTCTAAAGCCTAAGAGACTAACTAAACTACTACTAACTAAATCTTTTCTAGAGCATCGTTACTTGATGTCTTTATGAACATTGATTTTGCGTGTGCTTTAGTTTTAGTTACGATCAAATTTACCCTTTATCAAGGCACATACGTGCTCTCATGCGTCATTACCCATCCTTACCAAAAATCATTTCTCTTTCAGGAACAGGAGCAGATGTACCCAGTGATGATGCCCCCCTACCCGCACCTCAGTTACTACCCCCCTCCCGCGCCGGTGCACTACCCTCCCGCCGCACCCCCTCCACGAGCGCCCTGTGTTGAGCAGCCTAAGGTCCTCGTTTTAGGTGAGTTCAACTCCAACGAGGATATTCCCGACCGTTCGCTTCACTGATTGACCTATGAAGTCTCAATTTAGAAAATTATAGAAAACCAACAAAAAGGCGAGGCAAAAAGTAGAGTCGATATTGAAAAAGTCCCCGATAGAGGCCGGCACACTGTTAGTCGGAGGACACAAAATGGTATTAACATTGGCCTCAACTTTGCCTCGACGTTATAAAAGGTTCTTGTCCTGTGCTTCCGATCATAGTTCGCGGCACAGATTACAATTATGTTGGCTGACAAAAGCTATAATGACAGTAAACAAAGATATTGAATCCACACCAAAGTTATTCAATAAGCTGTGCCGCGTTTTGGTTGGTAAAAACTAAAAAGTCCTTCACTCAACATTTTTAAAGAACGCTTGAAGGAACACTATCTTTTTCTACCATAATATACCTTAGTATCTATGTATATTTTATATTTAGTTTTTGTTTTTATATGTACATAGTCTGGTCATAAGTTTTGTCACATATGGAAAGTTAAATAAATGACACAATGAGTTACGCACTACAACCATTTATATATCAAATGAAAGGGTACAAAATACAGATTTAAACCACACTAAAATTATTCAAAATGTCCTCCTCTGGCTTCGATACAAGCCTTCAATCTGCTAGGCCAGTCATCAATCGAAATACGCACGACATTCATGTCAATATCGGCGACTGCTTTAATCAGAGATGCTTTAAGTGACTCCAAATTGCGATGGGGTTTAGCGCAGACCTTCTCCTCTAGGTGCTGCCATATTTTATAATCCAAAGGATTCAAGTCTGGACTGGAGGAGGGCCAATCCTCGTGCCTGATAAAGACGATTCCATGGGTCGTGACTTCGTGCGTGAGCCAGTTTTGGGTACTTTTCGCCTTATGGGCCGGTGCAGAATCCTGCTGGAAAACCCAGTGCCTATTTTTGAACATTGTTTGTGAAAGAGGTTCCACAATGTTTGTTAGGACTGTGTTTTGATATACGAGGGCACTGGTTTTCACTCCTTTTTCACAAAAAAACACCTTTGTTGGACCCAAATAGGAGACCCCAAGCCAAACCATGAATGCCGAATGGTGATGGCCACGCTGAATACGTGGCACACGTTTGCTCGCTTCTTCACTAGACTGTGCATACACTTTATCATTTTGTTTGTTGTAACTCTCCTCAACATTAAAAATTTTTTCGTCCGAAAAAAGTATTTCGCGGTATTTTTTACCTGCGTACCGCTTTAACAAAACCCGGCATCTTTCGAGCCTGATTTTCTTCAGCCGTGCGTTAAGAAGATGTTCTGTTCTTTTTCTGTAAGCACGCAGTCCTAGGTCTTCATTCAATACTCTTTTAACAGTGGTTCTGCTTAGTCCCATCTGCAGAGCCAACATTTTTTGCTTGCGGACAGGATTTCGTTGGATTCGCGCCTTCACTGCTTTGATGACCGCTGGAGTCCGAACAGTACGAGGTCGACCGCTTCTTTGTTTATCATCTACACTTGAATCTTCCCTGAATCGTTTGATAGTACGATAAATGAATCTCAGTGGAATTTTCAAATTTTTCAGCAGTTTAAAAATCACTGTTGGTGCGTGGCCGCAACGATGCAATGCAATTATTGCGACTCTGTCTTCTTTGCGCGTCCACTCCATATTGGAAAATGAAGAATATTCCAGAAAACCTGTATTTTTATTTTCTTGAAATATTCAAATTTCGAATTCCCATAACTTTTTTTGTGGCCTCTATTCTAAATTGGAAATTTTACCCATGTGACAGAACTTATGGCCCGACTATGTATTTATGTATTTATTAGTAAGTAGTCTATTATTTTAAAATTTATCGTTGTGCTTACATGTAGGTCTACTTTTATTAAATTATCCTCTCCATACTAGGTTTGCTGGAAGAGATCTCTTATTAAGTATAAGCTCGCCTATTTACATGTTTTTTCGAATATTAAGTGTGTGTATTATGTTTTCTGTGCAATAAAGTATAAAGTATAAGGATAAGTGAAGACTTTTACTCGAGCAACTGATTTGCATTTGATAATCTTAGAATCTAACATCTTCGGATTATCTTTCCCAAGTAATAAAACATGTTCAATACTATTTCGCAGATAAGAAAGGTGTCATGAGAACACAAGCCACACAAACGGAAGTATGTTTGGGAAGAAAGCCACTGCCACCAAACTATTTGTCTTTGAGTCCCAGGACTATAAAAAGGGTAAGTTTAGATTTTCATAGTTGTAGGAAGTTACTGACGGTCATCTTCATCATTGAAATTAAGGGAATATATAAATAACGTTATTTCAGGTGAAAATGGTAGCAGCAGGAGTACAGACTAATGGTATAACAGTAGGCGCCAGAAGATTGACTAAATCATTCTCAGAAGTGGGTAATGGAGAGATACAAAGTGAAGTTGCAGCAGTTGTTAGTGAAAGGTAAACTATTTGGATTATAGATATTAGATACACTTTTATAGAGATGAATATCTTGCAGTAAAGTATAAAAAAATATGTTGTAATCCTAAATAATATAAAAGTTCTTAATTTCTGATTTACCAGCTATATCGATCATGATAAATTGCACAGAACACAATCAGAAGAACCACCGCGATCGCCACGTTCACCTCCTTCAATGGTGCAGACATCGCCAGCTCTGCAACGAAATGACTCTGATATCACAGATACGTCTATAAAATCCATTGTCTCATCCAAAGCCTCGTCCCAGCAAGACAGATCTCCTGAACTGAATATGTTTCAAAGAGAATCTCAAGATTACTTCCAACAAAATTTCCAATTCATACATGAAAGTGATCGAGATGACACTGTTGATGATGATATAGAAACGTTAGAAAAAAGCATGGCTTTAAATCGTAGAAATTTAGAATATTTACAACAAGAAATTGCTAAGCAAACTAAAGGTGATAAGTCCCTAAGGTCTATACTTTCTAAGAGTACGAGTGAGACGTCACAGAAAACTATTAATTCTTCGCATCCCCTATCAAAAACATCAACATTTCAATCTGAACCGTCGACTGAAACTTCAGCAACGACTACGGATGACAGTGAGAAAAATGAGAAAGAGATTATTATTGACTTTGAACCAAGGCCTGATGAAGAGGCCATTCCATTTACAACACTAAAACGAAGTAGAAGACTGCAAAAAACTTTATCTGAAGGCGAAATACTTCTAGACGTGTACGTATTAATCAATATTTGGAGAGAGAATATTACACAAATTAATTAAAATATAAATGTATTTGTTTTTCAGAAGGAAAAGTGAAATGATTTCCAACAACGACACTATAAAAGATGCTCCACTTATAATGTCAACAAGTCAAGAAAACGTGACAAGAGAGAACCGTGAAAGAGAAGCTGTATACAGAGAATACATAACACAGAACTACGCGCAGACTCCTATCAAAGACGAAGGAATATTCGGATTTGAACCTGATGGCTCTTTTAGGTAAGATATTCGAAGAAATAGGAATGCACTAGTCATTTGACCTTTGTAGATAATTTGATATTAAATATATAATATTCGTATTCTGTCAGTATTCAATAAATAATTCTGACTTGCACTAGATGCACGCTATAAGGAACAGACAATAAGATTACCGTTTATGGTTACTAACTTAGAGTAGCAATACTTAACACATGAGCATGTTGCAGATTGCAGCATTACCTAGTGTATTTTAGAGTAGATATTTATTTTTGATTATTTCTAGAAATTATCTTATGAATGTGACATGCCACGCTTTCTTCCTTTCTCATTCATGTATAATTCTCTTCATAGTTCTTCAGACGGAAATGCACCGTACGAAGATTTTCATGAAAAATACATTAGTTTCAAGCATGACTCGTTTAGAATTCGAAGAGTAAGCTTCGAGGAACAAGCTGTGAAGGCCGAAATCATTGATGACGATGCTGCCGTGAACAGGTACAATATACAATTATTCACAAGCAAATCACTGTTAAACCATACAAACATTTAACACGCATGCTTAAAACATAAATACCTAAGATAACTCTATTGCTTAAAACTATACAAAACCATTATTTCAGTACTGCAAGATCGAGTCCAGGATCGCCTGATGCAGTCAACATGGATGTAGATGAGGAACAAAAAACCAAACATTCCATTATAACGAATGCTCTGATGAATACTCTCACACCATTAGAAAAGACATCGCCATGTGTTTCGAGTGAATCACTTACCGTCGATCTAACCAGGTAGGTACACCTAGATATTGGAATGAGTTTACTTAAAATTCTGCATACTAACTTTGTGCTGCTTTCGCAATCTTGCTTTGAATGCTCCAGATTATTTCAATTTTAAACAGAATACAAATACTCGTACAGATTTTGTACTTATAGGAAGCATTTTTTCAGAGACCATTCCGATGGAATTTGGAATGAATCCCAGGCGACAGTACTTCAAGTGGACTCTGGGACAGAAAATGGCACCATAGTAAGGTAGAATTATTTCATTTTAATGAACTTTACATTTCCATATTTGGAAATAATTATTTATGTTTTTTTGTTATTAATTTAAACAATTTTTTTTGTGTTTGGCAGTTCATCAGATCTCAGTTCTTTAGCTGCTTCGCCGGGAACTCTTGCGCTTCTCACTCCCACATCTCGAAGAAAACATCTGTTATTACTGCAACATCAACAACGTTCATCTCTAGACACAGATGCTTTAGATGAAGAATTTGATGCCTCTCAAAGCCAATCACCAACATCACCTCGAAACAAACTCGACACTTCAAGTAACAGTTTGCAGCAATACAGACGATCACTGTCACCTCCAGCTGTGGTGCCGAACATTATTCTTCCAATCACAAAACAACCTACAGTATCTAAAGTCATTTCGCCAAATTCACTGCCAAAAAATAAAAATGCACCAGCTATAGCTATTACTCACCCAAGCTTAGATTTATCAGATGTACCATTCAAACGAACGTCAAGTTTCATAAATAAGAAGAGAGAACGAGCACTGAGCCCATCCAGAAGAAGAGATTTACAAAGAAAAACGCTGCCTAAAGAGCCAAATGGTACCATAACGAGTCAAATTGTGGAATCACCTTCAGAACCCTCCCTAGCTAAAATAGCAGGAAGTGACACTAATTTGGCAAGAACTGATTCGGGAAAGACTAATACAACGGATATATCTGAAAGCACAACTACTACTGATGACTATGTTACAGCTAATTCGGATAGCTCTAAGAAAAGCAGTAAAAACAATAATAATCATCAATGTAAGTTATTTCCACCATGTCCGTGTTATGCATGCCTCATTTCTAACATGGTCACTGATCAGTATCATAACTTACACTATCTACTACTTTAGTATCTCAATATATAATCAAACCCAACAGGTCCAGAAAACACAAAACCACAAGACGGATCATCGTTTGAAAGTGCATCAAGCTTATACTCATCGACCAGAACAGAACATATAGCTGAAGAAATGGTGGTATCTTGTTTCTCTCCGCCACTACAAATCAGTGATGACTTAATAGTTCCTAATCTTTCATCGCCTTCTCAAACATTGGTCGGAAAGTCAAATATAAAAGAAATAGTTGAACCAAAGGCTGAAACTAGTAAGGTTGAACATAAAGAGATCAGGGAAAAGAGAGATAAGACTGAAACCGCTAAGCCTAAAGTTGAGGAACCTAAACCGGTGAGTTTGTGGATCAACTGGTATCATATTTTGGTATCATATTTTGGTTTCACATTTGACGTACTATTTATGTGAATATAAAAAAAATGCATATCTTATCTGTTTGTTTTTAAATTTCAGAAACCTACAAGAGATGCCACAAGTTTGAAAAGCAGTTCAAGTGGAAGTTATAGTATAGGAGGCTCAACTCCAAACGTTATTGTCGACGCTAGAGCTAAAACACCAACGGAAAAAATAAAGGAACAGCCAGAAAAGTCGCAAAAACAAGAACCTAGTAAAAAGGCAAGTCCCGTATGCAGAAATGAGCAGCGAGTTCCGAAAATGAAAGTAAGATTTTAGACAATGTGTTTTTATATATTATTTTATGAATTCATTGTGATTACGGCTCCTTCCAATTTTTTCAGACTTCATTGTCTGATGACGAGAGGAGTGGCCATTACTCATCATCAGGATACTATGAAAGCCCGGTCGAAGACGACGATGATGGTGGTTTGAGTATGTTTACTTAGCTTTCCTAGAAAATCAGCTTCTGTCTTGTTAATTTTAGCTTAAATTAATATGTTATAAAATATTTATTGCAGCTTATAAACATTCACAAAAATATAGATCTTCGAACAGAAGTTGGCTTATAGATGAGAAGCGACGAAAAAAGAAGGCGTTTACGTTGGAGTTCTCAAAATCTTATGATGATTCTGTATCAAGCACTCAAGACGATTGGAATAAGAAACTTAATGAGCCCGACTTAGTTGCTCCTAGTCGGCCCGAAAGAAACGGTTACGAAAAGAAAGGTGTCAACGGCAAATCACTTTTAGAAGAGAAAGTTTCAGAAGTGAGAAAAAAGAAAACGCACTTCGCTGAAAAAGCTAAAAGTGTTCAGTCTTCTCCAAGAGAAGCAGTTGATATAGAAAAAGCTATAAAAGAAAGAGAAACTGACGCCAAAAGACCGGCAGAGAGAGAAAGACACGTCAAACGGAAACTAAAGGCTAAAAGTCCTACAACAGCAAAAGTAATGGATGGCAATCATGCGTATAGACCTCAGCAATTTGACAGAAGGGAAAGTATGGGGCCAAATCTGAAACTTCATCTCAATATTCCTACTTCTGATGACTCTAGTGAGCAGTATAGGAAAGAAGGTTAGAATAGTTTAAAAATTAAAAATTATTTTGATCAGACAATAGGTTCTGAACTGGCTACTTTTTATGTGCAAAGAAGCAAAGGTTTATGACCCTCGGTAGGGATATTAATGGGCTACCTACATTGTTTATTATATCAGAGTTATGTAAATTTTCAGGTACCGTTGGTAATGGTAACATATCACCAAGAAAACACAGACGTTTGAGAGATAGTCCTCGAAGAAAAACTGGTACTAACTCTATAGCAGCTAAATCTCCTACTTCGAATGTAACGCATCATGCTGGTCATAGGTAAATACATACTACAGTAACATTGTACATACTAGTAACAAAATGCATTGTATAGTCGATTCTTTAATAACTCATTCAATTATAATTTAGTTGCAGGGGAAGAAGAAAAAGTGGTTCAAATGAAAGCATATCATTGCCTGGTAGTCTACCAAGAAGAAAACCGTCTATTCAAACTATACCGCAAATGAGTTCTCTGGAGGCGGAAGATATTGGTGAGAAAAACTTTAGTTATTTACAGTGTTTGTAGGTAATTAATAGAAGATTATTTTAAGATTGTAAAATATTTAAAATACTTGATTTAATTACTTGTGATTCTACAGACACAACAAGGACTTTGACGAGTGCTGGTTCTAGGCTTACACCGCTTCGCTATATAAAAAGTCCAACTACGTCACCAAGGGACCAGAGGAAGCAAGTTGCACATAGTATGTACCTCCGTAGGGTAAATGACTATGGTGTGCTTTATCAAAATACTCAGATATAAAACAAATTCATTTTGCCCTTTCAGATTGCAAATTTGCAAAAGCCGCATCGGCAGAATCCCTTCGTTCTGTATCGCCGGGATCTGACTCAGTGTTTTATTCAGAACAGACAGAACACAGTCTGATAACCATCGACGGAGAAACAAAGGCACACTGCACTCATTGCGGAAAGGAGGTGCATATAGTAACGGCTTCTAATGACGTGGAAAGTCGGACATCCAGGACTTCGCATACATCGGTAAGCACCTTTTTAAATACTTATGAGAATTTCAAACAAGATTACTTTGAAATATGACAAATTCAAATACGAATATGAGGATCTAAGAACTTCTGGCACTCACAACATCAGTGTGTGTGATATCCTGTGTCATGGTGTCCAAAAACAGTGACATCACAAACACATAAATATCCATCCATTATCTGTCCTCAGTTCATTTAAATCGAATTATTATTGGTCAATCTATCAATTTGAATGGTATTGTGATTGAAATCGTAAATGTCAGACGTATCCAAAAAGACAACATTAAAGTAACACAATCAATCAAGCCATTCCCATTCCAATTACCTTGTTAGAAGCATAAAACAGGCACACCGATATTAGAAATAACATGCAAGCACGAGATTTCTCCCAGAAATAATGAACTCGTCAGCGTGAATGGCCGCTATGGCAGATAACAATGAAATGTAATTGTTATAAAATTACACACTGATGAAAATTTTATTAAATGTTTGATGTATTTATATCTTCTTGTTCAGGAGTCCTACGCCGACGCACAGCCCGATATTGTGCCAGCCCCAGCCGGGTTTGCTGATTCGCCATCTTGCATGTCAAGGCGACCAGCCAGTGGAGCTCGACTGTATAAGAAGTTGGACAAACGGTATCGGTCAGAAGATAAGACAAAACACCATCCACGGCACAGACAAGATGTTAGAGCTAAAGTGAGTTGTTTGATATAAATTATAAAATACCTCAACTAAATTGAGAACTTTTAACGAAGTCCGCTAAAAAGAGATTAAATCATAGCATTCATGAGAGATCAAGCAGGATGATTACCATAAATAAGAGTAAATGAAATGCAGTAACATTGACTATATTATTGCTAAACGTTGGCAAAATTGTGCATCTGCCACTTTGTATGGGAAAAGGCGTATCGCTACAAATGTAAATAAACATGAGCTGCAAGAAAAGTCGTGGCAAAGGACTATTATATTGTGTCGCAACTTTGATCAAACAATATGCACTCTGCCATCCCTTACCCGCCAGTCTTCTTGGATAAAATAAGATATGTGAATGTTCCAGTAGATCAGATTTTATTTAACCTAAAATCCAAAGAATTTTGAAACACTCGCAAAAAAACTTTTTATGCCAATTCTTTGCGTTTTGTTCTGTGAGTCTAGGAATGGTTTTTTGTTTTTGACACAATTGTTGTGTTTCTTGTTGTACCTAAATCCCCATTTGCAAATACAATCGTAGGTTCCAGGAAGATTTAAGCAGTCTTCACTGGCTCTGTTACATTTGTGATTACCTGATACACACTCGTTTACATCAACACAGATGCCAAACTCCGACTCCCAAACAAATCCATTGTCTTTACAGTAACATGAAACATTCCATTTGTTTTTAGTAATATCTTTGAAGTTTTGATTATTTTTCCTATTACTGTAACACCGTCTTTGACTTAGAGAAGACTGTGAGTTTAAAGAAAAGCATGGGTTTTCCGTGTTATCATAACATTCTGTTTTGGATTTCACATGCTTTGTTGGACAACATGAATCTGGACAGAAACTGTACGTTGCACAAGCAAATGGTTTTGTATCATCAGACCTTGGATCATTATTTTGCGCACCCATATCTTTATCTAGACAGTTGGCAAAATTGTCACAAGTTTCTCCAAGCATTGACAATTCCGGCGTTTCCAGCATCGTATACCAACACATGTAATACGCAGCTGTAATGGACCACTGGAATTTTTCCACCATGCTATCAAAAGGCAAAGCACTCTTTTCAGCATTATTAAGTGCTTGTTTACATTCCATATCAAGTTTTTTTAAGACTTTTTCATTAATAGGTGCTTTTCGTTCATTGAAAATTGTTACTACATCGTCGTTTCTGGTCATGGGAAGGGAATCAATGATTTCATAAAGATATGTTACACACTTATAGAAGTTAGACTCACAATTTTCAGAAACTTTCCAATGCAGGGACCGCAGTGGTGGTGTGGGAAATAATTTGTAAAATCCAAGATATTCTTTATCAGGATTTTCTTTGTATTGCCTTCGATCCCAACCGTTGAACTTGTGGTTTCTTAGATAGTATGCAATATCTCTTAAAGCAATTGTAAGTTCTGCTTCATCAGGGACTTGGAACGTAGGATCTTGTAGTTCAGCTGCTGAGGGAAGTCTACAAAGCTCATCATCTTTCTTGGAGAAAGAAACACGATCATCTTCATTACGATATAATGTTATTTCGGTTTGTTCAAAAGCAATAGTTTCTTCGTTGAATATAATCGTGGAAACAATCAGTGGAAGCAAAAGATATGTCCCTTCAAAAATCATTTACAAGCTGTGTTTATATGGTATTTTATTTAGCATTTTATTTTTAGTTTTTCTTCAGTTTTCTGTTTTGTCACTTTATCACACACAAACACACAACATAATGGTAATCTGTGCACACAACTCACATCACAAAAAAACACAATTGACAATAAAAACCAAGGAGTGTAAACCTCTAACCTAAAGAGTATAATAATATACAGGGTGTTCCAGGCTGCAGTTAATTGATTTGATGCAACTTTATTTCACTAATCACCATGGAATATATGAAATGCCAAAACCGCTTGTTTGTCTTTACAGTCTGAAGAAAGAGGAAAAGAAGAGTATGCAGCGAGTGAAAAACCTCAAGACTCTCGCATTGCTCGGTCTGCTGGAACTAGCTTGGACAAACTCGGTGGCTCCAACGCAAGTATAGACGTTGACGGTAAGATATTTCAAACAGACTTATTCTCCCACACACACACCTTATTATTATAAGAAGATAAAGCACACGCTATGGACATGGCGTGGTTCGTGAGATAGATAGGTACTCTCGCAGAGACATCTTGCTATGATATAACAAGTAGGCGCTATCGTCTCACTGATAATTAATTTAATATCATATACAAAAACATTTACATACAGGCACATACATTGCTTCTGGCCCCACACTAGGATACCCTGTGTTGTGGGAACCAGAAACAGCGAAATAACAAACATCCAAGACCTGGGGGTTTTTTTTACGTGTCCCCAGCCGGGATTCGAACCCGGGACCTCTCGCATGGTAGGCAGACGTGTAACCGCTGCTCCACAGAGGCCGCCATCATCGCTCAGTAGTTTAAGACGAATGTCTGTGTGTGTACTTTCATTAGTATTAGAAAAGAAAATATAATTAACAACGTCACGTTCTAATGATCTGATATTATTATTTTGATACGCTCCTTTAAAATGTTTGTGCCAACTGTCTATGCCAATGGACCGTATGGCTGAATTTCAATCAAATTTTCAACCTACTTTACCCCTAGATTGGAAATATAGAAATATTCACTATAAGTAGGAAGACAGGGAACCAATTTGTATTATGTAATATCCATTTTGTGAAATAAATATGTTTTTACTTTTAATTTTTACTTTCACTTGACTTGTAATAGTAAATCTTACATTGCAGAAATGGAAGACATGTCAGGCAGTTCGGAAGGTGCAGAGGGTCGTGAAGAGCGAGGGGTCTACGCAGCGCCCTGGTGGTGCGGCAACTGGATTTTGATTCCTGAGAATGACGACCAATGGGAACGGATTCCTCCAGGTAAGTAAACCTGCTTTCCAAACTACCGAACACAAACTTTTGAACGATGCGTTTTGCTGACTTGCATTAGTTATTTGCGTCTCTCGCGCCATAATTATGATTGAAATGCGGGATCAACATAATGAAGTCGGTCCTTTATCCCTATCTCTCCAGGTTGCTAAAAGAAATCTCTTATTACAGATAAGCTCGCCTTTGTTCACTAGTTTTATGTACCTTTGGTATTCTCAATTATTTGTGTGCAATAGAGAAGTTATTAAATAAGAATTGAATGCCATGTTAATTTCAAGTTACCTACTGAATAAAGCCATGCTAATTTCAAGTTACCTACTGAACGACGATTTTAAAATATTTCAACCTTTTGAAGAAACACCTGAATATCTTCGGTCAGATGTACAAAAAAAAACTTATGTTTTAGATTCCATCGCTCCCAGTGTAGAGCCGGACAGAGTTGAGGATCCAACAGAATCAGAGACTGAGTTCAACAAACGTTACATGGCTCTGACACATCGGCTGGTCCATCGCAGGGCTTGTGTTCATTTAATCAGGCGACAAGCTGAGAATAATTTCGGTAAGTCAACAGAATGAAAATGTAGCGACGACGAGTAATTATTTCACTCGATCTAGCCTCAACTTTCACAATGTGAAATGGACCGAACGTTTTGGTTTCGTTTCATTTTTTTAGGGTTCCGTAGAGAAACAAGGAACCCTTATAGTTTCGTCAAGTCTGTATGTCCGTCCGTCCGTCCGTCCGTCCGTATGTCACAGCAACTTTATTCCAAAACTATTAGGACTACACAGTTGAAACTTGGTACGTAGATGTATTCTATGAACCGATTTACGATTTTTATACAAAAACTGAAAAAAAATAAAAATTTAAGGGGGGCTCCCCATACATGAAACTGAAACAAAAAAAAAACATCAAACCTACATGTGTGAGTTGTCTATAGATAGGTCTTCAAAAATGAAGTGGAGGTTTCTAAAACCATTTTTCCTCAAAGTCAACCTTTAAAGAGACAGACCCATCCAAAGTGGAAAAAATTGTGTCCCCCCCCTCTAACTTTTAAAGTAAGAAAATGATAAATCTATAAAAAATATATGCTGTGTATCTCAATATAAACTTTCGATGAAAATTGGTTTGAACAAAATTTAATGAGCAGTTTTTAAGATATAAAACATTTATTAAAAACTGCAAAGATAACTTTGTCATTCATTCAAAGACTATGAAAAACAAAGTTACAACACAAAAATCCAGTCTAAAATTACATGATACTACGGAACCCTTCATGGGCGAGTCCGACTCGCACTTGGCCACTTTTTAAAAACTGTTTCCGATAGGTTTCCAAAATTCCATTTATCTGAATTCTCTGAAGATGGAAGTAAGGCGGTCACATCTTAAATAAGTTGTTTTTGAAATTAAAATACAGTCTTCAAAAAATGCTAAAATGCCAATAGTAAAGCCAAAGTTAATTTGTAAACAGCCCGGCGAAATTTGAAGGTTGTTGTTTGTAGTTGAAATAAATTCAATTTGAATTCCCCATCTGAAGTTAAAAGCCACTTCATTCGTTGTGGATAAAAATCCTACCGTTTCACAAAGTTTCTCCTAGTAAGTAAATCATTATGTCACACCATTCAACACATATCACCTAGACCGCTATTATTTCTATCTCGGCATTCATAATGACGTGTAAAACTATTTTCAAATCGGACGTTTTAAATATTCGTGGCAAGCATCACCCATAGTTTAGTTTAGAGTGTCTTCTAAATTATTTCGCTTAACCGTGGCATTGGGGCAAGGAGAAACGTTGACGCAATTACATTTTTTTAATTACTTGACTCGGTAGTACCTAGTTTAAATATAACCACTTGCTGTGAACAGTAGGTACTTCTACTTTTTCTCCATCTCATGAATCAGTAAGTACCACTATTACTTTCATTCATAGCATCAGTGGGATACATGAAGTGACGCCACAAATCCGACGCTAACTATAACTGGCCGAACGCAAACTCTATATTTAATTCCTCATCGGAACGTTAGCTCGCAGTTGCAATAGTCGCTCAACTGCGGGTGCCAGAATCTCTACACTCCGAACTGTTACATTTTAGTTCAACGGTTTGGTAATCGGTTTAGTGTTCCAGCATGACATTGTCGTGAGAATTTCTTGGTTAGAGGTAGATAGGTTAGCAACACAATTTAGGTCAAGTTTCTTGTTGGAGTTCAAGTTCAGGATGAGTTTTAGAAGGAAATCCGGCGCCGTGGGTTCTTGTGAGTATATCTTGTGATTTTATTTATTTATTTTTTCTTTATTTCAGTTATTTAAGTTCATTTATCAAGTACCTTTTACCTAGTTCAAATAAAAATAGTGATTTTTTTAAGAGATAAAAAATCTTCAGCATTTCGTAATATGTTATTAATTTCTTTAATTTTTAGTTAAGTTTCTTTTGTTTTATTTTTTAGTTGAAGATCTTATCAAAAACCCGAAAGGCAGTCTGAGGGATAAGTTAGAGGAGATATTCAAACTGATGCTGATGCTATGGAGTCGACAATCACAAGCAAACAAGCTAGTGGCTCCAGAAAGTTGCGGTAATCAAAATACCTATTTTGAATCTAATAACGGTTACTAACTGGTACCACGTGAATGTTTCAGAATTGATTAACTAGTTCACTTTCTGAAGCAAACCGTTCGAACAAACGAACAATGGAGAACAATAGATAGATAAGATGTGTCGACGAGAGGACTGTAATTTACTTTAAACCAAACTGATATTAAAAACATTAACTATTTTCCTAATAAATTATATAAGAAATTCTATTCAGTAGTTATGCTAAATTTCTAAACTCAGTTCATAGATTTTCTATGTAAAAACTTTGCTTAACCTTATTCGACTTTTGTATCTATTAGTTTTAATTTCCTATTTTTACTGGCGCATTTTGTAATTACTCCTATCACCATAATTCATTAGGTATATAAATAACTAAAAGATCCACTTAGTCCACAAAAGGCATCAGTAGAATTACTTTTATTTCAATGTCTGGCAGCAAGCCAAAGGCAATAAACTTGCAAATTATAGGTAATTCAAAATTGGATTGTTGTTATTTCCGTTCTCAGTATCAAGTGTAGAAAAGTAAGTCATGGTCAGGCATCCGCGAATTTTTTACTACAGTCTCTAGGATATTGTAGCGTAGACAGATGTTTTCGTTTATTTTTGTTGGTATCTGTTTTGGCGTATATTGTCTGTATAGTTCCCGTAATTGAAGGCAGAGTCTTGCTAGTCATTTAAACCTGATAGATGTTTTTTTTTACACTGTGTAACTATACAGTATAACATATACATCGAAGTCCCGATTGAGAGAACATAAAAACTAATTATGAATACGTATTACAATCAGACTCACGCCACTTTTATACACTACCCTAAGAGCAAGTAGGAACACACAAATCACAATGTACAACTAAAGAGACCTGAAATCCTGCATAAATTACATTGTGTATCCACTGTGCTTCATTGAGACGGGTCAATAAAATATGTGTCAGATGGTTCATTACTTTGGAACGAACGACAGAGATCACGCATAAACCACGTAGGTTTCCGTGATTGCTCCGTAAACTTAGTTGAAAAAAATAATAATTGTAACATGGTTAATAAAGAAAAAAAAATATATATGCTGTGTATCTCAATATAAACTTTCGATGAAAATTGGTTTGAACAAAATATAATGAGCAGTTTTTAAGAATTAAAACATTTATTAATAACCGGCCAAGTGCGAGTCGGACTCGCGCACGAAGGGTTCCGTACCATTATCTATAAAAAACCGCAAAAAAAATCACGTTTGTTGTATGGGAGCCCCCCTTCATATTAAATTTCTTTTGATTTTTAGTATTTTTTGTTATAGCGGCAACAGAAATACATCATCTGTGAAAATTTCAACTGTCTAGCTACCACGGTTCATGAGATACAGCCTGGTGACAGACGGACGGACGGACGGACGGACGGACGGACGGACGGACAGACGGACAGCGAAGTCTCAGTAATAGGGTCCCGTTTGGCACCCTTCGGGTACGGAACCCTAAAAAAACCTAATCTTCATCGATTCATCACTATAAATAATTATATTTTTAATAGTACCGTAAAAGAAGGCAATGGTTACTTATCAATTGCAGAGAGCGACAAGACAGTAGTAGTTAGACGCGGCAACGAAGAGTTCGGCTTCAGAATCCATGGCAGTAAGCCTGTGGTGGTGTCGGCCATCGAACCTGAGACCCCCGCCGAGACCTCTGGCCTGGAAGTCGGGGACATAGTTATAGCAGTCAATGGTATGTGAAGAAGATGTCTTTGCTATCCGGTCCTAACAAAATTATACAAGTTGCCAGTACTAGCAACTTGTATAATTTTGTTCAAGCTAGTTTAAATAGAGTTTTAAACTCTTTACACTTAAACGTCTGTATTTCCAGGCCATGCAATCATAATTATAAAAAAGTTAACGGTTTATTGATGTATTTGATGTAAATGAATCTAAATTATTCATAAACATAGGTGTTGACGAAGCATTCAGTTAAATCTTGCTATTTTACGTAAAGCATAAAACAAATACCGTAGGAAACATTTAAAGGCCGTATGGCCACAGCTTTATTTAAAAGGAGTAGAAGAGGAAGCTTGTTTAATTACACATCAGTCTCTCTCATTTCCAGGGATCAATGTCTTAGATAAATCACATTCGGAAGTCGTAAAAATAGCACACGCTGGGTCGGAGATTCTAGAGCTAGAGGTAAGTAGTTTAACTATTTATATGTTACATCAGATAACATACAGCTTAACAAAGATCTTTCAAACCACGTATTAATAAATACTTATAATGTTTATCAAAGATCTCGAAATAAAAAGTATTAAATTCATAATAAATAATCAAACAGTAAATTCAAATTTTTCAAGGATTTCTTTTGTTAAATTGTGTACAAACCAACTAACAGCTTATCTACAAACAATTTGCAGGTCGCGAGAACTTGCGAAGTGGTAGCCTCCCTCGCACACGAAGGTGGTCCGGCAGCCCTGTACTCCGGGTACCTCTGGCGAGCTGCACCGATCAGACCACATCATCCCCCGAGATGGACCCGGCGCTGGTTCGTGCTGAAGAGAGACAACTGCCTTTATTACTACAAGACGGATTCTGTAAGCGGATTTGGGATTTTCATACACCTATGAATGGATCTTGGAACATTTATACGAGAATAATAATGTCAACTTCAGTAATATCTGAACGGACTACTGCTTGTTTTATAATATAAACCAAATATTTTCATGAAACAGATACATAAAAAAGAAACAATGCAGCCAAATAATTTAACATATGAATGCGAAAGAATACGTATAACTAAGGTATAACTCCCAAAATGTAAATTGAAGAATTAGCAAGCTTACTGAGTATGAACGCGGGCATAGCAATCTTATTTCTATTTCTAGTGCAAGTACTATGATTATGACCTAAAGTCTTAATTAGGTAAACCTATGTTTTTTCTGGTCAAATCAATATCGTCAAAAATTTATACATATTCGAACTTTTTCAGAGCATCCACCCAGTAGGCGCCCTAATGTTGATCAACTACCAGCTAACAGAGGAAGACAGTGGCCGAGCCCATGGATTCCGACTCCATCGTGGAGGAGGCATCAGGCTGTCATTAGCAGCGGACACTGCGGAAGCGTCCGCTAGATGGCAGGCTGTGCTGGCCCACGCCATTGATGCTAGTAATCAGGTAAATGCACATTTTGTGAGTACAGACATTTTTTATGGAGTCCCCCAGGGTATTGTTTTGAAACCAACAGCTTTTTGTTTTCCTTAATACCTTTGATATACCTTTACGGTGCTGTCTTTTAACTAACTTCTGTCATTACCCCGCTTAGTGTGCGTTCCATTGTGTGAGTATTTTAATTTAACCATCCATTTTTACCACAGAAATCAGATGTTTGTAAGGTAAGGGTGTTTCAAATCTTCCTTCATTAAAACTGGACGTAGCTCCATCTATCGGTGCAACTCAAAATCATGTGTCTCTTTCTCGCTCGGAGCAACTCTTGCTATCTTGGCCCTTTTTCGAACAGACAAATCGCATCTGCAACATGAATATTCTAAACAAGTGAAGATGGCGCTGTTACATAATATTTGGTTTGGGTTTGTGAAAAGTATTCTTGAAATTTCTTTCCGTTTTCTCAAGGTTCTCTCAAGGTTGAAACCTTGTATAAATATTCTTCTTGCGTTTTAACAAGACTCCACTTAATGTGGAATCGTTTTTCTAGTCTAGACTTACAGTTGTTATGATTTACAAAGTTACATAAATACCTGTTTTGATTTTGTTCTGCTCAATAAGAAACCGTATTTTGATACTTAGTTGACGGCAAAATTTTAACAACAAGCTTTTTAATGCAACTTGTGCTTCTATGATAATTTATTTTATAATAAAATACACAGCTCGAAATTATGGTTTCAAACTCCAAATTTGCAGATACGAATCTGAATGATGGTTTGATTAATACCTAATGATCCCCGATACTCCTGTAAAACAATAAAACAAGGAATCGAAGAAGCCAATATAATAATTATGACTTCGCATCAGATCTTATCTGCTGAATTAGTTTCATATCAGCCTGCGATTTTTCATGCCCTTTCTAGTAAAGTCTGTCTTACATTAAATTAATTTTCCAACTTATTTTTTTATTAACTTATTTTTTACAATGTCTGTCTACAGCGCGATGGTTGGCTTGAAGTTACCATGCGCAATATGAAGCTGCCCCCTTCCTCCATACCACGGCCTGACTGCTTTGGCTACCTTATGAAATTAGGCTCCAAATGGAAGTCCTGGTCCAAACGATACTGCGTGCTCAAGGATGCATGTCTATACTTTTACACCGATGGGAATACTAAGAGTGCTTTTGGTAAGTGTTTTAAGATTCTGGAATTTTAATGGATGAATTATTACGATAAAGAACTATCCTATTTAAAGGTCTACCCTTGCTAATATATCAAACTCTCTCATCGGAACTTGGTTTGCTGGAAGAGATCTCTTTTTAGAGATAAGCTCGCCTTTGTACACTGTTTTTATTTACTCTTTGTCATTGCAATTAATTGTGTGCGATAAAGAAATTATGAAATTATGAACTATTCAGGCTGTACCTCATAAAGTAAAATTAGTACTTATATAGGAAATAATTAATAAGTGTAAGCTTTAACAGCTCGCATCTAGGTAACAAGTTTAGGTATCAAAACGAAATAATAAATTCTATAACTAAGCTTCTCGGTTGGACATTTTAATTAAACAAGACGATGTCCTTGTACCTTTTTGACCGTACGAACGTTTTAGACCTAGAACCAAAAAATGCCTTACTTACATTGACAGTATTATTTTACATAGAATGAATTTGAAAATATTGTGTGTGTATGCTGATACAGATACAGAAAATTTAAGCCCTTTAAAAAAGTCCATTTTAATTAAGACCAGAACCTATTCAAGGTCTTGACTAGTTAATAAATCTATCAATCATTACAAACTGGTTTGACTGTTTACCTCGGTTAATGTAAACTATGATTGACTCTACATATAAACCTCTGACCTTACACTCAAGTTATACTATGAAAACGATCCCTATATAATGGAATTTATCTTCTTCATTACGAGTATTACCTCCGCATGACATTAACCGGTTAACTCGAGCCATTTTTTTTATTTTTTTTGTAAAAAAAAAATACATTAAAATTAGTTTGACAGTGGGTACCAACGTCAAAAATTAGACATTCATTGACGTCTTGGTACCCACTGTCAAAATAATTTTAATGTCATTTTTTTTTAATAATTTTAATGTCAATATTGTTCCAAGGACTCTTTTGTCCTTACGCTACCGTGGGTGTAGCTAAGTACATATTTTTTTCTAAATCCAGGTATGGCCTGTCTTCATGGTTACCGGGTGCAACATGGTCCAGGAGGCAAGAAATACGCATTTGAAGTAACGCCGACAGAACCAAAGCAGAGGCACTTCATCTTTCATACAGAGTCTGAAATGGATAAGAAACGGTTGGTGTCATAGGTCGTAACCAAATCGACGTGAGCACGCATGTTTGATGAATTGAAATTAGGGCTCTTCCAGAGCGTTTGTTGAAACTTATTCTGGACGACAACACAGACGCAGGAGTAAGGTTCCTAACAACGAAATTTTGAAAATTTTCGTTCTTACCCCAAATCTCTGCTTACTGATTTGATGTTGATGATGTTACTTCAAAGTAAAGTAAATGCAGCCCATAAATTTCCTCACCAAGGGGCACAGGCCTTTACCCTGATAAGAGATAGATTTAACCATACTCCACCACGTTGACTTTATTCCACCAACCCGCACTGGGTTGGTGGAATAGAGAGGGGTTTTACGAGTACTACATATTACCAAAATAAAACCGGCCAAGTGCGAGTCAGACTCGCGCACGAAGGGTTCCGTACCATTATCTATATAATTGGAACAAAAAGTAAACTTTAGAAAAAACCGACTTCCACAAACCCTATTTGATTAGATTGAGTTTAATACAAACTGTAACCCCTTATCCCCCCCCCCCAGGGGAATTAATTTTGTCAAATCCCATATCAGTGCTACCCCACGCTACTAAGGAACCCCTGTACAAAGTTTCATGGCTCTAGGTCCACCGGTTTAGGCTATGCGTTGCCTGCCCGTCAGCCACGCATTGTATTTGTACCTAGTATTGAGCAGATCTGGTGGCCATATGTGGTCTTCATCAGCAGTTCCGCATCACAATATTATGCTTACCATGTGCATTTGCACGAGTTATTATGAAAAACACAAAAATCACTATAGGTCTAATCGGTCTAATTTTCCAAATCGGTCCATCCGTTTAGGCGCTATCGAGGCACATACATAAAAAAAAAAAAAAAAAACAAACATCCGGACGAATTGTAAACCTCCTCCTTTGGGAAGTCGGTTAAAAAAACCGCAAAAAAACACGTTAATTGTATGGGAGCCCCCTTTATATTAAATTTATTTTGTTTTTAGTATTTGTTGTTATAGCGGGAACAGAAATACGTCATCTGTGAAAATATCAACTGTCTAGCTACCACGGTTCATGAGATACGGCCTGGTGACAGACAGACGGACGGACGGACGGATATCTTGAGATTTTAAGGTACTTTCCCTCCAGGGCCCATTCGTTTGTTCCACCCTGTATATGTGTGATCTGTAACTGTATTTTTCATGAAATACCCAAAAAGTTTTGTTCAAATTATCATCTTATGTCAGAATAACTTTGTGCTAGTTGAAAAATAACATTTGAATTGATTCAAAGCTTGCCGCGCTTTTAGGGCCTTTAGTACCTACTAAACGCCGCCGTAAGCAGCACTGTCTACAACCTACTCCTACTGGAAAACGTGAGACACCCATCTACAATTTCCGTAAAATGAGGTTCACTCACTCATTATGTCAATGTCATGCAGACTGCAAAACATCATTTCAACGCACCAAAGAGTATTTAATTAAAACATCACTGGCAGCCAAACTTGAAGTGGCCAAAAGGAAAAAAATAATTTCTGAGCTCTGAGATTTGTATGAAAACAAAAGTAAATAAAAACTATTAATTTTATAATTATTTTCTAAAAGTTCTACATAATAAATAGAGACGTGGTAATTCCTCAATTAATATTTAAAGTCTTTGTAGAAGTCCGGGGACGACATTGCCATATCATTTAAATTTAGTTTCATTAAAAGAAGGCTTACCTACCAAAACAAAATGGCCTTGGTATAAACTTTTCAAGCGTGTTGTGAAGACGTATCTTGTACCGAGACCACTTTCAATTTGTAATATCTCTCGTATTTCAGTATTTGTGGTTGGTGCGGCAACAGATATACACATTCTGTGAAAATTTCAGCTTTCTAGCTATTACGGTTCGTGCAGGCGGACCCGGTGACAGACGGACGGACGGACGGACGGACGGACGGACAGCGAAGTCTCAGTAATAGGGTCCCGTTTGGCACCCTTCGGGTACGGAACCCTAAAAAAGAAAGAAATTAGAAATTATTATTAATAGTAAATTGTTTTGTTACAGATGGATGGCAGCTTTGGAGTACTCTATAGACAGATGGATGAAGGCCGGCTGAGATTACCTGAAACTTTTCTCTGAAAGCTCTGAAGACATTTAGAATAATTTACTACCTTTTATACTTTGTTTACATTATTTTGTTACCTTTTCCATAAAATACATATTAGTAATTATTATATTTCGCTTTTTTGCAATATTATTTTTGCGTTTTATCTTTAGTTTTCATTTAGTAAATATTTATTTGAATAAGCCTAACATTACGTCCTAGATTAAAACATCCTTTTTATAGTTGCCATATGCCCGTCCTTGAACCAACGATGAAAAACAATTTTTCGAATAGGAAGATACATATACATAGATATCTACCTAAGGAATGATAATGTAACAATAGCCTTGTGGCCTGTCAAGTCAAATTACATAGATGAATTACAAATACACAAATTACATAGAACTGTCAAAACGGAACTTTTGTTCCTCAGTTCTATCAAATAGCAACAGAATCACGTCATGTAAAAGTGCCATCAAATGCTGTCCTTTTTTGCACAAAATTGACTTTATAAAATATACCTGCTGGAAATATACAATTCTGAGATGGTCAAGCCATTTTGTATATAATGCTTCAGCTTAAGAATTGTTCCTAGATTTATTGGATTACCCTGGCCACAAGCCTATTGGACTAAATGCTAAAATGCGTAGCTTTGAAAAATACATTTTCTCTCAATTGATTAAAAGTTTTTAAGTGTTTCAGTGATGGATGACACGATGAATGCTTTTGTTAACTCTGCAATTATAATTATCTGTAAACTATACACTTGCATGATATATACACTCGTATCTTTTGATTCTTTACTCTTATGTCACTTTACCGCTTATAAAATCATAAGAATCATCCTGAATGTTGATAGAAATAATGATACTCTAGAAAGTGGTGCAGCGATATTCTAAAACGAGTAGATAAGTATAAGCCAATACCCCCTTATTAATGTTATAAGATTAGTTAGAACATGATACCAGTACAATGCTGTCGAGGAAAACTCTGTAGAAGAAAATGATTTAAAAGTAGCAAAGACTTTAGATAAGTCCGATGTAGACTAAGCCCAAAGTATAATCTTTGGGTTTCAATAATATTTTAAACTCACAAAACTCAACTCACAGCAAAGTCCACGCAGTTTATGTCCAATCTACTTTTATAGTTTGGGAAAACTAATACAAATTTACAAATTTATTTATTTGACACATTACAATTTGTTACAGAGGTTTTACATTGGATGGTTTCCTAGTAAGAGTTTGAGATGTAATTAATTAATGATTATTCGAGATCTAAACTAAGCAGAGCCTGTATAGATCTCAAACTGGACGGAATGGATAATGGAAAGTAAATTTACTTTTTTTATGGAAATAAAATCCGTAAAGTCCGTAATCTAGCAATATTCGCACATTGGAAACGATTGTGCTAGTAGCATCTGGCCAAGACGGGCACTGGTTTGGATAGGTAGTCGTTTCTGTTGTGGCATGTGTTTCGGGTGCTTGCGTGTTTCGAATGACACGAACAAACAGTAGATCTCGGCTATCATCGCTTCACGGTGGTAGTCTTAAAGCTGTGGCCTTATTAGGACAGTTCTTAACTTCTAACGGTCGAATTGGCACCTAGCCCTACCACCAACTCACACTGAGCCAGCGAGCGTGGTGGACTGCGGCTCTTGTAATGTCTGGTAATGGCCAGTGACAGATTGATTACACTTATCATTATTAATTTCGTCCACTGACACTTTACCGCAATTTTTAACGAATAATAGGATTGGTCTAAAATATAACTCTCTAGTTTCATTCTTCATTAGGGGGTACTTAGCCAAAAGCCTGGAGTAAAAAAATATATTGATAGCTTAGTTAAGTGTCCATTGTTTTTTTTTATTGTTTGTACATTCAAATTAGTTGTCTATAAGAGGCATGTCATATCATCACTGTTCTGACTTTAATATGATAAAAAAACTTCTCCGATTTGGTAGAATAGAAACGACCGCAGATTTATAATTGAACCCAAGAAACCAAAACTAATTTCTATAAGACAAAAAACCTATAAATAAACATATGTATTTAAAATACATATTCAAAATAATAAATATTGTTTAGGCTATTTCCTATCATGGGAATTTTCATCAAATACATTTTACATAATTGTTAATCATCTTCAAATCACTTTATTCATATAAAATGACTATCGCACAGTATGTAAAAGTTATTTTAACGTAAATGTCTCCCTTAGAAAGTGGTCCATAATAGGTGACTTAATTTAGTATAATAAAATATAATACCTAATAATAAAATGGCACTTACAAGATGTACATAATAAAACGTAAAAGCTCAAAATATATAAAAACGAGAAATGTAAAAGACTTAAATTTAAACAAGAGATTGTTAAAGAATGCTTAGTGCTTACGGTGTATTAGCCTTGTAAATTAGTATTTGAAATTTTAAACATTTGTGGTGCAAAATGCAAAAATATTGACACTAATAAAATAAAACATAAATGTAGGTAACATTTCTATAATAATGTATATGTGTATGACTTTAAAAACAACAGTGTATTGTAAATTGTGTTCATTCATTCATACCTTGTACGTATTGATAAAAAGGAAAAAAAAATCTGCCAACGTATTTATCTATTTTGATGTTGTCAGTTTGAGAATTAAATAAACTGAGATAAAGTTATAATTATACAAAAATCTATATCCCATAATTTGCCAATTGTCGGAGATTTATAAATATACAAATTGGCAATTTAATATACAATTGATAGTTATGGCAACATTGCGGACTAATGCGACTTTTTATATTGTTGCAGATTCTAACAAAACACGCAACATTAACATGTCAAGCTCTCAGATTTTTGCTAATGCCAATGTTTTTGTTATTTAGTAAAAATACATATAAATGGTATGATCCCATGTCCAGCGCAGAAAGTTAATGATAGACCGTCCAGAGTCCTGCCAGCAGGACTTTGCGTACTACCGGTAGGACGCAATGTTTTTGGTTATATGAGGCTTTCTAAGCCTGCTAGCAGGACGCAATTAACTGATATGCATAGTGCGTCTTTTTCTGATTCAGCGAGTTTTTGAATCGTGTTTCTACGATTAGTCTGGCCGAGATGGCGACGAGTATAACACGTGGAGTCCGCGTTCGCGTCAAAGCCACATATTTTGACGAAATTGATGGCCAGAAAAACTGGAGTCGCAAACATTTTGGTGATGACTACGATATTAGTTATTGTTGGGGTACAGGCCCCCGATTCTCGCGCTATCGAGATCATCTCCCCAGTCGAGATATCGGTTTTGATACGGCCTAAATCCGTAGAACACAATCTCGACTTATATTTATTTCGATCCAAAACGGGTCAAAATATCTCGGTTGGTCGAAAGGCTACTCGTAAGAATAGCTTTTTCTTGTTTTTGATAGAAATTTCGGTATCTCAAAATCGATATTTCGACCATGGACATGATCTCGCTAGCGCCAGAATTGCCCCGAGGGCAGGAAGAAACTGCTTTACCTACCACATCACGAGTGGAATCCCTGCATGACATAATCATTTTCTTGTTTATTTTTCTACCCCGTAACCTCTAGAAGCGCCCGCGTCTATTTCTAGATACCTATACCAAAAAATACAAAATGTTTGTCACCCCTGCCTTATTCTATTACGCTCGAAAGTCAAGTACTGCTGGAAGGACAGCTTCTGATATCCATATACAGTCCACAAAATATTGCGTACTGCTGGCAGGACGCACGTCCCTAGGATTGTCCTTCCACGAGCTCCTTCCAGCAGGACCAGGGCTTGGACGTTCTATCATTAAAGGTTTAGCCAAAGTAATTTAATAGTTGTGCCAAAAAAATCTAGTAAAAATGCAATACCTATTCATAAATTTTATTGTGGTAAAATCAGATAAATTATTATTATTACCGGGATTCGTTGTACCAACAAGAATGTTTATTAATTGTTGCGTAATTTAAAATAAAACGAGTCTAAATGTAGATGTTTTTTAAAATATATGATTGTATGGATAGATTTAGCTGTAATAAAGATTACAAAAATTAGTATGCCTTTGATTTATTCAGGAAATTGAACACACTAAAATCATAATATATCGTTAAACATACTTTTAGATGACCAATAGAAAATAACTGACTACTGGGCCACTAATAAACTAAAAAAAACTACCTAAAGTAGGAATCGGTTCGCGTGGCAATAGAGAGTGTTGATCTTTACTACCACTAGTACTAGTGTACTCATATTTTGGATAGCGATGTATCGCTTTTCTTAGTAAACGTTGCGAACTTATTATCGCTACAGTATCAGAGTACCTACTTAGAAGTCAAGTTCATTCAAGGACTTGACGTGCCCCGAATATGATACTTGGCGTTTGACTTGGCGGGAGGGAGAGAGAGAGCGAGACAAGACCCGACGTGCCAAAACAATGGCCTAGTACGTACAGTGCTAGTAAAGATCAAGGCTCTCTATTGCCAAACTAACGCGTTCCTACTTTACTTCATCACCAGCCCGAAATACGGAATCCCACAAAAACGCGCGACATCCACCATTTTTTATCGCGGCCAAATAAAAAAAACAATGAAAGGCTTCGGCGGTGGCGGCGGCGGGTGTGCGGGGCGCGAGGGGGCACGGGAGCTACTGCCTCTGACGCAGGCGCGGTAGTACGCGCGCTCTACTCCCACCAGCCGCGCGCCACCTGCGCGCACGCAGCGCTCCCACCAACCAGCTAGCCGCCATTACTGAAACTTCACCAGACTACCTACCTCTATAGAAGAACACTCTGAACCAGTGAACTTGGAATATACAGTGTTGAACTGACCCGTGGATTACAGTGACCAGACCAGAACTTAGGAAGTGAAGTATAGTGTGGTGATAATTGCCTCGTGACAGTATAATAACTTTTCGCTCACAGTTGTGCCTATTAACTGTTTTATGGGCTGTGCAGTGCGTCTATTGTTGTGTGCGTGCGCGTCCACTAATCTCCTATTCACCTGTCAAGACGCCACCGAGTGCGGTTGGACCGTGAAATGTGACAAAAAATTGCAATAGCTGCCTGCTGTAAGGGTTGGACCGTTTGTAAACTTTGCGGGTTTCTACCTGACTACTGAGGGTTGACGTCCGTGGATCCATTGGGCGAGGACTCGCCTTGTGAGTTCCCCATGAGTTGTTTTTATCGGGTGAAGGGTAATTTAATATAACGGATGTGGAATAAATTGGGTAGGCAGGGTGCGCATCGACGCCGCTACCTGTTTTGTTATCTGGTCATGTGCTTGATGGATGCGTTTTGAGGTTCCTTTAATATGCATGTTTGTTATTGTTTCAAGAATGGTAGAGCAGATACGGCTTCGTAGAAAAAATGGAACAATTCTGGGAGGCAACGGTTCTGCGGTTAATGCCACTGGTTCGCTCCTATTGTTCTGAGATCATGGCGCTGTTTTTAATGTTTATTTAATGTTTCCTGCCACCGTGTTTCGCAGTAATTAACACTACATTGTTTTCTTACGGATAAAGATTTAAGTATGTGTGTCTGAGACGTCGCAGGGTAATTAAACTAAATGATAAAATCTATTAGACTAGATAGGTGAAACTGTTCAAATAGTATGTGAGATTGGAGATTGAAGATGCGGTAGAACCAAAAATACAGCTAGGGATCTTTGGCGTTGATCATAGACGAATATTGATACTTTTGATCAGACAAATCTAGGTCTGACTGATGACACCACAGTTGAAAGTAATATTGGTACCAAATAATGCAGAATTACATCAGTGCCTACCTATACCTGCAAGACATGAAACAAAAAACTTATAGAACACATAGGTACAACGGGTACAACTTAAAAAGGAAAGGAATGCTCCGTAACTCCTGTTGATTTCAAAAAAATCTCAAGGTAGGTAATTGTTACTTAGGTATATGAAGCAGAAGCGAAATTTCAAAACAATTTAGTAGTTTATCTATTACAATCAAATGATAAGACAATACATTAATCTTATCACGGTAAACACGCCTTGGGGAGAACAATAAAATTACAATTGTTTTGTTAGGTTGGTAGGTATATGGGTATAATCTTAACTTTAGATACCTAGACCCTCCATCTAAAAGGAAGTAGATATTTACATAAATAACTCAAGAAGTGAACAGTATTATTTCCTACATAGTTATATATTTTGTCTTGCCTAAAGCACGAAACGATTCTAAAATCTAAGTTGTCACCTGTGATGTATAGTTAAACCTAATTTATAAGAGTGAATCTCATAGGGTTGTCATTGGTTTCTAATAATTCTTATGCATTTGCATAAATTTAAAATTTGTTTTGTGCAAGTCACGGATAACCACTAAAATGCATCCAATAAATACTAATTTTATATCCAGGAGTCCATTGCTTGTGTTTACGTTCATATCAATTTAGGAACTCTCCGACTATGTGAGTTAAAAATGTAGCAATATAACCAATCTCATCGAAACACGTTAAATGGACGAAACCCGATCAGCCTCCCAAAAGGTGAGAGAAAACACCTAACGAAACTTACAAGAGTGATAAAGACAACATGGTATAAGGCTTTTAAGATAGAAAAGTTGAGCATTGTATGGTCGAAGAATTTTATCACCTTTTCTCGATTAGGTTGTTTTTGATGTATATTGCGATGGAAAAAGATATTTGTCTTGAACCAGACAATATAATTAGAAATGGCCATAAACAAGGCTCCGGAAACTTTATGAAAACATCACCCTTTGGTGAAACGTAAGTTTTACTGTCGCGTTTAATGAAGAAGTTCATTTTGGTTCAAAATAGTCAGGACAGTCGTAAATCTCTGACAGCTGTCTATTCTAGGCACTGCCACAACTCTAAGAAATAATTGCTTTTGTTAGTGCTTTCTCAGTAGGTATAAGCTGAGTCAAATTATAGGTATATCTACTCAAGTCATGAATTTGAGATAATGAGACTCGTGAGAATCAATCCAATTTATATGCTTTTAGAGCATTACTAGATTTGTCACTAACTTGTGATGTCTTCTCAGAAGTTGGGGGCCGAGGTGTCAATTCTAATTTGTATTCCTACTCCGACAAATCCATGTAGGTATTACGAAATGTAGAGCTACTTAATTATGGTTCTCGTTCCATAAATCATAATATGCATTAGGTTTCTGCATATTGAGTAGCGGCATGTGCTTTGAATGATATTACTACCGTACAAAAGCTGTTTGATTTTATGATGTCGGTTGATTTAAATAATAAATCGGGTTTTCCTTTCATTTCAGATATTACATGAGTTGCCATGGCTGACAACGGAGGAGCCGTCGTGCCCAGGGTGTCGACACCGCGGCCTGTCCCCGATGCCACAGTCACCGCTCCCCTACGCTCCAGACATGATCAGTTCCTCGCCAGTTCGGCCGAAAGAACTGGCCAGTCTCGACCATCCTCGAGTGGAAGGAATTCGGGAAATTTTGACTCTCCACCATTACCCTACCACCGACAGATGACAACTGGCTCCTTACTCACTTCAACGCATAGAGAAACATCCGCATTTGTGCCAGTTGTACCCACTAGAGCCATGCATCCTGTTATGTATCCCAATGAAATGCATCCAGCGTTGATACCCTCTGAGATTATGGAAAGAGAAAGAATGATGGATCGGGAGCGTTCTGATAACCCAGCAAAAGGATCGCCCGATAGAGCACCAGGAAGCTTTTCTAAAAGAAACTCGTTTGACCTAATGGCAATGATGGTAGAAAAGAGAAAAGAAGTAGCTCTTCGAGAAGCGGCAGCAGCTATGTTATTGCCTCATCATAGAGCGTCTTCTATGGACGGAATGATGTCCGATGGCTCAGCTCAGCCTCCAATATACGGGCCTCCAGGCACCTTCTTAGGAGCACCCGGCCCATCCCCAACTGCTACTGGTACCTTCACGTTTCCTGGAGCAGGATTGTTCCCACCCGGGGCTGGTCCTCATCAAATGCATCCTCATCTAGATAGACGTCTTTTGCGAGCGCCAGGCCGTGCTTCAAGACCGAAGAAACAATTCATCTGTAAATTCTGCAACCGGCAGTTCACTAAATCATACAACCTTCTGATCCACGAAAGAACTCATACGGATGAGAGACCCTACTCTTGTGACATTTGTGGAAAAGCATTCCGGAGGCAAGACCACTTGAGAGACCACAGGTAAGGAGCTTACATCAATCACTGATAAAATCGTTTAGTATAATTAAAGTGCACCTGTTCAGATTATTATTTGGTTCCCTGCACATTTTAATTTTCTGCAGCGCTGATCGTAGACCGGTATAAATAATATCTAATTTATATGCACGTAATGGGCAACGGGTGTAACTCAAGTTGCAGATGCCAAGTCAAGTGTAGCTGCATCCGCTGCGCTACTTGGAAACGTGTATTTATGGTTACCGATCTAAGGAAGCTTCTAAGAATTTACTTTATTTTTACTTTACGTAATGAATATGACCTAACATTCGTTTGAAATGCCCTATGAATCAACTTTCTATGTTAACGAGCTCACTGAAGCTATCAGTCACTTATGTTGAGGCTATATTCTGAGTTATTCCTCTTGCCATATTGGTAACTAAGCAGATTACTGCCTCAAACTTACAAATTACATTGAATGATATTTTATACTTATTCTGAGTTGTATCGTCATGGTCAAAAGTTATGGGATCCACAATCGTTTTTTACACCAGATCAACAGATTTTCTTTACCTATATCGTCTTTTAGTTAATCGTTCTCAGTTTTAGAATCAAAACCATTTTTACCTGCACCTTAATAACAACGCAGAATACAACAATCGATCTGTTTCGACACAGTAATTGGTGCTTCCAACGAAATCAGCAATTTGTAGAGTATTAGCTCGCAGCGAAGATCTGCGAGATAGATCTATAATCATATTGAATCCAGATGATGTGATTCTTTGAAACGTATTTAATTTTGACATTATCATCCTTTAAAAGTGGGCACCTTTTCTTCTTTTTCTTTCCTGGTTAAAAATAGGCCCAATTGTGCATCTGCCACTCTGTTTTGGAAACGGCGTACTCTGGTTGCTCTGGTTGCTCTGAGGTAATGTCTCCCTTTAAAAAATAATTAGGTACTTATCTACTTAAAAAATATGCCCTTTCTTATTTTACTTTCAGGTCGTATTTTTTCAAAACGATGATCCGACCAAGCCGGCCCGTAACAATGACTCAAAAGTCCGAGTCAGGATTCAGTACTTTTTGATTACTCCAAATCCAAAATGCCGCGCCGAGGTTTCGTCTCACATTAGTTCCATACAAGTTTTTTTTTTCGTTGACTCGTAATTAGTTTAAATTCTGATGACTCATCGGTTTCTATTGGTGTTTCGGAGTCGGTAATGGTAGACAGGAATGGGTATGGTCAGCAATACACATATATAGAGGTACAAATACACATTTGCTTGAAATATTGGTAGGCAGTGATTTGTTTCAGTTTGAGAAAGCTGAAAGCCGTACCTAAGACAATCAACGGATAAATCTTTTTATTAGTATCTATATCTATCTAGCGCGATGTCTTTTTTTAGGTTAGAAAAAATGGCGCACGCAATGCATTCGAGTATAAAGTTGTGCATTTAGTTTCACGGTTACTTATCATGTTGTTAATTAAATTAAATTAAATTGATTATTAAGTGTCCAATATAAAAATGACAAAAGTTAAAAATAATTAATTACACATATTAAAATAATATGAAGAAAAACAAACAAATAATACTCTCAAGTAATGTTTTTAAATTTATTTTGCTAACTGTCTTACAACTGCTGGCTCGTCTGCGCTTTCATTGCTTTTAAAAGTTCTCGCGAGTGCTCTGCAATATCATTCCGAATCCGAACTCGATAGAGCTATATTAAAGAACTTTAAAACCGATATTTAAAATACGGATGGCAACCAATGTATTTTTTTAAATACTGGATCAGAGAAAGCATTTTGAGCAGTAGCTTCACTTTTAATCTAGCATCGAAGCAAACATCTAAAAATACTTATTTAGTCACAGGCAAATTAATTTCAGAAATAAAATTAACGTCCAAGCCGTAATTCTGTTGCAAATTATATGTGAAGCCACACTTTTTGCTTGTCGTAAACAATTATGTTAGCCTTTATAATCGAGATGCAACGCTTATAGCCTGTATAATGCTACGTGATTATACCTTGCATAGTAATCAATAACCGCAAATTAAAAAATCTTCAAACTTTGACCTTTGCACCTCTGATGAACAAGGAAACGGAATATTTCCATCAAAAAATGTATGTGAAGAGATAAATTATAAAAATTGGTCAAGTCCGGATCAGTTTAAATTCCGTACCGATTGCAGGTTCGGACAAACAGACAGACAGACGTACTGCCAAGGGTTACAAATTGGGTCCCGTTTAGCACGCGGAACCCTAAAAATATAAAAATAACGTAAACGCCCAAAGCCTTTCTAAAGAAATGATGATAATCAAGATGCGACATGAAAAGTTTTCATGAATATTAACGAGGACTTGAGCCACTTTTATGCAAATACTACATTATTGATAAAAGCTTATCTGGCACCAATCGATTCCAAAATTGAACATCACAATTTTCGAAAGGTATCGAGACTTTGAGCAAAGATAGAGAGAGAAAAAAGGCAAAGGAAACGATATTGCCTGAGAGGCTCTACATTAATATTCAAAGTGGTCTCTCTCGTAATTACAAGTACATTCTCAAACGAACGTCCGTACCTCGTCTGGTCGGTTTAAGTGCTGGACATTTTATTTACTTCAGCCTCACTCATGCCAAACAAAAACTACAGCCAGTTTTCATCAGGCTTATGGATGTGTGAGAGCTCAACCGGGAGCTTTATATTGCTTATTTTGCAACGGAAAGGTGTATGTTGGCAATTGTTTTAGCGGGTTTGAGAAACTATATGAGCAGCCTTTTGACAAGGAAACATTGAAAAGGTTGAATACTAATTCGGTACATATGTCATAGTCATACTTTGTCTTGTGCTACAAGTTAAGATTTCTGAGGCCTAAAGGTAGCTCTCGATTATATGTTTCTGGACTTCTTTTCTTACATTTAAACAAAAATACGAAATGTAAAGATAAAATTTCATTTGACAGAAGTGAAATTAAACACTTTTAGTGTGAAACACTTTTTCATCAGCCCGCATTTCATATTTTCCCAGAATACCGCCAAAATAAAACCTTCCATCAACTTCGGCCACAAATCCGAACATTAATAACGTAAGCCTTAATTGGCCGGCACTCTCAAAAGTTTTCGAAGGCAACCACATAAAACACATAATCCCACCAGAGAATTCACGCCATGTATATAAATACACTTAATTATCTGTATGAGAAATAAAGACGGACATCTAATAGCAATATACGCGGTCCCATAACTACTTAGTAAGTAGACGTTAGACTGGTATCATTTATTTTCCACCCTGCGAGATAGCAAGCAATTTCTTATTAAAAACTGGTCTGCGTCCGCTGCCTCTCATGAGAACCTCGCATTAATAACAGGAGTAAGGCAGTTTCTCTTATAAGTGTTCCATGGAAGTCATTTGTTTATTGATGATATCATTCACTCCATTTACGATATTCGATATTTAAGGAACATAGGTAAAGAAATATTGAAGGGTCATTGAAAATCCATTTCGTCTTAAACCGATGGTGCTATTGCAATATACTTTACAAACCTGCTCAATGTAGATATAAATATTTTTGCATCAAAATATTATTTTATCTGAAGGCTCATATGCAATTATGATTCCTCTGAGAGCACATATAATGGGGACGGGGCAGACCTCCGCTCGCTCGCTCCAATCGCTCAAGGGCCCAAAGCAAAAAGGGATATCAAATTAATACTGAATCCATAATAAATCAAACAGGCAGGTGGACGGAGTCGCGGGAATAAGAGTTTTGCCTACGGATATCTTTTGAAATTATCATCCTTAAACCAATTTAATCGTCCTATATACACCTTGGGGCAATGGTTCGTCGCATACATTCTTCAAATTGGTGGCATATCCTGAAGATACAATCCTAATATCAAAATCCACACTCCCTATTGTATTGATTGCAAATATCACGCGATCACTGATTTGTTTTCCAAATCACCAATCCACAGTTGATGATCTTATGATAATTTTAACAGCCCTTTTATCTTAATGGCTTAAAAACAGTCAACGTCGACGTTGGTGAATATTTTATACCACAACATTGTGAGAGGTTTCGAAAATTGGTGGGGAAAGAGTTAATGAAGTTCACACCATTTGCGGAACAGGTTTCTTTAGCAGACGTAGAAGCAACATATGATCATAAACTAATCGTGACTGAGTTTGTAGAATATTTATCTAGTATAACCATTATGAATGAGCGAACAGCTCGTTGATTTCACAGATTCGTTCTCGTGCATTTGAAAGTTCTTTTTGACCACGATTTCAGCTGTTACGAAAGGATTGCATACTCCGCAAAAAACTTCAAAGGTTTGTTCAGCAGATACCTGATATACATTGCAAGATAAAATAACAATGTGATCAAACCCATAACGGTATATTGGCAGAATTTTTATTCGTTTTGGACTTTATCACTAAGCTGATAAGGTAGGCATATAGCTTGCGTTAAGCGTTAAATAGTTAAAACATAAACGGACCAAGATCATTTAAATTATTCAGATTCCATTTAAGCCAAATCGATACAGGCAGATCAAGTTATTTTTAAATTTAAATTATGCTTTATTCGTTTGCGTGTATGGCTGCTAACTTTTTTTGTCGATTTCAAACCAATTTGGGCCGCAGCTCGCGTGATTCGGATTCCAAGAGATTTTTAAATCCGAAATATCAAGTTGGATTCTTGTTTCGGTGAACCTCTTTGATAATAATATAGTATTTTAACAATTAAGTCGCTAAATCTAGATTTAAGCTGATTTCATTTAAAGAATGATATCGACTTTAAAACCTTTAACCATACTATTTTTATTATAAATATCTCATTATCTAACCTTAGTTATCTTTCATATTTAAGGGAAGCAGTTTCATGAGTTTTTTTTTTATTGTTTCACAAATAAATACTTTCTAAATGCGTGTGGTAGTATTATACATGTAAATGAGTACCACTTGCTTGACTATTCAACAAGAGGTATTGTGTTCACCACAACTAAAAAAATCTCAACTAATCTTAAAACTTATTTCGTACGCCGTATGAAACTGTTCTTTCTCTCAATGGTGCCAAGACATAAAATACTACGCTTTCGGATACTTAGCTCATAGCGTGGGCAGACAAGACTTATGCTTATCGTTGATTTGGCGTTTCTCTGCTACCTAATCCAGTTGTTTAAATGCCATTAAACTTGTAGTAGCTACATGTAACTCCTGTTTTGGAAAAACAGTCGTCACCTTGCAACAAGAATTTACATTAACACCATTTGTCATACGATCATGATCACATATTCGACGTGCTGTGAATGTGTTTCTCTAGCTTCATGATCATCAATATGAATGTTTCTGTCATTTGTTATATTATGGCAGAAATATTTAAACAGTCAACGTCTCGCCACGTACGGCTCATATTTTACCGTGTTCGAGAGCTCGGCTTGAAATATTTCCGACGAGAGTCTCCGAGCAAACAGTGACCGGTTGGCAGTCCAAACAAACGTGACGGGGGTACCGGTACTACCTGCAAACTTATATCATCATCAACCATTCATATGATCATAACTCTTATTAGAATGTCTGAAGAGTGATCTGCGGTTGTCTCGTCAGATATCATAAGTTTGTACTCAGCGTGTCGTGGCCTCAAGAATATAGGCCCACACGAGGAGAGAATATTCGTATTGACATTGCTCTGTAGAATATTACTTCACATTAGTATTTACTTAGTTTGAGTATTATAATTAGGTATGTTGTTTCAAAGAGCCATGCCATGAAGATTTCAAAGATGTACTTATGCTGTATGAAGATATTTAATATAATCATTTTTCTTATCTTCAATGTTTTGAAGACAAAGAAATGGTTTATGTGACATTTCTCGAAAAATAACAACATATTTCTGTCCCGAGTTATACGTGAGACAAGTTTTGAAAGTATTAAAAAGTAGATACCATTGTTATTTATGAGCATACGGAAGAAAGGTATCCCAGGCGGCTTATGTACGACCATTAATCATACGACGACGTCTACCACAGATAAAATCCGAAGAGGCTCAAACAAACCAAGATAGTTATGTTTGAATATACTACCTTCCTTACGTTAAGATGACTATAGTATCAGTTACATACAAATTTCTGAGATAGTTTAAGTTTCAAAAAACTAATCTGTGTTTATAAAGTACCACGATTTAAAAACTGAAAAAATAATAAAACTAGAAATGCATCTGGCTATAGGAACAATCACCAGGGCTGCAGAAACGCGAAGAGTTAGCTATATCAGATAGTGTGTAGAGTTGCAGAGACCATCTACAGAGGCTTGTGGCGAGATACGGGCGGTAACCGGTTGTCCTTGGTGGGATGTACTGAGCCACTCTCGTTCCGCTTGCAAGCGTGGCTTTCCCGCATCTTGTGGCTGAGGTTATTTACTGGAGGGAATAAAGTACTAAATACAATAAAATGGATAAATATACTATAAAATAAATTGCGTTTTGTAAGATATTGCTAAACAAAAGTGGATACCCAGTGGGTTGATGTAGAATGAGTATGATGACGATGATGAAAAAGATCTTTGTTTCGCGTTGTGAAAGAAAATAGTGAATAAAATAGTTCTAGTTTTGAGTTGTACTTATATTCATTTTCCATAAGAAATACCTAGTTAGGCATCCAAGAATAACATAAGGAGTTTCCACGAAATTCATAATAAAAGCAGAATAGTTTAAGGTAAACCTTTGTTATAAAAGAAGTATAAACCCTTTAACATACTGCAACAAACGCTGATTTACTTCAGAGATATTCACATTAAAATGGACTTTGTGTCGTTCACAACCAGTTCAAAAGGAAATAATCGCGTTATTTATTGCCTCCAACCACCGACGTATTTAATCTGCTCTGCTCTAAGGAAGAGAGGCTTATTCTATTGGAGATTAAAACCGTAGTTCAAAAAGTGTTTTTAAAAGCAATAAACTGAGAGCTTGAGAAATGGAATAAATTGGATTTTAATGAGAGTAGTATAATATCTATGCAGTATATTGTCTGATACAATTAACGCAAGATTATCATATAAAGCTCAAAGATGATTAAAAATATTTCAATTAGCAATCTTTGGCAGCTTTCCAAGACCTAATAAATATTTCCCTAAATATCGAAAAATTCCCTTCGGCAGTTTAAGTATATAGTTTATAAACTCGCTAAGTCTTTGATATTTAAAAGTGGAAATATGCATCAGTTTTTGGGTTTGATTGAAACCGAACGTCAGCAATACTGAGTGATATCAAGACATAATATACGTTTAGAATTGAGAACCTCCTCTTTTGAAATCGGATAAAGGTTTTGTTTCTTTTATGCTATGCAGATTTATAAATTTCGTTATCTGAAGCTGCATTGATCCAACCTGTTTTAGGTGTCTACCACACTTTAATTAGTAAACGCTTTAAAACTTTTCGAGTTCAATGTCCTATTTCGACCACTATCGAATAACATTTTATTAGTGGTAAAAACTTCATATAAACTTCAAAGTTCGGCTCGTCTATAATTTAGCCACAGGATCTCGATCTACAAATGAGACCAGACATTAAGTTTATTCCGCTAATGACATATGTGATAAAAAGTTGAGAATACCAAACCTATTTCAAGCGATTATGTTCGATTACACAAAACGTTTAAATCGAATTTATGACGACACCGGTATTAACGCACATTGCTCTTCATCCTGAGTCCTAATTGTAGGGCAAAGTTTCATAAATCATATGCCAGAAAACCACTCAAAGGATTCGATTTCTAATTGGATCTGGTATCTGTGTATACCTAGATTGGTTCAACAGAGAACCTATCAATATCGACTGATTAATGGTATCGAGAAGACTCAGTTTAATTGCTGCCAGAGACCGTCATGAATCAAAAGGTGGAATAATAAATCTGATAACAGAAAACGTGTTTGAGACGATGGAATATACAGCTTCCTTAGACCTTCATTAAATGCTCCGAGAAATTCACTTGGTTTTATTTTATTTTACGTGTCTTCCAAATTATTATCTTTGTAAACAAGCGTTTTATTGCAGCTAGTGGAAGTCTTTTTTGTTGATTTTGTCTGTATTTTGCCGTTAGTCTACCAGACTGATGTAGACTAAATAGCAAAACATACCTACATGTTTAAATACAAAATGCTATGGTGTTATTTTACACCAACAAAAAACTAAAAGACATGGAAGGTTATATAAACATACCTAGCCTAATCAAATCAGAATAAAAAATATGAAACAGTATCAGACCCATCAAGTGTTGTGATGTGTGATGGGGTATCAAGTTTCCCACCAGATTTTTAAAGTGGCTTTCTGGCGCCATTTTTTTGTTCCATATTTGATGTGAATGTTTTGCATTGTGAACTTCCGAACTTTGAACAAGCAGATATTTTAATGAAAATTGCTCTTCGTTTTGTTTCTGCCTGACACAATAATTAGTGTGCTCAGCTTAAATTTTATGAATTAATCACGTACTTTTTTATATTGACACGTAGCAAACAAGTAATATCACTTTATTCGGAAGCTATAAAATGAGAGCAGAGCCTACGTCGGAAGATAAAATCATATCTTCCAACTGTGAAATAAATGACGTTGTCATATTGTCAAGGAAAAACAATTCAACTTTCAAAATTGTATGACCAAGGCAAAGACAGCGTCCAACTACCAATTCCGCCTGGAGCACCGCACCTGATCTAGCCACTAGTGGACTAGCCTAGGCTTTTAAACTTGGAACGAGGTCCGCCATGATTGTTTGCGTCGGTCAGAAGTGAAATTGACTGTGAAGCGGCAGCGGCGAGACGTCACTCCCAATACGTCGGCTCTGGGGTCCAATTCTGCTAGCATAGCGACCGCTGAGTGACAATGACGCAATAAAGACGCTGAATTTTCATCATCAGTTTCTCAGTACAGATTTCCATGTTTTCGGTCTCATATGCTCCAGCTCCGACCAGTCTAAGCTCACAATGGTGGCCTCATCTCCTTTGAAAGTTGAATGTTGAATGTTGATGACACGAGTCGTTATAATATAATTAAGTGTTTGGACAATCCTTGGCAATTAATAGTAGACTAAAAAGGATGCTCCAAGCGCCAGATAACGGATACCTAGAGCATCATCGTCACTGAGCATGAGCAGTCATTGTCCCAGCGGAATTGGGCCTCGGCTCGGGCCTGCGTCTGCGCAGACCTACGAACCGGCTGCAGCCGTGCGCAGGTATGATACTGGCACAGGCGATCGAGCCTTATGGAGAAAAAGGTTTTGATGCCTGCGCACACGTCGCGTTCTATGCGCTTTTTGTTGGCTTTGAGTGAACTGGTAACTCTCTGTCTCACACTTGCGAGAAAGATATCACAGTTCACTCAGGCAGGACCCAAGTAATTTACGCGGACTTCTTAGGCTTGGATAATATTTATCATATCTACCAGTAATTCAATAGAATATAACACATCTTACGAAGAGAGAAAGAAAGGAGATATGAAGAATGCGGTGGGCTAGAGGTGGGTAATTTGTTCTCTGAATATTTTGCATCAGTTTTTGAGGTGGACAACATTCACGGCGGTGGCTGTGAAGCCTTAACTAACGTCGATGAATGCAACAATACTCTGGCCAATATGTCAGTATCTCGGGATGAAGTTCATAAGAAGTTGCTAAGTATAAATGTCAATAAGGGAGCTGGTCCCGATGGGATCCCCCCCTGTTTCATTAAATCCTGTGCCGGTGCTCTGTCCATTCCACTCACGCTCATCTTCAACAAGTCGCTCAGCACTGGCACTTTTCCAAAGATTTGGAAACTGGCATATGTTGTACCTGTCCATAAATCGGGTGATATTAGCAATTGTGGTAATTATCGCCCTATCAGCATATTATCATGTTTTGCTAAGGTGCTTGAGTCGTTTGTCTTTGATGTGCTCTATAACCATGTCAAACCACATATTGTACCGGAACAGCACGGCTTTGTTAAGGGTAAATCGACTGTAACTAATCTACTTGAATATACAAACTACCTGTGCAATGCCTTCAACGACCGCTGCCAGGTGGATTCAATCTACACTGATTTCCGTAAAGCCTTCGATAAAGTAAACCATCGTATCCTCTGCTCCAAACTATCACTTCATGGGGTACACGGAAACTTTCTACGTTGGGTGACGTCCTATGTTAAAAACCGTAGCCAGGTCGTGGCACTAAAGGGGCACTTGTCGATTCCAGCTGGGATCCCCTCTGGCATTCCGCAAGGATCTCTACTTGGCCCTTTATTCTTCATCATTTTTATTAATGACTTGGTGAAAAAACTCAAAAGTCCTTGTCTTTTATATGCTGACGATCTCAAAGTTTTCACCCGTGTACATACACAACGCGACTCTACAATCCTTCAGGAGGACTTGAATACACTGTCCCACTGGTGCGCAGACAACCGCATGTTTCTGGCAGCTGACAAGTGCTTCGTGATCACGATGACCCGTAACCACAATCCTGTCCTTTCCGACTATACCATAGGGGGTGTTACGCTGCATAGAAAACGCGAAGCTCGTGACTTAGGCGTTATCTTCGACGATAAACTGAGTTTCAACCAGCACTGCTCAGCCTTAGTAAAAAAATGTAACCAGCTACTCGGATTCATTTCGCGTGTGACTAAGTCATTTAGGAAACCAACAAGTCTCATTCTGCTGTATAATGCCCTTGTCCGCAGCAGATTGGAATATGCGTCGGTCATATGGTCCCCATTCTACAAAACCCACATCGATCATGTAGAGTCGGTCCAGAAGCGCTTTCTGCGCATGCTCTGTGCGCGTTATGGTCTTCGCCGAGCGGTCAAGTCCTACGAAAACAGATGCGAACGTTTCTCATTGGAACCTTTAGAATCTCGTCGCAGGCTTCAGGACTTGATCCATCTGCATAAAATTATAAATGGTGCTATCGCAACCTCTGCTCTATCAGAAATAAATTTTCAGGTGCCAAGCAGGTCTGTCAGAATACCGCGTCCTTTCTACATCCCATCGTGCAGATCTAACATCAGCGCCAATAACCCCATACTTCGCATGTGTCGCCGATACAATGAAGTTTCGACCAGCGAAGATGGCGTTCCTGACATCTATCACGTCTCGTTGCCTAACTATAAACATAATATGCGCAAAGTTATCAAACAGGCTAATGATATTTAAAATATTTTCTTAAAATTAAGTTATTAAATTATTTCATTCTGTTTATTTATGTAAGTAATTCATCCACTGTATAGCACCTTCGTTTATCCTCTAGTTAATAATACCATGTTGTGTGCACATTCTTTTGGCGCTGGAGACAGCCTCTTTTATATGTTTTTGTTGTTATTTTAATGTTTTATCTCCACTGCTGTTTTGTGTACCAAATATAATAAATAAATAAATAAATATGTTTTGGATATCCAAAACATCTCCAGCTAAACCAAAACCACGACATACAATTAGAAATACGACCTAGCCTCTTCACTACAAGCACACTGCACTATCAAGAATCACGATCTTTTCCAATTGGATATACTGCCGGCTTCTTACCGCCTCACAGCTCGGTCCAAACCAAGCCGCTCTACCGCGCTCCATTAGTGTATTCCATTTATTTTTTGTCCACGTACCTACCTGTCCGACTTTTGGGGATTTCGTTTTTTACAGCCTCGTGCGACGAATACTCAATTTCCTTGGGAGGCTGTGGAAAATAAATGATGCGTATACTATGTAGTTCGTGCAACTATGTGGTCGGCTTTGACAGAAAGGGTTTATTTTTTCATGATTACGTCAACCTTCTACATAATCGAATTTTATTTTTATATTATTCTCATATACGACGAAACAGACGTAGAATTGTGCCTAATTTTAGTCATTTATTCAGTACCTACTCTATGTTGGGGGGCTAGAACATTGCTATATCTCGATCAGATGGAGTAATGAGGTTTTCCTCGCGAAGTTTTCCATCAACATTGGAACATCCGCATAGTTAATTATCTCATTAGTATGTACTACTAAGGTCAGCTCCAGGATTCAAATTTGCATCTCCTGCGAATGTTTGTTTTTTTCTTGAACTTTTCTTTGGTACCTAATCGTAATCATATTATTCATGTGATGTGCAGGTAGCGTCGCCAGCTCATTCATTACTCTACTCTGGAGACTAGTTGTCTGAACAGCCAGTAATGAGTCATTGTGCTATACGGTGATTGAAAGCCATACGCCTACGTCGAATCTATTAGTACAACTCCAACATGCCAACTGCTAGCCTTTACGGCAATCTTGATTGGCCACACACTTTGTTTGAAACTTTGATTTGACTGTGGTTTCCAACCATCCGTCTCAAAGATAATCTTTGATATGTAGAGCGGTTATTTCAATAAAAACCTTCATTCCAGTAGGGTTTATTGACGTCTCATTTGGCGAGGAGCGGCAAAAAATAAGAACTAATGTGAATGCTAATGCGCTTTTTGGTATAAATGGAAAAAATAGCGTGTGAACATGTTGAGGCTAATTAATTAACATTATGTCATATTCATATTCAACATGGAACGTTTAGCTACTGCTAAATGAGACTCATAAAAGTCTGATCACAGTATGATAATTTTAAAATCATTACTCGATGAGGATGACATAATACTAAGGGCGTCTTACAGCAGACGACGTTACAATAATGTATACAACGCAGCCATGTTGAGTGGAAACTGGCTGACAAGAAATATCCTTATGTGTTAATTGACTACCTTTTTTGACCGTATTGTGAATCGTCGAGGCTATGCATTAAAATTTTCTCTAGAGATCTGTTCTGAGGAATATGCCGATTAAGAGCTATAACTCACAAAGTATCTCACGGTCTTTGCTATTTTGATGCAAATGAGCTGAAAGTCCACAACTTGCACCAAAAGCAAGACTACAAGAGAGCGTTGGCGTTCGTTCCTACTGACGTCCACTGAGATATTAGTAGCATAACAATAAATCCAGTTAAAGGAAACCAGTTCAGTTCACTGCGAGATAAAGCAATGCGTGGGCTTAGCCAGTGGAGTACAGTTGCTTAAGTACAGCTTTTATGTTCCTTAATACGGCGAAGTGTCTCCTGAGACACCGTTTCGTTTATTTTGGCGTTTACTTCGGCATTTACTTCGGAGTTATTTCACTGATATCCTTTATGTGCGACTTGAGAATTTGAGCGGATTACTAATCCAAATTTTGCATTTACTTTTGGACTCCACGATCTGATATTAGCACTTCCGAATCGGCTGACATTAATTTAACGAGAAAATGGCCAACCAAGTTATGTTCCGATGCATTCATTATTTAAATGGCGTGATTATGGTAATTCCTGCTATTTATAAGCGGTATTCGCTTACCTACAATACAGAATGCTGTTGGAAACGTTTTCTGTGACAAAATTTATGCTTCTTCTGTTGCTACCGTTGCCGTTGGTGTGAATTTTGCATATACGGCGAATTATAATAATTTCTGTGCCTGTATCTCTATTTTGTATAATTAAGAAGTTGTGCATAATGATTCAATTTTTGTTATTCCATCCGCTATGTCAGAGATACCATTTGTAATGTTTTCATTTACACATCCATGTAAAGCGTTCCTGTCAAACGACGGGATTGGTCTAATAAAAATCCAATTAAACCAAATCAATAAAACACTCGTGCGTTATAAAGTTTCAAAAAGGTAATTATTATTTACGAACTAATCAAAGATGTGGTACGATTAATCAAGTCGATATAAGATGCTGAGATGAGCTAGTGTAGACGCGAGGAGAGGGGCAGTTGAGGGGTGTGGGAAGGTCGGTGGGGGGAGATCGGGCAGTGACCCAGCGCGCGCGCTGGAATTCCAAGCCACGCTAGCGGGCTTGCTCTCCTTACTTTTAAGCTCAAGTATGGAAAACATTGAACCTTTTAAACAGGTTTTTGCGGTGCCAATTTTGGATCTAATCCCATTCATGTTTTGTGACTAACAAATGACCCTAATCTTCAATCCAAATCCCATATCCAAAGAAGCTTATCATCAGAGGTCACCATTTTGACTGTTTGCCTTAATATTATATTTTTCTAAAGATTTTAATATGTTTAATCTTTTACGGGTATACACTATACTTATATCGAGTCGAACTCACTATTTAAATGTATTAAGATGATTATGCTACTCACAGCTGTCCAGTTGGCTGACTTTATCTTCCATACCGATTGAAAAAAACCAGAGAGAAATTGATTCGCTCCATAGAACCGGAGCGTAGAGCTAAGAATATTTAGATTTTCATATAGTTTTAAAGTGCTAATAATTGCCTTCGGAGAGTAGTTCAACATCAGTATAGTACATGAATTATTTCCTAAACAAAACTCCTTATCAGGTCCATATCTGGTGCTATTATAATTGTGTCTTCACTTCAGCATCGCATCCTTATTAAGTATTTTTAAAATGTCATCAACATCAACGATGTCAGCTCTATTCTGATATTTTTTATCAGTTCTCAATACTATGTTAATACATGTTACTATTCTGGCATTACCTAAACTCAATAAAATTGTAAACAAAAATAAATAATATCATCATGGCAAAGTCCAACCAATTCTTCACTCTATATAAACCATGAATCCCTCGATCGCCTATCGATAGGCAATCTTGAACGCACGAATGAATTGTAAAAATCTCTGGACCAGCATGCTAAGAATCAATAGAAAGACATTCTCGAGGTATTACCAGCTGTACTTTACTCTTTGGTTCTAGTTTCTATTGAAAATGTATGGTATTTTATTCGACGAACGATTGGACGAACGGATTGATTTCTGTTGTCTGAATAATTTTCCAAAAATAAAAGGTTTGGATCAATATCTATTAGTGTGTGCCTACTTCTTGTTTGTTTTTCACTGAGTTTATGTACTCCTTTAACACTTTACTCTTATCAGACTCTTCAACATCATGAGTCATTTCCCATTTTCTGTCTCTACTCCGATGCAATCTTCCCTCGTAAGTGGCCGTTCCGTTTTAAACCGAGACGTTATCCACGCAACCGTAATGGAAAATATTTTTAATGTAGCAACCATTAGCGCCATAGCTTGGTCCTCAGTAATTTCGAACTTCGTTTTTTTTAATCTTCATTCTCTTGATGGAACTTAGGACGGAGCGACTGTCCTGATCTTTATCTGACTTATAATAAGGAGAGACAGACGTTACTTATATTTTATTTAATGTCATGAATTGATCGAACTTGCCTGATAAAACATCAGGGAAGGGAAGATTTGTTTATATCATTAATTATTGTGTAATCTGTAAATTATGTACGACTTTTCTACTTTTTACTTTGTAAGGTATTCTGGTCATACAGTATGGGAGATTTAAATATATTTTTTATTTTTTATTTGTTATTTTTTCTTCACTTATGGATACTCAAACATGATTCATAACATCTTCTGCAGTAACTTAATCGACCAGTGTGGATTCTCAAGGCATCTCTCAATGTAATAAGTCTACTATAATCATCTTAGGTACTCCTTATACTGACAAGCTACAGAGTTGAATGTTATACACACCTGTACGACATCACACGTTAACAGCACAAAAACCGACCGATATTAATTGCCAAAAGTATTTTCTGCTCACAGCTTCGAGCTACTGCAGCAGGTATACCCTATTGGAGCTAAGTACCTATTTCTAAATTATCCTTCTGAGGCAGGTTTCTATTTAGTTAAAACTTCACGGTAGGTGCGTGACGGGTGACGGGGCAACCAATGTATATTGATATAATAAAACCGGTCTTATAGATGGTTCTTGGAGTCACTCAAGCATTTTCCGTGACACTTATGTCCATCGACTTAGAGGTGTTCAAAACAAGTCCAATACTATTTGATGCTTCTCATATTTTCGATTCAAATCCAAGAGTACATTATGCAAATGAATTTAATTTAGTTTTCAACAGGAATATAAGCCAGTCTTTCTTATTTTTCAGCATATTCACCAAACGTCACTTACCTGCATATTTGTGTTCACTGATGGACATACTTATTTTACTTATGCTCCCCCAATCTCAGTCTTTACCTCTGATAAATCCTCTGATAAATAAACTAACTGTGCTCGTATACTTTCTTTATGAAATAACCATTTGCTTGAATAAAAATCTATATCTTTATTCCGGAAATTTTTATTCTGCATATACAACGTCTACTTTGTTAGGGACATCATTCTGAGCAACTTTCAATGACCATGCTTCCCTGGGAGAGGGGGCGCTCATTGCTCTGGGATGCAACCTGTGTTTGCACTTTCACCCCCTCTCACCTGGCGTGTACCGTGTCCACCCCGGGTGCCGCGGCGGAAGAGGCAGCGAGGTTGAAGACCCAAAAGTATTCTGTACTTTTGGGTCAATATATCTTCGTTCCGCTTGCCATCGAAACCACCGGGGTCTGGGGTGAGCAGGGCAAAGCCTTTGTTATATGGAAATTGGGCAATGCTTGAGGGACCGAGGCTATGACCGCCGCTCTGGATCATACCTCATGCAGTGGATCTCCCTCGCTGTGCAGCGTGGCAACGCCGCCAGCGTGATGGGGACCTTTGCATCAGGTATGGTCCGGGGTGATTTATTGTTGTTTTAGTGTGTGTGCGTGTGCCTTGAGTGTGTGTGCGTGTGTGTGTTTTAGCACTTTTTATTTTTATAAACTGTACATTTACCTTTTGTAAATTAGGTACTTAGGTTAAGTTGTATATAATCTATTTATAATTAAGTATTTTTGAATAAACAGTTTCATGAAACTTAAATTATAATAATGGAAATATAGAATAATTATTTAGTTAAGTTGCTTAATATTTTGTAATAACTTTCATTATAAAACCGATTTGATCAGAGCAACTTTATTTTCACTTCTCCAAACAAATCAGCTGACCCACTCAGGCCAAAATGAACTGGGAAGTGAAAAATAAAGTTGCTCTGATCAAATTGGTTTTATAAAGAAAGTTGCTCGGAATATTGAGTACCTAACAAAGTAGTTTCTGATTTTGAGTTAATTCATTTATACACCTTGTTTAAGCGATAACTCTTTTTGACGAAATATATTATTATTTGCTGGAAAAAGGTTAATACCTACATTATAAAGTGGAACGTTGCATGGTCTTCAAAATTAGTTTAGGCAGAAACTATACCAATATTTGACTTCACTGTGATCGGGTCGAGTGTTTGCGCAGGCGCTTAGCATGATGCCGCCAAACCAAGAACAAAGTTTAGTTTAGTTGAATACATGGGTATAGGTACCGCCATCCACGATGACGCGTGTGCTAGCTATTTGCATCCTTGTCTTTCAGCAGAGTGCCTCGATGAAATAGAAAGATGCAAATAGCTTCACCACTCTACCACCACTTCCCTCTTTTTGGCTTATATCTCTACGCTTTTTGTTTTTTATGGACATTGTATACGTTTATCTTAAAACAGTTACAAAAATACATTGAAATAATTTTAAAAGGCTTAAGAAATAGGTAGGGTATCGATCGGTACTAAATGTAGTTAATATCAAGTATAAATCCCACATCTTCTTGTTCATATAATGCAATTTTAATATTAATGGTGTTTAACAACAAATGTTTCATGTCGATATTTTTGCAGCGCAATGTCCGGTGTAATTTCTCGTTCGCCATTTTTAACCATAGAAAAAGTAAAACCTGCTAAGAACTGCTTAACCGCAACATAGCACGCAGAAATTGTTCTGCGATTACTTCAAGTCCTGGAATTACTGATGTCTTCAGTCATTATTAAATAACAGAGTTTGGTACAAAAGTGTACAGTTTAATTGGAATGTTGATGGAATTGATGCCATAAAAACTATGGATTTTAAACCATGAAAGTGGCGAAACAGTAAACTTGTGTAAAAAGCCAAATGTAGGTACATATAAGGGGATAAATGGATGATGCTTACCATGATTTTTTTAACTTGCGGTCATTTTGCAACGTCATATACCATGTGTGATCGGAAGTATCGGAACCCTTAGCGCGAGTCCTACTCATAATTGACAGTTAAGCTCGCCTTTGTACATGTCATTTCCATTTTAAATTGTCATAATGTATTGATTTGTGTGCAATAAAGTATAAAGTAAAGTAAAGTTAATTAATTAAACATAGCCTTGCCAGGATTTTGCTAGGCAAACCACTCGCAATGTATTTTCTAGCATATAAAATTTGATAAAAACTAAGTTTCATTGCAGTATTAGAAGGGTGAAGGTCGAGCTCTCTTCGTATCTTAGGATACCAATACCAGTAGAGAATTATTTCTTTCTACTCATGAGTCAGCTTTTTCAACGACATTTGATATTTCATGATGTTCAAGGAATCCATGTCTCCGTGAACGTCACTCACTCCACTATGAACAACCCCACACAACACATGTGGTCACCTGTAACTCAATATGGCGACTATTAATAATAATAATCGCAGCGATTGGCCACAAAATGCTTTAACTTAATTCGATGCGGCCGAATTGGTTGTAGCTCTTGAGTAACTCAACCATTTTAGAGAGAACTTTCGCTTTCCTTGAAATTTTACTCTTGGGTGTTATTTAGGGGAAGTAAGAAGGCATCATATGGGTCTTTTTATACTGGTGTTTTGATGCACGCACCGTCGGTTTACCTTGAGACGAGAGGTTCAGGTTACCCGGATCACGTTCAAGGTGCGCTCGCTCCGTGCAGTGGTCAACGTATTTTTGAGATGTATTTACAATTATGTGATATAAATACCCATCACGCCAATATTTTAATATTGATATCATTAACCTATGTGTGTTGATCTAATATAACTCGATCCGGAATTTCTAGTATTAAATACGCTCCTATTTAAAATACACAATCTGATTCTGAGAGCCAATGTTAAATGAATCGGCGTAAATAATGGACTCGTAGATTTACATCGGTGTGCAAAGTAATCTTCATAGCTTTAAAATCAAAACATACCCATGGTGCAACATGGTGCCATAAATAACCCACCTACAATCAGTATTCAGTTCTGCACAACCCGCTTCGGCACACGCCCCGCCCACCGTCAGACTTTTAATTAAACCGCTATATTTTACAGCTCCAGCCACCACCATTAAATTGTACTCCTATCTCCAGATTAATATTATGTTAATTGTTCCCAGTTTAATTATCGATGATTTAATTCAATTTCAATTTGTTTCAGATACATCCACTCGAAGGAGAAGCCGTTCAAATGTACCGAATGTGGGAAAGGATTCTGCCAATCGAGGACTCTGGCGGTGCACAAGATCCTGCATATGGAAGAGTCACCTCACAAGTGCCCAGTCTGCAGCCGTAGCTTCAACCAGAGATCCAACCTCAAGACACACCTCTTGACCCACACTGATCACAAACCTTATGAATGCAATTCATGTGGAAAAGTCTTCAGAAGAAACTGTGACTTGAGACGCCACGCCCTCACTCATGCAGTTGGTGATGTACCGCCAGGAGACGTTTTGGACGTTGGAGAAGAAGATATCGGAAGACCAGATTCACCGATAGAGCCGGGATACGATGATGACGACGGAGAGATATTATCGTCACCAGATCACTCGCCAGTTCGACGCGCCCGGTCATCTTCTATCGAAAGTATTGGGCGAGAACAAAGCGAAGAAAGGCCAAGACAGCCTTCTCCTCTACCCGCCAATCATTCCATGTCTATGCAAAGTGCATTTGAACGGACCCACTGCCATCACAATGAACCACGAGACCGAGCCAGCCCATACACCATGCGTCCGCAACAAAATGACAAACTTCGTATGCCATCCGACCTATATGAAAAACGCAGATACACCTCTGATGAAATAATTGAAAAGGAGATGCGCTACAGTGACATGCCTGAACAAGTGAGACATCCTCAACTACAGATCAGGAGAGACCTGCACCAGGTTGCGTCTCCAGATTCATCCAAAATGGGTCCGATGACCAGTCCACCTATAGACACAGGGCCCGTTCCCATGTTCCTCAGCCCGTTTAGAAAGAGAAGTCATCCGCCTGACGTGAGAGACAATGTAAGATCGTGCGCCGCGGTATTCAGAAGCCGGTCGCCAGAACCAACTAATCTTACAATGCCTCGACCGTCACTAGGAAGCGCAGACATAAATGTGGGCTTATCACCGACAATGATAGCAATGTCCCCGTACCACAAATTTGGTTTGCCTATGCCTCCACCGCACTCGCATATGGGATATCCCGGTTCTGTCGCTCAAAGTGTGCTTGGGCCGCAGCAGACTCAAGCTCAGGATTTGATTATGAAGCACGTTCCTCCTAAGGACACTGCACCGTGTACTGGTACTACAGTCACTAGCTCAGAGACGTCACAGGGCAACTCAAAAGATCCGGAAGACGCCGGTCCTTCGAACTCCATCACTGAGGGTATCAAAAATATTGTAGGCATTCAGCCAAACCCGAATCATAAGCCGAGTTCAAGTCAATCGAGTGCCCCGAAGAAAGGTTTCAGCATAGAAGATATTATGCGACGTTGATGTTAGCCTTCCGTTTAGTATGTACTATTGACTGGTAAGTTAGTTAATAGCTCGAATGAGTATTATTTGTATCAACCTTCTTTCACGAAGTATTACTAGTTAAATAAAACGTTGATTTTACATTCTGTAAATAAAGGTAGGTCCTAGGTATGTGACTATTTGTATGTACGTATTTGCAATGTGGATTTGGTTTTCGTAAAGATCTCATAAGGTTTGTTTGTGCAGTGTTTTGTTTACCTCCAAATTTTAAATATTAGATAATCAAAACTTATAAGTTTTATGTTAGTTTTTTTCTAAAATCTTGAAATTGTTATGGCGTGGTCGGTGTAATTAATGGTAACAGAACAAAGGATTTATATGCATTATTTAGATTCGCAATCCATCAGTGCTAAATATTAGACTTTAAGTTTGAAGTAAAGGACTGGTTAATGAGTTTTAATGTGTTATTTATTATGTAAATTTTATTGTATCGAGCACTGATTACCCAGTGTCGTCAGTTTGTGTATTTATAAATAAGTCTATCTTTAGGTAGGTATTTATATGTATGTTACAAGTAAGCGATTTATATGTGATGCATTTTAAAATGCAAACATCTAGAATTCTTTGTTTAAAGTAGATACATTATTATTATTAGGTACATGGTATTGATTTTTGATTCTGTATAATAGACTTATTAGTTAATCCCTAGATATAACACTTTAAATAATAATTGTTTAAGCTGGACTTTTAATAATAATATTCATTGTTAGTTTTAGTTTAGAGATTTATTGCTAGTATTTTTAACTAAGGGTCTGATTCACAGTTAGTTAAAGTCATATCCTTTTATATTTCGTAGATAGATACGTCATATTTGCTATCATATCACATAATAGTATTTTATGAAACTGTTGCATGATGAGGGGTATTAAAACACGAGTGGGTTTTTAAAATAGGTTTTTATAATAGTATCCCACGAGAGTTTTAATACCTACTTAAGTGCAGTTTCATACACTACTTTATTTACTCTCATACTTAAGTGTCACTCCTACAAAAATCAAAGTTAAAACACAACAATATTTCCACATAAGTCAGTGCTTAGACTTAGACACAACACAACCAAACGTTGTCACGTCACGTTGACGTTTTGTTGCCGCCAAAACCCAGCATATCACAGCGCATGCGCGGAGCATGGGCCACAGTATGAAACCTCAGATCAATGAACCTCTTTGTTTAAATCTTCCTGCCTCCAAGTACATATGAAACACTGAGTGGCTGTTTGTTTGTCAACTATAGCTAAAAAAAAACTTTCCAACGATACAGACTATCAAACACCTTGGCTGTACGGTTTCAAGACCCTTGCCTTTCCCAACAAAAGTAAAACTGTATGGTTAAGGAAAAAAAGTTTAATAATAACATTAGTTTTGTTCGAGAGGTAGTGTTATTATTAATTATGAATTCGATTTCAAGTTTGTAATTCAAACTTTATGACATGAGAGTAGATAAAAATTTATATGAAGGCATAATCACATACATTGCTTCTGGCCCCACACGGATACCCTGTGATGTTGAGACCAGAAACAGTAGAGCTAGAGTCCTGGAAACGTCCCAGTCTTGGGAACTTTTTTTATAAGATCCTTTTTGTGCCAACTTATCTGGTGCAGTGCCAATCAAATCCAGGATCTCCCTCGGTTTTCATAGCTAACAACTGGAATTCGGGCCCTAAGTAAATATTCTAATATGAAAAATATGGACTACTATTTGTAAGGCACACATCTGTTGCTCACCTAGAGGTAGATATTTAAGTGAATTAAATGAATAAATTATGATTTCTCAAGAAAAACTAACTTTTTTTTATGTTTCTCCGCCCTACCATGATTTTATTTTGTCTTATGGCTTTATTATGTGCACACTATATATAATTATATAAATGTAGAAAATATGTTAATTCTTCCACGGCCACGGTAGGCTTATGTAGAGAACAGACAAAAATATTGTTATTATGGATATTTTTATAACAAGATTGATAAAGTAGAAAACGTATTCGTTGCTTTAAAATCCCAAGAACGTTTTCTCTCGTGCTCCACGTCTCGTAACTAATACTAAGATATCAAATGATGTTTACAAAGCTAACACGAGTATAGATCCTTGTTTTATGACAACATACATTGTGGATATAGTACGCCATCAATACGCGGCGATAAATTCATGCAGTTTATAGGTGCAATATGAATATTAAAGATAGATCGTTAGAGTTTAATCCCCGAAGTATCGGCTTATGGCGTTGGTTCAACTCCACCTTTATATATGTATACAGGGGGACATTTGATTAACTGACTATAAGTACTATAAGGTACTTTGGGGAATGTGATACATGGGTGTTATCATAATGGTGGCATTGTGAACAACTTTCCTCAAGAACCAATAAGGTCGAAAAAGGGTCGAAAGAAAAATAATAATTCATCCCTCAGTGACAAGACGAAGTTTCATTTGCGATCGATTTTTGGGAAACTTGTTCATAATGATGGGTACTTTTCCCAAAATATTAAATGTCAGTTTGTAGAGTGTATCGGAAAAGTGTATATGTCGGGGGCATCTCGTAGAAATAGGCATATTATGAAATGGCCGACCGTGAAGTATCAACGATGAATTATTTTAGGGAAAAATACTACGATATCTTAGGAAAAGACGCAGACAAGCCTCTGAATAGTCTTAAGTGTAAGTTTGACATGTATAACATAAAAACAAAAAGTAAAAAACATTTTTAAACAAAGCTTTTATTTAAATGTCCTAAAAAGGAGAAAATAAAATTTCAATTGAATCAAATGCGTTAATTTATTACATTACACAATTACATATGATTATAAAAGGCTTTGTCAAGATGAATGAAACGAGCCCAAATTTGACGGGCTTGCGATGTTTATGATAGAGTTTCCATGGCCGTCTTCCGTCTCCATCATCAGATCTGCTCCAAGTCAGAAAAGTTACAATATACAAAATCCAACTAAAAACGGGAAGTGGGTCAAATTCAAGCCCACAGATTTGACGCGAACACATACATACAGTGCAAGTTAAATAAAAGCTTTTAAAAACACCACGTATGGTGCTGAATAAAAATGCTTTGAAAATACATTTTTTCAAAACCGCCATTTCATGATATGCCCGATTTTTCGATTGGATTCGATATGCCGCCGAGATAACGACCGACAACTATTTTTACGTTGAGGTGAGCCTAAAAAGCAGCATTTAGACGTACGAGTATTTTGAATATAAGCCATAAACTGACTTTACATCTCACCGGCCGTCAAGTGTATAAAGGTGGGTTTACATCTACAGACATTCAGCGTGTCAGACGCGTTCCGTGGCAGACAAAAAAATATTCTCCCATGGAGAGTGTATGAACGTATTTATATGTATCGTAACGTGGCCGCGCAGACACCGACCGACTCGTGCCGTGCCCGGCCAGCATTCGTCAAGAGAATATTATCTGGCACGCTAGATGTAAATAAACGGCGTCTGTCGGTGTCTGCCACGGAACGTGTCTGACACGCTGAATGTCTGTAGATGTAAAACCACCTTTAGAGGCCATAAGAGAGTCCGAGAGAGAGATCGCGTAACCTTACTAAGTTTTCTAATTGACTTTATTTGAAAGATCCAAATGCAATATAGTAAGGCAACCCCGCAGGTTTATCACCATAAAAGGTGTTGCTTTTACGATGGAGTTTTACGATGTGAAGCGCGAAACATGTTTCAGACAGACGACCCACCGGCGAACTGCTACTTGGGAATTAATTTTAAGACGACAAAACAAATCGGTAAGGATAAATGTTAAAAAATAGCTGATAGGACAATACCAATAATAATTTTATAAATGAACATTTTACTTTCAATGACAGGTGATACTTTTCTTTAGCCATAATGGGGGCTAGCCCATCACCGCAGCCCAGGAGATATGCATGTCCTCTCACGGCATTCGCATTAGGATTATGGCTTGATTTCACAGACAAAAATGCTTTTGTGCTCATTGCCAACACTAAGTTATTTAGAGCTGAAATGAAAGCATCGAATTCAACAGCGGCAATCGATGAAATTGTTCGATTCTTAATGGCCATAGCTAATTATTTAGGCCGTCACTTTAGCTAGTAGCAATATCAAAATGGCGAATAGCGGCAGATTTGCTACAGATACCTAACACGAGTAATAAAGTTGTGAACGGAAAGTTGCAGCCGGATTTAATAGGTGCAAATTGATGAACTAAGTTTTGAAACATTAACATTCTCCAAGCAAAACAGGGAATTTAAAAAGTGGCCAAGCATTATATTTATTAAGCTCCCCGCACTATACCTATGACAGGAGTAGGGGTCAGGTATCTGCTTGGCTGACTGTAAATTTTTGGACGTTCCTTGTTTCTTCGAGTAAAAGTTACAAGGTCTACCTCTAACCACAACAGCAAAATCTAGATACAATCCCCCTGACTCATAATTCCAAATAACAGTCAAAGTACGTGCACAGAATAGGCTAACAAGCGTATGAGAGTGTGTAACTTAAAAAGTTAGTAAGGAAGACATCGGACTGGGAATCCCAAAAGGTAAATCTTAACCACCAAGCCGTACGTGACAAGAAACATGACAAGGCTGGTGTTTATATAATTTAAAAGTCCCACTGTCTTGTATTGATATCACTCGCAATAACCAAACACGAACATGTCATGGTACAGGAGCTGCTCTAAGTTTCATTGGCTCAGAGTGAGCTGTGACTTCTCTTTTTCACAAAGCTTAGGGTAGGGTAAGGGAGACAGATCAGCTCGCGAGGACAAAGAAATTTGGCGCGGGCTGTAAGTAAAATGTGAGTACCTATTTTGTATACGGCAAAGTCGCAGAAACCGCATGACAAAACTTTCCAAGAACTAACGCGTGCTGAATATGTAACCATATGATACTTCTTGATCAATAAAATTCTACGTGACTTTTTCTTCATCTAGTAATATTTTACTTTTAGGTCCGCTTTGTAAGTAAATAAATTTTAGTGCACAAATCCAGGAATGGAAATTATTTTGCCTACTTCTTTCCTCTATCATTACAAAACTTGTTACTTTATATGTAATCCAGGTAACAACACAAATATGTTACCAACGAGCTGATTTGACGATGATGGAACTTAGCGGGAGTGGCGATCTTAGGGTATAGTAGGTCTACCTCAAATTGATGATTGACTAACAGTCAGAGCGTGATTTTTATTTTTTACACTAGCAGATAGCAGCCACGTGCGACTGAAATTATAAATAACGGACAAGTGCGAGTCTAACTCGCGCACGAAGGGTTCAATGCCATTATAAAAAAACCGCAAAAAAAATAATACATGTTGTATGGGAGCCCCCCTAAATTTATTTTTTTAGTAAATAATATACTCAATATATTGTGAACATTTTAAGCGTCTACCCTGCTACCATTATCAATATCGAGCAAAAATGAGCAAAAAAAATCACGTTTGTCGTATGGGAGCACCCCTTAATATTAAAGGAGTATGGGCGGATTGGGACCATGCTCCAATAGCGTTAAGATGTATGTCGTTGGATAGGTATTTTTAATAGAAACAACTTTTGTTATGACAGCTTTGTTGTACAGTTATCCGTTCAGAGATATATGGCATATAAGTTACGATAAATACAGTAGTTTATGACACTTGCTTAATGTATACAAGGAAGGTGTAAATGAATTAACGCAAAATGAGAAACTGCTTTGTTAGGGACATCATTCTGAACCACTTTCATTATGAAACCGATTTGATCAGAGCATCTTAATTTTTAACTTCCTGATAACTGGCTGATTTGTATGAAATAGTAAAAAAATAATTTGCACTGATCAAATCGATTTCATAATGAAAGTTGCTCAGAATGATGTCCCTAACAAAGTAGTTTCTCATTTTGCGTTAATTAATTTACACCTTGTATACATTAAGCAACAGTTTCATAAACTACTAGGTATTTATCATAACTTATATGCCATATATCTCTGAACGGACAACTGTGACAACAAAGCTGTCAAAGTAAAAGTTATTCCTATAGACAAGGCCTATCTAACGAAATACATCTTACTGCTATTGGAGGGTGGTCCCAGCTCCCATATATTTGTGCCCATCCTCCTTTCTTTTGTTTTTAGTAAAAATTTCAACTGTCTAGCTAACACGGTTCATGAGATACAGCCTGGTGACAGACAGACGGACTGCGAAGTCTCAGTAATAGGGTCCCGTTTGGCACCCTTCGGGTACGGAAACCTAAAAATCGGGATGCCACATCAAAAAATCCACGGAATTCCGCAATAAATCAAAACGGCTCCATCATTTCTGATTACCGTAAACTAAGGAAACCAGCTTTCAAGATGTCAATCTCAACTGGAACAGTAATTCAGAGTTGCTATAACAATTACTGCCGCATCTGATCGCAATCACCCATGTGCGGGGGATAAAGTAATAAACCTTTATCGTGCAGCTCTCAGAATTGCAACCTATCTGATGCGAGCCAATAAAGCATGTAATGATAGGCATTTTATAAATCTGGCTGATGTTATAACGCGGGAGGCAAAGGAATGTCGGCGAGGAATTTCTAGAACATACTACTGCGATCCAGCTGGTAAGTGAATTTTATTTTAGCTTGGCACTATTTCTCACTCGGGGTTTGACCTTACCTACAAAGTAGTAAAAGTGATTTTCAGTGTTCTTGGTTATTTCTGTAGGTAACTTTCCCAAATAAGGGAGGCTTACCAACACCTTTACGAGAGAGCGATTCAGTTAGGATCTCATACGGCCATCAAGATGGCAATCAGTGCAATTCAAATACTGTGCAACTTAACTTATCGCTGCCGTGTCAGGCCAGACGCAGCTAACTTAAGATAGACGAGTTACGCGTGACAAGTCTCTTTCGATTTTTTAAGGTCTGATGTATACCCTGGTAAAAGTTTTTTTTAAATATCTCTTTTTGTTTGCGGAAAAAGTATAAAAACTGTTGTGCCAAATTCATTTAACTATTTTGTACACTCGCCCGTTATGGCTATTTCTGCTAACTAATAGTTAGACGAGATAGCCGTGCTACAGCGCCTACGAACATTCTGGTATCTTAAGTTAACCGAGTTCTCCCGATATACAGCCCGAGAAGTATTCACGCCGATCTCGTCTAACTGTTAGTTTTGGTGATGCAGTCCCCCCTCTCCGCGTTTCACCTCCGCGTACACACCCCGTCTCGCACCCCGCACGCCCTTCGCGATTCCATTTTGGTTTTTTAGTTCGTTGTTTGCATCACGTGAGCATGAAGTGAAAGTGATTAATTACAAATCAATTGAGAATAATGGCTCAAAGTTCTAGAGCAAACTTAATTTTGAAACTATCACTGTCACAGGGAAATAGTACTGGAAATGTAAGTACCTCCTGAACCTTTTATCTATTTCTGATGATATCGCATTCTTTTTAGTTTGAGACCACTCCACTTACTAACAATCTTCGTGTTTAAAAGTTTTTTAGGTACATGTACCTAGATAGGTATATAATTATGTAGGTTTACATACTTACGAACATACATATACATAACATTCCTTAAACGTTTTCTTGAAATCAATGCTAAATAAGGACTGTAAGCAATCGCTGCGGCGCGGCGCGATGATACCGACTAGTAGGTAGGTATTTGACTCGACTCGCGTGCCAATATGTATTTTACTGACCCCGTGCCATCCCGACTGGGACAAGTCGTATCGTCACATGATGTTATTGTTTTCATTATAGCTACCGTCGACTTCTTCAGTCCAGGAATACACTGACAAACACGAAGAAAATCGTTTAGACGATAATTTTCTATACGAAGTTTGCGTAAGTACAATACTTTATACAGGGTTATTCAGAACAGACTTGATCAGAGCAACTTTATTTTTAAATTCCACATACAAAGCCCCCCGCCCAGCCAGAAAATGGACTGAGAAGTGAAAATATCATCTGATCATCATTCTGAACAAATTTCACAATGGGATCAACTTGATCTAAGCAACTTTAATTTTCTCATCTCAGTACATTTTGGGCTTAAATACCAGCTGAATTGTATGTGGGAGTAAAAATAGAGTTGCTCTGATCAAATTGGTCTAATAGTGAAAAATATTCAAAATTATGTCCCTTCCCCCCTCATAGCAATTCAAACTTGCAGCGAGCTTGTAGCAAGTTTGACATAGGTATCGAATGTGCAAACTTGCTACAAGCGCGTGACGTGGAATGTTGCAAACTTGTAGCAAGATTGTATCAAACTTGTATCAAAGGTCTAGTTTCCGCGTATTAAACTTTTTGTATGTTTGCAGATTAAAACTTGTCATATCTTTGTCTTTAAATTATGATTTATGATTTAAACATGAAATTGATGACTTTCAGGAGCGCAAACCAAGAAGCCCTTTTGCCAGAAAGCGTCCAGCGTTTCGTACACTATGGGAAAATGCACACGACCCCTCATATTTAGGAGTAAAAAGAAAGTTAAACTTTGATGCGAGACAGGTAATTTAAAAAATCGTTTCCCTTATGTAGATAGGTGCTTTCATCACGTTTAATATTATATTAATTTATAATGCAAACGCAATGTACACTTTTTTAACGTCTGTAAATTTACGATTTTTATGTGGATATTTATTTACAGGAAGAAGAACCAGAACATAATAACTATTCACGCCAAAAGAAAGCATGGGATTGCATGCGAGAATGGAATGGATGGGTGGAACCACAATCTCCTGCCGCCTTTCTGGTGCCACATGAAGACACCACCAGTTTGGACAGCATTTCAGTCTTAACAACTTTACAAAATTGGACACCTGATAGGAACACAAACAACATACTAACTGACTATTGGCTACCTAACAGGGACGCAGACAACATACCAACAGGACATTCGCTACTTAACAGGGACACAGAAAACATACCAACAGGATATTCGCTACCTAACAGGGACACAGACAATATACCAACAGGACATTCGCTACCTAATAGGGACACAGACAACACACCACCAGATCATTCGCTACTTAACAGGGACACAGACAACATACCAACAGGACATTCGCTACCTAACAGGGATATAGACAACGCACCACCGGATCATTCGCTACTTAACAGGGACACAGACAATATACCAACAGGACATTCGCTACTTAACAGGGACACAGAAAACATACCAACAGGACATTCGCTACCTAACAGGGACACAGACAATATACAAACAGGACATTCGCTACCTAATAGGGACACAGACAACACACCACCAGATCATTCGCTACTTAACAGGGACACAGACAACATACCAACAGGACATTCGCTACCTAACAGGGACACAGACAACACACCACCGGATCATTCGCTACTTAACAGGGACACAGACAATATACCAACAGGACATTCGCTACTTAACAGGGACACAGAAAACATACCAACAGGACATTCGCTACCTAACAGGGACACAGACAAGATACCAACAGGACATTCGCTACCTAATAGGGACACAGACAACACACCACCAGATGATTCGCTACTTAACAGGGACACAGACAACATACCAACAGGACATTCGCTACCTAACAGGGACACAGACAACACACCACCGGATCATTCGCTACTTAACAGGGACACGGACAATGTACTAACAGACCATCCAGTACAAACCAAGACCAAACGAATCAGGAAGCCTGAACTAAAATTAGAGGCTGAGAAGAAAAAATATCCCATAAAACCGACCTGCCCATCAACATGCAGCAAATTTTGTAGCACAATTTTCACCAACGATGAAAGAGTAGCATTGTGGTCTGAATTCAGAAATCTCAGCAAGCAGAATCAACGAGACTACATCTCTCGTTGTGTAACGCGGACCGAAACCAAACTTAAGACCACAAATAACGAAGTCTCCAGACGACAGTATACACTCAAGTGGGTAATGCGAAGCAAACCTGTTTGCAAAAAGTTCTTTTTAAATACATTAGGTTTTGTAAACCCGCAGACTATAATGACGATTTTGAATGCGAATGCGAAAAATGGCATAACAGACCCTCAACTTCAGGCGGCAGCCCCCGAACAACGTGGAAGGCGTACTCCGCATAATGCATTTCCACCAGAGTATAAAGAGAAACTCATAAAGTTTGTAAGCGACGTTCAGCCGGTAGTGTCGCATTACAACTTGAAGCATGCGCCAAACAGGAAATATCTCCCATGTGGAGTGACATTCAGCGATCTGCACAATGCTTTCAATGCGTATTGTGACGAAAATGGTATGCGCAAATGTAGCTGGGCATACTTTCATCATTCAATTAAGGCTCTTAACCTGTCCACCTCCAACCCGCGCCAAGACCTGTGCAGTGTTTGTAAGGTACACAGTGACAAACACCCTGGAGAACACAACTGCACAGATTGTGGCTGCGAGGAATGTGGTAAATTTGCGCCACACAATGTAAATAGACAACTCTCTAGACAATTGCTCAATAATGCAGCTGGTGAAGATGACGAAAAAAAAACGCATTTCACGGCAGATATGCAAAAAGCAATCTGCATGCCCAAACTAACAGTCAAGGAATATTTCTTTTCAAGGAAGTTGGTCCTATTCAACGAGACATTTGTGGCCACAGGAGAGAATCAGCCGGCGCATTGTTTCATATGGCACGAAGGTGAAGCTGGTCGCAAAGCGCACAATGTTGCATCTGCATATGTTGCATTTTTATGTGAAAAATGCAGGGATCAAGAGGAAGTCACACTTTTTACAGATAACTGCACATCCCAAAATAAAAACAGAGTGTTGTTTTCTGCAATGATACGACTCGTCAACACCCGAAACATTCATGACCTGAAAACGGTCAAGTTTATTTATTTAGAGCCTGGCCACACATACATGGCAGCTGATACGGTGCACGGCTGTATTGCTAATAAATTCGAGAGGGCGAAAAACATGTACGACATGGTGGACTTCGTCCAAAAAATCGAGACCTCGAGGAAGGACACCCATGTTAGAGTCCTCACTCATCGGGACATGATTTGTTACGATGATATCCTCATGAAAAAGTTCCCGAGGAATTATAATATAGCGAACCTAAAAATCGTTGAGTTTAGGCGGGGTTCATACGACTTTTATGTAAAAAATGCTTATGACGAACGTCTATACACCACAGTAAGCGTCTCACAATTGTTTAAAACTGCTGCCACTGGTGAAGACGACTTGCTTAAAGATCTGCCAAAGCAAAAAAAACCTCGTGGCATCAGCCAAAAAAAAAAAGAAGAGCTAAGTAAATTATGCCAGTCCATGCCTTTGACCCGGCGTAATTTTTTTAAAGAATTGCAGGTAGATGATGAGGCTGCCGACCTCGACATAGTACGCGATTCGTTAATATAGGCCATTAAGTTAAACATGGTTGTGTCTAACGGCCGCACTACATTGTCGGAGAACTCCGTGGCAAACCTGTACCCGTTTCATACACCCCTATAGGAGCGTTCCATAAGTTTGTATGAAACCTGTAAGTAAGTGATTAACGGGTCAAACCAGCTATAACTCTTGATGTCACATTGATCTCAGTCTCTTATTAATATTTTTACTAATTTTATTTTGATTTATTGTGTGTTAGATTTTAAGATAAAGATATAATATGGTTCTATGGTTCCGAATTACCATTCGATGGTAGTTTCTCTGATATCTGTCTTCCTATACCCAATAGATGTTTACATAGATATTTAATTTTTTAAGAGCTATTTAAATAATATTAGCAAATAAAGTTTCTTTACTTTATTCTCTATTTTATTTTACAAACCAACAAGTTAGACGTGGCAAGTTGCAAAATTGTGGCAAGTTTGATACAAAGTTGTTTCAAAGGTCAAGTTTCCGCCCATCAAACTTGCTTAATGTTGCTAATATGCATACTTCCCATACATTTGTCAGGACAAATTACAAATTACCGAAAGGAAGTTGTTATTGACGTCCCTAGTAACCCCCTTTCGGGAGCAAACTCCCTTTTTTTGACAGCCTGTATATTTATATATATGTTTATTTGTTCCATGCTGTCAGGGAATGACTTTTGCTACAATTTTTAAGATGTTGTCAGGTACGACAATAAACAATAACCCTGTATTATGGGACTCTTAGCCCTAAAATTACACATAGATGTCTTTGCCAAGACAGGATTGAACGACAGAAATGAGCCAATCTCGGCTATCTCAGACATAGACGACTTAGCCATAATAGCATTAATGCAAAACAGTTTGGCTAACTCGTATTTAGAAAATAACTTTAACAATACAGCAAATATATTAAATTTACACTATTGATATGAAAAATACATTATTTTTAAATATATATACAAAAAAAAAGAAAGTGTTTTCCTTACAGGTAAGGAGATAATCGAAAAACAGTGGTTTTTGCTTTAAATCGATTTATCTCGAAACTAGATTTTTTGAGTTAGCTGAGTCTGGCTTGACACGGATTCGCGAAGACTATAACGTTTTTAACCGACTTCCCAAAGGAGGAGGTTTACAATTCGTCCGGAAGTTTTTTGAAGTAAAACTTTTTTGGGCACGGGGGTAAAATTTATTTAACCTCTCAACTGTGGGTTATTCATATATTTGCTTTTCAATTGCTACTAGCCGGGTGCTATCACGAGTGGCTAAGAAATGTAACGGAAATTGGAATCGGTGACGTCAGGGTCGGCTGAAGACTTTTAAAACCGCAACTATTTTCAATACGGTTTTTAACTAATCAGATAAGATAATAATACATTCGTACAATAAAGAATGTTAATTAGTGAGAGAAAAACCTGATGAAACGTTAACAAATAAAAATTATTTTAAGCATTCTTCCACGAGTTCTTGATTTCCGGTATGGCCAAGATGGCGCCGCCGCCGCCGCCGCCGCTGCCTGGGACAAACAAAATCAACTAGCATGACTCAAACTACTTCGTTCAACCTCTTTGTTGGAACCGGAACTTATGTTTGACAGCTGTGCGATGCGATCCATACAGTTTGTAAGAAAAGAGTTTCATCAATGTCACACGGGTCGATATGGATTTCTAAAACAAGCAAAGCAATGCATACATTTGAGCGAGACGGCTTAAAGACGTGACGTCAGATGGTATATAATCTGAGCGAGATGCAAATAGTAGTGACACTATTGAATGAGTTAAGTATATCACCACGAGCGCGACAAATTGTAGATAAGGAATGGTGGGAAATAAATGACATGACGTATTAAAAGTAAGTACAAGTATAAAATAATTTCAAATAATCGGACGTCTGAAACTTAAAAGTAACTTGAAGCAGAGATTGGATCTCAAAATTGGAAATTTAAATCTCTTTTAGTATAGGTAGGTATAAGGTGTATAGTATAGGTACCACTTAATGATCTAGCTACAGAAGTTTTACTTCTAACACGTGTACGGTGCTACACGCGTATTTTTTTTTATGTATGTTCCCCGATAGCGCCTAGACGGATGGACCAATTTGGAAAATTATTTTTTGTTTGAAAGGGTTTACCTTCCCATTGGTCCCATTGACACCAGGTCAGGATCTGATGATGGGATCCTGGAGAAATCAAGGGAACTCTTCAAATAATATAGGCAGACCTATAGTGATTTTTGTGTTTTTAGTAATAACTCGTGCATTTACTCACGGTAAGCATAATATTGTGATGCGAAACTGCTGATGAAGACCACATATGGCCACCAGAACTGCCCAATACTAGGTACAAATACAATGCGTGGCTGATGGGCAGGCAACGCATAGCCTAAACCGGTGGACCTAGAGCCATGAAACTTTGTACAGAGGTTCCTTAGTAGCGTGGGTTAGCACTGAGATGGGATTTGACAACATTAATTTCCCAAGGGGGGGGGGGATAAGGGGTTACAGTTTGTATTAAACTCAATCTAATCAACTAGGGTTTGTGGAAGTCGGTTTTTTCTAAAGTTTACTTTTTGTTTCAATTATTATTCAATCATGGTAATTTTTCGGATCAATTTATGGTCCTAAACTGTATCGCTTCGTATTAAGCCTCAAAGTCTGAAGAACGCGACGAAACGTTGTACTAAGGGTGTTTCATTTCAGCGTATACTCAATAATACTCATACTTAACGACCTCTGTGGAGTAGCAGTTGTGCATCTGCCTACCATGCGAGAGGTCCCGGGTTCGAATCCCGGCTGGGGACAAAAAAAAGCCCCCAGGTCTTGGATGTTTACATGTTTGTGATGTCGCTGTTTCTTGTTCCCACGACACAGGGTATCCTAGTGTGGGCCCAGAAGCAATATATGTGCCTGTATGTAAATGTTTTTTTTTATTACTTACCTTTGTGACATTTTGTGCTATTGGAATTAAAAAATACAAAATACAAAAAGGTTTATTTTGTTCTCTCACATAGCTTTACATGGTGAAACTTAACTTAGGTGCTATGTGTTTTGTCTTAATTATCTATGTGAGAGACTGGTATCCGTTCTAGGAGGTCCTGTTTGACAGATTACCAGCCTCTCCCGACGCTGAACTGGAGTAATAAAGGTACCCAAGGTAGGTGCAATTTAATTATCAGATAGATAAGAGAGTGTTTTGGTGTGGAGTGTCAGAGATTGCAAGTGTGTGTAATCGGATGCAAAATAATTGTGTTGCAGATTGCCAACTCTTTCGAGCATTACAAAAGCGTTCTTCATTGTGACTGAAGTAACAATTGTTATACTTATTTTCAGGGCCCCTCATGTTCCTACAATACATTCAGTATCTGGCCAACTCGCCACCAGCCAACGAACATTCCTACCGACTAATTAAAACGGCCCAGGAGACCTGCTATCGGATCGAAAGCCAAAGATTATGGTTACGGCCCGAGACATGCAAACGGAGACTTGGGCGAAACGCGAAAGACATTTCGCTCGCACCGAGATGTGAGATAAAGTCTTGCGAAATTGTTACTTTTTTGTAAAGGAGGTAACTGGTTGGTTTGTTAGTGGCTGGGGGAATGGGGGCATATTGGAGATGCCTTTTTTGCGCGGCGAAAATTGGGTGGGATTTTTCGAAAATTGTTCTGAAGAATCGATTGGATTAATCATGGTGGTAACTTTTTGTATTAAGTAGACAGGCAGGAATAAGCGTTTCTAATTAAACTTGTTAAAAATTATACCAAACTCACACTTTGGATGTATTTTTTTTCTTAACATTGATAAAGAAATATTTGCAATTAATGAATGAAATAAGTATAGTATAGGTATAACCTTTAATCTAATACTTGTGATTTAAGAGAACGTCGAGAAAATAAAGATTTTTCTTCTTTTAAATATCAGGTGAAATTTTTCTTGATTCATTTCGTCTCTTGATTCCTATAGAAAAGGCAAGATCTTACGTAAGTTTGTAAACTCAATATAATTTACTTACTTAACCAGTTTTTCCAACCGATGTGTCGGATGAATGTAAATAGCCTATTAGGAACCTTTCAATTCTTAAGTTATTCTTATTTCTTTTTCCAATTACATTAATCGTATTAAGCCTTTTGAATTTTAATAAAGTTTTATGATTCCTACAGAATGCAATAAGCCTGTAATAAACATGTAGTCATGTCAGTGTGAATTGGCTCTTCTGTGTTGGCGAAAGATTTTTAAGAGATTGACTTCAGTCATGTTAAACCTGTAAATAAAATATACTGAATTACTTATCTACTCATGTGTCGAGTCAGCTGTACGAAACTTTTGGGCCCTTCTCGCAATATGATACGCAACGGTAATAGTCTCCACGATGTATCTCAAAACAATACCTATGCATAATTCACTATATTTTTATGCAGTCTCTGCATAAAAATATAGTGAAATACGTACTTCTTTTAGAAATCTTTTTAAGTTTCTGTGCAATAAAGAATATGAGATATGAGATAAATCTTGTCGCAACATATCGTAATGGGAAAGGGGAATAGGTAAAAGTAAAGTACAAAATTAAATGTTCCCCAAAAAATCCGGAAATCAATCCAGAAGAAGCGTTCAGTGCCATATGGAACGAAGTAAAATGGAGAGCTATTGGTCAGTTTACTCCAAAATAGTTGAGAGGCGGGTTGAGATGAGAACAATGGTTAGTTATCTTTTATTTAGATTCTGTAGAATTTGTCCTTATAAACTCGCGAACGAAATAGCTATAAAACACAGTCTCACGCCTTTTCCCGTACAGAGTAGCGGAGGCACAGTTTAGTCCCACGTTAAAAGAATTTTTCAGAATTCTACGTTTAAAAATAATTTTTAGAAATAATATTTAAATGTGTGCCATTGCCATACTAAGCCCTTTACTAAGCCTCCGCTGTCGTCTGTCCGACAGCGAGCTCCATGGCACAAACCGTAATAGCTATAAAGTTATTTTTTTTACAGAATGTGTATTTCTGTTGCCGCTACAGCAACGAATACTGGACTACACGAAATATTGAAATTGAAATAATAAAGGTACCTAACATAAAATAAAATATTTTTTTGGTGCTGAACCCTTCATGTGAGATTCCGACTCGCACTTGGCCGATTAATAATAAATTGTCAAGTGACCAATTCACAATACCAATGCCGCTCTATGTCCAAAGCCGCGTTCAGTCTTTCCACACCGGTCGGTTCGCCGCCGCTGCTACAACCTACCTCACGGTGTTGCCAGGTTTAAGTGAGGCTTTTCCATTAAAAATAAAAATAAAATAAAATAAAAATAGCCTTTATTCTACCACATCGCATTATCACATTTTAGTAAATCTTAGTATAATATATTCTTATAATTATAATTAGTAATTAACATTTTATTGTATATAATTATTATTTATTGTTAGCTTAATTAATAGTTTTTTTTTACAATAATAATTTTAATCTAATACTTTTTTTTTAGATTAAAATCTATAATAAATAAAATTAATTTAAAGATGTGGAAGTCGCCTCTCTAGCGTAGGCCTCCCCCAGTTTCCTTTTTTGGAGGCTTTTCCATTAAGGAAGATTAAATAAACTAGCACCATCCATTTACCAGCGACTTCTTCTAGGGGCCGGTGCCGCGGCGGACTCTGCAGAGGGTCCGAAACGGCGCTAATATGCCACCCTTGGGGAGGGCTACATATTTGTGCCGTTTGGCGTAGAGACCCTCGGGCCGTGGGCGACCGACGACGCTCGGAAGAGACTCGTCGAAGCGTCGGGTGATTCTAGTGCTGGCACCTACCTCGCTCAGCAAATTAGCCTAGCGATACAGCGAGGTAATGGTGCCAGGATGTTGGCACCCTGCCACTCGACGGCGGCGGTGACCTCAAGGACATTTTGTATTTTATTTAATTGTTTTTATTAGTAAGTTAAGTTAAGATGTATATTGTATATAAATAAAGTCCATCTATAATAAAAAAATAAATAAAAAAATAATAACCTAGGCATAGTTATAATATAAGCACTCTCCAATTTCTGAACAACTTTTTTATGAAACAATGTTAATGCGAGAACATAGTCCTATTGCAAGTTTAATTTGCTGCATTTTTTAATACCTATGTTTTTTTATTTACAGCGTCTAATTCGCCTTTGTGAAATATTGTCATTTTTGTATGACCATTTTTCTACGCTTTCAATTCGCATGGGCGAGAATTGTGTCCCAGGCAAGAAAAAACTCCAAAAAATCATGTAATTCCGTCTTTCTGATTTCCTGATTCGTAAGACTAGTCACTCGTTATTTTTCCCATTTCCATGGAAATCGCCCCACATCTGGCCACACCCGCCGGAACCAGTTCTGCTCCCTATATAGTACTGGCCGGCATGCACGTATTACCTGCTGCATCGATTAAATAGACCATTTTCTAGATCATACGATACGCCGGTTGCTAGGGCAAGATACTTGTACTGTAGATCTAAGTGGGGGGGGTAAAGGAACTAAAGGTGCTCTAAGAGAGCTTATAGATGAGTGTTTCATTTTTTTTGCCATTTTTTGTCTTATTTTCTGAAATTTTCAAATCATGTCCACTCAAAATCACGAGCTCTTTTCACCCTTATTTATAGGAGAAAAAAAGTGTCCCATTTTTTTTTCTTTTTTGGTAGGTACCTTTGGCCATATCATTTGAAATTTGTATGGAATGGTGGTAAAAAAAGAAGTCTGAAAAAACGGAAAAAAATATGAAAATTTTGGGACTATTTTTTTTCTCCTATTGAAAATAACGTAAATTTTCAGAAAATAAGACACAAATAATACAAAACTAAAAAGAAACGCTGAGTCGCTGAATTGGATTGGGCGAAAAATGAGTTCGACAGTTATGCATTTAATGAATATCACTTATACATAACGCTTGTATTGTTATTTGGGGTGACAGAGGAATAATTTGTGCCCGTTTAACCAGTTATTCAATGCACGACAAATGGTTGGAACATCGCCACAGCAATACTAAAAGTATAGGGTTTCTTTGAAAAACTTTCAGCAAGAAATTGTTATGGGCTAATATTTTAAAATAAAATCGGTTAAGTGCGAGTCGGACTCGCGCACGAAGGGTTCCGTACCATTATCTTTAAAAAACCGCAAAAAAAAAACATATTGTATATGTTAATATTAATATTAAAATAAATATTAATTTAATTTAAATTAATTATTTTTTTTAGTAAATAATTAACTCAATATATTGTGAACATTTTAAGCGTCTACCTGCTACCATTATCAATATCGAGCAAAAAAATCACGTTTGTTGTATAGGAGCCCCCCTTAATATTAAATTTCTTATGTTTTTTAGTATTTGTTGTTACAGCAGCAACAGAAATACATCATCTGTGAAAATTTCAACTGTCTAGCTACCACGGTTTATGAGATACAGCCTGGTGACAGACGGACGGACAGACAGCGAAGTTTCAGTAATAGGGTCCCGTTTGGCACCCTTCCGGTACGGAACCCTAAACAAATATGTGCCTACGTATTTCCAGTAGCATGTAGGTCATGAGGATTAATTTTGAAATATAGTTCTAGGAGTTTGCTTTGAGTTGCTAATACCTCCCGTCGTTGCTCGCACCCCGTACGTTTATGTGACGAGGTAACAGCAAACTTGAAGCAAACGGCTAATAAATCAAATATCTTATTCTTGCAATGTTTTGTCAACACACCAGACACTTTCTTACTGGATTCTCATAAAAAAGGACTAAAACTCAACGTCCCAAGTTGATCCTTAGTCCCACATTTTCTCCATTTCTGGATCTCTCATCCCTTTCCTGCGCCTGCAAAGAATTTTGTGTCCGTCCTGCTCTACAAACAATGGAATATTAACATAAAAAATATGGAACCGATAGTGATGGGCCGTTACATTATGTCAATATCGACATCGAATTAGTTCACTTCAAACCATGAGATTTCAATAATTGGCTTCACTTGGGTGTAAGCTGTGGTGTAGTCCCATTGTCCCCATAGCCCGTGTCCCTATAGCCCTTGTCCCCATGATTTTTTGACAACGAAATGTGCGTGACGACAGTATCAAATAATCAAAGATTTAATGATTTTAGGGGATAAATACATATTTAAAGGATTAAAAACACTTTATTAAAGGATTAAAAACACTTTATTAAATTTTATTAAAAAAATGAGATTTATATTATTTTTGACAGAACCAAAGATATAATAAAATACTGCAATTGGCCATTTTGACTGAAACACAAATCACAGCGCATGACTCTGCATGTCGTCACGATTATGTAAACATATAAACTGTGTTTTGTTATGATTACTGCTGATTTCGCATTTGGACCATGACATAGAGCCGACGCCATGACACCTGAGTGCTTCTTTCGCGCACTATTATAAAATATTAGAAAAATGCCTTTAAACTTTAGTTTATTGCCGAAATAAAGTTTTTTTCGTAAATAGTAAATATGTACCCACATTACGGAAAATTATTTGAAAATCTTTCGTCATGCCTATTGTAACGAAATAACTTTAGTTTATTGCCGAAATAAAGTTTTTTTCGTAAATAGTAAATATGTACCCACATTACGGAAAATTATTTGAAAATCTTTCGTCATGCCTATTGTAACGAAATAACTTTACTTAACATTTCGTCCCGTTATACCCATTCCTTCTGGTGATTCTAGTTGTAATCATTCTAGTCTAGTCATTCAGTGAGGTGGTCTTGTAAGTTACTTGTAAACCTACTATCCTGGAAACAACTTGAAGATTAATTTGATGAATTTGATCTTTGTAAGTTATCTTAGCTCCGTATTGAACCGCTTTTAACGCTGAGAGTTGTCTGAGATGTCACAATGATTAAAACTGTAATCTTCATGTGCTTGGGATATTTTTTGTTTATTTTACAATTTAATGTAGTCTTAGATGAAAAATATAAAAAGTACCTTTTCCTGTGGAACGTCACATACGTAAGTACTTATCGATTAAGCGATCATCCAGAACATCGTCAGAGTCTCCTCCCTACCTGCCGCTACTGCCACAAAAAATGCTTTATCGTGCACGGGGCCACATAAAAAAACAATCATCAGTAAGTCACTGGCAGGGTCGGGCTAGGACCGTGCACCGGGGCACAAAACGTTTTTCTTTTTGATTTTTTTGTCACTTGAGCGTGCTGAGGCGGTCAACTTGCTATGCCGGTGGATTTAAAAGTTCGAGATATCTCGTTTAAAAAATATGATTTGCGCTTCGAATGCTTCTTCGTGACACACCGCGACCGTCATTCATGTGTTTTCAACTATTGATGATATTGTGTGTGTCTTACTTTCTGTTTTTAGTTTCTTTTCTATAACTGTAATGTGTTCACTGTCCTTGTAATCAACGTTTCTTTCTTTCTATTAGACGTTAGGGTGGTTATCAGTTACACTGTTACATAACCCATATTCTGAAATCATAGATACAACATAAGCGAAATGCGAGCCCACAAGCGGTGTCTATGTCTACAGACGACAAGTTGAAGCGGTCACCGTGACCGAAATCGATCGGACCACATCATTCGGAAATCAGAACGAACAACTGTTTTTAAGTCTAATGTCCTAAATAAAGGCATTGTTTCGATGATGATCACGGATTTAAGGACCATCTTGAGCTTGCATCGGTTAAAAGTTTTATAGGTTACTTGCTGATCGAACGCGTGATCTCTTGAAATAAGTACTTATCTAATACTAGTACGTATCGCAGCCAATCGCAATCCTTTCAATTGAGTCTACTTTTAAACGATATCAAAATAACCGGCCAAGTGCGAGTCAGACTCGCGCACGAAGGGTTCCGTACCATTATTTTTAAAAAACCGCAAAAAAATGTATGGGAGCCCCCCCCTAAATATTAATTTAATTTTAATTTAATTATTTATTTTTTAAGTAAATTATATACTCAATATATTGTGAACATTTTAAGCGTCTACCTGCTACCATTATCAATATCGAGCAAAAATGAGCAAAAAAATCACGTTTGTTGTATGGGAGCCCCCCTTAACATTAAATTTATTTTGATTTATAGTATTTGATGTTATAGCGGCAACAGAAATACATCATCTGTGAAAATTTCAACTGTCTAGCTACCACGGTTCATGAGATACAGCCTGGTGACAGACAGACGGACGGACGGACGGACGGACGGACAGCGAAGTCTCAGTAATAGGGTGCCGTTTGGCACCCTTCATTTATTTATTTATTTATTTATTTATTTATTTATTCAGGAAGCCAACAGCATTTATCTTTACAAAAAATGTTAATATCTGGGGGCGCGGCAGCGCCCCCAAGCCAAGTCGAGCAAAAAGCAAAACATACGGGCGCAGCAGTAACATCCTTTACAGGAAGCCATTCAGAGCATATTTGACCTACCTGTTACTCCGTTGTGGAAAAAGATAGAAACCTGAATTCCCGGCGGCTAAAAGGCACCATGTCATAAGACATATTCTCAAAATTTCAATAAATTTGAACCAGTAGAGTTGAAGGTACAGCAATTCAAAGTTCCTCAATTTTGACACTCACTGACTCACTGATTCACGATCATGAAAACTCTAAAGGTTACTTCTAGCGAACCCACAAGCTTAAAATTTTGAGCATGGTTAGAGTTTAGCCTGCAAAGCCAAGGAAAACTCAAACATTGCGCAATTTTAGCCCCAATTTCATAATATATTAATTATCAATAAGCTCAGTACACGACTACTTCGATTCATCGCTATTCCCCATTAGATGTCGCTAGTCGCTATGTGTATCTTGAATCGCGGTATGGTTTGGTTCCAGCTATGATTTAAATAACCGGCCAAGTGCGAGTCGGACTCGCGCACGAAGGGTTCCGTGCCATTATCTATAAAAAACCGCAAAAAAATGTATGGGAGCCCCCCTAAATATTAATTTAATTTTAATTTAATTATTTACTTTTTAAATAAATAATATACTCAATGTATTGTGAACACTTTAAGCGTCTACCTGCTACCATTATCAATATCGAGCAAAAATGAGCAAAAAAATCACGTTTGTTGTATGGGAGCCCCCCTTAATATTAAATTTCTTTTGATTTTTAGTATTTGTTGTTATAGCGGCAACAGAAATACATCATCTGTGAAAATTTCAACTGTCTAGCTACCACGGTTCATGAGATACAGCCTGGTGACAGACGGACGGACGGACGGACAGACGGACAGCGAAGTCTCAGTAATAGGGTCCCGTTTGGCACCCTTCGGGTACGGAACCCTAATAAAGCGGTTACAATATTGTCTAATATCGCTATTCCCCATTAGATGTCGCTAGGTGTGTATCGCGGTATGGTTTGGTATTGATTTGAGGTGTGATTTATATTTATATAATTCACCGCCCAGACTTGTCACAAATCGTAACATCAAAGCCACAGAGAAGAGCCCATAGAGATAGGGAGTGGGCTTTGAGAAAGTCGGTAGCTAACGCACAAGAAATAGTACCCGAAAAGAAAAAAAGGAAAGTTACTTACAAAAAGAAATGAGATCCCAACAAAACATGCATATGCATATACAAAAACGCCAGTCTCGCAGCCTGCGCAGTTTATTCTACCGTAAAAAGTTGTGAGATCTAATTTTAAACCAAGTCGGTTAATTTAACCAGTATCTGTGTATGGTAGAATCTTTCCAACAACTTTATTATCGTATACTGTTAAGTACCTACCTAATTAGTTAACTAATAACATTTATAGTGATCGGATCAATATAAGACATCTATAGTTCTTCAATAATAATTAGAATAACTTGGCAATCGCGCTCAACTGACCACTCTATAGCACCCAGAGCACAAATGAATATTATTACTCAACACAACATATCTCTAAATAAAGATAAACTTAACTAATAAGAAAACAACGAATTATTTCGGAGCGAGAGCAATAGGTACATTACGTTGCACACACGGTCCTATAGTCGACAACTTTTCTACGTGCGATTGCCAAGTCATTCTAATTATTATTGAAGAAATAAAGATGTCTTATATTGATCCGATCACTATAAATGTTATTAGTTAACTAATTAGGTAGGTACTTAACAGTATACGATAATAAAGTTGTTGGAAAGATTCTACCATACACAGATACTGGTTAAATTAACCGACTTGGTTTAAAATTAGATCTCACAACTTTTTACGGTAGAATAAACTGCGCAGGCTGCGAGACTGGCGTTTTTGTATATGCATATGCATGTTTTGTTGGGATAAAGACTTACAAGATAAAGCCAATTATAGGGTTCCATCGATTACATTTATACTTAGATTATAATTATTTATTTATTTATTTTTATAAATTAAGTACTTACTTTTATTTTTACTTAATTTTTGAGTTATTTAACAATTAAACAATTTTGATGAAAATTAAATTATTACTTGTGAGGGTGGGTTAGTGTGTGTATTTGAGGGTGTGTGCGTGTGTGTGCATGAGAGAGATGTGAGTGTTGTATGAGTAAATCATTGAATTTCGTTTGATATTACATCATATCATTTAGTTTCACTTAATGTAGGTATATCAGTTGTTACTGAGATCCCTAAGAATTAAACTTTTGAATACATTTTTGGAGTGGCGGTATACGTCAACTTCGGAGAATTTTTTATTATACGTTCTGGCTATTCTGGTAAGGACAGAGTTATAAGCATAGTTAGTGCGATGTGTGGGTTCGTGAAATAGTGCTCGAGAGGTGTGCCTGGTGCGGCGGCGCGGCACGCACAGCGGCAGCTGGCGCACCAGCGCGGGGCAGTCAACGCGAGCGTGCGCCACGTCGTACAGCAGCGACATGTCGGCGAGTGCGCGTCGCGCCGCCAGCCCAGGGATCCTGTGATGCGCGCAGCTATCTTCATAATTCTCAATGTATCTGTTGCTCTTGTAATTAAGATGTTTAATGAATTTTAGTTGGATTTTCTCAATTTTTTGTGATTGTGTAATGTAGTGAGGGCTCCATACACTTGAGGCATATTCAAGTATGCTGCGAACATATGCATAAAAGACTCTTTTGATACATGTGATATCTTTGAACGGTTTGCAAGTGCGCAGCACAAATCCCAGGTTCCTGTAGGCTTTGCCTGTGATTATGTCTACATGTTCGTTCAAATTTAATTTGTGATCTAGATATACGCCAAGATCACGGACTAGGTGTACACGTTCGATGGGTTGGTCTTGGATAGTGTATGTGAAGTTCAAGGGACCGGTTTTCCGTGTAAACGATACTAGCTGACATTTTTTTGTGTTTACTTTTATTCTATTTTTTATGTAGTATTCTGAGAGTGAGTTTAAATCATGTTGAAGATTGGCACAGTCAGCCGGTCCCCTGATTTCAAGAAAGATTTTAGTATCGTCGGCGTACATCAGAAAACTGGCACTCTTAAAGCATTTGTAAATATCATAGAGATATGAATTATACAAGAGAGGGCCCAAGTGGGAGCCCTGTGGGACTCCAGATGAGATGTCCACGAAGTTTGATCGGAACCCGCCAAGCACAACCGCTTGAGATCTATTGGTTAGGTATGATTCGACCCATCGAAGAAGATCACCGTGGATTCCTAAATGTTTTAATTTACGCAACAGGATGGTGTGATCTACACGATCGAACGCTTTTTCGAAGTCGGTATAGATCACATCAACCTGCAGGCGTTTTTCCATAGAGTTTAAGCAAAAATTTGTAAAAAGTGCGAGGTTCGTGACGGTAGACCGACCACGTAGGAAACCGTGCTGTTCCTCGGGTATTCCTTTAGATAAACAAGCATAGAAAGCGTCGTATACTAATTTTTCAAACGTTTTAGCGAATGTATTTAAGATAGAAATGGGGCGGTAGTTTTCAACTTTTAGTTTGGAGCTCTTTTTATGAATTGGTACAATGTGAGCCTTTTTCCAGGCGCATGGGAAACAACCCTAAAAAGAAGGGCGTTTCTCAATTCATCGGTATGTTTTATAATGTCCCGAAACGACACTTAACATTTGATGGCATACGAGCATACGAGCATTTGCGTGGATAAAGATAGAAATCGGCTTGCATTCATCGAGTGAGGAACACAAACAGAAACACAGGCACGTACGACATGGTCCCAAATTTGATCCAAATCGTAATATTGAGGACTTGGTTTACATGCGGCGGAATGTGGAGAAGTCTGCAGCGTACCCCAATATTAACAACTTAAGTCTACCATAGGATGGAATTTCGATAATTAGTAATATATTTATTAAAAGATTATATTTATTTACTCTTTTAGAAACTTACCTCCTTGCAAACAGCGCGAGAGTCACCCTGCACAACTTTTAGTAAGGAGGTGCTTGGCCATTCATTCTTACGTCTGGCGGGTTTGACTCAAGTCATGTCAGAGCAAAGCGCAAATTCAGTTATTTACTTCATTCACTTTGACAGAGATTGTAAGTATACCATAAATATCCTAGGTAGAGCTCGTCTAAGCTGAAATGACGCGCCCCACTCCTTGGCTTCGTATTTACTTGTCATACAAAACCAAGGAGTGGGGCGCGTCATTTCAGCTTAGACGAGCTCTAAGACTTTACAGACCGCACTAAACATCTGAACGAAATGAAAGGATGAGAAAAAATAATAGGGTCAGTTGGGTGAGGAAGACAGAGGTCAGATTTCTTCCGAAGACATTAGTATTTGGATGTTCCCACATAAGGGACGTAGCGTGACTCGTGTATATCTGTCAAAGGCCTAGTTTGCACGCCATTCTTTAGGTTATCTACCAAATCCATTTAAAAATCTAAAACCACCTCAAAATCCCAGTCCCATTTCAGTCTCATGTAACGCCTAATTCTGTCCGCCACGTCTCGGCGGCACGCAGATTACAGGGCGCATATCCCCGCCCCGCCCCGCCCTAATACCCGCGGGGGGAGGGGAAGGGCAGCGGGGATGGGGAGGGGGTGAGAGGGCATCTCCGATGCGGGGGTGGAAACGTTAGTTACTCCCAGAATACAGGGTCAAAGGTCAAAAATTAATTTGCTTTTATCAAATTAGAATCAAGCCATAATGACAAATAAAATGATTGATTACATCTTTTAAACTTTGTGTTGAGTTTTGTACGGATAAAAATTACAATTGTGTGTATAATATAACCTCTTGTCGACACATCTTATCTATCTATTGTTCGTTTGTTCGACCGGTGTGCTACTGAGAGAGAACCAGTTACGTGTGCAAAATGATATTACGTAAAAATTATTACACAAGTCTTTATGACAATTTGCAAAATCCAATACAATCACAGTTATCTACGTTTTCTGTTATAAGCCTTGATAATCTTTGACCAAATCCCACAGCTCACTCTCACTATGATATTTTGATAGTTTTGATGCTATAAAGTTACCCTACAGTCACATCAAATTCATCCCACAACAGCACAGACACCGATAAAGTAAAAGTAATAAATGTAGCCCATTAATGTCCCCACCGAGGGGCACAGGCCTTTACTCGGATCCGAGTAAGATTGAGCCATACTCCACCACGCTGGCTCAGTGCGGGTTGGTGGGGGGATTTTTACGACTACTACACATACCTACTACGAAGTAGTGATAGTAGCCGGGACCGTGCCATCCGAAACACGGAGTGTCCGATAATGTACTTAAGACAAATTAATCATCTCATTGGTACATGGTCAGCACCGGGATTCGAACCTGCATCTCTTGTGTGAGAAGCAAGGTGAAACCCACTAGACCACGGAGCACTCTATAGTGTTAACAATATTGATTGCATAATCAACACAAGCGATGTAATGAATGTGATTAATTAACCTCCCAAAATTGCTGATCAGGGGCCCGATGCTGCTCTGAGTAACGCACTTATATTGGATCGCTATCGCATCTAAAACACCCAAAATGGCGTCATTTGGTACGCTCCTAAAGAATCGCAAATAGATCGTAAATAGATTGCAAGCAAAGCGTATACGATTACCAAATACCAAATGACGCCATTTTGGGTGTTTTAGATGCGATAGCGATCCAATATAAGTGCGTTTCTCAGAGCAGCATCGGGCCCCGACTTTGGGCGTTCAAGAGAGATTATTGTGCTATATGGAAGTGATTTTCACAGACACCGGTTTAAGCTCGTGGTAAAAAAAAAACCCTTTATTTCTTATTATTACTAAACTTGCTAAACGTGAGCACAATAACAATATACTGTGCCTCATCCACCCCGTCCGTACTTACTGAAAAAATAATCTGATGATTTTCTGTCTCTACAATCAAATGCAGAGCGCATTTTACTTGCATTACGACTTATAGGAATTATTATTAAATCTCTAGTTAAACAATTGTCATCAGATTTCGAGTCGCAATACCTGGATGGAAAAAATCGATATTGTTTTTCTTATTAGATACTTGTAGACACATAAGCACGAAAAGGTACTTGTTCTGCTTTATATTTAAATAAGTTTTTTCTGGAAGAATCTCTGCATATCCTGGGTTTTTTTGGAACACATCTCAAGACAAGATTGGCTCAAGATTGCCTCTCTCTGTAGTAAGTACCTATTTGTTATTTAAATACACATGGCATTGGTTAATGTTTGCGTCGTCGTTTTGACTTTTCCATATAGTTTGGTCGATTTTGAGAATTGGCGGCCACTCATGAAAGTAATAATTTTTGAAAGAAAATTAAGCTAATATTACCATAGAGTACATATAGCTAAATCACTTCGGGGCTGAGATATCTCACTTTAAAGTTTTTTCAGTACAAAAAATGTTACTTGAAGCTCTATTATCTCAGCTTTGAAATGGTTTACAGCAATGCTTCCTCTTTAAATATGATACATGATATAATACATTATGATACTGCAACCAAATAATGATAAAGATATCGGTTGCCGCGAAGAAAAAAAACGGCGCACACTAACATTAAAATTTAACATTTACATACAGGCACATACATTGCTTCTGGCCCCACACTAGGATACCCTGTGTCGTGGGAACTAGAAACAGCGACATCACAAACATGTAAATATCCAAGATCTTTTTTTGTCCCCAGCCGGGATTCGAACCTCTCGCATGGTAAGCAGATGCGCAACCACTGCGCCAAAGAGGCCGCGAAACTCTAACGGTAACATGATACGAAATGATACGAATTGATACCTTAGTAGCACAATGCGTGATCCTGAATTCCCAACCGTTTACAGCATCGGGTTCGGTAATGAACTCCGCTCGACGCGACGTCGTCGGGAGAGGAGGGTAACTAAACAACTAAACTAACACATAAACCGCCCAATCACAGTAAACACGCGTGATGGATCTATTTTACGCTGCCGCCTAATAGTGGCTGTTGGTCGACGTGATTGGTGTTTATCGAGACCCGATCTTTCAATCCTCAAAAAGCGTTTATCTGAGGAATTTGATATTTCACAAAAAAAGTTTATTGTTTAACAGAGATAACATTTACATAGAGTAGGCTGTGAAGCATTCTTTTCTTTTTTCCTCCTTCTTCACAGATACATGAAATGTAAAAAAAGTTATCTGACTGTTTATCAGGGTTTTGAAAGATCGCTCCTTAATTTAACTAAATAGGCAAGGAATTTCTAGTATTATAATTACGATTTCTGAAACTTGATTTGCATAGAATTTTTGTGTTGAAACTAAGGTAGGAGTCGTTGATGTCTTTTATTACTAGGCAGAAAGAGGTAGGTATAGGAACATGAAAATTAACTGAATTATTAGATATTTAACATTCTTTTGAAAAAATCTTCCTTTCCCTGCACTCTTGATACGGTAGTAGATCCTAGCTTCCCCGTTGCTTGTTGTAAGTTAGGTGCCTTTCTTTACATACAGTCAGCGCCATCTGACATTCAAAACAGTAAGCTTAGTCTCTAGTGATGTCTCAAGAACCGCAGGATCAATACTAAAATTAATACCATTAGACTGCTTGGTATCAATTTAGAAATATAGATGGCGCTGCTTTAGGGAGAGCGCCATCTGAGAAAGGAAAGAAGAATCTTTACTACTACATGCTCAGGCTGGGCGCTGCTCACAAAGATTTATCGGATTTTGTTAACTACAAGTTAGTTCTATGTATAGTTGTAAGATGGCGCCACTAAATGTATTGATCCATACACCGCCCCGTGCCAGGTGACATGCATACAGGCTCATACGGCCTACCCATAAAGGTTTACCACGTATATCACGTAGTTTAGCATGGAAACTAACGTTTGTTAGGGTGGCTAACTCAATTAACCTACCTAGTCGAAAGTTGTGAGAAAGTGGCCAATCTACTTATTACCACAGATACTATAAATTATTATACTTACAGATAGACCACAAAGATCAAAATATGTGACCTGCGTAAACTGAGCTGGGAAGGCTCTTTAGTTCGAAGGTTTTATCGCTTGGTGCAGCTGCAGCACCATCGAAAAATTGCAAATGCCACGAGATGGCGATAAGAAATAAGTAAGATACAAGGTGTAAATGAATTAACGCAAAATGAGAAACTACTTTGTTAGGGACATCATTCTGAGCACCTTTCATTATGAAACCGATTTGATCAGAGCAACTTTATTTTTCACTTCTTCATATAAATCAGCTGATCCACTCAGGCCAAAATGTACTGGGAAAGGAAAAATCAAGTTGCTTTGATCAAATCGGTTTCATAATGAAAGTTGCTTAGAATGATGTTGTCCATAACAAAGTAGTTTCTCATTTTGCGTTATTTCATTTACACGTTGTATTAGGATTTATTCTATAAGATTAGCGCCACCAAGGAGTATGTTTTAAACCATGGCGTTTAAAGTACAAATATTACTCGTAACGCCATCTCTTAATTGTGGAAGGTTACTAATTCTAAGATCTATCGTATGAGCACGATAACACTATACGCAAAATAAACAAAGGAACAGACAGATTACAGGCACAAGTTGCATGGATTTGGCAAGGATTTTGCTGAGATAGAGTGCACTCACGGTGCAATCTGTCTCGCGATTTGTTGCTGCAACTTGTAGTTCTCTCTCTGTCTATCTTCCTGTTCTGTCCTTCTCTAGCGGTTGCAAGGCAACCTGCCTTCTATGAGTTGCAGCGACAGATTGCCAGCCAGGTTGCATCGTGAGTTGAGTAGAGCCCATTAGTTTAGCCCTAGCTACACCTAACCTAACCTAAACTTACCTAAAGTTAGGCTTTCGAAGCGAGCGTCACTGACGCAGCGTCTATAGCATCACCCATATTTACTGAGCTGAGATAGATATTTTCGCGCGCCATAACAGCTTCAGAGCATTATATTATCAGCAAAATCAATCTGGAGAAGATCATCACCGCTTTAGTTTTTAATGGGTCACTTTTATTAGGTATAAATTGTTACTTGATATAATTTGCCATAATTGTATTTTATTTAGTTTTATTTATTTGAAATTTTATTGTGATAATTTAGCTGTGGCTTTTATTTATCTATATATTAGGTGTTTTAAGCCCGTAATTTTAGGGTTTTTTTTATAATTAATTAATCATATTTTTTATACCTAGTCGCACAATGCTTGCTGTGGTCTTTTTTAGTCAATAAAGCGCAAATCTATTGCCATAATTAAGGAGTACTAAATGTTTTTTAGCGCATTTCTTGTAAAAGACTCTTTTAAATAAGTTAATAAATAAATACTGGCGGATATAGGCGATCGATCAAAGCGGCGCACTGAGACGCTCTACGTTAGCGTGTCGCTGCGCTCGAATGATGATCCTTATCCGCCAGTAAACAAGGGTGATGCAATAGACGCTGCGTCAGTGATGACGCTCGCTTCAAACGGCCACCTTAACCTAACCTAACCTTACCTAAACTAACCTAACCTAGCTAAATGGTCTAACGTAACTCTGAGTTCAAACATGCCTACACCAAACGTTAATTAGATGATTTGGATTGAAGTTGGTGAATTCGGTTACCAACACAAGGTAAGTACCTACCTAAAGAAATTCGCAGCCATCCACCATCATCCCTCCACAGATTGTCAATTTTCCCCTCCTTCGAATTTGCATGCAGAAGCGCCACTTCAAAGGTAACTGTTGGAAACTGTTTTGCCTTTTCACACTCCAATATCTACTCAAATACTTCCAACCACAAGGCTCAAACTCCCCTGCAAGCCTTCACATTGTTTTAAAACTTGGATTTCTTGGGATTATCGCTCGTATTGTGACGGAGGTGAGCATCAGAATCGCTTGAAGTTGGAAGAGTCGGTTTTCCATATTTCCGAGATTAGATTTGATGCGGAGCGGGGTCCCAGTTGGGGTGGTTTAACACAATTTGGTACCGGTGAATGAGTTTTGGTAGCCGCCAGCCATGTTTTGCTACAGCAGTATTACGGTAAGAATATTTATTGTCGGTTAGAGTAAATAACTGTCACCAAAATAATAGGACTCTTTTTCTTGATACATCTCAACATAATAATTATGGTTCAAGCAGCGTCTGGAATAACACCTTCGCCCGCACCTCCGGCGTCTTATTAAAATAGCATAGATAGGTAATATTTTAAGGAAATAGCATAGCGATAGCCCAGCGCTCCTAGTGCGTACACAAAAGTTTTTTGTTGTTATTTTGTTGAGAGTGACTGCCAATACGATATTTATTTTTGTTATTCCAATACCCTTTTATTCTAAGGTGACACTATTAATAAGGTGACCGCCTAAATGTAAGGCATACCTTTGCTATAAACTGTATCGTATCGTATAGTCGCTTGTTGATATCCGTAATATAATTTGCATATAACTTTTATAACATGTGATTTTCGGTACCTACCTGTCCTATTATTGTTCTGTTGGTTGACGACCATGTGGCGTTTGAGGCTCTGAAGCGAGAAGCCGAAGCTGAGAATGTGTATGATTTTGTGTGCAATAAACTATATATTGAATGAATGAATAAAGGAAGAATCTATATTTTTGAATCCCACGACACCTAGGTGACGTATGTCAACTGTTTTTCCCTCATAAAAAACAAAAGGTCAAATCGTACAAATGGCAGCCCTGTTCCAAATTCAAACATCAGTATGGGCGTCCCCGTCACATCTGCGCGCGCGCCGACAAACGCTTATCGCTATCGCTGCATTATCGAAGTCGCGCTTACTTCGCCACCCGCCGCGATAATGACAGACATGTAGAGTAGAGCGGGGTTCATACGAAATTATTACCATATAAGTACTCGCAGTCCATCCAAAGTCCACGGCTCACGAATTTCAACCTAGCCCACATCGAGAAAAAGTTCAAAAACCTATGAAAAAACAGATGATCGTCAGTAAAATTCTGCAAAGTTTAACGGTCTAATTCATGAAATCAAAAGCACAGCAACTTCATGGCGAATTGGCCATTATTGAACCGAAATCCGAATTAATAAAGTTCTTTGATTTCTATTAGGTACATCAAGAAAACTTATCATTTTTAATATGGGCAAACGTGAAAAATTAAACCATTTTCTACAAAATGACAGTTGATAATTTTATTTATTCAGTTCAGACCTCTCTTTCATGCATAGAATAAGGTGGTATGAGAGAGTGAAGCAGGTGGCAGCTCGTTCAGAGCCAAAAAAATGGTGCAGATTGTTTGTTGTTATCACTGGAGACAGGTTGCAGTAATTTTTATTACCCACTTATTTTACTGTACTATTGTGCATTAATAAAAAGAGCTCCCACTGATCCCCACGAAAGAGCTTTTATCTTTGGGAAAAATATTGTGATATTCAATCCGCATTCCCGTTAAAAAATAAAATTAAAATTTATTTCTTGTCAGGTAAAAACTTTAGCAGCAGGACTCCGGTCTAGCTGGGGCGATGTGACGAGTGATCGACAATCAGAGATAACTTGCAGATATGATAATTAGTGCACTTTGGCTATATTAGATTGTATAGGAAAGGGACGCTGAGATTTAAAATTAAAATTACTATGGCAGTTTGAAGCCACTGTTTTACTTTCACCCAGAATTTACAGTTAGTTACAATTTTTTTATTTATATTCTGACAGAACTAGTATTGACGTATTTAATGTTATATCTTAAAGCGGTACGGTAGCTGCGCGTCGGAACGATCGTGCGGGTTCAGCCACATCTGGCCGAGGCCGGTACGGGATGGGTGACCCGTTTCTATGTGGTATTTGTTTCGGACGCTTCCGTTTTTCGGGTGACACGTTGAGCCGTAGGTCCTGGCTACTATCGCCAGTCTGTGGTACGAGTACCTAGGAGACGTAGCTGTACCAAAGGCCTTAACAGGGAGCTTGATAAATTCTGTCTGACAGTTGGATTGGCCACTAAGTTAGGAAGTGTTACCCTGACAATAGAGAGCATTGATCTTTACTCCCACTGTACTCATATTTTGGATAGCGATGCATCGCTTTTCTTAATAAAACATTATTATCGCGGAGTACAAGTCAAGACCTTGAGTGAACTTGACATGTTCTAAGTACTATGTATGATTATGAGAATAGTTTAGTTTTGGAGTAATTTCCACCCCGTATGGGAAAAAGGCATGACGCTATATGTTGTTTTATTATTATAAACATGAACATGAACATGAACATTTACATACAGGCACATACATTGCTTCTGGCCCCACACTAGGATATCCTGTGTCGTGGAAACCAGAAACATCGACATCACAAACATGTAAACATCCAAGTCCTGGGGTTTAATATGTTTTCCTGTATATGTAATGGTTGCCTATACTTATGGAGAGAGAGAGGACCTCTCTCTTTCTGTAGAGACATTGAACCACCACCACCACCACCACCGGCGAAGAAAAGCATAGCATCAGCATTTTTATTGACTTTCATCTTTGGTTTACTTGACTGCTTGAGATCAGTGTCTACTCGTGGACAGTTTAAAGTAGGTATCAATTTCACAGTAAGTTTTGAGTCCATGTTATCTTGTAGTTGACAGGCACTGTACTTTCCCACACTCAGATAAACTGCTGAAGTGCAAACATTAGTAGGTACTTATCAATTTCATTCCTTCAGTGGCATTTGAGATTAGAGTTTTCACACGGTTGTCGTATCTCTGAAGCGAAGTATTTCGGCTTCCCGGTCAAAGTGATAGTTAAATTTATTACCGAGTAATTCTATACCAATATTTTGTTAATTCGCCATGTGCGTTTTTTGTCTTGATCCTCCTGGTGTTGCCCTCTTTTCAGCTTCAAACGTAATTAGCTCCAGACATATTCATTTTTCAACTTACATAGATTTAGTAGTATTAACTATTTAGTTCATTTGTTTATTGAATGAAGAGGTTCCATTGTCGGGACCGCCTTACTCTACAACCACAATGTAGCAATAATTTGGTATTTGGAATTTGGAAGAGATGTACAATTATTATTTTAATTAACAGATGCTTCCATCAATTTAATTAATGTAAATTGTGTTTAGAATTTGTTCATTGCTTCGTTCTTTTTTATAGACAAGAAATAAGTAGGAGGTTAAAGATGTCAGTTCCTTGGCTTATTTTATTCGTGCACATTCAAAATCATTAGGCCGTTTTTTTTTTCTTAAATTTGATAGTAAATTATTTTCATTAGATTGGAACTTTTCTTTATTCATTCAGTTGTCTCTTTCTACGATCAAGACGAGTCCGTGGTAGTATTATTAGTTCATATTGACGCAGCTCTATAAAATGGTGTCACTATTGTCCTGTTATATGGTAAAGAAAAGTATGTCTTGTTTCTTTATATAATCTATTTATGTTGAGGAAAACAACACTGCCTTATCATTATCAGTAGTTTCGTCAATGTCTGCCAGGAAAATCATCATCATCGATCGGCATCTTGTTTCCGCCCACTGCTGGGTATAAGCCTCCTGCCTTTTGTGCCAACATATCCGGTCCTGTGCCAATCGAATCCAGGTCTTCCCCGCAATATACGTAATGTCGTCAACCCATCTGGCTGCCGGTGGACCCACGCTTCACTTTCCCTCTTTCGGCCACAAATCGGTTCAAGTTGAAGTTCAAAATTTTTATTGACCATAAAATCATAGATATTACTTAGTCAACGTCAATATAATATTAATATTTTTGTATACTACCGCCCGTTCGGAAATTGTGGGCTTAGGGATGGAGCAAAGAAGGGCAAGAAACTCCCCCGTACCTCTTTTAAAATATCAGAGCCTTGAAAATACAATGTTATGTACCTATTTCTACTTAAGTCTAAGGAAATACACCGAGGAGAGACGTACTGACTCAGTCCATTGCCCCTCTTTGGATTTCTGTGCGCTGAGATGGTAAAGACCATGCAGTTTTGTCATCTAAATATTCTTTTACGCTGTAATAAGACTTTTTCAATAGGCCGTTCGGTCAGGGATCTATCTACCCCACTTGTCATTACCTCGCCTCGCCAGGAAAATATTTGTATATAATATAAGATAATGAAATCAATTAGCTATAGTCATCGATTTCTTCAGTATTGATTAAGTATGTATCGGTCATTACTCCATTAATTTTATCAGAAGTTCAGACTATTCATAGAATACCTATTTATAATTTGCAACAATAAATGAGGTAATAATATTAATTGAAGTGATTCGAAAATCTAATTATTCAACTCAAATATTTAGTTATCGGTACTAAATATATTTTTGATACGAAAAACATTGAACTACAACGTTCTTTGATGGCCACGTTTGATAGTTAATGGATCCACGGATCATCAGAAATAATAACGTATTTTCACTACTTTTCATTTTTAGTGTAGCCTTGGTGGTACAGTTTTTTTATATTTCTTATTTATTTAAGCTCCTCGTTGGCAAATAGTAATTTCACACGTTCTAAATCTCTAAATTAATAGTTACACAACATTGGCCGGAGATGGCACAGACCAGGGAAGTGTGGACGGAAGAGGGGGAGGCCTTTGCTCTGCCGTGGGAGACCTTTAATGGCAAAAAAAAACACTTTATGACATCATTATAGGCCCAATTTATGCAAGTAAGTCGATTGTTTAATTTCGAACAACAACTCGCTATCCCTCTCACTTCGCATTTTTTAGACACTTTGAATCGTGTTCGAGTATGAAGTGAGCGTCGAAGTGACCCTTACCGAATGCCACTTCTTACGTCATCTCATAGGGTACTATAGGTATCTGTCAAAATCTCACGTTCAATTTAGTTCAACTCGTTGCCATGCTCGCAAATGTAGCGCTAGTGTAAATTTGAATTATCAACCGAGTTTTTAGAGCGCCAATCAAAAAACTTACGGCAGATTCAATCAGATTCGAACTCTAAAGTGAGGTTTACAGAGTCACACGGCAGCAGGTTGGATATCATCTCGGATTTACAATACCGTAATTTTCATGAAGACAGACATTACGGTAATAACAGTACCTACTAAATACAATAGGATTTCGGGTATTATACAAGAAAAGACAGTATTTTTTTAGTGATCCCGGCGTGCTTCAGCCACGCGACCAAAGCATCCGCCATTAGTGTAACAATAATTTAGTCAACAAAAGAAAAGTCGATTCTTTACGCATCATAACTGAAGGAAGGTTACAGAGCAATATTGTTCTGACTTCTGGCTAGCAGTAAAATCTGTATCGTTTTTTTAGTCACTGACGTTGACGGTGTGAAAACAAGAGTAACAATCAAAATCAGTTAAACAGTTCATAAGCATCTCAACTATAATAAATATCCTGAGTGATGGTCAATGGTAATTAAATCTATGCTGAAACTGAATGCATCTATAAGTAATAAATGTCCAGAGGACCTACTCAACTTCCTTATTATTGATGATGTCGTTGTTGAAACCCCCGAATATTTTTCCCAGTTTACAAATGTTTAAAACCTTTGTTAACCAAGATCTTAAATATTACAGTAAAAATTTTATGAAACTGAGGAGGGTCAGGGCAAGCTATGCTAGCTAGCTAGCTAGCTATAATGTATCATGCTTTCATAGGATATGACCATTCATTTGAAATTAAAAAGCTCGTAAGCTTAAGATTAATAATGGATTGAAACCTTTGGATGTTTTACTAAAAATCAGCAGGGTACAAACAAACAGCGTGGCCAGGACTGACAACAGTTCCAAGTAAACGCAAAGGCAGCGTTAAAACGCGTGTCGAATTTACCAAAATCATTATTTGTCTAATTCAAACAGACAGACGGACCGGCCATTACCGTGGACACATTAACACAAACAATGTTAACAAAGGACGACAATAAGCCGCTCGTGTCTCTCGTATTGTTTATTGAAGAAAACCATTAAAAATTTATCGGCCGAAGCAAAAGATCTTTTTGGTCGCTTTTTGACGATACTAGGAAGTCGCGATGTTTGTCTTACAGGTACAATTTGCTTTTTGCTGGTTGTACAAGTCACGTAAATAGGCATCATAAACGATTATTCTTGCGTTATCATTATCATTTATCAATCATCTAGGCAGGATATTGTCATCCTTCCTTATTCGTAAACGCGTCATCGCAATCGATGATGACATATAGATCTATCTATCAGCTGATACCAAAACCATGATGAACATTCCACGAATTCAAGAAAAACGGTAAGTATTTAAGTAGAAACAATGTTATTTTGTGACACATAGGTAGTAAAATCACATGTTAATTTCCCTAGGTTTTCTGTAAGAATACCTAAATAAATGAAATAGTTTGGAGTTTCTAACGGTGATGGAAAACATCGTGAGGAAACCTTCATAACTCCATAGCTGCGGCAATGGGCTAGCCCCTGTCACGCAAAATGGAGTATTGAATCACTGGCTGAAAGTGGGCACAGTTGTGTCTCTGCCACCCCGAATGGGAAAAGGCGTGACGCTATAATATTATTATTATTAGTTTGGGTGAATGTTTATAAGCGCACTCCGTATCGTAAGGGGTTGATGAACAAAAATACGAACTGCCTAGCCAGGGCGTTAGAACTACGACTAAGTTATTTGTGTCCCCCAAATATCTCCCAAGGAAACTTGAAAAAATATCAGAATTATGATTGCCTTCTGTTTTTATCACCGTAGCAAAGTATAGCATGCCTGTGTCACCGATCGTAAAGCAAAATCAATTTGGAGCTCTGATTTTATAATCCTTTTTTAGTCCCCGAACAATTGACTCTGCTTTTTGCTGAAGCGCAAAAAAGTTTATTGCTCGCTCGATGTAGTAGAACGACTGAAACATGTTTTGGAACTTCACCCCTTGATTTTGTATTTTTAATGCGGGTTTTTACTTGAAAGTTGAAATTTATAGCCACGACAATTCGCGGAACGGCCGTTTCCTCTGAGAATGACACCCTTTTGGTACACTTGAGGGTAATTTACGATAGGATATCTACCTACATCTTTAGATTTTCAATGGTATCGGTGGCGGGGCAGATGACAAAACAAATTTTATTACTTCGACGCGACGAACGCTACGCGAATTTAATACTATAACACTGTGTTCAAATTACTGAATTCTCTAAGCAAAAAAGTGGATTCTCCAACGCAGCTGCTGACCTTTTGGATTCCATAGAAATTTTCTATATGAAGTTATTCTTCTTCTGCACTCTGAGAACAACCTGTACTTATTTCATATAATTTGTTTATATCAAATCCTGCGCGTTATTTGAATCTAATGTTATTCAGTCAAGTACTTACTTATAATTTATACTGAGGTATTTTTGACATGTTGATATGTTAGCTAATGGCGTTCCTATGTAGCTACTGATGAATGCTTGACATTGTTACTTATCGAGGGAGCCCGATGGGATGATAAACCTTGATAACATAGATATTGTACAGTTTTAAAATTAAACAGATAACGTCGATTGACATCTCAATCTGTTGTTTACTTTACAATTTTTATACAGTAGAATGAACACTAAAGTGGTCTCGTGGATGATACTTGATTAGATTTTTAAAGTAAGATAATACTCTTTACAAATATCATAAATACACGATTGGAAAGTGAAAATAAAATCAGTTTTTTATATCGCTAAATACGACCAAATCTGAAACCACCTTTTTCGTATTACCATGGAGCAAAATACTAGGTATTACTGAGGAACATAGTAACAATTTTAATTTCAGATTTTGGTGCACGTAGATGCAATAGAATTAAATGTAACAACTGAAATGCTTTATTCAAAGGAATCTTGTACAAAATTTTAAATTACGAGTAATAGCAACACAAAGTTGTGAAAACCACTTAAAATACCAACCTTTAACGCGAAACACATGTCAAGTCCTCAATTCCTCATTTCTCCCTCTTCAGCCATCGTAAACCTTACTACTTTCCCAAAAATGTGCTGTTGTTCTAATCAAAATAGCATCTTATTAGTTGGTAATAAAAATGATAATCACAAAACGAACTGCAAATGTTACGTTTGCCACACTGATAAAACTGCTAAGTTTTACGCTTTCAAGTATGTACTTACTCTACACTCCCGAAACCGTGAATATCTTTGAGATATTATCACTTTTCAAGAGTTTACTATTTAATCTTTCACTAAAGTTAGAAGCTTTACTTGGGTGTGGCGCTTTCTTTAGAAGTTTTCAAACGGGACTTTTAATATTTCTGGTGTTGTTACGAGAGGAGGCGCCCTCCGCTTCGTAGACACGAGTTTGATAAGCGTATCCTACGCAAACCGCCATCAACGACGACGCTTTAGATTTTGGACTGTGTATGCGAACAGAACAACAACGAAATTGTGTGACTTATATCATGACGACCTCTGTGGCGTAGCGTTTGTGCTTCTGCCTACCATGCGAGAGGTCCCGGGTTCTAATCCTGGCTGGGGACAAAAAAAAAGCCTGGTTCCAACGACACAGGGTATCCTAGTGTGGGGCCAGAAGCAATGAATGTGCCTGTAAAAAAAAAATTGACACGTAGGATACGCGTATGAAACTTCAGTCCCCTTCCGTGTGCAAAAGACCCCACTTCGAATCCATCAGAAACTATGTACTTCAGACTAATGTTTTTAGCCTCAACTTGGTCCGTACTGTGTTTTGTGTAGGTATTTTTTGCAAAAAATATCTAAGTAATCAGTTCTAATGACATTACTACTTGCTAGAACCACCTTAATTAATAATGATCATCATGTTCACTCATCATTATCGCAACTTGTACAGAAACCTGATGATCACTGGGGGCGGTTGAGGTTTCAATGACAAATCAGTGGGCCGACATCGTCATGATGGCATCTGGCTTCCTTATCAGGGGCAGTACTTGATAGCACTGGCGTCTGGTGACAAGTGATTAGTGATAGTTTGAGGTCCTTGGCTTTAGTTTGTATTATGTTAAATCCATTTGTGAAATAAATATTTTTTACTTTTACTTTACTTTACTTTAGTTTAGTGAAGTTATACACAACACACACACACACACACACACACACACACACCCTCACACACCCTCACACACACACACAACATAGCGACACGACTTTTCCCATAGGCCCGTCAGAGGCTCAGTTGTTTCCATATTTAGCCAGATATTCAATAAGTAGTCCATTTTGCGTAACATGGGGCTAGCTCATCGCCGCAGCAGCTATGAAGTAAAGAAGGTTTCATCACAATGTTTTCCATCACAGTTAAAACGTCCGTGAAATCTGCTTAGGTTAGTTAAACTCATGTCACTGTTACATAGTCAGCACCGGGATTCGAATCTGCATCTCCTGCGTGAGAAACAAGCGTGAAGCTCACTAGACCACGCATATGGTTCTGTAAAAAACACTCCCGAAGGCAACCGGCCACTCTGACAGCAAGCAGCTTCAGTATAATGACCATCTGATGATGATAGCACCGCACTAAGTGCTGGTGAAATTAACATTTGGCCTGGGAACCGTGCGTTACAGCTCCGGGCTATAGAAAGTGTTTTTTGTCCACTACCGGTATGTGTAGCAGTATGTGATTGTGAGTAATGACATGAGAGAGAATTTCGATGATGATTGCGTTCGTGCGAAGGTGGTGTATGTCAAAAGGTTGAGGCGCATTTTTGTTCATAAACATTTACCTACATACAGGCACATACATTGCTTCTGGCCCCACACTAGGATTAGATAGCACACACTTGGTAGATGATAATGTCGTGGGTTTAGATGATCTTCGGCAGCTTGCGAATAGGTAACATGGTACATTCGAGTGCCGTATTCCTGTAGATTTCATGTACTGTTAAGTACTTTTCGCTATTCAGTTTGTTCCTTTGCCTTTGCTTTGAATGCTGACTATTGATATCGGACTTTCAACTAATCTTTGTTCTGATCAATCTGCAAACAGATCTGATTATTTTTCACTTCTCTATACAAATCATCTGATAACCGCTCGGCTCAAAATGTATTAAGATGTCAAAAAAGTTGCTCTGATCAAATCACTTTCATAGTTAGAGTTGTTCAGAATGATGTCCTCTACTCTCCCAAAAAAATTGTTTCAAACAGCCTGTATGTATAACTTCAAAACTGACACATTTTTGTGCAAAGTGGCACTTCTCAGAACCCTTGAAAGGCGGCAAAGAAGAGATTAGATGCGACTAGAAATGATGACTTGCACATGTGTTAGATTAGGATTATAGACAAGGTAAGGTAATGTTTATGTAGTATCTAAAATCAATATTCAATGCTTTTCTCTTTGAATCCCAATAAGAATTATTTCTAATGGATTATGTTTCGTAACTGGCATTACCTGTATATATAGGTAGTATTGTTATACCTATTCATTGTATGAATTACATATGCTGTGAAACATCAACAAACCTGAATAAAAGAAAAGCGTAATCATCGATAAATCTTCTGTGATGGCCGGAATGGTAGGTAACATAAAAATTATATAATTGCAGTTTAATGTACCGTCCCATTTCTAAGGAGTCAGGCAGGAATATATATTTATTGTGATCATTGATATACATGTTTTTTTACGCTCTGTAGTAGATAATATAAACATAGCATCACACCTTTGAAGTCAATTCAAGTAGTAAAAAGTTCATTATTTCTGTAAATATCATCAAATTTTTACATAGAACACGCAATGTTTTAGGGTTCCGATCCAAGGAAAAAAATGAACCCTAACAGGATTACTTTGGCGTCCGTCCGTCCGTCCGTCTGTCTGTCTGTGTGTCAAGACCTTTTATATCAAGAACGCGTGGGGATATCAATCTGAATTTATACCAATTGTTAAGGTAAACAAATAAATAAACAAATAAACAAAGGTCTGTAGTCGCTTAAAGTTAAAAAAAAAACAACCTTCTAGTCTAGATCAACGCAATCGAACGCTACAACCGTTTATATTGTAAAATTGTTGCATTTTCATAGTAATCGCAATGAACACAAAACCTATAGGGTACTTCCCGTAGGCCTACAATCATACAATTTGGCACAAAGTTAGGTCTTGCAGCACAAATAAAGGGAAAAATCAGAAAACTGCCAATTTCTGTCTTTCTACAAAAATACTTTATTTGGTTTACATGGATGACATCAAACTTTAGTTTTTTTATGTGGAAACCTAATTACACATATTACACTCTCCAAGTGTGATCGAAACCCTTGGTGCGCGAGTCCTACTCGCACTTGACCGTTTATCAGCCTCTTTTCTACTTTGAACCACTATGAGCAATGATGGGAAAAGAAACTACTTTTCACATATGACCGTTATTTCTGCGACCACATTTTAACCAATTATGATTATTATTTGTGTATCTACTCCGTAACCTGATAGGGCGCTTCATCGCTGCAGCTTTGGACTAAGCCATCATCATAGTGGTGGGCCAAAAGCAACATAATTATTTAGGTCCATACACTAATGTTTTCTATGCCAACCTACATTAATAGTACTTTAAAAATGTATTTCAAATCCCAACTTACTTTCGGACTCATTCATTCGTAACATTCCGAGATCATCAGACCCCAAAATTCTCAAACATTTTTTCACAATTACTTACGAGGCCAATTTCACGATCTATTGACACTCATGGAGATTAAGGCGGCAAGAAGGCGGCCTACATGCGTCACAGTTTGACAGTTCGGTGAAATTCGACATTCGACGACGCTACCACTACCGTTTAAACGGACCGACAAACAGTCACACGCCTCGAATTACTAACTGTCACATATGTTAATAGTTAGATTTCCAATGTTATTTCAACCGAAAATGATCTGTGTCGGGGTATGATAAGAGTCTTTACAGTGGCTTTTCGAAGTGACAAAAAATGACATTTGTCAAGGTTTGTAAGAAATTTGCGTGTGCCGTGATTCCCGGCAGTTTTTGGAAAACATATTTTTAAGTTTTTCGGTTAAGTGGGATTTGTCGACTTGGCTACTGAGACATCTGCTTTATGTTTTTTATAACAGTTTAGAACTTAGAAACGCCATCTTATTCGGAGCTCGATAACTGTTGATTTATTTGTTATTGGTTTCCCGAAATTAGCTGTATCAGGGACAGAACAGTGTCGACATTGTCCTATGACATCCCGCTAGGCAACAGTTACCTTACTATTCGCCCAATAATTACTTTGGTAAAGAGCGTGAGTCGCTCTCAATAGGTTCTTTTGATTGTTTTCACTCGACACATTATGCAGCACGCTTAGCCCCATGCGCCTTTGTCTAAAAGCATCACGCTAGATTCTTTACCGCAGTTTGTCCAAATTTCGGTTTCAATTTCTAAGAAGTTAACAGAAACGTTGTGGCAACTCATTTGTAACTTGTCAATTTGGATTGTTTGGCCCTGGCCCGTTATACAACTCTCGGGACGTCCTTCGACAGTTACTGTTTTTTTTGTCAAAACTTTTATGGAGAGTAATAAATTAGTTGAAAGTGGAGCATTTTATTGGAACGGACTTCCATGGTAGTTGATGACTGCTCTGTTCTTACTTTCAAGATTTTTGTGTTTTGTTTGTGTAAACATAAAGATGGAATGTGACTGTTTTGTTGTGTTTTTAGTCAGTTTCGCTTTTAAAGGTTAATTCTGTATTGAAGATAAAAAGTAAAAAGAAATATGGACCTATCCATATTTTGCGTAACTTTATTTTTGTTACAAAGTACGTTATTATTCTTTCTGCTTTCTTGCTTGCTACCAAAACGAACCAAACTGCGTTCTAAATTTAGACTGAAGTTATGAAACATTTATGGTATATAGTAATACATTAGATATTCCAAATACCATCGTGGAAAGTCTTTGTAACACACCGAAGTGAAAGTCAATAGATATAACTAATTTCTATCCGAATGTGACTTTTACAATGCGTTACGAATCAACCAAAGATAGTGAGAGAATTTCACTTTTCGCTCCTAATTACCCTTTCTCGTTCGGTAGAAATGAACCCTTAGAAGGACAATACAACAATTTATGATATTATTATCTACGCAGCAAAAGAGTTCTGTCACAAAAGTCCTTAACGATAATAGTGTCGGGCAAGGTTGTTCCTGATAAAGTTTAAATGTAACTCTTTCGCTATTGAGACAACTAGCGGTGCCTTTACTCGCCTCTACCCCATTGTCCACTCAGACAAAAGTTACGGTATTAGTTACGGCAACGGCAAATGGGTAAACAAATAACTTAGTATCGTTTTGCACAGTTATTGCAAATGTACATTTGGCATTGAGCATGCGAAAGGGTTTATTGGTATTGCTAGACAGTTTGTGATTCGCTGTTTTACGCGTTTATGGCAGACGCGATAGTTAAACGAAAAGGATTATTTTTGTTTTTTGGTAACCCTTTTTTGAAGGACGGGGGGTTTTTGGTAATTTATAAATTGTGTGTTTTGCCAAATGTTTCAAGGATTGTTTATCTCTTTGTATGTGATAATTGAAATCGCTTTTTTATTGGCAAAGGGTTGTTTAGAAGTAAGTACGGTTATATTTGTATTGTTGTTTGGTTTGTATTTGCCTAAGTGATAAATGAGAAGAATGGTAAAATAAAAGCTTTTAAAAATGGCTCAAATCAATATTCTTTGCAAGAATACAAACTTACTCACCTTTAAATAATATTAAAAGCATTACTTTTAGACACCATTTTGCTGCGAACAGTCAAACCTCAAAGTGACAATGACATCAAGCTTTTCTATTTCATGGAAAAGGATGAAAATAACAATAATGGCGAATAGTAAAGGTGCACTTAAGCCCATTTTCCGTAAAAATAAATACAACAGACTGCCAATCACATGTCATACTCATTTCAGCTAAATTACTACTATTTTGAATTAACTAATAGATCACCTGTTTGACAATTTGACCGCTCTTTCAGAAACTTGGTGTTTAGTTAATGCGTAACAAAGTAGGTAACTACTTCAACTTCCTAACTGATTACGATAAACATGTTATACTTACTATTGTAATGAACCTACTTCCTTACTACAGTATTATTTTTCTAAAATATTGACTTACATGTAACTTACAAAGTAATTTTTAAAAGTCCATACGTACTTATGTTAAATTTTATTTTATTGCCAACCAAGTATACGAAAGATGCCTGGCTACCCATGGCACAGGGTATCCTAGTTTGGGAGCCAGGAACCCAAAATGTAAACTAAGTAGGCAAATAAAACGTTTTCATTTCATTTCATTTCATTTCAATAATTTTACTAAATATAAACTTACTAATAAACTGTGTTTGCTTCGAATACTTGTTTCGTTCGTGAGATACAAGTAGAGATTATCTAAGTGTAATGCCAACTTTGACATATTTGACAAACAAATTCAATAGTCAATACAAACTCCGAGTTAATGGCATGGTGCAAGAATATTCTTATTACCATCCTTATCGTGTATCGTGCAGCTCCTACAGTAACATTTGTATCTACTCATAAACAGTAACTTTTGTGAAAAAGGCATATTTTCGGCATCTTCAAAGCAATAAACTGGAGTAACGGAAGAAAGTAGCAGGTTATAAAACTGTTCCGAACAGTCTTCAGTAACTGTTTCTTAGGGGTAATGCTTTTTGTTTGTATTGGTTGCGTCCTAACGGTGTGACAAAGGATGCCGACATTTAAGAAAACATGTGCATTTCTTGAACCTTGAAACAGATTTGAAAATTTCGGAAAAAGAAAACATGTGCATTTTGAAAAAACGGTAGTCTGTGTAACTATTTGGAAAGTAGAGTGTTCCAATACCTAATGATTTGAAGAACGGCAGGATCCCTATTTTCAAGGGATGTTGATTTGTTTTTTGTATATCTATTTGGATTGTTAAATTAAGATAGGCGACTTTATCATGAGTAAAACGTACCGATTTTTAGGGTACCGTACCCGAAGGGTGCCAAACGGGACCCTATTACTGAGACTTCGCTGTCCGTCTGTCCGTCCGTCCTTCCGTCCGCCCGTCCTGTCTGTCACCGGGTCCGTCTGCACGAACCGTAATAGCTAGAAAGCTGAAATTTTCACAGAATGTGTATATCTGTTGCCGCACCAACCACAAATACTGAAATACGAGAGATATTGCAAATTAAAGGGGGCTCCGATACAAGAGACGTGCTTAGATACACTTACGCATTTTAAAAAGGAGATCTTGACTGAAACTGTTTATTTATTGTCATAGCAACCATGTCATAGACACATACACTACACATTTAAAATATGATAGCATATTTCGCGTCAACCCACATGGCTGTGGTTAGCCGGTGCGGTATGATGTAGACTCTCAATCCGGAGGTCGTCGGTTCAAATCTCGTGAAGGCATAAACTTTTTAAATTTTCTTTTTGTTTATTTTTTTATTGTTTTGAGTGCTTTTGATTTGTTGTACGATGGTACGGTACCCTTCGTGTGCGATACCGACCCGCACTTAACCGATTATTAAATTTAAGGTTGTCACCTTACTGATTTAAGTGCGAGAATCTCATGTCATTTGTTTCTGATGGTAAGAATATGCTACAAAGTTTCGTGCAAAGGGAAATTAAACAAACAACAGTTTTTTTTAACTATTTACAAATCAAATTGTAAAATTCTTAAACCTAAATAATGCGAATGCGAATGCTTTTCTGTATGAAAAGATTTTTCCAGTGAACATATAGGGTGGACAGTATTATTATTTTTATTATACACCAACACTTATGCACTTTTATCAGTCATTGAAAATTATTTGATATTCTACTGTACCAGTTTTTTTCACGTTATTAAAGCAAGTTAAAATAAAAAAGTGAAACTACATACTGTATTTACTAATGCAACACAACAGAAACTGAAATATATTTCTTTACAAGGAGAAAGATATTTTACTGCAGCCTTTAAAAATCGCAGCATACTTTCGCCAACCCAGCAATAAAGACAGCATTTTATGATTCAGAATACTTTTTACGCAATTTTTGAACTTGCAAAAACCTTGTAGGTAGGTACCCCTATAAAACATAGGTTCTAACCTAGGAAACCGAATATGAAAAGATTCTAAACTCTAAAACAAAGTATGAAGGATACAATTGGTGTGCCCAGTGACTTCGATTTTCGTATAGTCTGACCCACGCTGCGCGGATCCTTTGCGCAGGTTTTGCCGCTAATGTGTCCCTGCAACAGATCTATACAAATTGGAAGTTAACAATACTGAAGCACAGTAGGAAAGAATTACTTTATTGGGGGCACAAATAGACGTTTATGATGTACTATTGTAGCAACAGCTAATGGCCTTTGTTGATGAATAGAACAATACAAAGCTATTGAATTGTTTTAGGTGCAGCTAGAGATGCCGGTGGATGTTGGGTTTTTGTGTACTTTTTTGTGTTATGGGTGCGTGTGCCATTTTTTCTGACGGTTATGCAAAAAAATTATTTTTTTGTTTCATAAATGTTTGTATTTCATAGAACCTAACTTTGGTCGATTCGTGTTCTAATGGTGCTCCTAAACGGGCCAGGTTTTGCTGCAATATGTGGCCGGCAACTATTGGTGTCCCTCTCTTACTCACATGTTAGAGAAATACACTAATAGTTGCCGGCCACATATTGCGGTGTAAATACGGCCCGTTAGGAGCACCATAAAACGTATCTCAAAATAATTACTAATTCATTATTGTTAATTTTATTCGCCCGGAGTATTTAACACGACAATTTCAATATAATTTGAATATCAAAGCTTGTCATCTCTCGATTTTTTCCCCCTCATTGAATGGTATTTAACAAAGCCCCCTCAAAGCCATAGCTCGAAGGCAAATTAAGTGAGTAAATCTCGACGCTTGTTAAACAGCGAATCCTGTCCACCCCATACGTCATCAGAATACTTCCTCCCCATAACGTATAAAGGCGTATAATGGATCTAATTTGTTGTTCAAACAAGGGTGCATTCACACAAATATTGTCCCAAAGACATATTCGACACGTTCAAGGCAATTGTCGCTTTCGGACCGTTTTCATTGTTTGCCGGAATAGCCGTACTTATTACTGAAGCGTAGCGTGAGGTAACCTTTATTGACAGGATTTGTAGGTGGACGTAATTAACATGAAGCGAATCGTTTGTCGCTTTGGGAGTACGATTTTGGACTTGGTATTATTTCGATATTATTTCAGTTGGTACAATGATCTTTGGACTGGCTTCAATGAGCTCAAAACTCTGTAAAAATAATGAAAATATCTTAAAAGTATATGAAGTAAATCATCATAGGCAGCTTGGTACCTATGATGATTTACTTCATTGATGATTTATTTCATTGGGTATAAATGCCTAATATCCTTCCTTTTGTGCTAACTTCCGGTCCCGTACCAGTAGATTCCAGGTTTTCTCCACGATATTGGTGATCTCATCGATCCATCTGGCTAGAATCTTATGCGAAGTCTTTATATTATCATTATTATTATGAGCCTATTCTGTCCCACTGCTGGGCAAAGGCCTCTCTCCCCCTCTTCCACTCCATCCGATCCTGAGCGGTTCTTTATCCCATAGACCTAACTCATGACTCCATCTTATCCTGGGTCGGCCACGCTTTCTCTTTGCATTTTCTGGGAGCCAGTCTGTGGCTCTCCTAGCCCAGCGATCCGGCAGCATTCGAGCAACGTGGCCGGCCCAGTCCCACTTTAATTGCGCAGCCTTTTGAGCCACTTTGCTCTTTACTTTATATACCTACTTTATACTCTATATTTATATATTTTCCCGTGTGGGAAGACACGCGATCCGGTTGATTGAAGATGAATAGTAAGTAAATGTAGCCCATTAATGTACCCACCGAGGGTGGAGGGGTATTTTTATTTATTACTTTATTTATTCAGGGGTTACAAACAGGACAAGTTACATTACAAAACAAACAGAAGACAAATACATATTCAATTAAAATCTAACTTACAAGTACAGGCCGTACAGGCCTTGATGAATAGTAGTGGATGAAATTACCCACATGGTTTTTAAGTTTATTAAACTTTGTTAGGGACATTACTCTGAGCAACTTTCAGTTGGAAACCGATTTGATCAGAGCAACTTTATTTTTCACTTCTCCATACAAATCAGCTGACCCAATCAGGCCAAAATGTTGTTTCTCATTTTGCTTTAATTCATTAACACCTTACCTTGTAATATGTGTTGTACATTACAAGTGACTTTAACATGATTTCGCAAACGCATCTGTCCAAACGATTCGACTCATCGTTTCATCGAATCTACGCCATAGATCTTAGTAATCAGTTTTAAATACGAGCATACAAGCTTTTTCGAATAGAAATTCCATATCAACTTCTGATCGACAGAATTTCAATTTGTCACTTCAATTCAAAGTGCTTCAAAACGCTTCAACAGTCACGCGACAAAAGACAGTAATCCAGAGGATTTATAAACGCAACTGTCAAAAGGCCATCGAAATCACTACTCGTATGACATAAAAGTGTAAACTCAGAAACGTAATACTGTGAAAAAAGTCTTCTGTGTGGTCTACGTAGAATGAGTAGCGTTAAAATTACAACACAAGTTAAAATTGTATCACCAGTATTTGTGGTACTTAAGGTTTCTGAATGATGTACATCAGTACTACGTTATCGGGGTATTGAGATCGTATTGAGGCTTAAAATTGCGTGTAATTGTATCACAGTATTGTGGTATTTAAGTGTTCTGAATGATTTGGGTATTGAGATAGTATTGAGGCGTGGTGTCGCTGAACTTCTTAGTGAAATCGAGTGGAAAAGTACGCAGATGGTGTGAATTGTTGGAGAATGAAACTTGGCCCGGATGCACTACCGACCACTCAAGTTTGACGGATACTCTATGCACAGATAGCTACTTCAGTAAAGTGTCGCTTAAATATTATAATACTGGCACTATTGAGAGAGTAGCCTTTGAGTTTCAATCGAACTATGATTTGTCTTTTGCGGATTTAGCTTATCCGCAAAAGACAAAGTGGGTTACCTAACTGGACGATAACATACACCATTAACATTTTACAAACAATGCTTCTGGCTCTACAATTGGATGGCCTGTGTCGTGGAAACCAGAAACAGTGACGTTACAAAAATGTAAACATCCTAAGGCGGGTACAGATTGCTGTAACGTAACATGCAATTTAACATGAACGGAGCATTTCATCAGTGCGTACGAAGCGTGCGCTGCGGCGCACACAAACCGTCCGTGTTACCTCTTGAATCTGTTCCCGGCATGCGTGCGGCGCGCGTTCTGCAGGACAGAAACATACCACCCGTCCTCACTGGGGCGCTCCGTCCGAGCACACTGCGCGCCCCTTTGTGTTCGTCGAAAAACCCGACAATTGGCGGATAGCGCCGCGCACGAGTTGTTGCTCAGTTCGCGCGCGTAGTGTGCGCAGTTCGTGCGCGCAAGGCGTCCTAATTATAAGAATTATGTTACGTTACATTGCGACGATGTGGACGGCAAATTCTTTGATTGCGTGTTGCGTTGCGTGTTACATTACAGCAATCTGTACCCGCCTCTAGATCTGAAGAATTTAGATTTTTCCTCCTCAGTCCAGATTCGAACGGGACCTCTTACTTGGGAAGCATAGCCCCAGCGAGTCTAGATCGATAAATCAATCGATCAAGAAGTGTACGAGTCACTTATTAGATGCATAATTAATTACATACTAACCGCAGTTTAATATACTATTGCCCGATTTCAACAACAGTTAGGTTAGGTTAACTCCGGACACTTTAACACTTCTTTTTAGCTGTCTGGCGAATGTCTTAAATTCAGGGGGTCCCCTAGTAGCCGCTAGTTGGCCCCTGTAGGGAAATAAAGTATTCACTACAAGGTAGTCTATTAATTTAATATCTATCGTTGTGCACACATGTAGGTCTATCTTTTGTTAATTAATCCTGTCCATGCTAGGTTTTCTCGAAGATATCTCTTATTAGAGATAAGCTCGCCTTTGTACATGTTTTTTTTTTCCATTATTAAGTGTCTGTATTCTGTTTTTGTGCAATAAAGTATAAAGTAATAAAGTAATAGGGATTGTTGCTGAAACTTGTCGTAATAACTAAAAGTCGGTGTCTCAACAGCGTATATATCCCTCCATTAACGCCGCACTTTCTTAGAGTTGTTATTTTTTAAGACAAAACGTGCAAAAAATATCCCGTCGTGGGTGGTCGGGTGCGGCGCTGGCACATCCACAATTATTTACTTTACCCTCTTGTTACAACTTCGCGAAGGTCAAGCGTGACCTTGCGTGTTTTGGGGTGGGTTCCGCCCTTTGAATTGTACCTTTATTTTCAATGCAATAGGCTAGTGGCCAAGGTAATCCAAATAAATCTAGGGACAAGTCTTAAGTTAAAGCATTAAGTACAAAATGGCTTGACATTCTCAGAAGTCTATATTTCCAGCAGATATATTTTATAAAGTCAATTTTGTGCATTAGAAGACAGCATTTGATGGCACTTTTACATGACGTCATTCTGTTGTTATTTCATAGAACTCAGGAACAAAAGTTCTGTTTTGACAGTTCATAAAAAGTATCTATTTTGACTTGACAGGCCACAAGCCTATTTTATAAAAATGTTCCGAGTTGGTGCTTACTCTCTTATTTTACAGTCATCTTTTCGTGTTTTACTTGTGAACTTGGTTCCACTGACATAACATAATAGTGGCCATCGAGGTCAACAACTAGGTAAATTTAAAACAATTAGGTAAATATCGAGGTAAACTGTTACCTATTCAGTTTTCAATCAATATAAAATTATACATTACAAAAGTAGGGTCATCGTCACGTCATCCCAAAGTCATCTTAAATTGGCGCTGCCTCTCATTAGATTAGGAGAATGGCAGCATGAGCACGCATGAGTACGCAGGTAGTAGGTACTCTTACGTACTACTCATACTGTCATTCTCATACATACTTACAGTAAACAAGTTTCACTCATGTGGCTCGGTGTGGCTTTTTACGTATTTCTATTTTATAATTGTATTTTTAATAAATTTGCACATCCTTATAGGATAAAATATAGTTAAGTTCAAAAATTGTACATAACATCTTAAGCACCTATATTTGCAAATAAATATCTTTGACTTTGACTTTGACTCATACTTGCAATATTATTATCTGCCATACATACCTATTCTTGTTATAGTGTTTTCCAAAGGAACGCTAAATTGACCAGTTGGTTGGGTTTGTTTTGTTTTATCAAAGTGATCTTCACTAAACATCTTATACAAATATTATGGACGTGCCGACTTCATGAATGAAAGTCAAAACGTAAATTCGGGCTATATTGTTAGTATGCCTGATTGAGGCCTTATGCATTATGCAAAGCCAACACAAAGTGAGACTGAGGGTGCTATCGACAGTCGATCGACATCGATACGTCGCTCGATTGGTGTGATATAAATCGGTGTTATATATAAAATATATATATTTACATATTATATATTTATGTATTTTTTTTTTATTTGCCATTAAAGTGTCCCACTGCTGGGCAAAGGCCTCCCCCTCTTTCGTCCACACTTCCCTGGTCTGTGCCACCTCCGGCCACCCCGGCTATTTATGTATGCAACCTTTTAAATTTATTGTTGTACACCCATGTCTACCCCCGCTCAGCTATCAACCTCTCTCATCGAAACTTGGTTTGCTGGAAGAAATCTTTTTTTAGAGATAAGCTCGCCATTGTACACTTTATATTACCTACCGTGCTTTGTTAATTTTTTTTTGTAAAGAAATTAAAGAAAATAAAGAAATTATGAAATTATGAAAATAAAACTGACGATCGACGTCGATCGATAAGTGTAATAGAAACTGTCGATCGACGGTCGATCGATTATTTGAATACTCTGAGACAACCTGTGTTGGTAGCAAGGAAAATAAGGCATCGAAAAAGTATTCCTATTGAAATGTCAGTGACTCTCGTGTATTTATACATTAGTATATTATTGTATTATAATACAATGATATATCTCAGTGATAGAAGATATAATAGTTCTACATCATAAGATATTTTAATACCTAATTAATGTACTATCTGTCATTTAATCACAAAATGACAGATAGTTTGTTACACCTTGTATAGAGCCAGTATTTTTAATGATTCTTGCAGAGTAAGGTCTCTAACGCCCGATTTCACCGACGACGGTTAGGGGTCACTTAGCTCTTTTTAACCGACATCACAAAACCGATTACGCCTAGATGGATGGACCGATTTGTTTTTTTTTGACAGGGTTTACCTTCCCATTAGTCCCATTGACACCAGGTCAGGATCTGATGATGGGATCCTGGAGAAATCGAGGGAACTCTTCAAATATTATAGGCAGATCTATAGTGATTTTTGTGTTTTTCATAAAAACTTGATCATTTACTCATAGTAAGCATAATATTGTGATGCGGAACTGATGATGAGGACCACACATGGCCACCAGAAATGCTGAATACTAGGTACAAATACAATGGCTGACGGGCAACGCATAGCCTAAACCGGTGGACCTAGAGCCATGAAACTTTGTACAGGGGTTCCTTATGTAGCGTAAGGTAGCACTAAGATGGGATTTGATAAAAATTTATTCCCCAAGAGGGGGGGATGGGAATAGGGGGTTACATTTTATATTAAACTCAAAAAGCACTTGACATTATTTTCTTATCAAATAGGGTTTTTGGAAGTCGGTATTTTTTTAAGTTTTACTTTTTATTTCAATTATTCTTAGCTGCCTAAAGACTGTTTCGGAGGCCGGCCTTTTAAATTTAGGGGGTCCCCTAGTAGCCTAGACAAAGCGAAACAACCGGTAGGTGGGCTCTGAAAGGAAATAAAGTGTCCTCTAAAGATAGGGATTGTTGGTGAAATCGGCCATAAGTCTAAGTTTTCAAAAACGATCTCGTTCTTAGACAATGCTGCGATTCCGAAGGCGACACCAACTATACTAACTAAACTAATTAAAATGTTTTGTTTGTAAACGGAATCTGTGGCCACCGCGCAGGAGCTGTCGGATTTGAAGGTTGTCAGTTTAGTGCCTTTAGTTCCTCTACCACACCCATTCGCTTGAGGACAGAAGAGTCCTTTGACTTTGACAGTGGGTGGGTACCAAGACGTCAATTAATGTCTATTGCAAGGGGATGAGAACTTAATTTCCCCTAATTCTTGTGTATTTTTTTTTCCTTTTCGGCCAGGAGAATGACTATCTCTTGACTGAAGGGGCTAGTTTAGTGATTTTGACACCTCAAGAATAACCCACATTAACTTAATATACACTGTGTCTTCTGCGGAAAGCTTGAAGAGGAGGAAGCTCTCTCCTGTACCCAAGGTATATAGGAGAGAGCAGTGAAGCGAGATGCGGACCATTAATAACTCTTTATTATACCGAAATATCCAGCTATAAATACATATGAATCTGCCTATGTTGACAGATATCGAGGTTGCTCTAGATTGCATCTGACCTAGTAACGAAGTTCAACTATGTAGGTATGTCAGGTACCTACAAGCTTAAAGCGAGCCCCATAGGTATAAATTAATTATAAAATCATGCGAAGTTACGGCAAATAAGTGCAGTACACTACACATGTTTTCATTTGTCTGCTGCGTAAAACCTACCTATCGTTGTATATTTTATTGCAGCTCAAGTTACTTGACGTTGATAACAATAACAACGCTGGGGATTTGCTGTTATGGTCAGCAATTTGTATTTCTGAGCCGGCTTATCTGTCATCACGTCACTTATTAGTACCCACTTCAGTAGTGGCCAGTTATTGTTCAAAGCACATACCGCTACTAGGGCGAGGGCATACTTGAAACCACAGATATTATTATACTGTACGTACCTGAAACAATGAATAAATTATGCGTTACCTAGTATTCGAACTTGAATTAAAAATAACAAAAATGTAAACAATTGCCAGAACAAAAAGGCGATTATGAACGACAAAGTCAAAGGTTTTCAACTGTCCAACGATCTTGAGCGGCGGGGAGGCAGTCGCTCACGTCCGAAGGAATTACTTGGAATCCACAGCCCTTCACGTCCTTCCCGGGTAGTGCTAACGAGCGACAAATCATCATCATCATCATAGTCATCAAATCATCTCGAGACATTATAATTTCCAGGTTCTCAAATGAGAACCTGACCACTTGACACTGCCGTTTTTTGCCGTTTTTATAGATAATGGTACGGAACCCTCCGTGCGCGAGTCTGACTCGCACTTGGCCGGTTATTATTTTATTCATATGGCGTGTGTTATTTTCATGGTCATGATTGTCTTTAGTCATGTGGTCATATTCTGATTTGACCATGTTCTGGTGCAGTCCAACGTAACTTACTCGCAGAACAAACATAGTGCACTCAGCCTAACAAATACTCGCAAACATAACTGAAAGGTACTCTAAAGTTAAACCGCTAATTTGCTGATTATGATACCGCTATTATGAAGTTGTGGAGATTACGCTATTTTATAATATGGTGTTGATAGTCGAAGGTTTTGTTGCATTGTGGAATGTTATGTCGGAAAAGCGATAAATTGTTAATCTAAATACATTTTTATTCATAGCTATACAGCCAATCTGCACAGCAACCCATTCCGTATAGCTTTATTTTAGGGTTACGTAGGACTTCGGTGTATTTTGAAGGCTCCGCATATTTGGGAAATGAGGAACCCTCGATTGCGAATCCGACTCGTACTTGACCGGTAGGGTAGGTGACCTTAGTTGATTCCTTTGTCTACTTTTTGTTACGTTTAAAATTCAAAGCAAATTGAAGGAAATCTACTTAGTATAATCTAAAGGACTCTACTCACGGTGCAATCTGTCTCGCGATTTGTTGCTGCAACTTGTTGCCTTGCAACCGATTGCAGGTAGATTGCATCGTGAGTAGCCAGGTTGCAGGTTGCATGCAATAAATTGCATCGAGATTGCATCATGAGTAGGCAGGATGCATGCAATAAATTGCATCGATATTGCATCGTGAGTAGGCAGGTTGCAGGTTGCATGCAATAAATTGTATCGAGATTCCATCGTGAGTAGGCAGGTTGCAGGTTGCATGCAATAAATTGCATCGAGATTGCATCGTGAGTAGGCAGGTTGCAGGTTGCATGCAACAAGTTGCAAGACAGATTGCACCGTCATCGTCAGTAGAGCCCTTAATGTATCTGTTAAATATTTAGATAATGAGTATGCATTACATTTGCAGGAAACGTTTACTTTGATTTATTTTATTGTATTTTGGGAACTACATTATCGTCTATGACACACCATCTTAATTAGTTGTTTCGTCGAATGTTATCGACCTTAATACCTATGTTATCATTAAATCAATCATTGCATACATTTTAATGATGAATTATTTGCAGTACGTACGTACTCGGTGTAATTAGGAAATTCTGAGTGCAAAGTAATTACACGTGTACTCTAAACATTCTGCAGAAAATCGAAGGACCGTGGCATTTTCAATCTTTCATTGTGTCAAGCTTTCTCCCCTAAGGGGTTGTAGTGAACCAGTAGCGCACACGTTTAGTCGGATATTACCTAATATTAATTAATAATTAAAAAGTAAGTTGATTAATTAATAATTAAAAAGTAAGTTAGTTAAAGTAATATTATTCTGAGTAAAAAATTGAGATTTCCTTGCACTACATGGCCTTGTATGGCAAATACCTAGGTGGTAAAGCTTAATTTTACGTAACGTTGTCAACTAACTCACATAACATAAAGGATAACATTGATAACTAGATTTATTACCTATATACCGTTATTACAAGTTTTACAACTTGTTTAGATAATAGTTTAGATAATATTCGTAAGAACAGCGACCAAGACTGCCAACGAAGTTAACCTTAGTACGGTAACGTAAATTTAGATCAAGTAAAACGCGGTGCTATCTAAAATCATTTGGCTTGAGGCACTATGATCTGTAATTGCTGCATTTAAAATAAATTTTGCATAAACATTTCAATATTTCTGTGTTTAGACTAATTTAAAGCGTGAAATAGTAACATATTATTTTTACTAGAGATAAGCTCGCTTTTGTCACGTGTTCTTTATTTCCATTGTAAAATGTGTTATTTTGTGCACTAAAGTATATTGATTGATTGATTGATTGATATTATCGTCACGCCTTTTCCCACACGCAGTTGGATATATAGTCTCTGGGGCTAGCCCATCGCCGCAGCTATGGAGTAATTATTAATTACACAATGAAGTTTTCCTGTTGATATTTTTTTAACGATCTTAAGATATTCAGCATTTACGTCGTAAACCACTCTCACACATTTCTTGTGTCTCACCTTCCCGCTTGTAAAAATATAGATCTAAGATTGGTGGTTGGTGGTCTTGCAGTCATAAAATACATCTTATCACAAGTTCGACTGTCGACTGTTCGACTGTTCGACTAGGTATAATTATAGAAGTATAGGCCATAAAGTAATTTATACAATAGTCTTAGGTTATAACAGTGTACAAAATAGAGGAGAGGCAAAAATTTACGTCTTCTATGTATTATGTGATAACAGCCATCTACAGAAATAATAATATATACGAGTAGGTGCCGGCTGCCACAATTTCCGCCGCGTCACATAACCAAATATCGAAAGCCGGCGACATCAAACAGATCCAATAAAAATATAATAATATCACACGTTTTATTGTAGCTACTGTAACACTATCAGTATTCAGGAGTCCCTTATCAAAAAATCGGCATCCTTTGAACTGATATCGGCGATTTGGCGGCGCCCTTTGAAGTCATATCTTTGACTACCTGAGTATTGTTTCATGTCTATACTCTACACATACGAGGACATGAGGCGTGTAATCTCACTAATGCTTTGCTAAAGCGATAAACATAGGTAGGTATGCGTTTTCTGAGTGAGCTGATAAGCATTCGCAGAAATGTTTCTTTGTTGGTACCTACCTACCGACTTTTATAACCTTTTGGCTCTTAATTGTTAACTATTTAGTAATCTATGACAGGGTTCAGAAAGAGTGTAGGTATATGGTTTTTTCTTCACGAATTTTGTGTAAGTAGGTAGATGTAATTATACTTAAATTATTTTAAGTAATTCGGTGAAGCACCTAATGTATGTTTTAGTTTATTTAGTTATCTTTAGCTATACATAAAAGAGGCTCTCCTTTTTTGAAGTCAGTTAAAAATAATGTATGTTTTAGTCCTTCACCCATTCTTGGAGTTTTAGTTTTGACTGAAGTAAACGTGAAATGTGGAAAATGTTGAGTTACCTACACCTTTCTATTAAGCTTTGACACCTTTCAATGGACCCCCCGAGATCTGTTTGACTTTCCTCCTGACTCAGCCAACGGCTTAGTTCAATAAATATTCCCCTGTAGCCTATTCATTCGAGCCATACGATTAAATAAATTAAGCTATAATAAATTAAATACCCAATAATACCTATAGTACATACCCTTAGATCCATTTATAGCATCCTTCTTCCAGGGTTCAGTACAACTCTCTACTTTAAAAATTGCCATGCAACTACTGATAATTTTGTATGCCTTCTGCCTTCCTCCCTAAATAGGGCCTAGAATCGGCGGCGGAGTCTTCAAAGAAAACAGTGGCATATAAAACTCCTTCGCCATTGTCTTTAACCATTCCATAGAGTCGTATCTTAAAATAGGCTCATTGTTGACTCATTGTTTTGTAATCTTTGTTTTTCTGGCTGTCGGCGCGTTTGAAGGCACAGGAAATTGGGTCAGACGGCCTCGGAGTGTTTCGTCTGCTTAGTTTTAGTGCTTACCTGTTGTGCAAATATCTTTATTGTTATTCGACCTTTTTTTAGGATGTGCCTATAGTTAAGTCATTTATCTTGGAGGATACATTTCATCCTGCTCTCAGAAACATGCCGAAGATTTCGACCTGCGACATTACATTACATATATAAGGTACGTGTTACGTGTTAAATTAGATACGGTAACGCCATCCACGACGATTGCGTGACGTAGCTATTAGCATCTTTCTTTTTCATCGGGGCACTCAGCTGAAAGACAAAGAAGCAAATAGCTACGTCACGCGTCATCGTGGATGGCGGTACCTAACCTATAGATTGGTATAAGAAAGTTTTTTGTAACATTTGAATTTAAAGTAAGCTAAAGGTGAGTTTTTGAGTTCCGCTATCGGGTTGCACAATGCCAATGCCCATCCTCATCATCATCATTGGCCTTTTCATCTTTTCAGATGTTTATTACAGCTGTGTGTTCTGGGAGTCACATTTAGCATGCCCATCCTAGGAACTTATCAAACACTAATTCTCGTATCTTGCAATTCGCCACCCTTAATCATCTTACCTCCTCTCTTCTTACCACCAGGGTACCTACCTCAAACTCCGACGTCTGTTGTTCTCCATTGTAAGTTAGTTCGCCCCATGTCCTTATGAGAATGTACCGATTAACGAAACGAAACCGAAATAATGTTGTTAAAGTGTGGCAAAACGGCAACGTTTGCAGTTTTTCCACATCATTATTTCACTCTCCTACCATGAAGAGTAGATATTCGCCACCTTTATACCTTCACCTTTGCTTACTATCACAGTACCTATATTATAACAACAGCGCCAGCTCTCAACAAGGTGTCTAGTGGCAAGCCTCTCGCCATGTTTGTGTCGGTCCCTTTGATGGCGACAAAGGGCACCGGCGTGTCATGTGACCGGCCCTCATCACCCACCTGACCGATGTTTGTTCGCACATCGAAAGCATGGTAGAGAAGGCTTAGTACCCCGCTACGAATTTTATGAGTACTATCAGTTATTCTGTGGTATAAGGCCTACTCAACATGCTTGAATAGATGTAGAAATAATACAAAGGCGAGGTTATTCATCGAAAAAACATCGGTTTGATAGGCAGATAAGGATCCTTCCACTTTATTCTAGAAATAGTTTTACAATGATTCGAAATCTTAGGTAGATAATAATGAGATATAATAAGACGACAAGTTTAAATTAATGCAGTTGTTAGATGCTACGCGTCCGCTACGAGAATACTACACACAAAGCTACTGTTCCGTCGGCGTAGCACTCGCGTAGCAATCAATGATGATTCCCTAAAGATAGAGTATTAATTAAGCATTTAGTACTTTTGCTCCACATCCTAATTTCTGATTGCACCTATCTTCCTAACTATACCTGTCAACTGCCACATTCAGAATTATTATGACGGCATATTGATGGCATCATAAGCCACTATTTTTTACACAACAATTTTATCTTCGCTATACACTGTGACCATGGTCAAAAGCTGTCCATTCGAATGACATGTGCTAGGTACCGGCACAGATTAATATGGTACTGACAACAAACGTTCTTGTGAAGCTGCACCTTTTGGATTTTGTATCATTGCTATTACGTGTGAATTAAGGACTAACAGTCGTACTCACTGCCATGGTGTATTTTGACCTAAACGTAAATGTTATTGAAATAACAGCTGTACAATCTGTACAAAACAAAACAAACATAGCGTCACGCCTTTTCCCATACAATACAGTTTTAAAAGGTATTACGTTAATAGGTAAGATCTAGATAGAAAGATGTGAAAGCATAAGTATAGCCTGTCATGGGATAGACTAGGAAAAATTGCCTGTGTTTTATTCCATGTCACAATCCTTTTTAGGAAGGTAGGTAGGTATATGGTTTAGCCAAATCGCTTCAGTAGATAAGGCCTCATGAATAAATTAGAGCTTTTTTCATGTATATTTCAGGAAATCGTAATCAATTTCTGGTATATGTAATTTGACTATACTATAATGAAGGAAAACGTGTTTGGATAAAAAATTCCTGACAGAAAATAAATCCAAAGGCAACACTTTTTTCCAATATTTTTTTCTTATTAAACCGCAGTAGGTAGATCTTTCTAGTAATTGTTATATGTGTGGAATTGTTGTTACTAGCGATTGGAGGTTGAAATGTAATTCCCTGAAATTTTTTTCCGTTTTGGCGCTTACGTTGATTAAGATTAGGCGCGAGCGCACAATTTTCATCCCACTTCCATTCCCGAGTAATATTCGCTTCTCACTTCCGCAATCTTTGTTGACTTTGGTTTGTAATTCTAATTATTCATACCTCGCCTAGATACCTAGTATCCATCCCTCTATCCTTTTTTTTTACTAGCCTATATTGTGTCCCACCCCACTACTGGGCAAAGGCCTCCCCATTTTGAGCCCACACATCTCGATGCAAAGAAAGAGTGACCCACTCTGATTGGAACTTGTATCTCTATCCATCCTTTCATCACTTTATTTTCTGTTATAAGTACATATTTTTTCAAATACCTATGGCATTAATGGATAAATCCTATATGTGAGACAATACATCGATAGGAATGTAAGATACTATCTTACATTCAAAATGTATGTTTAATTTGACACAGAAATTTTGAAACTGGTCCTTAGTGCAACTCATTTCGAATAATCAATTATAGTCAATTATGTCAAACATTCAACCTGCCGCCCCGTCATCATTTATAAACAATTAAACACATCAATGATTCATTCAATTCAAATCACCCAACATATCAATCTCATAAATAAATTAAACGGTACAAATCGGTTAATTACTTACTAATTAGATAACTAGATGTAATGCGGCGTTGCGTGCAAATGACTCAAACATTATGGTAGAGTCACGTAACACTTTCTCTGTTATTTTGTTACAGAGCTAGGTAGCTAGCTATGGAATAAAAGTCATCGACAAAGGTCTACGCTGAGTCGCTGACCGTACAAGGATTGAATGTTACAGAAAGGCCGCCTCAATTCACAAAGAGTTAGCCAAAGCTAATCTCAGTTCACTTGTACAGCAATCGGCTCAAAGGCTTGCCTACAAAACGCAATTACAACATCCATCCTTTCACCTAATGGCTTCACTAAAACTTTTGTGTGTCACAACTCACAAGCAATTTGCATGCCGTATCACCCAAACGATAAACCCTACTCATCAAACGTTTTAACTACGACAAAGTTCCAAGTTGTGCATAGAAATTTCGTGCGAAGGACTTTAGTAAAGTGAGAGTAGAGAGAGTTAAGGCGCGGTGCTGCGATCGATTTCGAAGGCTTGGCTCGGTAGGCCCCGCCTACTGGGCGGAGTTTGCTGCCTCGGGAGCTAGCAAGCGTGGCGGCCGCTTTGATCTCCCCCCACAGACGACTGCGCAGGCGCGGGCATCCACACCGCACGCACACAGGCTCATACCGCATCGAGCGCTCCCACAAGCCGGTTGTCAGTTCTGAAACCGGTTTCGGGCTGTGACGACAGAGGTGATACCAAAGTGTAAAGGACGTTGTGACTCGTGTTTTAGTTTATTTGGACTGTGAAAATGGAAGATAAGCCGTACAGTGTGGATAGTTCTGATGATATCAACATCGACGAGGAAGAGCATATTGAGGAGAGTCATTGTAAGTTTAGTTTATAGTCAATATGCTAACATTTTTGTTTTGTTAGTTTGTGTGTTTCTTTATTTGCAATCAATACGTACATTTTCTTAGTGTCTCTACTATCAGTACTCTACTATACTATTTCAACTATTTCTTTTACACTTTACTTTTATGGCAAGAGTAGATTTTCAAGTATTTTATTATTGATAAAATAGGTAAATTAGTAACAGGTATAATCTACATAACCATAGATAACCTACCTATTTAAAATGTTCATTAGCAATAAATCAACAGTTTTAATCCTTAAATATCAAGTAAAAATAGAGCATATTATGTCTAGGTTGGTTAGGTATTATTGTGTCCTGCATATAAATCGTTTTTCTAAACAACACTCTAATTTGTCCTACAGGTTACCCACCGGACTTCCCAATCGAAGCGTTGGTGAAACTCGAGCGCCCCTCTCCCCCCCTGCCCACCCCCCCTCGCACGCCCACCGACGACACCCCACCCGCGGTGGTGGTCTCCCGCCTTCAGCCCCGCGCCTGGCAGCCACAGCCCTACCCAAGCTACCCCCGCCCCGTTGTACAGTCAACCTACGATAAGTTGCCCGTGCAAATGCATCAAACCTTCCAACACCCATCAATGTCGACCTACGTGCAAACGCAAGTCGGAACACTTCCCCCGACCGCACCATACCACGCCATGCTGGTCAACCAGTGGATCCGAAACGCAGCGTTGTACCACCACTCGCTCAGATACCCTGGAGCGATGGCGCAAAGACTTCCTGGCAGAAACCCACCGCCGCTAAGAGCCCCAGGAGCACCTGGAACCCGCCCGAAGAAACAGTTTATCTGTAAATACTGCAATCGGCAGTTCACCAAGTCCTACAATCTGCTGATTCATGAGAGGACGCACACGGACGAAAGGCCATACTCCTGTGACATTTGCGGCAAGGCTTTCCGGAGACAAGACCACCTCAGAGACCACAGGTAAATATCATATCGATTACAAACACTTAAATTTCATGGCGACAGAATTACGACCCAAACAACCTCAATGCGTTATGCGATAGGTAGGTTTCTCTAACGAATTCTCATTATACTGTTCACTTATTACTGCTGTTATTTATATCGTTAATATTGCCTTCATTGACACATACTTTGCATTCAAAATAATAGAGCTAACGGGTTTCGATTTGGAAAAGATAAAATATTTCTCCATAATTGTCGGAGGTGTAAACCTGATATTAGGAATCAATTGCCAAATCAATTGGAAAACCTCAAATAAAATTTAATGTACCTCTTCTAATATACCAACATCGTGATTTAAGACGTGTTTCACCGAGGTATTGTTGATAAGAGAAAAAAGTGTAAGCCTTTTTGTGAGGTCGCGCCACGAGCTGGCCGCACGCGCTCCTCTTCAACCGGTTTGACTTTTTACGACCACCATATCTGTCTTGGTCCGCTGTTGAACAAATTAAACGTTATATTTCTTCGCTTTTACGAGACAAACTTCTTTTTTCTCTTAAATTCATTACCCGTCTAATGTGTCCGTAATTTTGAATGGCCTCAATTCAAATACGAGGCGTTTATTATCATTTTCATACCGAACTCGGTTGACATGCCCTTTATTTACATTAGTCTTGTTAAGCACAGTTCTGAGTGAAAGTAGAATGTCACTTTAACCGTTGTTTTCTGTTTTTCCAGATACATCCACTCAAAAGAAAAACCTTTTAAGTGCACGGAATGCGGCAAAGGGTTCTGCCAATCCAGAACATTGGCCGTGCACAAGATTTTGCACATGGAAGAGTCTCCTCACAAGTGCCCCGTTTGCAACAAGAGTTTCAACCAGAGATCGAATTTGAAGACGCATCTCCTGACCCACTCCGATGTTAGTAAACATCACTTGGAGCACTTGGATGCCTGTCAAGAAGTCTCGTCGACAAGCCAAGTCTCTGAAAGCTCTCTATTAGACCTCTCTCATAAACCTTCAACGCCCGGTCAACCAACCCACCCCCATCAACAAGAAGCGTGTCAATCGCAAGCGTCACCAGTCGAAGTACCTAAAAAAGTGCTAGGCTTTTCTATAGAAGATATCATGAAGCGTTAGATTTAATCTGTACTTTTTTGCCAAAGATACATCTCACCGACTGATTTATACAAGACACTTTCACTTAGAGATTCCAATTCAAAGATCTCAGTTATTTTAGGCAATATTTTCTGATGCAAGTGAATGTATTTGTATTTTCGACAGTTGATTGATTGAACATCATGTTAAATTAGTAAATGGACAAGACTGACATTTTGTTAAAATATTTTATGTTAATTGTTAAGTTTTAATAGTTTTATTTATTGTGATTTCTCTTAGGCCTAAGTTGACAAACAACGGAAGTTACCGAAAAGTATTACCGATTATATCCCAAATTCCGAGGCTTTCAAGAATTCAGCAAGTAGGTACTGCACATTCCTGTAAATATGTAAATATGTAGTTTTAAATTGATTAAATATCTAATAGTATTGTGTAAAACCTTGAGGCTAATTAAAATATATTATGTACCTATGTCTAAGGACGAATATAATGAAAGTGGTAAACATAAGCAAATACAGTGAAAACTACTTATAAACATTGTTTTATTCCCCATTCGTACTGCATAATTTAAGCATAATTTATTAGAGTTCTTAAACTGATATAAATTGTACAGCCAGCTGTACTTGACGATTAGAAAAGTAGCACTTTAGTTATGTCAAGGTAAGTTTAAAAGAGAAACCGCAATTTTATAAAAACTTATTCATTACAATTTACCATTAATGTACTGCAATTTTTAATAACTAACAAACACTATACTGAAGATAGCATAAATCTAAACATAAAATAAGTAATGATGAAGAATTAACAGGAATAAGGCTAGCGTAGAACATAAATAAGATGTAATTGTAATTTTCAAAGTCAATGAAATCATTTTTCTAAGGTCCGACCGAAACAGGATTTTTAGTCACGGCCGAGACTGAGACCGAGACCGAGACTAAAATGCATTCTCGGCCGAGACCGAGACCGAGACTAGATACACTACAACTAAATATTGGGAAAATAATTGAAATAGCATGAATTTTATAATAAAATTTACTTATATTAAAAAAACTTGAAATTAAATGAACATCTATTCATCAATCAGTGGTGTTACAACATAAGTTCATTTAACTTTGAATTAAAACTCAAAGTTAAATAAAATTATGTTGTAACACGAGAAAAGGAGTTTCTCCGCATTTTGGCCTTTCAAATTATGGTGTCGCTCGTCATATAACTGTCCAGCACTGATGACAACATGACAGGTTGACGATACCATAATACCAACCTAGCGAACACGCGCGCGCGGCAAATTCCAAATTATCAATAAACAGATGACTTCACATGAGCGCAAATAGTCTCGGTTACGGCCAAGAATCTCGGTAAGCCGAGACCGAGAACGAGAATCTCGGTTGAAAATTGGCCGAAAAAGCCGAGACCGAGACGGAGAACGAGATCTCGGTCGGACCTTACATTTTTCTGTATCATTATGACATCAAATTCCATTATTAGTTGTATGAGCTAGACAAATGAATAATGATGTTGATCTAGGTACGTAGCATTGAGGCGCATTAATTTATATTGCCTGAACTAGAATAAGCAACACCGCATCTCTACCTACCGCACGTACCTATGATGTTCTAGTACCATACACCGTACCTACGCAATATCAATAGACAAAAAACAGGATCTGCCGTTACTTTCAATGTCAAGCGACTATAAGGATATAGGCCTGCTTAAACACAGGTTAACGATGAGTAATGACTAACGATACACAATGTACCTAGATACATATGCAAAGACGATACAGTACTTACACCTGTATATAATGATATGTAACCTATGATTCCATTGGGATTAGTAAGCAGTTACGGTAATTCTTCACATCGCTGGACATCAAATCAACCCCAACCGCATCTTATCATAATGTCGATGGTATGTTAGTAGGTACCCAATGCATTGGTAAGTTAAGTTTATACATATTAAATGACTATCAGTACATGTAGGAGTAAATAGTACTAATTATGCAAATTGCATGCAGTGGCTCCATCTAGGTCGAGATCTCTGAACTGCTCGATATCCTTTGTCGCCTTACGATGTCGCTACTTGTAGCAAAGTTGCTGAGGGGCGCTATGCCTCGCTCGGAACGAAATATTGTTTTGAAAAGTTGACGGGCGGCGCCTTAAGTGATACTCAGGATACCTAGTTAATCGGTTTTGCTTAATTAATTATCATACAAATAAATGTAAACGATTGTTTATAAATTTACCGTCCCTGACAGCTATCGTGTAGTCTGTAGTATGTAAGACCAATCTAAATCGAGTTAAACCTTAAAGGGGTGATTCAACTTTAAAAAAACGGAAAATCATTAAGTATAGCCACAAACATAAATCACCCACAAAATTGTTGGCATCAAATAGGTATCATCTAAATGGTAATAAATTTAGGTATAATTTAGCTTTGGGTTTTTGTTGTGCTACTTCAGATAGTCGTTACGTTAGTAATAACTGGCTGGAGGGCAAACGCAATCTTCATTAACTAAATTCCTAGTTTTTTTGACCTTACTTGTATTCTGTATGACTATAAACTTTAATCGTTTTAATACAAATATCAAACTTAACATAATATAGAGCCTCACACCTTTTCCCATACTTGGTGCCAGAGACTATTGTGCCTTTTTTGTCAGTTATTAAATGCTATAACTTGCATGACATGGGGCTAGCGCGTCGGCGCAGCTAAATATAAGGTAACGCGAAGCCTCTTTTTGGGGGTTCCCGGCAAACATTCGATAAAGAAGTTATAAAACTCGCCCTTAATACCACGACTTACCGCCGTACTCAGAGTCATTTAATGAATGATTAAACCCATTCCAAATTTGAATTTTCATACAACATCCTTTACTTAGTAATCCTTAATGAATCATTTAGCTACTCTGGTTACGGCCGTTAGTTACTCATTATATAAATGGCTTGTCATGTAAAATTTCGGGGGTGGCTGGCGCCGCTCCTCATGCATGAAACATCTACTTAGTTGTACATTGCAAGACATACGAAACTTGCAAGATATGTATACAATTTCAGGGACAACTATATAAATATTCATGCAGATAAGCGAGTAAAGGTACATATTTTTAGCGATCGGGGTATTCATGTGCAACCTTTTTCATTCTGCAGACACAGAAGCACAAACAACCAATGCCTAGTCTGTCGCCGTCACCGCTACCGACCCATAAATCATATATCCCACCTATTATAGCAGTAACTGATTAGAACTGCCTGCAATAACGCATATAAATCAATATAGGCCATACTAAATCATCCGCGTAAACCTCGCAGCTTCGACTGACAGTCAAACGAGTTGAAATATTATCTACAGGAATTTCCAAATTCGAATTTAATCCCTTCGGGATTGTTGTTAATTGGACAAAAGCTGAAGGAGGGTAACAATCAAATAATTATTGAAATCACTCGTGGAAGAAATCATTCGACAGTAGGTGTAGGTGAGAGAGGTTTGGGTGCTGGAGAATCTGGCTTTCTGATCTTTGTTGTGTTTCGAAACAGTATAGAGAGTTATCTATCTAACCTGTTGTTATTGTAACGTTCTTACTAATAACGTAAAGTAAAGTAAAAGTATTTATTCAAGGAAAAATGGTAGGTACACTTAAAAATGGTGGTTGACTGCTGCCATAACTAGGATAATAATATAACCTGTATTTATGGCTCGCAGGCCCGTACCTCGTCCGAGGCGTTTGTGGTACGATTTGGATATTGAGACGGTTCTAACAAGAATAATACAAGTACTTGAGAAAAACTAATAAAAAATAAAATAATAATAATAGGCTAGTTACAATTCAGAAATGCAGAGTGTATATTGTATAGTGTGTGTTTGGGGGTGTGTAAATAAGGGTGTGTGTGTGTGTGTGTGAGGGTGTGTGTGTGTGTGTGAGGGAGGGTGTGTGTGTGAGGGAGAGGGTGTGTGTGTGTGTGTGTGAGGGTGTGAGGGTGTGAGGGTGTGTGTGAGTGTGTGTATCGAATGGAAGATAAACGCGCGTGTGTGTGAGTGTTTGTGAGTGAGTGTGCGTGCGTGAAAGCTAAGTCAGTACGACGGTTCATTCATTCGGCCCGATATCATTCCTCAATCAACTTCAGCAGGATTCGGCAGCTAAGTCAAAGTCTTTACTTTATAACTAACAACAAATACACAAATATAATATGTAATTTTTGGTCACTTATTTACTTTGAGCCACTGTGGAAGAAGAATGGCGAAGAAAAACACCCACATATTGTTTGTTTTAGAAAATAAATAAGGGCTTCGTCTCGTACATGCTATATGTTTTTAACACTTTTATTATCATTGTTTTTTTAATTGTTTAACTTAACCAAATGACTTGAAACGAGGGAGCGAAGTCTTCTGATACATGTATTTTATACATAAAAGAAGGCTTCGGCCTACACTATGTAAATGTCTCTGTTAAACAATAAACATTTTTGAATTTTGAATTTTGAATTTGAATTTGAATTCTGCGAAAGAGGTTCTCTTTTCCATTAGCTCCATGTCGTCGCGCAGTCATGGGAAAGTCTGGCAATGTTCCGCAAGGGGTCTTAGCCCTGATTGCGCCTAATCGGAAGGGTTCCGAGCAATTTCCATTGACTGGCAAATTGCGAGTTGAATAACTCGACTCGTCCATCAATCGGCAATTCGCAATCATTTTAGATTAATTCGAATGATTTAGGGAACGAGGTCAAACGTAACAATTTAGTTTAGGCTTTTAGAGGTTACGGATCAGCTTAGTGGAGAATTAAACAAAAAGAACTAAGGTTGGTAAACAGTTGGAATTCTGATCTTCCCAGCACGGTGGTCTTACTTAGTATCGCAATACATAAAGCATGTCAATTTTATGTAGAATGTAAATTTTATGCAGAATGGCAGCACTCAAGGACTCACTACCGCGTCTTTTATTAGATAGTCTAAAATCCTCAGCAAAAAAATACAACCAAGTATGCAAATTATGCCATGTTTTGTTCAACTTTAAGCTATTACTCATCTAAAAATACGAGTCTCCTACGCGAAATAGGTAACCACAAATTAATCCTTGCGAAGTAATATACAGTGGACAAGTTAAGAAGAATGCGAGAATACTGTAATGGTGAGTTTCTTTTTGTTTTTTCAATTTGGTTTTATCTTACATGTGTTCCAACTTATCAAAAGCATTCAAGATTCATAACAATTCATAATTTCTTGTTTGCACACAGAAAAATTAGACAGGACAAAAAATAAATAGTAAAGGTGTACAAAACGAGGAGAATCTAAATTATTTCGTACCAAAACTAAAACGTTTTGGTTTTTCATCGCCCTTCCAACAGGTGCGAGATCAAGGCTCTAATTGGCTAAAATAGAAGTGTATACCACGATGATTTGTGATGATTGACAGCTGCCAATCAGCATCAAAGAATACCAATAAAATCACAATGGTTTCCAATACATTTCGGACATTAAACCATGGTATTAAGGAAACATTTGCTGTGAGAGACTGTTGGGTGTAGCGTGACTGGATAGGCGCGTGTTCGTTCTGGTAAAGGGATGTAATGGAATAACATTATGAGGTATTAATAATATTAACCCTAATGTTTGAAAGGTTACTATTGGCTGTTTATGTTCAAATGTAATACTGCTCTACCTTTACTGGTTCCTTCTGTCAGAATTACATGTTTAAGAGCAGGAAATATGCTCAAATAATATGTATATGCAATCCACACGTTTTTAACTAACAGAAAAATCTACACAGCATCTGACATCCTCTGGATTAAGTTTTTTTTATGTTTAGGACGTACAGGTTTGTAGACTATAGCTTTCGTGCTCATATCTAATGATAGTTAATAAGCAATCAGTTTATCACTTTGCTGACATTAACTATCTATAAGTTTCATACGACACAGCCTCTAGGGCTGATTGCATAGCAGATTTTACATTTGGGGCTAATTAGAAAGATTATCTGCTGGCGTGCTTGTATAGATACTCGTGCTTAATAATAAAGGAACTGGTCACTGTGAACTTGGCTTGATAATTAAAAACGATTTAATTAGTTACGGGGCGTGGCTAGGCCGCCGGACAGTGATGACTTTACTGCATTCTTATCACGAGTAGACTATAGTAACTATGCGATAGAACTTCTTTCGAGGCTTTTTTTCTGTGTCCACCCTATCCAAAGTTAACTAAAGAAAATTATATTTCAAATAGTTACGCAGTTTCTTAACTATTGAGTAAAGATAAGAAGGAAGAACCGATAAATTAATGAAATCATCGCCAACCCAGCAAGTTATTATTAACTCGACTGAATTACAAAATCATTCTTCGCCAAAGATGAACCACAGGATGGCAAGCCTTTAGTCCCCCTGTCATATAACCTTCAATATGATTGACAAGCGGATCGGTAAGAAAAACCAATTTCTTTCTCCAAATACGCTAAAGACTCAAATGTGAGCCTTAATTCTTTATAATAAGGTTGTACCCTTTGATCTTAAGAAATGGGTATGCCCCAAGTACGTCTCATGTCTAGAAGCTGACACCAACACGTCAAACAAAAAGATTGAATAATGCTATGGTTAGAATAGATATTATGTAGAGCCTTTGAAAAGTTATTATCATAAAATTGGGAGCAATTATAAGAGTTAATAATATTTATTTGAAAAATTGAGGTAATTTTATGTGTTGAATTTGTAAATGAAACCTGCTACACATTTTATAGAAATGATAAATATATATACAGCTTTCTGGTTTGTTAGTTGTTTCAATTAAAATTACCTATTTCAGAATTTTTACTAAGGAACTCATAAATCACTCAAAACTCATTTCAATTCATGTAATACTGTTTTAAAATATGCAAAATTTTGTGAAGTGTATTTACAAAGGCGATCCTATCTCTGAAAAGAGATTTCTTCCAGCAAACCTAGGCAAGACAGGTAAATTTTAAATAAACTCAATATTGTTGTAATATAAACCACCATAAATCTTTTTCTAGCATTTCTTATACCTTCAGTGTCTGTTCTATCAATATCTCCTAAAGATGATTTATTTAACAGTCTAGCAATAAATAACAGCTAGCCCTAATTTGTAAAATAAAAACCGTTAAATCCTCCCAAGTTTGGTATCCGTCTAATTGTAATCCAGCAACATCAGAGACCAACAATTAAAATAGATAATGTTGGACTATTATATTCCAGCAATTATCTCAGAAGGGTTCTAATGCAAGCTCTTAATCCTATCTAAAACCGTTTGTAACCATTCCCAGTCAGTGACGGCTTCTAAGTAAAACCAGGTAAGCGAAAAAAATAGGAAATCGATGCAAAGACAGACGTATAATTATAAAAGACGGTGATGCGAGATCCTATGTTTGAGCCAGTTATTAAATGTACAACATTTTGTGGCCAAATGTGGTTATAATCGGTCTGCTGCAGTTTTGAATGATATGGGACTAGAAGATAGTAATTTTGTTATGACGTAAAGTATGGTTTATTGTGTTCTTCAGCCATTTTGCGGTTGTCTTTTATAGCAGGTACGTGCCTTCCGTTCTTTCGGGGTGATCCAAATGCGAAAAGCCAATTTCGGGAGGACCGATTTATTTTGATAATGAATGGTTAGCATTTGACAGACTTCATTTGTGTCATGAAATTGGTTCTGGGTAACGATTACTTTTGGGACAGTCCTGTGACAAATGGTGGTATTAATAGCAAAGACCAAACCATTCACCGGAATGGCATTAGATATTTCCTTCGATTTTTATAGATTCCCTCCGTAATCTTTTTGATTTATTTTGTTTTGCAAGACTTTAGGGCAAGTATTACCAATTGTTATTAAAGACCATTTAAACATAAAAGCCGCAAGGTAAACTACAACTTTTACTTTCACCAGTGTAGAAAAAAAAACTGATCGGTAAATTATATCAGAAAAAACTTTGTCAAGAAGGTACCAGTGAAGCTGGCCATACTGTTACATTACTGTTACTCCCGACGACGTACGTAAAGTCAGTTGAAAGAACACTAGCTTTCTCTTCCATATTAAATTTAAGTATTTGTATTTATATATGTTTTATTTCCTATTTATATCTATTAATTCTGGTATATATATACGTATTTGTATGTAGTTTATATTATTATTATTATTTTTTAAATTATTATTTTTACTTAAGTATTTGATGTTGTACACTTGGATCTACCTATTGTTGATTTATTTATCCCTTCCATCCTGGGTTTGCTGGAAGAAATCTTTCGATAGAGATAAGCTCGCCTTTGTCCATTTTTAATTGATAGTGTATTGATTTGTGTGCAATAAAGTATAAAGTAATGTAAGTAAATACAAGATAATGTATGGATAGAAGTAGTTTCCATACAAGTTATATCCAACCGGTGGCTTCGTGATCTTTCCCACAAAATCCTTAATCTTCCAAAGAAGTATGACTAAAACATTGGCGCCACCGGACTTTTTAATCTCACAATTAAATCGCATCGGGCGAGTCGTTTGCAAAAACCGCAAACTAATCAAACATAACTCATCATTACACTGATGTGGAAAAAAGCTGATGACGGTGGCGTCGGAATAGTCAATGAAACTCTTTATTAAATTGTGCAGCCACTTAACTGGGTTCCGAAAAATGATGTCATAGTTCAAACAGATGTGTTACTCACAACACAATGCCTATTACAACAGTGTCTCAGGGAGACAGATATTTTGAATGTTATATTGGAAGGTGCGGCATTCAGAAGCTCTTTTTTGTATGTATGACATCTATCCCCATACCTTTCAATTTAATATGTTTAAGGGTGTTAAACCAATTTCACCTTGACAGAACGTGAACAATTTATTATTTTGATTTCTATCGCTGGTGCAGCGGGGTAACGCTGCCAGTGTCTTGGGAATCTTTGGGAGGGAGATGTCCTCGGGCGGTTTGTTTAAGTAGTTAGTTTTGACATTTTGATTTCATTGTTGACATATTTTATTTTATTTTGCATGATTGTTATAATGTATTATTATTATTTTGATTTATCTACATTGTAGCCATGATTAAAGCTGATGAAACTCTTTGCAAAACATCTTTGCATGGGGATTTTAAAGTATGTACGGTAGCCTGTGCCTAAAAGTATACAAGCAGTATAGGCGGGATTCACTCGTGAATATGACCTACCCATATAATTTTAGACGCAGGCGACCGTAGTCCTCGTCTAAGCTGAAATGACGCGCCCCATTCCTTGGTTTTGCATTTACTTGTCATACAAAACCAAGGAGTGGGGCGCGTCATTTCAGCTTAGACGAGCTCTACCTATTAGCTTTATCAATCGTAAATTAGCTTTATCAATCGTCACGAAAATGTTTTCTTATGATGATTAGATACCGAGCAACAATAGATAGGTACGGTCGTCTGCGTCTAAAATTATATGGGTAGGTCATATTGATATCAAAGATTGTCTCATCTGTATCAACGTTGCTCTTGGGATAGAAAGAGTAGGTCGTTTCAAACAATATGTCAAAATTACACCATCCCTTAGTTTCGGTTCATCCACCCGATTGTTATCTGTTGAGGGGCCCTCAACTCAATTTTGTTTTTGTGCCATTATATGAATGAACGTTTGCAAAATATATTTTTAACTTTGGGGATAAACTTTCCGCAATTTATAATTTTTCAACAATATATAAAAACATAAACATTTACATACAGGCACATACATTGCTTCTGGCCCCACACTAGGATACCCTGTGTCGTCGGAACCAGAAACAGCGACAACACAAACATGTAAACATCCAAGACCTGGGGGGTTTTTTTTTGTCCCCAGCCGGGATTCGAACCCGGGACCTCTCATATGGTAGGCAGATGCGCAACCGCTGGGCCACTGAGGTCATGAATGCAAGAAATATTGTGGTACTGAATAAATAGCTGAAACTTAGACACAGTTGTGCCTCTGCCACCCCGTATGGGAGACGGCGTGAAGCTATGTATGTAAATAAAAAATGTAACAATGATGACTAAAGCTCAAAATCAAGCTTAACTTCAAAAATATAATACGCCCTACCTCCTCACGGTACGTACGGTGATGCAGTTTTTTTAATAAACCAATGTTACATGAAAAATAAATTAATGCTAAAATTATAAAAATTAAAAGAGCACACAATTCACAATTCACAATTCTTTATTGCACACAATAATTGCACACAGTTTACTGAAGATATAAACATATTCAAGATAGGTACGTGGTAGTCTTGTCGTATTGTAACATGTTATCACAGGATGATTTAAGAGGATCGTGTACTCGCGAGCTTCCATACAAAAAGCGGTAACGTTTTCCACCCCTTAAACCTTGTCCGATTTTCACATTTTTTTTACATGTTTGAGATACTATGGAAAACTATTCTCGTACGTTTTGATTTTTTTGAAATAATGTATATTTTAGGAAATATAAGAACATAACCCTGTCCATATAAAAATATAAGTTCCAATATTTCCTAAAATATATAATATTTCAAAAAATCAAAACGTACGAGCATAGTTTTCCATAGTATCTCAAACATGTAAAAAAATTGTGAAAATCGGACAAAGTTTAGGGGGTGGATAACGTTACCGCTTTTTGTATGGAAGCTCGCGAGTACACGATCCTCTTAAGCGCTCCTTACACTGGGCAAGCCTGCATATATAGGGTAATTGATATCAAGAATCTTAAAGACTCCATTTTTTCAAATCAAATCAAATCAAATCATTTATTTGTGGAACATAGGTATGTTGGTATACATTTAGATGTTATTATAATATGAGGCATACAAATATTTTACACATTTAAGGATATACATACACCATTTTGTCATGTTAACGTCATTGATTAAATTGCGTGCCCAGAATCAACATAAGCAACTTAAGTCACAGGTTTTTATCCAATAAGTATTCAGATATGGAGTAGCATATTTTATCAATCGATAGCTTTCGCAGTTCTCTTTTAAATTGAAATATATTGTCTATGTTACGAATTATATCCGGTAAGTTATTATAGATTTTGGGTGCCATGCCAAAAATACCATTTTTAAATAAAGCTGTTTGGTGTTGGGGCATACAGATTCGTATAGCATCAATCTGAGTAGAATGTTGCCCGAAACCCAAAAAATCGTGTGAGTCAGAGCGATGTAATGATGCTGTGGTCCTGCAAGACACGACCATAGAAATCTTCTTCCATCACTGGACAAAGGTCATAAATCTTGATGATGTGATGAAACCTACTCAAGTAGTTCGTTTTATAAGCATGAACATCGACGACGACGACGCCGACACGGTATGTATTGTATAGACTATACCCGTTGGTTCTGTAGTTGTAAAATCCTTAGGCGCCTTGAGTCAAACTTGTCAACCTTTTTAAAGGAAGGAAGAGGAAAAGGGATAGAATGAAAGGAAATATCTCATAGTCATAGGGATCCCTAAACGTGGCAGATAAACGGTTTTGATATTACTTAAAGGTGCACTTAACTACCGTTTAGTGACATTACTGAGTTGAAGATAAGTTTAATGTCCTCTACGCGTGCTATGAAGATTAGACATACACGGAATACTATGAAGAGACCCATTTTACTTTCTACTTTACTTTCCATAGCTGCGACGATGGGCCTGCCCCTGTGATGCAAAATGGAGGTATCGAATAACTGGAGAGAAAAGGTGTGACGCAGTGTGTGTTAAATTCATATTTAGGGTCGAGAATCTAGAAGTTTCTTTGTTTTGAAGAGCAGTTTTTGTTAAAATAATTCATCTAGATTAATTCTAAAATTTAAGTCTGTTGCTAGATAATCAAAATCCCATTGCGACCAAAAAAGAACGTCCAAATGCACCTGCAACAGTAACACCCAGAGCATTAACTTTGGCCCACGCACGACTTTTGCCCAAAGCCAAAATGCTTATTAGGGTTGCGGCCTGCACCTGTGTGAATGTTCTCATAATCCATAATTAGAGGTTTGCTCAGGATCCTCCGAGAGAGGCCAGTCTGGTTCCTTACCGCGGGGGCCATAAATTGTTCGACATTTGACCCCTTGGACCACGTTTTTTGAGGAATTTGCCCTCTAGCGGTTTCTGTTGGACGCCAGTGAACATTTGTTCGATGAATGTTTGGAGTAAGATTGCACCTTAATCATGATGTTTATTTCAATAGCTATTACATACATTCAAAACTCAATCTACTTATCTATATCTATCTATTCTGTTTAATTGACTATTCCGTTATTACAGACATATTTAATTTAGTGATTATTTTCTTAGCGTTTAGTCCACGTTTGGTCACTGTTTATGGCAGATTTTATTTATTATCCGGTGTTAATGCTTCCTTGCACAACCACTCTCATTCTTAAGCTATACCGAAATATCTCCCTTGAGCTTGTCCAACCATTTTGTCACAACCAGCTTATAAGATCAATTGGATTAAAACCCAGCAATAAATCAACAAACAAATCAATACAACTGAACCTCTTACCCTCTTACCGTCTTCTATCCCGAATTATCCCACGTGGGTTTACGTGCTGCACTGTCAGTTTTATTTATAATCTCGGAGGAACGTCAACCGTGGCGTATTGCCGCGGGGCCCTCCGCCTTGCTGGCCCGTTCCCACGTGCGCCGAATGCTCAGATCGCGTGTGACCTCTTCTGCTTACTTACTCGTACCTTGATGCAGGTATTCGGGATCCACTTCACCTTTGCTTTCTTCAGATTTACTTACTTTATAAGGGAATTGTGTTAGGACCTAGCAGCGGCGATGGGCTAGCTGAATAACTGGCTAGAGTAGGCACAATTGTACCTTCGCTACCCCTATGGGACAAGACGTGGGTGAGTTCCGTGACGCATATATTGTTGTTGGTGTGTTAAGGTAGGTATTTTTTGTGTCACATACTTTACCAATAGGCTCCGACTGCTGTTAGGTCCCACTGCTATGATATCTAGTTTTGCAACAATTTTAATGGAAGGTAATTATTGGCACCTTCGAAAACAAAAATGGCAGCTAAACAATACCCAAAGTCTAGGATTAACCTAATGTGAAGTGATACGAGCAGTTTAATAAAATGAGGAAATAAGGGATGAAGACTTGACGAAATACTGCTTTTCCAAAATAATCTCTCAGGTGAAGTGAAATTGTGAATACGGTACCGTGTACAGTCACTCATCTACCAAAACCACAGACTATAACTTTTTTATCAACATAACCACCGTCCCTTTCAGTATCCACACCACCGCGATCTTTATTGTTTTCTTCTGTTGCCTCATCAATGTTTTTTGTGCCATGGCATGTGAAGTGATGTATGGATGTTGTGGCTGCTTCAGCGGCTATCGCCATTTGCTTCAGGCTAGGTGTGGGATCCACCTTCGAAAGCAGATTTCGGACCGTGAGATCTCCCAGTCTTAACTGTATTAGGAGATCCTTAACGATAAGGCCTGATGGTTTCTTGGGTGTTTCCTAAACCCTGGATACCTTTATAATTATTACCTACCGCGAGTTTTGTTTTCAAAAACGTTTATTGTGGGAACTCCTAATCTGTGAACATGCTGTAGCGGATTTGTAGTTGCACACCGCATCGTACAATGTAGCCAAGAAATCCACAAACAAGATTATTCCTTACTTTGAATGATGTTAATGCGTCTGAGCATCGTGTAATAGCCTTATTCAGTGTAATAACGATGCTAAGCGACCGCAGAGGCGATTACAAGCGATTACCGAGTTATTCGGTAATCGATGGAGGATGGTAATACCTATTGGGAACATGGGGGAAAAATGCGAGGAATTTTATTGGAACTTCCAGCTGGCGCGACGTCACGTAATAAGTATGTCTGGATTTAAGAATGTTGAACTATCTATAATTAGATACTTGTGTACATGAGGTTTACTGTAAGTGGTTGTTAATGTTGGGTATCTAATTTGCTAATCGTTTATCCTAAAATACTGGCCAGCTTAAGTTAATCTTGATGCTTGTTAACAACAATGTTTTCCTTAAACAAAGTCCAGCCAAAAATCAACATAAAGCCGTCATTATGTTTCTCAGGAAGGTCGCATCCAAGAACTCATTATTCTCCCCATTTCGGGCAGACTCCGTCACGCGCCCCCTAACATCAGGAACCACCCCTAAAGGCGGCTCGATTAACTCGATCTCGTTGCGGCCTACCGCCAATTAGGGCCAATTTTGGGCTAGCTCAAAGGGCCCGTGCTGTCCTAAAGATCATTCGGCGGTAATTAAAACAAATAGGGTCAAAAGCGGCCCGCCTGAGGCGCCAGGGGGCGGTTGCGGCGCGCGACCCGACGTCGCCGTGGGCAACTCAGCCTCCCCATTATAATCTTAATCTAATTATTGAATTCGTACAATGTTGTGTTTACATTTTTTTCTAATTTGCCTCACTATACTTAAGTCTGAACGCGTAAGCGCTAAATGGCACGTTTAGGGTAATATATCATATGAAAGCGAGTCACAGAGCCCGACGGCAATGTTCTCACGCTTTGAAGCTGAGGTTTTTTGGGAGTTCAGACGGTTTGAGAATCTTAGGTGTATCGGTATAGACATTAGGGCGGTATCATCAGACATTATTATGAGGCGTCGTTTAAGAGTCTGCCTCTAGATGATTGTCACGACCCCGTTGCATACTTCAGGGGCAATGATAGGTTTTACCGATTTGGAATGAGATTGAATTCTTTCGAAGCTATTAGGTAAATTATAATCTCAAATTGTGGTCAGATCGATAATATCATAATTTTTGTATATTTTTATGACAATCGTGTTCTAATCTTTATAACATATCTAAGCTTAAATAATGCACCTATGTGGTAATATTAAATTTAGGCTAGTATTTAATAGCAAATAAAAAAAAATACATTTGGTAAAAAAACCAATCTTAAGCAAAAATACTTATTGCACAGCAAAATAGTCACCTCAAAATATTCGTATATTTGAGTTCGTGATGCATCGCTATTTATTTAAAACTAAAGCTTTTTTAAGAATACATATCTACTAATTAATACAAAGAAGCTGAAGTCCTTACAGTCCACCAACTTTTTATTCAAATAATCTCCCTAATTGCTCATAAAGCAACAATCAACTCCAGCTACTACCCCCGCTTACTAGATAGACGCGTTTATACAATACCAATACCCACTATAAACACAGCTTTTGCCCTTAAATAAGCTCACACATATACAACAACCTCGTCAAACGCTGTGATATTAAGACAAAATCCAAAGAGGGGCGATGGACTGAGTTAGTACGTCTCTTCTCGGTGTATTTCCTTAGACTTAAGTAGAAATACATAACATTGTATTTTTAAGGCTCTGATATTTTAAAAGAGGTACGGGGGAGTTTCTTGCCCTTCTTTGCTCCATCCCTAAGCCCATAACTTCCGAACGGGCGGTAGTATACAAAAATATTAATATTACAATGACGTTGACTAAGTAATATGTATGATTTTATGGTCAATAAAAAAAAATAACTGAACTGAACTGAACCTGGTAATTTCGTAGTTTTATGTTTACTATGCACAGATTTTTATTTTAAGATATCTCATTTTTGTATTTTATAAGCAGAGATCGGATATTCGGATGCATATTTACCTAAAGTTTGTTTTTAACTGTAAAAGTATGAAAGCGGCTTCTAAATTTATTTTTTTATCTAGCCCATTGCGGTGTCCCACAGCTGGGCAAAGGCTTCACCGGTTCGAGCCCACACATCTCTGGCTGCAGTTTGTTCCATCCACCCCGGCAGGAACTTATCCAGGTTGTCCCTCCATCTCCTACTGGGCCTTCCCCTTCTCGGGTGTATAATAAACTTTAAACTTTATTGCACAAAAACAGAATACAGACACTTAATAATGAAAAAAACATGTACAAAAGCGAGCTTATCTCTAATAAGAGATCTCTTCCAGCAAACCTAGGATGGACAGGATTAATTAACAAAATAATAATAATTTATCTCAAAAAAAAAAACCGGGTAAAAGGTATCTCGATATTGTGTAACTTATCGGATGCATATTTATTTAGCGTTAATATTTGATCCCTGATGCAAATATGTGTATTGTGTATGTAAGGTTACAAGAAGGTCTGAAAAAAAATAAAAACAAAATATATGTTTTGATAACCCCTCGAGTGTCCAAGGGCACTCAACGGGTTAAATTATGTTTCCATATGTATTAATTATCAGTAACTAGCATTTTAATCACTATCTATCACTATGATTTGATCACTTAAATCAGAATTGTTTCGATAGCAAAGCGCATTCCATATTAGCCAACACCTGAACTTTAGGTAAATATGCATCCGAATATCCGATCACTGTTTATAAGTGAAATAAATACATTTTTAAATTAATTTACTTTACTTTAATCACCACCTCACAACAAATCTATTACATCATATATTTTTTTATAAAGCAGCTATATATATTATATATTTCACATAAAATATAAGTTTTCAGTCAGAAAGTGTCTAACCTATATAGCAACCAATATGGTTATGTCAAACTACATGAGGTTGCCCCGCACCGCTCCGCTTCCAAGGCTCCGGGTGGTAGGACATGAAGTTGTGACCTAACACAACCTATCTATTAGTATCAGCACAGAAAGTGACCCAAAGCAACCAAGTCGGTTTTATAGAACTACAAGAGGTCTGGGTGGTACATACAGTTATGAGTGTGAGTATTATGTGTCGTGGCCCTAGTTAATTTTCTGTGCAATCAGTATATTTGCTGTGCAATCAGTATATGTATTTGATATGAAAAGCATATTATATCTGTCGAGCACAAGAGGAAAAATGAAACTATAGAGTTTATGTATATTTATTTTCAAATAATTTTTAGGACTAGTTTTGTTCAACAAATGGTTTATTTGCTGTGAAATTATTACTTTGATGTAAAAAATATTTAATTGATGTAAATTATTGCAAACAACTTGATGGGTGATAGATAAGTTATTTGCTGTGCAATTAAAACTATCCGTTAAATTTATTGGCTGTACTAATTATAAATTCTGCTGCAGTGCTCAAATAAATAAAATATGTATCGCTTTAAACCAAGAATGGTCGCCGAAGTAGTTCAAAAAACCACCGCCAGCCGGCGCAAGCGGCGCTACAACTTTCTTCGTGTCGTGTACCATCGTAACAGTTCGGACATGCTCGTGTGATCCCCATCCATCATGCCCAGTAACGACCTTTATGCAAAACACTGACTGGCTTGTCTTCCCATAATGTACGAGGTGTATATAGAGCTGTTAGTAATTGTAAGTATGTTTGAAATAGTGTGACCGATTGCTACCAACACTCGGCAACACTAAAAAAAATGTACGCATGCCTCTACGATGCAGGTTGTGGAGGTCATGCATGAGAAACATGTTAGGTACTATTATCTGTGGTAAATAATTTGATTTAAACAGATTGTTTTGTTTTATAGAGAAAGCTTCAGTTATTACAATACAATTCAACTAGAGATTTGAACTGACGGATGTTTCATCCTTTTATAGTTTCACGATCGCTTGCGTCATTAATTGCAAGGGTCATGTTCTAACAAGCATTCATGATAAATAAATTAACGATGAATAGATAAATTTAAGTTTTACCAAGACGCGTCTATGACGCCGGGGGATCTCGGATCATATTTTGTTAGAGGGTGACGTCACAACTCGAATGCGTCATCAAGTCATCATCCCTAACTTGGGTTAGTAAAAGCACAGGGTGCTCATTCCATAGAGCTTAGAATTAGTAACCTGTCATATTAAAGATAAATTTTGTAAGGAGTAATATTTTTACTTAACGCCATGGTTTCAGTAATCATATTTGCAATGTTTTGATGGTGCTGCACCAAGCGATAAGGGCCTCGAACTAAAGATGCTTCCGTAGCAGCTCAGTTTACGCCGATCACATATTTTGTTCTACGTGGTCTATCTGTATTAGTATAATAATAATAATAATATTTATTCATAGTAAAAATATGCACAACAAGGAGATAGTTTTGTCGACTACTATTATAACTAGGCTCACAGGTAGCCTGTATTTATGAATTAGTAGGACCGCGTCTCTTACGAGGATCGTAACAGTGGTTCGGTGGCGTCATGTTTGAAGCAATAAATGTGATTACAAGCAAGAAATATTTAAAATAAAAACAAACAATGCTAAATTAAACAATGTGCTAAATTATGTTTTCTCAGAAGGAAGGACACAAAAATAAATTTTTAATACTAATGGTACCTATCTGTTGTGGAAGTAATCTTTTGTATGCTCTAAATAATCTACGATTTTTTTGTTTTAACTTTTCTGAACGTTGTTTTTGTGCCATAAAGAAAGCACTTTGATGATTGGTGATTTGTCCAACCTATCCAAAAAGAGGAGCGGAGTGGAGGTGATTTGGAGTCTACCTATCAGTCTGTAAACCTTATTTTTAGGGTTCCGTACCCGAAGGGTGCCAAACGGGACCCTATTACTGAGACTTCGCTGTCCGTCCGTCCGTCCGTCCGTCCGTCCGTCCGTCCGTCCGTCCGTCCGTCCGTCTGTCACCGGGTCCGCCTGCACGAACCGTAATAGCTAAAAAAGCTGAAATTTTCACAGAATGTGTATATCTGTTGCCGCACCAACCACAAATACTGAAATACGAGAGATATTACAAATTGAAAGTGGTCTCGGTACAAGATACGTCTTCACAACACGCTTGAAAAGTTTATACCAAGGCCATTTTGTTTTGGTAGGTAAGCCTTCTTTTAATGAAACTAAATTTAAATGATATGGCAATGTCGTCCCCGGACTTCTACAAAGACTTTAAATATTAATTGATGAATTACGACGTCTCTATTTATTATGTAGAACTTTTAGAAAATAATTATAAAATTAATAGTTTTTAATTACTTTTGTTTTCATACAAATCTCAGAGCACAGAAATTAATTTTTTCCTTTTGGCCACTTCAAGTTTGGCTGCCAGTGATGTTTTAATTAAATACTCTTTGGTGCGTTGAGATGATGTTTTGCAGTCTGCATGACATTGACCTAATGAGTGAGTGAACCTCATTGTACGGAAATTGTAGATGGGTGTCTCACGTTTTCCAGTAGGAGTAGGTTGTAGACAGTGCTGCTTACGGCGGCGTTTAGTAGGTACTAAAGGCCCTAAAAGCGCGGCAACTTTGAATCAATTCAAATGTTATTTTTCAACTAGCTACAAAGTTATTCTGACATAAGATGATAATTTGAACAAAACTTTTTGGGTATTTCATGAAAAATACAGTTACAGATCACACATATACAGGGTGGAACAAACGAATGGGCCCTGGAGGGAAAGTACCTTAAAATCTCAAGATATCCGTCCGTCCGTCTGTCTGTCACCAGGCCGTATCTCATGAACCGTGGTAGCTAGACAGTTGATATTTTCACAGATGACGTATTTCTGTTCCCGCTATAACAACAAATACTAAAAACAAAATAAATTTAATATAAAGGGGGCTCCCATACAATTAACGTGTTTTTTTGCGGTTTTTTTAACCGACTTCCCAAAGGAGGAGGTTTACAATTCGTCCGGATGTTTGTTTTTTTTTTATTTTTTTTTATGTATGTGCCTCGATAGCGCCTAAACGGATGGACCGATTTGGAAAATTAGACCGATTAGACCTATAGTGATTTTTGTGTTTTTCATAATAACTCGTGCAAATGCACATGGTAAGCATAATATTGTGATGCGGAACTGCTGATGAAGACCACATATGGCCACCAGATCTGCTCAATACTAGGTACAAATACAATGCGTGGCTGACGGGCAGGCAACGCATAGCCTAAACCGATGGACCTAGAGCCATGAAACTTTGTACAGGGGTTCCTTAGTAGCGTGGGGTAGCACTGATATGGGATTTGACAAAATTAATTCCCCTGGGGGGGGGGGGGGGATAAGGGGTTACAGTTTGTATTAAACTCAATCTAATCAAATAGGGTTTGTGGAAGTCGGTTTTTTCTAAAGTTTACTTTTTGTTCCAATTATATAGATAATGGTACGGAACCCTTCGTGCGCGAGTCTGACTCGCACTTGGCCGGTTTTATTATATTCACACTGGTTTTATTCAGCCCACATCAACAATCTTACATTAAAAAGACCGTTTTCAAAGATACTAAGCTTCATGAATTACCCAAAAAATAAAAACTCTTACTATTTCACTGTTGTAGCAGCTCTATAGAAATTTTCTTTAGTTTTATGATTCCATTTCATAATTTATACGTACGTCAGGGTCATTATTTACTGGTTTGCCGGAGGACATAGCTCGGGTCAAAAGATGCCACCACAAAAAAAAACATGACAATACTATCCCGAGTAATGGGCTGTCTTATAAAAATGCATGAAACTGTGTGCCGACAATATTTCTGTTTTGAAGCGGATAATTACTAATTAGATTCGGTTTAGAAATGTTTACCTACTCACCTGTCTTTAAAAATAATTATAATAATACAAATCATACGAATTTAGAGATTTCGAAATCTTAGTACTTATCGTATGTCCGTTGACCGGTTACAAAAGGAAATAACCGGCCAAGTGCGAGTCGGACTCGCGCACGAAGGGTTCCGTAATATTATCTATAAAAAATTCTCACCGCAAAAAAAACACGTTAGTTGTATGGGAGCCCCCCTTAATATTAAACTTTTGTTTTTTAGTATATGTTGTTATAGCGGCAAAGAAATACATCATTTGTGAAAATTTCAACTGTCTAGCTACCACGGTTCATGAGATACAGCCTGGTGACAGACAGACGGACGGACGTACGGACGGACAGACAGCGAAATCTCAGTAATAGGGTCCCGTTTGGCACCCTTCGTGTACGGAACCCTAATAGAAAAAGATTTTGGTTTTCGCTATGTCAAGTGAAATTCGGCTAGCCCTCGAATTTTTGTTTTGCGAATTGTTCAGCAATTCGAGCCGCATTCCTGGACAGTTTCAGAATGAGCGCATAAATATCTCACGTAAAGAATGAAGACGCGACGGCGGCTGCGGCGGCGGCGCGGGCGCAGCTCATTAATGCTCATTTGAAACGATATTTACAGGCCTATTACGTTATGTTATGCCACAGTAAGGTTACAGGATATACAGTGTAGGGATACTGAAATTATATTATGTGATATAGTATGTAAAATATAAGTATGTAAAATAATCAAATTAAATAAGTATGAATTTTATTATTAGTAGCTATGACATTATTATTTATGATTTTGTTTTATTTTTGTTTCGATTTGGATATTGAGACGGTTCTAACAAGAATAATACAAATACTTAAGAAAAAAATACAATTCAGACATGCAGATTGTATAGTGTGTGTATGTGAGGGTGTGTAAGAGGGTGCATGTGTGTGAGGGTGTGTGTGAGGGTGTGTGTTGTTGTGTATGTACGCGCGTCTGTGTGAGTGTTTGTGAGTGAGTTTGCGTGCGAGTGAGTGTGTGTGATGCGAGTGACATATACGCAAATCATTGAGTTGGCATTGTTTTAAGGTTGATTTGGTTTGGATAAGGTTAATTTGAATTGAATAATTTAATTTAAAAATACGAGGTGATTTTAAGTGATACTTATGTTATGGTTTTGAGAAACTAAGTTACCTACTTTTTTTGCATTCGTTGGATGTTGTGGAAGAAGGAAAAAAGTTTGTTTAGTTTGTTGAACAGATATGGGCCTAGGAAAATATTGTAACGTTTTGTGAAAGTAAGTTTAGGCAAACTATGGCTTTTTTCCCCCCCATTAATGTCCCCTCCGAGGGCCACAGGTTTTTATCCTGGCATACATGGCTGGATTTTACCAACAAAAAGTTATGAGAAAATAGCTATCCCGTGGATAATTTGTATGACAATGACAGTTCAAAATTAGATCATTCTATGAAAAACTAGAAGATACTCTCGAGTAAAAAGTTACTCTTCGTTGGTTAAATTCGCTCCCAGGGTGGATTTTACCAACAAGAATTTATGCGAAAATAATTAATGATTAAACGAACTTACCTGTACGTGAAGTTCAATCATAATTATACTGTGCATTTGGTGAGACTGTAGGTGGTACTACAATGTGTAAAAATGTAATAGATTTATTTTCAGAATACTAATTTCGAGAAACAAATCACGAGTATAACTATCCCGTGGATAATTTGTATGACAATGACAGTTCAAAATTAGGTCATTCTATGAAAAAGTAGAAGAGGCTCTCGAGTAAAAGTTACTCTTTTGTTGGTAAAATTCGCTCTTAGGCTGGATTTTACCACGAGAATAACTATCCCGGGGATAATTTGTATGACAATGACAGTTCAAAATTAGGTCATTCTATGAAAAAGTAGAAGATGCTCTCGAGTAAAAAGTGGTACTTGGTAAAAGCTCTTAGTAGGCTTAAACATGCTCGCCGCCGGTTACAGGTACTTCTTATTTTTCACAAAATATTTAGAAATCGCTAAGATTTACCTGCTAACTCTTGTAATTGCTAAGGCTCCGGTATTATGTCTGTCCGTCTAATGCAAGTCTGTAACTCTTGTAACGCAATAGTTCTTCTTGTTTAAGCCTACAGAGTTTAGTTTAAGAGACCGGTGACCGCGTGAATTTCCCATACAAACGTAATACAAAAATGATTTGAATTTGAGAAATCGTTTGCGGATTTAGACTGTTAATCGGATTATGCACTGTTTACGCAGGTTTCTGGTCTGTATACCAGGGTTCCTCTTCAATCAATTTAAAAATATTTTTAAGTGATTTGAATAAGAACCTTGGTATATGACCTGCGTAAACACTGTATTAATCCGATTAACAGTCTAAATGCCTTGAACTAGTTCTCGAATTCAAATCATTTTTGTATTACATTTGTATGGGAAATTCACGCGGTCACCGGTCTTTTAACACACCCATTCGCTTGAGGACAGAAGAGTCCTTTGACTTTGACAGTGGGTACCAAAACGTCAATTAATGTCTATTGCAAGGGGATGAGAAAGTGATTTCCCCTAGATTTAATGTCATTTTTTTTCCTTTTCGGCCAGGACAATGACAATCTCTTGACTGAAGTCTTTTATATTTTTTGCTTTTATTTTTAAAAAACTATTATATTTCAATTTAAAATAACTGATAAACTTTATACGATACTATAGTTTCTTTACTATGGTAAAGTTAACGGAGCTACAATACCTGTACTCCTCTACAATATCGCAATACTGCTGCTGATTTATTCGCGTTTGAGATGCGTATACGCATGATTCATTGCAGTTCGGCTGCGTCGTTAGTGTCCAAGTGACACTTTACAAGGAGCAAATAAGATTGCTCTTTATTGGTGCATATTTTGAAGCCATATTTCAAGTTGCTGTCACATTTCCAGAAACGAAAACTGTTTTATGCCGACTCGTTTAACCGATTTTTACGCCTGCAGAATTTGTCTGACAAATATACGCACAGCGTAGTTTAGTTTTAGACAGGTGGCCTCTACCTCCAGATCTTGAGCCTTATTTTCCGCTAAAATTTATTCCGCTAGCTACCTTTTCTCGACGTATTTTCAGCGATTTAGTTCTGTTCACCTTACATTTTGTGGCATTTTAGTATACCATTATCAGTTTAGCTGGTAGGCGGTACCCTATGTGAGTTGTTGCTCACTTCCCGTTGTTACTTAGCTTAGCCGCTGTGACGGGAGCTGGCTATCTAGACTTGATCTAGATCTCACTCTGAGGTAGATAGGCTAGGTATACAGGGTGTAACAGAAAGGTCTATACATATTTTAGGGGGCTGTTAAGGAGACCATTCTGTTAGGGAGAGTAACTTTTACAATGAACCCGTTTTGATTACAGCGATTTAGTTTTTCACTTCTCCATACGTTTTGTGCCGGGCGAACAGCTGTCTGTATGGAGAAGTGAAAACTAAAGATACTCTGATCAAAGGTTTATCCTGAAAATTGTTCAGAATGATGTCCCTAACAATCTCGTAAAATATGACTATACCTTTCTGTTACAGCCTGTAGCATTTTAAGCACTATAAGGTATGAAAGTTGGACATCTGAGTAGGTATGACTCTCTTTATGATCATTGATCCAGATGTAGCTCATCTCATCACTATAGGTCTTAACACACTTAAAAAAATGATACTCCTTGTTTCAAACAAAATGCTTGCATGTGGTGTGGCATACAAGATAGTATGTCATTCCGTTGCAGCTCTTGTGATGAAAATGATTGAATGAATCTCTAAACGAACCGATTTGAATTTGAATTTATTGTTTTCTTCACGACGGACACAGAAGTCTGTGGACGGAGACAACATTTTAAAAAACGTAAATGGATCAACCGAATAATCGCCAAATCTTCATGTCCTACATTTATCTTTGGTTCAGTTCATTCTATCAATAGATGGCATTGGTAGCGGACTGTTTTGACAGAACGATGACGGCTGCCGGGCCAGCTCTTCAGCTGACTTCCTAAATAAAACGTTAAGTGGTTAACCAAATGGCTACATATCTAGCCGGCTTTGTGGCCGACGACGCTGCTAAACGCTAAACAATAGACATTTATAATACTTTTTGAACCCATAACCATACTTTAGCGTAATAAACCGAATGACCTATTGAACCGTGGGAAACCTTGGCCGGGACTCAAACCTGGGACCCTCACGTCGCAGTTTACGTACAAATTACAAGCCGGCGACTGAACGTGTGTGACGAAGCCGATAGAGTCATACAGGGCAATTTTTAAAGTTGAACGATTCTCTCTTTTGAGATGCGTATTGCGACTCGGAGTTGAATCGAGAGTTCTTTAACTCGCCTCAGATACGTTTTGTGAGTAAACGAGAGAAAAAGACAGCTTGCTCAGAGCTACAGAAACTTGGCGCGACCACGTCATAACAAGTATTGTGTATATCATCTGCAAAAACCTAGCCTACACCATAGACTATGTAATCTCCGTAGTTCACATGATACCTACCACATATGTATAAGATTATTTCGAGATCTACGGCAATATAGCGTGCACGCTTATTTCCCAACAGAAACAGGCCGCTATCTGTAAAACCTATCAAAGCGAGTAAAATCAGTGAATAAAATGCCTAACCTAAGTCGGATCAGATAGGGCGGTCTACTACTATGGGCGGTGCAATGTTTGTGGGGCGGGAGCGGTGTTCTAAATTCAAAATCTAGTTGCACGCTACATTATTATTATTAAATTGTATCTTGTAACTTTTTTATTTAAGAGACCGGTGACCGCGTGAATTTCCCATACAAACGTAATACAAAAATGATTTGTATTTGAGAACTAGTTCAAAGCATTTAGACTGTTAATCAGATTAATACAGTGTTAAAGTAAACTTTAGAAAAAACCGACTTCCACAAACCCTATTTGATTAGATTGAGTTTAATACAAACTGTAACCCATCACAGTGCTACCCCACGCTACTAAGGAACCTCTGTACAAAGTTTCATGGCTGTAGGTCCACCGGCTTAGGCTATGCGTTGCCTGCCCGCCAGCCACGCATTGTATTTGTACCTAGTATTGAGCAGATCTGGTGGCCATATGTGGTCTTCATGAGCAGTTCCGCATCACAATATTATGCTTACCATGTGCATTTGCACGAGTTATTATGAAAAACACAAAAATCACTATAGGTCTGCCTATAATATTTGAAGAGTTCCCTCGATTTCTCCAGGATCCCATCATCAGATCCTGACCTGGTGTCAATGGGACCAATCCTCCTTTGGGAAGTCGGTTAAAAATATTTTCAAATTGGTTGAAGAGGAACCCTATGGATGGAATGGAATTTTATAAATGTATTCTTGAAAGTTATTTGTTATTCATTTCATAACTAAAGTAAAACGTGGTAAAACACGGCATTTGCTAGGCTGCCCTCAGTAAAATTAGTATGCATGCGACCATTAGGGTATTAGTAGATAATTCCAAATGACCAAATGTGACCAAAGTACCTTTTATATTTAAAAAAAACTGGTCATTGTTAACATACCTCGTTCTTTAAGTTGAGATCGGTAGGTAATTCAAGTTTAGGTACAAAATATTTTTCCCAGGTAAGTAAGGCACACAGTTGCAATTTTGTTGTCCATTTAAATATCAGCCAAACAGTTGACCTACCGCTAAATGTGTTTTTCGCATGTTCCGAAACAGTTAGCTCCTTTAATATTAACCCGACACGTCCAATACTATAAAGACGCATCCTTTTTCATAAAGCCCCAAGTAGCCTTAGGGCAGAAAGCAATTTTACGGTTTTTTTTTTTAAAACATTGCGTGCGAACACGGGTAGCGGCGTCACGCAACTATCTAAGTACCGTGGAGAGATTTAATGATGGCCGCCATTGACTAATGATGTTTATTATGTTAATCAATTTATTGAGACAACCCGAAGCTAAGTGAAAGGTAACAATAATATTGATCGGCGGTCGTCACGCGATTTGTATTTACAATTTATCTGGAAAAACGTTTTGGGCGGGTGGATGGAAGATATTTTTGGTAGAGGACAGAGTCTATCTTACAGCGCCATCTTGTGGTGAATGCGTGAATTAGCTGATGTGAGGCAAGGCAAACAATAGAAGAGACGGGCTAAAAACCTACACTAGTAACTGACTTTTTTTGAAAAAATAAAACATCTTAAAAAGAGGTTACTAGCGTATTTATTATGTTATTTTGGGTCTGTGATGTAAAATATGTTGAAAACTGGCTATTTAGGTATTCCCTGATTTTATTTATTTTGGCATGGCACGTACAATTGACATTGTTGCACGTCGATCTTTTTGTTATTTCACTTTTAGGTTTCCATCTACTACTACTTGGGCTGGATTTTACCAACAAAAAGTTATGCGAAAATATCCATCCCGGTGATAATTTGTATGACAATGACAGTCCAAAATGAGGTCACTCTATGAAAAAGTAGAAGATACTCTCAAGTAAAAAGTTACTCCTCGTTGGTAAAAACTATTTTATTTTATTTACTTTTAGCTTTGTTATGAAACTTCCTGCCATTCTGGAATGCCATGTATCTACAGCTTTACTTTTAAATCAGAAGTTTTTCTCTGCGAGTTTTTTTTTATAAAAAACAAATGCTCAAAATAAATGACAGCCGATTGCAGTGGGAACGCTCGCGCTCTTGATACCAATGATCCGATCAGCGACTATTAAAATAGTTGATATGATTGAGGTTCCCATGGTTTGCTTCTGGGAATGGGAGTAATCGTTGTGATTGATTATATAGAGCAACACCGTTGTTTACCGATGTGAGGTAGGTATTAAAAAAAAAGTACCTGGGTATCTACTCAGTTTTTCTACAAGTTAGGTATACAATTTATTCATTCATCCTAGGATTTCTGGAAGTCCCCTTCTCTCTCAGAAGCACACCGCCTCGAACGAGTGAACAATGGCGAACTATTGTTATTTATGATTTGTTGGCGAACCAGTTACGTGGATCAACTTTGACATTTCATAGAATATTCTAGCTTCTACCTTTGGGGGTCTTAAGACCTTTATCCTACAATCTAGAGGTCATAACATTTAAATAAATAAATGTTAATATAGTATATGTGTAATACATATATCTATATCTTGATATCAACTAAAATGACGTCATTATGAGGTTTAGAGGCCTAGTTGCCTTTTTAGTTTAGTGCATTTTCCTTCCAAATCACCCCCAATACGCCGGTATGGAATGTAAGAAAGCATGAACAAATCTACCAAGGGCTTCGCTTAAACCAGCTACGCAATCCTTAACCCTTTTAATTGCCGTGGGAAAGTATTTCGCGACCTAACCCGTCGAAAGCGAAAGAATCTCGAGTAAATTCGGCCAGACGTCTTTTAGTTCCAATGTCGATTATTATTGTGGGACGCGCGATTACATCATGAACATCTTTGGAGTGGTTCGCACCATGACAGTGATAATTTTTAAATTAAATATACCTGATATTGATACCTTGATACGTAACAGGGGAGCGGGGAAAATATAACAATGTTTTCGCATGCAAAGTCTGATTGGGTTTAGAAGATGTTTTACTTTGATTTGCTTATTTTCCATTTTTAAATCAAATCAAATATTAGCCAACGTATTTTGAAACAACTGTTCATTCAGTTTGTTATTTTATCTAGATAAACCCCGCATCAGTCATCAGATTTTTTTGCTGTGATTTTGAATCGTTTTGATTGTCTCGACCAGTTTTGTTTATTAGTTTATAATTTATGTTAGCTGGGCTACATTACTTTGATCCATAACAATTTTAAACGTATTAGCAGCTCTGTAGACATAAATATGTTGTTAATGCCTTCTTTTTCTGTTGGTCGTCGGCGCACGCGCTCTGTGGGTGGATTTTTTCACGTTTCTCGGCGATTAGAATGGTAAACTCCCATCGCAATGCGCTTTATTGTTCAGCCGATGAACTAAAATACACATAAACATGAGCACGGCCATACATTATACGCCTATAATATTGAAATATTAAGTTATAACCTATAGTCCGTGCGACCCCAGTATGTTACTTTACAATGACAAACAGTGTCAAGACCGTCTTAGAACTGTCTGGACCTCACCTCAGCACTCAATATTTTTTGTAATTTCTCAAACTCTTATTAACCGTGCTGAGAATGAGCAGGGACTGATTAGTTAACTCGATAGTTTTATAGCAAGTTGACTTGTAATATACATGTTATAATTATTTTATTATAATATTAAAGGCTGGTGTATGGCTGGCTTAATCGCACCCGCATAAAAGATATAACACGCCTGTAACACTCCACTCAGAATTAAACTGTAACTTATAAGTATTTAAGGTTTACTCTTGTAAAAGTTTATGGTTAGCGTTTTTTTTTTTAGTTGGCCATGTTTTGAGAATGTGAGCATGATTGTACGCATGTTATGATTATGACGGTTAAAGTATTGCTTTTTTATTACATCTCGAGTGTGTACGAAATTTTTCGCGGATCCAGCCATAGTCTGTGAGCCGTACCTTGTGTTTGATAGTTGATTGCTGTTTAATTCAAGATGAGTTTTGTGATATGTGGTGTATGTGGCCAATTAGGTCCTTTTCGTGGGGTAAAAGCCTTTATTGTAAGCCGGATACGAATAGGATTAGGATTAGTAGGTTCAATGTGCCGGCTTTCATGCTCATTTCAAATTTGTTTCGTCCAACTTGGCTATGACGATCTATTTGAGTATCGTGCGCGCGCACAAACATAGATAAATATATTCATAGCTCACTGTACCTATATTTTTGCATATCTTCGTCCTCCGCTAATTGCCCTTTTTTGGTTCCATTTTCCTGGACTACAAGCGCAACGTGTCAAATAGTGTCAATGTGTTGAAGGCGCCAAGTGAAAAAAATAGATCTCTAGAAGTAAAATTGTGCTATATTCGACGCTGCTGGCTCTATGAGTGCAGTGGCGAGTGTAAAGTGTAAAGTGTTTAACTACTCGTTCTCACTCATTATCGTATTTACCGCTCTTTTCTTTCGCCGTCGCTGGACCCTATAATTTATTACAAAAAATATTTTATAAATTGAAACGTTTCATTAACTATCACCTGATACTTTTGATAATGAACATGGGGCTATCAAAATTTACTTAAGTTTATCAACTCTCATTCTAACTGGTATAACACTTATTGACACACTCTGTATTTTTTTAATTATCTTAACATACAGTTAGAAAAAAGGTACTTTAGAACATCATTATTCTGAACCACTTCCCAAAAGATCTCTACTAAATCTAAATCAGTAGTAAAATGTGCTGGCATTTCCGAACTTTATATCTCATGTTCAATAAACATTTCCAAGTGTATCTGTAGATAAGTTAGGGGTCTCGGTCATGACATGAGTTCGACAAACGGCATCATTGTAGGACAACTACAAAGGGTTGAGGGGCCAGCCGAAAAAGGAGGCACGTGACTTTTGAAAAATAATTGAGGGAAATAATGGCGACATAGGCAGTATGGACTATGGATCCATTAATCTTGTGTCAGACATTTTGTGGTTTTAATAACGCGCTATGTGCTTGAAAGCTTGCTGAAAGTACAATTGTAATTTAAGTCGGAAATATTTGTTTTGGTCTGCTGATTTTAATACGTAGTATTTTATTATGATGAAAGGTGTTTATTTATTTAGATGATGATGATGATGATTCATCAAAATATGAAATTTGTGATTTATTTATATATGGCGGCATAAATGAAACCAGTGTCAATCGACAAAGTAAATTACTTACGAACAGCAATATTTAATTATTATTGATTCCTTAGACCTACTTTGTACCTACCTAGATTTTAAAGATCAAATGGTCGGATCGCGTGTGTAAAACTGAGGTGCTGCGACCAGCCAATGTGGGTGGCATTGAGGCTTACCTCATGCGGCGACAGCTTCGGTGGTGGGGACACGTGTCAAGGATGGCAGAGCAGAGGGTCGCCAAGCGCATCTTCTATTCGGAGCTTGAGGTGGGGAAGTGTAAGCATGGCGGACAACTCCTCAGGTACAAAGATGTGCTGAAGCAGCACATGAAGAAGTGCGGCATAGAGTCTTCTCAGTGGGAGTCACAAGCTGCCAAAAGATGCCTATGGATGTATATGTCTCAAAATGTATGCTATCTGAAATAAATATTTTGAATTGAATTGAAAAGACCGTCAGTCAAAAGTCCGCGATTTCGAAATTCTCCAGACGCCAAACGCGACGAATTTAAAGTCCGAACACCGGCGCAAATCACTTACAATTATAATAATGGAGTGCTCACATGCCCGCAATGTGCGAGGATCTTTACTAGGAAGATTGGCTACATAAGCCACATGCGAGCCCACGAGCGACGTCTACAGACGACGAGTTGAGGCGGTCGCCGTGACCGTAATCGGTCGGACCACATCATCATCACCTACTTTGTGGGTAATTGGAGTTAAATTAACTGCCAAGTGCGAGTTGGACTCGCTTTGAGAAGGTTTCGTACAAAACGTACGCTAAAATTCAGTTTTTCATACAAACTTTGCACCTCAGATTTTGGGGGTTAGGGGGTTAAAGTTGTCGATTTCAGAGTTTTTTTTTCAGATATGGGTGCAAACATGTGCTTGCGTACCAATTTTCAGATTATTACATCTACCGGTGGTCTGTAATGACTGCGTCGCTGGCAGCGCTGTTGGTGGCCGAAAGCGCAGCCCAAGGCCTACACAGCGCGGTCGGCATAGCAGCCTTTGATAGACAAGCTGGTATACGGGCCGATACCGAAAGTCATGCTTTATTCAAACAATACGATAATAATTTAAATAAAATTGAAGGAATTTAGGATTGAATTGGAGGATTCGTCGCTTGAAGAGCAGTTAATTTCTGAATAAAACCTTTTTGCACTTGTTTTTTTTTTAAACTTTACTCTAAAATAATCTCCACCCCCCGTAGCTCCCACGAATGGCCGGGGGCCAGGTCGGACAGCTCTTTTCTTCTGATGAACCACGACAATAATGAATTTCCATACAATTTTGCTGGTCGACTTTGCTCAAAGAAGGTTGTCAAAATCATGAACACATTACTCGCATTATTTGAGTTAATATAATTCACTTGGTCGGTTGACACCTGTTACTACAAGAGCATTAAAAATCATTCAGAAATTCATGATTATTACTCATTAGTATAACTTACGGCTGCATTTTTTCAGATTGTCTAGACCTACATTATGTCATGAAATCTGGATCCCAAGAAAGCAAATGGGTACCTATACCTACTTTCATTGGTATACTAATTCCGTTTACACAAATTATCCATCCAACTAATCATTGCGTGAATTACACTTACATCCCTCTAAATTAACGCCGCGGCAATATTCATTGGGCACGTCGACAGCTCGTTACGATTGGCCGCGAGCTAAACTGCGCGGGCGCAGGGCTGGGAGTCGCGTACGGAATAGCGTGCCAGTGGCTAATAGCGAGGGCGCAAAAAACCTGTTTTGACTTGTCGACGACGGTGCCGAGTAGCGCCGCTCACAAACAAACCAGATTTTGCGCTCTCGCTATAGACACTGCCAAGCCATACATGGCCCCCAATTCTACAAACTGATGGGATGCCAGTTGCTATGGGCTTGGCGACGCCGAGACTATCAAAACTGATTTCTGCGGCCTCGCTATAGCAACTGGCATGCCATCCGTTTGTAGAATTGGGGGCGTACGCGACTCGCGGGCGCTGTTGTGAAAGCTATCTCTATGGAATAGGATCGGAAGTGGAGAGCTTTCCACTAGTGGGTAATTATTTGATCTGATATTACTGGAGTTTCAATAATTAAATAATATAGCGCCATTAAAGCGTTAATGGCACTCGGTCGCAAAAAGTCACTAAAAATCGTAATTAACCGAAAATTTTACTCTATTGAAAATTTTAAAGTATTTTCAAACCAACTATCATTTAATTAACTTGGGAGAAGTCAGGTTCACCAATTATAAGAGAAACGCAAGCGCACGAATGTTTAAAAGAGACATGTTTTTTTATATTACATTATTGGTATCGAGATCTATCCTAAACTAATTAAACAACTAGATTGATTTTGCGAATTCCACATGTTTTTGTAGATTTGTTGCTCGTCAGCACTATGCCTCGGGGCCCGTGTAGGGCTGTGGGATCCTAGTATTTATGCGGACCTAAGCATTCTCCCTCAGTATGATCGGTATTCGCGGTATGCAAAATCTTAGCAGAATTAACCGCCAAGGCAATACTGGCCCGAGGCTGATGACAGCCTCATTGCGTTAGGTTCAGATTTGTAGTGCCCATCTATTTAGCGCCAGTTACATTACGACGCTGCTGGCCCTAGGTTTTGATTTAAGACCTATAATGAGATTAGTTTTTCCAATGAATTTGTTTTACACTTGACTGTTTTGTATCAAATGTATTGGTGGTTCTTTACATATTGTCCAATTGATTGATGCAATTTTGCATTGAAGATTGCAATGTTGATTTAAATTCTCGTAGTGGGTAGGTTAGGTACTTTATAACAATAACTTTTCAATCAATAACTGTCCGATTCGACTATTTACAGCGACGAAGAGTTGTCTCAGATTGACGGTTTCGCCATATCAAAACTATAATTTCCACACTCTTGAGATAGATCTCTGAGTTGAGAGCAGTTTATTGTTAGGGTCCAAAACCTTGACATAATAAAGGTATTTTCAAAAACGGTCTCTTGTTTAATGTTTAAAATGAAACAACACGTAAAAACGAGTAAAAAAAGTATAGTACATGAGTTAGTAGGTACTCCTCCTCCGCAACGGAAATTAATTCCCTTCCCAATATCCTCAAATATAAAACAAAAAGAGTTATCCAATGAATGGACCATGGGCCAGATCGAGTACTCCCACAATAAGATAAAGCATATTCGTAAGCACATTAGCATATTGAAATTATTCAATGTTACCGAATGAGATTATCAGCAGGAACCTCATTGTTTCCTCACTGGCCCCTATTTGCATGAAGCGGTCCATCTGCCTTGCTGTACTATCAGACAAAATAATCTTCTTCTCGAATTTCAGAATTAACCTAGGAAGCATGGAGTACAAAATTGGAATGTCTCAATTTAGCTGATCACTCGACGTTTAGTTCGGACATTAGGGAGTTATAACTCCATTCACTCAATGAATGTCTAGTTCGTTCAAAGGGAAGCGCCAGAGGTGCTTTATAATTGCGCTAAAGTTTCATGCAGCTTTTGTAGCACCTCTGTGCCACCATTAAAGAGTTGGTATCGAACTAAGGGCTGCATAAAATTGTGCCCAAATGGCCGCACGCATAGCTGCTGCAGAAAGTCTGTAGTATAGTAGATTCTCTAGCGCTTAAGTCTAGCACTTTGAGTTATAAAAAGATAGGCTCCAATGCTGTTAAGCAGCCAAATGAGTTAGTTGGGTAGTTAGGCAATACCAGCCTTTAGCATAACTCAAATTACATAAAATACTTAATATGCAATTGCCGTTGATTTCGTTGCAAGGTTGTTGTTCATCAGTGTTAGTATCCATTCACGAAAAACGTATTGTACTCCAATCTGGGTTCATTGACCAGCACGTTGTACAGGTCAAAGGTTTAAAATCAATGTCTCAGGAATGAAAATATGAGGAAATAAACGCCTGTCTTTAGGTAGGCAGATCGAGGGTGGTCTTTTTGTCTATACTCTTAACTCTTACACGTAGGAAAGTAGTAGTGATGTCAAATAGTCGACTTCTTCAGTCCATGTTCCATTTCAACATGATTTTAAATAGAGTCTCTAATTTAGCCTATTCTATTCTAATAAAGCTGGCTTACTTGTGTCACCAGTAAGAAAAAATAAGTACTAACCAAATCTGTAATATTAAACCAAATATACTTGTTGATTTTATCTATTTGTCACAAAAAAAGCAAATATTCATTATGTGGATGTCTATGCAAACGAACTTAGAATTGCAATGAAAAATAAAAATATATCCTTATTAGAGAAAAGACGAAAATATTTTGCCGTGATGTGTAACGATGTCTCACTAATATTTGATAGCAACTCTACACGAAGGAAACTAAAAACAAGTCATCAACATCAGCCCTGTCATCTTTTCAGAAGTTTATACCAGCTGCTGCGTATTCCGAGTCTATTTTTTTTGTGACTGAACAGACCTAAAAACAAATAAATACTCCATATCCGTGCCAGCTGAAACCATCGCAGGTTCATATCATCTCGCACCTTGCATCTGTGACTTCTCGCTATCGGGTGGCAGTATCGATGCAGGTTCCGATCCCGATAGCAATCACGGCACGTCACTAGAGTCACGACCTGTGCCCTTTGTCCGTGGCTGCATCGCACACATGTCTGTGCCCTGAGGGTATACCGCCCAACACCTTGGATGCATGTTGATGAGGGTATAGCATAGTGGATAAACTGAGAAATTGGTGCTGATTGCTGATTCACTTTTCGGCTTTATCTTCTTGCTTGGTCAGCTCAGCTGAGGAAAATATTATACTACTCGTAGATATAATACTCCTAATTTCTGTAGAGTAATTGTATATTCAAATGGATTTATCATATTTGGTGGTAATATTATCAGACCTATTTGCCCATTGTTTATGTAGTCAATCTTCATTAAGAAGATTCTCGTACAAGGCGGGCAAAGGATACTAATAGAACAATCATAATGGATTTTATGTTAGAATATTTTTATTAGAATAAACTAAAATACCTGCGCGATCATTACAACAAACAACAAAAAAACATCTGCCCACAAAACACGTGTTCACCAATCATTAAGTTGCCATTGAGATGCCTCACATTCCACAAGTTCCTCACTCGAATAGAACTCAACCCAACAATACCTCACAAAGGCGACTTTGACTCAATTAAATCTTAATTCCGTCAAAGGAGTCGATTAATGGAATTAAGTCGACTCTTAGTCAAGTTCACTTTCAACCGATGACAATAGACTCAAATAGTAACAATCGAATCAAAAAAGATTCTCCACGTCTCAAATCAACAATAGAACTAACTAACTCGAGTTGCCTTACAGTGACTATTAAAATTTAATGACATGATTTATTCAAAAAAAGCGGGAGAAAAGGGTACGATGTTGAGGTCCATTTTTCATAAGACGCAGTTGGTAGCAAATGGCCGAATAAAAAATGTTTAACAGGCCGACACTTTATGAAAAAGAGTCGCCTGCTGTGCGCCGCTTTGTCGTCGGTTTCGGAATTTATTCATGCTTACCTGTTGCGCCTGCGTTTGTCTCCTAAGAATATTCCATATTTCTGGATTCATAAGTCATGATGCGGAAAGCTGGAATTTCTGCATAAGAATTGGAAATCATTATTATTTTTCCTTTTACTCTACTATGGTTATTACTACAATAGATAGCTTTACCTAAGATTCAAATTTAGCAAGAACTATGGCCGATTTCACCAACAATCCCTATCTTTTAGGGGACTCTTTATTTTTTTTGGGGCCTCCTAGCGGTTGCTTTGCTTTGACCTAAGTTAAAGGGTACACTAGGCCTCTATGGGACTCCCTAAATTTAAGGGTCAGGAACAATCGCTAGACAGCCATGAAAAAGAGCTAAGTGTCCTCTAACTGTTAGTTAAATGAGGCACTTAGACTTCTAAAACATCTAAATAATCTCCGGGTATTCACAAAATAAGGAGTATTTTGTAAATCAAACAAAATAGTCAATGTAAACGGTATGTGTTCCATGAAACATTTTCAACAAACTTCTTTTTATCAAGTATATTTTAGGGTTCTGTAGCCAAAGGATACTAAACGTAATCCTATTACTAAATTTCACTGCCGGCCTGTTTGTCCATCCAATCGTGCACCCGTTTGTTATGGGCTGGATCATGAACCGTAGGAAGTAGAGAGTAACATTTTCACAAAATGTGTATTTCGGGCGTTTCAGCACAAACATCGAACAACATGCGCTTATGCGTTCTGCGTTTTTTTATTGCTCGTTTCTACGAAACCCTCCATAAGCTATCCGAGTCTCATTTGACTGATTTTTGTGTTTCCTAACGACCGACACTTTTCTCCGTCTCAACATGGGTCCTGGGTATTTGGTCATTCTCCAATGGTAGCCGTCTCATTTATAATATTTTATAGAAATCAACAAAACAGAATTGTGAACATTAACATTCGATACAAAGCGGTCTGCCCCGATTCAAATATTATTTATATTCGGTGGCTTACCATGAGATTCTATAAAAATATTCCGATAGTGAATAACTGGCTAAAAGTGGGCACAATTTTATTGTGCACCTGCCTCCTCGAAAATTCGTCCCACTTTGTATGTAGATAAGTATTAATTTAACTAGGACATATCTTATCTGTGGATCCATTCTCTATCTCTGAAGAACTGTGACTTGCAATTTCAAAATGCTGTTTTGTTCAATAAATTAGTTAAAAAAAAATCGACCAATATGACTCATCAATCCGCAGCAACAGCAGCAAATAAGTTGGTATCACTAATTTATGATTGATCATGTTATACAGATTTTATGGTTACCCTAGGTGGTTTCGGTAGAAAATGGATTGAATGCACAAGAATAATCCTTCCTTCTCGAGATATAGGTATGTAATCCTCACAAACTTATAATACTTATTGTTGTATGTGACGGAAAAGGCGTGTTGTTAAATGCAATTTAGTACAACTCTTTTCTAAAGAAATGTAACCCACCAATGTCCTTATCGAAGGCCATATTATGCCAGTGAATGTGCTTGTTTTCCTTTTCTATTTTTAACAAAATGTTCAATGTTAAAAAAAAAACTATTCGATATCAAGAGGTTAAACAGAAATCGGAGACGAAGAGTCTCCAGTGATTTAGATAAAAGAAACAACAAAAAAATATCACAACATTAATTGTAATATTATTGACTGAAAAAAAACGTTCGCAGGCCCAAAAATACCAGAAAAACCTTAAATTTGCCAAGGTCACGGTGACTTTTAGAATCACATTATCTTCCACACATCACCAGGACATTGTGCATCAGAAAAATGGTAGCAAAAATGACAATGACAAAGAGGGTCTGTGTGTCTGAAAGGTAGAGACGCCTCTTGACCGATTTTTTATCGATGTCGTAGAAGTGACAAAAAATGATAATATCTAAAATTTATTCGTATCAAGATGGGAACACCTGTTGCTAATTGCCACCTTTTCGGTGTTCTAGTGTAGTTTTTTTTAAAGATATTTCAAAAAGAGAATAGTTTTACTGACATGTTTTCCTGGTGTTCTTCGACTTTAGGTAACGCCCATTTGATGTGGGTAGACAGATTCAACTTATTACATAAAGGTTAGGTTAGGTTATACCTACCATGTTGCCACACCTAAAAGTGCTGATTGATCAAACACCATGCCGAATTCATCCATCCATTGTCATTCAACATCTTGACCTATCACATACCATACAAATGCCATACAACACCGACCAAAAAATAACCATATAGTTTAAACATCTGTCGACAAGCCCTCTACCCGGTTGAAAGGCTAACATCTGCCTACAGAATTGAGTACGACACTAATGTATAATATTGTATGTATGTATAATCTATAATATTCAATCAACTTTATACAGGATGACTTTTGGGTCATGACTCTGACATATTGTTTCTAACTCGGTAAATGATTGCGGTTTAAGCTAAAGAAACCGGTGACCGCGTGAATTTCCCAAACGTAATACAAAAATGATTTGAATTTGAGAAATAGTTTAACGTATTTAGACTGTTAATCGGATTTATACACTGTTTACGCAGGTTCCTGGTCTGTATACCAGGGTTCCTCTTCACCCAATTTAAAAATATTTTTAATTAATTTGAATAAGAACCTTGGTATACGACAGGAACCTGCGTAAATACTGTATTAATCCGATTAACAATCTAAATGCTTTGAACTAGTTCTCAAATTCAAATCATTTTTGTATCACGTTTGTATGGGAAATTCACGTGATCACCGGTCTCTTAAGCTATTATTAAAATAATCACGCGTTAGTTATTTTAAAAAAAATATCATCCTTCTGAATGTTTAGTCACCTTACAATTAATGTTTAAAAAAAATTCAAATAAACTAATCAGAGGAGTAAGAAGACGTGTTAAAATCAAAGGCTATAAACAATTTATGACAAAGTCAAAAAAAGACAGTTGCGCTTGTAAAGTGTGTAACAAAATATGACATACATTTGAATTTTTGTACCAAAAAAATCAACTAATGTGTCCTGCCTACACTCACATATGGTGCCAAAACATGGACTCTTACCAAGGCACAAAATAAAAGTCGCACAAAGGGCCATGGAGCGTGCCATGTAAAGCATCAAACTTCAGGATCGTATTCGAAATACAGAAATAAGACGTCGCACTAAGGTCGCCGACGTCGGCAAGCTAATCACGAGACTGAAGTGAGGTTAGGCAGGGCACTTGGCACGGAGGGATGACGGAAGGTGCACCAAAGCGGTAATGGAGTGGCTACCCAGAACCGCAAAACGCCAAGTAGGCAGACCACCAGCCAGATGGACGAATGACATCACCGCCATAGTCCGTAGGCAGTCGATGCGGGAGGCACAGGACCGGAGCGGATGGCGTGGTAGAGAAGAGGCCTATACCCAGCAGTGGGTAGGTGTGGGCTGATTGATGATGATGATGATGATGATGACCAAAAAAAAAGATGATTTAGCGAGCTCTCATCTACAGCATAAAATTCTTTACCAATATGCAAATCTTAGGTAACTATGTTGCTTCACGACCCCGCCCGCAGTCACCTTGTATAGATACGTGTGGTGTTCCAATCAATCAACAATTGAATATATTTTATCTGTACAAATGGTACGATCAGTACCTTTAGGGTAACTCAATGAGATCACGTTTGACTCGTGAACTGTGCTTTATAATAAAATCTTAAACATATTCTTTATTTTATATTTTTAGAGAAACATGAACCATGTGTGTGGGTTAGAAAAAGTCATTCGAGATTCATATATACTATTATTATTATTCCTATTTGAAATAGGAAGGTACTTCTAGTATGTATTTATCCACATATACTCTGTAATAAAATTGTATATCTTTGACATCTAGCTTATATCGCAATACCAAAAGCGATTTTTTCAAATCGAGCCTGTTAACTGGTGTCAAGAGCTGTCATTTAAAGCGACTGTCATTAGTAAAAAGTACCAGGAGGATACCTATGTCAAGACATACAGAATACGGCTCTAAACAGAGAATATCCATTTCCACAAAGAAGAAGAGACAATTGGGTTTCTATCAAGCATTTCTATTGTCATCTATTGTCACCTGCGACATCAAATTACTCTAATTACTCTATCTTTAATCTTTACACGCACCCCCCTCCAGAAAGCAAGATAAAGGATATTTACTAGCCTAGCAACGAAAGCACTAACTATTGCTACATTACTGCTGCCAAAATAACCTTGTATAACTAACTAACATTTGGTTGTACTCTTAGAATGTTCAATAAATGATTATTGATTTTGACAATCCCAAGATCTCTACATTTACACAGTTTCAGTTACAATCACGATCCATGTAATATTTCATTGTCCACAAACCAAGTAGTTGAAAGTTGTTGAGGTGGTGCAGAACTGCCGCGGGCCAACCGTAATAGTTTTGTAAACCATACCAAAATATTTCCAAAAACCTTAAACCTTCTTAACGCGGTGGGTTAAGGATCAAGCTTTGTCGTTGCGTTGGTAGATGTAACGTTGTCATGTGTTAAGAGGTCGGATCGTGATCAAGCTATTTAAATTCAGTCGCTGCCACTAGTGAGTCTACACAGCGGGGAGTGCACCCTTAATTGGGAAGTCCATATGTTATATCCTCAACATTAGTGTGAGTACGATCTTCATGACTCCAAGTGGTCAGTTGCTCGAGTCCCCATAACTCATTGGACATACGTTTTATATTACCACATTGTGGTGGTGTAAAAATATTTATGGTGATTTTAAATTATAATGTGGTTCTAACAAGTGGCCGTAGTGGGACAGTAGGTTTTATTGGGAGAATAGTTTTTTTAATGGCTTTGGAGTGGACTTTTGTGAAAATGTAAATTGTTTATAGTATAGTAGTAAAAGTATATTACCATGTCCCCACAGAGGGGCACAGGCCTTCACCTGGATCAAAATCAAATATTTTAGGCTGCCGCGCTTTTGCCGTGCATCGGGGATGTTTGCTGAAGAACGTACTACAGACTTCTACGGCATACAGAGAGCAAGAACAGCATCCTTGATGTACCGTGTGCGCAACAGCGCCAACTCCATCTTGTCCATCATTGCAAATAGGGTAGACTGTCCGATCGGTGTCACTGGGAAAGTATTCACATGTCTTCAAATAGAAAAGAAAGAGCCCGGTGCACAGGGGTCGGATAGTCTGCCTTATCCATGTACACTTCCATTGTTTTCCTTCCTGTTCTGTTTTGTATATGTACTCATAGAGGTAATACCTGTTATTTGAAATAAAAATATATGAATTGAATTGAATTGAATTATACATAGTTGCTTGCAGATTCCACACTAGTTGCAGAGAGTCCTGACCAATTTTTAGTTTACATATTAGGTTTAGTTGCTAATCGTGAGCTGGGTATTATAAGAAAAATTGAGTAATAATAAGAGTAAGTTTGAACTTTATTTATCACGCTGGCTAGTGCGGGTTGTTGGAGGTTTTTTTACGACTACTACACAATACCGAGTAGAGTAGAGTTGCTATAGTAGCCGGACTGTGTCATCCAAAATACGGAACATCCGATAAATGTACTTAAGATATATATTATCTCATTGGTAAGTACATCGTCAGCACCGGGATTCATTTCATTTATACTTTATTGCACAAAAAAAAAACATAAAAAACACGTAGCATTTACAGAAAGATATGTACAAAGGCGAGCTTTTCTCTAAAAAGAGATTTCTTCCAGCAAACCTAGGGATGACAGGAAAAAAACAGATAAAGAGAGGGAAGTCAGTGCACATGACTAAAACTAATGACAAGTATGAATAAATATAGATTTCTACTTATAATACAGTATAATACTAAATACTAAATAAATACACAATATGCAAATATATACACCTACATAATATACAAAATTAACAAAAATATCTATCACGAAAGAGAGAGAAAGTGTTCCTTTACCCGGTTTTTAAATGTAAAAAGAGTGGGACTGTCTCTTATGGTGGAAGGAAGTGCGTTCCACAGTCGGATTGCCTGCAACCTGAATGAGTGCTCACATGCCGAAGTGTTATGACTTGGAGTGGCTAAGAGTGAGATTGTGTGAGATCTCCGATGCCGATCGCCTGAAAAGCGGTCAAAGCGGTTTCGGAGGTAGTTGGGGTAGCGAATTCGAACCTGTATCTCCTGCGTGAAAAGCAAACATGAAACCCAGGAGTTCGCGGCGTTTATTTCTAGTTTTTCGCGAGAGTTTTTCGTGAAATTGTGTAGTACCTAGTACCTTTAATAGGAAGGAAGTTTTCAACGATCGCTTATTTATCAATATGAGTATTTAACGATCATGCTTTACACGAGCATAGCAGAGCACTCACACTTTTCTTAATTTATTTGACTCTCTACATAATGTTTATATAGGTTTTCATGTGCAACTGGATATGGGATTGGGCACACCTATATAATAAATAAAATGAAAAAGCCTTTATTAATTCCTAAATTACATTTTGAAATTTGATTTGAATTCATTTTGAGTAAAATTTAAATTATATGAAATATTTGATAGGTAACTAAGTAGGTATGTTAATAAAATTATGTATTGACATTTAAATTTCATTTTTATTTAATTTACGACCCCTCTGCGGGTGAAGGCGTCCTCCAATGATTTCCAGGTTTCTCTATTGGGCACCTATATGCCTTACAAAGTTAAAGATATTGAGACTTTACTCACTAAGAACATTATATTTCAGCCCACTTACTAAACTTATCAAAACGATTTTCCCACGCACCAACCACTCGCAATAGACAATTTGTCTTGCAATAGAGAAATCCCCAATCGCCAACAATGGTGAAAGACAAATGGGCGATGTCTGTTAATTAAAAGTAAACATCGTTTGAGGGGCAATCGCAGAAGTCTGATGGAAACGATGCCTAGGGCAGTGGATGATGGATAGAATCAACTACTTTGTTTGATGCAGAGCAGTAGAAACGTGGAATGAGTTATGGACTTGGGATTTGGTGGAATGGTCTGATTCGAAAACCGTAAAAACAAAAAATGGTGATAACATCCTAGCCACTAACATTCACTTATCAACATTTTTAGGTTCCAGTTTTCAATGTGGTTAAAGTTTTTAAGGTTTTTTTTTTGGTCTAGTAAAAAAACTTCTGGCGGCCCAGGAGTGAGATGTGTTGAAAAGGGAAAGAGTCTTTCGCCCTAAAGTGGGATGATATAGGCAAATAATAATATAATATTTATGTTCTACTAATCACAGTCAATCTTAAATTACCTATACTACTTGCAATACTCTGTACACCACCATTCATGAGCTTCGATGATATTCCCCTCAATCCTAACATCAATTAATTTCTTTGTTCTCACGTGTCAGGCTTAGATTGAGAAGCAAACAATATTTACAAGTTGTCTGACTTCTCATTCAGCGATACAAACAAGATACTGTGAGAAACGACCTGTCAACAGCTATGATGGTTAATGAACGCCGAACTAGTGTGGTTATAACTAATACGAAAAATAATGATCTGTGCTCTTAACAATTTATTTCGGAATTAGACACGACGAAGTTTCGTTTGCGTCATGTTTACAGAGGTGCTATCATATCAATATCATAAAAAATATTGGTACTTTAGAAAGACCCTTGCTTCAATTGTTTTTGCTTTCAATTGTTACTGTATGGATAAAAACAACATAAGTTATTTCAAACTATACAGATACTCATGAAAATAGTCAAGTTAGGTATCCGATTAAAATAGTAGAAAAAGAATGGGTTTGTAATCTGAATTAGCTTGTTTATTGTTATGCAAACTAGTGGCGCACCTTTGAAAACTGCTAATTCGCCTTCACTTGAGTTTCATGGCTTCGCTTGAGTTACGCTTGTTCGTCCATTTCATAATTTATCATTCTCATTTCAAAACGAAACGATATAGGATTATAATTTAATGCACCACAAAACGAGAGATTAACCGATGCTTTTTAATCCTGAAAAATCTCGTTAAAATTCGCATAAAACCATGCCTCATGGAACGACAAAGGAGAATCACAGCGAAGAGTGCACTGTCCGCACTTGATTTAGGAGATACTGCACATTTGTGTCAAAGCGGTAAGTAAATCACTGGGAGTTGCTACACAAAATAATGATTTATACACACCAATTAAAAGTGCGACGTATTTAAGGGGTAACTCACCACAACACGCCACGGAATCAATCGTAAAAGATTGCCATTATAAAAAACCGATTCGTTCAGCCATATTGGTTTGGGGACCATAAATATTTTTGTCAATATCTTCGTATGCGCTGTTAGAATTACGAGTGTTGTAACTTTTGTATCATTAACTTTGAAGTTTTGCGACCTCCATCGAAGCGGCCGGTGACGTTCGGTCAGTCTTGTGGGATGTTTAGTGAAACCAATCGCATACGAGGTTGAATGGAGCCATAAACATGAGTGAGCCGCGATTTGTGCGAATTTATGCCTCATTGTTACACCGCTTTCCTAAACTCCTGTGTAAACAAACACCCCTCAAGGACCACATTCCTGGATGATATTCGTATGAGACTTGCCTGCTAAGGAGATTTACGACTTGCCCATACTTTACCACTTGAGTAGTCGCATGACATTGAACCTATAAAGTACAGGTATGGTTTACAAAGTAGTCGTCAATGTTAAATACTTACAAACAACAATATTGAATTAGGCTCGTTAATATGTTGAAAAGCCTTATATGAAAAACGACTATTTTTCATATTTTTTGTTGCCTTTTCATAATACTTATTTGGTTAACATTGTATACCTCATCATCATCACCTACAGAAACAGAAACGTCTCTCCGAGGCAAAAAAGGAGAATCATTAGCCTTAAAAAATAATTATCTTTTATAAGAACTCCGCCTATTTTTGGCTACCAGAATCACTCCCGTTTTGAATTCTATTAAAACTTAATTAACTTTTTCTCGGGAGTTATAAATATTAAATGGTTTTTCAAGCCGAAAAAGGACTCTCAATTTGTTTTGCTACTCCTAAACGTCACTTGATCTGAAGATAAATGTATTCGAAGCGGATTGCATCTGCTTTGTTTAGGCCGTCGCCGACACAAGACCTTTGTCACGGCTTTTATTAACTCCGCGAATTTCAAAGAACAATAATCATATTATTGCCCATATTTATTATTCATGACTTCGCAGTCAAGTGCAAGTTTCACGCATTTTCGAAAAACAAAGCTCGTATTTGCGACTCATAATTACTCAGAAGCAAACAAGCCAATGAATCATTAAATCTCATTAGCCAAACGAGGCAATAATCATGAAACCCAAAACCAAACATAAACGTCCTCGGCTATATTACCAATCACAATAATACCAATCAAATTAGTCGAGCAAAAAACGAAACATAAAGTTAATGAAGCTGGCTGGACACAAAAAGTGAAATACTCTTTGCAAAAATACTCTTTGGTGGCAATGCCGTCCATGAAGGTCAGGAATTCGAGACACGCAGGACATAGCCTGAGGTGATCACTGATCATGGGGCTACGGCCACACCATATTTCACGGGTGATGCCCAATGGGTTTGGGAACACCCGCTGTGCTTCTGAATTAAGTAAAGGCCTCGGAGCTCTTGTTTCTTGATGCCTCTAGTGGTGGTTGGGAGGTGGTCACAGTGGTGCTGAAATTATACGACATTATTTTGAATACTGGTTAAGGTGAAGATGATGCAAAGGAGTTTCGACTGAAGATGAGTGGACCTGTAATAGGCTGATGTAGGATCACGTCTTTTCCATACGGGGTAGCAGAGGTACAGTTGACCTCACTTTTACCCAATTATTCAATACTCCATTTTGCGTGATGACAGCTAGGGGGCAAGGTCATCGCCGCATCCATGGAATAATGAAGGTTTCCTCACGATTTTGTCCATCACCGCTAAAACATCATACTAACTTAAGATAAATGGTTTATCTCATTGGTACATGGTCAGCACCGGGATTCGAACCTGCATCTCCTGCGTGAGGCAAGCATGAAAGCCACTAGACCACGGAGCTCACACCAATAAAAAATTTTAATTATTATTTTAGGAAGTATCGCGAGAAAACCTTAAATCTCCATGACCCTGGCGGTGGTCTAGCTTCCTGTCTTGCAAAATGGAGTATTGAATAACTTTCTAAACTTCCACACCGTATGGGCTAAAGGCCTGACGCCATGTTTGCCATTAACTTTGTAAAAATCGTCACCCATACAAAAAATAACAATAACGATTAATATTATATCTATCAACACCATTGTAAACGCACCTCATCCCACCTTAATAGATGTCTCGACCCAATTTAGTATTTGACGTGTTTTTAATTTAGCGACGGCCGCGCCTGCGGGTGCTGCCGTCGTCGTCGAGGGTTCAGAGTTTGCTCATATTTTACCTCGAATTACATACAGAGCCTCTCATTACTAAACTCATTTGAATACGGGCTCCGAGCGTGGTGGAGCATCAGGCTTTCAGCCTGTTTGGGGAAAGTTACCAGGTTTTGGAATGAAATTGAGCATATTTTAACTCCATATGTATAGGGTTTTCAAAGTATACTCGAATCGAGTTTAGAGAACTTTACGTTCCTTTTCATTAACCTATTCTATCCACAATCTGCAGACAGATAAGGTCAAATTCGACATAAGGTCCACTATCAAATCTTAATTCTAGTAATGTGAAACCATGGGATAGATAGGTTACTGAAAATGGACGTAAGTATTGTATAGTTCAGATGACAATAATATGGAATAATGGGATGTTTACTTTTAAAGATAAGATAAGATCATTTATTGGCAATTGTACCTACATTACATGTCACAGTCTTGTATAAAAATCAATCATAAATTCAATTATTATAATGTCAAAATCATACATCTTAAATCATTCAATGAATAAAATAACAATTATTAATTAGTTTAAAACATAAAAACAATATCAGAAGGTATGCACACTACACACAGTATCATATTGAAATAAATGAAGTAAAATAAAGTCAAACAAATAAATCCGTGAAGTAATGTCGAAAAAATCAAAATAAAATAATAATAAAATAAAACCGGCCAAGTGCGAGTCAGACTCGCGCACGAAGGGTTCCGTACCATTATCTATATAATTGGAACAAAAAGTAAACTTTAGAAAAAACCGACTTCCACAAACCCTATATGATTAGATTGAGTTTAATACAAACTGTAACCCCTTATCCCCCCACCCCCCAGGGGAATTAATTTTGTCAAATCCCATATCAGTGCTACCCCACGCTACTAAGGAACCCCTGTACAAAGTTTCATGGCTCTAGGTCCATCGGTTTAGGCTATGCGTTGCCTGCCCGTCAGCCACGCATTGTATTTGTACCTAGTATTGAGCAGATCTGGTGGCCATATGTGGTCTTCATCAGCAGTTCCGCATCACAATATTATGCTTACCATGTGCATTTTCACGAGTTATTATGAAAAACACAAAAATCACTATAGGTCTAATCGGTCTAATTTTCCAAATCGGTCCATCCGTTTAGGCGCTATCGAGGCACATACATAAAAAAAAAAAAAAAAAAAACAAACATCCGGACGAATTGTAAACCTCCTCCTTTGGGAAGTCGGTTAAAAAAACCGCAAAAAAACACGTTAATTGTATGGGAGCCCCCTTTATATTAAATTTATTTTGTTTTTAGTATTTGTTGTTATAGCGGGAACAGAAATACGTCATCTGTGAAAATATCAACTGTATAGCTACCACGGTTCATGAGATACGGCCTGGTGACAGACAGACGGACGGACGGATATCTTGAGATTTTAAGGTACTTTCCCTCCAGGGCCCATTCGTTTGTTCCACCCTGTATATGTGTGATCTGTAACTGTATTTTTCATGAAATACCCAAAAAGTTTTGTTCAAATTATCATCTTATGTCAGAATAACTTTGTAGCTAGTTGAAAAATAACATTTGAATTGATTCAAAGCTTGCCGCGCTTTTAGGGCCTTTAGTACCTACTAAACGCCGCCGTAAGCAGCACTGTCTACAACCTACTCCTACTGGAAAACGCTCGGAAAACGTGAGACACCCATCTACAATTTCCGTACAATGAGGTTCACTCACTCATTATGTCAATGTCATGCAGACTGCAAAACATCATTTCAACGCACCAAAGAGTATTTAATTAAAACATCACTGGCAGCCAAACTTGAAGTGGCCAAAAGGAAAAAAATAATTTCTGTGCTCTGAGATTTGTATGAAAACAAAAGTAATTAAAAACTATTAATTTTATAATTATTTTCTAAAAGTTCTACATAATAAATAGAGACGTCGTAATTCATCAATTAATATTTAAAGTCTTTGTAGAAGTCCGGGGACGACATTGCCATATCATTTAAATTTAGTTTCATTAAAAGAAGGCTTACCTACCAAAACAAAATGGCCTTGGTATAAACTTTTCAAGCGTGTTGTGAAGACGTATCTTGTACCGAGACCACTTTCAATTTGTAATATCTCTCGTATTTGTGGTTGGTGCGGCAACAGATATACACATTCTGTGAAAATTTCAGCTTTCTAGCTATTACGGTTCGTGCAGGCGGACCCGGTGACAGACGGACGGACGGACGGACGGACGGACGGACGGACGGACGGACGGACGGACAGACGGACAGCGAAGTCTCAGTAATAGGGTCCCGTTTGGCACCCTTCGGGTACGGAACCCTAAAAAACATTCCATGAGCAATATGCGCTGCGTTCAAATTCTGCATCTTCCTGTCAATGATATCCGTCACCGTCGTGATTGGGCTTATTAGATTTAATTTTGTCGTGGCAAGTCCTATTCATGTTTCCTGGCAATTTTTTATCGTTCTCATCATCGACGTTTGAAGATAGAGCTGCAAGATGGTAGATAAAAGACTTGTATGCTAACTCGGGCTCATTGACATGATATTTCATTGCTTGTGTTTATAAATTTATTTATTGTGACATGTGACCTGCGAATGATTTATTTTAGTGTACATTGCATTATTTCACTTATTATTACTGTTATGCCAGGTATCTTTTATTCTGTATAATTTATTAATAATTTATTCTGACATATGGGTATAATTTCATTTTATTTTTAGTTTAATTTAATTTTAGTTACATTTTAATGTTGAACTGTTTATATGACTTTTTAAGTTTTTAACAATGTCTATTATTTCACACACAATTGAACTATTGTTTTATGAATAAATACTATTGAACTATTTAATTTGACGTTGAAGTCGTCCTCCGCTGGCCACTCTCGTCTATTCCCTGTTAAATATAACTTACAAACATACAAATATTATGGTTATTACTAACATTCGGACGATGCCAACTAATATATAATAGATTTCGGTTTCCCAAATGTCGTGCCTTGTTTGTATATTGGGCTCTTAATTGGGTTTTAGGAGTCATCTTTTTCGGTCACAATTTTATTCATTTTATAGTTCGCCCTGTCAAATGAATAAATGTAAGTGTGGGCAATAAAGTTTGATTCTTTATTATAATATCCATATGTATTTGTCTCAGATGTTTGAATATTTTTACCATTCTGTTACCGTTTCGTTTTAGTATGATGGTTATATTTTTATTTACTTTTTTTAGGACAAACATTTATCTAATATTTGATGGAATTTTGTATCATACGAAGACAAATTTGACTCTATTAGTGGCTGAGATTAACATGAACAGTTAAGTTTTCATTTTATTCGTGAAAAAAAATGGCTTTTAAACTCATAAAGGTAACATACCTTGTTTGAAAGAAACCTGAATGCTTAAATACAATTAACAAAGTCTCAATAGGAAGTATACGAACCTTTTAGCATCTCAGTACAACTTCAAAACTACAAGTAAAGACATCCCAGGCGGACGTGACTTAGTACACCTTGATTCGTTATCACTTTCAACCATTCCTTGACATAACTACTAATGTCAGCTCTTTCACACAAATGAAGAAAGACAAAGAGAGAAAGACACTTGTCTGCGGCTAGAGCTGTGAATAAAGACTGGATTCGCGTCGTGAGGTCAAGAGAGGTCAGTAGGGTCAACTTTGAGCATGTCTTTGCCGAAATTAAGCAATCTTAAGAGATAAGCTCGCCTTTGCGCACTATTATGTTATTTAAGTTTTATTATTAAGGTACTGTGCAATAAAGAATATGAATATGAAATTAAATACCTAGTTTTATCTTTTCGAGTAAGGAAATTATTTTAGACTCTAGATTTTTCCTTTCTTTCTGGTAGTTACAGAATTCTCATCACATTAAAATAAGTTATTTATGATGTTAAAAGATCCGTTTAGGCACTGTGATAGCGAGATATTAAGAAGTCCTCAGTCCACTTGAAATAATTTTCGCATAAATAAATTGTAATTTGCCATCGCCTGTCGATACTCCGTAAAATATTGATGTTTTCTTCTACCTTCGAATACAAAGCACCTATAAAATGAGGGTTGATTTTGAATGTATGTAAAGTTAATAGTTTTTAATCTAGGTATTTATATGATAGTGATGATTAGAAGAGATGTTTAATAAAATAATATGTATATTCTTGTTAATTTTATTCACAACCTATACGTGTTGAGATGTTATAAGTATTTTTGATTTAATAAAAATTTATACCACTGTGATTGTGTTTCGTATCGTGTGAATAACATAATAAAATTAATCAAAATACCATACAATTAATGAAATGAATTAAATGGTATTGTGCTGTTTTTGTGGTATTTCCTGAGATAATTTGTGAAAAACGCATCTCGAATTCAATCTGGGTTTTCGTTTCCAATAAAACAATTTTTATCACCAACATTTTAAGTTGAAATCGCACCAATACATTAAGGTGTCTCGACCTCAAACAAACAATTTGTAATCCTGAATTATGTGCTGCTGAATGCATACATTTAAAAGATATTAATCTATTAAAATGGTGATGTCCAGCTTATGCATAAAAAGTTATCGATGTAGACACTTTTACTTACATGTCTAAAAGATGCATAAAACGTTATCGATACTATTGAAATATTTTCTCAGATATCTTGAAGGTATAACAGAAAGCTTTAGTCATATTAAGAGGTTGTTAGGGACGTCATTCAACAACATTCACATTGATGCCGATTGATTCTTGATTTTGCACTTATTCATACAAATATATATTGTAATTGGTTACTATCTACAATTTACGCAAACACGCTTGCACTAGCATATTATTCAAATAATAAAAAGGAATTATAATTATTATTGTATACTTGTAAATTAATTTCATCAACATAGATATGTGGCCAAAATTTTAATAAATTTGTCCAAGTTCATTTTAAATACCACCCAATACCCAAAACATAAGTTGTCTTTTCAGTTCGCTGTTGAGACAATATCCGTTTTATCGATATTTCCACAAACTTCTCAGCACTTTTATTAAGTCATCGACTTTTACAAATAAAAACATGGACATGTCGCAGCGCCCCCGAGAGCTTCGTACCGTGACTATTTGTCACCTCCACTTGACTCCTGTACGGGCAGAATGCAAACATTCTGATTCGCCTTTAAACCCGCTACATGAACGCATTTTATCTCATTCTCTTTACAAGCTATTTTAAAGGCTACTACTATTGTTTAGCATTTTCTTTAGAATAACGCCCCGCGGTGGTTATGACTTTTTGTAAGAGGATTTTTATTCTCGTTGTTGTACAGTGTCAACGTTGTTCTAACCATACGATCAATTTGAGGGAGATTGTGAGAAGAATATTTAATGTGTGATTCAATAATATCTAGGTAATATGAAAAACTTGCGTATTTTAAAACATAACCGATTCAGTTGGACCGAGGAGACATAGTGTTTCATAAAATATTACCTGTAAATAAAACTAATCAAATGCACTTTGAGTGAAATGCAAAGAGTTGCGCTTTAAAATATTGAATGCGTCCTATTAAGCATTTTTATCACCCTTCTGTCAAATCGTCTCGTACATGATATGCTAGAAAGTAAATAGGAATTCTTTTCCTTGCATAGGTCGAGTTTAACACTCTCAAAGAGCCGTTTTCAAGGCCTTTATTTTACCAAGCTAGTGCATCAAAATTCACCAAAAATATTTGGCCACAAAGTAAATCAATAAAAACAATCATACTCATCTTAGAATCACTCACGCCCCACGATATAACAACAATTGAGTGTCAGTTAAGACGAATCCGAGATACCGAATTCATAAATTACGATCACCGAACTTGAATTAAGTTGAGTACCTCAAGCTGCGACTTCATTATTCTTCATAAACCTCATGTACTCGTCTAATGATCCCGAAACTTAGACTACCGAACTTAATAAATATAAATCATGGGCCATCGCATTAATAAAATATATCAATCATGATATCTCTACTAATATTTAACTGTGACGTATGTCTTTCTCTATGGTATGGTTTAGATTTAGGGCACAGTGGCCGATTTCATGCTTAAAAAGTTACAATTACAAACTAATATTGGTAAGTTATTAAAAAAAAAACATTATTTCGTAATGGTAACTTTGTGAAGACATGAAATCGGCCACACAATATAATATAAGGCTTGTTTGAATACTTACATAGTTTAATCTTAATTAACTTATCCTCCTCCAGACAGGGAGGCTAGGTTTACAACCGGGTCGACTTGGTGGATGTGGATTTTTCATCCACACGCAGTGGATCCACAACGCCTCCAATTCTGTGTGTAATTGCGTATGTGTGCGTCGACAGCACACTAAAGTGCGTTGACATACTGCCGCCACTGTCTGGAAGGGGCTTATCAGACAGATATTTAAACTGACTGACTGACAAGCAGTAGGTTACTTATAAATCAATCTAAGAGAATATCAATATTGTTTTCATATCTATACGTCGGAAACATCTAATGTGGAAGTCAATCAGCTAAAACAATAAACCCACTGAACCAACCAAGAATTTGTGCAAGTCGATCACAGTCGAATAAAAAATTAAAGGGAATATCGTTTGACGTGTACCTACTGTGCAATAAAGGAGAAAATCGATTAGTCATTATTTGATTTAGTTCATCGGACTTTTTAGTCTCCTGGCGTGTAGCCATGGGGGGCTACCACGAGCGGATGCTACGAACGCCGTCCCTTGCCCAGCTATCGTCATCAGTCCGCCTCGACACTTTATATATGGCAGCAAGAGACGGGTAATGGCGGAGGAGCCATACTGCACAGCAAGCACAGTCGATGAAGGATCGTCGAGGAATTTTGTTCTTCATAGAGTAGCATGACTTTGGGTTTCTAGGGTATGGTCACCGGTTGTCTTGTTTTGTTTTGTGCTTATGGAAATTGGTTTATTGAAGGGTGTAGGAAATATTAATAGGGTTTTAGTAAAATAGCTATTTAATGCGAGTACTAGAATACGCTTCACAGAAGCACAGTTTACGAATGTAGTGTACCATACCATAATAATGTGTTAATAATAGCCCAGGTTTCAAGAACATGGAACATCTGAAGTAAGGTTTCTGATCAACGACAGCACACATTATTTTACTTATACAGAAGTAATGAACTTCGAGGGGGGTTAATTATGAATAAGCAACCTGCGCTCAAAGAAACACAAAAAGACCGGTAATATGAACTCAATGCAACATAATTTAACGACTTTACATGCTCATTTGTGATTAGCCGGCGCGAAAGGGCAAATCCTGTATTAAGATAGGTAATGAGGTTAAATTCAAAAGTCAATTCTGAAAGGGCCTACGTTGAATCGAACTCCAAAGTATTCCGCAGCGTAGCCATAAGTCATACGGTTCTCTTTGATGCTGACTCAGTAGAAACCGCTGACAAAAATACAGTAGAAAATGATATAAAGAAAGCAGCAAAGACTGGAGATAGAGATGGAATAATGGACCTTCAGGGTGAAACGTATAAAGTGTATAATGTAAAAGCAGATTTTAATGAACGGAGTTAACGATGGATTGTGTGGTAACTCGGCACCCTGCTGCCGAGGCCCCCGACCGCGCCTATCACGGACAAGACATCGATTAGTGATCGACTGAATTCAATTTCTTACCGAGGCAAGAACTCGATACTGTCGATGCATCGAGACAGACTGATCGAGATCTGTATTGTTCGCTTTTCGAAAGATTTGCATTTTGAAAACATCACGTCAGTGACAATGCTGAGTCACCTGACAAATCGAATGGTCTAGATCGTGTTGTTGATATCGAAATGCGTTGACCGTAAGCCCTTTGTTGTTATTGTGGTAACATGATTACTGTCAACCTGGAAGCATGCGTGGATTTCGATTTGTAGATGAAATGCTGTGTGCGTTGTCATCTAACTTAGGGTATATTCTACCAACAAAATATATTGTAATAGAGGAATCAATGATGAATCGTTGTTCATCGTTTGCCTTTTATTTAATTTTACTGGCAATAAAAATATTAATCAATGAAGGATATGATGGTCATAAAAACTAAACTTTCCGTGTTCGTGTACATCCAAAAAAATTATAGTGTGTTCTGTGTATAGCTTGCGTGAATCTATTTCTGTCTAGTAGCTCAGCACGAATGCTGGGGCATCACGTAAACCTCTCACGATTCTATAGAATATTTCATTTTTATTGGCTCATGTCATGACATCACCGTATGCGGTGGAAGCCATGACTGCCTCTTTGAGAAAAATTAAGACTTTACTTTGACTCCACGTTTGTCTTTTACGATTTGAGTAAAATAAACAATTTCACAATAAACACTATAAATTATTCTATAATGATTGCAAACTACCAACGGAGGTGTTATGCTCGTTCATTAAAATAACTGCAAAATTGTTTCTACATCATTTGCATCCCCATAACTAAGAGCTACTTGACACTCAGTCTAACCAGCTTTTAAATTTCGCAGTACACGTCGAGTATTTATAAACTAAAGGCTCCACTGCAATGGGCTTGTTGATATGTGGTCACATTATTTTTGCATTCTCCACACAGTAGGATACCCACTGTTAATCTAATAAAAGAATTTGAATAATGCCATTAATAATAACGAGGGCCAAGAAGGCCTTTTTGTTTCGTTCTCCTTTTTGAAGGTTCGTAATGTGATCTAATATTATTGTATCATATTTTTCTAATATCTTGTGAGCCATGACGGTTTCATTTTATGTATTTAATTACGAGTGTATTTGTTTCCTATCATCCTCCAAGGACATGACAACAGTCTCTGGATCTCTTAATATAACGCCTCAAAACCTGTTGGTCCATTACTAAGCCTCAAATCTATAGTTGGATCTTAGCATGGAATGCTCCACCCGGCTGACACGTTGTGGCTTCATCGACATGTTTTGACCAATCCAAGCGTGCTAATCGAATTAATTGTGCCAACGATCTTTATATGGAGCCGCACGCGCAGCTTGGCTATATGAGCGACAAAGGTTCTTCCTCTCGCGTGCTCTCTTGTATCTTGTGAATTCAGTTTTATTATTATTATGTATCTTAGAGATCACGATCATACGGTCTATTATTTATTATTATTATTAGTCTTTATCTTCCCACTGCTGGGCAAAAGCCTCTCTTCCCCTTTTCCACTCTTTACACTCCAGTAGGCCTAGACAAAGTTAATAGATAAGGCTTCGAAAACAAAACGAAATTACTATTTTTTTAAACTATTAGAAGTCGAAGGTTATACTTACCTATCTTTATTTATTTTTCAGATAGCTCAACCTTATTTCATTCAGTGTGATCATCCCTTCTTATAAATAAAAAATCTTAAAAGTTCTTCCTATTTTCCGTAGTTAATTTTACTAGTCAATAATAATAATAATAAATCTAATCTAATAATAATGATTCTTTCATGACCCAACATTTTTAGTAGAGAATGCGATGCTCTTTAAAATTTACTTTAATCAGCATTACAAAATGGTAGATATCGGAGGAGTGAACCATCATTTAACAACTTGTTATTAAATAATTTAAATACCACATTCGTTAAATTAATAATACATATCGTGGTTATTTGCATAATTACTGTGATTTCGATGGATTCCGATAATTGTTACGGGCTCTATTAATTACATTAATTATTTGTCTATGCCTGCCCTGCCTTCATCATCATTATCACATAGTTTTTTGAATATATTTCAAAAGCTGAGATCAATATCTAAATAGCAACATTATAGTTTTTAAGTGTATCTATGGCATATTGTAAATACGGCAATAAATACGTGTTGATGATGTTTCTCCGCCAACCAAACGATTGTATACAATTTTACTGTTTCAAGATCTCACAAGCACATTAAAAATAAGCCCAGTGGACTCGGTTAATTTTATACCAATCAATCGGACACCTGACCACGACCAGTATAGTATACAAAAATAAAAGACGCACATTACCAACCAATCGAACGTCCGTAGTAACAAATAGCTGCGCGGACGCAGGCTCGCTGTTTACACGCGGAACCGACGCCGGATTGTGCTGTGCAACAAAAACTTAACAAATAAGACATTGTGTTAAGTAATTAGATTAGCACAGCACGTTATTTATCCGATGCAACTTATAGTGATGGGATGGAGAGAATCGGGGAACTATATAGAGCTGTTCGGTATAGTTTGTTTTGTGCTTATCCAGGAGATAGAAATGATGCAAAGGCTGCACTCACATCTAGATAGATATCAATATCATCTCGATGTGTGTACTAACTTCTTTTTTTTCTTCTTCATCTTACAGTGCTTCTCCAGGTTGGCGTTTCATCTCTCTATACTGTTCTTCGCCAAGCGCATCGCCTTTCTATGCTGGCTACTCCCGTTCATTTCCTGATGTTAGCGAGCTATTAAGGCGCCTCATGAATAAATTAGGGGTGCTTTTTTCACGTGTATTTCAGGAAACACCCGGCAAATTGTAATCAATTTCTGATATATGTTATTTGATTATACATAACCTAGGGTTTTCATGATATGAAATTTTCACGATAGAAAATAAATCCAAAGTCAGCCCTATTTCCCATTTTTTTTTCTTTTGTACCGCAGTAGTAGTAATGATCTTTCCATTAATTGTATATGTGGGGAATTGTTGTTACTAGCGATTTGAAGATTAAAATGTAATTCACTGAAATAGCTTATTTTTTTATTTTTTTTTACGTTTAGTTTTGGCGCTTACGTTAATTCAAAAGCGCAAAATTGACATCCCACTTGTTCCGATTCCCAAATTATATTCACTTCTCACTTCCGCAATCTTCGTTGACCTTGGTTTGTAATTATTCATACCTCGCCTTAATAAATTCAGCGCGCCAGCCAGCGCGTCTTTTTTCGTCTTGTTCTAACAGCTCTTTATAAATACTGAATTAATAGCTCTGAGAGTAAGATACTAAATTGCAGTTCAATCGCGAAACAATGTAATATAAATCTAGGATTAGTCTCACCTGTAGCCTGTGCTTTAATGCAGCAATTATACAGCGCTTCTGCAGCCACCACGTTTATATTTATTTCGATACCTTGTATATTACATTTCGATAAGGTTCTATTAGCATCCTTATCTTCACTTTGAATGTAATGTTTTGTAATGATAACTTGTATAACTACAAAAATGCACTACGACAAATCAGGAACTATAAAGGACTGTTTAGACTTTTTCTGGAACGGGCCAGACGTCTTACTGTAAAGTGATTTTAACTATGAATCACCTAATCATTTAAAAAAATCAGTTTCGACGACCAACCGCGATTATTGGACAATAAATTAACAATGCTAATGACATAAATTCATATGTCGATAAGACTGACGATCATCATTGAGAGATGGTTCAACACAAAGTAATAAAAATATATCAATAAACCAAACTCAGGTTCTGGTTAGACGCTCTGCCTCTACAGGGTATAACATAAAAGTTTTAATTCATATTACAAAAGCGGATTGTCAATATAGGTATGAATTTGACTAAACTAACGACTGAAGTTTAATTAAACCAATAATTGCAGTAGCGTGATATTTTACCTTTGACAGGTATTGCGACTTGGAATTTAATTCAGTAATTCAGTAAGTTTATTTATGTAAACACAGTAACATATAATTTGATTACAGTGTTGAAATGTCAACTATAAAACTTGCGATATGATTCATTCAAATGCTTATAAAACAGTCGCAATCGCAGTCAAAACATGCTCGAAGGCGTTTCCATTCCTTGAGATGAACGATTGCGATACGGATTGATGTCAGAGATACCAACAAATTTAAGCTACAGAAAAATTAAAGAAATATAAATAGAATTGTAATTTGATGCCTCAAGAAGTCTTTACAAGCGATCAGCAAATTCGTGTGTGGTAAAAAACGAATAAAGTAATCCGAGTTTTATTTGCCCAAATACGGTTGTAAAATTTAAAACAAAAAAAAGTTTCCCTACTAAAGTTTAATTGCGGGCAATGAAGTAATTAAATGTGACAATCGTAAAACACGCGGAGCTCAATAAAACATAATAGCCTTGTCGAGTTGAGAGGTGACAGAACTGTGACGACGACTGTACAACAGGCGATATATCAAGGCTTTCTCATGTAAGGCTTAAACAGGCAACTAAAATTGCGCAATTCCGAGCAACTATGACGTCACACCACTCATGGCATCAAGAAATTTACGACAACATTGGCAACATATAGCAATTGTAGCTAGGCCGCCACAAGCAATATCGCGGAATCAATCGCTCCAGATTGATCAATTTCAGTTGCCGGGCAATTATTGCTCTAAAAACTAGCCGTGTTTGCATAACATTGACATCCAGGCACATACATTGCTTCTGGCCCCAAACTAGGACACTCTGTATCTCGGGAATCAGAAACATTGTCGTCACAAATATGTATACTTCCATAAATAAATGTATACCCCCACCGAGGGGTACAGGCATCACACAAATAATAATAAAAATAATAAAAATCTTTATTGTTAAATCGGTTTACAACTTTTTACAGAATCCCTAGACCCCACACCAGGATTCCCTGGGTCGTGGGGACTAGTCTCTTTCGCCTACGTTCTTGGTTCATATTTTCAATGTTTTGTTCAGCTTGCAATAGAATTACTACTCTGCCACCCTTTACGGAAAAATTACTCAATTCAATTCAATTCACAATTCACAATTCTTTATTGCACACAATAATTTAAACAGTTACATTAAAAGAAAACACATGTACAAAGGCGAGCTTATCTCTAAAAAGAGATCTCTTCCAGCAAACCAGGCGTGAAAGGAAAAATTATATAATGAAAGGGTAGGCAGTGCACAATAACAAGTTTAAATAAAATATAAACGAACAAATACTAAATATAGAAGAACTACTACTACTACTACTTATACATACTGATATACTACATACACTTTACATATAATAAATATATACATACAATAACTTTTACGAAAGAGAGAGGTAGTGCTCTTTAATACGTTTCTTGAAAGAGAAAAGGGTAGGACTGTCTCTAATAGTGCAAGGAAGTTCGTTCCAAAGCCGGACCGCTCGCAACCTGAAAGAGTGCTCATACGCAGCGGTGTTATGCCGAGGAGTGGCCAAAAGTGAGACAGCGTGAGATCTACGAAGCCGATCTCCCGAAAAGAGATACTCAAAACGGTCTCGAAGGTAGTTAGGATAGCGCGGATTTTTCAATATATTGAAAAGATAACTAAAAAATAAAATAAAAGATATAACTCATACTTGAATGTAAAGTTTAATGCGTTGTCGTCTATACATCCACGGACCATTTACTTCCATGACTTTTTCTTATATTTTCGGAGACAAGCAAAATATATTTAGACTTGAAGACGTTTGTGATTTAATTTGTGTCCTTCTAAATGAAAAGGATAGTCGTGATGGTAAATTGTGAATATCAGAATTACTTTAGTACAGGCTGCCGCGTAATATCATATCATTCTGTGAGAATGTCCCTATTACGGTTTATTTCGTGAGATAAAGCGACAGACGAACAGACAGACCGACAGACAGACGGACAGCGGAGGTATACTATAGTAATAGGGTCTCGTTTGCCACCTTTCGAGTACGGAACCCTAAATACAGTTGACTTGTTCACAGATTTAATGCAAAATACCTCAAATTCCCATCTTTGCTGCCAAAAACGCGTTGAAATGCAAAATATCTCAAATACTTTCTTTCGGTTCTGCCAAAAACGTGTAAAAATACAAAATGTCTGTTGTGGCCCACGCGCAGGCGCGCCGGCCGGGCCTAATGCGGCGGGACCGGTTGCGCGCAATAAATCCGGCCCACGGAGGTCGGGGGTCAGCACCGATCGTGCCAAAAGCTGGCGGGCTGTGCCCGTTGGGTTATACCACAGGGTGCTCATCCCATACAAATTAGAATAAGTAACCCGTCGTAAAAAAGAGATGGCGTGAGGAGTAAGATTTGTACTTTTATCGCCATGGTTTCAGATAACATACTTCTAGGTGGTGCTAATCTTAGAATAAATCCTATATATCTTAGCGCCATCTCGTGGTATTTGTAATTTTTGGTGCTGGTGGTGGTGCTGCACCAAGCAATAATGGCCTCGAACTAAAGAAGCTTCCGTAACATCTCAGTTGACGCCGTTGATTCTCTATATTTTATACCTAATCCATACGCTTGCCAACCTTCTACAAGAAGTCACGTGTTAGAGAGTTTTGTGTGGCATCTTTCGATTGTGGAGGTGTATAGATGTAACATTCTTCTTCTTCTTCAGCATTTTTACGTCCACTGCTGGACATATGCCTCCCCAATTGCCTACCCTTTACCTATACGTTATTGAACAAAAACAAAACACAGACACTTAGTGGTAAACTCATATACAAAGGCGAGCTTGTCTATTTGAGATAGATTATGGAGAGGATTTATGAGGGTTTGCAATACGTAGGCACTTTCCTGAGGTAGCAGCAGTAGGTCGAAACAGGCTGAGTATTAGGATGATGACAAGTAAGTTATTGCAAGGAACAAATACAGGAAAAAAGTCGACCTTCAGACGTGAGCAGCTGCCCTTGCATAGTGGCTCACGTCAAGGAAATACTTGGAACCTATACAGGGATAGTCCATCCATTTTCACTTTCAAAAAAAGATAAAAAGAGCATTTCCTCTCTCTTCCGTATATATATTTATGTAAGTTTATGTATGATATTTACTTGATTACATATTTATGTTGTATTGTAAGCAGTGTCCGTAATAACATTTTTATAATTTTTTTGTTGCGCACTAGAACTCTCCTGGTATACTCTTTCCTATCCTGCCTAGGTTTGCTGGTAGAAATATCTCTTTAGAGATAAGCTCGCCTTTGCATAAAATGTGTTTTTTCCATGTATTTAACTTTTATGTGCAAAATATGAATATGAATACATCCCTTCATGTCCACCCCGGGTAGTGCGAAGGAGTAACGAATCAACACAAATATTTCCACATTCTAAAGAGAACCTGTCCAAATATAGTAAAATCTAACGAGACACGTGACATTGGCGAATTTAACCAAGTTTTTAGACCGCCAATAAATTATGAAATTGAATTGAATTGCAACAAGTTAGGAAGAACCTCTTCAAGCCTTAACGCTCCGCGCCGCGGGCACTAAAAACGCACTTAATACCAAATGCTGGTGTAAGGGTTGAATGAAAACCATTGAAGGCTCATGATCTAGCCATAACTCAAGCCTTTTTAGGTGGTTCTTCAATTAATTCTTCTTCTTGCGCTTGTTAAATTGTTAGCAATGTCGTTAAGTGATGCAATACTGGCCATTTATTCGAATTTGGAAGATAATTGATTGTACCGAAGTCTATGTATGTATGTATGTATGTATGTTATGTTTTTGCTTTAAATAATGCCCTAATAAAGATATTCGTGTCAATTGAAAGCAAATTAAACTAAATATCGCTATTAAAAAATCTACAAACAACAAACTATTTTAAATTATTAATGATAATGATACACAAACAGCAAAAACTTTTATCTTGAGTCAAGAGACAAAACCATAACAAAGAGCTCATTAATCAATTGAAGTTTCCCGTGTCGTAAACATAATGGCACACATTTCGATACAAAATAGTGTAGAAAATAGACGCGTGCGCATGTGGGCGTGCGTCACAAGCGGTCACGCACGCCGCACGCTCGCCTCGATATTGCATAACCTTTCTAAGCTGATGCAAGTGAGAAGTGAACGCGTTTTGTGATGTCAACTGCGAAACTGGTTTGATGGAGAAAATCTCTTCCATGAGATAAGCTCGCCTTTTAGTAATAATATTTCTGTTATTAGGCGGTGGAAGCGGCACAGAGCAGGGAGGAATGGTCTGGTTAGGGGAGGGCTTTGCTCAGCAGTGGGACACTATGCTGCATTTATAAACAGAACAGTCAAGTGCAAGCAGGACTCACGGACCATGGGTTCCGATCACACTTGAATATTGTAACACGTGTAATTAGGTTTCCACATAAAAAACTAGTGTAATGTCATCCATATAAACCAAATTTAATATTTTTGTAGAAAGACAGAAATTTCCAGATTTTTTATTTTTCCCTTTACTTGTGCTGTGATCTTGTGATGGTAGGCCTACGGGAAAATTCAGATGGTTTAAGGTTTGGTCCACTCGAAGCTACTGAAATATAGTCTCCGACTCTTGTATGTGGAACACACATATGCTCACGACTTTTACGGAAAGAGCGATTGGCAGAAACTATAGAGGCCACCACCTGTCGCCTATGCCTTCACCCACAAGCTAAACTTTAAGTTCGCTTATCACCACGGGTTATGGCTGCATTATGGTTTATGTACCGTTCATGCGGGGGAAGAGGTGTAATCGTTTGCCTCTCTTACTGTATAGTCGGCATATTAACTGATTCACTATATGTATATACTCTACAGCTGAGTTCCTTTCCTTTCATTAGGTATGCTTAGACTCATAATTTTAGCCCGAAATTGTCAATAAGCGCTTTATCTCCACGCCATGTCCATTTTTCAAACACCGTACGTTTTTGCTTGCCTCTGACATAGTATACCTCTGACGCTGCGCTCCATGACTGGCATTGGTGACTGATAGGTAGGTGTGTAGACCACAGCTGACATGGAACTGGGTCGGCCATGTCTGTCCCGTTCTGCATGATAGGCAAACATATTCAGTGACTGGGTGCCACAAGATGGACGCCTGCGTAGGGGCAGGCCAAGGCAGAGACGTAGCCCAGGACAACGACTTTGCTAACCAAGGCTTTAGACAAAAACATAATAGGTTCGCTCGCGTTAAGACACGCGTGGGTCAAATGAGAAATAGATGTGCGAGTGACCGGGTAGGGAGATACACTATGTGATAGATAAATCCAACAGATTCAAATAGATGTTTCAGTCACTTTTCAACCAGACTGTACTTTGTCGGCCGAATGATTCGCTTGGTTACTATTAACACGCCCTAACTACTCGATAAACTCGATATTAGTGAATTATTCTGTCTCTACCATTATAAACAGCGTTGTTACTAATCTCCTAGAGCTAGAGGAAATACCGTTCGTTATTCCTACAAAATAAGGTATCATATAGCACATTAATGAATACATATACGAAGGAACTGTATATGTAATGTAAGTGCCTTGACATAAGTTGAGTGAGTTTAATTTAATTCTCCTTATTACCTAACTTGAAGTAAGGTATCGCCGGTGTCACGCTTTCAATGTTTACGAGTATGTTATGTATAGTTATCTGTCAAAATATTTTACTGAATCATAAATTATGGCATAATGTGTGGTAAATGTATGCTTAAACGAGACGTAAAGTAAGTTGTTTCAGTGTTTGTTTCATTAATGTGTTTACATCATATAATACTGTTGTATAGAATTACGCAATAGGTTCTGAAATGAGTTTAGCTAATTGATTACATTAACTTTTCAAATATGTGCCGCATGCATATTATAAAATTAGGGACCTGATGGACTTGACTTGGAGTTTTGAATACTGGTAAAAAAATGCACATTTGTACCTCCGCCACACCGTCTGGGAAAAGGCGTGATGCCATGTGTGTGTGTGTGTGTGTGTGATAAGAATTTGATAAAATCCCGGCAAATGATAGAATAATGACATGTTTTTAACATATCCCTAACATCACTAATAGCCCAATAGATGGAGAATTCGAATATATGTGGAGATTACTTTAATTCCAACAAAGCCATTTTTTTCCAGTAATCGTTAAGTTCTCTACCTAAGTACGTAAAGGGGTATGACCCAACACGTTTTGGACCTGGAAGATGTTCTGGAGCATGCAATAGGGATGTATTATTGCGCAAAAGTTACTATGCAGATGCGGCCTGGTAAATACAACAGATGGAACACACAGTGATTCTATTCTGAAAGTCCATCTTGATTATTTTAGGTGTATTTTGGATCCCCATAAAAGTCAAACTACAGATTAGTAAGGAATCAAGTAAATATTTTAAGGGTATACGTACAAATAAATATGAGACATTTTGTAGTACATTTAGGATGAGAGACGAGCTGGCATCCTAGCTAGATTATGTAATAATCTGTATTAAGGAATACCAGGCCCAGCCCCTTACATAGGGTGATTAGAACGTGTTTATATATTATCTTAATTTATTTTATTGACCAATTAAAGTATTTCTTTTCTTCATCGACGCGAAATCTTCTTTGATTTATTCATACACAGTTTCTTACAAATATGGACTGTTTTCGGATAAAATGTGAAAAACTGGTCGAGGTTTTTGGCCCACTTAAAGTTTTCCTCACCCTTACGAGGTCGAAAACTTAGATTCAGCATACCCACACGATACTTAACGATCCCTGAAAAAAATGGCTTTGTTGGAATTTATTTATTTAATCATATGGCTCGAATGAATAGGCTACAGGGGAATATTTAATGAACTAAACCAGGAATTAATGTAAGCAAAAACCCTCTATAAAAAATTCTCCAATTTTTGGAACCCAGGGGCGTTGATGTCTTTTCTACCTAGATTCACGTAGGAGACCAAAGCTCATCTTGACTTGAAATCCTCATCAACTAGCAACATCTAAGTTCTAAAACATGTACATGTTAGTACAAATCAGTTAACCCGACCCTTTCGTAATTCCATATACCCAAACCCTTAGGGCTCCTTTCAACCTGAAACATGTCTACTACGTCCAGTAATCAGCACAAAAATAAATCACTTGATTGGGCCAGCACGTTTCTAGACAACACAGACTATATCCCTATTATACAGGGTGAAATTAAATTAGCTGACCATATTTTGAGGAATGATAGTACCCATCATTTTGAACAACTTTCCCTATGAAACATATGGTCGCAAATGAAAATCATTTTTCGTCCCCCAGTACATTGCCCCGATCAGCTGATTTCAAGTTACTATGGGAGACCCAAATTTTTTTTTCGTTTGCGACTATATGTTTCATAGGGAAAGTTGTTCACAATGATGGGTACTATCATTTCCCGAAATATGGTCAGCTAATTTAATTTCACCCTGTATAATAGGGATATAGTCTGTGTTGTCTAGAAACGTGCTGGCCCAATCAAGTGATTTATTTTTGTGCTGATTACTGGACGTAGTAGACATGTTTCAGGTTGAAAGGAGCCCTAAGGGTTTGGGTATATGGAATTACGAAAGGGTCGGGTTAACTGATTTGTACTAACATGTACATGTTTTAGAACTTAGATGTTGCTAGTTGATGAGGATTTCAAGTCAAGATGAGCTTTGGTCTCCTACGTGAATCTAGGTAGAAAAGACATCAACGCCCCTGGGTTCCAAAAATTGGAGAATTTTTTATAGAGGGTTTTTGCTTACATTAATTCCTGGTTTAGTTCATTAAATATTCCCCTGTAGCCTATTCATTCGAGCCATATGATTAAATAAATAAATTCCAACAAAGCCATTTTTTTCAGGGATCGTTAAGTATCGTGTGGGTGGTGTGTCACCCTGTATATTTAAATACGTTTACTATTAAATTCTAAACTGGGATTATTCCAAAATAACAATATTTCCATATGGGATGGCCGAGGCACGATTGCGCCTACAGAAATCCAGATTCAGAAAGAAAGAAACATTTAACACCCACGGTAGCGTAAGGACAAAAGAGTCCTTGGAACAATATTGACATTAAAATTATAAAAAAAAAAAATACATTAAAATTATTTTGACAGTGGGTACCAAGACGGCAATGAATGTCTAATTTTTGACGTTGGTACCCACTGTCAAACTAATTTTAATGTATTTTTTATTATAATTTTGGAGAATGACAATGGCTCGACTTTGGGGGTACAAAGACAGTGAAAACACTACAATAAGACGGAAGAGCAACAAAAAAAAACGTGACAGGGGGCTAGCACATCGCCGCAGTTATAGAGATTGAAGGTTTCCTCACGATTTCATTGGCTAAGCTATGTTTACAAATAAAATGAATATGAATACGTTATTGGATAAATAAATGTGTCGTAAATTAGCCAAAAAGTAACATCACAGCCAAAACGTTTCGATAGAAGAATTGCCTTCCATCTGTCTGAACGTTTTCATTGCTGGTGTATTTTACATGCCATATTCAGAATACATTTTGTTCAGACTAAAACATCTCACCTCGTCCAAAGATTCTCTCGACTAGAGAAAGCAGTCTCGAGAGCGTATAGATAAATTAATTTTATATCTCGAGCCGCGAGTCGTGCGCGAGTTCTGCCCCCGGGCGCGGCCGCGTGCGAGCGTGAGAACCGTCGCGCGCTGTGTGCGACAAGCCTAACCCTGGTGCAAATTGGTTTGGCCGGTAACGGCCTGTTGCATAATGTTTGTTGGATGTGTAGCTGAGTTCGAAACAAATTTGAAGGAGGAGATTCCTTTGCCGAGCTGTGGGACATAAATTTAGGTAGAGCTTGTTCAAACTGAAGTGACGCGCCCCAGTACCGCATTTGACAAGCATATATTTATCGCGAAAGAAGGAGTGGGGCGCGTCGCTTCAGTTCTTCAGTTTGAATAAGCTCTAGCAAAATAAAAAAATTGGCAGTGTTTGGGAACTACCGATAGAAGTGAAAACAAAGGCCCTGTTTCAATTAAAATTTTATTGAGATGATAAGTCCTATTGAACAGATAAATCTGACATTTTATGTACAATATTCAACTAGGTACTTATTTATCTGTTCTATAATAGTCTTCTATCTTCTCGATAAAATTTTATAACAATTAATTTAGAAAAGAACAAAAAGTAAAATATTGATTGTTCTTTCACTCCCGCCGGGACTCGAACTCGGGATCCTCGCGTTGTAGGCAGAACTACAACCACTGAGCCATGCGGCTGTTTGTACTGAAGTCAAATTTCACAATCAAATAAAAAAGCGTGACGGTACGATTTGACGATTACGCGAAATCAAGGATTTTTCCTCACCCAAAAAGTGCTCAACGCGCCTAAAGAAGTTTTTACTTCAAAAACCTTCATAAAACTATGTAGTTTCATCTCCGTTGATAGAGGTAGTCCGTAGATAGGAATAGCAACATATTCGTAACGTAACCTCAAATATTAGTGAAGTCAGTCCACTTTGGCAAAGTCAGTTTCCCTAATGAGATTTTTTGAGAAACTTGTACAAATCATATTATCTACCTTAGAATCCGGACAAATCAATTGGCTCTAAGTAAGTAAGCTTGTGATGTTAAAATTATCTACAAGTCTGCACTGAATTAATGTGTTGCTTCACAACTAAGGGCAATCGTGCCGGAGTGTTGCTAAATAAAAGTCGTTCATAGTCCATCCAAGGAGGCTCAAGAAGGTAATATTATTGGAGACGCCAACTTGTATTCACCCTTTGTAAAAGTACTAAATAAATTATTTTGCGTCGTAATGTTTGTGTTTGCTACAAGATAATATAGGTAGCATCTGTATATGTATATGTATTTCTTTACAACTCTCTCTCTCTTCTTCTATCCCATGTATGTGTCTCTCTTGTACTTATGCACCGCTACCCCCTCCACATGGCACTCAGGCACGAAGATTGCGTGGGTACTGTATGTTACTTCGCTCTCGCAACATAAGACATACTAGGAAGCACAATGTGTAAGAAATTCAAACCAGGCTCCCTTCCAGACTTCTGTTTCTTCATCTTCTTATTCTTCTCCAGGGAGTTGTAGTGGCCGCACCTGGCCCACTAGAGCAGGGCATTTGTACATGCACCTGCACTTCTGGATCAGCAATTCCTACTCCTGCACCAGGTTTAGTAGGAGACTTAAATGTTCGAGGAGGTCCGAGGTCATTGAAAGTTTTCATAGAATTGTCATCCTGGATTCAATGGTTGATGAGCACGCAATCAGCATCTGTTCAATGAATGGTCTCGTCAACTTCCAGTTAACATAACATTTACAAACATGCACATACATTGCTTCTGACCCCACTCTAGAATACCCAATGCAAACCAGAAACAGCGACATCACAAACATCCAAGACCTAGGGATTTTTTCCATTTATCTTGCTTGGGAAGCACATTCTCGACCGCAACACCATAGATGATGCCGTCAGGGTGCCACTTCCAGGTGTAATGACTCTGAGTTCGGCGTACACGCATCAATCTCCGTGCGCTGTCACTCGCGAGGTAATTATCCCGCGCCATTGAGCAGCTTTGTTCCTGCGCGCGCGCCGTGACAGTGCCATGCCAGTGGATTGTTGGCTAATCACACGATTTATTGCGCTGCGAATCGCAGGAAACCCTTAACAGCTACAACAACATTCCCATATGGGGTGGCAGCGGCACAGTAGTGCCCAACTTTGGATAGAGATTCAATATTCCATTTTGCGTGATAGGGGGCTAGTCTATCGCGAAAGTTATGGAGTAATGAAGGTTTCCTCACGATAAAACACTTTTTTGAGTAAAAAGATTCTCAAGATAGAGTCTTAAGAATGTCGTCGATCATCGTTGCTTAATTTTCTCGAAGAGTTCTCTCTTGTTAGTGAGCACCTAGACGGGATGTATTATGTAGTCTCTATTAGTGCTACTATGTAGCTATTATACCTATGCCTATGAGTAAACGCAAATTTCGAGTAAATTTTGACAACTCGAAAAAAAAAATGTACGGCGTTGTCTAACTGTCGGCGGCCGATCGTAGAATTGGGCACATTATGGTGTGCCCAATCGTGAAATATCATGAAACTTAGGTGAAGACTAAAGGGGGCGAGCGAATAGTCGCCCCGAATATTCGCCGAATATTCGCGCCCCCGAATAGTCTTCGTGTTCGTTTAACATGTATAACACAAAAAACATCACGTAGTGCTGAATAAAAAGGTTTTTAAAAAGACATTTTTTCGTTAAAACCCGCCACATCATGATGTGCCCAGTAATTGCTTGGGCCTATCATGAAATGGCGGGGCACATGACGGCACATCATGATGTGCCCGATTAGTTAATCTTACTTCTAACCGGGTAAAGGCCTGTGGCTCTTAGAGGGGACATTAAAATTAGCTACATTTACTATCTCATGGACCTAAGGATGGTGATGTTTGTCGATCATCTGTCTTACTTATTTTTCTAGCAGAGATCTCATTTGAGAGACAAGCTCGCTCGTTGTACACAATTTTTACGATATATTTTTCTCAGTGTGTTATAAAATTTAAGTTAAGTTTAACTTAATTCTCGTACGAAATCTGTATTAAAAATAACCGCAAGAGAATGCGAGCCATACTGCACAACAGTATAGAGGTAGAGCTTACGGATTGTTTATAGAGATGTCACGACAGAACTTTGCCAGCAGACTCACACGCGCAGAGCTTGAAAAGGTCAGACTTGGCAGAAATAATGGGCAAAAAAATCTTACATGCAGCAGGCGTGTGACACTCCGCTCTTTTCCTGCAAAGCCACACTGTCACTGTTTTAACTGTCTCCCACGATACAGGTTTTTCCTACTTTGGGAGGCAGGGACCTTAAATCTGTAAAATGTTACTATTTTGAACAATAAATTATTCTTATTCTTATTCTTAACCCTTCGTGTGGAAGTCCGACTAGCACTTGACCAATTTAACTCTGAACTGAATTTTGAGATAAAAAATACTGGACATTGTGTTTGAGTAAATTCACCATCAAAACTATTTTAGACTTATTTTTATAAATTGAGATGATTTGTTACAAAACCTTTTATTACAAAAAAAAAATGGCTGGTCCATGCGGCTGCGTAATTTTCGACAATCCCCGCCACAATTTTGAGACTAGAGGATGTGTCGTGCGGTGTCTTGCCAAATCGTCGTTACTAAGTTTTTTGTATGACAACAATACATGATATTTACATAAATAATGCTTTGTAAGCAATAAATTAGTAACTGTGAATGAAATGTACATAATCTGGTTTGTTACGCTAATTATTCAAAATACTATATAACATATTTTCCCCATTTCACGATTTGCACAGAAGTGAGGTCTAGTTTGGACGTCCTGTATTTTACACATAGTCCGATGTGTAGAGTTTGACTTTCTATTTCATTCGTATGAGATAATAAAATAAAAAAAAATGTTTTGTTTTATAAAAAAAGCTAATTTAATAGATCTGATAAACTAACTCTTCGCTTAACTTAAAACAATCATGTCTCAGCATCAAAAAATACAGTCATGCACGTATTGAGTTTTTTTTTTAAATTAATCCTCTAATATACTGAAATATTAATCAAAGTAACAAATATTAGGTTACCTATCACTCATAAAGACATCCTAAATAAATAATCATTTTTTTTTGTATATTTCCAGCTTTACCTTGAACCATGACATCACAAAAAACGGTAGAAAATTCAAAAAAAAAAAAAAAACGACTTTGTACAATTTTTAATTTTGATTAACTTAGATAAAAATCTAAATGAATCAACTTTGGTTCATTTGATTTTGATGACACTAGCCTAGCCTATCTGGAACAATCAAACTCTATGGAAAGCAAACATGAAAAGCGACACTGGCCACGGCTCGTATTTATTTGGTTAATGTCCACTTTTGTCTTCAACCTTGTTGGATGTCCACACTTTATGGACGTCGGCCAACGGCCACTAATAATTTTAATAGTTTCACTCAGACCACAGTGAATTTGTTACTGTTCAAACTATAGCTCTAAAAATAATTATGTTTCATGCAATATTTATAAAGCACTAAAAGTAAATATCTCTATCTACAGGTACCTGACCTATCTACCAAAAAATTATTGATAGGTATTACAAACAAGAACCACGTTTCACCTATTGTTGGAACTCGAACGCGTGACCGACTAAAAAAACCAGCTCGACCGATCATCTGTATCTGTAAGCAGCACATTGTTTTCCCATAGACCCCGGTCCATTCAGAATCTCATTACTCTAAAGGGACTCTCGGCTACACTGGCCTGTTCTCATGGACGTGTCTGTCGTTAGGGCAGCGTGAGGTGACCATTACTGCGTACAAAGAGTTACCTAAAATAGAGAGCTTTTGTCGAAGGCAGGTGAGGCGGGGGCGGGCGGAGGGGGCGGGGCGCGGGAAGCTCGGAGCCGACTCAGTCGCGTCGCGTCGCACGGACACCTCGCACGCCACACAGCGCCGTACCGCCGCCGGACCGCACCGCACGCGCACACGCCACGTGCCAGTGACAACCCATCGATGTCAACACCCCAACACTCGTTGACACCATGCAAGAGCAAAGTTCCACAAGATCAAGCAAATCAACCCTCAACTCCTTGGAGAGCGCCATCATAAAGCTGAAGAACAATCTGCAGATACAAGACAACAAATCCGAGATGAGCGGAATGGCGGAGCCGCCCTCGCCGCAGTCGGAGTCCAAACCGCACGCAAGTAAGACACCGAGTTCAACCACCGCCAGCAATTTGAACCTGACGATTGCGTCCGCGGCTTTACTGCAAGAGAACATGCTACAGAGATCTCTACAGGGTGTTGTTATTACGCTACAAAATGCGATGATGAACTCGCTGCAGCAAGCGGCTCTTTTACCTTCCAACTCTGCCGCAGCAGCAGCTCTTAATCTTCAAGCATTGGAATCTTATTTGACTCTACAACGTCTGACGACAGTATCATCGGTAAGCAACGCGTCATCCCCTTCGCAACAAGACAGTTTTGAAAATAGTACCTCATCAAAACAAGACATTCTGAGGATAGCGACGGCTAGTGCAAAAATAAGTGAACTAGATGCGGTGGAGATATCAAAGGATTATTCACCGAAAACCCCAGATGAGTACTCGCTATCTGATTCAATTGCAACTGCGGAAGATGTGGACCTTTCTGAAGAAGTCGAGGAGGACTTAGCATTGCTTGACAACGAAGACGAATTCACATTAGAACAACATTTGGAATCTACCTCGAAAGGATATGGTTACGGCTCATCACAAAGCCTAGACAATGGATATCCAAGTCTTCTAATGAATGCGATGTACCAACAACAAATGAACGCGAGTCCATCACAGGCGCCACTGTCACCACAGTCGAATACAACCGCCAGTTCTAAATCTACCAGCTCCACGTCATCTACTGGAAGCACCAATGCACCTAAACCGAAAACTCCAACAAGCGGGCCAAGAGTCAAGAAACAGTTCATCTGCAAGTTCTGCAATCGCCAATTCACGAAATCCTACAACCTGCTGATCCATGAAAGAACGCACACCGATGAAAGACCCTATTCTTGTGATATTTGCGGAAAAGCCTTCAGGCGACAAGATCACCTGAGAGACCACAGGTAAACTGCAGTTTTATTACATAACATGACATCATCCCATCATTTTATTATCATCATCAACAGAAACTAGCGCGTCTCGTTATATGCGTCTAGTTTTTTTTTAAACCGGTACTGTTACGTTGGTCAGCACCTATCAGACATCTAGTAAATCTTGTGGCCGCGCCACAGTCAAATCAATTGATGTGATTAATTTTATAACCTTATCCTAAAACTCTGTCCCGGATCGTATAGCGTAGACTCTTATTTATACCATAAAGATAAAGCAATCTTTAACCGTGTCGAGGTGAAACATTCAAACGTTCTTCACGATTCTTATTTTTCGATATCAATAAAAGATTTTGGTCTTTGGGTCTCAACAGAAACATTATGAGCAACTTTTGAATAATGGCGGTGCAGCAGAATATTCAAAACAAAAAGGGTTAAGTATGGCCCGAGCAGATGGTATCGACAGGTCGTTCGTCACGCTCGTAAATTATTTCACCAAACCGCTGCTAATCTGAGAACATGTTTTAATTTTAGCTTTTTGTTTCGTTTGAACTGTTCGCAGGCTCGAATGCCTTTTGAATTCCCCCTTTATCTGAACATCTCACGATACCCGTTCCAGTCTAATTCCAAAAAGCTGTTCCTGATACGAGGCTTGATAAGTAAGAAACAACTGTCACAATAATCCGAACGAACAATATGATAATAACATCTAACAGCATTTTTTAATCTCTGTTAATCTATTTTTGTACACCTCCCAAAAGCAGAGCTGAAGGTGTTGAATTTTAATACTTGTCTCTGGGCGAGTTTCTCTCGGTATCTTCGTAGCAATACAATAAATTTGGTGCAGTCGCCAGAGGGTTCTCGGGCCGGGCCGACCCAACTTGTCGATGTTCAATCGATGTCCGTTGACACGTTACATTATAATGGACTGAAACCGGAGCGAGGTTTCGACGGGTTTTAACAAAAGCCCGTGGCAGTCCTGACGTTAGGATTAATATGGATGATGACAAAAAAATAAGGACCGTGGTAAATATTCATCGCATACAATGAGGGCTTTTTGTGTTCGGCGTGTCCAAGTTTTTTGTTGCACTTGAGGATAATAGCTGCAAATTAATTTAAGCCCTGTTTATTGAGTTTAATACCTTGTATTAATACTTTATTGATCGCTAACTTTTTTATGCCAAACATTTGTTTATAAATCTTTTCACGCTTTTTTGGACGTTTTGCTTTTTAGATCTTGACATACTGAAATGACCGACAATGTTATAATTATGCCTCCAATCACCAAAAACCTTTTCCGAGGTACAAAACATAGCCTCAGCGTAATGAAAATAGAGTATCTATCTTCTATAATGGCGTCTAAAACTAGTGCTTGACCGGCCATCATTTCGATTTGCGAGCTCAATCAATCAATAATGTTGTCTTGTTGGTTCGAGTTAGGCCTATCTTGCCCGCGCCGGTCTCTCGCTACGGTCGACAGCGCACGCGCACAAACCAGTCCCAATCACCGTCATCATCTCTTGTTTTAATATTGAAATTATTTTTCCATTCATCGTGGTGCATCACCCCTTTATCGTCGTACATCTAACTAATACCAACAGTTATTACACGTATTAGGTTACTTTGAACACGTCGTTATTTTAGGGCTATCAAAATGTTTGTTTATTTGATGCGGATGATTGGTGGTTTCGGTGTTTTTATCTGAGATTTATCTGTGGGTTTATTGCTGGTCCTTCTTATTATACTCTTCCACTACGGGAAGTTGTCTATAATATAACATCCCAGTATTAATCTTGATCACTTTAAGTCTGGTCCGGCATTTAACCACTTCCATAACTACAGCTTCCAATTCCAAATACAAAATTAAATGTTTAACAGAGAATAACAGCTGTTTCTCCACCGACAACAAAATACAACACAATATTGCGAGCAGCACTACAGCACTATCGACGTTCTACAAGGCACGTAAATTAGCCACGTCGGGTATAAAAATGAGTGGTCGTGCCAATTTATTATCAATATCCCGCGGGCACTTGTTTGCTTCCCGTCCGCTCACACAAGGTGTTCGCTGCTCGGACCATGTAGGACCGGGACAGGGACCGCTCGGGACCGAAAGACCACTCTCCGCCGGAAGATACACCCAGACCAATAAACTTAACGACTGTGTTTAAACAATATCTCTTCTTCGCGTTGATTTTAAAAGAAGTTTTAGTGGTAATATAAATATTGAGGCTTTCGTTCTTTTACGTAATGGTGTTTCGAATTTAAAATATATTTTGGTGATAATTGTTTTTAGTTAAATATGTTGAAACTGCTTGCATTTGTGATAGAACAGGTCAAAGTATTTCGTTTAGTGTTTTTTTTTCTTCAGTATGTTCCACTCCAGCAGAAGTTTATTTCTTTTATATGATTGTCCAAACATACATGTAGATATTTTCCAGATAACTTTTACCATTTAACTATCAAATGTCTTGATAAAGTAAACTTAAATGCTTTTTCTATTTTTACAGATACATTCACTCCAAGGAGAAGCCCTTCAAATGTCTGGAATGCGGAAAAGGGTTTTGCCAATCCAGAACTCTAGCTGTCCATAAGATCCTGCATATGGAAGAATCACCCCACAAGTGCCCAGTTTGCAGTCGCAGTTTCAACCAAAGGTCCAACTTGAAGACTCATCTTCTGACGCACACCGATATAAAGCCTTACAACTGCTCGTCATGTGGTAAGGTCTTCAGGAGAAACTGTGACTTACGACGTCACAGCCTAACTCACAATCTTGTCGGAATATCATCTGTGAATACGTCACCAAGCGGCAGCAATGGTAAAAGCCCGCTTTTAAATCCAAACTTTCCCATAGACAGTTTAGAAAATGATGAAGAAAACTGATATAGAGATTTTGTACTTGTAGATAATTGGTTAGAAGTCGTTTTGTAATTCGAACTGTAAGATTGAAGGAATAAACTTAGCTACAAAGACTGATTAAGTGTCTATATTGTTGAAAACTGTTTGTTAAATTAGCATTTTTGTGTATGCCTTGAAAATATCAATAAAAGGAGATTGAAGAAAAGGATTTATACAGCTAGTTTGAACGGAACCGTCGGGGACGCCCGAGAAGGTCCTACAAAGACCAAATTGGTGATGTAAGTATTAGTGGAGGGATAAATAACCGGCGTAAGTAATATAAATATGCGAGTATGTATGAAGAGACTCATGAATATAGAGGAAGCGAGAGGTGTATGCCAGGATTGTAGCAAGTGGAGGTTTATAGTCTCTGCCTACCACTCTTCCGGAAAAAGGGCGTGAACATATGTATGTATGTAAGTGTACACTATACTGATCTACTGAAGTTAAGTTTACTTTAGTTTTATCTACAGGGTGCGAAAAATATGTGGAAGTTTCTATTTCTACCTTTAATCAAGCACATGTCTGTATTTTGCGTTATGCTATTTCTCTCTTGTTTATTCTCTGATCTCAAATTGTGTGTAAATATAATGTACTATAGTGATTTTGTAAAGACTTTATACTCCGTCCAGACTGTAGTTTTAAGGAATTCTGATAATATTACAAAAACCTACGAAATATAGTCTTCCTCTTTATTTTCTTAGTTTTTACGTATTTCCAATAAAAATGTTGGCACAGTTATATATTTTGTATGATAAGAAAATAAACATTTTATCACATTGAACTGCTACATTTTATTATTCATTTCTTTACTATAAATGCCAAATGAGTTGATAAATATCAAACTCCAGTATGTCCACCAAGAACAAAATCTGACCTATTGATGCAGTCGTGTAGTCAATACATTTTCAATCATTCCAGTCTTATTCAAATTCCAATAAGTCCTCGTTATGATAACACTTTCATAGTCAAAAGTCTCCGTTTCATTTCATATTCTAGTAAGTCCACGTGAAGATGCATATCAAATTCCCATACGTCCAAATGAGCCAATCAGTATCATGCAATCTTTCAGTATGGCGGCCAATGATGACGTCAGTCACTGACAGTTTTAATCAAAAGCCAATATGTCCTCATATTAAGATCAAATACAATAGTTCAAATCCCAATATGTCCATACAAGTTTGATGATTTTGGCGGTTATTTCGTAGTAAAACGTTATGTTTTAATGTTGCCGGGGATGAAAACCAGCAAAGTAAGGTAAAATAAACCTTAAAGTTCGGTCATTAGAATTCACAGTGCGATCAAAGTTTATTTCGTCATTATCTCATTTTCACTTATGACGGACATACTGGCGTTTGATATTTATCAACTCAAATGGCCTGTTTCAATAAGTCCATACGTCTGTGACAAATTCATATGTATTTTTACGTACAAAATAGATAGATCTGAATCAGATCTGATTAAACTTTTTGAAAGATCCAAGGATCTTTATCATATTTATTATGATTTAGGTGTGTAAGAAAAAACACATAAAACATCCCAGGAGGAGATCCAAGGATCTTTCAAAAAGTTTAATCAGATCTGAGTCAGATCTATTGAAATTAACTCTGCAAGGCCTTACTTGAGAAGCCTTTTATACTAGGCCCTATCTCTTGGTCAAAATATAAACTGGAACATCGAACCACATATTGATGTCATCTGAGTGACATGGTTTTCACATGGACACAATCAAAGAAAATTAAATAATTACTACAAGAACTAATCAAAAGACTCTAAAGAAGATAAAGTTTGACAAACATGTTATAGAAATCAGGATCATATTTGATTTTAATGTCTTCTTCACAAAGTTTCAAGGTGTTGTATAAATTAATCAATCAAGCGGTAAGATGAATAGAGATTTTGTAGTTTTATAATTTTGATATGTTTATTAGTATTGTGTTAATTATCGTTTCCGGATTTTTAAGTAACGTTGATGTCTATCTAAAATGTTACGAAGGCACCATTATAAATGACAGGTTAGTTCGATGACATTAGCATAGATGGCGTTAAAGACAGCTTTTAGCATATCCACTTACCTTAACTTAGCTGTCACTTCTTATAACTATACTCTGGTATAGTAAAAGAACGAGGAGATGAACCACAAAAATGAACCAACAGAGGAATTCTTCCATCTTATTAATAAACACAGACTAAAACAGTATATACGCCCTCGTTATAGCTGTTGTCATCAAGATCCAGAATCGCATGTCGATTCTGTTTGCAACTCGCGGCCCTGCTTATCAACCTATCTGTCCCCCAATTCTACAAACGGATGGCATGTCAGTTGCTATAGCGAGGGTGGAGAAACCAGTTTTTAGGGTTCCGTACCCGAAGGGTGCCAAACGGGACCCTATTACTGAGACTTCGCTGTCCGTCTGTCTGTCTGTCTGTCACCAGGCTGTATTTCATGAGCTAGACAGTTGAAATTTTCACAGATGATGTATTTCTGTTGCCGCTATAACAACAAAAAATACTAAAAAACAAAATAAATTTAATATTAAGGGGGGCTCCCATTCAACTAACGTGACTTTTTTTGCGGTTTTTTATAGATAATGGTACGGAACCCTTCGTACGCGAGTCCGACTCGCACTTGGCCGGTTATTTTTGTAGCCGGGGCGCGGCACGTCTCGGTGTCGTCGCTCGTCGTCGGTGTTTCGAAGCGCAAAACTAGTTTATGCGCTCTCACTATTGCAACTGGGATGCCATCCGTTTGTAGAATTAGGGGCCTGATCCTAACTGGTCTTTCTGTAAGAGATCTCTTGTGTGATCAGCTCGCCTTTGCAGCATTTCTGTGTCATTACTTTTCTGTACGTTACGTCTTATTTATAATGATGTGATAATTGTTTATCAGTGGGCTTTAATTGCGAAAAGATAATAAGTATAAGTGAGAAAAAAATTAAGCGGTTATTAGTGTCTCGCGAAATTGTTAAGACGTGAACCGTATCCGTAATATTCCACTAATCTATGGTCATGCGGTCATGCCCAACAAGTTATATAGGCGTCACCCTTGATAAATAGTTACGTGTTTAACTGTTATCTGTCAAAAAAGCTTTAAATAAGCACACTCGACAGCAAATAAACTGGGTCACCTACCTTTCTAAGGAACTCTGATTTTATTTTCTCAAAAAGTTTTAAACTTACAACTATAAATGTGCTTACAGAAAGTGTGTTTCGTGATGACTAAAATGAATGGAAAGTTTTTGGGATTTATCAATTTATTAAGTGTTTTAAGAATATTACAAAGAAGAGTCGTTTTCCAGCTGGCCCAGTTTATTTGCTGTCGAGTGTATCATGTAGACATATTGGCAGGAAGTTATAGAAAATCAGTGATGGCAATTGGCAACATTTGCAGACTACGTACTGTGGCTGCTCTTACGTTGCCACCATTTTTTTTGTAACATTTCTTGCCAAGTAAGTACATTGTTTCACACAAGTCTTTAAAAATAATACTTACAACATATTTTGAAAAATCTTTTCATATGTTTACGTCATGTGTCCATACGGGGTGGCAGAGGCACTAAACACATTGTAGACAAAGAAAGTAAAATCTTTCGTCATTTTCTCGTCTTGTCACTTCAAATAATCACCTCAATTTATATAAAATCCTTACCCAAACCGCAACAACAAGATAAACAGCTCAACCGAAACCGTGCTTAACATTCGAAACTCTGCAAACGCACGTTCCGAGGGCATTGTCAAAACACCTTATACAATTTCACGACCCAATGCAAAAAAATAAGAAAAAAAAGTTACTTTTTCTTACCGTACCGTGTGTGGTCGCCGTGCGAATAACAGCGGGCCACTAAAAGAGGGATAATGTGCACTCGAGAGCCAAAAGCAAATATTTTTCAAACACCTTCAAAAGTAAACATAATCCTTTGTGACAATCGGCACCCCCTAATTTCGGTGTCGATGACAATGTGATGTTTGCAAAAAAGGAAGAAAAAGATCGCGAGGGACACATTGTTTCTCGACGCAGCGGGATTTCTGATTGGGGTGATTGCTATGTAATTTGTGGGTAATTCAACGCTACAAAGGCGGGTCTATGATACGATACGTGGTCCTGTTATTATGTTGTCATAGCGTTTTAATGGAAAGTTTAATATGGAATTACTGTTCTGTGACGTAACTATTTTTTTAAGAGATACGATCCAACAATTAAATTCGGGTGTTGAGAAATACGTGCTAAGATTAGATTTGTATTCTGTTCTAAAAAAAACTTGAGCGATGATACAAATGTTATCAAACAAAAGCACCAATCAGCGCGCAATAAAACAACAATTCAAAACCACTCGCAATCCGTATCGAATCGTGCGTCATATGGTTTGAATTTGAATTCCGAATCCTCGAATCACATGACATATGGCGGTTGCAATCAAACCAGAAACAAGATACCGCGCCCATCTTTGTTAACGGCAACGATTTCTTACCTTTTTAACACGTCATCCATTTCCAAAATCTCCAAAAAAGACACTCGGCCATTATGCCCGTGTTTTGTGCCGCGATATGTCGAGAAGGAATCGAGCTTTATGTCATTTTGATTCACTCCTAAGGGCCTTTGTGTAAGACTAAATCAAGAATGGGATCCTTTTATCCGTGTGAATAACATTGATGCGGTTCTCCATCGGATCTGAGTTGAATTGAATCGATTTTTCAAGCTCAGTAGTCGTCCTTTGTTGCTATTAGCCTGGTTTCGACTCGCCTTTTTGCTTTGTTCTTTTAAATGCATAGTTTAACATCTTATAATATCGAAGCATCTGTTGCGTCATCCGTCGTCGAATGTCTTTGAAGAAAAATACAATACCTTAAATCTATCTTTCAAATACAAAAGTTTTCCACCTCAATTATAATTAGTGCTTTATCAGTTTATTTATGATAATCTCACTTATTTAACCATAAGTAGGTATCTGGATCCCTTAATATTCTTATAACAAATACCTATAGGCGTAAATTTTTCCACACTAAATCCACAAGCCACCCTATATTATTGTCGTTGTTGCAAGAATAGGGTGGCAAAGGCACACTTGAGCAAAATTGTTCGTCCGCCACCCCGTGTGACCCGTTCTCAATTCAAATCAATTCAAATATTTTATTTTTTTTCAATAACAAGTATCCATAGAGTTACAATGGTAATAAATTATTTGTATTTTGTATTTTATCTATTTATTTGCATCAGCGCACACACACACAACATAAAACAGAACAGGAAGGAAAACAATGGAAGTATAGTTGCCTGACAGAGTCTAGAAATGTAGCCCATTAATTACCCCACCGAGGGGCACAGGCCTTTACCCGGATCCGAGTAAGATTGAGCCACACTCCACCACGCTGGCTCAGTGCGGGTTGGTGGAGGGGTTTTACGATTACTACATACTACCAAGTAGTGATAGTAGCCGGAAACTACAGCTTAACGTGCCATCCGAAACACGGAGCGTCCGATAATGTACTTAAGACAAATTAATCATCTCATTGGTACATGGTCAGCACCGGGATTCGAACCTGCATCTCCTGCGTGAGAACTGAGAGAGACCACGGAGCTCTCTCCGTAATGATAAATTACTTAACTCATTGTTAAATATCCAGTACCAAATACAAACCCCCATCAACTATAGACCACTCGAAACTACTACAGCCCTTGTCAGAAATGTTTTTAAATTAAATCTAAATCCCCCGGAAACATATAAACGAGTTTAGTATAGCCTAACTACCTACCTACCCGCTATATTTGTGAATGAAGTAACATTTCCAAGTTTTTTCTGCAGATATCATTTAAGATATCGAAGACATGCGAATTAACGACGATGCCGACTTCAAGTGCCATTTGCGCTTAAGCTTCAACTTGGTACTAAGTGCTTGCTGCACTTTCGTCAAACACTATAAAGGATACAGACATGACGGTCCTGTGAAATGGAGAAGGTTGATGAGGTCTGTCTCCCAGATTCCAGTATTTTTTTATTCTTAAAATGTATCAAGTAAATATGGCGGAACGTCATCGTCTGGAAATCGCCTATCAACGGTCCGAAACTATTGTTATTTTTCTCAAATATTACGATAGCTTTGGATGACAAGCTCGTGTGAAAGAATCGCGTGCAGGGGGGCAACTCTTGCCCATTACAATTGAAAACGTAGACGTATAATATTTTAATTTTGGCGTGAAGTAGGAGACAATTGTCGTCCACGCTTTCAATTCGCATGGGCGAGAATTGGCCAACAGATTGATTTTTGTCGATTTTAAATTGGCAAACAACTTTTGCATCATATAGTAGCTATACAGGGTGTAACAGGAAGGGGAAAGAGGGTTGTTAGGGACATCATTCTGAACAACTCTCACAGTCGGTCCCATAGTGAAAGTTGTTCAGAACTATGTCCCTTACAACCCTCTTTCGGCTTGTACACCCCTTTCCGTTACACCCTGTATTAAGATACCAACATAACATAACATAGCGTCATGACTTTTTCCATACGAGTGACTTTTAGACAGTTATTAATTGACTATTTGTTTTGTGACAGAAGGCTAGCCCATCGCCACAGCCTTGGAGCAATGAAGGTTTCCTCACTATATTTTCAAGATTAGAGCAACATTTGAATCAAATGTCACGTCTACACCTCCCATCGTCTTTGGCGATTGCCCACGCACAGTTATCGCGGCCCAAGTTGACAGTAACGGCGTCGCATTCACGATAGCCAGCTAGATAGTGGCCGCACACGATGCGCCCGCGCAGCTTACATGTTCATACTTATTTAGAATGAGCACTTACAATGCCATTCTCATTTGCATGTTCGAACCTTTCGCTTAATGATAACCGTTGATTTATTTAGAAGGTATTAATTTTAGTGCCTCTTCGTATTATGAAAAGGCGTTTTCTTTTGCTATGATAAGTAAATGTTTAATATGTTTACCAATGCTTTTAGCTACGAAAGTTGAGCTGACAGATATTCTAGCCATGCCAGATTTCATTGCATGCTAATTGAAATGAAAATGAATAAAAATGAAAATGAAATGAAAATGAAATGAAATGAAATGAAAATGAAAATGAAATGAAAATGAAAATGAAAATGAAAATGAAAATCGTTTATTGCCATAAGGAAATACAATTCACAGGTATGCTGACCCTCACACTAGGCATAGCCTGTCTTGTGAGGGAGGAAATAAACATTTGACAATCCTTATTTGCGGCGATTACATGAAAATTGAATAAAATGAAAATAATTATGAGAATAATCTGAGGTTGTTAGACTTCTTACTTAACTATTCATCCAATCGTCATTTGTTCAGAAAACCGCAACCAAACAATTGCATCACCAATTCGTATGAACCCTTTGGTTGGATAAAAGTACACTCGAGGAGAAAAACAGCGAGGTCACATGACCACGTTGGCTTTCTGCAACACGTTCCGCTCTCAATGACGCGGAACGATCTCGATAAGAGTCACTGGGCGGAGCCTATAATCGCTCCGCCCACGGGCGTAGCACCGCGCCCTCTGATTGGCCGAGAGATTGTACTCACACGCAACCCTGCCGCCTGCGATGCAAGAAGAAGAATGCAATCGAATTGAAGCCGTTCGCTCTTTTATGTACAGAATGCGTAATTGTTCAATTAAACGACTCGCTTTGTTGCTCGCCTCACTATCTCTGCGGCTCGAACGAAAATGGGCATTGTAATTTGCAACCATAAAAGTGAATTAGAATTACTGCCTCGTGCCGCGCTGCTATTAAGATGAATTACATTCGCAGAGAAATGAGACAATGCTACCAGCTGGAGTGGTAATAAAATGCGTGAAGGATTTTCATAAATGTCGAGATATGGTAGTATTAGCTGCCTTCTGATTACTTTTTTTTATTTAAAGAAGTTCTACTTTCTTATCTACTAAAATGAGTGTTGAAACTATGTGACACAGTTCACTTTACAGTTCATCATAGCATTCTATAGGTAGGTACCGAAACAACTAAAGTTAAGTCAATCTGTAAAACGGTATAGTATGACACAACAAACATGTATACTTACATACACACGTGTACATACTAGACTACTAAATATCAATATAACTTGTTACACAGCATTTCGAATGCGGTAAGACAAAATGTTATTGATATGTTAACACCGAGCCAAGTCCCTAATCGCACGTTTGACAAAGCGTTAGTTTAAATTTATTGCAGTTTAAAGCAACCTGTCCTGAAATTGTGGTGTTTGTTCAAGACAGTTTGGATTCCTTACTAACAGAAACAGGGAAAAGCACTTTATGTTTAGTCTTTCCGGGTCCGTATTGTCATGGAGTTAAGATGACAGGACGTAATCGGGACATAAAAGACAGGTTTAGTGATATTTTGTTACTTGAAATGTTCATTCTTGTGTGTTTAGTTAGGAAACTAATTATTTATTATTATATAGTGAATGAAAAGAAATAAACGTTTTATGGAAATATGTAATGAGTTTATAACGTTGATGTTTGTCTCCCCAATTATAAGTATCAGATTACTTAGCGGGGGCACAACTGTGCTTCTGCCATCCCGTATGGAAAAAGGTATAGTCGAGTTCATTAATATATGAGCAAAGCCAAGGCTTCAAATATCAATGTAATGGAATGGTACATAATAGTACATTATGAAACAAGTGAGTTAAGTTGGTCACAACATACGAGGTTGGTTTTCCAGCTAGAGCCACAGGCGGGAGCAATATAGAACCGATATTTATGAACTCGACTGTACCTATGCTATGTTTATGTGATGTGTTGGTTTGTAATGACTATAGAGAGATATCAGACGTGTCTAGTTATTTTAGAGTCACTTTGTATCTAGTGAGAAAAAAACTTTTTTTAAAGCCTTGAAACTTCTCTATCAGTCCAAGGCGCACACGCGCACGCGCACAGTTTGCCCGCCCAAAGAAGAATGTCACCGCAAATATTGACACGCGCCACGCCAGCATTGTGCTTGGCGGGCCGCGCACTCCAAAGGTTATCTTATCATATGTTTGTGCGCCAAATACGAAGTGTGTGGTGAGAGGCGCATGCGTCTGTCACTAAATACTAGGTAAGTGAGACTCGTGTGCCGTGGGTTCCGTAGAAATACGTCCTTATACTTATCTATGTGCGTAGGTCACTCATTCATTATTGCACAGAAAAAAAAATACCTTGCGTTACGAAAATGGTGATTGGTGAATTATGCAAACCGCATACCTAGAAACTTATTTGGACAGTTGAAATCACGAAAGATATAATAGTACATTACTTCAGAGGGAAGAAAGTGACAGTTCCATACCGAGATTATGGCATTTGCGCCACGAGCTTGCGAGGGGCGCAAACCATTTGAGGTATGGAACTGTACTTTATCCTGAGGTATGTATAGTGCTTTTTATTACACCTACGAGGAAAATTATAGACATAAATGCATAGAAATCTGCAGTACTTATGAAAATTTCATACGTTGGCAAAAGGAAAAGAAAACGACTTCATTTTCTGAAAATGTATTGCTCGAAGTTTTTGCGAAAATGCGCGGGCTTTTCCTTTTTTTATTGGCCCGTTTCTGGAGTAGGCTAAGATCATAAGGTCATGCAGCCACTTCTTCCGTGATTCCGCGCATTTTATATACAAAAATAATTTCGTTTTTAATTTTTTGTATGCACCAAGGAGGTTGGTAACTGGTAAAAAAAAACTGTATGTGGCCAGTAACAATTTACTTGAAATTTAATTAGTAGACAGTTAAAGTCTCTTTGCAGTATGACTGCTGACAAATAAAAAAAATAAAAAAACCGGGTATGTAATGGAATTTCATACATACTTCCCACCCTTGGGTCGGAAGGATTTTCATACAAACTTCCATACCTTGGGATGAAAGGATTTGAAGGGCGGGATAAAGGCGTTTCTTCCCTCTAATTGGTATAATTAGTATGTATTTTCAGAGCAGGTGTGATAAAAATAGATTTTTTATAATAATAAAAAAAATATCGATAGACAGGCAGACCGGCATTTCGAGTCGCAACCCTAAAATGTACCCATGCGTTGACGTTGAGTGATTTCGTTGATTGTCGGTTATTGTTTAAGATTGCTTTAAGGGCATCTTGAAATGAAGGCAAATATGTAGTGGTTATTACATGACATAGCTTCACGCCTTTACCCATATGGGGTGGCAAACGCACATCTGTCTCCACGTTTAGCCAGTGTTCAATACTCCATTTTTCATGACAGGGGGCTGCTAGCGGTTAATATTCATTGTATCCATCAAAATCTAATGATTCGGTATGGACAAGGTAGTCACCTAGGTACGTATCTATTTATTTATTTAATTATTTATTTACAATAAGTACACAAAACAGAATACAGTCATTTAAAACAATAATACATCATTAACATAGTCCTTGGAACAATATTGACATTAAAATTATAAAAAAAAAATTGACATTAAAATTATTTTGACAGTGGGTACCAAGACGTCAATGAATGTCTAATTTTTGACGTTGGTACCCACTGTCAAACTAATTTTGATGTATTTTTTTTTTTTATTTTGGAGAATGACAATGGCTCGACTTAGGGGGTAGGGACTTTGTGTTGGACTGTAGCCCAAACTATGTGTAAGTACATAGAAAACTTAATTTCGTGTGTTTATGAAGTTTGCGTTGAAGCAATGCAAACTGGCATAATATTATCAGAAATTTTTATGTCCAGCAGTTGTATTTTTAACCGACTTCCCAAAGGAGGAGGTTTACAATTCGTCCGGATATTTGTTTTTTATTTTTTATGTATGTTCCCCGATAGCGCCTAGACGGATGGACCGATTTGGAAAATTATTTTTTTGTTTGAAAGGGTTTACCTTCCCATTAGTCCCATTGACACCAGGTCTGGATCTGATGATGGGATCCTGGAGAAATCGAGGGAACTCTTCAAATATTATAGGCAGACCTATAGTGATTTTTGTGTTTTTCATAATAACTCGTGCAAATGCACATGGTAAGCATAATATTGTGATGCGGAACTGCTCATGAAGACCACATATGGCCACCAGGTCTGCTCAATACTAGGTACAAATACAATGCGTGGCTGGCGGGCAGGCAACGCATAGCCTAAGCCGGTGGACCTAGAGCCATGAAACTTTGTACAGAGGTTCCTTAGTAGCGTAGGGTAGCACTGAGATGGGATTTGACAAAATTAAGTCCTCAGGGGGGGGGGGGGGTAAGGGGTTACAGTTTGTATTAAACTCAATCTAATCAAATAGGGTTTGTGGAAGTCGGTTTTTTCTAAAGTTTACTTTTTGTTTCAATTATACAAACTTAATTTTGCGTCAAAAAGACACCAATGACGTCACATTATTTATTGTGACATGAGACCTGCGAATGATTTATTTTAGTGTACATTGCATTATTTCACTTATCTATTATTAATGTTATGCCAGGTATGTTTATTTGTATTGAATAATTTATTTTTGACATATGGGTATAATTTTATTTTATTTTTAGTTTAATTTAATTTAAGTTGCATTTTATTATATTTCAGCTCATTGAACTGCTATACCGTTTATATGACTTTTTAAGTTTTAATCAATGTGTACTTCACACACAATTGTACTATTGTTTATGAATAAAAAATACTATTGTCCAATGCTGTATTTTGAAATCATTCACGGCGATTTTAATCCAGATACCTTCCCATTAATAAGTATAAGTCTCAAGGTTTAGTGCAATCTTTATCCAACTTTTTTTTCTCAACCCTTTATAAACATGTCGTCCATTCGACGTTAATGGTCAATCTTCCTAAATGGGTTCACCCGTGGTCTGGGCTGTGTGTCAGGTAGTCGTCCTACCAGCATCTTAATGAAGGCAGCATCAGGCTCGTCAAGTAGGCAGTGAAACTTTATGGCTTTATGCCGACCATGTCAGCCCCACATCGCCTTAATTAACAGCTTTATTTAAAAATAATCAGACCACCGTGTACTAAATGTAGAGTAGGAAATATATTACGCTGCATAATTTAGTAGTGGCCTAGTTAATTTCATATCTTACAATCTAATTACACTATAGTTAGTGAACATTTAGACAAATCAAGATATTAATAATGCGAGCAAATCGAGCATATCACAAGCCACAATCCAGCACGCATTGTAAATTAATTAAAACGGCCAAGTGCGAGTCGGATTCTCACACGGAGGGTTGTGCACATATCGTACCAAAACAGTAGATACTCAAAATCATGTTTTTTTTTTGTAAGTGGGCTTGACTTTTTTATATTTTGTGTATTACAGAATTAATTGCTGCAGCGGCAGGCAACAGATGTACATATTCTGTGAAAATTTCAACTTTCCAGCTACTACGGCTATAGAGCCCGCTGACAGACAGATAGACAGACAGACGGACATCGGAGGCTTACTAATAGGGTCTTGCTTGGAACCTTTCAGGTACGGAACCCTAAAAACTATAGGTTTTAAGCTCATATTTAGATTCCCAGATTATCATAGATAGATAGAAATCTTTTTTTTTATTTGATCCTCCAGACTTTCGCAGGGCAAGCTTTTTAAAGGCCTATGAAAAAAGTAAAAGCAAGCGAACCCTGGAAAAAGAACCTTATTTCTTTAACACAAAGCATTTCGATAAAATCAATTAGAGTATAGGATAATTAAAATGTCTTAATTTTATTAGGGGTTCCTTTATGAGAGCGATTTACATGAAAACTCTTTACTTGTGCGTTGTAAACCTGTGGGTAGCTAAGTATACTGAGAAATATTTGTCTTAATTGGTTTAGTGGTTTTCTGGAAAAATTTAGAGATATAGAGTGCACTAAGTTGGCCGTGAGCGAAGGCTGTTAAAACTTAAGTTAACTTAACCAGCATGTAACAATAGAGTGTGGTATACTTTTGGAAGGACAGGATCATTCTGAAAAACTTCTACTGCAAAATCAAATGTAGGTCAGTTAAAACTTAAGTTAACTTAACCAGCATGTAACAATAGAGTGTATTATACTTTTGGAAGGACATGATCATTTTGAAAAACTTCTACTAAGAAATCAAAATGTAGGTCAGTTAAAACTTAAGTTAACTTAACCAGCATGTAACAATAGAGTGTATTAAACTTTTGGAAGGACAGGATCATTCTGAAAAACTTCTACTGCAAAATCAAATGTAGGTCAGTTAAAACTTAAGTTAACTTTACCAGCATGTAACAATAGAGTGTATTATACTTTTGGAAGGACATGATCATTTTGAAAAACTTCTACTGCGAAATCAAAATGTAGGTCAGTTAAAACTTAAGTTAACTTAACCAGCATGTAACAATAGAGTGTATTAAACTTTTGGAAGGACAGGATCATTCTGAAAAAGTTCTACTGCAAAATCAAATGTAGGTCAGTTAAAACTTAAGTTAACTTAACCAGCATGAACAATAGAGTGTAGTATACTTTAGGAAGGACAGGATCTTTCTGAAAAACTTCTACTGCAAAATCAAATGTACGTACCTATTACATCTATATTTTATTTAATTCTTTGCGGTACAGTGGTTAACCTGAAAAACATTTATGGTATAATTTTTTTTGGTAAGCTTCCTCAACAGCCCTTTTGCCATAAACACTCATTTTTGTGTGACCGTTTAATTTCCATGCGAAATTAGTTCACATGGCTTCTTATTTTATTTTAGTTTATTTTATTCATCTTGTTTTATTGAGGCATCTGAAGGTCCATTCTGCTAATAAATGCTTAATGAAATTGGAAGACTGAATCGTTTCACATGCGACCATACGGTATATTATTATACGAGTCAATTTTTTTGCAAAAAAAGACAGCATTTGATGGCACTTTTCCTTGACGTCATTCTGTTGTTATTTCATAGAACTCAGGAACAAAAGTCCCGTTTTGACAGTTCATAAAAAGTATCTATTTTGAGTTGACAGGCCACAAGCCATTAAAGTAATTTTCACCGAAGCAGAATGGCCCTACAAGTATCACGTTGGGAGCACTAATTAAAAACTCTATGGTTACCTTAAAACCATACTGTTTATGATATTTTAAATAATTTAATGGGATCCTTCGGGTAGAGAGGATGGGACACAATTTTATGATTAAAATTGGATTTCTATAATGAACTTATGAATTTGGTTTTATAATCATTTGGTTTGTATTTGTTCGTTTTAATTTTAAAAGGGGTCTGTACAGGTAGGTACCGATTATTTGAACTAGGTATGTCGTAAATATTTTATCCAAAATAGATTTGTTAACAAGTCCTGTTATACATCTTAACAAAAATACTAGTATACACGGTAACGTGATACCAACAAATATCAAACGACTGCAAAGAATTTACCACACACAGTATCAAAATAAATGAAGACACTACGTTCAAATTACGCCACAAAATTTTACGAATATTACCGATTGTCTCCGATTTCAAAAATATTCGCCTTAAGTGCTCTCCCAAAATCTGCCATAATGTCATAAAAACCACGTGCTTGGCCTTTTCAACCACACCTTGAGGTCCATTTCATAAACAAACAAGTAGGTAGCCAGTATAGTAATCATTACTAAACTGGCATCTGCGGCAATAGGCTAGCCCCCTGTTACGTCAAATATACTATGGAATAACTAGGCTAAACGTGGTCACATTTTTGGTACGTCTCTGCCACCCCGTATGCGAAATATGTGTGACTCTGTTTATTTGTAATTTGTGATATTTTTAATTGACTTTGAATTGAATTGTGTTGATATTGATATTTATTAATTGAATAATTTATAATTTAATTTTTATATTGTTAATTATCCTTTGTATATTATTATTTTTACTCTGCACGTGTATGACGATTTAGAATCATTTCTGTTATGTTGTACAGGTTAATTTGACAATAAATAAATAAATGTAATTCTATGTTATAACTGTCAAGACTGATAAAAATCTTTAATTATAATATAATAAATAAAAAAAAATATACCGTTCGTTACCAATGCTTGTCTTGTTGCACTAAGTACATACTCGTATCTAGAAATTTATAAAGGTATGTTAATGTGAGTAATGTTCTGTTGGAATAAGTTGGTAACTTTGTTCCCCTTTGTGAGGACTGATGCTAACATAAAGACAGAGCAAAATCATCTGCAACTTCCGCATAATATGTATCAATATTTCAACAATTCCATATTACAATGTAATTATCTCAAATCCTAAACAACACAAAGTTAAAAACTAAAAAAAAACGACTTCGAGACTAAAAACACGAAAATGAGCCTACAACATCTGTATTTTGGCTATTTTAAGTCCACACATATTACACAATATGGAAGAATATTAGTCCATTAAGTCAGCCCACAGTCACAGAAAGGAAACAATTCGTTATTTAGTTTACTGTTAATACATTATGAGTGTTCTGACATTATTATACTTTTCGGGTATTTTCATGTTGTAACCAAACTACTGGACCGATTCCTTATTTCCAAAAAATGCGACCAAGTAACCCTTTCAAACAAAAAAATATTTATGGAATCGGTTCATAAATAGTACCAGTTTCGATGTAACACACATTAAACATAATGATAAAAAACATACAACAGAATTGAGAACCCCCTCCTTTTTAGAAATCGGTTATAAAAAAGAATTTGTACTTGTAAAATTGTAACTTACTCCCATACGAAACACTTCCGAGCCTTCATAAGATCGTAATGAAATAATTTGCTACACTTTATTAATACCTACATTGCGCAAAATGAAAATAAATGTATCGACATAGCGGGAGGTAATGGTGTAATGTAACTCCAATTGGTAAAGCTATAAATGAACCTTAACACCTCGAGATAAGGCCCAGCTGAGTGGATTTCGATGAAGAATTGAAATGTTTATCTCGGCAGTGTTAACACAATCACTTGTGTGTAGTGCTTGTAAACTAATTTGCAGCTAATTGATGCGCTGTTAAGACTTGTTTTGGTTCGCGTGAGGTTATTAAATGCAGATTATGTAGTTGCAGACCTCATTTGAAGGTTCGTAAATTTAGCATGTTAATGTCCCCACCTAGAGGCATAGGATTTCGCCTGGATTACGTGTAAGATTGAGTCATACCCCGCGATCGCCCAGCGCGGGTTTGTATAGAGGGGCTATATGTTTTTTTTTAAGTTGCATACTTACCTAAGTACATTTTTGTCAGAACTATGACTACTGTCTGAAGATTGATTAATATGACTTAATTAACCGTTATTAGAGATAATACTTTAAAAAAAAACTAATAAAATCAAATATATTTTATTTCGTTTCCTACCCAACATGGTTTGCTGGAAGAAATTTCTTATTAGAGATAAGCTCGCCTTTGTACATATTTTTTCTATATAGCTTTATTTTTACTGTCATGTGAGTACAATAAAGAAATTATGAAATTACGAAATTTCAAAAAAGAAATGTACAACGAGAGGTGAAGTGAATTATTGGTGAAATACAGTTAGATCGTATTGTAAGCTAAACTGTTAATGAACATCTCATCGGAACTTGGTTTGCAGGAAGAGATCTCTTTTTAGAGATAAGCTCGCCTTTGTACACTGTTTTTATTTACTTTTTGTCATTGCAATTAATTTTGTGCAATAAAGAAATTATGAATTATGAACATGTATTATTCCATCTTTACCGTCTTTTTAACTAGAGCTGCACTTATCTTAGCCCCGTATATCAAATCATCATCATTTATCAATATGCACATCAATTCACATCAAACCGCTCTCAGGTCAGAGATCTATCTCAAACGCGTAAAAATCATATATTTGATAACCTCTCAACTGTGGTTAGTTGAAAAATAGCACGTGATTTTCAACCTTAGATCTTAGAGCGGTTCATAAATACCGGCCTTAGAGAACTTAAGAACCATTTCAAACTTTTCTCATTGAATCTTCTAATTGACTTTTTTATCTTCTAACGACATGTTTTGCAATTTACCAAGAAAATATTACTTTGTGTTAGCCCCGCGTTCCCTTCAGTGTCGGGACATTTATGGACTACATTTACTCACTTACTTTCTTTCTGAACGTATTTTCTTTAACCCTTGAATTTTTGTTCCACCACATGACGAATACTTTTATTTTATACTTCCTCAGCCGTTTATTTTTACTCGCAATTATTTCCCTTTACACGAAAAAGCCACGCACATAAATAAGCATCTCGACACAAACAAACAACGACGGTACATTTCCCGGCAGCAAAAAGGACAAGACCAACACTCGTCCCTTTTAGCCTCACAACTTCAGATCTTAGCCACACTTCATCACACAATTAAATTCCTCTACACCATACATAAAGGGTATCGATGGCTATTATGAACGCTATTGTTACAAGGGCGCTCACAATGCCGGACTTATTGAGCGTTTAGGCGAAGAAAAAAATAAAAAACCCGGCAAATTCAACTCAGCCAAAGGGTTCTGTATCATCGTACGAGAAAACGACGTCGCATGAAAACACACAATTTTTCAAAACGCGTTTGTGTATTTGTTGTTTTAGCGACAATAGTAATACACACTAACCAAATATGTCATAACTTTCTAGTTACCTATTTTGATGAATGAGATACAGCATAATTGCCAATTCAATTCCAATTAAATTTCTAATACCAATTATTTCAATTTTCAATTCCATTAATAACATAACTAATTTCATTATTTAATTTTGTTTTTCTTATGTAATTACTTATATAAATTAAATTGTGTAAGTACTTGAGCCACTGTTGTGCGTCCGCCCTGGCCCTGGCAGAATACTAGCGTCACAGATTCGTCTGTGACATTGCTGAGTCAGGGCCATTTCACTGCCGTGGTACAGTCACATAACCACACAGCTGTAGGTACCTACTGTTTTTTGTTGTTATTAATTATGTGTGTGTACCATGTCCAATGAATAAATGAATTATCTATCTATCTGTCTATCTAATAAAGCCAATGGACGGACAGACAGACGGCGCATGCTACTCTGTTCATTCCAATATTTACCTTTTGACAGTTCATTATTAGTTATTACGTACATAATAGGCAACATTATTCATTGCAGATGTCAGTAAAGGTTTTAAGCTGTCAAAAGTAAGTTCACTCGCTGAATAGAAGTTATAGAGTCCCTTTCAGGTATGGAACCCTAAAAATGATCATCGTGTGGACCAGAACAAATGCGATGGCCAACGTTGAGCGGTCGCATTATGAAAGGTGGGCATTGTTGTATATGCGGTGTGGTGATTAGCTGGGTGATATGGTGTCGACGGCATGGTGATCTATCTATCATCTTTGTGTGAGCTCGTATGTGTTGATTACGATTGATTTCACTGCGCCCATTTATATTTAATGCGCACTTCGGTTGCGCTCAGAATGATTCTATTTTCAAACTCGGTCACTTTCAATTGTTTTAGTTTTACTAAAAGTCTTAAAGGGTGCGGGATGAGCCGGTGGCGGGAAGGAAAGATTTATTAACGTAGTAACTACTAAAGAGATATCTCTAATAGTTTTCGAGATACAAGCAAAAAACTTAAAAATAAACCTTTCCCCTCCCACGAAACCGGCTCAACCCCCTTGGGGACTTTTAGTATGTTCATCTAAGAATAACTCTACCAATTTTCAAAATTACATGAATTATTCGGTCTGATTTCCTTAATTTGACCAGGCTATACGTCAAATTTGAGTAAACTTTCACAACTCCATACAAACATGGAACTCACTACAACAATACCTACTAAAGAGTCAAGCCTTTTCCCATACGAGGTGGCAGAGGCACAATTGTACCCACTTTCAGCCAGTCTTTTGTGGAACTCACGTTCAGGCTTGTCTACCTACTGTACTAAGGCTGGATTTAACCAAAGAAATGTTACGAGAAAAACTATCCCGGGGATAATTTGTATGACAATGACAGTTCAAAATGAGGTGATCTGGAGCATGATTCTCGCTCATTCGATATATACGATATCTACACCCTATAACGAGTGATTTTGTAGGGGAATCTGTCAATGTAGGTCTCGATATCCGTATATCGAAGGCGCGAGAATCGTGCTCCTGATCCTGTTGTCTATGAAAAAGTAGAAGATACTCTCAAGTAAAAGTTACTCTTTCGTTGGTAAAATTCGCTCTAAGTCAGTCAAGTCAGTTAGTTAGTACCAAGTTTTAACTAACCACATCGGCTCGTCTGCATCATCAACTAACCAACTTTAGTACACCGTTCTACAATTTGAGTTGTCATTCCTGCTCTAAATATTCCGTAAACCGCAACAACCATCCATCCATCGAAGTCACCACCATATCAACTAAAACCACCAAATTGAACTTTAACCTGCTCAATAGAAGGGTTACTAGTTTAACCGACAAAAGTATTATGACTCCTAAAGTTTAACAGGGGTTTGTATGACAGTTGATTAAAGGGCCCCGAAAGCCAGGTTCGAGGTTGGGGGCCCGTGACAGCGCTCCGGGTGCGGCCCGCGGGGGGCCCCCCTGATGATTGTATTTAAAATAAATAAGTGCCTCAATGAACGATTGTCCGCGGGACGGGCCGCGGCGTGCTTTATGGCCGCGCTTGTGGTACGTGAGAGGTTAATGTATGCGCGCGACGCTTTTTTAACGATTTTGGCATGCAAGAGTATCGGCTGGTTTCCTAGGCTCTGTTCTAAAGTTATGATTAATTACTTGAAGATCAATTCGAAATAGCGGTACGTGATTGGCTGATAGCGGGACGTGATACTTTGAATAGTAGATACCTTAGGAAACCGGACTACGATATCTACATAACATAAGGTAATATTTAAAAACAGGCACATACATTGCTTGAGGCCCGATACCATGTGTCATGGGAACTAGAAACAGCGACATCACCATTACGTAACATCCAAGTCCTGGGTTTTTTTCTCCCCAGCCTATACGCCTTTTATAAGCTTTCAAGCAGCAATCATTTAAAAATGAACATTCTATCTGTTTCTCTAAACTATTCATTTAAACATAATGTAGTGATACCATTTATTTAACAACTGGTTTCAAACACAATATAATGGGCGCGAAGGACCAATAAGGGGTGCAAACCGACAAATGGCTGCCGAAATTAAATGCTCATCAAATCACTAAACCATAAAGTATAAATAGTGAATAGAATAACCATTAGCCTCAACCCTGCTGTTGATGCTGATATAAATGGGTTCAGCCACTCCGAATAACTTATACTGATCACCTTCAGGTAACGAATAATTAACTATTTGTATTTGTTATATTTGGCGCATTCACACATTTATTAATCTAAACGTATATACGTCCTGAAATCGCTCTGATGAAGAGCTCCAAATCAGAATTTCTGAACGTGAATATTTTTAATCTTCAATTACTAACCTGGGGTTAAATCATGGGTCGTTTTGCATCAACCCCTTCTCCCAACACCTGCTAAAGGGTAGATGCATTTATAATGCTTTTATAATTCGCCGGACAAAGTTCCTATAATCCAACGATTATGCCCTATTCCTTTTTTCAGATGCCTTTCATTAGTGCCCTGATTTTGTAAGTAGTAAGTGATCATCACGTAGGGTTAATGCGTATTTTGTAAGGACATAATTGCTGGTTACCGGAAAATATCAAATGGGGAGACAATTTGATGGTGTGCTGTTTGGTAAATCGGGTAAATCATAGTATAGTATGAAAGAACTTTATTCTCATAACAATAAAGGTCAATAAACCTAAACTTAAAACTTCTTCGTGAGATGGTTCATCTATAACAGTTGCGTTGTTGTATGATTTGTGTTAAAGGGTTGCTGGCTTTTATTCGTTTTTGATATAGCACTTTGAAATACAATTCACACAAAATACAGCTATTAATTTGATGACGCATTATATTATCTTATTAATAAAGAAATCTATATTTAAATCTGTATCGATACAAGCTATATTTCATTCGTGAGGTAAACATTAAATAACATAGCCTGGGTCTATAACTAGTAAGTAAATGTAAATGTAGCCCATTAATGTCCCCACCGAGGGGCACAGGCTTTTAAACTGAATCCGAGTAAGATTGAGCCACACTCCACCACGCTGGCTCAGTGCGGGTTAGTGGTGGGGTTTTACGACTACTACATACTACGAAGTGATAGTATAGCCGGGACCTACAGCTTAACGTGCCATCCGAAACACGGATTGTCCGATAAAATCATCTCATTGGTACGAGTACATGGTAAGCAAGGTGAAACCCACTAGACCACGGAGCACCTCTATATATACTCTAAACTATAAATAGTATTTGTATTAAAATTTAAACCACTCTACACCTAGAGTCAATACGTCCCGTTTATAGAAAGGGAAAATATTAACCAAATCATAAATTTTACTGTGTCCCTTTCCCGAGAACTGCAAACACAGTCCCAGTTAAGTAGAATCTTGTGTATGTTTATTTTTTGATAGGCATGTGTACGGACGCGTGAGCTTTTCTTTTAAACTTTTTTTTTTCAGTTTTTTGCGCTCTCCAATAAAAGAGGTGGCTTACTCGTGTTATTGTTTCAAGGAATTGGAACCTCTTTGTTTGTTTGGCGTGGCGAATACGAGGCTCTTAGATTACAGAGGGCGTAGGTGCGTGCGGCTAAACTTTGAAATACTTAGGGTTCATGTAAACTCAAAGGAATATCACTGGCTCTACGAAAAATTTCATTTGCCAAGATTTCATATACATTACAAGAATTTCGCCGGACCTGGATGCTTTTTTTATTAGACAAAAATCCACAGCCCTACCCTAGATAAAAATTAAACAACAATAAAGATTAAATAACTAGGCCAATTCAGGATTTCACTATCGGCCGTTTTCAATAACCTATCTATCCTCAATTTGCAGATAGATAGGGTCAGATTTGACATAAGTTCCATAGCGCAACTGTCAAATCTAACTCTAGTAATGTGAAAATCATGGTTAGATAATAGCTAATTGAAAATGTACGTATGTAAAAAGTCAAATAAGGACAGGTGAGAGTTCATTCAAAGAGTAACTTAGAAAAACAGTAAAAATCTATGTGCCTAATATATCTAAATTCCATCCAAATTATTTATTGCTTACATTGGGGTTGTAGAGTTCTTAAAGTAAGGAGGTCCCGACAATGGACCCTGTAAGGGCACTGCAATTTCTTACAAACTAACTTATATCTAACACAGAGTTTCATATCATATCTATGTGCTTGATACGATAGCGTGTCGTGTCTGCGACACACAAGAAAAATATAACCTGTAGAATATAACGTCTTTAGCGTTTACACAGAGCCCTACCCGTGTTTTGCATGACAGGAGGCTAGCGCATCGTCGCCGCGGCTCAGTAAACGTTTCCTGCGTAACCTTGTATTCCATATGGCACGTAATTTATTACAATAAAATACTTGAATACTTATATTTTTTTCAGAACAGTGGGGATTGTCACCCCTTTCATGTTACTTATATTCGCGGTACTAGTATTATATACGACCGCTTTCCATTTGACAAATTGCATCACATAGCGCGTCATGACGCGTCCGTTGACCGGGCGCCACCGCCGCGTGCCGTCCACCGTTCGCTTGTCGTCGCCATTATTTTCAACCGACTTCAAAAAAAGGAGGAGGTTCTCAATTCGACCCGTATGTTTTTTTTTTTTTTTTTCTATGTTTGTTACGCGATTGCTCCGCCAATTATGAACCGATTTGAACAAATCTTTTTTCGGCGTATAGGTAATACCTCAAGGGTGGTCCCATTGACACCAGGTCAGGATCTGATGATGGGATCCTGGAGAAATCGAGAGAACTCTTCAAATATTATAGGCAGACCTATAGTGATTTTTGTGTTTTTCATGATAACTCGTGCAAATGCACATGGTAAGCATAATATTGTGATGCGGAACTGCTGATGAAGACCACATATGGCCACCAGATCTGCTCAATACTAGGTACAAATACAATGCGTGGCTGACGGGCAGGCAACGCATAGCCTAAACCGGTGGACCTAGAGCCATGAAACTTTGTACAGGGGTTCCTTAGTCGCGTGGGGTAGCACTGATATAGCATTTGACAAAATTAATTCCCCAAGGGAGGGGGGGATAAGGGGTTACAGTTAGTATTAAACTCAATCTAATCAAATAGGGTTTGTGGAAGTCGGTTTTTCAACCGACTTCAAAAAAAGGAGGAGGTTCTCAATTCGACCCGTATGTTTTTTTTTTTTTTTTTTTTTTTTTTTTTTTTTTTTTTTTCTATGTTTGTTACGCGATTGCTCCGCCAATTATGAACCGATTTGAACAAATCTTTTTTCGGCGTATAGGTAATACCTTAAGGGTGGTCCCATTGACACCAGGTCAGGATCTGATGATGGGATCCTGGAGAAATTGAGGGAACTCTTCAAATATTATAGGCAGACCTATAGTGATTTTTGTGTTTTTCATAATAACTCGTGCAAATGCACATGGTAAGCATAATATTGTGATGCGGAACTGCTGATGAAGACCACATATGGCCACCAGATCTGCTCAATACTAGGTACAAATACAATGCGTGGCTGACGGGCGGGCAACGCATAGCCTAAACCGGTGGACCTAGAGCCATGAAACTTTGTACAGAGGTTCCTTAGTAGCGTGGGGTAGCACTGAGATGGGATTTGACAAAATTAATTCCCCAAGGGTGGGGGGATAAGGGGTTACAGTTTGTATTAAACTCAATCTAATCAAATAGGGTTTGTGGAAGTCGGTTTTTTCTAAAGTTTACTTTTTGTTTCAATTATATTTTATTCTAAAGTTTACTTTTTGTTTCAATTATCCCCTCTGAGGTTACCTACATTCTCCGTCCAATATCTGCGTTTGTATTATTTCTGTGTCTTTCGCTAGGATACTGACAGCACTAATATGACATCTAGTGCGACTATTTTGAAGGTGAGTTTACAGTTACAGAGCCACCAACTTAGGTGTTCAGATGGTAAAAATTGGTACTACGGACTTGTCATCCGCCATCAAAGAGAATACATAATATACTATGTCAGCTATATTATGAAGACTCTATGACACTAGCGACCGCTATCAACTGAACAGCTATGTTGGTGGCACACTAAACTCGAAAAAACTTTGACATCTTCAAACTTTTTATGGAGTTACTCAAACCCAAATCATCACGTTTCAAGTTTTGTTTAAATCACCGTCTAGCTTCATTGATCTAATGCTGCATCTGAATGCAGTAACAGTACCCATCAGCATTTTGCCATAATAAGTACTAGCCAAGAAAATAATGTCACCGACCTCGACTTTAATACTTTTAGCATGCATTATTAGGCGACCTCGCTTCACCAACCGTATCATTATTATTTGGCCGACTCGATTTCCTATGCGCAAGCGCGTATAACACGGTCGTGCGCTATAGCGAAGCGATGGGCGGCGCAGCGCGACCCGAGATTATCGTGGCGTCGTCGTTTATTTTTTGTGCCGTAGATACCTTTTACATCGTCCGATCAATTACCGAAGCGCGCGAATAGTGGCGTGAGGGTTAATATAGATAAGACTAACACTTGGATAATAAATAGTGAATTACTATAATGTAATAAACTATACTTCTGTCATAGGACTAAAGTTGGCCTATGTCTGTGTCACTTCGTATAAGACTTGTCACGCTATGATTGCGTAGACAAGAATCTATTGAAAATTGGAATTCAATAAACTACTTCTCGAAACAAAAACAAAACAAACAATTTTTTTTTTTTCAGAAATAGATGTACAGCGAGAGATTAATTTAGTGACTAAGGAATATTTTAGGGATAAAGGAACAAATAATTATAAGAAATTTCGTCGTAAATTTAGGATGTGAGACGAGCTGGCATACTAGCTAGAGTATGTAATAATCTGTATTAAAGAATACTAAGCTCATCAGCCCTTACTAAAATAAATAAAATAATAAAATGGAACGTTGTTTACATCTTATTTTATTTTAATTAATGTAGGATCATTTAGATCAGAAATATACAGTTCAGTTCTGGAAACAAATAATAAAGTTAAACTTTCTGAAAAGGTTGGTCATACGTGTGTTGCAATTTGAGAATAAATTTCAGTTACCATTATATTCGATGACGACACCCCTCCGTCAACCCGACCGAGCGGGGGTGGTGGATTACCGTGGATTATAGATCAATCTTGCTCGTGTCCGAGTAAAGGCCCGTGCTCCTCAGTGGGACATTAATGGGTTACTTATTATTATTATTTTGTTAATTTCGGTCATGGCGTATCCATACTAATACCTCGTCGGCGTCGCACGGCCCACGCGTACTGATTGCGCTCGCCTTGACATTCGTTCGACTGTCCCGTCCCGACGACGCATGCGCGGGCCCGTCTGTAACCCCGGCCTGGCACGATGACAATGTGCCTTTACAAGTTTCGTGCCTCGGTACAATCGGAATTATTCTTTATAACTCGCGGTTAAGTCTGGTCGTTGCAGGGTTGATGGATGAGTTTTGAGTGGTGCCTTAAATTCGTATTATAAAAATAACCTATCCTGTCCATAATGTAAAATAATGTATCCTGTCCATCCTGGGCTTGCTGGATTAAATCTCTTTTTAGAGAGCCTTTTCTTTTTGTGTTTTTTCTGATGTGCAATAAATATATACGAAAATACGAAATATACGAAATATAATAAATAAGTATAATAATGTATCTTAGCTTAATGGGCACAATTATGTCTCTGCCACCCCGTATGGGAAAAGGGGTGATGCTGTGTTGTGTAAACTAACTTTTAAAATAACATAGCGCAACGCTTTTTCCATACGTATTCTCAATTTTATTATATTTAAGTAATAGGTACCTAACGTAGATTAAAATTCCATTCGAGTTTCTATATCATCCCGTCTTTCAAACGAATATCAGAAAGCTTTCCACACAAATATGTTACGAAAGTATCAAAGATAAAATTATATAAAAACATCACCACATTATAAACTTATCTCTGTACACACGAAACCGCACACCGAGTCTCGGAATCTTTCCAATCAATGCTAGGCGATAAGATAAACTGAAGAAAAACAGGTACTAATAACCAGTGCTCGTAGACCTTTCAACATCCTAACAACTTGTGCGTACAAATATTGTGTGGGGATCAATGCATTCTGGTTCCGGGATATGGACCGATTGGTCTTTAATTAGTATCTTTGGTCACCGTCGGGCCGCATTAGAGGTCCTCTTCATCAGCTCGTAAGGTTTCTGCATGAGTGTACGTGGCGGCGCCTGTCTTGTCCCCTTGTTTATCTGTGAATCGGGTTTTTTTTTTCGTATCGCATTTCGAGGTACAGACTGCAGTCTTCACGCCTTACTGAGAGGAGAGTGGTTAAGAAAATATTAGGCAAGGCGTAAGAGAAAAGCGTATTATACTGCGTTTATCCTTACTTTGCCAATTTTTAGGGTACCGTACCCGAATGGTGCCAAACGACCCTATTACTGAGACTTCGCTGTCCGTCTGTACGTCCGTCCGTCCGTCCGTCCGTCCGTCCTGTCTGTCACCGGGTCCGTCTGCACGAACCGTAATAGCTAGAAAGCTGAAATTTTCACAGAATGTGTATATCTGTTGCCGCACCAACCACAAATACTGAAATACGAGAGATATTGCAAATTAAAGGGGGCCCCGATACAAGAGACGTGTTTAGATACACTTACGCATTTCAAAATGGAGATCTTGACTGAAACTGTTTATTTATTGTCATAGCAACCATGTCATAGACACATATACTACACATTTAAATATGATAGCATATTTCGCGTCAACCCACATGGTTGTGGTTAGCCGGTATGATGTAGACTCTCGATCCGGAGGTCGTCGGTTCAAATCTCGTGAAGGCATAAGCTTTTTAAATTGTCTTTTTGTTTATTTTTTTATTGTTTTGAGTGCTTTTGATTTGTTGTACGATGGTACGGTACCCTTCGTGTGCGATACCAACCCGCACTTAACCGATTATTCAAACTAACAACAAAAAACTGTGATTTCTAGTGAAGAAATTATGTGGATGAACTGCCGAGATCTAATAGAATTAAATTTTGAGTGAATGAAAGTAACTGAGAATTTCATTTAATTATTATGAATGAGTTTTCGATTGATTTAACTTGTGACTTTTGGATACGTTAGGATGGATAGACCATAGTTAAATACAGTGGTTAATAGATATCAAACACTTTAGGCCCGTCTTAATAAACCACTCTCAGAGCTATCTCAAATAACAAATTTAATATGATTTTAACTGAAATTACATATTTAAGACCAAATGTAAGCCTTGATACGGAAACAAAGTTCCTTATTTCTTTTTTTTTTTATGGTGAAAAACTCTCAGAGATAAAAGTGGTGCATCAATATCTCTACCTTTCCATTACATCCTGTATTGGTTGCGTTGCGAACGCTACATAGGTTGTTGGTAGGAAAACACAGTGGTGTCATGTTGCACAGTGTGATAGTCAAATTTCTTTTGTATTTTTTTTTGCTTTGCTAGAATTATGCCTGGGGGACTTGGGAAATAATATATATTTTCACGTCATGGTCAGTCAACAGAGAAAGGGACAAGCTCCACGGAAACGTGCTTGGCCGTCACACCTTCTTTAAGCAATACTTTCACCCGACTCCCACGGGAATGCAAACGCATACCAATTTACTTTTATCCCAATGTTTGTATGAAAGTGAAAAAATTTAAAAGTCGGATTTGATATAGGTAATCCGTTTCCTACTGAGTTTTACAAAAATCATCCCATTATTTATTGACAAAGGATTTTCGGTGCAGATGGTTGAACTAGCATTTGCTTGTAGGTATCTCAGTAAACAAGGCAATGGTAATTCTGAAAACAGAATTCAAACCTCAAAAATAACGATTGTTTACTTATTTTTGTAACAATAATGGGATAAAAATTTGACAATTACTCAGGTTCCCGGTATTAACGGACACAAGCAGATTATTTTTGACAACCGTTGATCCTACGATCCTAGATAAGATTATCTAGTAAAGGTACCGAAGCATTTTTTGGGCTCAAATATCTAAAGCCTGTTAAAATAACAGAATTATTGTATTCTTGTGGTACAACAGTAGCGAGCTTTCTTTCCGGGACGAGTCATAAATCAACAAAAAAATTACGTCAAAAGAGATTAGTTTTTAAATCTCGTGCTCAAACACTGGAATCTATTGTGTATTTTAAAGGACCACAGGGTAGGATTAATTTTTAATCGAGATTTTTTTTTATTTGTTTTCTTGGATCTTTTTAGATCTTATAATTTTCGAAAGACAAAACACTGTGCGGGTCGATTGTGGATTGTAAATATCGATCGATAGGTTCTCCTGTGAAAATACTGTGATTCCATATCTAATTTTGCTTTATTAATAGCTCAGTTCGGCACAGAATACGCTCTAAATATATTTACTTTGTCTCCATATATGAATGTTGTGAATGACAAAGTGAAATGTCAAAAAAGTCGGCTGGAGTGGAATGGAACATTTCATTTAGCCAGATCGATATTTTGCGCGATATGTGACGACCTAAGCTATGAAAAGATGACATGCTTGATATAACAGAGTAACTTCCATACAGGGTGTCTTTAAATTACCACCATGAATAATCATAGTATATTCTAGTCTTATGATTTACTTTCCACAAGAAACCTATTGCTGCAAACAAAAAGATTTATCCTAAAATATTTCAGTCTTCCACGTCTAACAACAGCAACAAGCAAAGCAGAATACTAAATGCATGAATACATGCAAAGATCTTTTTAACGTAACGCCAATCACTAGAGATGGATTCACTAATTTACTTTACTTTTTTCAAGATTTCGACCTCAGAATTTTACATAGCCGCCTCACCACCAAAATGTATATGCAAATTCATTTTTACGTCACATATTTTGTCAACGGCCTGACACGCCCCGGGTGGCAACGTTAATGATGATATCCCACTCCGAAGATACGATTACAAGCTGATAACAACTAGATGGAGTTCTCACACGTTGCGTTATATGCTGACAATCATCTACCACGCTGATAAATCTATTACATCTCTATCTATTTTTGTTAGTTTCCTGCTCTAACTGGTTTTATTAGAATGTGTTTTTATAAGTTCTAAGTAATGTTAAGACCAGAGTGCAATCACCAATCGTATCCTGTTCTGATCGTGGGCATTTAAGATTAGATCAGCTGAATTCCTTCCTTTTTCATAAAATTTTACTTAAGTTTTACGTAACCCAGGGGCTTACGAATCCATAAGTCAAAAAGTGAAGAAGCATAAATCTGAACAAGCTAAGTTAGATTTTGGTTGGCCAAAAGATTTATTTATTTATTTACAATAATTATTTATGCCTTTTCAGCTAACGCCAGATTGACACAAATTATATTAATTAACTTACGTTTATACCTAATACACATGTATTACCAAATGTATCAAATGTACTAGATATAGTACCAAAGATTACTTCACATCATCAACATATACAAGGTGTGAATGAATTAACGCAAAATGAGAAACGAATTTGTTAGGGACATCATTCTGAGCAACTTCCATTATGAAACCGATTTGATCAGAGCAACTTTATTTTTTACTTCTCCATACAAATCAGCTGACCCACTCAGGCCAAAATGTACTGAATATAATAATGAAACTTGCTCAGAATGATGTCCCTAATAAAGTCGTCTCTCATTTTGCGTTAATTCATTTACACCTTGTATGTATATACAATACAGGCACCAAGATTTTTTCTGGCCCCATACTAATCATACATTTTCTGTAACCCATCTTGTAACATTCTAACCACTATTTGTGATAGCCATTCATCTCTGTGCTGTCAAAAAAGGCGATAGGGTTTTCCCAAAAACGGTTGTCAAAACCGGAAAAACGCACGAAAATCAGTTTTTAAAACGTTTCCCGTCCACCGCGGTGGTCCCTTATCTCGGACTTGTCCCCAAACGCCCAGTTTCGGTCATTTCACCTTTTTTATTACTTCACTCTTTGCAACTGAGTTCGACCAACTTACGTTTTCCGATGCGAAACCCTAGTCTTATCACTTTTTGAACTTTAGTCTTCTTTTGGGTAGAGTTCAAAATTGCTTCGGACTTTGGTTCCGAAGGCGGCAAAAAGGTCTTGGTTTTTATCACCGTCTACTTTCTCACCTTTTACGACTCTATACGTGTGAGTTGAAGTGTCGTTGATATAATTATCGATTAGGTAATGTTATCGGTACCGATCTCTGTCTTCCGGTTTTGTTTTTGTTGATTTAGGTTCGGGGCCTTTGGGTAGTTTGTGGTGTGAATTTAGTGAGGTTCCTCGAGTTTTTTTTAATGAATCAGGTAAATAAGGTCGGATAGGGGTTGACACGGCGTTTCTACTTGTCTTAATTTTGGGTTCGAGATTTAATGCTTACATCAGTAAAAAAAACTTACTTGTTAAAGTGGGCAGACGTAAGTCTTATCTTATCACACCCTTATGATATCTTTTCCAAATTAATTAAGACATCAAATAACAAACATGTTTTCCACCAAATATCTTAAGCACTATTATTAGATACTTAACTTATTCTTAGCGTAACAACCGCTCTAACAACAACCGTAACTTAGTATCCATACAGTATTCCTCCACCTCTGAAAATACTCGTAATTCTACACAACAAGCCCTACAACTTCTTTACTGACCACCTATCCTTGCTACCTCAGGGGTGGAATCCAAACTCCTGCGCATCTCAAATTAGCGCTCCGTATCAAATAACATGGAACAAACGCTTTAATATGTGCATATTATTGAATTCATACATTCCTATAAAGACGTCAAATGGATGTGGCGACAGCAAAAACATCGAAAGAATGGGTGAGTTGTGTCATTGGTTTGTTTGGTATTCAATCAGATTCTGACGAAATAATCAGGGATGGTGTAATTCAAAATTACTTTACGTTTTCTACAACTTTGCTGACTAGAACTTATGGTCCGATGGTATGATAATGATGATACTATGTGGTTTAGTTCGTCGTTTCAATGCATATTCGGGTACAGACTGGATTTCACTAGGTACTTTTTGCATCATCTAGTTACTTCCATGGATAGAAATTTGAAGTGTTTACATCTGGCAATTCAAAAAATATACCAGCATCTCATTTCGTGTACCATAAACTAAAAAATTAATACCTTCCTAAAACATCGCTAAACTCATTTTTAGGGTTCTGATCCTTAAAAGGAAAAAAAGGAACCCTTAAAATATAAAGCTTATAGGATCACTTTGTTGTCCGTCCGTCCTTCTGTCCGTCCGTCCGTGCGTCAAGACCTTTTATATCAAGAACGCGTGGACAGAAACAGTAATTTAAATCAATTGTTCAAGTTTGTGGTCGCATATAATGTGAAAAAATCCACCTTCTAGATCAATGCAATCGAACGCTATGACCGTTTATGCTGTAAAATTATTGGGTTTTCTTAGTAATCGCAATGGACCCAAAACCTATGGGGTACTTTCCGTTGGCCTACAATCATGAAATTTGACAAAGCAAGGTCTAGCACAAGTAAAGGAAAAATTCTGAAAATGCAAACTGTTACTGCAAAACTATAGAATTAGGGGGCACGGCAGTGCCCCCGCCAAGTCGAGCGCGAAGCAAACACTGCCGTACCATCCTTTACTGGAACCATTTCGCCGCATTTTCAGGCCCCTATTTGAGAACCTCTGGATAAGACCAGAACGCAGAAATTTTCGTCATCTAGTAAGCTACAATCACATACTTAAAATCCAAAATTTCAAGTCTGTAGGTCATTTAGTTCCGAAGTTATTCGAAAGCAAAGTTTCGCATTTTCGACACTCACTCACTCATGATCATCATAGAACTAGTTGTTAGGTATCCAACACTAGATGGGTCTGCCAGTCTTCTAACTCGCGCTGGTGAAGTGTTTTTCTATTAGTATATATAATCAATTTATCTTTCATTCAATGGTAAGTCAGTCAATGGAGTCTGTCATACTCAGGTACCTTATGGGGGTCAAAGGTCAAAACACCAGTACTTCCCATAGACTCCGGTGCTGAAATTTGGTGCAGAGTTAGGTTTTAATAGCAACATAAAGGGAAACTATACAAGGTGACTTTAAAATATCGATCTATACTTTGGGAAATGATGGTGCCCATAGAATAATATGAACTTTCCCCAAGAAAAAAAATTTTGGGTCTCCCATAGTAAATTGAAAACAGCTGATCGGGGCAATGGACGGGACGGGACGGGACGGGACGGGACGGGACGGCACGGCACGGGACGGCACGGGACGGCACGGGACGGCACGGGACGGCACGGCACGGGACGATCAATACTTTGGGAAATGATGGTGCCCATAGAATAATATGAACTTTCCCCAAGAAAAAAAATTTTGGGTCTCCCATAGTAAATTGAAAACAGCTGATCGGGGCAATGGACGGGATGGGACGGGACGGGACGGGACGGGACGGGACGAGACGGGACGGGACGGCACAGAACGGCACGGGACGGCACGGGACGGCACGGGACGGCACGGGACGGCACGGCACGGGACGGGACGGCACGGGACGGCACGGGACGGGACGGCACGGGACGGGACGGCACGGGACGGCACGGGACGGGACGGCACGGGACGGCACGGCACGGGACGGGACGGGATGGCACGGGACGGCACGGCACGGGACTGCACGGAACGGCACTGGACGGGACGGCACGGGACGGCCGACCGACCGACCGACCGGCCGACTGACCGACCGACCTCATGGACATTGGCACCTCCATATTCTCTTGTGGCCAAGCCTACGTGGCGCTTTCACGAGTAACCAATCTTCATGGGGTGCACCTAATAAATGTTCAAGAGTATAAAAGCTCAAGCTTCAGCGATCACCGAATACAACCGGCTTAGGCGTAAATTCCGCGCCGATCTTTCAGAAATTAAACCGTCTAAACCGTCTAAAAGAATAAATAATGAACGCGAATGGGCAATACGAAAAACTGTTGCTACTGTACAAGAATCAGAACCGGAAAAAAAGAAAAGAAAGATTTGTAATAAAAAAAAACTGCTCCTAAAAATAAAAAAAAACTGTGTCAAATAAGAAAATCTAATAAAATAAATGAATATACCCACGTTTCTACAAAAAGAAGTGAAATCCCACCAAAACATTCTGTAAAAAACTAGCCAAGTCTCGATTATCTCTCAAAAGTAATGAAATCTAGACAAAGGCGTGCCAAGTCTAAGGTTCCTTACTGCGATTTCTTTATTATTATAGTTAATGTTGTGTGACTTGGCCGTTTAACATTCTTTATACGTTAGTGAGTACAAGTCAATTTTGAACTGCGTCGTATTAATTACAATAAATTACAAGTTGCAAGTTTCCTGATAGTATATAAAGGAATTCTATTTTAAGCAAATTAGTATGTAAAATACAACAGATATAACATAGGTAGTTACAACAGATATAACATTACGTGTAAACAAAATTGACTTGTACCCACTAACGTATAAAGAATGTTCAACGGCCAAGTCACACAACATTAACTATAATAATAAAGAAATCGCAGTAAGGAACCTTAGACTTGGCACGCCTTTGTCTAGATTTCATTACTTTTGAGAGATAATCGAGACTTGGCTAGTTTTTTACAGAATGTTTTGGTGGGATTTGGTTTACACGGATGACATCATACTTTATTTTTATGCAGAAACCTAATTTCACCACATACGAGGTAAAAATCTCCAAGTGTGATCGCCATGGTCTGCGACTCCTACTCGCACTTGACAGTTTATTCCATACGGTATGGCAGAGGCACGACAGGAAGAGGGGGAGAGATGCCTTTGTCTAGCAATATACAATATTTTTTACCAAAAGCTAACCCAAAAGCTGTTACTTTTATGCTAACGGTGTGTCCACATCACCAGTATTTATGCGAAATGCTGGCATGCGTCGCTGTTGGCAAGCGGCTCACCGTATCAACTTTCATATAATTCCTCATACATAATTATGATATAAGGTGACACTGGGCGGTATTTGTAGAGACCTAGGGTCTGGCTAGTCTAATTTGGACGAGTGCTTTTCTGTAGCGGCCACACTACTGTTTATATTCTCTTGGTCATCGTGACATTGATGTGTAGGACACCGTCAAAGTATGAAAACCGTCATTCTGTAGGATACATCTGTAGGTAAACTGACCAGGTACCACTGCAGAATGACAGATTTCATTTTTTGCCGCTAAAATATACGTATATCCGGTGACATACCTATACAGTTTTACAAGCATAAGAATTTAAAAATTTGCCGCGCTTTGCGATGTTCAATTCTAATAAGCCAGACTCTAGACGATTTTGTTAGTCAATTTTTGGTGTCTGTTTGCTAGTTATTAATAATAATAATATAATAATAATATATTTATTGACACAAAAAAGGAGTATACAATAGTTACAATGGTGCTATATTAAGGAGGGCTAGATTAGATTGCCTATAAGAACATTGTAGCATCTGTCGCTGAGCTAGGCGTAAGACCTGTATTTCAGCAAAACAGCGCCCCAATTCCCAGAAATTTTACAAATAAAAATTCTAGCTTCTAATATGGATGACAATATTATAACTTTAGAAAATTTTAAATCTAAGCAAAAATTATTAGATACAGGAGTATTTAATAATGTAGTAAACAACACAAAATAAGGTAAAATTTAAAAAGTAATTGTGTAGTGTAAACTCCTCTCTGTGTGTATAAATGTGGTGTTTGTATGTGTGTGAGAGGGTGTGTAAAATTTAGTTTTTGTAGGATTATTATATGTAATTAATAGTAAAACATTTAGTTTTATTGTTTATACTCTAAGTATTTATTATTCTATATTGTTTTATCATTCAATAATTTTTAGTATATTCTCAGTCTCCTCATAATTGATATTCTTAAGCCAATTTGTTACCTCTTTCTTGCATTGAAATGCGGACATTGAATAGATACCAATTTTTCGATTAAGTATCTTAAACAAATATGGACCCAAAAAAGGTAGAAACTTATTGATAAATTTTGTTCGAAAGACCATGTTTCTATGTATCACATTAATTCGGCGTTTGTCTAGCTGTTCCGGGTCAAATACTATCTTCCTGTGTTGTTTAACTATAATACTAAGTATGAAAAGCTGTCGAACATTTAGTACATCACAATCCTGGTAGAGTAATTCCGTTGAGTAAAGATAACCCTTAAAAGTGCTAATCTTTAGTATGGCCCTTTGAGTAACTTCTAGTGATTTTAGAAAGGTTTTTGCTGCACCTCCCCAGGATGAAATACAGTAAGTTAGTATTGACTGACACAGCGCATAGTATACTTGTTTGAGAACGTAGGGTTCGACAACGTGTCTCAGTGTTTTAAATATGTAGATTAATTTACGTAGTCTATTGTTCAACTGTTTAATATGCTCTTTAAAAGATAAATTACAATCTACTTGAATACCGAGATACTTTATACATCTTACACGTTCTAGAAACAAGCAATTGCAACCATTTTGTCCTGAATCCCTATTAAAGCAGCAGTCATGTGATACAATTTTATACTTACTGTCAACTTGCATTTGGCGTATAGTAAAAAGCATATACTTAGTCTTATCAGAGTTAATAATTAATGGACTGTATGTAGCTATTACACCGACTCATAGCCACCATCAACAGAAGAAAAGTTGTATATCTGGGACATGTGTCTCTTCGTCACGATCGATATCAATGGTTTCAAGTGGTCATGATGCGAAAGGTTCAAAGGAAATTAACGGTCGGAAGAAGATGGACTTCGTTAATCTCAAATATACGAAAATAGAGCATAGCAATGTCTTGTTTACGCTGCAGATGTAGCCGAACTAAGATAGGACAACATCTTATTATACGCTTAAAGAAACGAGACTTTGTTACCAGATAACAAGGTTTTAATACTGAATTATATGTTTTGAAACCAGACAGCATAAATGACCCATAACAAAAAGTATTATCACCAAGACAACATGGCAACGCAAAACCGCTAGACCGAGCAATACAAACTGCGCCTCCTCCGTCATGGCCACGCCCACCCACTAACCCTACTAAGCTAATTACATACTCGCAGTGTTAATTAAATTACGTTATTTATACACCCGAGTGTACCGCACTTGCGTTTAAAGGGTTGGGTGTAGGGAGAGTTGCTGATTGTATCTACAACATGGTTGCGATATTTGAGCACCTTGCTGGATTGAAAAAGCGTCAGAATGTCATAATGACGTCACGAACTCAGGTGTACAGATAATAAGATTGTGGACGTGTTGTATTTATAGTAGGTGTGCGTTTTGTTTTGGAGGGGTCGGGCTTGGGTGGGTCCAGGCTATACGAGCAGGTCTTAAGGTAAAACAAGGTTACCTATTTTATTACTTCTATTCATAATAGTAAAGTTATGTTAATTAAATACTTTTAGCCTGTTTCAAAAGGTTTCGATGAGCTCGTTGTGACAGATTCATCTGTAATTTTACATTAACTTATCTTAACTTAGCCCAATATTGAACAACAGAAATACAGTGAATGTGCAATAAAGCAACTATAAAAATATGAAATAGGCTTGCCTAGTGTAAGGACCACTGGATAATATACAGTGATGTCTCGGCAAACAGTGGACAAACCAACCATGTAACTTATACCTAACAGTGTTCTGTTTTACCTGTGTACTGTTTTAATAAACTTTTTTCATTTTTCATTTTGATGAATGTTTTGATTTGATACGTCATACTTTGCTATCTATTTTTTAGTATTTACCGAACCAGAACTAAATAGGGTCACCCCCAACGATTACTATCCAGACAAATTGCTGACGCCTGTCGAGACAGGGTTGACAAAAAAATTGCCCCAATATGGTCATTTTCCGCCCCTCGCTTAACTACATAAAAACCATTTTATTGCGGCTAACGAGGTAACCCTGTGTTATCTTCTGATCGGCAGACACGTATTACTTTCATTTATTTTTTTACTGTGGCACACCCCTATTTGGCTTGTCGATCAGTGCGTTCCAAATTGTGAGCTGAGGTTTATATGGGGAATGATAGAGTTGGCATCTAATTTAGGATAGTCTCTGGATTCAGGTTAAATAATAAAAAAGTAGATCATTTTACTAGTATTTTTAATGTCTTCTGATAGGCGAAGGAAGAGAATTTAATTTAAGATAGTTCATGCCACTGTTGTAAAATACCTAAATGTGTCTACAAAGGTTTGGTCAATATGCGTTTTTAGTTGTAATCATAAAAGTTGAAAAGTGAAATACTTCTATGGATATACCCATCCCCTTACTAATAAAAACTGGGGGGCAATTCTGGCGCTAGCCAGATCATGTCCATGGTCGAAATATCGAATTTGAGATACCGAACAAGAAAAAGCTATTCTTACCACTAGCCTTTTGACCAACCGAGATATCTCGACCCGTTTACGATCGAAATAAATATAAATTGACATCTTTTTCAACGGATTTCTGCCGCATCAAAACCGATATCTCGACGATTCTCCCGCTATCGAGATCATCTCAGAATCGGGGGCCTGAACTATGTGTGAAGAAGCGGCGGAGCGGGACAGAACTACAGGTACCTATATATTATCTCAACTTTTTATTAATAAGGGGGGCTTACATGATAAGTTTCTTCCATTTACATGGGGTAATGAAAAAACTGGCAAAAAGTGGGCATGATTGTGTCTTTGCCTGTACGGGAAAAGCGGAGACGCTGTGTTTCTTCCATTTAACATAGCTCTAAATTAAATTTTGCTAGCAACATGTGAACCAATTCCCATTGTTTTTTGTCCCAATGTTTCCGATAATCATGTCACACGTTTTTTTCCTAAAACCACACAGGACAAAATGGCGTTACCGTCAGATTATCATAGACTTGTGGTTGGATTATAACTTTAGTTTTTTCAACCTTTTCCTACCTGTATAGGTATAGGAGACTCTGATTTTAGATGAAGATAATTTGGGAACTGGGTGACTATAACTTCTTTATCCTGACACTGCGTGATAAAGGCGTGTAAAGGATATCATGGTTCTTTTAAAAATGGACGACTTTAACAAATTAATAAATTAAGCTAGCTTCTTTACTGTTGGAATATGGTGTTTATTTTACTTATTAGGGATTTGTCGTGACATTCTTAAGAATAGATTTGTCTAATATTTGTAGAAGATTAAGGAAGTCGCTTTAGTAGTTATTTGATTCTTTGCCAGATAAAATTTGACTGGTGATTACAATGAACATTAGAAGGGTTTATTAGGTTTTTTTTTAGTTTGATTCCATCAAACTTGAACGTGCTAGCTTTATTAATCGGGAAATCAAAAAGATATACATTTTTTACATCTAAAGCACTAGACCAGTATTTTTGTCTGATATTGGATGATAAGTCATGGTGGAGCTGTGTAGTAACACTTATACATATACAAGCCTACCTAATAATGCTTCTGGCCCCACACTGGGATGTAATGTCTCATGGGAACCAGAAACAGCGATATGCGTGACAATAGTCACATTCTAAAAAAACCTGGAGATAAATTGTTGTTCCTTCCTCCCCTTCCGGGATTTGAACCCTGGTACTGGGACTCTTGGTAAGTATAACCTCAAACCACAATGCTGCAGAGGTCATCAATCCCACTATGAGCTAGCATAAAATATGGCCAAGATAACACTTTTATGGCGACACGGCAGCGGTCGCTAGGTGTGCCATCGCCATTATGCACCATACATTATAAAGAAGCAACGTTTCACTAAAACTGACCACGCGTAAGACCACCAACGAGAATAAGGTGGTTGCTTAGAAACAACTTAATAACATCAAGTTACTAGGTACTCATTGCTGCGGGGGTCCGGTTGCTGGACCGTGTCCGGAACACCGAGTTGCTCTCCAAAACAAAAATCAAAGACGTAGCAGAAAAAGCAGCCGAATTGAAGTGGGACTGGGCAGGCCACGTTGCTCGTATGCAACCGGACCAATGGGCCAAACAAATGACACTTTGGGTACCAAAAAACGCAAAGTGAGGTCGAGGCCGCCCTAGAAAACGTTGGAGTGACGAGCTGAGGGACCACAACAAGAACTAGTGGGAATCGGCCCAGGAGCGAGATGCGTGGAAACGGGGAAGAGAGGCTTTTGCCCAGCAGTCGGATAATATAGCTCATTGCTGCATGTACAGCCTTCCAACCACCTTTTTTACTTGGGCGTCAACTCTATACGACCTAATGCAATGAACCTGTCAAAAAGTGTAAGTTGCACCTGCCATCGCAATCCAAAAGATCGAATCTAATGAAAGCCAATGAAAAGTCCTTCTATTTTAAAAGCGGGCCCCAGTTACACTTCCCAGAATGTTCAACGGCTTACGCCAAGTTCCTTTGGCTCTGATCAAGCTCTCAAAAAGAGCCAAAGAAAGTTGGCGCGGGTTGTACTTCTATACTCTTTCATCATCTCTTTCAAGACATTTCCCAGACTCTTTCCAAAGACCGCAAATTCTCAAGCACGCACCCCAACCTCAATTTCGCGCGTCCGATCGTTAACCGCTCAAGCGTGTAAAAAACCCATAAAATTCAATTGACACCCGTTAAAAAAGATAATGTACCGGGCGGTCGTCTTAACATAAATTGTTCGGATTCGACGCCTTGAGTGGACAAAGCGTCATGCGCATGCGTCTAATGCATCGCGCTATTTATGGAGACTGTTCTAAGTTCCACTCAGGATAGGCTTTTGATCGGTTTCTAATGCTATAAACACTTCTTTGTGAAGTAACAAGAGATGATAATAGTATGCCGTACAGCATACCGCTAAATTGATGAAAACTTTTTGCCTTTCTTTATAATGACATCCATGAAATAATATAATTTATTATTATTATTATTATGAGCCTGTCATATCCCACTGCTGGACAAAGGCCTCTCTCCCCCTCTTCCCCTCCATTCGATCCTGAGCGGTCTCCTTCCAGTCTTTATCCCATAGACCCAACTCATCACTCCATCTCTTCCTGGGTCGGCCACGCTTTCTCTTTGCATTTACTGGGAGCCAGTCTGTGGTTTTCTTAGCCCAACGATTTGGCAGCATTCGAGCAACGTGACCGGCCCAGTCCCACTTTAATTGGGCAGCCTTCTGAGCTACATCTATAATCTTTTTCCGGGAGCGCAGCTCGGAATTCCGGATCCGGTCTAAAAGCCGAGCACCGAGAATGCTGCGTTCCATGTTTCTCTGACAAACCCCGAGTCTGAACCTTTGCGCGTCAGTCAAAGACCAAGTCTGGGCTCCGTAGGTAAGGATGGGGAGAATGCACATGTCCATGAGCATTATAAAAGACAAATAAATGGCTGCTCAAACTGCCGCAAGATGCTAGTAATAGTTTCCAAACCTTACATGTAAAATGTTTTAAACCTAAATTATGTTTAATTTTAGGTTTGAAATTGATTATGAAGAAGCATGAAATTTAAGTCATACAAAAGACATCAACGGGCGCACTATACTTAATTATGATTTATATTTTCTCAAGTAGGTAAATATTATGAAAATGAATGGCTAAACTTCTCCAAATAATGATGGCTGGCTAAAACGGTTTATAAATTGTTAGCATACTCTACCAATAATCTAAGATAAACACTCAGTTTTACTGACATGTTCCGTAATGTATAGTTTGGTTAAGTCTTCTGTAATTTGATTGAGTTGCCATGCCTTACGATGATGTCTCTCCCCTTAATCAAAGTATCGTGAACGATAAAGAGATCAATCCCACAGACTTATTAAACAGATTATACCCTCGTATTTTTTAAAGTAGGTTTCCAAGTATTAAATACGACATAGTTACTAAACTATAAACCCTGTTGGAGGTACCTTAATAAAACCCATATTACCATAAAACAAAGAAGAGCTAACGAACACCCACGTATTGCTACTTTTATTATACTTTCTATCAGGCCATAAAGCTGCAGACTGAAAGCTATGGCGGAAGCTCTCCGGGTGCCAAAGGTAAAGCTAACACGTAATTTATGGGCTGGTTTGGTAACAAACTTGGTAAGTTACAGCGGAAACTTAGAGCTTAGAGAGCTTAGATCCAATGGCACTTGAGGCTAGATAATAGAATAACTTTGAGATGTTTTTTCGATATTAGGTCTGCGAATAGGAATTGCGACAGGGTCATGTCAAGTATGAGGGGCAAACACTCCATTAAATTAATGAAAAAGTACGTTTTGAATTAAAGGACTGTGTGTGCCGAAATATTGGTGTCTTTTATTACAACCGGTATAAAATAAACAATTCTGACTGACTGATATATACTTACACAGACATAAATACCTAGAGACATAAAAGTCATTAGGGTTTCCTGGAAGAAATCTCTTGTTAGAGATAAGCTCGCCTTTGTTTATTATTCTTTCATATATTTTCGGTACATCTTTTTTTTGGGGTCCAATAAAGAAATTACAAATTACAACTTTGTACTTATAGGGGACCACTGCTAGTGACACATACAAATTGTCCAAGAAACACTTGTTTACCGTCCTCTATCGGATCTTATCAATACATACCTCACACCCGTTCTCGCCACAATTATTCGCCTGCCAAATCGTACACCAGATAAGTGACCAAATCGGCCATAAAACACGGAGCGCCGAAATTCCAGCGCCTCTCACTGACTCAATCGAGAATGGCCTGTTTTATTTATTCGTATAGATTATGGCTACAAATCACCGGGCGATTGCCCGACCCCGTATCACCATGTAACCTGAGACGCCCCTTATTTTAGATGATTGGACAAATAAATATATTTCCCGTATCCTGCTTATCTCGGCTCGGGTGTTAATAAAAATGTAGAGGAGGGTAGGGAGATTTGGGCACTGGTAGCTCAATACATCTATACTCTGTTCAAAGTCAATGTCATTTTTTTTATTGACCATAAAATCATACAGATTGCTTAGTCAACGTCAATATAACTGGTTCGCTGACACATCTTATAAAACAATAGTTCGCCATTGTTCGGTCGTTTGAGCGGTGTGCTTCTGCGAGAAAGGGGTTAATATTTTTGTATACTTTATACAACTACTATTTAATATTTTATACAACTTTTGACAGTTACTTATTGATATAACTCCCGGAATGTAACTTAGACAACGTTTGCTGTGTGTGTCTCGCTCTCTCACAAAGTCTGTCTTTATGTGAGAGCGAGACACACACAGCAAACGCTGGCCAAGGTACATTCCGAGAGTTATACATTGTTAGCCATTTTTACGATGCCGATCCTTAAAAGGAAAAAAAGAACCCTTTTAGAATCACTGCTGTCCGTCCATCCGTCTGTCCGTATGTCACCTTTATATCAAGAACGCGTAGACGTATCAAACTGAAATTTATATCATTTATATCAGTATAGTCACATAAAGTTGTGAAAAAAATATATTTTAGGTCAACGCAATCGAACGACCGTTTATGCTGTAAAATTGTTGTATTTTCATAGTAATCGCAATGGACCCAAAATCTAAAGGGTACTTCCCGTAGGCCTACAATCATGAAATTTGGTACAAAGCAAGGTCTTTTAGCACAAGTAATAGGGAAAAATCAGAAAAATGCAAATTTCTACCTTTCTATAAAAAAAATTGGTTTACATGGATGACATAATACTTTAGTTTTTATGTGGTAACCTAATTACACATGTTACACTGTCCAGGTGTGATCGAAACCCTTGGTGCGCGAGTCCTACTCGCACTTGACCGTTTATTTTTATTGCAGATAAAAATATATGGGTTGTGAGTTGGTATTTCACTAATGGACACCACATGGAATTCCACACAGTAGTCAAGTACAGACTATTTCACATCCTAGCTCTGTTATGGACTGCCAGCGAATGGTATCTGAATTAATGCAGAATTTGAGATCTAAAATTTAAAATCAAGTAGCAACATTTAGTATCTGACCACTTGACATTTAGAATAAAGCTGTGCGTATGTACGTGTACATTAAAAAATAATGCCTTCGATTTTACTCTATATTTCAAGCTCTGATTTCAAAGACTTGATGTCCAAATTAGATATTTGTTCAAAAATAAGCTCTTTTTAACCGACTTCCCAAAGGAGGAGGTTTACAATTCGTCCGGATGTTTGTTGTTTTTTTTATATATTTTTTTTATGTATGTGCCCCGATAGCGCCTAAACGGGTGGACCGATTTGGAAAATTATTTTTTTGTTTGAAAGGGTTTACCTTCCCATTGGTCCCATTGACACCAGGTCAGGATCTGATGATGGGATCCTGGAGAAATCGAGGGAACTCTTCAAATATTATAGGCAGACCTATAGTGATTTTTGTGTTTTTCATAATAACTCGTGCAAATGTACATGGTAAGCATAATATTGTGATGCGGAACTGCTGATGAAGACCACATATGGCCACCAGATCTGCTCAATACTAGGTACAAATACAATGCGTGGCTGACGGGCAGGCAACGCATAGCCTAAACCGGTGGACCTAGAGCCATGAAACTTTGTACAGGGGTTCCTTAGTAGCGTGGGGTAGCACTGATGTGGGATTTGACAAAATTAATTCCCCAAGGGAGGAGGGATAAGGGGTTACAGTTTGTATTAAACTCAATCTAATCAAATAGGGTTTGTGGAAGTCGGTTTTTTCTAAAGTTTACTTTTTGTTTCAATTATATCTTTAATGTTATGTCAAGTGTTAATAACTCCTGTTACAACTGTTCCATGTATCCCGCCTCTCCCCCCTGGGTGTGAATGGTCCGGGTGGCCAGCGTTCGTCGTGCTATCGCCACTATAAATTAGCCCTCACTAATACACTCACCAACCTCACACTTCCCCATCACAGCACCTCTTTCATCTACATAATACAGCCTCATTTTGTCCGGCAGAGAGGTAAAGTTAAACTGGCGGGGACGAACAGAAGACTGCCCATGTCAACTGGGTACTAATGTATAGAGTCCATTACTCCTTCAGTACTATTAATGTACTTAACATCGGGAACGTATGAGCTAAGTGAAGTATAGTTGGTTTGCTTAGTAACACTTGATTTGTTGAGCTTCGGGAAATTAAATTTATGACTATGTACAATCTTCACGGTTCTTGTAATAAATGTTTCTTTTTTCTATCTTATATGGCGAATGAAAAAACTTATCTGTAAATAAAACATGACTTTTTTACATGCCTGTATGATCAACATTTAAACATAAACATTTATATAAAGGCATATACATTGCTTCTGGCCCTACACTAGGATACCCTGTGTCGTGAGAATCAGAAACAGCGACATCACAAACATGTAAACATCCAAGACCTGGGGTTTCTTTTCCCCCAGCCGGGATTCGAACCCGGGACCTCTGGCATAGTAGGCTTTAAATGTTACGCTAGCGTATTTCAGTTCCTAAAGATATGCTTTTGAGTGTCAGTTTAAAATTTGAAGACATGTGACTTACATAAGTATTTCATTGTTGCTTCAATCATATCTAGCAAAAATTTTCAATGAGTACTATATCAACTTCTTATTGTTACTTCTTAATTCAACCTACAATAAAAACCAGGTTTTATTCCCCTAAACTAAAGTGTCTCAAAGGATATTCATCATTTTTGAACAATCCGTCTCTCAAACACTTTTTGTTTTAAAACCAATAACTTTTGTTTTATTGGTCATATTGATCGGGTTAAACCAGGTTTTACTTTCCACTCGTTACACAAATAGCGATACCTGATTAGTGTCACCGTGCACTGTCCATGTAACATCCTAAGAACAAGTAATACTGGAGCCACCTTACGAGTTATTTTTTTATAGGAGTCTGTTCTTTATTGCGAAAAATGTGACACAACTACTTCCCGATGCCTATTTTTGTCGTAAAAATGCAGATACGACTTTTATGCATACATATTTTTATTTTTGCAAGACACTGTCATGCTATCTAAAATGAGTAATAAATTACTGTACTGAACACTGAACATGGTGCAAAGTATTCATATCAGAAGAAATAAAATATCTTATACCGAAAGTATTAAATAAGACGGTTCCAGGACAAATGTTAATTGTTCCGACGCCCATCCGCAGTAGTGCAGAAACTGAGTTACAATTGCGCATTGCGATTTGTCATCGCGATCACTGCGCAACATCGCACAGGATAACGATCCAGGAATATGCGTACGCGCAGGACGGCTTTATGCAATACACACAACAGAAAAATACTTGGTTGTGATGGAAACAAGGAGTTATGAAATCTCGGCGATAGGTAAGATCCTGCTTTTGCCACTCGTTATGGAAAATTTGGCGATGGGCGAGCCCCTTTTCGCTGTGATTTTTCCACACCATGTGGGAAAAGGTTTGGCTTTTGTATTTGTTAGTTTATAAAAATGTAAAAACAAACATCAAAGAACATTTTTAACAAAAGTTAGTAGAGCTCGTCTAAGCTGAAATGACGCGCCCCACTCCTTGGTTTCGTATTTACTTGTCATACAAAACCAAGGAGTGGGGCGCGTCATTTCAGCTTAGACGACCTCTACATGTGTTTTTATCAGTTAGAGATGCGCACAACATTTCCAATTTGTGAACAATTTGTAACAAACTTGTGAACCCCTTCATTATTTCAACATTTAGCGCCGTCGACTAATGAACCAGAAAATATATTTTTGTATCGTTTGTTATAATGGGTTTGACTGAACAAAGTTGCAAGTCATTAACTTTGGAACAGGATCAGCACTGGTAGCAAAATAACCATAATTATCCCAAGGCAGTTAGTTATCAAAGTGTGTCCAGATTAAAGATAGTCAAGAAAAAAAAACAGGGTCTGTTTTGAGTAGCCCCGGTATACCACTCCATATCTTTAGAATACATAAATAATTTAGTCTATAAAGTTCTCGAAAGAACATTTTGCTAATCAGATGCCAGTAACTTAATGTTCGTTGTGTCATAGGAACTTTAGTTAACACGCTGGGTAGCGTAAGGACAAAAGAGTCCTTGGAACAATATTGACATTAAAATTATAAAAAAAAATGACATTAAAATTATTTTGACAGTGGGTACCAAGACGTCAATGAATGTCTAATTTTTGACGTTGGTACCCACTGTCAAACTAATTTTAATGTATTTTTTTTTTCCATTCAACCGGTTAAGTACTTTTTTCTTAAGCACCCAATGTTACAAATCTGGTCATAAACACCTCGGACGAGGTACGGGCCTGCGAGCCATAAATACAGGTTATTATATATTTCCTAGTTATGGCAGCAGACACCTCTATTTTTAAGCCTGTATGTACCATTTTTTTTCATGAATAAATACCATTTCATTGATTGATTGACTTATATTTTAAGGTTGAAAACCACGGGCCATTGATTTGAGGCAAGAAGCTTGAGTGGTTAAAAGAGTATTGAGAACTGCTGATATCTCAAACTCTCTCATCGGAGCTTGGTTTGCTGGAAGAGATCTCTTTTAGAGATAAGCTCGCCTTTGTACACTGTTTTTATTTACTTTTTGTCATTGCAATTAATTGTGTGCAATAACATGAATTATGAGAACTTTGCAGGGCTTATTAGGACTACTTGGATCCTGCCCTTACTAGTAATGTAGTTTTATCAGAATACTACTAAGTAATAACTAGTCAAAAATAAAGATAAAACTCATTCAAAACATTAATAACGCAGTTTCACCTACTTCTTCGGAAATACCTGCAAAGAAGGTCAAACCATAAAGGAAGCTTAATACGGGGTATCGTTGTAAACTAATATAAAACCTTTACGAGTTTTAAGTAGCAATGACCATCTTCTAATTAGTTTTTTAAGGTAGAGCACGTTTTTATAAAATCAAATGGTTTAATCAGGCTTTGCTACGTAAATAAATAGCTGGTTAGAGGAACCAAAACAATGTATTAGTTCATTAATATTAGTTCAATGAAATATTTGGTTATGATTCATAAATAAGCATATAACTTATGATTCAGTATCATTAAACGGTAGCTGATTCTCGTAAGGTATTGCGACTTGATTGACTTGCAAATTGATTGTAATTTTGAAATTTCCGACTGTCAAGCTTGTGAAGATCCAAGCGTTCTTCACAAGCTTGGATCTTCACAAGCTTGACAACAAACGTTAACCAAAAGCGTTCTAAAATTAGATTAGACATGTGCTTAAGCGCTAGGACGTTTGAACTTATTTTTTGGACGATGTTTCCAAATGTTTAAACGGGCATAAAGCTATACCATCTAGTCCATGATGAAAGATTTGCTAACAACAAAACACCATCCATCTTTCTATACCTAGTACTCACCTTTTTTACATTGTCATTATCCTTACTCAGTTTACGAGGGTGCGAATGATACATATTGTGTTCCTTACACTCGTTATTACTATAATTTACGAGTGATACTGCTGCTAACTTTGTTGGTAGGTGTGAAACTTTACACTTTAGTAAAATGCTTTTAAATCGGCATGTCAAATACCTTGATTATTGTTTACCTGGTTACTGTGTTTTGTAAGTCTTTGCAACGTAAGTAATATAATAACATACAAAGATATTAAGTCCTTTGCGACGACATCAACGCTCTCTGAAACATAATTAAAGTTCTAATTATTCAGTAAAAAGTGCGGTATTGCAATATAAAATTGTCACACACGCTGAAGGTAACGAAATGTAAAGTACATGTAATGTAGGCACTACTTAAAATCATCAATCGCCGTATGTTATCTGGGCCCAAATTCTGCTGTACACAAGCATACCACAAGCCTGGCACAAGCTTCAATACGACGCATTTGGTATTCTATTAAAACCGGAATCGCAATTCACAAGCGCCAGCCTGACGCTTGTGAATTGTCGGACAGTAGAATACGAAGTAGGCAGGCGTCAGGCTGGCGCTTGTGAATTGCGATTCCGGTTTTAGTAGAATACCAAATGCGTCGTATTGAAGCTTGTGCCAGGCTTGTGGTATGCTTGTGTACAGTAGAATTCGGGCCCTGGATAAATAACACTGATTTGCACGAAAAGCATATCCTTATAGTTTTAGAAACAAATGACAATCCTAATAAGAAATTATCGCCAATAAATTAGTGTTACAGTTCTTTTTTAATCGTTTCGTGCAACTCGGGGTTCACTTCCGCTTTCCGTTATTTTGATTTTGAGCTATGATAGTAAAACGCGAGCGACCTCTCTCTCTCTTTTGCCCCTCTGCGAGAAAAACGGTCGCAGTTCGCTCTGAGGCAAAGAAACTTGACGTAGATTGTACAGCTTCCTATCTGTCTACTACGACAAAATTTAAGGAAATTTTGATGTATCTAAAATCGTTTAGACTCTTTATTTATTCTTTATTGCACAGTAACTTAATAATTAAACTTAAATAACAAAATAGTGCGCAAAGGCGAGCTTATCTCTTAAGAGAGATTTCTACCAGCAAACCTAGGCATGACAGGAAAGATGGTGCTGAGAGGATAATCCTAGTGCACAAAGATAAAAATAAACTGAATAAAACTACACTTGCTACAAAATAAATAAATAATACTTAGAAAAATAAATAAATAGACTCATGAAGTTAAAAATTTTATAAGCCACGTCCTATCACAACATTATGGCGTCCATATCACACCACTCAACTCGTATATAATTATAACCATTTGACTACTTAACCGCTGGACACTTAACCGATGATCGGTTAACCGATTTCACTTGCACATCAATCAAGAGGCTGTGGAATGAGCTTGAGTGAGGTATTGATTTGTATGGAAGGTGATAATGATAAGATGATAAGTTTGTGAGTAAAGCCCATTACAATATCTGATCTTTCTGATCTTTCTGATCTGCTTTAAGTTCTTATACAGGTGGAGAAAAAGTCAATCTTAAGGGCCTTATGTATAGTGTAGTGATTGTGAACTTTGATGTTACCGTTATGAAAATTATCACGAGGAAAAGCTTACGTATGGCAATGGAGTAGGTCCTTGTTATGCAAAATCGAGAAGGGGTGAACGTGGTAGTTATGTTTCGGCCACTCCGTATGGAAAAAAAAACATGAAATTATAAGTTCTTCATTATTTCAGAACTCGACTCCTTATATCAGGTAAGTGGTCCAATGTAGAGTACGTATTTATGTTATTATCTAGTAGTAAGAAGATATTATTCATATTCATATTCATTTACTTGTAGTAACGGTAACGGTGCGGTGCCAGCGTTTTGGGCCCGGCAGCGATCTGGGCGAAATTTTTGACCTAGTTTAGTTGTAGTTAGTTTAGTTTTTACGTATACTTTAGTTATAATTAATCATTTGTTATTGTATATAAAAACGTTTTATCTTATCGAATATTAATTTTACTTGTATATAACATGTACAATACCGATAACAGATGGAAAATGTAGATATGTAGGGTACATGCACCCTGAAAGGGCATTACAAATTTATCTACACATTATATTACATTGACCCGCTGTTCATTTATTTAGTTTTTGATCTCACAATTTTACATTCCACCTCTACAGTACTCAAGGCAGCTGTTGCATCAATGCGTTTCAAAAATTAAAGCCCGAAAATCCTCTGCATGCAACTGATCTGACCTTTAACTAATGCACTGTCTATCCACGAGATAGCCAAAACTAGTAATTATCTGCGCCGATACTACGTTGGAGCTCCCACGATCTCAGATACGCTTCTTAGAAGTCACTCTAACCTCACTTTTAAAAGGTTTTAGATTAGTTAATTATATGTAATAGGGCAGCTATAGTTTGCCGCTTTTTAGGGTTCCGTACCCGAAGGGTGCCAAACAGGACCCTATTACTGAGACTTCGCTGTCCGTCTGTCCGTCCGTCCGTCCGTCCGTCCTGTCTGTCACCAGGCTGTAACTCATGAACCGTGGTAGCTAGACAGGTGAAATTTTCACAGATGATGTATTTCTGTTGCCGCTATAACAACAAATACTAAAAATCAAAAGAAATTTAATATTAAGGGGGGCTCCCATACAACAAACGTGATTTTTTTTGCTCATTTTTGCTCGATATTGATAATGGTAGCAGGTAGACGCTTAAAATGTTCACAATATATTGAGTATATTATTTACTTAAAATATGAATAATTAAATTAAAATTAAATTAATATTTAGGGGGGGCTCCCATACTTTTTTTTTTTGCGGTTTTTTATAGATAATGGTACGGAACCCTTCGTGCGCGAGTCCGACTCGCACTTGGCCGGTTTTTATTTACCCTCTTTTACCTTTTAAAATGTTTGGGAATAAGCATTGTATGGTTTAATTGCGGGTCGGAGATGTATCCAGTGATTATGCGGTAGCGGGCGTTTTGTTGGTTGAGCGGTTTTGTCATTGACGGGCAATTTTGATGTCAGATGCAAATTGGAAGGTTTTGGCGAGTCAGAACTGGTATTTATTGAAATCAAGATCTTAGTTCAGCCGAGAAAGATCATAAATAAATGTGATAAAAAAATGTATCGAAAGTAAGAAGAACAAGAAGAAGGCTGTAAAATAAGAAGCATAAGCAAAAAAGTCACTTGAAATTAACCATTTAAATGTGTGATCATTTATTTTTAACATAATAATGTGAATAATATCAGAATATAATAGTTTGTATAACTTAACCTACTTAACTACGACTACAAACAATGAAATGAGACTCAATTTTCTCAAACGAGCCAGATTATTATAATATAGGTTGTAACAAAAAAGATAGTTTACATTCACTGTGAAACTGAGTTGACGAGAGCAAAGTCAGGAAAAGAGCAACCTCTTATAAAAAGTACATATTATTATTTATGTTACACCCTGTATTAAACATACATGCTGAGTGACTTCCTTCTGTCAAAAGCTACCAACGCCATCTATCGACAGAAGCATGAACTGCACCAAGTTTTTTTTCGCGTTTCTTTCCTATGCATTTTTAATTATTTCCCGCCACTTATACATAATATGACCTAAAGTAGCTGTCGAGGTTTGCATTAAACCAGCTCCAGGATCAACATGAGACATTGCAATTTAAAATATCTTGAACAAATTATCCGCTTCATAACACAGCGTTTCTCGAAGCCAATTCTACTAATCATTTATATTTTCTTTAAATAACTCATCATTGTCACCTCCGTACAGACAGTTATTGCGACTAAAAATTTGTTTGCAATTTTAAAAAGACTACTGTCAAAATATCCATTTAGTTCATTCAAATCATTCCAAAACAGTCGTCGCAATCGCACTCAAAAAGTGCTCGGAAGTTGTTCCAATTCATAATTTCTATGATATTGCGATCCATATTGATGGCAGCAATAAAGAGCCCCTTGATCATCCCCCCTCCAATTAGTGGAATAGGGCCCCAGCAATGACGCAAAAACGTTCATTAGTCTGAAACCCATTTGCCGGGCTTCTGTTACGCCTTTTTGCACCTCACGTAATGCGAGGTGCGTATGCGCACCGATAATGGTTAGCGATAGCCATCAGTTAAAGAATGCGGGGTACAGGGTGCTCTGATTGGAAATCACAGGGTGAAGTGTGACTGGAGAAATGGCTGTGTAAAGCTTGGTTTAAATTCTGTAGAAACAAAATATGGCAATATAAATGACAAATAAGTGGACAGCGTGCTGTGTATTTTTTTTAGCACTTCCAATTTCTACAAAAGAGACAGTTCTTTTTTTTTCAAAGGTTTTAAACTTTACTACGATGTGGGTAGGTCGAAAATCGCGGGCCGTGTTCTTTGGACGGACAATTTAATATTTATGAATGTAGTGATCAAAATAGAAATATTACATCCAGATTTTTTTTTGATTATGCCGTTATTCATAAAAAAAAAAAACTTTTTTTAATGATAAGTAATAGTGTCAATTATAAAAAAATACTTTAGTATGAATCCAAAGAAATCCTAATCTATTAGGGACCATCAAAAAACGATCAGCCTGTATCATGGCGCTCCCAATGAAACGTGTCAGGGCTGTCAAAAAGATATAGTGGTCGCGTCAGTCAATCGCAGTCTACTGCAAATAAAAAATAAAAGGCAGCCACTAATTATTGCGTGCTTGCCCTTAATGGGTTTTAGTTGTACGCAGATTGTGAATTAGCTAATCTATGTAAACTGATATTTTGAGTTCTTAAAAATATGTAGGATTAAGGGAGAAAGGTTTCAATCATAGAAAAATGTCGGGGCTATTTTACTGGCAATAAGGTAAAATCTATTCAAGACAAGTTAAGAAGGTATTTAATAACTTTTTATGTAAATGTATAATCACCATTTTCATTAAATTAAATGAATAAAATCATTTGCATACTTACCTATAGGTATAAAAGAATATCTCATATGATATTTTAGCTGTAAGACAATTGAAAACTGAATAAAAAATATTCCTTTTCTCAAAAGATCTTTGTTATTGTGTCCAATAAAACCTCAATGTATTTACAGCACCCCAGTTAACCCTTAAATAGATGCGTACCAAATCAGCCGACAGAGCCTTGCATCAAAATGACCGGACGCCAATGCTACTCAAACTTCACAGGGTTTAATTAATTAAAAAAATAACTACCTACTCAACCCGTGAAAGACACTACAATAAAATTGTGCCCTTTAATCACACTTTATTAGACCAAATTGGCTTTGTTTTGTGAAGGATGTTTTTTTAAGCGGCGCAACCCTTCATCTACGATCGGTCCTATTGATGATTTTGTAAGGACAATAATCATTATCGTCCCCGATCACATCATTGGATGGTTATTGCTGATTTTCTTAGAAAGGCGGCTTTGTGTACCATTTTTATTTTAAACCTATCATCGTAGAGATTTTTTCTTTTGATATTTTTTCTGAAATCGATTTTTGTGATAGCCATTACAATAATCCTCAATGCCTACTACACAATTCTCAATGTAATTCTCCATAAATTTTAATGTATTCGTGTTTAACCTAAAATTGCGCAATTCCAAGCAACTATCACGTCACGCTACTCATGGCTACATTAAGCAATTTATGACTACGGCAGCAGTAGTAATTGTAGCTAGAGATACCGCCACACCATATGGAAATAATTGCCGTAATTTTTTAGAATTACAGTTGTTGGACAATTATTCCTTGAAAAATTACCTGGTGTATGCTCACTTTTAGGCCATAAATTCTGACTGATACTATACATGTATGTACTATTCACTTCTTTGTATTACCCCAGAGACTATATAAGTGCTCCCTGTATTACCCCTATGCGACAATAAGAGGTCACAGCTTACTCAGAGCCAAAGAAACTTGGCAAGGCCTGTAGATGGGGTTGGATTACTCAAGTCAACTTAGCATATATACAGATGTAAACATTTCCGTACGTTTTAGTTTGAAAATTTGTTATCTGTCTCCATTAATTTACGGCACAGCGAGGTGGTAAGGTGTTAGATAAAGTAAGATCGATTTAGGGTTCCGTACCCGAAGGGAGTCAAACGAGAAACATTGGTAAGCCTCAGTTGTCCATTTGTCTGTCTGTTTTCCTGTCTGTCAAGGGCTCGTGAAATATAATAGGTACAGGATTAAAATGGGACAGTTACAGCCACCTATAATAATGAATAAGATGTATTCAAAAATATATGGGATGTCTCCATATAAGAGACGTTTTTTTTTGCAGATTTTCTTGTACAATGGTACGGATCTCTTCGTGTGGATGTCCCGACTCGCATTTGACTGTTTTACCCATGTTATGTTTGGACATGTCTCTTGTAATCTTAATGACTCTGTTGGGAGCCTCAAACCCATTTATTAGGTGACCAATCTTAATTAGTCCAGGCCTAGTTTTGTTTTAGCAAATTGAAAATGTTTTATGTCTTCGTTCCAGATGGTGGGTGGCATGTCAGAATAATCTGACCACACCTTGACCTTTGAAAAAATATGTATCTAAAAATCATTAACTACAATTGACATTAATAATAAATCAGTGTTGAACAAAATGGCCTTATATTTTATAAATGCCTTTTATTGGTAAAACATGTGTGCTATTTTAAACATGACAACATTACATACTTCAACAGAAATTGTATTTATCCACAATTATAACTGTGTATATCTTTTGTTAGTTCAGTGTAGACAGATTTTGTAATTTCTTGGTGCACAAGCAATGATAAATCAAACAAATTATGCCCACGCACCGAACTACCAAATAATAATTAAGTCACCCAAAAAATCTAAACAAAAAACTAAAACCCACACTTTCAGAAACGCAGCTGTAACAAATTAATTTTATCAATCACCACACACCTCCGAGGGCGCCATACATCACTGCGACACCGGCTCGGTGATAGCATTAGCGTGATATACTGTGCCCTAAAAAAAGTGGAAAATACACACACATATATATATATATATATCCCCTCTCACACAAGTACACTCACAACGGTTGCACGTTTATAATAGTCAGACTGACCCACACCTCGCGCGGAAGGGTTAACTTGTTCTTTGGCAGTTCCGATAAAACAAGTCATTTGAAAAACTAATTCAGGAAACAGACAAAGATATTTAAAGATACGTTACAAAATTAGGTGGTATTTGAATTGAATCTAATTATTACTACACAAGGTCCTGGAAAAGTTTAGTATGCCTGATATACTTCAATAATGTCTTACATTACGGACCATAGACAACCATCCTAGCAAGGAGGTCTATGTATATCCTGATCATGAAAACAATGGATTCAATCTTTCGCATTTTCGGCAGTATTCTTTGGAGATTTATGCCTACGGTAGCCATTTTATCAATGTTATTTTGGTAGTTCAATGGTTATTCATTGGAATTTCACTCAGGAGCCACCCAAACTTAGAATCATAACAAATCAAACGGGTAAGTAAGTAGGTTGATGAGTCGGTCACCGAATGGCTTACCCAATTCAAAAGTATTTAGGTAGCTGTCGTAAGCCGAATGGCATGTGACATAAACATATCGTCTACAAGCTTTTGCAATTTAACCCAGCCTTGTTTGGCATTTAGAAACCGTAGTTTCTTACCGCCTGTCTTTGATATAATGTTGGAAAATTAGTCACAACTTAATTTGATTAAGATATCGCTGTCTTTCTGTCTAAACCTACTGGTTTGAGCTCGTACAACTAGTGACGTATCATCGAGATTAATTTTAGTATCACAGACAGGGCACAGGTCATTCACTGTGTTTTCTAAAATAGAAACATTTTAATTATCAGTATCTGTTTTGCTGTCAAGTTTGTGACTGAATGGATGAATTTTCAGGTCAGCATGGCAACAGCGTACTACATAACAGTCATCGCTTTTGTATTCTCTATTCGACCCAACAGTGGCTCCATCTTTTGAAATGTTCCGACTCCTCTTAAATTCAAATTACATGCATTTTAAATAATCGCGCTTTGATTGGTCTAATTTCAATTTGATGTATGCAAACAACCTTCAAAACCCGGCCCAGTGGCTTCTGGATAAAAGAGTCCTTTGACTTTGACAGTGGGTACCAAGACGTCAATTAATGTCTATTGCAAGGGGATGAGAACTTAATTTCCCCTAATTTTAATGTATTTTTTTTTCCTTTTCGGCCAGGAGAATAACAATCTCGCGACTGAAAGGGTTAACATGACTGAGGTCATCTTTCATCCTTTCCTAAACACAGCTGCGTAACACGTATAAAACGTTGACATTAACATTATATCCAGGCATATATTATAACTGGTCCCACACTAGCAACCTGTGTCCTGCGTAACCTGTGTCAGGGGAACCTGAAACAGCGACGTCACATACATATAAACATCCAAAACCTAGGCATTTTTTTATCCCTCCCATCCGGGATTCGAAGCCGAGACTTCTCACATGGGAGGCAGAGCCTCGACCCCACGCTACAGAGGTCATCGTCACATCAAGAAACAAGCAGCATCCAACAACAATACACCTGGTAATTTGCTATTACAAAAACAAAAGATAATACATAATGCCGAGATCGCGTCCGTTTGTCCCCAGGCATATTTTGAGCTGTAATCATCTTGCCGCTATCTAAACTCAAATGAAATGACTGATGGTTGTTGGCTGTGATCATGCTACCGGTCTTTTTAAACCTTTAGTAACAAAATGACCGAAATAGAAACCACAATTGATCTACTATCGCCTGTATTTTCAAGAACTTAAGTATAAATCTCAGATGTAGATCACGAAGGCTTGCATGGAGAATTTTTGAATTGCTTGAATAAGCTACTGGTTTTACCCGCATGGCTACAGGGCTGAATCAAATTGATGCGTATAACGCTGTGTTTTAAGTGGGTTTTGGAGTGTCTGGACATTGTTGAGGATCGAGTCTGATTTGAATAATCGTAACGCTTTTATGTTTTTATTTGCACACGTAGTTAACAGGCAGTTAAGGTGTTTTCGATGCGAAGTTCAATTACTTCTGTTTTAAGTCAATTTGCAATCAGCATGATTTCTACTAGAATTAGATTTGACAATTGCGCTATGGAATTTATGCCAAAACCTATCTATCTGCAGATTGAGAATAAAAGTTTATTAAAAACGGCCGTTAGTCCCGAATACAAGAGCCAGCCTAGTTAGCCAATTATTCGACACTCAATTTTGCGTAACAGGGTGTTTGACCATTGCCGAGCTGTGGATGGTGAAGATTTCTTTAATGAACACAAACAAGAAATACACCGAAATTATGTAATTTACTTATTTATTGGTACCATTTCATATTTGTGCCATTACAGCGAATCAAAAAATACTCAAAACTACATATTTAACAATAATTACGAATATCTTTCAATACATACATGGGCGAGCATATCTCTAACAAGCGATCTCTTCCACGAAACTAAGTCAGGATCAGAAAGTTAATTCAATTTGTGTGCTACATAAAATCTCTATCTCACCTTATTCTCCTTCACCCCTTCACTTCGCTAGAAACTTAACCCTTACACAGTACTCGTGTGTCTAAATAAAACAGTTTGTTTTGTTTAGTTTAGTTCAGTTGATTCAGACACGGTGATGCATTGTTCCACGGCGATGCATGTTGCGCGTTGCATGCCATCCGATCCGACGGTTGTCTACACTACACGATGTTGAGCTCGATTGTAGGGTGAGCAAATGGTGTTGATTATTGCAGCGTGATCAGGAATACTGTGGCAGTTTTTGCAGAGGTTTATGTATGACAAAAAAATATATAGATAAAGGTGATGAAATCAAACAATGAGTGTACGCAAGTAAAATATGTAAGAGCCGTGTGCGGCGTCGAGGTCGGACAATCAATAATATACTTTATTGCGCACAAATACAAACCAAGCATGCAAGTTTGCTATAGAGTCGGACTCTATTGGTTAATACTTATAAAAATTATGCTTAACTCAGCTCTTACATCCATAAAATTCTCCGTGCATCTTCGGGCGTACCCCTAGTCTAGGCCTGTGCAGGGCTCTTAGAGCTGTTATATTCACTTCAGCCATCAAGTCAGTTGCTTTTTCCCATTTTTATACATAAAAAAATATATAAAAAAAAACATGAAATATTAAGACCGCAAAGTCGCACTGCACGAATCTATTTAATAACCTCTCTCGGTTCGATCGTTCGATTTCCGAATGCTTTTGATTTGCTGGGAAATTATTATAATCTGTCGCCCAAAACAATGGGAGGGCGGTCGCGAGGGGAAGGGGAAGGGAGGAGGGGAGGTTCCATTCATCGCGAGTGTTATACCACGTTGCGGGGACTTCCCGAGCGATGGAGGTCTTTGTTTTCGAGATATGCATCCTTATGTAAAATTATATACAGCAGCAAAAGCATCTTGCATTCCAACGAACTTTAGCAAAGCAACTATTTAAAAGTAAATGTAAATATAACTCTAATCAATTCGGACAAGGGCGAGTACCTAACTGAATGTTGTCCATTATTTGCTGCAGCGCAAACAGATTAACATATTTAGTATAAATAATCATATCAGGGCCATCCCTTATTATCCATATTGGAGAAGGTGTTACGTAATTTATTTTTAACTGCGAGTAGATACACTAAATATTTATGTGAAATATACATTATTAAACGAGCAGCGCCCGTATACACATAAGTTTTTTTATTAGTAAGATAGATTCCACCTCAAATTATCATTCACAAATGGAACAGCCCAGAGCTTGCACAATGACAGCCGGTCGGTACGCGTCGCAAGCGCATCCCCGTACTGAATAATAATGAGCTTTCGTACGCCGAGCTTTCTTGTAACACAAACAATGTATGTTGGTCATTAATTTTGAACAAATTACTCGCAGGCGGTCGGTCGTGACATTATTTTTAAGCTCAATCGGATGATTTTATATTTGCGTCGTGGATGGAATTATCGTAGGAATGTGAGGGACAGAGCTATAGGCTTTAGTAGGTCTGTCCTTTCCTATGATATTCCCGTTCTCTAACCGAGACTGAAAACAGCCAGTTTAGTTTCAGACTCATATTTTGAAGAGAAACTAGAGAATATGAACTCTTCACGCATATTGGGTCAAACAAAAGTTTAACCCGAAATTGAAGTCGACGCTTTATTCGAATTGGTCTTACTTTGAATATTTTATTTTATTAATGAACAAAAATCACACAGCCATTCTTACAGCTAGTCGGAAACATAAACTTAAAATAAGGCCAATTACGGATTTAACTATGTATACAGTTTACAATAATTAAGTGACGGTTATTTACCTAGTTGAGCTAAAAGAGCAACAACAACAAGAAATGTATCAAAAAACAGTAATTTTGTGTGGATGTGGTAAGTAGTTGTATTGTGTTGTGTGTATTGAAATTATCTACCACATTATCCACCACATCCTGTTAGGCACCAACTTGAAGTCATACTTTTTATGGTGTTGTCAAAGATATACAGAGAATAGTGTTTATTCGCGTTGGTAGTGTCGGCCCTCAACAATCCCTTCAGGAAACCCCGTACCCTACAAACAAAGGACGATCGCCATTCTCAAACCAAACATCACAGCACTGTGAGGCGTCAAAATTCCACTCGGACCCAAAGTGGTTTGAAAACAAAACAAATAAGTGCGAGGAACAAACATCTTGAGTACAGATTGTAACTCGTCCACTTCCCGTCAGCGGGGTGTGGGGTTCACGGAATTTGTTCCGGCGCCGGAAGACCAGTGCCGACAATGACGCTGATTAGGGTTAGTGCCACTAGTTAGAAGGTGAGTAAATGACTCGAGTAAAGAACTTTTTGTATTGTGCCTGGGATACTGGGGTACCTATTTGCATACCGTAAAATTAGATATGTATATTGTGATTGTAATCTAAGATCTGTTGTTATTTTTGTTTACATCGAGAATCGAAATCGATAATTTTAGTTAAAATAAAAATAATTTATCCTTTAAATTTCACTTTTTCGTGTACCTACTTTATAACACATGTTCATTGATAGATAATTTAATTACAAACAACAAATGTTCTTTGACAAAATGTCGTAAATAGTTTCTGAGATAATTCAGTCTGTATATGTAAGAAAAATACTTTTTACAAATCATATCAAATAATGTGAAAAATAGGTTTTTACATCAGATGGTGTTAATCTAGGCTAAGATTGATGTTTCTTAATAGTACGCTATTTTTAGCCATTTGGCATACAAATACTATTTTTGATGTAGAGAATGAAAGCGATTAAACTAATAAATAAAAGAACAGTGATCGAACAGGGTAGCGAGCCCAATAAGGAAAGATCATAATTTATCATCTATGTATTCTTTGGTGCTGTAGTATGTCTTATCAATTAGTAATTTCCTCACTTCTCCCTTGAATTGGTTTATGCTCTCAATGTTGCGTAGGTATACTTTCAGGCAGTTTATTATGCAATATGGGCGCCATTCCAAAAAAAAACTGTTTTGGAAAAGTGCTGTTTTATATTGTGAAGAGCATATTTTATTTTGATGTCGTCTACTGGTGAATTTGTCAAATAATTCTAGATTTGCTTTTACAAATATCACAATTTCATAAATACATAATGCCGGAAATGTTAGAACATTTAGTCTTTTAAAATGAGGCTTGCAACTATCAGTGCGACGAAGTCCACATATGGCTCTGACGCATTTTTTTTGTGGTACAAGTACTTTCTCCTTTCCGGATCCGTTTCCCCAAAATATTACTCCAAATCTTAAGATACAATCTATTATAATAAATAGCACAGAGATAATTCAATTTGAATTCATATTCAAACTGAATTGTCTCTGTGCTATTTATTAAATTATTATATTTAAATAACTACTATTTACGACATTTTGTCAAAGAACATTTGTTGTTTGTAATTCAATTCTCTATCGATGGACATAGTTTTATAGGTGTACACGAAAAAGCATAATTTTAGAAAATTTTAACTCGACTTTACTTCAAGTCATGTTTTAACTAGTGACACTTAAATATGGTTTTGTTTTGACTGCTTGCTTATGTTGGAGACAAAGTTGGTGGCGAGAGGTTATTTGTCGCGCAAAACAAGTTTGTAATAACGGTTAAACATAGGTGTAACTGTGTCTCGGCCACCCCGATTGGGAAATGGCCAAGCCAAAGATTATTTAGGTATGTCAAAGTCGATATTTGCATATCCCGTAATCTGTAGATAAAATCGAGCTCTATTTTGAATGAATTCCATGATAATAGGCAGGAATCCACTTAAATATCGAATGGAGGGATTGGAAAACTAAAATGGTGTCGGATACAGATAGATAGTAGGAAATAAGTGTAATTTTCAGTCCGTATGTGGATATATAAAAATTACAGTTAAGTTATGACTTTGTAGACGCTTTTAAAACTGCATGATGTCAGTTGGTATAGGACACGGCTCTTCAAAGCTCTTTTACAAAAGCTCAGTTCATTCTTTATAGGTCTTGTCTTGACCTTATGTTGTCTGTCGCCGCAGCTTAGCGAGTTTTCCCAGTTTAGTGATGTGCAGCGTTTATATTTATCGATAAAGTGATTTTAGTGAAATAATGGAGTATCGAAACATTTTAGATTTAAAAATGAAAATATATTTCAATAAATGAATCAGTCAGCCCACACACACATGCCTATATTTAACTTAAAAACTATTTCTATTTTTCTTCTTACAAAATGGAGCTGATGTCTTTGCGCATTACCTTGAAAATAGAGAGCGTTGATCTTTAGACTAGAGTATCGGAGTACAAGTCAAGTTCACTCAAGGTCCTGACTTGTACTCCGATACTCTAGCGATAATAACGTCGCATACGTTTACTACAAAAAGCGATACATCGCTATCCAAAATATGAGTACAGTGGTAGTAGTAGTAGTAGTAAGATCAACGCTCTCTGTTGTCAAGATAACGCGCACAGACTATAAATACTTTTTAACAGTAGAGGTCCTGTCAGGTGTTTTGGCACCTGAGCATGCTGACATCACTCTAGCCCATATGATAATTATGCGTCTATCTTGTGGTGCTAAAAAACTTGGCGCTCTGTAGTAAATATACAATACAAGAGGAATTGGAAGAGCTTTCGCTCACACCCGTGGGCCCACCATATTTTTCGTTTGTCAATTTTTCTATTTACAGAGGCAGTATCACCGTTTTACCTACTTTAATTGCAGCTAAGGGTAATTAATTCGTATCACGGTATGGTCGCAAAATATTGTATGTTTTAACATTTCCATATGTCATTGTGTTGTGTAAGTAATATAGAATAAGAAATAATAACAATAAACTATTTATCGATATCGATAAAACTCTCCATCGAGAATGCGACTATCGACCCGCCCACACCCACGCAGGTCGCGGGTCCACCCCGCTTCGTGACAACATCTGCAAATCGCTCAATATCTTTCGCAACTCAGGCGCACCTCGCCAACCTTTTTATACTACAGTCGCAAACAGGATCAGTTAATGGAATGATAGATACACAGTTACCTGTGTGTAATTAAAGTAATAGAATTAAAGTGATAGAAGAACTATTCCTGGGACCTGGGAACATGGGACACAAACAAAAAAATGTGTTGCACACCTATTGCAGATGTTGATCATCAGTTCAGTTGTTCAGCTAAATCACCGTTCCCTAAAGTTTAATCAGATAATTTGGGCATCGTTCCATTACTACGAATATTTGAAATATATGTCTATTATGGCAGCCCAATTATTCGGCATATCAGATAATATATGTATCGGCGAAAAAGCAGCTATAAAACTAGTCTAGATTATGGTTTATTACTTCTAAACATTGGCACTTATAATAACACTAAATAACGTCATTTGCGACGCTCACGCATTGATTGCGGATTTGAATGGGCATTAGCAATATTTTTTAGTAAGGAAATAAGAATTAAAAACTAAAACCTCTACATTTCATCCAAACGTTTGTAACTGTACAAAATATTCAACTTAATTCTCGTCTCACTAAACAAATAGGCACCGAAACCTGAAAATGGACATAAAACAGACACAGACTATTAATAAATTACGCGTCCATACACGTCGATACCTATCGTGTTTCCTCCAATTCATCGATCTCATTGACTGGTCCAATCGGAACCGCCGATCACAACATTGTAAACTAACGTAGGTACCATCATTAAGTAGATATTCAAACACGGAAATGTGTGGGTGCCAAACCACTCCGCTTACCGTGGCGAAACTATAATTCGAGAGTCCGTCAGTTGGTCTATCCGACTCTAATAGCCATACCGCATAATTGTTCAAGTTAAACTGTCTTGATGATTTGTTAAACAACGCTTGATTTTGATTACTACACGTGTGTTAAGTTTTTTTTTAATCAGTTTTGACGCGTGGGTGATATGGTTCCGTCAACTTTCTATTCCTGATGAGAATTTTAGGACGAAACTAATTGTGCTGAAACTCATTTGAGATTGCAATCCTTAAATGGGCGGCAGTCCTTCAATGGAACTGTTAGTGTTGGTATTACGAAAGACTCTTTTAAAAGGCGGTGCATGCAAGGCATATTTCACTTCAATTCATTTATTTATGGTAGATAACAATGATCCAATTATTTGCTGTATCAAAAACACACCTACCCACATTTTCTCAATTATTATACAGAGTTAAGTGAACAATATCTAGAACGCAAATACTTACTCTACAAGTGTCGTTAGTGATGTAACGGGAAAGAAACGCTCGTCTTGCACACTGTTTTACATAATACACAATTATCTGTGTGCAATAAAGAAATTATGAAATATGAAACTCCATAAGCTAATTGTGTAGGAGTACCCTATTTTCTTAGCTAAACAAGATTCAACAGGTTTTAATAATATAAAATAAAAATAAAAGTAAGTAAGTACTTAATTTATAAAAATAAATAAATAGGCAATTATAATCTATGTATAAATGTAATCGATGGAACCCTATAATTGGCTTTATCTCTTAAGTCTTTATAGTAACATTTTTTGTAATGATAAATGCTGTTGGCTTCCTGAATAAATAAATAAATATAAATAAATAAATAAATAATTCGTAGATATATTTTTGAAGTAAAACTTCTTGGGGCACGGGGGTAAAATTTATTTAACCTCTCAACTGTGGGTTATTCATATATTTGCTTTTCACTTGCTACTAGCCGGGTGCTATCACGAGTGGCTAAGAAATGTAACGGAAATTGGAATCGGTGACGTCAGGGTCGGCTGAAGACTTTTAAAACCGCAACTATGTTCAATACGGTTTTTAACTAATCAGATAAGATAATAATACATTCGTACAATAAAGAATGTTAATTAGTGAGAGAAAAACCTGATGAAACGTTAACAAATAAAAATTATTTTAAGCATTCTTCCACGAGTTCTTGATTTCCGGTATGGCCAAGATGGCGCCGCCGCCGCTGGCTGGGGCAAACAAAACCAGTGACGTGACCAAAAACTACTTCGTTCAACCTCTTTGTTGGAACCGGAACTTATGTTTGACAGCTGTGCGATGCGATCCATACAGTTTGTAAGAAAAGAATTTCATCAATGTCACATACGGGTCGATATGGATTTCTAAAATGATGAACGAATCGTTTTGTGGCCGGTAACTATGGAATAGGTACCTACAACGCGCTGCGTAGTCGCGCAACGGGCAGCTAGTAATCGCATAAAGTCACTTAGAATCATCCAAATGTGATATTTAGTTTTCAAGCAAATTCCGATGTGATGGATGGCTGCATTAAGACTTCTTGAAAACAATAAGTAGGTACCTAGAACTGTTCTAAAGCCACTTTTTATTATATAGTGCAGTTCAAGTCACAAATTAGCAGTTTAGCTACTAAGTACGTGTTATACCTACCTATTTAATGTTTATCTGTAGTAAACGGCCAAAGCGAGGTCTACAGTTTACAGAGCCATAAGTTTAATGGCTTATTGTTTCGCTTATTTGTTTGTATGTAATTTTTGTAATACATATTTTAAAGTTGAATTGTTGTTATAACTGTTGAAATTATACGATTTTGATTTTAATAAGCTTTTGTAATTTTAAAGTTAATGCTTCATGCCAGTCAATAATGTTGAAGTAAAATATAAAAATCGAGGTATGTCGTATGGCGGACTAAGGAAATGTCAAGAATAAAATTAAATAAGAGTTACGTCATCGCTTCGCGATGAAGTAACCCTAAAAAATCCTAGCAAAGTAGGTATGTATAGGTTAGCGGGGGTAGCATAAGGCACGCCAGTCACCCCAGCCACGCATTTTGTCACAATTTAATGTCATATCATAATGAATGCGCGCTATTTTATGGAGAAACATCATTGAGACGCGAAAGGAGTTGGCAATTTGGCAAAATGACTGCCCCAGACATGTACAAAGACTTCTCAACAGCCAATTAATAGCATTTAAATATTCTCTCATAAATTACTGCGTCTTTAGTTAGTTTGTAGAACTTGAAGGAAATGATTAAATAATTAAGAGTTGTCACTTCATACTCTATGATTCCGCCATTGATTAGTGACTTTTGCCATCGTTAAAAATAACATGCAACATAATTGTTGCCAACTAGCATAACTGTTGAAAACAGGAGGTTTCCAGAGGAGTGGCTAGATGGCGTTATGTTGCATGTTATTGCAAAATGGTGCATAATTTCTAGCGACGGCAAAGGTCACGGAATCATATTGGAATCACGGAGTATTGAGTAACAACTCTTATTTACCTATATTTAATTTTTTTTTCTTCAAGTTCTACAAACTAAATACAGACGCAGTAAATTAAATTTATGAATGAATATTTAAATGCTTGGCTGTTGAGAAGTCTTTGTACATGTCTGGGGCAGTCGTCCATATATTGATTTAGCCATCTTCTTTGTCATTTATCTGCGCGACTGAGGTGAGTGGCAAGCCTTATGGTAGCCCCGCAGGTACACATTAACTTGGAATAGTTGAAAATACGTACTCGATCAATTAAATAAAGGGACTGGGCACAGAGACAAGCAAAGCAATGCATACATTTGAGCGAGACGGCTTAAAGACGTGACGTCAGATGGTATATAATCTGAGCGAGATGCAAATAGTAGTGACACTATTGAATGAGTTAAGTATATCACCACGAGCGCGACAAATTGTAGATAAGGAATGGTGGGAAATAAATGACATGACGTATTAAAAGTAAGTACAAGTATAAAATAATTTCAAATAATCGGACGTCTGAAACTTAAAAGTAACTTGAAGCAGAGATTGGATCTCAAAATTGGAAATTTAAATCTCTTTTAGTATAGGTAGGTATAGGTGTATAGTATAGGTACCACTTAATGATCTAGCTACAGAAGTTTTACTTCTAACACGTGTACGGTGCTACACGCGTATTATTTTTTTTTTTAAATACTAATATTATTCCTTTTCTTATTCGTGAGTTCCAACACCTAGACCACCTGTTCTCAATCCCTGAATCAAAGACTACGATCCCACCCGGCTTCGCTCGGATCGCCTAGATGCGCACGCCCTCTGAATACCAACCCGGGCAACATAGGCGATTTATTACAGAGCTCTCGCTACATCGATCTATCGCCGTGGGTTCTATAGTAGGGCTGTCGGCGGTTTGTAACAAATCTATATCAAAATTGGACTTATTCACCGGCTAGCCTAAACCCATAATCCTGTGCACACACATTATACTTACACTAACTGTATCCTTTATTGCACAAAAACTAAGTAAAGACCCATAATCGGAAAAAAATATGTAAAAAGTCGAGCTATCTGTAATCTCTAAGTTAGTTCGTTTTAAATTGTTAAGTTTCAATTTCAATTACATGGCCAAACAATATTTAACCCAACAAAAACATGCATACGCATATACAAAAACGCCAGTCTCGCAGCCTGCGCAGTTTATTCTACCGTAAAAAGTTGTGAGATCTAATTTTAAACCTGCGAGACTGGCGTTTTTGTATATGCGTATGCATGTTTTTGTTGGGATCTCATTTCTTTTTGTAAGTAACTTTCCTTTTTTTCTCTTCGGGTACTATTTCTTGTGCGTTAGCTACTGACTTTCTCAAAGCCCACTCCCTATCTCTATGGGCTCTTCTCTGTGGCTTTGATGTTAAGATTTGTGACAAGTCTGGGCGGTGAATTATATAAATATAAATCATACCTCAAACCAAACCATACCGCGATTCAGGAAATGCACACCTAGCGACATCTAATGGGGAATAGCGATATTAGACAATATTGTAACCGCTTTATTTAAATCATAGCTGGAACCAAACCAAGATACACATAGCGACATCTAATGGGGAATAGCGATGAATCGAAGTAGTCGTGTACTGAACTTATTGATAATTAATATATTATGAAATTGGGGCTAAAATTGCGCAATGTTTGAGTTTTCCTTGGCTTTGCAGGCTAAACTTTAACCATGCTCAAATTTTTAAGCTTATGGGTTCGCTAGAAGTAACCTTTAGAGTTTTCATGATTGTGAATCAGCGAGTCAGTGAGTGTCAAAATTGAGGAACTTTGAATTGCTGCACCTTCAACTCTACTGGTTCAAATTTATTGAAATTTTGAGAATATGTCTTATGACATGGTGCCTTTTAGCCGCCGGGAATTCAGGTTTCTATCTTTATCCACAACGGAGTAACAGGTAGGTCAAATATGCTCTGAATGGCTTCCTGTAAAGGATGTTACTGCTGCGCCCGTATGTTTTGCTCGACTTGGCTTGGGGGCGCTGCCGCGCCCCCAGATTTTTGTTTGGCATAAGTCCTTTGGCCGATTTTTTTTTAAATCATTTAACAAAATGATTACGCATAAAAGGCGTAAACATAGGAAGCAAAGATATATAAAAAGGCACAACAATCGTTTCACATAGTATAAACAGGCATAACATTCAATTCACATAGTAAAAAAAAGCATAATAAAAGGGAAACTATATATAACTATATTCTTTTCATTAAATTTTGTTTTTATTTGCATACGCTACGCTCCGATCTTGCTTTCTTTTAAATTCCAACTTAACCTATAACCCAATTGAAATTTAGTCACAATAACCTACTCTAGCCAGATTTCATATTTCATTTATTTGTGTTTAAGTAATTCATATCACTAAACTAAATTTATGCCTTCTGATAAATAGTAGATATAAATCATTATTATCCAAAAACATAATATACCAAACATCTATTACGCGAAACAAAAGAAGTCTAACTGAAAATATACCAAAAGCAAATGTTATGCCAACCAAAACAGTATGCCAAAGTATTGTTATCAGAAAGTTCTAATTCATTTTGCGAATAAAGATTATGAGTGTTTTTTATGAGCTGGAGGCGCTGCGCATCGCGGCGGCCGTGTGCCGGGGAGGAGCAGGCCAGACGAACGAAGCCGGAGCGGCTGAGGCTGGTTGCCGAAGGCGGATGTGAGGGAGCCTGCGATGAGCTGGCACGGGGACAGTCGCCGCGCTACGTTGCGCCGGAGCAGAAGCAAGCATATATGGATTTTAATAGAAAACATGTTTTAGGTTAGGCAGTTTCATACATTTTTAGGTTAGGTTAGGTTGAATATGTCAAGAACATACATTTCCTAGACTAGATATTTTACAGGGGGGGGGCTACCTCCCCCCCCAACCCCTCCCTCCCCCCTAATCCCTACTAAAGAGTCCATAGTGGAAATAATACCCGCAAATCCACCAATTCCATGGGCCATTACTTGATATCAACATCCGTATGTACGGTCAGCTGTCATGTTACTAAAACTAAGTTACAAGCAACCCTAGGTGTTAGATGCTATATTCCCATGTTGAATGGAAGGCTAGTCCATTCAGTGTTTCTTGTTCAACACGATGTTGGTACCAAGCGAACTAGACGGACAGAACCGCTGACATTTTTTAAACATTTACATACAGGCTGTGAATCACGAAGACACGATGGAAGAATGAATTTCGAAATGTGGACTGTATATAAAGTAGATAAAGAAATATGTGTTGGTAGCTGCTCTGTGGTAACCTGAATTGCGATCCTTGCCTCAACACAACAGTAGGTAACAAATGAGAAACTAAACAATTTCCCGCTTCACGGAAATCAGAAGACCGGCCGGTTCTCCAATTGTGGTTTTAGTACTTTTAGCTGTTTAGGGTCACGACACAATAGATTTTCACGTATCACGGAGCCAAAAAACAGTGTGAATAAAGTATAATTAGGTAATTAGAATGTTCGTGGGTCACACCGCACGCGCACATTTTTTCCAACTGCTGACGTTCTTTTGTTTTGAACTGACTGATATGCACTCTCACGGCGCCTCGCGCAAACACCACGCACGCGTTTTGTTACTGCGCGTCGTGGCTGTGTTTAGATCCACGGTAGGTGGCTCGTAACTACATCTATTAATGCTTGGTCCCATTTTTTGAAAATCAGGAATCAGTCCAGTTGTTTGGTCACCACATCAAAATATCCGAAAAGTATAATATCCTAACATATTAACGGTAAACAAAATCACGTATTGTTTCCTTTTTGTGACAGTGGGCTGACTGAAGGGACCGTAATTCGTCTGTATATTGTGTAAAGAGCTTATTACATTACGCTGTCGGCAGGGCCCTGTCTGATTCACTATCTCTTTCTAGTCGTTCCATGAGACGTCAATACAAATCGTGCCCTGCCGACGACGCGTAATGTAATAAGACTTAACAGCCAGAACACAGATGTAGGCTCGTGATCGTGTTTTAGACGACATTCGCAACGCGAGCAGAGAGGATAGAGTAATAAGGTCTCGAAGTCGTTTTTTTTTTAAGTTTTTAACTTTGTGAATTATCATCTATCGCAAGCATCTGTTTCTTTGTCAATGTTCGTATATTTCGTATATATTTATTGCACATATCAGAAAAAAACACAAACAATACAGAAAAGGCATGAACAAAGGCAAGCTTATGTCTAAAAGAGATTTCTTCCAGCAAAACGAGGATGGACAGGATACATTTTAAAACTAAAAACGGGTAGGCCTATGTGCTAATCAAACCAAGTTCCAATCAAACCAAAACCTTTTAGCCCAACTTTCAATACACGTAGGAACAGCTGATGTATTAGATAAGTAATCAGGTCACAAAACCGCAATGATGATGCCGAAACGCTATAAAAGCGACACATGATCGCGGCATGTTGCTCGGAGAGGCAATTTCATGGTGTTGTTACGAGTAACCGCAAATATAAATGATTGGTTGTACAGTCACGCCAGGTTCACTTCAAACAAATCAACGAGATCAGCCGCACACACACAGCTACATTGCATTCCGTATACGCACGCGCCGCCACACGCACACATTGCCGTATCTCGCCTCCTTCGCTTGCTACGAGACAGGGCTATGCAAGCAATGCATGCGACGAGTCAACGTCATTCGTCCGGCGCGGCGGCGGCGCCGGGCGACACGTGTTAAGCGACAACCCTAGCCGTTTAAGCAAGAGTAGGTAGTTATCATGCGAACAGGGGCCTAGTGAACTTACTATTTCTTATTTATACATATGGTATGACAGTCATTCAAGTTGTGTTGTACCTATGCAGTGGTATCGTATTTCGTCCACAGAAAAAAGGGCGATAAAAGATCCAGCAGTGCCTTTGCCCTCACGTATGGGAAATGGCGTGACGCTATTTAACTTAGATCTATGATGTACGGCCTGCCGTATGCGATACAATATGCCTTTTTAAATTTGGAATCAGAATCCATAACCTCTGAATTCTGGGATGGCCCATTCTGTCACATCTGAGACTGAGCTACAGATTGATCAATTACAGTTGCCGGTCAAACGGGAAAACATTTTTTTTCGAAACAGATATCCTAAGATCCGAAGAGAGCTCGACCTTCACCCATCTGTTACTGCGACGAAACATGGTTTTTAGCAAATTTTGTATGCTAGAAAATACATTGCGTGTGGGTTGCCTAGCAAAATCCTGACAAGGCTATGATTTAAATAATTAACAGTAAAGTGCGAATAAAAACCAAGTTTCATCGCAGTAACAGATGGTTGAAGGTCGATCTCTCTTCGGATCTTAGACCAAGACCAATTGAAGTTTGATTCAGAACCAGAAAACTAATATCCAAAACCCCATTCAGACATCCTCCATTCATAGCGTTCTACGGGCAATTATTATTGTTTGTTGAGAGCCATTAGGTATAATTTTTATGTTTTTGGAATATTTTATTAGATGAATATAGGAAATGGCCCGTGTCAGAATTTCGAGATGAAAAAATTGTGCTTTGATAATTTTGTTGTTTTTCAATGGCCGGCTTAGTCAAAACTTCTTGTTAAGTAATTCGTTCTTTAGAAATAGTGATACTAGCGATGGGTTAGCCCCTTCACGCAAAAAGTTATATACAGGATGTAACAGAAAAGTTTAGTCATATTTTAGGGGTATGTTAGGGACATAATTCTGAACAACTTTCACCGTAAAACCGATTTGATCAGAGCACCTTTATTTTTCATTCCTCTATACATTTTATGCCGGGCGATCAGCTGATTTGTATGGAGAAGTGAAAAATAAAGTTGCTCTGATCAAATCGGTTTATATTGAAAGTTGTTTAGAATTATGTCCCTAACATCCCCCTAAAATATGACTACACCTTTCTGTTACACCCTGTATTGAATGACTGGCTAAAAAGGGGCAGCTATATAGTAAAGAGCTTATTACATTACGCTGAGAGACAGTGAGTCAGACAGGGCCCTGCCAACAGCGTAGTCTAATAGGCCCATAACGAAGGTTTCTCAATATGTTTTGCATTACTCTAATGCATACAAGCGTCCAACATCCCCAAAAGACCTAAGTTCCTTTGTTCTATTTTTTCATACATTTTGAACTCCATTACCAAGTTACAAGGTAAAACATCGCGGCCCTGTTCTTTAAGCGGAACGCTTGATTGACTAAGTGCCGTTCTCTCATTCCTCAGATAGCGTTTATCTGTGGGCTATTCTTGAGGTGTCAAAACCACTAAACTAGAGGAACTAAAGGCACTAAACTAACAAGCTTCAAATTCGACAGCTCTTGCGCGGTGGCCACAGATAGTTTAGTTAGTTTAGTTCGTGTTGCCTTCGTAATCGCAGGTGTCTCTTCATCTGGGGCTTTTGACATTCCCCACGTGCCTACAAAAAGTGTTAGAAATATTTATCTGACTGTTTATTCGTCTCTTGAGAGACCCGGGCTAAGTTAAATTGCTTATCTCATTGGTATATAATCGATCATTATCACTTATTAGAGATAAGATCGCCTTTGTACATGTTTTTTTTTCCAATATTAAGTTTCTGTATTATGTTTTCTGTGCAATAAAGTATAACGTATAAGTAAGTATAATCAGTACTGGCCTACTGGGATGCCAACCTGCGTCCCCTGTGTGAGAAGCAAGCGTGAAGCCCACTAGACCACGGAGATAGTTGCAAAACAAACACGACTTAATTCTCTAACATTCGCATGCGCAAGCGCATCTGAAACAAAAGCCTCTTCCGTGTATTGTTCCATTTCGCTTCTTGCACGAATTACCGCGCACCTAGCGGCAAATGGTGGATAGCGATACATTTTGTCTGTTTGTTTGTTTCATTGCAACTTGGGAAGTCTGGTCGGGTTGGCTTAGTATGGGATGGCTTCGTAATGCGAGCTATGATGTTTTAATAGTTGTTGTACCTACACATAGCTCCCTCCACCCCAGGCCCCCGATTCTCGCGCTATCGAGATCATCTCCCCAGTCGTGATATCGGTTTTGATATGGCCTAAATCCGTCGAAAACGATCTCGATTTATATTTATTTCTAATGAATACGGGTCGAGATATCTCAGTTGGTCGACAGGCTAGTCGTAAGAATATATAGCTTTTTCTTGTTTTTGATAGAGATTTCGGTATCTCAAAAGGGAACTGGGGTCAGAAGCATTCTATATGCCTGTGTATAAATGTTTAAAAAAAAACTTTTGTTCTTTCTGTTCTCTTACTAGAGATAAGCTTGCCTTTGTACACTTTTACTTGTTCATTTATATTTGTCCTGTGTATAATTGTAATTTTAATATGTATGAATTCTTCACGAGGAGTATCCACGTCACTCTTTCGCAAGCCCTCACGAAGAGGCTCGTGACGAAATGCTGCTCCCTCCCGCATGAAGAGTTATGTTCTATTCTACCGCCGCGGAGTCTAATTACCTAGCTTCTAGCCCCGACTCCGTCTGTCAGTATCGTATTCCTGGTCAAGGTATAATAAAAGTAAATTAAAAGCCCATTAATTCCCTCACTGAGGGGCACAGACCTTTACCAGGATATAAGTAAGATTGAGTCTTATTCCTCTACGCTGGCTTGGTGATGGTTGTTGCAGGGGTTTTTCACGGTTACCAGGAAGAAGCAATAGCAGCAGAGACCTACAGCTTAAAGTGTCATCTGGAATACGGAATATCTGGATACGGACCTGCATCTCCTGCGAAGCAAGCGTAACACGCACTAGACCACGGAGCTCTTTCATCAAGTTATAATAGAATCTTAATACTTAGGTACTCATTTCTTTGGAAAGTTATGGGAAAGTGACAAGTAAAAGTGTTCTTCAGAGAAATCTTTATCAGAGAAAACCAACCACAGTATGGTAAACAATAAAGTTTCCTTGTTCATGTGAAAAACTTTTGAACCACTAAACCGATTTTAATAAAAACATGGCATCATTTGGCTGCTCCTTACCAGCAGGATATCCTATTTATATTTACAGAAAACCGCATTAAAATCCTGCTACCTTTTAACCGCTAGGTAGGGCATCGTGGACACACACAAACGCACAGAAAGAATATTCAAACTTATAATTCGCCATTTCCCATTTAGAGTAGCAGAGGTTCACAACTTCATTTAACATGATTCAGTACAACAGACAAGCATATTTCCTACCTTCTAGTGTGATCCTTTCGATCTGTGCTCTTTATGAAGTTGCATTAAAGTGCGCGGCAGCCGCGTCTGCTAAACATAACCATTAGCATCGATGAATGTTGGCCGCAATACAGGCTGGAAATCGTGATATGTTAGTCATTTTAACAGTTCTTGTGAGTATGTTCTTCTTCCTTGAGGCCTCTGACTGCTAAAGGAGCATTGGACCTGAGTAACAGAGATAAAAAAGTCACATCTGACCAGAAAAGTCCTAAAGACAAGCGTAAAAGAGAGCGACCAAAGTCGTCCTGAAGGCGGATAGGACTAAGCCAAGTGAATAGAAATTAGCTGGCCAGAAATACATAGTTACTTAAGTCCGCTATGAACGCCACAGAAGTGGAAGGCTGTTAGTATGTTCATTCGATATGTATTCGAGTCCATAGACCATGACTGTATATTTCAAGCATTCTAGAAGAAATCACAAGAAGACATCTATTTCTATAGATATCTTTTTGCTTCAAACATTCAATTTTTCTCATTGCTTCAAGAATGCTTGCTTGCTTGTTTTCTTGATGCTTCATTTCTGTGAATAAAAATTAAAAGCTAGGTACCAATCTTTATCCTGTCAAGATCTCATCAATATGAACTTTGCATCATTTCATTATCAAGATTTAGATATCAATCAAAGTATAGTGGGTTTCTACGCAAGGTGATGACATTTGCATTATATTTTAATAAAATCATTGAATCAATAGTTGTTTAATATGAATAACAATAGAATTAGGACCCTATGGGAAAAGGCGTGGCGCTATATTATTATTATTAGGACCCCAGTATATGAGCACCCTAAGCATACACGTTCTAATATGAGTTTGACCGATTTCATTTCCTACCCCAGGAGCGTCGCTCATACAATACCGTACCGTTGCACCATGTTTCTTGGCACTAAAGGGGTAAAGGTACAAAAGAGACGCATACCTGAATTAAAGAGAGCTCATTCAGATGCCAAAAAACCTTGTAGGGCCTGTTATCAAGATAATTATCTCATCTTTCACTAACAGCATTACTCATACTCAGAATATCTGCAAAGCATCCGTAAGTAGAATCATATGACTCATACTTAAATATTTTATATTTATATTTATATTTATTTCACAAATGGATATTACACTATACAAATTGTTTCCCTGTCTCCCTAACTAGTAAAATACTGTATCTAGGGAGACAGTTCTTCCCTATTTTCTAGACAAATTCTAGATATTCTAGATATAAGGTTACATTACAATGGCCCCACACTAGGCGAACCTGTATCGTGGGTGCCAAGAATTGGGATTAATTTTGAGAGTATGCCTGGTTTCGGCAATAGCACATAAATTTAGTATATTATTATTAGTTAAGTAGTAATATTTATTTTATTATTTTTACATATATATATATATATATATATATAATATTTTTACATTTGGCATGCATAATTGTATTGTATTGTATTGTCTTTATTAATATAAGAAATTTATATTAATATTACATAAAATGAATTTATGATTATTATTTAAAAAAAAAAAAATTATTTTTTATTTATTTTTTTATCTGTTCAATATCTATCGAGAATCATTGATACATCACCCAGCGATTTTAATAATGTTTTCAATAGATGTGTAATTAAGTTTCAGGAGATAATCGTTGAGCTTTATCTTTGCCTCTCTCATTGTGAGGCTAACTAGGTCTGCGATTTCGTTAATCAGTTTGTTGTAGATAAACGGGTGTAGAAATTCTGGGAGTCTCTGTGCGAAAGATGTCTTTACCCGTTTAACAGGAATTCTAGGAACCCGGCGGTCTTGCTGTATAGATTGAAAGGATACTCTGTGCTTTAGAAGTGCTGACCTATAGACAAAAAGACCGCGCACGCTTAGAAGTTTCGAGTCTATATGCAGCTTTTCTGTGGGGTATTTTATTTCTTTCTTAAGCATAACTTTAATGACTGATCTCTGTGCCCTTTCTAACTCAATCAGGTGTGTTTTTGCGGCTCCGCCCCAAATGGGAAGGCAGTAGCAGATCAAGGACTGGCATATGGCTATGTAGATTTCTCTTAGCAGTTCTTTTTCTGCGGAATTACGCAGCAGCTTCATAATATTGATAACTTTTCTAACCCTGCCAGACATAATGTGGATGTGCTCTTTGAATGTCAGAAATTGATCCAGCGTGATACCCAGGTATTTAATAGCGCTGGTTCTGAGAAGTTCGGGACATTGACACGTTACTCTGTTTGCTGTGTTTACTTCATCACCAATCCCAGTCCTCCACTTGCCACAAAAATGTGCCCTGACACTGAGATGTGAAGGCGGCTCGGATGCCCGGGTTTTGTGAAATGTTACAAATTTCGTTTTATCAGTATTAAGTGTGAGTAGATTCGCGCCCAACCAGTCCGCAATCATGGCCATACCTTGTTCCGCTCTTCTGGCAGCTGCCTCCCACGAAGAACCACGAAAAACTACCGCGGTATCATCGGCGTAGCAAAATAGCTGTCCGTCGCAGTTTCTGACTGATGAAATGTCGTTAAGATATATTATGAATAAAGTAGGGCCCAGGATGCTTCCCTGAGGAACACCAAAACTCACAGTGTTTGAATCACTCACACAACTATTTATCTTAACCCTTTGCCTCCTCAGCGTCAGGTAGCTCCGAAACCACTCAAAAACAATACCTCTGACTCCGAAACTTTCCAACTTATTTAGAAGGATCGGTACCGAGACGGTATCGAAAGCTTTTGCAAGATCTAAAAATACTCCGATACAAGCCTCGCCCCCGTCCAGCACCGATGTAACGAGATTTACCAGTTCACCGACTGCATCCTCTGTCGACATTCCACGTCTAAAACCATATTGTCTGTTATATAGTAAGTTGTGACTCTCTATAAAGTGAACTAGTCGCTTATTAACAACTTTCTCCAGTATTTTTGAGAAGGTGGCAAGAAGAGATATAGGGCGGTAATTGGCTGGGTCATCTTTAGGACCGCTTTTATGTATAGGTGATACGGCAGCAGTCTTCCATACTTCCGGAAATTTCCCGTTTGACATGCTGATGTTGCAGATATGAGCCAGGGGGTCCGCCAGTGACTCGTTTAATCTTTTAATTAGCTTATTGTTTATCCCATCAAGACCCGGAGCACTCTGCGTTGGTAGATTTTTTATGATGGTTTTTATTTCTAATGTGTCTGTTGGGTTTAGGAATAAAGATGGTACGGATTCAGCTGCGACAGTTCTTTTTGAAGCCAAGGAGTCCTCCGTTTCGCCCAGGGTACTGAGGGTCTTGCTCGCTAGTTTTTGGCCTATCGTTGAAAAATACTCATTACATTTATTTACTGATGCGAGTTCATCATTATCTATCGTTAATAAGTTTGTAGCGGAATTTTTAAGTGTTTTTGTGTAGCAGATGTCTTTTATCGTAGTCCATAGTTTTTTCGGGTTGTAACGGTTTTGTTCTAACATTTGTTTTTCGTGTTCGTGTTTTAGTGTATGCAGCAAGTTCGTAAAAAAGTTTCTGTATCTAAGGTAAGTCGTTTTCTTTATTATGTTATCCGGATCTTTCCTGTATTTGGCATGTAACGCGTCCCGGTTTTTCATACACTTTATGAGACCAGGAGTGATCCACGGTTTAATGTTATACTTTGATCTAGTTACAGTGATGGTTTTTGTGTTCTTACTTATTATTGACGTTATAGTTTCCATAAAAATATTGGTAGCTTCCTCAACATCATCTAACTCCGTAACCCTGGTCCAGTCAATAGATTCTATTTCCGATTCCACGCTTGCATGATCGATTTTGGTAATGAGACGTTTTTTATGGGGTTGTGTTGCGGCATAATTTAGACCGACAATAGCCAGATAATGGTCGGTTATGTCTGTTTTACAAACAATAGCCTCTGCTTGAATTTTTTGAGAAATAAAGATATGGTCCAAGCATGAGTCCTGTCTTGTTGGTTGTGTTATAGCTGGAATCAGGCCGTGTTCTGCTGTTATGCATAAGTAATCAAATTTCTTTTTCTTATTTGTATCTGCAAGGATGTCTATATTTATATCGCCTGCCAGCAATATTTGTTTGCCTTTACTTGGCATGGAATTAAGTAATTCTTCTAGGGATTCCAAGAATGTGGTGGGGTTTTCAAAAGAAGGGGAGCGATAGACACCCAGTACAGTCACAACATCAGGTATTTCAATGACCATACAATTGGCCTCACTCACGTTGGGTTCGTGCATGGTGGCATTTAGGTTAGATTTTACATATGTGACCACGCCTCCAGCCTTGTTGAATTCTATAGTAGTTCTAAACACAGAGTAACCCTCAATAGTCCCAACCAAAGTATTTTCATTCAGCCAGCACTCGGTGAGAATGATAATGTCGAAATCTACATTTATTCTTTTAAGTAGAACCAGAAAGTGATCGAAGTGATTCCCAATGCTCCTAATATTAAAGGTGAGAACTTTTAGCTGGAACTTAGATTTTAGTATATTCTCGCACTCTTCTGCAGTATCTAATTTATGACATGTTATTAAAAATGCACTGTCCAATTCATCTGCCGCGGTCGTACTAGCCATTAAATAGTGATAGGTGGAACTGTGGGTGGTAACTCTTTGGTTTCGTGGATAATATACAGAAATTGCGAGAGATATGATATTCTCTATAATGCCTTTCCGGTATTATTGGGTGACTTGATAAATTTGGTTTCTGATGTCCATACATTTTATTCATGTAGTGTATGATATGTATATATAGCAAAGGCATTTGTATAATAAGTATTGGGCCATGTAAATAAATATTGTTATATGTCGTTGTAATGGTTATCATTATCAGTGATGTAAGAAAAACATTAACAATAAGAGTGCCTGTTGGGTTGCACGTTATACACAGATTACAAAAAACACACTGCCTACAAAACAGGGTTAAGTCGAGCATCCAGTTCTTTAATTGATTTGATGTGGATAGCCTTCTCTCCTTCAGCACGACGTATGAAGATTTTGCCACTGATGACCCAGTGGTGCTTGTAGTTGTGTAGCTTACAAGCACCACTGGCAACATATATGTATATATATATAGCAATATATATATATAGTTGTCAAAAGAAATATAATTGATTATACTATGAATAATAATTAGTAACATGTGTATAATGTCAAATGAGCAACCACATTGATAAATTAAAATGTGAATTATAGCGGCTTGTATGATTATTTCTCCATAAGATTGTGTATGGAGATTAACGATCTTATTACGCCACACCTCAACTACAGATACCCTCACCAACCTCGTGAGTTCATACAATAATAATGCGGAAGGAATTGCCAAATACAAACAAACAAGTAAGAAGAAATACAGCAGTGGGGAACAAAGATAGAAATGCAAAATGTAATAGTTAGAAAGCATACAAAATCCGGTTGAAAGCCTGGTTACTAGCAAATTCAAGCAAAGCATAATGCAAGAAGTAAAATTAAGCACTAACAGTAATATTTTCAAAAACCCGTAGATCCTTCTCGTTACGAATCCGGTGCACCGCAGATGACTCATCGCGCTTGGCTTGAATACGCCCCTCCCTCGACCAAACAAATCGCCAGTGATGGACGCGAGATGCCTCGCGAGCCAGGCTGAAAAGCTTTCTATTTGTTTTAGTCATTCTCTCGTTCACGTATATACGGCGTACGTCATGCTGCGGAAGGCCGAGATCTGCCGTGGTGACCGTGCCTCTGCGCACCCTGGAGCTCCGAATGAAGTCGTCTCTCAGCGCTCGTCTGGCCAGGGATACGATGATGGGTCGCGGACGGGGGATCGATTCGCCCGGCAGTGCAGTTGAGCGGCGCGGGCCGACGCGAGCCGCATTCACAACTTCCCGCTGATCCAGAGAGATCCCCAACTTAGAGGCCACCGCGGAGACGATGTGGACGCAAGACTCGGCTTCGTACTCGGGTATTCCTGATATCTCCACATCGTTGAGGAGGGTGACTTGCTCTCGATCATTTAGGTCAGAGCGCAGCTGCTCAATCACCTCCTGGAGTCCAGTTGTATTGGAATCCCGCTGTACCCGAGAAACGGCTTTGAGCTCATTTTTTAGGCGCTCGTTCTCCTGCTCGAGTTGGGCCACTCGGCCGGTGACCGCCTGGACAGTCTTCGTCAGATCGACTATCTGCTCGCTGAGAAAGTCAGTGGTCCTTGTAAACTCAGCTTTCACTGCGTGTATTTCCTTGAGGACGTCATCAACTTTGGCTACAAGACGGGACTCCAGTTTGGAAATTAGTTCTTCAAGTCCGGTATGGCGCGCGACGTCATCGAGTTTGTGCAGAGATACGTCACAGACAGACATATCAGCCTCTGACTGCAAATCCCGGGGCGGCGCGGCAGCGGCTCGCACAGGTGTGTCATCTTTGATTACCTTCCGCGCCGTAACGTTCGAGCAGACGGAACAAAGCCAAGATTTCTCCAACTTAGGCTTATTGGCCATAAATCGAGCGGATGTCATATTAAGGCAGCCGTAGTGGTAGTAATCCCTACAGGCTACACAGCGTAGCTGCTCTCCCAGCATTATAGATGATTTACATGCCTTGCAATTCATTTTGTGCGTCTCGCCCCGCTCCAGTGTGAAGTAAACAAATGATGATCTTATTTATAATTCCCACTCAGAAGCACAGACATTAGCGATAATTTTAGTTAACTTTCGAAGAAAATCGAGCTAATTTACTGCAATTTTAGCAATTTAGTAACAGAAAAGAGACTGAGCACTGTTCACTCTCTGAGCGCGGCACATTTGTCCCAATGAGGTTGCAGATACTTAACCATTGAGTAGTTTTATTAGTTTACATTGACGGAGTCGTCTTCCAAATCTGAGCGCCCCGTGGTGTCACAAAGATCTAAGGAACTAGCCGAAATAACAATCGTCATCAAAACTTGTATGCAAAACATTTTTTTTTAAAACAGAAGACACGTTTCTTAAACTCACTATGGGATATAATTTAATTATACTCTATCCATGCTTAGAAAAGCAACTTGACAGCTAACCTAAAACTTCGTAAAATCCACTTTTTAAACACTAGGGATGTTACCAAAATGAATCAGAATTGTTTATTCAGTAGAACTAACAGAAGAGTTGTCATCGTCATCACTGCTATCCGCACTTAGGGATATAATTATTTCATTTTCAACTATATTGTCTTTTATAATGTCTCTTTGCAAATCTTGTAAAATTATTCCCGATTCACAAATGTTTAAAGGGTGTATCGATTCTTTTGATAAATCGATTTTTATAAGCAATATCCACTCACTAGCAGGCTAAGATTGACATCTGTCAAGTTGTCTGTTATATTAGATACACTATAATAACTTCTGACAGTCGGGTTGGCCACTAGCCAGGTACCCCTCCACCAATCTTTCTTGTATCCAGGTAAAAGCCTATGTCAGTGGGGACAATAATGGGCTTCATAAAATATTTACTAATACAGTAAGTAGCTCCAACCTAGCGACAAAACTATGCCGTGAGAACGAAGCAATTGTAGTACAAAAATTCAGCTTTCTCGCCAAGTCCGGGCTTCCGTGTGCCGGGGCCGCGATACGATCTGCGATGCGAGATAGACGGGAGGCGAGCTAGTGAGTCACGTCTGCCTCATGCTTGCTAGATCCTGATTGTGCAATGGGTGTCTCTGTGTCGGATGCGGTTGGGTTTTTCGGGCAAGAAGGTATGACTTGAGAATTGCGATTGGTGCCGGCCAGGGAGCACTTATCCAGTGGAGAGCGCATAGATACATTTTCCTTTGAAACACGACACACCAATTTACGGGCGGCGGGGGACGAGGTAGGAGAGCTGTGATTGGCCAGCCGCTGCGAAACTGTCCGGCGGCCCGTCATCGTACATAGGTTGCATACGTTGAATACAACTAACGTTTGGCGAGCCACATTCCCCCGCAGGCGCAGTCAATTTTATATATAGTCTCTGGTGCCGGCCAATGTTCTACTTGAGTATGCTGCTGACGAAACTTACCTTCAGTCTTCCAATTATATTTTGGCAGATGAGCGACGTTTACAGGAGGGCGCCAGCTCTACGCAACTTAATGCAACGAACCTGTCATCAACACATTTCATTCTATTGGTCATCAAGCGTTAGTTCCACCTTTCATAGACACGTGAACGTTCGGACGGATGGCAACTCTCACGAATGCATTGCTCAGGTCTTGCATTTTGGACTGCACTAACATCCTCACAAAATTATTCGTCGTTATAATAAAAGATCGCGCCAAAAATACTTCTGTGAGTAATAAATAAATGTCCCATCACATTTCAGAACGCCCATACGTTCTAAATATACAAATGCCTTCTCAATCTGACAAGATCTGAGTTAAAAATTACTTCAAATCCATATATCGCAAGTTACATGTAGGACTCTACAAAGCGAATAACGTAAAAGGTTATTATAGTCTGTGTACGCAGGCAGGCGATGCAGTCCACGCAGCGCAGATGTTGCAAGGCGAGGCAGGCGACGTCTTTTTATTCTAAGATTCGAAGAGAGCTTGACCTTCACCCACCCCAGCTGGTACTGCGATGAAACTTGGTTTTTATCAAATTATGCTGTATGCTAGAAAACACATTGCGAGTGGGTTGCCTAGCAAAATCCTGGCAAGGCTAAGATTAATTTAACATTTAAAAATAAAAGGTCTTTTATATCAAGAATGCGTCCTATCAAGCTGCAATTTGTACCAATTACTTAAATCTATAGTTCCTTAAAGCTGTGAAAAAATCAACCTTCTAGGTCAACGCAATCGAACGCCACGACCGTTTATGCAGAAATTTTGTTTACATGGATGATACCGCACTTGTATTTTTATGTTGTTACTTAATTGCATCGGTTACGAGAGGTAGCAATCTACAAGTGTGATCGGTCGAAACCCTTAGCGCGCGAGTCTTACTCGCACTTGACCGTTAATTAATTAATCATAGCCTAACCAGGATTTTGCTAGGTACACAACCCACTCGCGATATATTTTGTAGCATACAAAATTTGATACTAACCAAGTTTCGTAGCAGTATCAGATGGGTGAAGGTCGAGCTTGTTTCGGATCTTACACCATTTGTTTGACGCGCGAGTTTGCATTGTGTCTCTCACCCACCGTTCGCATCTTAAGAGACCGGTGACCGCGTGAATTTCCCATACAAAAATGATTTGAATTTGAGAACTAGTTCAAAGCATTTAGACTGTTAATCGGATTAATACAGTGTTTACGCAGGTTCCTGGTCGTATACCAAGGTTCTTATTCAAATTACTTAAAAATATTTTTAAATTGATTGAAGAGGAACCCTGGTATACAGACCAGGAACCTGCGTAAACAGTGTATAAATCCGATTAACAGTCTAAGTACGTTAAACTATTTCTCAAATTCAAATCATTTTTGTATTACGTTTGTATGGGAAATTCACGCGGTCACCGGTCTCTTAAATCGAATCGCCCGAGCTATATCAGATATTAATCGAGTTGTGATTCGATTCCGCAGTATCGAGATGTCTCTCCGATGACAAACCCGGAGCCGTGCTGTCTGCTGCCGTGTTACGCGGGAAACCGGTTCCGAGCTGCGATGACCGGTCGCAGAGTCCTTGTCATTTCTGCGACCATTCCGTTCCCGTCACATGTATGTCGGCCGGATTTCACTTCACCGTTTTTCGTCATATTGACTTCTATGTTTTTGCATCACTATCATGATAGGTAGTAGATACCGAGATCATAGTGTAATTAATATAAATATAAATATAAAAATCATTTATTGAACAAATAAAGTGTAAACAGTAGTTTGACCCTGGTCCCCACACTAGGATACCCTGTGTTGTGGGAATCAGTTTCTTCCGTTTAGGGCAAAAGTTATTAAATAGTACACGTTAATTGTGCCCGCGGTTTGGGAGGCGACACGAACTAAACTAAGCAAACTAATTAAAATTGTTTGTCTGAAAATAGAATCTGTGTCCACCCCAAAAGAGCTCAATTTTATCGGTATATCATTTAATTTAGAGTCTGGCTTATCAGAATTGAACATCGTAAAGCGTGGCAAATTTAAAAATTCCTATGCTTGTTACACCGTATATATACGGTCACCAGATATAAGTCCTTTCCATCCTTAACCCCTTTATTATAAAACAACTTAATTTTCTTGTATGAAATAAAAATACTGTTCTTGTATGTAATATTACCAACTTGCTAGTTACTTGCTATTAGTGTAAATACCTACTTGTATTATTTCTGCGTAATTCCGAACCACGCACAAACCTACGTGGTTTTTTGTGGTTCTGCAAATGAACATGTAATAATTTTGGTTTATAATGAATAAAAAATAAAAAAAAATATATATGTTACCGACAAAAAATATAATCTGTCATTCTCTGTGTTACTGGTCAGTTTACCTACAGATGTATCCTACAGAATGACGGTTTTCATACTTTGACGGTGACCTATACATTAATGTCATGATGACGAAAGAGAATATAAACCAGTGTGGCCGCTATAGAAAAGCACTCGTCCAAATTAGACTAGCCAGACTCTATGCTTGGTTTAGTAGCTTTGACACCTCCCAAATCGCCTAAAGTGATAGAATATTTCTTAAGATATCAGCAGATAGCATATTGCTAACTACCGGGCTCCTGTGTTGTGCAGGGTATGTACGGGTGGCGGAGCGGGTCAGAGACTCAGTATAGCAACTTGCACAGTTTTTATTAGTAAGGGGGATGATATTTCTCTTTTTGGTATCATCACTGTATAATTTAAGTTTCTAGCATTATGACATATTATTTATATAAAAATATGTGCGGTGAAATGGCATGTTACCCCAATAAGTACCGTGCGAATCCATAATCATACCAATAAGCATCGTTTATTACGATAGTTCACGCTTTTTCCAGATAGGGTGGAAAATGCAAAGGCTTTATTTGTAGTAGAGTCATTTGTACCTTATGTTTTGAGCGCGTTATTGATTTTGATTAAGTGTCGTTGTATTTCGTGCTATTGACCTCTATGGTTTTTTGTACTCCTGAAAAAGAAACGTATACGTTTCATTCTAATAAATAATTAAATTATCATACAAGGTGACAATTATGATAATACCAATCATTATGAACAAATTTGACCCAAAATATGGTCAGCTAATTAAATGAAATTTAGCGAGTGGAAATAAGTTTTACCACAATAACCCTTTAATACCCTTCCTACCTTCCCTTTGTACTTACCTTACAATCAACTCACTGTCTGAGCTTCTGAGAAAGGGAGAGGTAAAATAGTTTTTGATCAATATTGATCAATATTGGAAAAACAAACATAAAATAATAAAATAAATCAGTGTTCAATCATTTATTATCATTGACCTACACAATGAAATGGAATACATAATAATTATTATGATCGTAAATATGATATTTTACATCTAAAACCTATTCAGAAATATGGCTAAGTAACGCAGACGTCACTATGTTTATTAGTTATATTGGCACATGAAACCGTCTCAGAGCACGGCGCGCGCCGGAAGGAAGGAAATATTATTTTAGATGACAGAAATTTTAAGATAACTTGATCGTATGCCAATGCTTATTGTCTTTTAATTCAATGAATATATAATGTTGTTTATATATATCATGTACAAAGACAAGATAGAGTAAAACTTAGAATATTTCGCTAAGGCATCGAAATATGCAAAGTTTTTAGAATCTGAAAGATTGCTATAATTGTTTCAAATGTGATTAAATCATAAAGAAATGTCATTACTCTAAGTTATTTAAGATTTTTTAACCTTATCTCTAAATATTAGGAACAACCCTCAAAATATACATTAATCATTAATTCAATGGAATGTTAAGTACCAGTTTTTCACTAATAAATAAAAAAAATATTCCCTCTCATTTTTTTTTCAATCAAATACCCGCCGGAGTCTTTTAGAAGCTTATATTATAACAATATTTAAATATTATATAAATATTTTTTACATTATAAAGAATAAGCATTTAAGCTGTTTAAATGCTACCGTCACTTATTCTAATAAATACTATTTACAAATCACCAGAACATTGAATGTTAATTCAATTCACAAAATATCCAAAAAAATACGCTCTAACTTTTGAAAAACTGTTTTAGGTCTGTGCTAGAATTAGGTATATCTGTAATTTCAAAACTGTCAAACATTTATTTTTAATAAGACTGTATTGAACTCTATATTCGTATTTTCTGTTTAAAATTATGTTTAGGACGGATCTTAAATGATATTGCAATATCCCTATATTTTCACATTCTGGCTGCGTTAAATGATAAATTGATAAAGCACGAATACTGTTATGCGTTTTGCTTAAATATTAATATAACTCGTGATGTCACTTTAAAGGCTGGTTTCATCACCATCTTAAGTACATGGTCTCTTTTGATGAGCTGTGATCAAATTCCCTGAAACAAAAAATATAAAAGATTAATACAGCTGTATAGTTTGTGATAAAAAAAAATGTTAATAAAAAACCAGTACAACTCAGTTGTTGTTAATAATTTCTAAATGCTTGTGAGGCATTATGTCAAATCAGCACGACCAATAAATATAATTGTGCGGTCATTTTGTCATTTACAAATATATTTTATATCCTTTTATCATTCTTTATAAGAATCACCATGTCAAAAGTATTTTTTATCAAAAAAAAAATCTAGGTGTCAAAGTAAATCACAGTTTTTAATCCAACCCAAAGATTATTATTTAGTAAAAATGTTTCTAGTAATATAATGTGCATCTTACTCTATTGTGTAAGAGAGACCGCTGAAGTTGGATCGTGCTTTCTCCCTCACCTCACCGCCACAAGCATTGACTACATCTACAACAATTAAGAAAATTATGTTAAATAAACTCCATCGTTAACCTTATTTAGGTTAAGATTAGTTTAAGTGGTTATCCAAAATACTTGAAATTTTTTACCTCCAATAAGTGAAACTAAGCCATGCTGAATTAGATTGTGAAATTAAAAGGTGTGCTAGATGTGATTAAGTGCAAATTATAATTAATTTGTTAATTTTAAGTTAAAATACAGTAGAAACATTAGTAAAACACAATTGTTAAATAAATAACTGTACAATGTTTTTATACACAACAAGTCAAGTAATGAATGAGGCTCCATTGAAATAGCCTAAAAAGGATTAAATTGAAACACATCAAATATTTGCATTGTCTTACAAATAGGTCCCTTTGAAGGGATTAATTAAATTTCTTAGAAACTTTAAAAGCACCGTAGTAAGTCTCAAATGAGATTAAAGTCCCTTTTGGTTTGTAAAAAGTATTAAACCTTCTGTCGGATACCTTTTTCTGTTTTCGCGTGCAACAATGAACAGTTTTAACATTTTAAAGGGATTAAGGTTCGCGGCGGGCGCTACATCGTAATCCATGTCAAATACATTGGCCATACCGTAACTAAAGACTCAATCCTTGCCCGCCAAAATACCTCGTAAAAATTAAAACTGGCCGCAAACTTTTTTGCTTACTTTTTTCAAAATTCGCGTCGCTAATTTTACGAATTCCGTATTCAAATAATTGAGGTCCATTTTCGCAGCACTTTTAAATACTTTATCACTATCATCTGAACAAGATAATCGTCGACTAATTAATATGCGCTCGTGATGAAGACATTATACATGTGACTGTCAACATGCGGTAAAGCTTGTTGGGTTTTTTATTTTTTTCATTTTCGTTAATCGCTTCAACCTTCTTATGACTAAGCACACGGGATTGTCTTAAACTTCGTCTTGTTCGGTACATGAATCTTTTGAGAAACTGTATTTATTTTGGCTTTTGTGCTTATTGTAGAGTAATGTGGAACATCCCCTGTTTTAGTATATCTATCTAACTTTTTCAATGAATACCGTCACTATGAACAGCTTGCCTCGTATAAACAAATCACTCTCAGCTCTAAGAGTGGTCTCAGCTATATCACTATGATGGTTTCACCTTACGTAGGACCTGTGAATTATGTAATGATTGCACTCAGTACTAAAAGCGGTTTATTAATACGGGATTTACACCCGTATCATTAGCCGTTTCATAGACATTTCCTTGACTTATTATTATGTCAAGGCGTCCTTAAAGTCAATCCTTGAGTTATGTTGAGTCGAGGTTTTAGGTAGAGCAAACCGCATACAGACGTAGAACTTCATCTATCTCACACACTTGAAAAGGTAAACAAATTAAAGCGCCATTCCCTCGTGTCGATGTATCGATTGTCGGAGCGAGTAATCCAAATCGGAATCGATCTCGTTCGGAATTACGTGGCGAGCTAAAGGGCGTAGGTGACTGGCGCTCTCTTCCGTGCTCGGCTGAGCTCGTGACACCCTGTATGTGCGACTGTGGGAACTGTGAGCCTTGTGTAGCAGATACAGGATGGTGTAGTTTTGGAGGAACTCAAGAACACTCAGCGTATATTTTTGCTAGGATGGGATAGGATTGAAATGGTAGAAGATGAATCTCGAATCTCGACGATCTCTTACATCTCACTCGGTGGGGACATTAATGGGCAAAATTTACATTACTTTACACATTGATGAAGAATTATCGTGCAATGCATTCTGTTATCCTGGCTTGGGAGGGAGAAAAAAACCCAGGACTTGGATGTTCACATGATCATGATGACGCTGATTCGGGTTCCCACGACACAGGGCATCCTAGCGTGGATCCAGAAGCAAGTTCCCACGACACAGGGCATCCTAGCGTGGATCCAGAAGCAAGTTTCCACGACACAGGGTATCCTAGCGTGGATCCAGAAGCAAGTTCCCACGACACAGGGCATCCTAGCGTTGATCCAGAAGCAAGTTTTGTGCCAGTGTGTCAATTTTATATTATGTAATGTAATATGTTTCAAAAAGCAGCCATTATTACCAAATCTAGAAATCAAAAGTGGAATTTAAAATCATATCAAGCTTAGAGTGTGATCTCGAAACCCCCTGTATTAGACTAATGTTCCTAGGTGGCATCTAATTAAGCACAATTACCACCTGGTCGTATCGCGTACCATCTCAAACAATGGTGTGTTCTAATGCCATTACAATGCCAAGTGACACTTGAGTACACTTTGCAAGTAAATGATTTCCACCACGAAGGTGAATTGGAATGCAGAATTGGCTAAGTGGCTGGTCTTACAATTATGTATATAGATTTAAGCAAAATGCGTTCTGATGGTGATGGTTACCTTCTAAGATTGAGTATGTCGTCTTTTGTAGGGTTCCGTACCGGAAGGGTGCCAAACGGGACCCTATTACTGAGACTTCGTTGTCCGTCTGTATGTCTGTCTGTCTGTCACCAGGCTGTATCTCTTGAACCGTGGTAGCTAGACAGTTGAAATATTCACAGACGATGTATTTATGTTGCGGCTTTATAGCGAAACAAACAAATACGAAAAAACAAAAGAATAAAATTTCTTCAAACAAAAGAAATTTTATATTAAGGGGGCTCCCATACAGCAAACGTGATTTTTGCTAATTTTTGCTTGATATTGATAATGGTAGCAGGTATACGGTTAAAATGTCCACAATATATTGAGTATATTATTTACTTAAAAAATAAATAATTATATTAAAATTAAATTAATATTTAGGGGGGCTCCCATATAACTTTTTTTTTTGCAGTTTTTTTATAGATAATGGTACGGAACCCTACGTGCGCGATATCGACTCGCACTTGGCCGGTTATTTTCATAATGATTATGGGAGTTTTGTTTGAAGTGTTGTTAATTATGAGATCAGATAAAATTGTCAAAACTATGAAAATAACAACGATTAGAAACGAAAGTGAAAACAGAATCGTCCAAATCGAGAATCGATAGCATTTCGATGGCAAAGCGTGCAGCGACGATCGACAGATAAGGGGACATGACCAAACCCACGCGCGAAGTCTCACACCACCGCACCAGGCCTTAGTGACCTAGTACGTTAACTAAATGGCACATCTCTCGATACTGCGGTAATTAAGCAAGCTCACTTGCCCTTTTGTAGGGCTTAGATTGGATCGTCAACTATCTTTTGATTGCTTAAGCTGAAGGGCTTTCCACTATGACTGTATTTGTGAGTCAGTACGGAAAAAAAGCGTTTTGCCTGTTTGAAGGCGCACATTCTTTTATTTTTTCTGAATAGAGAATTACCAGCAAGATGTGGAGCCTTACCACGACTTTTATATAGCGATTCAGATTAGGAACATAATTATCTGATCCGCAAAATTATTATTACGGAGAATTAAAATGGAGATGGTAATGATGACAGTGTTAGAGTTAAATTAAGGAGACAGGCAGGCTGGATAATTATATTAGTTCATGCTTGCACGAAGGTGGACCATCTATGGTGGATTGACACACAGTGACACTGCAACTAGTTAAACAACACAATGTAGTACATAGTGGTAGTTAAACATGTCGGTTTCTACGTCGAAGTAGTCTAGCAACAAAGAAAACAAAAAATAAATTCGCAAAATCTTGCCAGCAATTTCGGAAACATCATAGCCGTAACCTCAAAGAGCACTCGTGCCCCAAAAAGCTATAAAGCAACGTATCTGCCCATCAGCCGATGCAAGATACACGCGGCTTGGGTGAACGTATGGCCACACATACCATAAAAGTCAGAAATGCGGTAGCGGTACTACTAAGTACCCCCGGTGGCGCTCACGTCGAGAAAACCAGGAGATGGAGACGTTCACACGCAATCTTTTAATGCCATTCTCTTCCTACACGACTTCTTTATAACTTGGGTAGGCGCTGCTTCAGAAGCGATGGCAGAAAGTGGAAACTATTGCTCATGTTTTTAAACCACCATCACCTGAGGTGATCTGGATTGTGGATTTACAGAAATGATTTACAGTATGTATGGAGCGAGACGCGTGCAAACGGGGAAGAGAGGCTTTTGCCCAGCAGTGGGATGCTATAGGCTAATAATAACAAACTCCAAATCATTTATTGAAACATTGTGTTTGTGATGGTGTTAAATTAGGAGAGCCCGACAATAGACCCTGTGAGGGCACTGTATTGCAGATTAAGGATATAAATTCATTTTTCAAACGTCGTCCGTTTAGATAACAAATTGCCAGAGAAACATGTTCTCATAGTAATGTCAATCTAGTATTACTATGAGACTGAATATCAGCCGAAGTACTAAGTGCTGAGATTTGATAGCACCGACCCCAATAGGTACAGTTTGGAGCGCTCCCGTTCGCCACTTCCCATTGGAGTACGGTTAAACGCATATTACAGTTCCGTGTACGGGCATAAAACGGCAAATTACAGCGTACTAGTCACGTGTGTGGAGCCTCATTCTGAAGGCTACCGCGCGTTCGCACAGTTTGGGAGGCGGCATTAGGGACCATTATGCACCGTTAACACATGAGCGTGTCACGACTCCACGATTCGCATGGAGCGTGCAGGGAGCGATCTTACGACGATCTCGGTAGCAGATTTGTGTCCGGGGCAAATGATCGCAGGCGCTGCGGCTGGTGGGGCCGTGACGTCAGAGAATGGTAAAGTGTCTAACTTATAGGGTTAGGCAAAATAGGACAGACTTAGCAGGTGGGGACCGATAAGAACTTGGGTATTGGTTCGGTACGACCAATCGCGAAGGTCATATGAACAAACGTATTCACAATTTTCACGCTGAAACGTTAACACGTGACTCCGTGACAAGACTAGCTTCATCATCAGGAAAAGTCATTGTAGGATCAAAACTATAACCTAAAACTTCGTTTAAGATCCTAGAAAGCTGTTTTAGATTACAATATGCACGAGATATTAAACTTTCTAAACCGTAATCTCCAACATGACGTTAACGATTTGTTGCATAAATCCCTCTCAAATGGAGGTGAGATTTGCATGTTGCTGTGGAGGATGTGTTAGGGTCGCGACCTCCTATCAGTCAGCGCGACATGTCGCTACCAACACATTGTATGCTAATCGTCGGTGACAACAGTAGACTTGTCGCGCGGTTACATACCGCGAGGGATTGAGAAGTCAGAAGATGGAAATTGGAAAGCAGCGGTATGAAAACTGCTTGAGCTGTTTTAGGCGGTTGCTATAGATACCAAGAAGGTTGAAGTCTTTAGTATCTGATCTGCCCACCCCTCTTTCGTGAAAAAGGCGTGAAAATATGTATAATGCCGAGACCAGACCAGAGCTCCATCATCAGACCCTGGATCTCATGCGGAACCAAAGTACTCGTCAAGACGAATCAAATGAGCCCAAACTCGATAGGGTTGTGTCATTTGGTAACAGAGTTCCCTTAGCCACCTTCCGGCCCCATCATGATTCCCTGGATATCATGCGAGACCAAACTACTTCTCAAGACAAATCAAATGAGCCCAAACTCGAAAGGGTTGCGTTGCTTGGTAACAGAGTACCCTTGGCTACCTTCCGGCTCCACCTTCGGGCTCCATCATCAGAACCTGGACCCCATGCGGGACCAAAGTACTCGTCAAGACGAATTAAATGAGCCCAAAATCGATAGGGTTGCGTCGTTTGGTAACTGAATTCCCTTGGCCACTTTTCGGTTCCATCATCAGACCCTGGAACTCAAGCGGGAAAGAAGAAAAAAAATAGAAACACATTGCTTTATTCCACCCCGGCCGGGAATCGAACTCGGGACCTCTCGCGTCGTAGGTAGAACTACAACACATGTGGCATTACGGCTATGTTTAGTGTAGTCGAAATTTACAATCAATACAGGAGTATTAGGTCGGTTAGGTCAGACGATGACGCGAAATCAATGATTTTCCTCAACCAAAAAGTGCTTAACGCGCCTAAAGAAGTTTTCACTTCAAAAATGTGTTGACTACTGTTCAAAATAATATGTAGGCTTTAATTCTAAATATTTACAGTATCTTCCATTATCCAACCACATTCACAAATTCCTCAAAACTACCTCTATAGAACTAGCCAAAATACCCGGTAATTATATTCTCTTCAGTACATCATGTAACAGAGCCGACTACCATACGAGCTGGGTCTCACGTATCAACAGCCGACCGCTAGCCACGAAGGTTGCGGCTGCCGCGATTAGGGGCCTGCCAATCACGGAGGCACTGGCACGGGCCACGTTAGTAGTTAGCCTTCTTGATCACCAGTTACTACTGTTGCGTTTTGGAATACCCCGTAAGTACTCGTGGCTTTGAGTTGCACGAAACAAAGTTTATGCATATCCTTAGCATTAGAAACAAATGTCAATCCTATGAGATTCTTGTCATTAAATTAGTTACCTTTACTGGACTACTTTTACTTTACTCAATGCTTACTTTACTTTACTTACTCCACTTACTTACTTTACTTACTTTTTCAATGTAGTTTTGTGTAACTCAGGGCATATCGTAAAATTTATAATATTATGATGTGGCCGACCATAATATCCTAACTAACCTAACCATTTCATGAAATAGTCAGCCGTATCATGAAATGGTTGGTAGCATCATGAAATGATCAATATTTATTTATTACCAAGCAACGCAACCCTTTCGAGTTTGGGCTCATTTGATGTGTCTTGAGAAGTAGTTTGGTCTCGCATGATATCCAAGGAATCATGATGGAGCCGGAAGGTGGCTAAGGGAACTCTGTTACCAAATGACACAACCCTATCGAGTTTGGGCTCATTTGATTCGTCTTGATGAGTGATTTGGTTCCGCATGAGATTCAGGATCTGATGATGGAGCCGGAAAGTGGCCAAGCGAACTCAGTTACCAAATGACGCATTCTTATCGAGTACTTTGGTCCCACATGAGATCCAGGGTCTGATGATGGAGCCGGAAGGTGGCCAAGGGAACTCTGTCACCAAACGACGCAACCCTATCGAGTTTGGGCTCATTTGATTCGTCTTGACAAGTACTTTGGCTCTGCATGAGGGCCAGGGTCTGATGATGGACCCGGAAGGTGGCCAAGAGAACTCTGTAACTAAACGACGGAACCCGATAGGGTTTGGGCTGATTTGATTTATCGTAACAAGTACTTAGATCCCGGATGAGGTCCAAGGTTGGATGATGGAGTTCATAAATGAATAAATTATAGAATAAATAAATAATAATGTAAGGGATGCCACTGTTATTTTATTTATATTTTTTAGGTTTAGTTCCAAAGAGTTATTCCGTCATTTTAAAATGCCACATAAGCCCTTAGTTTTCACTTATATCGGCAAAGACTGCATCATTTTTTTAACGTCTAACTTTTAATATACCTATTTGACAATTCGATACAAATTGTGGAGTCGAAAAGTTATTCAGAGATTAGGTGTTGAATTGTCTTGAGTAGTGGCACCACATGTCTGTGAGTGGCACCTAATTGTAATTAGTAAAATCAAGAAAAAAAATATCTACCTAAATAAACCGGTGCTTTTTAAGTTTCCAAAACAACATTCAATAAATTTACAGAATACTCCAGAAAAGTTACAAAACACTAACCTGTGCTGACGCAAATTGTCCTGTCGCTTGAAGCTCTTCCCGCAGACCTCACAACTGAAGGACAACTCGGGACTCTTGTGCGTCCTTTCATGAATCATCAGGTTGTAGGACTTCGTGAATCTCCTTTGGCAGTACTTGCAAACGAACTCGCATTTCGGACGCAGCTTGCGTCTGAAGTCGCGGGTGTGGTCTTCGTCAATTTGCATCACAGCGAACATTTTGTGTGTGGCGCGCTGGCTCGGGGCGTGGCGAATGGACGACACCTGTTGGTTGAGATAACGTTATCAGACTGGTGGGGTTTGGAGATAAGGGTCGACGAGGGATTTTACGCGGTTGTTTAGGCTCGTTTGAGGAGTTTGGTTAACCTGTAAGTAATGAGGTTAGATGATAATTTTGACTCCCGTGCCACTAGCTAGGAATGTGACTTATCGCTAAATTAGAGTAATGTTTAATAACTTCATACTCATCAAACGAATAAAGGCCGCAAGTTAATATTAATTTGTTGTAGTTTAAATACGTTATAACTAAGACGAAAATTGCGCTGAGTTTTGTTTGTTTACTCACAGAATCTTGTTCGGTAAGTACCGAATTATGTCAAGGCTTTGACGTTCATGATCCTCATCTATATGAAAATGTTAAAATAACAATGTATGCTTGTTTACAGTGATTCACGATGAATAAATAATGACTATGTGAAACTGAATGGCGAATAAGAAAAAGCTGAAAATGCAACCCCATTGAGAAAGTTACCCTTTGGGGTTAATATATAAACTTTAACTCTATTTAGTAATAAGTATGAACTTATTTAGGCGTGATCATAACATAACATTTACGTGTGAATAAGAAAAAAATGTTTTATTTTACTAATTACAAAAAAAATATTGTTTTAACTTATTTAATGTTGTGCACGCACATGGGTCTACCTGTTGTTCAGTTATTTCCTGTCCATCCTAGGTTTTCTGGAAGAAATCTCTTAATAGAGATAAGCTCGCCTTTGTCATGTGTTGTCCACTTTCGATTGTAAAATGTATTATTTTGTGCAATAAAGTATATGAAAAAAGCTGAACATGCAACCAAATTGAGAAAGGGTTAACACCTTAGATTTCGTTAATAAATAAACGTTAACCCTATTTAGTCATAAGTATGAACATAATAAGGCGTGATCATAACATACCTAACACTTACATACATGCACATCACGCATGGGAACGATATACAATGATACCTCCATAAGGAAAAACACTGCATTTTGTCTTATAAAGGCTAGATACTATAGCAGTAGTTGCTTCCTATAAGCTTTTATGATGCAAGGTTAAAGGTTATTTTATCTACACACCCTGCCTACGTTAATCGAAAAATCTTACACTGTAAACAAACACGCAGTGGACACTCTTTTGTGATTTACACCGCAAAGATTTATCGTTAAAGCAATAAAGCAATAGGTCGGCAATAAATTCACTTGTTTTGTAAAGTGAGCAGTCCGCAATAAAACTTACAATGAAGATGCGACCTTTCAATTGGGTCTCGCAAATAAATCAATAAAAAAACATTACCTCTCAGTACTCCCCAAAACACTATTTTATATGTCACCAACTCTCAAACACGTGTTCAATCAAAAATCCCAACAAAAAAAAAACTTTTTAAAAACTTAATCGAGTAAATAAACAACTTGGGTAGGTAACTTGCGACGATTTGGTAGTCAAGACGTGCGTGCAAGAGCGGGGGCTATTCGCAACTGAAGATCGCAGGGTGCGGAAACGGGGACTACTTGATAAAATTACGCGGAAGACCCCCACTACTGCGCCTGAATGGAACAGGTAGCCCGGTTGGTAGCGCGTTAGAGGAAAATGGGTCTAAAGGACAAGTCTCTAGTTTCTCAGTTGAAACGGAAGAATATAAACTATCTACCTTTCCCTTTCCTAATGGTTTGCTGGAAGAAATATCTTGTTGGATGTAAGCTCCCCTTTTACATGGTCTATCTATCATGAGTTTTCTGTATGTCTGTCGAAATGACGAAATTATTAAAGAAGTGAAGAAGGATGTATGGTTTTTCAGGTTTCATACCCAAATGGTGCCAAACCTCATTATATACTAAGCCTTCACTATCGGTCCGTCCGTCTGTCCGTTCGTCTGTCCGTCGAACTGCCCGTAATAGATTGAGAGTTGAATTCACGTGTTACGGGTAAACAATTTGCACTTTTATGCTGATTTATTCGAAACAGTGTGGTGATCAAACTAATTTAATCACCAGAACATGGATTCTGAGGATATTAGTCAAATCGTCACCTATTATTTTTTTTTGGTTTTCAACTCAGGGTAAGAACTACACTTACCCTTAGTTAGTTAGTTAGTTAGTTAGTTAGTAATTCCCAAGAGTCATTGATGGTCTTATTTTTCACAGTTACATACAATACACATCGTTGCCAATAAAATGCTGGTGCGCGTGCGCCGCTGTTGTGGGAAAGTGCGCATGCTCGCGGCGCTACCGTGTCGGTACGTTTCACTCACGACACGACACGACCGAACGTTTTCGTGGTAGTCCCGTAATTGAGCGCATTGCGGTTATGTGACTTTCTTTAATTTGTTTTTATTTCATTTTATTTTATATTGAATTTAGATGGATAGGTGATGGGGAGGGCCGCCCGGTTAATTATTTTATGCAACTTTCATGCCCGGTTTTCTGGGCGCTGATTAAAGTTAACAGGTTGGTTAAATCAGTTTCAGCCAATTACGAGCCGCTATTATTCAAAATGACGGAGCTTGATTGGCCGAAACTGATTTAACCAACCTGTTAACTTTAATCAGCGCCCAGGAAACTGGGTGTCAGTGTTTGACTGCTGGTGACAGTTGGTTCAGAAGATTTTTCTTCCCAAATATCCCTGTTTCGAATCGAAATGTTTATACATTTATATTTTGTTTTATTTATTTAAATCATCAGTGGCATGATTCTCGCGCCTTCGATATACGGATATCGAGACCTATATTGACAGATTCCTATACAAAATCCCTCGATATAAGTGTAGATGTCAAATCGAATGCGCGAGAATCGTGCCGTGAACAGCAAGAAAATAATACGAAAAAAAAATTGTTTTAGTATAATGTGTATGATGAATATAAATCAAACAGGTAAATAAACCTCATCAATTAAGGTACCTTGTATTGAATTATTATAAATTTATTATTACATTACTTGTGCTATAGCGATTAAATAAATAAAGTAAAAAATATATAAATCGTATAAGAAAAATACATACAACTGAATACAGATAAGATAAAGATAAAGATAAAGATAGATATTTATTTCTTGACAATACATAGTTTATAAGGTGTACAGGTTTGGTGGAAAGTTTCTCTATGATCTGCCAGTTTAGAGCGTTCAAACATTTTTACAAATTATAAAATTAATTATTATTCATAAATTCATCAAAATCAGAAGTGTGTCGATGAAATGGCAAGCGTTTTTAAAATCGCAAATGAATTTCAGCTCCTGACATCACGAAGCCTCCGGCGATCACAATGGTAATGTCTTACGGAACGAACTTTCTATGGTAGAAAGTTTCTGAATATCGATCACCTACTTCTGAATTCGTGTAATTGTAATTTATGTGAAGCCAATTTGTTATAACAACCCGTAATTGGTAAAGTGTAATAGCAGTAGGTAATGACCGCTCGTTTATAACGCGACCGAATTAAGATTGCATTCCGTCACCTTACTGGGGCCTGGGGATTGTGGATACTTTTCATTTGACTAATGAACTATTTTGAAGATGACAAAATTTTAATTAGATTACAATTACACCGATTCTAAAGTAGCTAATCCATCGGATACTTTCTAAATTGTATTACGGCGTGGTAGAAAGTTTGGCTTCAATGAATTTGTTATATCGTAAATATTGTAATTTGTCTTAATTTAACTACGTAACGTTACACATTTTTTCATACGATTGACAGATGCAGAATTTTTCCCAAGGTTGGCCGCATTACATTTTACGTGACATGGGGCTAGGCTGTCGCCGTTGCTATGGATATTCAGTTCAATTCAATTTAATTTCTTCATATCGGACTTCTAGGTCCATATTAAATACAGAACAGTAACATATAAATTTACAATTAAAATATAACAACAAAAACATAAAAAATAATAAATAGCCTTACTTATACTGTGGAACTAGATCCGACCCCCATCAGACACTGGGCCATTCCATTCTACTTTTATAGAACGTTTAGTTTTAATACCGATTCTAATGCATGTTTTTGTTCTGCATAGATAAAGCTACGTTAACACAGTACTTAAACTGTTTAAGCATTAAACGTGTAACAGTATTCTCTGGCAATATTTAAATTTCGCGTTTTAAAGGAGCAATAAAGTTTGATACTTGGAACTTGCTTGGAGTGACACTTATGTTGCCTTTTTATGGTTGTAACGCATTTTAACTTAAGCCCTTGTTTTGCATTATGAGCTTAAGCGTGTGGCTCTTAGGGGCAAATTGGAAAACCAAAATGTAATGTTAAAAAAAAAAAAAAAAAATCTAGTTGGGTAGATTTAAAAATGTTCACATATTCAATTACTACTTTGGTGGCCGTGACTCTTTGTGGTTTTTTAAGTTGATGAAATATTTCGGAACAGTCTGCGCCTTAACAAAACTTCCTAATGAGTCATTTTGCATTCTCATGTGTGTCAATGAATAATTTTGCCTGACCCGTTTTAAGTTCACAAGGATGTCACGACACGCGAGTTTGGCAGGAAAAAAACTAGGTTGATTTGCGCCTATGTCGGATGATTTCAGAACAAATTTAAGATACCTCATTATAAATAAAAAATAAAATACGCCTAACAAGAAGAATTAAACCTCTATTTGGATGACTTGTTTTTTAAATAGCTGACCACTTTAACACTGCATCGATTTCAATAAAAAATTGCTAAGAACCACACCGTAGCAAAGTCTACTATCATTACGAAAAAACTTATCGAAATCCGTCCACCCGTTTGACCTATGCGGCACGGACAAACACAAAGACTGACAGACTCTTCAAAAGTTTAAAACCTTTCTTCGTCAGGCCTAAGCCATCACGGCTTTTGCCCGTGTGGATTGGCAGAGGCCCAGATATGCCCATTTAATCAAGTTCAAAGATGGCCATTTTGTCAATTATTTGGCGCATATCTCTAAATGCTGTTCAATGTGGTTCTTTTGGCACTTGCAACCATTTATTTATAATATAATAAGTAGACAGTCAGACTTTTTTGATTTTTTGGATAGAAAGGGTATCTAAATACAGAAAAAAATACCTACAAAATTGGCTCATACTACAAGACTATGATACTATAGAAAAATTGCTGTTGACACTTAGGTAGATCTTAAGGTACTATAAATATAAATTAAATGCATGTTAGAATAGATAATTTTAAATAAATTTCATTACCTACTTTAGGCATGATATAACAAACTTTGCTGTGTCCCATGATACGGAGTAACTCTAGTATGGGACACTAATATATTAATGTATAATTGTATGTGCCTGCCTGCCTTCATTAAATAAATAAATTGAAATTGAAATGTAATAACAAAGTGACAGTCATTTAAGTCAGCAGTCATCTAAATTACAGTCTAATAGTTAACCTTAAGAAGTCAACATTTCCCTCTGACTACAAATTGTAGTCAAACTCATTATAAAGGCCATATCAAATCTCACACATGCTAGCTGTAAACTTTCATACAAAAGCCACAGGGAATAATCCTAGCAAGTAACACATATAACTGGCGTAAGACACATCAATTTAATTACGCAAAATTCCACAAATGAACACAAAGGCACGCAAACCTTTGTATGCAAGATTGTAACGTAATGCAATGATACTAAAAGCTGGGAATAAACCGATGCCAATTATAGAAGAAAACTAGTTTTGCATGTAACTTCATCAGCATAGAATGTATATTATTAACTTTTTTACCAAAGCCAAATGTCATATCTTACTTTATCTAACTTGAATAATAATGGTTACTTCATGCAAACATAAATCTCCTAAGTTTTTAAAATTAATTTTCGCGAAAAAAAGACCTTATCCGAGACATGCGTAGGGTATGATTCTCGCCCATTCGATATACGATATCTACAACTATATCGAGTGATTTTGTATGGAAATCTGTCAATATTAGTCTCGATATCCGTATATTGAAGGCGCGACATTCATACCCTTGGAGCGCGACACATATGGCGCGTGACGTAACAGCCTGTATCGCGGGAACCTCTACTGTTTATAATGTTTTCTTTTCATGATATAAACAAACAAACAAACAAACAAACAAACAAACAAACAAACAAACATTGACATACAAACACATACATTGCTTCTGGCCCCACACTAGGATACCCTATGTCGTGGGAACCAGAAACAGCGACATCACAAACATGTAAACATCCAAGGTTTTTTTTTGTCGCCAGCAAGGATTGGAACCCAGGACCTCTCGCATGGTAGGCAGATGCGCAACCGCTGCGCCGGCAGAGGTCGTCATGATGGTAGCAGGTTAAAAACATAAGGTTCAATATAAAATTGCAAAGTAGATATTTTAATAAGTAACAGGTGATCTAAACATGATAAAGCTAAAAGACGAAAAATTATGATGGTTATGCAGTAGAAAAATGTCCACTTACTAAAATGTGTGTTTGGCTGTGTGTGTGTGTGTGTGTGTGTGTGTGTTTTTTGTGTTTAGGTTCAGATGGTGAGGAGTGTTTGATTAATGTCACAGGCTTGAACGACCTTATCGTAAATATGCGGATGCAAAAATGGGCTGAATCTTTGCCATTGAGTATTACTAGAAGTACTTACATTTATAGTAGATTTCATTTCACATTTATGCCATTGAGTAATACTATAAGTACTCCAACAAGGGGCTAGTCCATCAGCACGTCTATTATTTTAATGCAACATTTAACATTGGACTGCTGACCCGGGATCGAGCCAGCCATAAACACTCAAAGGATATACGCAGGTCCATCGCAGACGTATAATTAAAATTTATAGCAACGTAATAAAAACATCAACGCGAATCGTTAAACGCAAGCTAATTTTGCTCTATTCAAGTACAAGTACTACTAAAACGGGTAATGTAATATTTGAAAATGTGGTGTACTCAATATTTTGTTTACCTGCCATGAAGTGTCATTAAAACTATTTATACGTACTAATGTAAATGTAGCCCATTAATTGCCCCACCGAGGTGCAAACGCCTCAACCCAGATATGTGTTATTATGTACATAAATGAACTACGACTTACGAGTCTGCAAAATGCTAAATGAAGGCTGTTCGACTGTCGAACTACGGGTGTCGGACCACCCGTTCACAAGGAGATTGATTAAGTCAAAACATTTTTACTGTTTGTTCAAGAGTAAGATACTAGATCGTATCGCATATATTTATTGCACAGAAAAGACAAAAAACAGAAAATACAGAGAAGTAATTTACAAAGGCAAGCTTATCTCTAAAGAGAGATCTCTTCCAGCAAACCCAGGATGGACAGAGAAAAATAAAATACAGAACAGAAAATAGAATACTAGATCCACATGCGTTGACTAGAAGAGGTAGTAAATGTAGCGTAAAGACAAAAATACCATAATAATATTTGTACAAAATACTAAAGTTTATTCTGTGTTAGTTGTATAGGTACTGTAGTATGGTGGGTAATAAATACTATAGGAACATACGTACACACACTTGCACTTATAATCAGAAGAACGTGACATCAAACCCCGAGATTCAACCGTCAAAAATAACATCCTAATATCAAACGCGACGCCGCCTATTCAGCATCAACAGAAGAATATCGTTGTTAACCTCCTAATATTTATCAAGTTATTGTCGCGCTCTCCATCGTTGAGTCTAATACGAGCATTCACGCTTTGTTCGGCCTTTCAGTGAGGTACTATGCCGAGTCAGCGTGAGATGCTGTTTAGTCGATTTCCAAGAAATTGACTGTCCGTATGTACACCTTTAGAGGTCGGAATTCGGGTATTTTGAGACCGAATTTAGTATGATGAAGTCGGTTGCGAATAGTATCAAACATAGAAGAAATGGTCGTGTATACACATATTAGATACTTTAGATACTTATTTAAATAAACCATGAAAGTTTAGTCGTAAGGAAACCTTCCGTAATAAGTTTCACGATGTTTGTTTTTATTTTTTATCTTATATGGTTTTTTAACGAATAAATAAATAATTCCAATTACAAAATGTTTATATTAAAGTTTCATTGGCTATTTCCGGCAGTGTTGCCAGTATAAAAAAACTACATTGGGATTGGGTGACGTTTGCCGAAACCGGACGGGAGCTAGAGCTCACTGTGTGGAAGGTGTCTTTACGTGAGTCAACGGTAATTTTTGTTAGCTGTAATCCATCGTACAGCTAGTGTCTTTGAGGTAGTCAGAGGGGTATTTATTATTGTGTATTAGGATGGAAGCATACATCGAGGAAATTCCATACAATTCGACGATGGAAGCATACATCGAGAAAACGTCACACATTTCGACATTTAGATGAAATGCCATAAAATTCTCAAATATTGGGCCAAATAAACAAAAAAGTATCACCTGCCTTTGCTTTTATTTTTACGTTCAATTAGCGTTAATTTATACTTTATACTTTATTGCACAGAAAACTTAATACAGACACTTAATATTAGAAAAAACATGTACAAAGGCGAGCTTATCTCTAATAAGAGATCTCTTCCAGCAAACCTAGGATGGAGAGGATAATTTAATAAAAGGTAGACCTACATAAGTGCACAACGATAAATATTAAAATAATAGACTACTTACTAATTAATTGATTTCAACATCTTTCCTCAATAATTAGCTTGAATACCTAGTTAAGTTATGCCACAGTTTCAATTTATCCTTTCGCTAAACACATAAACGTTTATGCAGCCCATAAAACCCTTGTTAACAGGGTGCCAGTATTGATCGTTTATATTGTGAAAAAAAAACAAACCCATAAAAATATCAAATAAATAATTCATGTATGTAATCGAACCCACATTTGAATAAAATGATTGGGAACTGTATTGTCTGTCGCGCCCTTTGTGAATCAAACAGAACATTCTGTTTATCATTCTATTTGACATTCAACCGATCCCTTTACTCTTATGCCGATGCAATTGGAAAGAAAGAGATGAGAAGTGATTGTTCACTTGTCTTTTAACACAGGAATGTGAGGTATGAGCTGATTCATGGTGTTACAATTATTGGGTTGTAGTTTTATGAATAAATCTGTTTAATTTAAGGGTTGCTTTTATAAGTTTATACAGAACTCACCTGCCGGTGGTTTCTTTTTTAAATGTACCTTCTAATCAAATTAAGCCTTGATTGATGGAGTTTTTTTGCCCTTCTTCTCCCACTGTGGTCCGACGTAGAGCAGAGGCAAAAAATTATGTGTTCTAAGGGCCGCTTGCTAGAAAATCCGCTTAATTATGATAAATATCATGTTTTACTCATTTAAATTAACTTATCACAATTAGCCTAATCGTAATAAGCCTTTCTCTTGCACCACTTTTTTAATTCTAATTTGCCAGAAGAATCAATGATTCGAGTTATACTTCTGGTTTACTCTGTGATTTGAGAGTGAGACGAGACAAAATATAGAAAACAGAGCGAGAAAGCATGTTTGTTTTGTCTTGAGATGTCAGCAAATGTCAAGTCAGTTTGGTAACCATGGCTACTATCACATGGTTTTGATGACAGCCACTAAATTGAATTTATCGCCCAAACTTGGCCGATTGTAAATGCAGGAGTCGTGATTAGCAGTAACATCAGCGTGGAGCAAGACGATTTGTAATTTTTTTCGCTAATTCAATTCAAACTATAATTATTCTGCGTTAATCAGCTACTTAAATCTTGGTGAAAGCCGCCCTTAGTAAGTATAATTTGTAAATATCTACAGAAAATAAAACATTTGATTTTGATTTATTTGGAAGTTGGCTGGTACATCGCTTTAAAAAAAGGCATCATTATACTCAGCCCACTTCAACTGGTCTACGGTTTTTTCCCTATATACCTAACATGAATCTCTGGCGCGAACAAACGCGTTAACAAAATGAGACATAATTTTTACTTTGTCTTTCCAATTTTTCTACCTAAATGACCATTTTGACCAACTGTTTGATCCATAAGACTTTTTTAATGCAACCAAGAACTTGACGCTAATCACAGAACATTCAGGAGTGTACTTTCAAAGGCTTGTCATAAATAACAATTTAGAATCGAGTCGCCGATCGCTTTGAACCGAATTATAATATACAAATGAGAGGGTAGGCAGAAATAACGAAACCGTTTGAGCGCACGTTCCCACAGGAACGATGCGCGAGCGCCGCCGCCGCGACGAACGACTGTTGCTTAAAGCACAGAGCAAGGAGTGGAGTAAGGTATGGATAAAAAATATATATTCATAATGACGGTTACTCCTGCTGCAGGGGAAATCTAGGGTAAAAAGTGTGTTAAGCTGGAGCCACCTGCTGTGTGTGCTTGGAGTGGTGTACTCACACAGAGGAGGGAACATACTTTTTCGCCCTAGATTGCCCCTGCCGCAGGCGAGTGAGTTGCCGCATGTATGTATGAGTATAGCGTGTGAGTATGGAACAGAACGAGAAAGAACGTGACTGCATGTTTCCTATTTCTGCAGTGTATCTTCTGTAGTTCATGAGACACATCTACAGCTACGTGTGATCAACTACGAAGTTATACCTTTACTCGTGTAACTGGTCTTAATACGTGTGATTTTATTTAATTAACAGTTATCAACTTGATTTTTCACAAAGACGTTAATTTGTTGAATCATGTCATGACGGCCTAAATAAGGAGTTTACTTAGACATATAAATAAAATGTATTGCTTACAAAGTTATACAGCATTATATTGTAGTTATTTCGTTTATGTTTAGTTTTTATGGAACTTTACTTTTGCGTATGACTTCTTGGGTCTATATGTCGCATTGTCATAATAATGTATTATAGCAAGATAATTTGAATAATGATATGACATAAGTTTTGTTTTTTAATAAAATAATGTTGGAAAGGGTCTCTACTCCATACATGCCACTGTTCTAAAAGCGGCGAGGCATCTGTGAGCTTCGCCTGATATATTGAGGTCCGCCCGTCCAAAAAGCCCCTGGGCTATGCACTTCAATTTATCACCGCATTCACCACCTTATGGCTCAAGTTTTAAGGCGGATTTTAACACTATATGATACATTAATGCTTAGTTACGTTTCAAATTTAAAATCCGCGGGCGAAACTTCTAGGCATTAGGTTAGTGTAGATTTGAATCGTATTGTTAAGCATTTTCGGTCTTTTTCTTACTGCTAGTAATGTTTATAATAAAAAGTTAGAGGCACATGTAATTCTGTAGATATCTTGGGCAAAGGTTAGTAAAAAATTTTTTTTTAGAAACTTATCTTATCTAACTGTTTGACGAGTCCCCCCAACAACTTGAATTTGTTAAGAAAATTGATGCCCAATAATATAACTACCATGACAAATATTTATGAAACTCACAGCAATACGTTTGTAGGTAAATATAATATTTAGACGCAATTTTAAGCTCACTAATCGCAAATTGGCCTAAATTCAAGATCTATTTTTTCACACGGGGCTAACTTATCTATTCTATCAAATTGCATAAAGAGAAACTCCTGAGTACTTCATGTAAAGTTAGCTATAAAACAAAACACAAAGAAGACAATGCACTCAAAACAAAAGCCAAACGCTATGTAAAGCCCAGAAGCTCCTCCCTTCCCCTTTGAAGAGGACTCCTCCCGAATTCCTTAATACATGGGAGGCACGCACACAGTAGCCGGCTCTTATGTATATGTATCCGAGTTTGCGTGTGTATGTGTGGGAGGGAACTTGCTACTGGCTTACGCGTCCGCCAATAGCATGCTTTCGACATTATGTCGACATTATTTATGTGTGCGTAATTTTGATTTCGATTTTGTTGAGGGGTTCATTTTAAGTCGTGTATTTGTCAATTAGTTCAACGTTTGGTAACATTGAAATTTGTTACGAATAAATAGAAATAGCCAAAGGTAACGAAGGTATTGAACGTATAGATTAATTATGTGTATGTGCCTGTATGTAAATGTGTTAAATGTTATTTTTATTTATGTTGTACAGAAAAAAAAAAACATTTTAACGTTTCATACAAAAGACATCAACGCGTTCATGTTACGAGTCGAAATAGAAACGTAAAAATAGTAATGTACAAATGGAACAAAACTTAAAAAAATATGCTTATCATAATATGTACGCACCTATAAGTGAAAAAAAAATGAAATAAGCAATCGTTTCAACGTTATCAACTTTATTTACAAGCAAATTAGCAAGTAATATAACTTTACAATACGTCACATCTTCAATAATCTACATACTTAAGAGTCGTATGATGCCCATATATGCCACTTTATATCTTCAATCAATTTAATACCCAGAGGCGCAAGCGCACAAAAAAATAACCTCTCGGCTACTGTGCACCAATCACAGGCCAGGAAAAGGCGTGGCGCGTAACACGGCAGCCAATTGTAGAGGGGCATTCGAAAAAGGAACACGAAAAATTTTCCCGCGAGAAGAAATGATTGTGTGGGTTGTACTTTCTATCGCCTCGGGGAATTACCGTGGGATGGGTTTAGTGAGATTGGTACTTGGCTGTTTATGGTCCCAATTATCTGGAGCTGTTATATTTATATATCTTTCATGGATAGTATGAAGATGATGACTTGATAAACGAATTGATAGAATTGAGTTATGATCTTTGAAGTGACTCTACCAACTCTGCATTTAATTTTAAGAGTATTAGTAAGCAGCTGCCACTGGTTTTTGTCGCCACCAAGGGTGTCCTATTCTGAAAATGACATTTCTTTATCTAAAGGACACATCTCAAGATAGAGATCATACAAAAGCCCAGTGAACGCAATAAAATACATTAACGTCAAATAGACGTGACGCAAAATAAAACCACCGGGATCGACGGCAAAAAAAACCCGACTCCAAATAATTGGAGGCCTCTCATAAACTAAACCAAACGTCTAAATAGATCTAACTTCCTAAACACACAATCTCGAGGCATGGTGAAAAAAAACAGTGTCAGGTAATTCGTCACCTGTGGCGCTTTCCAGCAAATAGCCTGCAAACATACGGACCAACCACAAAAAATATGTCTTATGGGGGCACTTCAATCTACGCTAAACGCTCCACAGACTTGAAAGCACAATATCGTAAATGACCACAGATATTTTTAGAGGTTCGTGGGTCGAACAGTCCTTGTGCAAACAGTGCCAAAAAACTGAACAAGAAAAACAAGGCTTCAATGAATTTGACGGGAGGATGTTATGAATGGATTCGAGATTATTGGCTTAGCGTGTTTGCCTGGATTATAGTTGACCCAGAGACGGAGTGACTAATCTTAATAATAAGGTTTAGCTAATTGATTTGAAGGCATCTAGAATCTACAACAAAGCAGAACATGATAAAATATGTATGAATAACTCCCAATAATTTTATGAGTTCATTTTGAATCATTATGAAACAAACTACACATTGAATGATAAAATAAATTACGTTACAATCGATGCCAGAAAAAAAAAAGCTGAGAGAAAAATAAAAACATATTTATTTATTTATTATTATTAATTTAAATATGTGCCATAACAGGTAACCAAATCAGCACATACACAACAATTACATTACATAGTAATTAACATAGATAATATATTGAGAGATGAACTGGAACTGTTTGTGCTCAAGAAACAAAATAAAATGGATGAATTAAAGACCAAATAACTAACAAAGAGGTTAACAAATCGAACGATTCCAAGCCCGATCGCTTATCAGTCCCCAAACAACTGTCCTCGAAATTCTCACTCTGGTAACTCGACTAAACCAATAGCCTCTATGTACTCAGCTCACATAAAAAGCGTCGTTTTAACACATAATTTGTCGGCACACACAAAACCAACCGGAAACTATTGTTTGTCGAAGATAAAAGACAAAGACTGGTCGAATTCCCGACAGGGTTATCACCTGGTAATCTTGACAACGCAACGTAGATAGATAAAAGAATTCCTTTCATGGGTGGTGTTAAAATTTGACAAATAAACCCTGTGAGTTAGACTGAGGTCTTTTGTACATTAACCGCAAGTATTTACTGTAGGTGACGGGTCTAGTAAGGTGAGTGACACACTAGACTGAGAATAGATAGAAAGGACAATGATTAATAGTGGTGCCTTCTTTTTGCGCGGCCATCAACCAAACTAGTTTTTCTAGTGCAGAATAGTGCAAGGAATAAAAAATAGTACCTAGATATGATATATATCATATATCATACTAATTTTTATTCGTTGCATATATTATATATCATACAAATTTTTATTCGTTGCACTATTCTGCACTAGAAAAACTAGTTTGGTTGATGGCCGCGCAAAAAAAAAGGCACCACTATTAATCATTGTCCTTTCTATCTATTCTCAGTCTAGTGTGTCACTCACCATACCTCTATACTCAGTCCGGACCCATGACCCATCCAAAAATCGACCACACTTGGTTCTGCTTTACCTCAATCTGGATGACCGTTTAACTACGTTTTCACACCTAACTTGCCCGTAGGAGACCGATACATCTCAAAAACCTAATAAATGTTACAAACTTTGAGCTCCTCTAGCTCAGTCCGGACTGAGTGTAGAGGTATACATGTCATACTAAGTTTTATTCGTTACATTATTTTGCACTAGAAAAACAAGGTTCGGTTAATGACCGCGCAAAAAGAGACCATTTTTCCATACAAGATTATTATTTAGAATTCATTAATAGTATCTCAGCAAACTGCCTTATTCATCATTGGTATAAGATACTAGAAAGGACCAGAATGGAACTTATGAAAACAGTTTAGCTTATTAGCGATCGCTGCGGCAACGGGCTAGCCCTCTGTCACACAATTTGGAGTGTTCAATCACTGCCCATTTTTAGGGCACAGATTTTCCTCTGCCATCCCATATGGGAAAAGGCGTGACGCTATGTTATGACATGTTTAATTTACTAACCAAAATGGAATCGTAAAAAGTCCAGGGTAACACCACCATCGGTAGATACGATCCTCATTTGCGCAACTTTCCTTCCCAAGTGTTCCCACCGACCGCTCTCGATGTCTTATCTCAGAACCTTTGTGTTTAGTATACAAAGCGATTTCCTTTCCATTGTGAACGCTTCGACTGAGCCTCGACGTCACAGATAACTTTATTGAAGGCCCATGTTCTGTTTACACTGCCTTATCATTATCACACACACGCGCGTCAAATAAACCCATTAGACTGCGTTTCACCGAATAGTTCCTTTGGATCAAGGCATTTTCTTACTTAACCTTTTGACAATAAAGACTTTGACAAAGAAACTATTTGATGAAACGCATTCTAGTTTATAGCTGTAAAAGGTTAAACTTAAGAATCCTTAGAATTATAATAGCATTCTGTTCAATCAATACCATTATTTACATATCCAAAAAATAGAGACCAACAAATTAATATCCCAAATGAATTCTGATTCCTTGATCAATATTTAAGTATCAAAAGCATTATTAATGATGCGGCGGGATGACAAAAGCGGTTTTGACGATAAATAATTATTGTCTTCGGCGTATTATTCCACCCCGTGGCTCGTAAACATAAGCCAATGTGTTAATACGTGCAGCTTTTATGTGACATGCGTCTTTTTGTTCGTCTGTGGCGAGGCTCGGAGTTGAAAGAAAGTGCCGCAGCGGGCGCCCCGCAGCGCGCTTCGGAATTCGGTATTCGGAATTCGACGGCTCTCGGTTCGGAGTTCGGAAATTCGTACTCCTACGGGTTGGGATTGCGACTCTTCCGCCCGTTTTCACTAACTTCGAACAAAGAAACGCCTTACTAAGTAACTCCTAATTTAAGGCAATGCTTAGAATAAAGTTCTGTTTCACCAATCGATTTGTCCTATCCTAAGAGTAGCCTAGTTTTTGACAGTTGTCCATGGTTTTGTTCGTCAATCTATCACATGTTTCTCTCTAACACATGAGACTATCACATGTGTCAGTTTAGGGAACCTAAGCACTACGCCCTCCCAAATCGGTGTCGTAACTTTAGGTCATGCCTAACGTCGTTAGTCTTGACTTAAGGGTTAGTCAAACGTGTTTTTGCTCTAGGCAACTCCTAAATTTTTAGGCATCTGATTTAGGCGTGTCCTATGCTTAGTGAAAATGGGTATTAGGACCTACAATTCTATAACACCCTTAGTAACTACACTATATTACACATACTTTTAGTAATAGGCGAAGGCAATATGTAAAGGGTTCATTTGTGGTTTACTTGGACATAAACATAAACATTTACATACAGGCACATTTACATTGCTTCTGGCCCTACACTAGGATACCCTTTGTCGTGGGAACCAGAGACAGCGACATCGCAAACATCAAGACCTGGGGTTTTTTGTCCCCAGCCGGGATTCGTACCCGGGACCCGTCGCATGGTAGGCAGATGCGCAACCGCTTTGCCAATACATTGGAATCGATATGTTCTATTTATATCTGTAACTGGAAGGCCGATTCTCACCCATTAGACTCTCAATGCGTTTTCGACAAAAGGGAGGTCCTTCGCATTCAAATATACTAGGAGATCTGCATGGGTGATAAAGATAATAAAGATAAAGATATTTTATTTGTCTGAATGTGGGTTACAGGGTTGTTAAATACATGATGTTCTTGCCACACTCTAAATTAAAGGCGTACAAATATTAATGTAAATTAAATTAGTTTTAAATTAAATTAAAAATACATGTCAATTCGAAAAATCAATATTGCAATAGAGTTATAAAATACATGCACTACCTAATCATTAAACAATCTTTCAGTCACCGTTGAGGAAGTCCTGTACGCTTAGGCTTTGATAAGCAAATGTTCTTTGAGCTTTGATTTAAATAAATTGAAGGATTCTATTTCTCTGATACATTTCGGTATAGCATTATAAATTTTTGGTGGTGGTTTATGCACTTTGTGAAAGAAGCAGGATTTTTTTACCAAAGCTAGTAGATACGTGTGCCTAGGTTCGTATTTCGAAAATGAGGAAAGTCGGATTAAACCCAAGAGACCCGTGAGCAATTCAAAATAGTTTTCTCCAGTTTTTCACGTTTCATTCGAAAACGGTCCATATTTGTAAAAAAACATGTTTAACTAAATCAAAGAAGACAACCTTTCGCGTCGATGACAAAAAGATATACTAAAATTGGTCCAGTAGTTCAAAATAATTTAAAGCCTCGAATACCTGAATTAGCTGAAATTTTCAAAATTTGCCGTAGATAGTATTTTAAATACACATAAATGAATTCCTCGTCCTTGTTTTATACGAAAATTATATTGTTGCCCTAGTAGTAAAACTTTATCGGGAAGAATTTTTAGTTTGTGGCGCGAGGTGCGTTTTTGAATTGGCCCTCACGGGCCTCTCAGGTCGAATCCGACTTTCCTCAATTTCGAGATATTATGAAACTAGGCACACGTACTAGCTGTGGTAAAAAAAATCCGGCTTCTTTCACTAAGTGCATAAAAACAGACGTTTTGTTGTAGGTCGAACCCCTACTAATAGGCGAAGGTCCTTTGCGATTGGTCCTTCGCCTTTGTCGAATTCGACAAATTTGCTATAGAGACGAGAATCGGCCTTCTGGTCGTTCTGTTGATTCTTCTTCTTATGGTGCCTCTTCACTACTGGAGGTTGGCGGTCAGCTCTATATAATTACTCCTCTCTGTTCTTCGCCAAGTGCATCAGCTGTTCTCTTGATAAGTGAGCTTACTTAGATTAGATCTCTGTATAACCTTTAGCAAACAAAACGTAAATAGTCATGTAAAACAGACCCATTGGCACAAAAATTCATGAGCTAGAACAGAACAGCTGTAATGCAAATTTAGTTTAACAGAACAATGATAATTACAAACAGTTTCATTAGTACTCAAGTTAGTGCATTCAAATAACACAGAAATGTTGTACAGTCCACTGAAACGAATAAATAAATAGTATTTGTGTTAAAAACGCGCAGCAGAAGTCGATGTAGGAAGGCATTACTCGCGACTTCAATATTGCCTTGTCCCATAAATCATTGCTAACTTGATGTAAAAAGTGTCATGTCTAGTTATTGTACGGCTAGTCGAGTGTCTCGACTTATGGAGGACTTATGGAGGAAGCAAATGACAGGCCGAAGTGGACCGTTAAAATGGAAAGGGAAAATGGCAAATGTCTGTAGACGTCTTGTTTGAGGTACTCGTATTTGTCTTGCGTATCTACCAATTTTTCCTCTTCTTCGTTAATTGTATTTAAAAGATCACAATTTGATACAATATGATGGGTTTAGTTGCTAGTTAGCACTACCCGGGAAGGAGTTAGGCTGTTACATTTTGGAGTATGTTTTCGGAAGTGATCAACTGCTTCCCCTACCTACACTTAATGATCTGAATTAAGAGTTCGACTTTTACTTCAAACATAGACCATTACGCGCTTTATTGATATGAGCGAACTTCGAAAAGGTAGTATTTCCTTTCAATGACAAGTATTACTCCGGACTCTGGCCTAGTGTTGGTTTGATCTGTGAGAAATAAAGACTTTGTGATTCTAACTCTTGTGCTATTGAGTTGAGCCATATTATAAGTTTTGATATCAACTGCGAGATTTGCGCAGAACGGAAATGATTATTCTTGTTAGTACACTTTTGGTTAATCAAATAATTATTCCTGTAGACCAAATGGTTTGCTACCTCGTGAGGAAATAATATCTATTCCTGTTTTAGGATTGCTATCTCATGAATGGTGATTCAAGACTGGCTCTAATATAGATAAATTGGACACAAATGAAAGTACAGATACAAAAGTTTCCATAACCAAGTTTGATTGATGAACTACTGAATGGCAAACTCAGTTTAGCCTTAGCTACAATAGATAAGATAAGTAAGAGTTATAATTATATTTTACTAGCGAAAACTAATGTAATCTGTATAATCCGTTGGAATGCAACTCGGAAAGAAAGTGTATTGTTGAATATGTACTTTACATTGTTTCAATGCACGTAAGTATATAAAACAATAGAAAATTAGCGTCACGCGCGTTTGTACGGTTACGGAAGTGAATGCTACAATTACATTACAACTTATAGAAGAAAAACAGGAGCCCAAGTCTCTTAAAAAAATACTAATAGCAATAGGTATCAATTGCTCCCTGGTCGCAACTGTAACTATGCCATGCCTCCCCATATGGCATTAGATATTTTTTTATTAGGAGTACGGCTAAGTCTTACTCTAATTCGAGCAACGGCCTATCCACCTCGGTGACGAACTTATATAGGCTAGATATTTTTTTCTTTCTTACAACGAAGTATACAAAACATCTGGAAACTTACACACGAATGCAATGATGTCCAAATGATGATTAGATAAATAAACTAATGTTTAAATATTATACTTTTTTATGAAAATTACACAATAATTTATGGCTGAGATGGTCTTGCGGGGTGCCTAAATTTTAAATGGGGGGAAGGGGCTAATACTGCTACTATGTTACGCGTACAGAGTGACTGAACTAACAACATTATGGGATTCTTATTGTAAGGTCCGATTACTCCTACGTGGAGGGGGTCTGGGGCCAATATGAGTCTTATCGTATATTTATAATTGACCGATATGATCGAGCCTCTGCCACCCCATATGAGAAAATGCGTGCCGCTGTGTTATAATAGAAATTCCTATAATAAAACCTATGATAGAAAGTCTTCTCAATTTTTATCTGGTCTTAATCCTGACCTACCGACGGCAATACGTGACAAATGTAACATAGGTACCTACAACATAAAAATTATATTCATTTTAAAACCTCCATTTAAAAAAAAACATTTAAGTATTCAGGCGTTGGCAGTCATTGGCACCCATTATGCAGTCAGATAGAGACTGTTTACCGAAGCGCTTAACCGCAAATTGGCTAAATATATTATAAAATTACTCTGACTTGACTTAGCTTCACGCCCTTTCTCCACTAGTGACAGAGGCACTATTATCCATTTTTTAATTTTGCGTAATTAGGGGATAGCCCATCTCCACAGTAATAGAGATATGAAGGTAATTTAAAACCATTAAACAACTAAAACCCAGCCAACAAGGCCCAATCATTACTTTCGTCAGTCGAGCAATCCCTTGCCTGGGGCAAACTGGTGCGACAATGTTAACCAGATATAACAACTGTTATGCCTGTTAAACCGCGTTTACCTTCTATTATTTTTTTCCAACTAATTTGAATCTTTTAATTGTCTAATACCGAAAATTATCAACTAGAAACTGAAGATATAGGAGAGGAATCCTGTCTCATCCTTACTTGGTTTGCTGGAAGAGATCTCTTACTAGAGATAAGCTCGCCTTTGTACACTTTTACTTATTATTTTTTTTGCCCTGTGTAATTATTTGTGTGCAATAATGAACGCTATTTTAACAACGAAAGAATACATAACTAAATTAATCATAATATATCGGATTTATTGAATATTACAAATTGATATTATATGAACTTTTGACAACGACTGTTTCTTTTGATAATGATTACGTAGATCTTTTCACAAATATGAGCAGAATATTTAACGAACACAGTGCAATAAGGTTCGTTCGGTGGCGTAATGCACCACGCGAGTTGCTATAGTGATACTCGTTTCACGCGTCTAGTAAAAATAACTTTAAAAGTCCATTGGTGCCCGAGACAACAAGGCACAATAATTTAATGGGTCTGCCACAGTTCGAGCTTAAAGCTTAACTGGTTTCGTTTCAATGTTAAATCGCTTATAGGCTTTAATTATAAAGTGCTGTTATTGAGAATTAACATTCATAATTGTAGCCATTGTATGCGGTTCATATTTTATGATAAGTTTTATCATGGAGCAAAGGTTTTATATATAGGTTGATTTTTCCTTCGATAGTTATTTTTTGTTGGCAATCAAAGTGTCTTACGGAAATGGTTGAACGTGTTTTTACTGCTTAATGTTTTTTTGTCTGAATACACTTTCGGTTTTTTGTATGGGTCTTCCCTTACTAAAACCTCGTGTGTATTTATTCACAAACAATAGCCGATAGGTAGATATAAAATAGTTTTATAACAATCAATATTAATAAACTACAAAAATGTGTGTTTTCTGGTTCGTCTATTTTATCAATGCAATAAGTATTATGAATTTGGACAAAGTACTTGTCACTTTGTTGACAATGACAATTTTAAAGCAACTGATCTTTCTGCTCATTGAAAAAAAAGCTATGAGAATTTCTCATCCGAAACCCCAGACACAAGCCTAATGACGCGTTCAACTTGAAGCTTTCACAAAAGCCCGAATTAAAAGCATATCCTCCAAATATTTTCGATTTCAAAAACCAGCTTCTTCTTAAGATCATTCCTCTTTTATTGTTAAATAAACCATAAATCGTGGGCAAATGGTCACTTTAGGTGGGTGAATAGAGAGTCAAACTCAGGTGCCCTTTCATTTTTTTTTATAAAAAATATGGTATATTGAGAACAATATTTTACAATGTCCTTTGACATCAAGCGCCGTGATGCCATGGCGCTAAGATCAATTTATATTCTAATAGGTTAGATTTTATTTAAGGTTTAATTATTCAAATTTGTGGAAAAGGGTGGCACGATTTTTTGTTTGCCTTGACAATAAATTTGATACTTTATACGAATTAACTGCTAGTAAAAATTTACGGAAAAAACAGGTAAGGTAGACTCAGAATATCATCTGTTTAATTATCTGATATTATTGATTATGATTAGGTACCTACAACAATATATTGTCACGAATAAATAACTAGTTTACCAGCTAGCAGAATATACATATATGAAGTTGTGCTACTTATTCAGTAGGTACAGATAGCCTAGCCTAGCATAGCCTAGGTTTGCTGGTAGAAATCTCTCTTAAGAGATAAGCTCGCCTTTGCGCACTATTTTTGTTATTTAAGTTTAATTATTAAGTTACTGTGCAATAAAGAATAAAGAAAGAAAGATAACATTTTACATATACATATGTTGTGGTTATAAATAAAGGCAAAAAATGGCATACCAATAAAGTTAAGTATTCAATTGAGTAAAAATTATCAAGTAAAGTAACACATTTATGGACACAACGCGATCTGAACTCTCTCAATTGCTATACTGATTTCAATTCACAAACCATGATGTAACAAATCGATTTTTATTCGTAACGAAATCGTAAAGATAAGCCATCGGAATCAGCAATAAAGAGAGCAAAGATCAGACGAATAAAATATAAGAATAAACAATAGAGTACTCACTGAGGTCAAGCGGTAACAACTGCGATTACTGATGATTGATTAGCGCCTGTAATTTCAAGAACGGAATTACTCAGATGCGCGGCAATTCTCGAGAGTGCAGTAAAAAACTGTAATTTATTAGTGGCGACTTCTCGTGTTGACGCGGTATTAACGAGTGTGTGGCGTGCGGTGCGGACACAGAAAAAACTGGCTCGGTACGTAGCTCCAGCACCAGTGGCCTGAGGAAGAATAACCCAGGAGTCGCTGGGAGCCCGCTGCCGCTGCCACCGCTTCCGATCGCGCCCGCCGCCCGCGCCCCGCGCCCGCGCCCCGATACCGATCACGCATTCTACGAATACCCCGAACGACGGCGCTGAGTAACAAGACGGGTCTCGCTCGCACACACAACTGAGTCCATGCACAAGCGAAATGGGGACACCAGTGGACGGTTCACACAGAAAGACGCTTCCTAAGTTCACCAAGCAAAGGTCAGGCCGAGAGGAGATCGACGTCGCTGCGTGCGCAGGCGCAGCCACGCGCAGCGCCGAGGTAGCGCGCAACACCGGCAGCGCCCACATGACCGGCTGTTTAGCTGCGCGCGCAACTCTCATATCTCCTCCCGTCTCGCTCTAATACACGATCAAACCCGATGCGCTCGTTCCCGCACGAAAAATGTATCTAGTTCTGCGCAGTGCAGTAGCAGCGGAGTTTTTTTCTTGTTTCAATAAATTTGTGGTTGTTCTGGCGCCTCGGGCGGCGAGTGAGACGCGCGATCGCCACCGTGTTACGCCTTCCGTTGTTATGTAGGTTGAGTTAGAGCCTCCGTGTACTGCGCTCGCGCATGTATAAATAATATTGTCGTGAATGCGGGCTTGTTTGCGGTGTGTGTGAGAGTGTGTGTGTGTGGCGGCTGTTTATGTGCCCCGGCGGCTACTGTGATACGCGCCGCCCTCTCAGGAACTCCCATCACATTGATTTCACATCCTCTGCTGTCCCTCCCTGCTTTTGTGAAAAGTGGAGTGGAATATTGTATGGAATATGAACCTATACATTTTTTTATCCGCGTTCGCATCTTTGGTACCGTACAAAGTAAACGTAAATACATATACAAGTTGAGCGGGTGTAAGTTAGGTAGGTACACTTACTTGTTCATAATTCCAGTTGATGATGATGATGATCGATGACATTTATTTGCTTAGAGATGTTATATTTTTTCGTATTATGTTATTATTATGTTGTTTACCTTAGTATAAGTATAGACGCGTGTCTTTGCCACCCCGTATGGGAAAAGTCGTGATGCTATGTTGTTATATATGAATGAAAAGTAAATAATTTAGAATAATAAAAAAATGCCGCGGCATGAGCAACTTTTGTTGGCATCTTTAGTTCCAACAAGGCTCCACGCCAGACGGTCAGCAGAAGAAGCATATCACCAGAATCATTCACTCCTTTTGCAGCCAACACGATTCCCGCCGCAGACAAACTAGAAACAGCTTATCGTAACGGTGCGTACTGCGACACGCGACCGTTAAATACAAACGTTACAATAGAACAATGTTACAAAAGGCACAAAGAATTAACAACACTGACATTCCAAAAACCAACGTCACGGGCATCAGCAGCCAATCAGCCGTGACGGAAGACAAAACGCCTGTGATACCCAAAAACATCAAAACATATTAGGGGACACTTTGTCTCCAAAATTGGAAACTATTATATGGAGCTACGGGAGGCTCATAGTACTGCCATTGTCCATAATAATAACCTGCAAAGTGTGACATCGCTGCATAGCCAAAGCGATTTGAAAACCGAATGTTTGCTCACAGTGACAAACAGACACTTTTATGACACAAAAAAGTTGCCAGTACTCGAAAAATAGTGAATCTGTCCTCTTTTGTTGGCGCGAATGAATGGTCGCAGACCACACTGGCTGGTTGAGATCCGTTGCTAATTTTCTAATTTCAAATTCTGAACGATATGGCATTCCAATTATGTTGTTCTTTTTTATTTGAATGCTCGATGTAATTTTGTTTCATTGTTAAGTTCAGACACAGCGTTGATGTCTTTTCTATGGAGCTTATTTTCTTGAATTAGTTTACAGTATCGACGTTTGTAGGTGTGGAATTTAAATGAAAGAGTAAAATAATCACGATTGAAAGTCTAGTTACAGTTGTTTATAGAAAATATACATCGGACCTCTGTATCTAAAACCCATATAAAGGGAGCGATGGTTCCAGGAACCGGAAAACTCTAGCTATGTTCCACGTATTTGCTACCGGCACCATAAAAGCAAGGCATATCGCCACAACGTTCGCCTATTTTCCATAAAAAGCAATCTGTCCGAGCCACTTCTAAAAATAATGTTTTAGCTCATCATTAGCCACTCGAAAATCGTGCTTTGTCTTTTTAGACGGTGACGTAATTCCATCCTCGTTATTCAACTGAATTATAGCTTTAAAAGGCGGTGTTACAGTCGAGTTTTGCATATCTTGTTTTAATCTCCGAAAGGAATTGTTCGTTGACAACAGAGACATCGATGTTTTTTTTTAATATCGTTTGTAAAGAGTATTCTTATACTCATACCGCTGTGTGGGAACTTTTCAGTCAGTAGGTGGTATTTAGATAAATTCTTCTGGTGTACTAATCGCTTACCTTATATGGATGTGAAACCTTTATTCTCAGCAATTGAAATAACATAAATTTTGCTTTTGAGAATATAACTCTAGAACGTAGTTTGTTCTGTCAACTATTTATAAATCATAAATGTTTAAGAATTCGGAAAGTAACGACAGACTTTTAGTTATGCAAAAAATGAGCCTCTGAAATATTCGAGGTCAGATATATTTTACTTGATATCCGAATTATTTCTTTAAATTCCAATGCAAACAAAAGTATAATTAAATATGACTAATCTTGAATCTGCCACTGAATTCCTCGCTGAATGCCATTGAAGGCAGTTGGAACAGTATTAAATCAAATTGAATACCAAGTTTGTATTTTTATTGAGGTTTTTGATTGTGCCTTTTTGTAATCTGATTTGTGTTTTGTTTTTGACAAATTTATTGAAGGACGGTCGCGAATTTCCTAGAATCCCTACATTAGCCTGCCGGTTAGCTTAACGTTGCTGTTTTTATGGTAGATAGGTATGTGAATCTGCTGTAAGTATAGTAAATGTAAACTTATTGAATAATATGACAAAATGACATGTTATGTAATTTATGAATCATAAATTGCATAACATGTCATTTTGTCTACTAGATATTTATCTACTAACTTACTTGGGAAAGGGGGAAAGTTTGGATACATCAGCATTTAATTCTTATATTTCCTTTGGTACATAATCCAAACTTAGTGGCATAAGGCATAAGAGCAAAGTGACTGAAACAGCGAGCTAATCGAAGCGAACCTAAACTATACCGCTGTCACGCTCTCTCGCATCGTAACGACGTTGGGTGTCTCGCTCACAAACTCATGCGATAAGTCGTCTGCAGTTGCGGTCCACTATAACCTAGCACCAAAAGAGGCTTTTAAAACGATATTTTCACACTTGTGTAAGTTTTCAATCGAAATATTCAGCTTGCGCTCTTATTCAGGCAATTTTTAAATAAAGTGCAATAATGAAAAATTATGCTTAAAATTATACTAAATGCTACCTAATAACAAAATCCGTAAACCTAAGTTTTCTAATCACATCGCGTCGTATTATTACCATAATTTCAAGGAACCAAATTGAATAACTAAAAACACACAAAGAACCAAAGAGATCCGTCTACATCGCCAAAATTTCTGTTTTACAATCCGTTTCGATAATAAATAATTCAATTTCGCGGTCCCAAGATAACACTACGGGCCTGTGTCCTCAAGCTGCAGTGGTTCAATAAAAATGCAAATAACACACAACCATATTATAATTTATGAGCCAGTGACATGGAGACAATCGAGCCGGGGCGATAACATTTTTATTACATTGCCTCTAGAGCTACCTAATTTGCTAATGGTATTCTGAGTTCCCTATTAAACGATCCCATACAGCAACCGTTTAGGGACGTTCGAGCAAAGATGGCTGGTTGAGATTGAGATTATAAAGTATTTTACTTCGTTACCCATATTCTAATAAGTTATTATTGCCCATGTAAGAATAAATCTAAGAATGTATGTCTGAGGTAGATACTCAAAATACTAAACGAGCGAAACTTTCATAACCAAGAAAAATACTATAGCAATTAAGGCGCCTCATGAATAAATTAGGGGTGCTTTTTTCATGTGTATTTCAGGAAATACTAGGCAAATCGTAATCAATTTCTGGTATATGTATTTTGACTGTATAATCTAGGGTTTTCATGAAGGAAAACGTGTTTGGATAAAATTTTCTCGATAGAAAATAAATACAAAGTCAACCCTTTTTTCCAATATTTTTTCCTTTTTTACCGCAGGAGTAGTAAATATGATCTTTCTATTAATTGTAATATGCGGGGAATTGTTGTTATTAGCGATTTGAAGATTGAAATGTAATTCCCTGGAATAGCTTATTTTTTATGATTTTTTTTTTGTTTTGGCGCTTACGTTGATTCAGATTAGGCGCGAGCGCACAATTGCCATCCCACTTAGTCCTGTTCCCGAGTTATATTTGCTTCTCACTTCCGCAATCTTCGTTGACCTTGGTTTGTAATTATTCGTACCTCGCCTTAATAATTCTACATAAGAACTCAATAAGTTGGTTAAATAATTGTCAATTTTTCATGACCGGGGTTAGCCCACTGCCGCAGCTTTGGTTACAAAGGTCTCAGAAGAGTTTCTATTTTTTTTCGACCAAATGTAAGAAAAAACCGCTTTACTCATGCAGATTTCGACGAATTTATTCAGCGAGAAGCGATAAATTTGCGATGTGGGGACGTATAAGTCATAATATAACATTGAAATGCCGGCAAAGGACAAAACCAGATTATACTCTTTTTTAATGTTTTATCTCGACCGATCGACATCGAATTTACTTGTTCATATGCTGCAAAAACTAAATCTATTCAGTGTTAAGAAAAGGTGGGTGGTGATCGAGACGATTATAATGTAGAGGTGAATTAATTTTAGTTCTGCTTATATGGATTAGCTACTGGAAATAAAATGTTTCAGTGCACGAAAGCGTGCTTTATAAAGCTATAGGGTCAAGAAGATGCATACATCCGTGCTTGCAAAAGGTCCGGTCGTTCTCATGTTTAACTTGACTGAACTAAATTGTTCAAAAGTTCAAAAGTTCAAAATTTTTTTTATTGACCATAAAATCATACATATTACTTAGTCAACGTCAATATACTTAATATTAATATTTTTGTATACTACCGCCCGTTCGGAAGTTGTGGGCTTAAGGATGGAGCAAAGAAGGGCAAGAAACCTCCCCCGTACCTCTTTTAAAATATCAGAGCCTTAAAAATACAATGTTATGTATTTCTACTTAAGTCTAAGGAAATACACCGAGGAGAGACGTACTGACTCAGTCCATCGCCCCTCTTTGGATTTCTGTGCGCTGAGATGGTAAAGACCATGCAGTTTTGTCATCTAAATATTCTTTTACACTGTAATATGACTTCTTCAATAGGCCGTTTTTGACATAGTTTTTGAACCTCCTTTCTTGTTTGGATGTGTTGTAGACATAGACATAGACATTCGTTTATTAACTGAAGAAAACAAGGGTACATTGACAGCCAATTTCAAAGGCAGGAAATCGGCATTAAATTGTAGAAGTAAACACGTTGTTAGGTAGGTACTGTAAAAGCCTGAATTACGATAAGGTTTCCGGTAAAACCTAAGATTTACCAACAATTTAGTAATAGTAAAAGTCCGAATAATTTTGTAATCTTCCTTTGTTTCGAGTATTTACCATCATTCACTTTTACCGTGTATTTGTGTGTGTACCGTGTAAATCTTAGGATTTACTTTAAATACACGGTAAAAGTCGTTGTTCTTAGCTCGATGGTGCGTTAGTTTTTGTAGTTCTTACATGTCAACCTAACACGAGAGCATTGCGTTACGCCTTTTCGGAGTGGCAAAGTCAGTTGTGTCCATTTTTAGCTAGATATTAATGCTAGCCCGGAGACTGAAGTTTTTCTCATAGTGTATTTTCTTCACCGTTAGAATGTCCATATTAAAATCATAAAATTTACTTTGAACTGCGGTTGTGCATCTGCCTACCATGCGATGCGAGAGGGCCCGGGTTCGAATCCCGGCTGAGGACAAAAAAAAAATCCCCAGGTCATGGATGTTTACATGTTTATGATGTCGCTATTTCTGGTTCCCATGACATAGGGTATCCTAATGTGGGGCCAGAAGCAATCTATGTAGTACCAGTATGTAAAAAAAAAAAACAATAAAATCGGGGACTCAAAACAAACTTCAGTTCTTCACGCGTTCATAAAGACGTGACGAAGTTCGACACCAAAGGATAATCTTATATCGTTCAGTCTCACCTCACACGAATACTCGTCTGAATATTGTAATGAAGTGAGTCACACTGTAACATTAAGATGTAAAACGATACTTTAAACCATTAAATAACACATCTCGATTCATTGCAGCATCGATCTGTAATGCGATCGCCTCGATTCGATTACTCGACGAAAATATCTGCGAAATCACGACCTTATAAATACTTACAATGTGGCAAAGTATCTTTATCAGAAAGTTGAGATAGCAAAACTTGGCGAACAATAGTTATTATATTATATAATATACTTCATATAGTCTATTGATTTGTAAGTAATTATTATATGTATTGTACACATGGGTCTACTCCTGCTCAGCAATCCACCTGTCTCATCCCTATTTGGTTTGCTGGAAGAGATCTCTTATTAGAGATAAGCTCGCCTTTGTACACGTTTTCTATGTTTTTTACTGTCCTATGTTTATGTGCAATAAAGAAATTATGAAATTATGAAATAGTTATTAGACGTGATACGGAGAAAGGGTGCTTTCATCTAATTAAAATAAAATTTCTGCCTTTGCAGAATTGTACAATCGGCTTTGAGCTGACACAGATAGAATAAACACTGTTCTCATAGTATTAAGTTTGACAGGTCCATACAAGATATGTAGCAATATCAATCGGAGAATAGTTGGGAATAACTTGCGTTCTATCTGTCAGGCCTTGACTTTAATATTGACTTTTCTTAAGTATACTTACTTACTTTCTAATTGAGCTTATTTCTCACAAGAGATTTTTTCTATTCTAAATCTGGGATAGATAAGTATTTTGAATTTGTATGGAACTTTATTGCAGATTATTTATTTTATTATTTATATTTTGTTTATATCATATTTTTTAAAACATTGCATGTAAAGTTATATTGGTACTCTAAAAACCACTGAAAGTAGTTCAAAATCAAAATTTACACACATTAAACAATCTCACGTCCATCGACCTAAGCGTATCTACATGTATAGATACTATTCTATGCATGCAGGGCTTGGCTCGCTTTTTTTGTGACATAAATGTCGAGCTAAAGCTCTAAAATAAAGCTTATTGACGATGTCCAACATCCTCCTTGAAGAATACACACCGAAGACACAGGAAGTCTTTATTTAAACACCGACAAAGTACATCAAACAAGTCGGTGTCGCCAAAATATGGACATAATACACATCCCCGGAAAACAACAGGGTGCCATATAACGACCAGAGACATGCCAAGCTCACCCTTGTAGCAAAGACTTAAAGTGGTTGCTATATATGATGATCACGAACATCGTTGGTGGTGATGCCGTGTTTAATGTAATAATGTCATTGAGAATAGATGGACCACCATCTGAAGTCGGCGTCACAGATACGTCGGTCTTTTTTGAGGTTTAGCGAGTGGGGGGTATAGACCCAAGTAAGATAGCATGAGGTCCTTGTGTTCTCTAGACATGATTTTTAGCCAAGGTGCTGTGAAATGGCTATGGAATGTGTCAAAGGAACAACAAAATCTTACCTAAATGAAATGGAACATCACAGTTTTTGGGTAAACCCAAGAACTTTGATTTCAAAATCTATCGAGGTTCCACAAGATGAACTGATCTTAGCATTATAAACCATGAACTAAACAAGCAAAACGACGGACGGAGAGCTTCAACAAAACCATTGCGCCTTGCATTCCAATCGTGAAATTCCAAACCGCACATGATCACAAAACAATGAGCTCGGTCTCGGCTCCACCTTAAAATCATGCCTAAAATGTCTTCTTCCAGAGCCCTTCGAGACGCGCATGTGAATAAATTATGTACATCCCATACCTATAATATAGGGTCATAACGGCGCCGCAGCGTTGACGTCGCGATTTCCAAAGGGTTCCGCCTTTTACCGGATGGTTTCATCTAAGTAATAAGAAATATCTTTCTTATTTCTAATTTATTCTCTAAACACTAACTAGTATTACATAGATCGGTGAAGAAAGATGAATCTTTGCTGTTCTCCTAAAAGGGTAATTTAGGCAGTACACTTTAACCGACCCGTACTGCCTCTCTTTAAGGGGTACTTCAGCACATCAGTGTTGGGTTGAGAGCGGAGTCAGTTCAGTTCAGTTCAAAATTTTTATTTACCATAAAATCATAGATATTACTTAGTCAACGTCAATATAATATTAATATTTTTGTATACTACCGTCCGAGTTGTGGTGGTGGGGCTATTGGCAATGTTGTCAACGCTTTTTCCCGCAACGGTAATGTGCAGAAAGGGAGCCAGCGAGCTGAGCGGACCGGACTGCATACAAAATAACTTTTTTCAGTGGAAGTCTTCCACTGAGAAAGAGTTTTTTTGTATGCAGCCTGGTCCGCTCAGCTCGCTGGCCCCTTTCCCGCTCATTACTCTTTTTTGGTGGAAAGCCGGCAACTTCGGCACGAGTGGCAAGCTTCATAAGGTACCACCACCACCATCCACCCGACTATCGCCACCTCAGAACAATAACGTCCATTTGCAATAAGCTATCTATCCATGGTTTTTACATTACTAGAGGAGTTAGATCTGACAGTTACGCTATGTAACTTATGTCAAATTTGACCCTATCTATCTGCTGTTTGTGGATAGAAAGGTTGTTGAAAACGTACGGCCGTTTTCAATAACCTGTCGCCACCATACCGACCCACTAAGAGGTGTGCCAAAGCCTTCAAACTTGCTCTTCGGAATAACAAACCTCTATGCTTAGGCTTTGATCAACGACCATAGACAAAAGCAGAACAAGCGCTATCGCGTCGCCCCGCGACTCAACGCTGTCCTCTGACGTGCTTACACGACGTGCATCCACGCTTTTATTTATACCCCCTTTATCGTGTGACGTACGGATGTAAAGGCCCGCCGCCGTAATAATAGGAGGACAGGCAGTATTGAACACAGAACATGTATAGACGTACGCCGAGCCATTCATCTCGAGCATTGCCTTCGGTACGAACTCACAATAGTAATAATTCCATGGAACATTAGTGCTTAACATAAGCAGTTATTGCATCGTCCGTTTGCCGAGAAACTTAAATTAGACGCTGCCGGGACGGTAAGAGATTATATCTTGGACGTGGCAGCAGTGGGAAAGAGCTGCTACTGCCGAGTAATTAAGCATGTCAAGTTTCCAATAAGGGTATCTACAGCTACAGCCTTATTAGAAACTTTCTTGACTTATGCCTTTGTCTTGACTCTAGCAAGATAAGTATTAGGATTTTAGTTCAACTTTAGTTTAAAGAAAGACTTCATGCCATATGCAACCTGCCTAGGTAACAAACTATGCGCACGCTAATTAGGATTTAAAAATACGAACCACACGCCGCAATCAGAAGATAATACACGTAGAGATTGAAAATAAACTTTACCGATGTCCAAGCGCCTCCAATGGTGATTGGGCGTAGTTTAGCCGCAATTGGTATGGCTCTTGGACTTTTTACCGAACAGTAAAAGTATGTATATTAATCTGTGGCCGGCCAGTAAGGCGCGCGCCGTTCCCACGGCAAAACGCCCGGGGGCGATGTCTGAAACACGACCCGCTCGCCGGATTAGCTGAGCTGAAACTTGTTTGCCTTTGAAGGCTTTGAAATACCGATGGATAAGATAAAACGGATCGTGGCGTGGAAAAAGTTTGATGTTATATTAGGCTAGGGTAGGTTTTGCTAGTTGACGGGAGGAAAGGTTTCCTAGATTCAGTCGGGTTGATTTAGTGCGATTCATATCTGTTACTTACTTTCGGCATTAGGATGGTGAATGAAGCCAATCTCAAGTACAAAATAATGAGTGTAATGCTTCTTTACTAGGTCCTCCTCCTAATCATGGTCAGCATAAATACGGAAATTTAACAAAAACAACGTCGATTTTGCTGTCTAACTCAAATGTGTTACAGAATAATGGTCAGATGAGCTTGTCGACATGACTTATCTCAAGCACGCAAACTATGCAGCTCGTAATAAAATAAGGGCAGGTATGCACGTCGCGATGTTAAGCCAGATATACACGGGAGCATCTTGTTGATGCCCAGCCCGCGGGGTGTCTCACGCTCGCCGATATTTACTGCCGACCTAACACCAGGGTTACATAGTATAGAGGAAGTAGACGGTCGTGGGCTCTAATTAAATCTAACATCAAAATAGTCTAAGCTAACCGAAATATTGTTTCACTCTGAACCGGGCGATTGTTTCATAGAGTGAAGAACCACTCACCCTGTTCCAAAGTTGCTCGTTAAGATGTGAAAGATCCATCTGTAATTTTAGAGACGAAAATGATTTATCATTAAATATTTAAGCGAATAAAAAAAATATTTAAGATCTGACATTTCCATTTTGAATTTCCAATGAGCAAACCTAGAAAAAGATATAGGGGATGTCTATGACTAGTGACTAGGTTCCTTATCATGGAGAAATATGATGCTAATTCACCAAATCTTATTCAAATGGCTATCTAAAAAGGAAGCCAGACAATTGAGTCTATTTCCCGATGTATCTTGGTATGAAATTAAAAAAGGTATACTAAGGTAGGTAAGATATAGTATAAGGTATATTGATACTGTCCCTTCTAAACACTTGGTGGCAACTGTGACCGAGTCGACCTGTAAGTGTTAAACTTTACTACAGAGGTGAGTTTATTCTCGCAATGCTTCTGGTTTCATTGCACGCAAGTGCACAAGTAAATCATGCCGTACAGTTAATGAGCTAACGTAACGATTTATTTATCAAGAGACTGGAATATTTATAAATTGAATGCTTTGCATCATTTGGTATTGACGCTTTTTGAGAGGAGATTGCGTCGATTCTCAACATGTACGAAAAATGGGTAGCTCGTTACAAGAGCATAAAAAAACAGCTAGCGATTCTGCCCTCAAAAAAAAAGCAAAGGAGTAACCATTTTGCCCGCCCAACTATCAATAACAATGGACTATATTTTGTATCGTCAACCCACGCAAATGAATTCGGCTTTACACATTGAATGAAGCGAAAAAGAACCAAAAAAGAGCATAAATATAACCGATAGTGATTAACATATTCATATTAGGCACCAGCGTTGGATTACAGATGAAAATTATGGTTGCAGAATCAGGACCTATCACTGACTGTCTCGCCTCGAGTACTGCTGATTAAGGGTGCCTGGGGGGTCTGATTCTTTAGTTAAAATCATTATTGTACTTATAGTTAACCATCCTTTCGAAATCAAAGGATGTTAGGAACAAAGATTAAGATAAAGGAGCCCAAACTCTATGGATTTACAAGTAAGTGTGGCGATTTGCCACCACTAGATAAATATTGGAAGACACCCACGCACACACACATTCACGCACAGACACACACTACAGAATCTCTCTCGCGCCATATTGTGCTCTGTTACCGTACGCGCTTAGCTAACCTATTATCTTGTTTTATTAATTGTACAGACCGTCTTACACAGTACATTGGAGCTGTTTTATTTCGACACGCATCCCTTCAAGAGGATACGGGTCCATCCGACCCCAATATCCCAAATAAGTATGAGAATCCAAGGTCGATGGTTTTATTGTCACCTGAACTATAGGTATAAGCATACAAAGTTTCGTAATGATAGAACTGTGTATGTAGTCTATTCCTTAGCAATAGGTTCTTATATGTACTTATGTGTAATAATAATATGTATTATACTAGAATAGTTTTATTGTACGCGCAATTCTTCCCCTTACCTATCATCTCCGTCTGCTACCCAACATGGTTTGCTGGAAGAAATCTCTTATTAGAGATAAGCTGGCCTTTGTACATATTTTTTCTATGTTAAGCTATTTTTACTGTCATGTGAGTACAATAAAGAAATTACGAAATTACGAAACTAGAAGTGGGCGAAATTTCCATTCCTAGATTTGTGCAGATGCTATTAGTTACAGTGGTCATAATTGCGTTAATTCGCAAAGATATACAAATATAAGAAAGCAACTACACCATAAAATATCAAATACCTACCAATTCGTAAAAAAAACTTACGATTTTTGTTGAAACCTATCCATTCTCTGAACTACATCTACACCTTTTTTGTCACACTTTAGTTATAGGGTTGAATTTGGATGGCAAGTTTTCAAAACCCAAACCAAAGAAGACAAAACACACCGTGAGATAAAGAATAGAACCAAAAGACTTCATAGACTAATTAATGAAATCCTTCACATTATTCAAGCAGCTGTATTTCAAAAGCCCATTCATATGCTGTAGATACATAGAATGAAAAGCCCGAACTTGATGGGCTCAAGAAGGGTGGGTCCCCATCTGATACATATCTTAATTAGGCCTCACAAGTCGAAGACCGATTCAGTAACTTTTTTATATTTTTTGTTGTTTTTAAGACCCGTGACGGTAATTAGAAACTTTAGAAGCGTTTGACAAGGCACGTTTTATTGGCCAGCCTGGGATGAATGGAATTGGTGATTTTGTGAATGAAACGCTGTCTTTTGATGCGTCTTATTAGAAATGGTGATTAGACATGGTGGAGGAAGAAAGAAAATTTCCAATTTCTGTAAACCTAGGACCATGTAGAAACAGAAAAATCAGCCGACCCCTTAGGGCATCTTGAACTCAAGGACAGATTTACTACGCGAAATTAAGAATTCACGTTATCTGTTGGTCCAATGTCCATGTATCGAGTTAAAGATCTTGAGTAGGTAGGTACAGTATGGGTGAAACTAGGACCTAGGACCTAATCAAGATTTCGGGCCTTGTTTCATAATTTCATAATTTCTTTATTGCACACAAACAGTTACATAGGACAGTAAAAAACATAGAAAACGTGTACAAAGGCGAGCTTATCTCTAATAAGAGATCTCATCCAGCAAACCAAATAGGGATGAGACAGGTGGATTGCTGAGCAGGAGTAGACCTGTTATGTTTGTTAAACTGCTAATCCTGTAGGCACACATATTGGCCAGCTAGGCGTGTTCAAAGCTAAACGAAACATTTGCATCGCAGCCTGCCCCGCCACAGAAACCACTTCAATCGCTCCGCTAAAAAAAATACCGCATTATTCTCGCCGCGTAACTACCTACATAACTTTCCGGCCGACATTTCGGACCCAAACATTATTAACTTTAGATACAACAAACCACCTCAAACACCAAGAATAAAGATCGAAGTTAAACGCCAACGGTTGTGGCTTTACGCCTTTATGGTCCTTCGAGATTCCAATACAATAATACGTGCACTGGTCTGCGCGCGCCTTGGCTGATATGACGACTACTGTGCATTTCCCACGGGCTGCGTAGTCTCCCGTCCCTTTCGCTCGATAAAGCTCCGTCTCGCTCCCCCCTGATGGAGAGCTGCTATTCCGTTTAAACCACCCACACGCCCCGTCGGTATTTCAGAATGTACCAGTTGAGGTGGATTGGTCTCCGACATAGATTACTGCCCACGGTTGACTGCTAGATGTTCGTTATCGGTGTAAGAAGACTGCGGTTACTCACACGGTGGGTTTTGACGATAACATCTGTTGAGCAATAAAGGCGCTGATTTTCTTTCACCTCCTCCGCCGAGTTGGGTGGTATTGAAAACAATCCCGCCGGTGTCACTCGATTTTTTGTCTTTCGTCTCTTGGTAGTATCGCTTTTATTGCCTTTTGATGACTTCATCGTCTGAAAATCTAACAATGATTAGTGTAGCTGATGTTAAAACATAACATTTCAAACCGAGACGTTTGATAGACGTGGTCTATATTCGCGAGATTTTCCAAAACGCTCCAATTAATTAGCCCTGAAAAATTATTCAAATTGGCTAGAATCTCGATAATAGAGCGAAGTTCCTTCTTCCCACCGATCTCGAATTGCAACACTTGGGCAATCGCATTTCAGATACCACCCTCTTACGATAATCTTCCACATCTACGCATCCGTTACTGCTTCAGTTCCTGTTAAACGGTCAAGCGGTGATAGCCAGCGCGAAATGTACACCAAATCTTGAGATGCACGTAGTTGTCCATAGGTTTCGTAGTAAAGCAGTATCTAATTCGATGTCTTGCGAGCGTGCTTGCCTCGTCTCTGTCAAAGCAATGCCGCAGGCGGATCGAGCGATAGAACCTAATTAGGGCGAATAATTTAGTGAAGATTAGCGAAATCGATCGGGCGTATAGCCTCGTGGACGATTAGAAGTCTGGCATTTGGAAGGCGATTTCGACTAATATCGCAATTTCGGTTTTCAGGTGCATTCTTATGGGAGTTGTGAAACAAAAACGCCCGGCGGTTTTGCGTTTTTTAAATAGGTACAAGGTTTTTGAATCTTGTTATACAGGGTGTAACAGAAAGGTATAGTCATAATTTAGGGGGTTGTTAGGGACACCATTATGAACAAGTTTCACTAACCGATTTGATCAGATCAACTTTATTTTTCACATCTTCGTATGTTCTGAGTCGGGCGATCAGTTGATTTGTAACTGGTAGTATACAAAAATATTAATATTATATTGACGTTGACTAAGTAATATGTATGATTTTATGGTCAATAAAAAAATTTGAACTTTGAACTAACTATGGAGAAGTGAAAAACGAAGTTGCTCTTATCAAATCGCTTTAATAGTGAAAGTTTCTCAGAATAATGTCCCTAACAACCCCCTAAAATATAACTACCTTTTTGTTACATCCTATGGATAAGCTCGTCCAGTACATGGTCTACGTAATACGTTTTCTGTAGCCTGTCTCGTGTAGGGCAATGTGAAGCATCGGTAAGTATTCTGATAAGTATTGACAGTCTGGACGAAAGCAATGAAGATAAGCGGTCTCGCGCATTCTAGGGTATTTTCACAAGAACTGTACAAAATGTACCTACTCTAGAGCTAGCCTACAGCTAGGTGCTGATGGTGCTAAACCCTGACTGTTTGATCAAACAATCTTAACTCAACTTAGTCTAGCCTCACACCTAGAGTTTCTTGTATATTTGACACCCACCCCGATGATGTCCCGTACCAAAGTTTCTCTCACATCGCAATAAACAAGAGAAGTCAGTACTTCACACCCATCAAAACTATCTCTTACACAAGCATCACATACCACAGCCATTTGCCGCAGCGGCCCAGCCCACCGCAATTCAGTCTATAGCACAATCAAACTGATTACAGTATACAATGTCACGTGCCGTAGACGCCGCAGTGCCTCAGATCTCGAGGGGCGTACAGGCGTCAGTGAATCACTGCGTGGCCGGAGAATCAGACGACTACGACTGGAAGTGCATGGTGATTGCACCTCGGTCTCTCGATGGTGACATGACAGGGTATTTCATAATTCATTATTGCACGGACAACATGCGATTCATTTCATAGTCTTATAAAACAATGAATAGGCAAAGGCGAGCTTATCTTAAATTAAGAAAGTCATCTCCACCTAGTTAAATGCCAAATAATGTTATTAATGCTCAGGCTGAATTTTTATTTTTTACTTTACAATTTTATGATTTTAATTTTATTTTATTTCAATTTTATCGTGTGACTGTGTAATGTTAATTTTTATTATTCTATGTTTTTTACTATTATATTATTAATACTCCTACTTATAGCAAGAAGACACCTATATGATGTACTGCCTGATGCTCCTACTGCTAAGAAAAAAACAGGGAATGATTTCTTATGCAAAAATAAGATTCATTCTACTCCTCTTAACATCACGTACAATCAAACAAAAAACTTGATAGATCTAGTAGGTACCTACCTACTTCGGTGTAAGTACCGATGGCGTCTCCACACTAGAGCCTCCTCGCCTGTGGCTAAACAATGAGAATGACGGGTTGATGTAGACCACACCCCGTTCTCACGGTATACGGTCCGCATAGTCCCGGACATGTGACGAGTGCTTGGAAAACTCGGACATGTGTATTGGATGTTAGGTTTTGTTGACGTTTTGTGGGCAGGAAAGGGCTGACAATGTATACGTATCACAGATATCTACTATTATACTAATACAGATAGACCACCTAGAACAAAATATGACACCGGCGTAAACTGAGATGCTACGGAAGCTTCTCGGACGCGCCACCTATTGTAGAAGTATGTTAACTGAAACCATGGCGTTTAAAGTACAAATCTTACTCCTCACGCCATCTCTTTTTTACGGAGGGTTACTATTTCTAGTACCTACGTATGTAAATCAGTATTAATATTGAGACAGCTTGCTTAAACTCCTGCCTTATTCTTGTGTATCATCATTATTTAACTATTTTCGCAGTTGCCAGTCAGTATTTAAGATTAGAAGTTGTTATGGCCTTTGTAAAGGACTGTGACAGGTAGGAGGTTAATTAACTATGCCAAGTCTACCGAAAACGACAACTTTTGGATTTGGTGAATGAAAAAAACCGATAATTAAGTACAAAAATATGTTTATTCACGTAGAATAGGTATATACTTAACAATCAACTGATCTGTCATTAAAAAAATAATAGAGCAATCGGTCCACAAAACTACAATAATGCACATACTTATAGAAATATTACAATGACTCTTCAACACTTTTGTTTCCGTGTAAGCACTACAAGTCCTACATTCTGTACAGGTGACTCGTATCGCGGCTCTGTGCTGCTGAGTTGGTATTGGTAGTCAATACCTTAGGGCCGCTAGACAGAACTTGAGTAAACTCAGTATGAATTTGTATAAAGTTAGCCCACGTTCTAGCTGGCTGCACTTAAGTATAGGTTTCGCATCCAATAATTAGTTTCATTTGTTTTTAAATGTTTCCAATGAAATCTTACGCTAAATCTATTCCTATAGCTCTTCTGTATATGATAGCTTTTGATCAACCATAACGAGACGATTTCACAGGAGCTGTCATTTAAAGTTATTTGAATTTGAAAATAATCGAGATATTATGTCAAGCAAGAGACATGATCGACCTACTGTTTGATACAATGTTGGACACGAATGTATGATTATTGTACGAACAAAACTTAAGAGACACAAAGTGAATTAATTAACATGTCATTAAACCTTAATGATAACATCTTAAAATAACAACAATCACACGTTCCGATTAAAATTAGAATTAATCTGTTGCAACTACAATTTAATTTTACCTAAAATAACTTGCATGTAGGTGGTAACATTTATTTTATCAAAGGGATTTATCAGATCTACTGTATTAATAAGGCACGAATTATAAAGACTAGCTAATCGTTCCATTCATTATTCAAATATGACGTCATACATTTAATTTTAGGTTCACGCGATTTTAAACCAAAGTTACGGAGTACCTAAACGGTAAATGGGTATGTACGGTGCGTTCCGCGACATCGCTGTCAGCGCTGTAATCGATTACAGCGTCTACAATGCCATTCCGAGTCAGTTTTGACGTGACAACGATATCTCAAAATGGACGGTATGACGTCATGAATGACATCATCAACTCCGCCATGTTGGGATATCAGTGACCATCGAGAACGTGAGCACTGATAGGTCGATCTAAAAAGTGACAGTTGTCACTCTGACAGCTGACAATCAAACTTAGAACAGCAACAGACACTCCTGAAGCACCATAATTGTTGATTTCCTCACTTAATCACTCAATAAAAAGAAAATTTAACTACTACTTACTGTCTACGACACAAAATTACAAAAATTAACAAAAGTTTGGTTATAACGGTTTGACATCTGTCAGTGTCGACGTCTACCGTCGCGTTTTATCGTTCCGAATTATTTTATTATTTTATTTATTTATTTACTGGCATCTAATTACAAACAGAGTTTGATGTGATCAAGACACCACTTATGATGAATGGATATCTGTGTTAGACGCTGGTGGTCGTGATTTCCCATTCGGAACGGTCATGATGGTCGTGACGTCACGTGAGCGATGATAGCGCTGATAGCCCGTCGCGGAACAGAAGGCAAGTTAGAACCTTTTGACAGTATTTTGGCCGATCAGGCCAAATCAGGCCGAATTAGGCCAAATGACAATTTAAAAGTATTTGCTATAAATTACCCACCGATGACGAAGAATATAGCGTTTGGACCCATGAAACTACTTGAGTGGAATGTGCCTTTGCAATCTTATAATTTTATACTTGTAGCAGGTCTACTAAAATTAAACAGCTCTCAAGGAGTCTAATCTACCGTAGTTTACATAAAATCAACAATAAAATATAGGTAATCTCTCTTCTCCTAAATCTAATACCTGAAAGCTACGATCGCGAAGGTAATCACAGAAATGACGAAAGATGATGCGATGCGAAGTTTTGATCTATTTGCTCCATATTAGAAAGGGTAGAAAAGACACGCGGAATGATAGTGTTATGTATGACAGGCAGTGCATGAGGTAGGCTGAGTACCGCCTGCGCTCCTCGGTGGGGACAGTAATGAGCAATATTTATCATTATAAAAGAAAGAAATTATCGATCAATGACCTTCAAATGACTTGACCTAATTGTTTTCTGTAGAGGACTGTACTTTATTCGGGTTTTTGGGAATCCTGTAAAAGCGTAGTAAAATAAATGGTTCTAGTATTACCAGCAAGTGAATTTTATTGATGATGAAGATCGAGTTGTTTAAGTAATTTGTTCAGACTTTAGTGACGACCAGAGCAGACGACGATTTGATCAGAGCAACTTTAATTTTCACTTCTCTATACAAATCAGCTGACTGCCCGAACCAATATAAACCACATATGGAGCAATGAAAAATAAAGTTGCTCAAATCGCTTTCATAGTGAATGTTGCTCAGAATGGTCTCCCTAACAACCTTCTAAAATATGACTACACCCTTCTGTTACACCCTGTTGACTCGGCCCTCGATACATCTCACCTTGAGTTTGGACTTCTGAAGATCAACTTTCATAGATCAGAGTAAGCAGACTATGCAGACGATTTTGCGCTGTAATCATTATTCGCTCGCTCAGGATTCTACTTTTGAATCCAGAGCGAGCGAGGGATTCTAGAGTTGAATCCCGATTGTAACGCTCGCCTTAAAAATAGTTCTTTACTCCTTTGGAAAACAATCTACTACTAAACACGTGATGTGCCACGGCTGGATAAAGGCCTCTCTCCCCCTTTTTCACTCTTGGCGTTCCTGAGCTGTCATCCAAAAATTGTCGTCCCAAAGACCTAGCTCACCCCTCCATCTCTTCCTGGGTCGACCACGCTTCTTCTTCGCATTTTTAGGAACCGATTCAGTTGCTCTCTTGGTCCAACGGTTCGGATGTATTCGAGGTAGGTACGTATCCGGCCCGTTATACCGAGACATATACAATATACATTCATAAATGAACAAATATTACAGCTTCATAGGTCAAGTCGTTTGTTTATGTTCATTCCTAACTTCTGTATTTACCAACAATACAATTATATAAAAAAAATACTTTATAAACTACACAAAACTAACTACTGTAGTAGTACTACTGTAGTCTTCACAAAATAAAATACCCGCTTTGACAGTTCACGCCCATGAAGTTTTAACCCCTAATGCGTAGGTAATAAAAGCCAACTGTAGCGTACAAGCAAAGCGTACAAGTTGCACCAAAATACCGCTTCTATTACCTACGCGTTAGGGGTTAAAACTTCATGGGCGTGAACGTATTTTGTGAAGACTTTAACTTAGACTTTATTAACCTATTAGATACCTACTCATATCTTTGATATCTACAATAGTCACAGAGGTAGATAATACCGAATCTTTGTAGCGCTACAGTTGCTTAGGTTAACAAAAATACATAATTTCAATCAGTTCAATCATCTAAGTACTTTTCCTACAGCATTTTTGCGTCCACTGCTGGACATATGCCATATCAGTTAGCAACAAAATTATGCAAAAATAATTTGACACTTGCATTTATTGAAATAAAAGATGAAACCTATTGATGAAATTTATTAGTTAACCTAAGCCTTATCGAATCAACAAGAGTCATAACACGAATTGTACATATCACACCTATTTCTCGAAAGATGGGTGGGCTAATTCTCATCCGCTAGCCAAGGATCTAATCTCTAAAATCTACCATACCATCTTTGGCCTGCTTAAAATTAGCACATTTTCTTAAAATAGGACTTAATCTAATTAGTATATACCTAAACATGTAGATTGATATTTAAGATTTTGATCTCATCGGCATAGGAAACGGTTGAATTTGTCCAGTTTTTGTGTTGTGACTTCTATTGTGGGATGCCAAAATAAAGGGGAACGCCCATTTTAGGCCCAAGACTGCCCGACCGATAATTACTAATAATGATGATAATTCGACTTTTCAAAGTTCAACTTCAAGGCGCTAGTTTGACGCCAGAGTACTTCGTTCTACTGTCCAAAACGTACGTACTTACGTTTTGGACAGTAGAATACGAAGTACGCTGGCTTCACGCTAGCGCTTGTGAATTGGATTCCGGTTTTAGTAGAATACCAAATACCTCGTATTGAAGTTTGTGCCAGGCTTGTGAACAGTAAAACCCTTGCCCTGTTCGTAAGTACTGTTTACAAAAAGTACAACTTATCAGCCATCACATCGGACGGCTGTTGGTGCATGCTCTGTCCTACCAGGTAGGCCAACTTGTGGGCGTACTGACACGGCGCCGGCACCCGGACGGTGCCCGGCCAGTTGTAGTACAGATGGCACAACTTGTAGGTCAGTCGCTGGCACTGGTCGGGGGTCATGCCGCTGTCATCGTAGACTACGACGTAATGGGTCGGGGTGACTGTGCCTTGGTTCACCTTTTGCGAGGCGATGAGGAAATCGTACCTGGCGGAGGGAGGGTTGGTGAGGCGAGGCGAATAAAATTTACATCGTCATTGGCCTTATCATATTTTCAGATGTGTATTACAGCGGCTGTGGATTCTGGGAGTAAGATTTTCTCTTGTGACTGAACAGAACGATACGGGATCTGTAATAATCAGATTTTCTTGCCACTTGGTCACAAGCAAATTCGTTGTTAGTACCGCTTTTAAGTAGTATGAAAATGTACAAGTAATTTTTAAAACACTAGCTGTCCCGAAAAAAGTCATGACGCGAACTTTCATGGACTCTTTTGAAAGCTGCAAAACCTCTTTCCTGAGCTCGGATGATGTAAAAGTCCTCTGTTATATCCTCTTGCTAAATAAAAGAATTTGTATTTGTATTTCACTTACCAGTCCCGCCTCGTGATGCCGTGGTCGACGACAGTCCCCGGCGGCGGATTCTCGAACCCCCCACCAGCTTTGAGGAAGATGCGCGTGTTGATGCGCTTCTGCACGACCACGTACGTCAGGGCCGGCTTGTACTGCGCCTCCACGGTGGTGAAGCAGATCTGCATTTGCGGGATCTCGAACTTCTGGATGACCTTTAGCTGGCCGTCGCCGACGCCGTCCCTGGAAGACAGATAGATGATCGCTTTATTCACTGTTACAAAACGTACAAAACACGTCACGTCTTTTTTTATCTTATTTACTTACTTACTTTATACTTTATTGCACAGAAAACATAATACAGACACTTAATATTAGAAAAAAACATGTACAAAGGCGAGCTTATCTCTAATAAGAGATCTCTTCCAGCAAATCTAGGATGGAGAGGATAATTTAATAAAAGGTACTGCATAAGTGCACAACGATAAATATTAAAATAATAGACTACTTACTAATAAATACATAAATACAGATAAAAACAAAAAACAAAATATAATATATAAATAGATACTAAGGTATATTAAGGTAGAGAAAGATAGTGTTCCTTCAAGCGTTTATTTTATATGCCATACATCTTATGATTAAGTCGGCTTAAAAATAATTAACAAAGTTACAGTACTACAGTACGGTACGGTTTACAAAATATAACGATAAATAACTTTAGTTAGTTACGGGGGTATTTTTGTAGTGTTCCCATCTCAGATTCAAAGTGAAATTCACTATCGTGTCGCATTCGAAATTTTGGGATACTTTCAAGTTTCAAGTTTCCCGGACACCATACAAAAAAAATCGGACCATTTCTTTCAAATGATACATTTTTTTATTCATTGGGCCATGCTATGCTAGCTATTGTATATAGTTTATTCAAGAAAAATGTACAACATAAGTCTTCCTTATTACACTGGGTAACGAACGAGGGATGTTTTACTACTCCCTAAAAAAGGGCGAACCCTGTGGTATAGAGTGAGTATAGGGTATAGGGTTATTTTTTTTAAATAATAATCGTTTATTCAGTATTCACCTGTACATAATAACCTTCTCCGGCAGCCGTCCGTTGACCCTTAGGTAATGCTTGAGCGAGTCGACCAGACACGACTTGAGACTGTCAGCCACCTCTTGCCCTCGCTCCTGAAACACCGCTCGTGAATACCATTGCGTCATCGACTGGTTGTACGACGCGATGAACGCTGCAAGTTCAAAAGAAAACAATCTTTATTTCTGTAAATATTTGCTGAGATTCGGGAGGCGCGTAAGAGCTGTAGGAGTTGTCAGTTTAGTGCGTTAGTTTAGTGTTCTTGACACCTCCCAAATCGCTATTATCAAATATAATAGAACACGTAGTTTTTTGCCTTTTCTTGGACCACTGTATATTGTATCAACAGACAGACAGACAGACAGACTTGACGAAACTATGAGGGTTCCTTGCCAGAACCCTAAAAATAAATTAACTGTTTTATTGTTTCGGGGGCGTTTTAAAATTATTATTTAGAGTTATGTCAGTGTCGAGGACGACATTCAGAGCAGACTTGGGGTCCTACATACAGCATAAACCTTTTGTAGTCCACCAAGTATAACCCGCCCAAACCAAAAGTACCACAACTCCCCAACTCACCTAACACGCTGCGCGATTTCCTGCTCGCGTCGTGATACGCGTCGATGCCCACAATCATGGCGTGCTTGGCGGGCATCGGGACCCCCCACAGAGTGCCCCCCAGCTTGCAGTTGATCTGCAGCAGGATCTTCTGTGTCACAGACCGCAGCTTCCGTCCGTCCATGATTGTGCGGGCGTTTATCACCTGAGGGAGACGGAGAAACGTTTATACAAGGTCACAGAAGAGATTAATAGTACTTCGTACAGAACGGCCACTCCCTTCCCCGCGCTGATTCAGATATCGCACCCCACCCCTGGCGTCAAAAGAATTGGTTAAAAGATCAATAGACAGGGCTGAACGCCGGACGAGTGACGACGCGTATACTAAACATCTCTGCATTTGCCGCGCCACCAGCCCTAGCAAAGTTTACGCACACATTTGCACGTATACAAACATCATTTGGTTATGTAGTAGTAATAGGTGATTATTTTACGAGCGTCTGACACATTTCTGTCTACCTCTGTTGAGTCTGTTAATTTCTGTAGATGTCTGTTGAGTTTGACACATTTCTGTTAATTTCTGTTGGGTCTGTCGCTTTTCTGGCAATGTCTGTTGAGTCTTGTCACTTGTATGTCGATGTCTATTGAGTCTGTAACTTCTCTGTCATGTGTTGAGTCTGTCAATGTCTGTTGAGTCTGTCACTTCTCTGTCAATGTCTGTTGAGTCTGTCACTTCTCTGTCAATGTCTGTTGAATCTGTCAATGTCTGTTGAGTCTGACACTTTTCTTTCAATGTCCGTTGTGTCTGACACATTTCTTTCAATGTATTTTGAGTCAGACACTTTTCTTTCAATGTCTCTCACTTTCCTGTCAATTTCTGTTGAGACTATCACTTTTCTGTTGTTGATTCTGTCCAAGTCTGTCAGTCAGCCGCTCACCTGGCTCGGCATCGGGTGCTCGGCGCAGCAGATCTTCTTGATCGCGGAGTACCGGTCGTCGCGCGCGGTCGGCGACACGCATACGACCAGCTGCGGCGCCCTGCCGGCCAGCTGCCGGAGCGCCGTCACGTACGCGTCCGGACGGTCCGACGGGAGAAGGACCATGTTGGGCTTGGTGACCGTGATGCCCATGGGCCGGGAACTGCGCATGAGGGTGTCGACGAACTCCTGGGGAACGACAGGGTGCGTGTTTCATCAATCGATAATTTCTTTATTGCAAACAGAGACTGTACGATGACGGGCCGCCAGACAGATTCGTAGCGGCTGACCAATCACAGCTCTCTTACCTCGTCCCCCGCCGCCCGTAAATTGTTGAGTTGTATTTCAAAGGAAAATGTATCTATGCGCTCTCCACTGGATAAGTGCTCCCTGATTGCAAACAAACTTTTGGATGAAGAGACATTTCTTCTGGCCCCACACTATGATACCCCGTGTCGTGGGAACCAGAAACAGCGACATCACAAACATGTAAACATCCAAGACCTAGGGTTTTTTCCCAGACGGGATTCGAACCCGGGACCTCTCGCATGGTAGGCAGATGCGCAACCGCTGCGCCACAGAGGTCGTCAAACGTCTCATCTCGGAGAAGGCCTTTGCTATATAGTGGGTGACATGAAAGAGGAGTTGTGTGACTCTGATCACTTGTCCTTTTGGCCACCCAAACTCTCTATTCGAAAACGTGACCTTACGTCAGAGCCTCGATCACGAACGTTTTCGAGATCGTAAAACGTTTTCGAGAACGCAGGAAATTACATTTCATAATTCATTATTGCACGGAAAACAATGTGATACACATAATCTTATAAAACAGCAAATAGGCAAAGGCGAGCTTATCTCTAAAAAGATATTTCTTCCAGCAAACCTAGGTAGGATAGGACATATTTATGTCATAAAGAATAAGAATCACTGACATTTGGCTTTTCGATAATTTTCTATCCAATCTTTGTTCGTGATTGGGCTACTGAACAGATCAATCTTTGTTCGTGATTGGGCTACTGAACAGATCAAATTCAAGTTCACCAGAGATATTGCATCGCTCTCGTCATTTCGTAATTTCTTTAATGTACTGCACAAGACGGACATACAGAAAAACATATAATAGATAATAGGCTTGTGGCCAAGGTAATGAATATGACGCAATAAATATATGAGTATGAGTAATCCAATAAATCTAGGAACAAGTCTTAAGTTGAATTAATATGTACAAAATGGCTTGACATTCTCAGAATTGTATATTTCCAGCAGATATTATATTTTATAAAGTCAATTTTGTGCAAAAAAAGACAGCATTTGATGGCACTTTTATATGACGTCATTCTGTTGTTATTTCGTAGAACTCAGGAACAAAAGATCCGTTTTGACGGTTCATAAAAAGTATCTATTTTGACTTGACAGGCCACCAGCCTATTGTCGGCTACGCAAGCAATGGTTAACTGAATTGACTTGAATCCACATGGTTTATTTAGAAGCTCACATTGGTGCACTGTTCGTCCTTCTTGGTGTACAGCACAGTCCAGCGCATGATGTCGACGGCCATCATCACCGGGTTCCTGGTGGCGCCGCGACTCCACTCCGCATTGTAGTCTCCGCTCTCCTGTTGGGGCGGAATATTTCATATTCTTTATTGCTCGGTTTACAATGTAATAGTAATTTATCTACTCTCATGTCGTAAAGTTCGAATTACAAACTTGAAATCGAATTCATAATGACGTACTTTATAAACGCAATACAGTAATCAAGTTAAAAAATAATAATAATAACACTACTTCTCGAACAAAACTAATGTTATTATTAAACTTTTTTCCATTACGATACAGTTCTACTTTTTTTGGGAAAGGCAAGGGTCATGAAACCATACAGCCAAGTTGTTTGATAGTCTGTATCGTTAGAAAGTTTTTTATTAGCTATGGTTGACAGCCAAACAGCCACTCAGTGTTTGATGAGGAGGCAGGCAGGAAGATTTAAACAAAGAGGTTCATTGAACTGAGGTTTATTATTATCTATAGTCTGTAACTCCCGGATATGGTCGGAATATGGAACGATCGTCGGAGTATGCAACGATTGCCGGAGTATGGAAAGATCCACGTCTAGTTAAAAAACGGCTTAACGCGGTTTCCCTCAATTTATGAAAAAAAAAACTGTGTCGTACGTATCGCCACACTGTCGAACATAGTGAGTGATAGTCTGTGGTAGGTTCTTCGTCATGACATGAACCATTTAAACCTATGGATGTGTAATATGTTTGAAAATGGAACGATTTCTAGTTTTTATTGCCCGGCTTCGGAAACGCGAACTTTCAAGGACTGTTTTGACAGCTGCAAAACCTCTTTTCTGAGCTCGGATGATGTAAACTACTATTACGAAGGTATTGGTTCCTAACCTTATGGTGTTGCTATAAAAGTGTTTAATTCCACTCGTTCGCTGATCTCACCTTGATGTTGTTGCCGTAACAGATGGTCTCGGGGTCGAGCGTGCGCGCGGTTATGTCAATGGTCTTGTCGGCTATGCTGAGCCCCCATCCGGCCAGACGGTTCTTCGCCGTCTCGTTATTCAGCACATTACTGATGTACTGGAATGAAATGTTGACTATGTTTACCTTTTTGCAACGATATGCTAATCACCTAAATCCAATTCATTCCATATGCAGTGGGTTGGGGCCGTTCAATTGGTTATTGGATTGGGTAGTCTGACCAATCTAAATTTATATGACAGTCAAGCCAGACGTTAAAGTAAGTATTTTATTTATACAACAATACTTCAGAATTGTATATTGTTATAATTTATAACTATTTTTTTTGGAAATAATATTTCTTGTAAATGTATTTTTTAAGTTTCTGTGCAATCAAGAATATGAATATGAATAAAATAAGACGACATTTGACGAGTCACTAAACAAAGGCCGGACCGGACCAGCCACAAAAATAACTGCGGGTTACATCAATAAATGTAACTCCTTGGCACCTCAACATTAATTGGCTACATATTAATATTATTTCATATATGCTACTTTAGTATTAGTGCTTACATAAAGAGCCAGGTTTACCGGTAACGATCGGATAGGGGAACCATGAGAATAAGGTAGCCGACCGGTACCGTTAAATCTGCCTCTCTATGTAAGCACCCTCACCTCCTTATTAGTAAAAGTAAATGTAGCCCATTAATATCCCCACCGAGGGGCACAGACCTTTACACGGATCCGAGTAAGATTGAGCCATACTCCACCACGCTGGCTCAGTGCGGGTTGGTGGAGGGGTTTTTTACGACTACTACATAAGATAGTGATAATAGCTGGGACCTACAGCTTAACGTGCCATCCGAAACACGGAGCGTACATAAGACAAATTAATCATCTCATTGGTACATGGTCAGCACCGGGATTCGAACCTGCATCTCCTGCGTGATAAGCAAGGTGAAACCTGCTGGACCACGGAGCCTCTTACCCCCTTATTAATAAAAAATAATAGGTACTCCGGTAGTAAAGTTAATCTGGGAGTAACTTTAGTCCTAAATTTTTTAATTAATAAAGGGTTTAGAGTCTAGTGATGTCACCCACCTGCTTGAAGGCAGCGTGCCGCTGATTCGGCGTGACCCTCGTGTAGGTCGCGACATCCTTCATCAGCGTGAAGTTGTTGCGCTGCTTGTCGGTCAGGCCGGTCAGCTGACATAGCTCCGGGATCAGCGAGACCATGAACTCGGTCTTCTTCTCGGAGCCGGGCATCAATTTCGACTCTCTGGGGGGGGGGAATATCACATCGTTGAGAGGTGCCTGCACGGAAATATCACATCGTTGAGAGGTGCCTGCACGGAAATATCACATCGTTGAGAGGTGCCTGCACGGAAATATCACATCGTTGAGGTGCCTGCACGGAAATATCACATCGTTGAGAGGTGCCTGCACGGAAATATCACATCGTTGAGGTGCCTGCACGGAAATATCACATCGTTGAGAGGTGCCTGCACGGAAATATCACATCGTTGAGGTGCCTGCACGGAAATATCACATCGTTGAGAGGTGCCTGCACGGAAATATCACATCGTTGAGAGGTGCCTGCACGGAAATACCACATCTTTGAGAGGTGCCTGCACGGAAATATCACATCGTTGAGAGGTGCCTGCACGGAAATACCACATCTTTGAGAGGTGCCTGCACGGAAATACCACATCTTTGAGAGGTGCCTGCACGGAAATACCACATCTTTGAGAGGTGCCTGCACGGAAATATCACATCGTTGAGAGGTGCCTGCACGGAAATATCACATCGTTGAGAGGTGCCTGCACGGAAATATCACATCGTTGAGGTGCCTGCACGGAAATATCACATCGTTGAGAGGTGCCTGCACGGAAATATCACATCGTTGAGGTGCCTGCACGGAAATATCACATCGTTGAGAGGTGCCTGCACGGAAATATCACATCGTTGAGGTGCCTGCACGGAAATATCACATCGTTGAGAGGTGCCTGCACGGAAATATCACATCGTTGAGAGGTGCCTGCACGGAAATATCACATCGTTGAGAGGTGCCTGCACGGAAATATCACATCGTTGAGAGGTGCCTGCACGGAAATATCACATCGTTGAGGTGCCTGCACGGAAATATCACATCGTTGAGAGGTGCCTGCACGGAAATACCACATCTTTGAGAGGTGCCTGCACGGAAATCAAATGGTTCTGACTGAAAATCAGCGCCGCAGCCCTGTTGTGGCCTTATGCTGGGTTGGAGCCATTTCACTGGCGAGGCATGCGTACATCATCTTTCTCTTTTGTTTAGTAAATATGTGTTTTCTTCTTTCATTTTAATGTCTATTTCCTGTCTTTAAATTATCTTGTTGATGTACTATGTTTTGTTCAGTGAATACACGTATGTCTATGTCTATATATCGTGCGTAAACTCTATCCGTGCTTAGAAACAACTTGACAGCTAACCTAAAACTTCATAAATTCCACTTTTTAAACACTAGGGATGTTACCAAAACAATCGGAAAGAATCGAAATTGTTTATTCATTTGAACTAACAGAAGAGTTGTCATCGTCATCACTGCTATCCGCACTTAGGGATATAATTACTTAGTTAATTTTCAACTATATTGTCTATTCTAATGTATCTTTGCAAATCTTGTAGAATAATTATTCCCGATTCACAAATGTTTAAAGGGTGTATCGATTCTTTTGATTAATCGATTTTTAGCAATATCCCCTCACTAACAGGCTAAGATTGACGTCAGTCAAGTAGCCTGTTACATTAGACACACTATAGTCACGCTGAACATGCAAATGCTCGCATTGGCCGTCAAGGGCCGCATGCGAGTATGTTCACAGTAAAGAACACCGCATTGGCTCTCACGTGACCACGCGATACACACGTGTTCACCAATGTCAATGTGAAATTAGCGCAGTGTAGCGAGTGCGAGTTTGGACATGTGAGGCGGGGAATCCCAAATCAACCTACTGCTGGGCTAAGGGCTGAGAAAATCTCAAAGCTACTGATGCCTTTCATTCATATCGGAGGATCAAGAGACAAGGTCTGGAATGGATGGATCCTAGTGTGTGGCTACCGACATTTCTTAGTTAGCATGCAATGTAGCATTCCGTATAGCTTCTGGCTGTAAACATGTTACTAAATAATAAATTTTCTTTCTCTCATTCTTTATTTCATGCGCTCGTTCCCTGAATAGTCATAGCAGAGAAATCCTGTGAAATGGCGACTTACTTTGATATCAGCATCGGCTGGTCCCAATCCATTATATCGATTCCATAATTTTTCTTATAGTAATCGATATAGGTAATTTGGATTTTTTCGCCATTTTCCGTTTTTTCAAACGTCGACTTCGGCGTCATTTGTTCATCGATATGATCAACCCTGGAACAGAAAAATCGGTCAAGTGGGGGTCGGAATCGCACACGAAGGGTACCGTACCTACCGTACCATCATCGTACAAGAAAACTTAGGCAATCAAAACAACCAAAAATAAAATTAAAAAAGACTATGCCTTCACGGTGATTTGAACTCACGACCTACAGCATAAAATGGCATTTCAAAGATGACGGTCGTAGTTCTGAATTCTGACATTTCTCAGATGACTTAGTAGGTCTGTAGAAGCGGGATCGGCAACAAAGGCAGCCATCCTACCACTGGTCCCAGATTGACCTACATTTCCTCCCACCCCGCCCGCCAGCCCCGCAGCCAGCTCACCTGAACAGCTTCTTGTTGTATGTCGTCATCACGGAGCAGCCGATCAGGTCCTCGGCCACCGCCTGCTTCCAGCCGGCGCCCTTCCTCTGCACCGCTTCGCGGATGAAGCTGAGCACCAGCCCCGCAGCCAGCTCACCTGAACAGCTTCTTGTTGTATGTCGTCATCACGGAGCAGCCGATCAGCTCCTCGGCCACTGCCTGCTTCCAGTCGGCGCCCTTCCTCTGCACCGCCTCGCGGATGAAGCTGAGCACCAGCCCCGCAGCCAGCTCACCTGAACAGCTTCTTGTTGTATGTCGTCATCACGGAGCAGCCGATCAGGTCCTCGGCCACGGCCTGCTTCCAGCCGGCGCCCTTCCTCTGCACCGCCTCGCGGATGAAGCTGAGCGCGGTCTGGGTGCGCAGCACGCGATGCGTCGAGTCGAGGGTCAGCATGAGCCCACCTTCGTACTCGTCGACGGCTGTCACGTAGCTGGGGAAGATAGACGGAATGTTTTATGAAGATTTTGAAATACACAGGCACATACATTGCTTCTGGAGGCCTAATACCAATATTAAAGAAGGACTTAAGCAGTACTGCCCATCTTGTGTTACAGTCCGGCTACACGCTCCGTCTTGCCTGCACAAACCAGTTTTGTCCTTGTCTTTCTTTTCAAAGACGAAGACAAAACTAGTTAGTGCAGGCTTGCTCACAGGCAAGACGGAGCGTGTAGCCGGGGCATTACACAAAAATATGTTTATTTTAAATTTTTGTATTTATTAGAGCTAGTGGGCTCCACGCTTGCTTCTCACGCAGGAGGTGCATGTTCGAATCCTGGAGCTGACCATGTACCATTGAAATAATAAATTTATCTTAAGTACATTATTGGACGCACCGTGTTTTGGATGGCACGTTAAGCTGTAGGTTCCGGCTACTATCACTACTTGGTAGCATGTAGTAGTCGTGAAACCCCTCCACCAACCCGCACTGAGCCAGCGTGATGGAGTATGGCTCAATCTTACTCGTATCCGAGTAAAGGCCTGTGCCCCTCGGTGGGGACATTAATAGGCTACATTTACTTTATATATTTGGGCAAAATTGCCATATATTCCCGACTCCGGCAACATTGCGTCAACATTGCCGGCAATATTCCCACAAATGGCAATATTGCCACAAATCCTCTCAGCACCATCATTCCTGTCCTGCCTAGGTTTGCTGGTAGAAATCTCTCTTTAGAGATAAGCTTGCCTTTGCGCACTAAATGTTATTTAAGTTCGATAAAGAATATGAACATGAATATTGCCGACAACAGCACATCAGTAGTCGCGGTAACTCTTACCCAGGCCAGACTTCCAGCTTATGCTGCGGGAACTGCCGCGCCGCCTGCTCGTTGAAGAACTGCCTCCCGAAGCGCACCAGCTTCAGGTCCTTCATGATGTTGTTGAACAGCACATTGTAGATGTGAACCATCTCGCTGAGCTTCCGCAGGCGACGGAACATGATCTGTAACGGGGAATGGGAATTGGGTTATGTCCAAAGTAATTAAAACCCCGTCCCGAGTCACGCCAAAATCGATTACAGCGTCTACGAAGCCAAATAATACCAATTTCGAGGTAACACACATAAAAAAAATTATAACAACCAAATTGATAACCCCTCCTTTTTTGAAGTCGGTTAAAAGCAGCAAAAAATCATGTCCGTTGTATGGGAGACCCCTTTAATATTTATTATTATAAAGGTTTTTAAGGTTTTAGAGTTTTATTTCTCAAAAAAACAACAATAGTTCTCTTACAGAAAAACATTTAAACTTATGCGAGCTATTACTTTTTCTCGTGAAAATGACTTTTAAACAAAATCGACTATACTAGACAAAATATGCCTTTTTAAAAGTTATTTAAATCCAGAAAGGGATTCTGCATTTTTAATGTTTTGCGGTAGTTTGTTGAACATATGTGCTCCCCCAAGCAAGATAGTTTTCCGTAGTTTGTTCGCGGTGCTATTAATTGTAACTTATTGCCACCTCTGCAATAATTTGGACACCACGATACAGGTTGGACCTAGTGTGGTGTTATAACACTTTTTTGTATTAAGCTTTGGTAAATAAATAAACTTTTAAACTTAAAACTTTTAAACTTTAAACTCTAAGGTTGTGCGTAATATCTTTCTTTGTAAATAATCGGTTTTTTAACCGAAACTGGTACTATTTATGAACCGATCACAAATTATTTTTTCGTTCGAATGGTCAATCGAATAGTTTGGTCCCATTTTGTGAAAATCAGGAATCGGCCTATTAGTTAGGTTCCTACATGAAAAAACTGTGAAGTTTAATTTGGTTTTACCTGGATGACATTATACATCCAGCCTTTTTGTTACTTTTCGGTGTTTATAGTCATTGTCACGAGATAAAAATTGGCTGTTAGGATCGTATATTCGTTTATATTATGTAATACGTTTGGACGTAGACAGATTTTGAAGGTCGTTTTCGGGTTCATAGACGACATTTGTATACCGAGCGGGGAGGGCTAACAACCGAGAAACACAACGACCAGTGGGTCAACCGGGACGACTGCAAACACTCCAAGTTATTTCTAAATAAATACAACCATAAATTTACGAATTACTTGATGAGGCAGCAAAATAAAATTACTAATAGGCCTCATAACAGGCCATTGTACACTTAATAAACACCTGAAAATTACAGGTGCAACAGACAGTTCCCTTTGCAGGGGATGCATGGAAGTGGACGAGACCGTGGAGCACATGTCGCTTGCGTGCCCCTCCACCATAGAGACCAGAGTCGCGATTCTGGGAGAAAATAGCAGATCGTCGACCCTCCTCGAACATCCAGGCCTCCTACTTCAGCTTGTGCTGGAGTTGGGATGGCTGAACTAGAGTGCAGGTGCAGGGGACATGCCCCCGCACAAAGGCCCCGCTCTCGTGGGCCAGGTGCAGGCACAACATCCCCCTGACAGAAGAAGAAGAAGGGGAGGGCTAAGTAATAGGTCATGTCGGGTCCGGTTTGGCACCTTTCGGGTACGGAACCCTGAAGACACCCTATCGAAATCAAGAGGACCCATTAAGAGGTATCCGAACTCGATGGGTTTACGAGTGAGCATCCTAGGCTTCCTTCTGCCACCTTCGAGCTCCATCATTAAGCCAGCTCGATGGTACTATTTGTTGCATTGTCATATATGGCTAAATAATTTCTGAATAGATTCAAGCGTGAACCACGCTGCACAGCGTTACTTACAATCACTTTCACTTTCGACTCGTCGAACGGATTGGTCGACACCAATTCCGTGACGTCCTGTGGCAACCGATGTGGGACGTACAGCGTTGTGCCGTCGAATGTCTTCTCCTTGAACAAGTCGCGGTGTTCTGAAAGAGAGCAATATTTAAAAAAATTGGTCAAATGCGGGTCGGACTCGCACCGAAGGCTTCCGCACCATCGCCCTCTGCGCCTAAAACGGCAATACCTTCAAGCTCGTCGTCAGTCGTCTCTTGCTATTAAATAATGTCAGGCGCTATTGTATTGCGATTGACAAATTGATTACTTACTGGGAAGTCTTCTTATGGGTTTTGTAACAGTTTTTATGGAATAAAACAACTTTTATTTATTATTTACTTAATACCTACTATTTAATTCTAAACACGCTTTTTTCGTGTATTTCAGTATTTGTTGTTGTTGCGGCAATAGAAATACACATTCTGTAAAACATTTCAACTCTCTAGATATTACGGTAGGACCCGATGACGGACAGACGGACGGACGGACAGACGGACAGCGGAGCCTTAGTAATAGAGTCCCGATTGGCACCCTTCCGGTATGAATGTTGTGTAATAAAGAAAACTAGGAATGTTGTGTCGAAAAATAGGAATGTTGTGTCCTTAAGTCCAGTCATTCGGCATACAAATAGAAATAAAAATAATTCGTGATAGATAGGGGCCATGTGATGTGAATACGCACCATTCAGCAGCTTGTACCGCAAACTCTTGTAGTCCTGAGTCGGCTCGTATCTCACTTCGTATTCGTACACGTTGTTCTCCTCGAAGTTCAGGTATATGAAATTGGCGGTCACATCGCAGGGCCTTCCCGACTCGCCCTTCATCACGACTGGCGCAGTTTCCTTCACCTCTCGCTGGAAACATTAAACCATTATACAGTCACACAGATTGTCCCGTAAAAGTTGAAAGGCCACTTATTATAACCTGGCACGCTCACAGCACTCACACTAATGCAATTTCACTATGTATGTTCAAAAATCGAAATAGGAACGCCTTCGATTGAAAACTGTCAACTTCAGCCTAATAAGTTTAACCGCGCGAGAGAGAGAGACACACTTTTATTGATGCCCACGCAGTGCAACGTCCGCCTGATCTACAGGCTGTAACAGAAGGGGGTAATCATATTTTAGGGGGTTGTTAGGGAGATCATTCTAAGCAACTTTTACTATGAAACCGATTTGATCAAAGCAACTGTTATTTTTCATTGTTCCATATGTTTTGGTCTGGGCGGTCAGCTGATTTGTATAGAGAAGTGAAAATGAAAGTTGCTCTGATCAAATCGGATTTATAGTGATAGTTATTCAGAATGATGTCCCTAACAACCCCCTAAAATATGACTACACCTTTCTGTTACACCCTGTATAGCATTCTAACGGTCAAGCTTTACATTACATTTACACACAGGCACATACATTGCTTCTGGCCCCACACTAGGATACCCTGTGTCGTGGGAACCAGAAATACAAACATGTAAACATCCAAGACCTGGGGATATATTGTTTTGTCCCCAGCCGGGATTCGAACCCGGGACCTCTCGCCTCTTTTGTACCCAAGATTTCCGAACGGGACCCTAACCTAGGGTACCTAGGTATACCTATACCAAGCCTCTTCTATCACTCTCGACTGAGTATTCGCGCGACGCACGCCTCGCAAACGTTGCTTCGTCCGGCCAGTAGATACGCAGCTATTAATTCATTCCATTGACTCACAAAGTATTTGCTCTTCCCAACGGTCGTGGCCTGCGAGTCGCTGACGGTGACCTGCGACATCTGGTGCGTGACGGCGGAAACATCACTCTGTGCCGGCGCCGGCGCTGCCGCTTTCGCCGCCTGCAGTTGCTTTCTGTAAACAGAATAGGATATAGAGATAAGCTCGTCTTTGTACGTACCTTCTCTGCATTGTTTGCGTCTTATGTTATGTGCAATAGACTTAAGCAACAACAACAACATAGCGTCACGCCTTTACCCATATGGGGTGGCAGAGGCACAATTACAGTCTATTCGTGATAAGAATGCAGTGAAATTTAAATCTGTTTACACACACTCACAGGACAGGACACAACCTTCGCGTTCGAAAGTTTGCCTTCAACTGGTCACTGTGAACATGGCTTGATCATTGGAAACGATTTGATTGGTTACGGGGCGTGGCTAGGCCGCCGAACAGTGATGACTTTACTGCATTCTTATCACGAAAAGACTATAGTAACTTTTAGCCAGTTATTCAATAGGTATTCCATTTTGTGTAACAGAAGACTAGCCCATCACCGCAACCAAATAGTAAAAAAGTGGTTAAAAACGTGAGAGAAAGATGCTTATCTCGATTAGAAATAACCGGCCAAGTGCGAGTCGGACTCGCGCACGAAGGGTTCCGTACCATTGAAATGAAATTTGTTTATTGACAGATAACATGGTTTACACAGATTCTACTTAACTAAAATAAGGAGATACTTAATTAGGAACATTTATCGTAAAATAGGAGGGATCAGTAACAACCGAACTAGTGAAAACACTGTATCTCAGTTGTCAAATGGTGCTCAATAAATTACATTTAAGGGCTGAGCAACTTACTTCTCAAGTAGATTGTGTTTGGTGCTAGGTACTGGGGCGGAAAACAAAAATTATGGATGTAGAATTTGGAAAAAATAGGAAAAATAGGAATGTTGTGTAGGAATGTAAAGAGTGTGGCTGCTCTTCCGAAATGGTAGGATGTAGTATTATACACTTAATTAAAGGTGTTGAAAAGCAGGGTGAGTGATTGAGGTGTTGAGTTGTGTCTGCACAAAACTAATGAAAGTTAAATGCAGGGTGTGTAATTGTATGATAGTGTGTTTGTGTGTGATGTAAAAAACAAGCAAATTGTAACTATGATTTAAGTAGACATTCGGTTTCTTCATAGCAGAGAGTTTGTAACCACTTCGTTAAATGAGTTTTGCAGATGTTCTTATTAAGGGGATAAATATTGAGAATTTGATTGATTTTGTTGACGAGGGCCCAAGAACAGGAAAAACCTTTCAGAAAAAGCCAATCGGTGTTTTTGCATTGATGGCGTATTGAATACTCTGTCATTCCGACGTGTAGAGAGTACAGCTGGGCCAAAGAAAAGTTTTGAATGTTGCCTGAGAACGAGATGCTGTATGAAGAGTTGGCGAACAGTGAGGACACTACATGTCTGATAAAGGTGGTATGTCGAAAAGAGTTTAGGCCTAAAAGTGCATACCTTGAGAATAGCTCTTTGAGCCCTCTCAAGGCCCAACATATCAGTTTTGCCGGCACCACCCCAAGATGAAATGCAGTAAGTTATAATCGACTGACACAGTGCCAAGTAAACCTGTCTTAAGAGCCGTGGGTCCGCTACATGCCTGAGATTTTTAAAGACGTAAATGAGTTTACGTACTCTGTTAGTGATTAATTTTAACACATAAGTGTTGCGAAAAGTTTAAATTTTTGTCCAACAGAATACCCAAGTACCTTATTGTGTCAGTCTTATTAAGAAAACTACAGCAGCAGTTACAGTCCACAGGTCTTTGGCAGGTATGAGCAATGATCTTAAATCTCGGTGCCGGTTGGGAAGAGTTTCGTACTGTAAAAGCCATGTATTTAGTTTTATCTGTATTTAATGAAAGAACATTGCTAAATAATAATTTCGTTACCCTATTAAAACCTTCCTGAGCATATCCAAAAGTTTGATCCCAGGTTTTCGAGGCAAAGATGAGTGCTGTGTCATCTGCGTAAGAGAAAATTCTACCATTTTGAAGTTTAACATCGCACAATTCATTGATATAGGTAAGAAAGAGTGTGGGACCTAAAATGCTTCCCTGAGGCACACCTTGAGTTACTTTAAGGTCAGAACTGACACATTCACCTATTTTGACACACTGCTCTCTATTATCCAGATAGTCTCTGAAAAGTTTGAGTTGAGTACCTCGGATTCCCATTTTTTCCAATTTTGTTAGCAATATAGGGATAGAGACCGTGTCAAAGGCCTTCGCTAGATCAAGAAAAACACCTATTGTCTTCAGACCTCTGTCCATACACTCAACAATATGACTTGTGAGTTCATGGACCGCGTCATCAGTAGATCTACCAGATCTAAAACCAAACTGTTGATCGGAGAGCAAGCCTTTCTTTTCAAGATAGTCGATTAGTCTACTATTTATGATACGTTCTAGGAGTTTAGATATGGCAGGGAGAATTGAAATAGGTCTGTAATTGTTAACACAGTCTCTATCCCCAGCCTTATGAATGGGGTGGACAACCGATTTTTTTAGGACAGTGGGAAAGCATCCAATGTCAAGGCAAATATTGAAGATGTAGGTCAGTGGAGGAACGAGAATATAGCTGAAATCCTTAAGAATTTTATTAGGAATATTGTCCCAACCAGTGGAGCTATTATTTTTTAGTCTTTTGATAAGTGTTTCAACTTCGCGTTCATCTGTATTGATTAAAACAAAGGATTGGGAAGGATTGGGGTGAGATGGGGGAGCATCCTCAGTGGTATCAATTGTCTCAATAACACCGTATGTTTTGGCAGCTATATTACTGGCTATATTTATGAAAAAATCATTAATATCATCGACAGTGTTATTATTCTTGGTAGACGTGAGAAGTTCAGTGGCAGCTGTTTTTACTCTATTGGTATGTGTTATGTTTTTAATTATCTATAAAAAAACGCAAAAAAAAAATGTATGGGAGCCCCCCCTAAATATTAATTTAATTTTAATTTAATTATTTATTTTTAAGTAAATAATATACCCAATATATTGTGAACATTTTAAGCGTCTACCTGCTACCATTATCAATATCGAGCAAAAAAGAGCAAAAAAAAATACGCGTGTAACACCGTACACGTGTTAGAAGTAAAACTTCTGTAGCTAGATCATTAAGTGGTACCTATACTATACACCTATACCTACCTATACTAAAAGAGATTTAAATTTCCAATTTTGAGATCCAAAATCTGCTTCAAGTTACTTTTAAGTTTCAGACGTCCGATTATTTGAAATTATTTTATACTTGTACTTACTTTTAATACGTCATGTCATTTATTTCCCACCATTCCTTATCTACAATTTGTCGCGCTCGTGGTGATATAGTTAACTCATTCAATAGTGTCACTACTATTTGCATCTCGCTCAGATTATATACCATCTGACGTCACGTCTTTAAGCCGTCTCGCTCAAATGTATGCATTGCTTTGCTTGTCTCTGTGCCCAGTCCCTTTATTTAATTGATCGAGTACGTATTTTCAACTATTCCAAGTTAATGTGTACCTGCGGGGCTACCATAAGGCTTGCTCACCTCAGTCGCGCAGATAAATGACAAAGAAGATGGCTAAATCAATATATGGACGACTGCCCCAGACATGTACAAAGACTTCTCAACAGCCAATAGCATTTAAATATTCATTCATAAATTTAATTTACTGCGTCTGTAATTAGTTTGTAGAACTTGAAGAAAAAAAAATTAAATATAGGTAAATAAGAGTTGTTACTCAATACTCCGTGATTCCAATATGATTCCGTGACCTTTGCCGTCGCTAGAAATAAGCACCATTTTGCAATAACATGCAACATAACGCCATCTAGCCACTCCTCTGGAAACCTCCTGTTTTCAACAGTTTTGCTAGTTGGCAATTGGCAATTATGTTGCATGTTATTTTTAACGATGGCAAAAGTCACTAATCAATGGCGGAATCATAGAGTATGAAGTGACAACTCTTAATTATTTAATCATTTCCTTCACGTTCTACAAACTAACTAAAGACGCAGTAATTTATGAGAGAATATTTAAATGCTATTAATTGGCTGTTGAGAAGTCTTTGTACATGTCTGGGGCAGTCATTTTGCCAAATTGCCAACTCCTTTCGCGTCTCAATGATGTTTCTCCATAAAATAGCGCGCATTCATTATGATATGACATTAAATTGTGACAAAATGCGTGGCTGGGGTGACTGGCGTGCCTTATGCTACCCCCGCTAACCTATACATACCTACTTTGCTAGGATTTTTTAGGGTTACTTCATCGCGAAGCTCTTATTTAATTTTATTCTTGACATTTCCTGTCCGCCATACGACATACCTCGATTTTGATATTTTACTTCAACATTATTGACTGGCATGAAGCATTAACTTTAAAATTACAAAAGCTTATTAAAATCAAAATCGTATAATTTCAACAGTTATAACAACAATTCAACTTAAAAATATGTATTACAAAAATTACATACAAACAAATAAGCGAAACAATAAGCCATTAAACTTATGGCTCTGTAAGCTGTAGACCTCGCTTTGGCCGTTTACTACAGATAAACATTAAATAGGTAGGTATAACACGTACTTAGTAGCTAAACTGCTAATTTGTGACTTGAACTGCACTATATAATAAAAAGTGGCTTTAGAACAGTTCTAGGTACCTACTTATTGTTTTCAAGAAGTCTTAATGCAGCCATCCATCACATCGGAATTTGCTTGAAAACTAAATATCACATTTGGATGATTCTAAGTGACTTTATGCGATTACTAGCTGCCCGTTGCGCGACTACGCAGCGCGTTTTAGGTACCTATTCCATAGTTACCGGCCACAAAACGATTCGTTCATCATTTTAGAAATCCATATCGACCCGTGTGACATTGATGAAACTCTTTTCTTACAAACTGTATGGATCGCATCGCACAACTGTCAAACATAAGTTCCGGTTCCAACAAAGAGGTTGAACGAAGTAGTTTTTGGTCACGTCACTGGTTTTGGCCATACCGGAAATCAAGAACTCGTGGAAGCATGCTTAAAATAATTTTTATTTGTTAACGTTTCATCAGGTTTTTCTCTCACTAATTAACATTCTTTATTGTACGAATGTATTATTATCTTATCTGATTAGTTAAAAACCGTATTGAAAATAGTTGCGGTTTTAAAAGTCTTCAGCCGACCCTGACGTCACCGATTCCAATTTCCGTTACATTTCTTAGCCACTCGTGATAGCACCCGGCTAGTAGCAATTGAAAAGCAAATATATGAATAACCCACAGTTGAGAGGTTAAATAAATTTTACCCCCGTGCCCCAAGAAGTTTTACTTAAAAAATCACGTTTGTTGTATGGGAGCCCCCTTAATATTAAATTTCTATTGATTTTTAGTATTTGTTGTTATAGCGGCATCAGAAATACATCATCTGTGAAAATTTTAACTGTCTATCTACCACGGTTCATGAGATACAGCCTGGTGACAGACAGACGGACGGACGGACGGACGGACAGACAGCGAAGTCTCAGTAATAGGGTCTCGTTTGGCACCCTTCGGGTACGGAACCCTAAAAACCACCCTCACACACGCGGGAAGGTAAAAATCGGCTTAGTGCGAGTCAGACTCTCACACGGAAGTTCGGCACCAATCGTATCAAAAAAAGTTTTAAAAATACGTTTCTAGAAGTATACCACCTTTATTTTTAGGGTACCGTACCCGAAGGGTGCCAAACGGGACCCTATTACTGAGACTTCGCTGTCCGTCTGTCCGTCCGTCCGTCCGTCTGTCACCGGGTCCGTCTGCACGAACCGTAATAGCTAGAAAGCTGAAATTTTCACAGAATGTGTATATCTGTTGCCGCACCAACCACAAATACTGAAATACGAGAGATATTGCAAATTAAAGGGGGCCCCGATACAAGAGACGTGTTTAGATACACTTACGCATTTCAAAATGGAGATCTTGACTGAAACTGTTTATTTATTGTCATAGCAACCATGTCATAGACACATACTACACATTTAAATATGATAGCATATTTCGCGTCAACCCACAAGGTTGTGGTTAGCCGATGCGGTATGATGTAGACTCTCAATCCGGAGGTCGTCGGTTCAAATCTCGTGAAGGCATAAACTTTTTAAATTTTCTTTTTGTTTATTTTTTTATTGTTTTGAGTGCTTTTGATTTGTTGTACGATGGTACGGTACCCTTCGTGTGCGATACCGACCCGCACTTAACCGATTATTTTAATATTTTGTGTATTTCAGAATTTCGTAATTTCTTTATTTCTTAATTGAAAGATATCTGTTTGTCATCATGTTGTCTCACATGACAAACAGATAACTTATAGAAAAATCCTGTAAAAAGGCGAGCTTATCTCTAATAAGAGATTTCTTCCAGCAAACCATCATTCTTCCGATTTCTTCCATATTTGTTGGTGCAACAGATATACACATTCTGTGAAAATTTCAACTTTCTGGCTATTACGGTTCGTGCTCTAGGACCCGCTGACGGACGGACGGACAGACGGACAGCGGAGCTTAGTAATAGGGTCCCGTTTGGCACCCTTCGGGTACGGAACCCTAAAAACGGCAATATAAGAAACGGCAATATAAAAACGGCAACAGAGAAAGAGAGGCCGCCATCGTGAACTCAGATTGGGCGGAGTTAGAGCAGATGGCCCAAGATCGGAATAAATAGAAATCTGTACTGAGAGCCCCTGTCCCTCCTGAGGGTTGACAGGATGAGATGATGATGTCATAAGGTAACTCACAGGATATTAATCCCGCGCCCCACTCCCCTCGGAGGCCCCTGCGGCAGACTCGGGCTGACGTCACACGCGGGGCTGTAGATCGCCTTAGGGGGGGGAGCTGCAGCACCTGACAATATAACATATAACTTTAGCATTAAAATACCCCCGCATAAAACCAGTCTTCCGGTTTTATCACCAGGTTTCATAATGATGTGAAATTAAAAGGTCTCATCACAACAAATCCAATGAGCCTAAACTCGATGGGTAGTAAGCATCCCAGGGTTCCAGCTCCCACCTTCGAGCTTCGCACTCCATCATCAGATCAGCTCGATAGTACTATATTTTCAAAGGTCTTGTCACTACAAGTATAGTGGCCAACACACACCGCTTCGGGATTAAAATTTTTACCAATTGACATTCAAACATATTGATATAGAAATACGACATAAATTTGAAATAATGCCGAAGCATCCCAATGCATTCCGCGGGATGCTTCGGCATTATTTGAAAGCATATCAATTTGTCTTATTTCTATAGGGATATGTTTGAATATCCATTGGTAAAAACTTAAAATCCCTTGCCATGCCGTCCCAGTGTGCGTAGGCCATAATGAGCCCAATTTCGATGGGTTTACTTGTAAGCATCCCAGGGTTCCAGTTCCAACCTTCGAGCTTCGCACTCCATCATCAGATCAGCTCGATAGTACCATATTCTCAAAGTTCTTGTCACTACGAGTCTAATGAGCCCAAACTCGATGGGTTTACTAGCATGGATCCCATGGTTCCAGCTCCCACCTTCGATCTTCGCACTCCATCATCAGATCAGCTCGATGATGCCATATTCCCAAAGGGCTTGGCACAACAAACCAAATGAGCCCATATTCAACGGGTTTACTAATAAGCATCATAGGGTTCCCGCTCCCACCTTCGAACTCCATCATCAGACCAGGGCCCTAATGCTGCTCTGAGAATTTCACTTATATTTCATTACTATTTCATTACTATTCCATTGCAAACACCCAATCAAGGAGGATAATAATTTAGGAGAATACCAAATGACGCCATTTTGGGTGTTTGCAATGAAATAGTAATGAAATAGTAATGAAATTCTCAGAGCAGCATTAGGCCCCAGCTAGATGGTACCATAACAACTAGCTCCAAGAAATCTACTTTCGAATAAAAAAAAACACTTCAAATTGGTTCACCCGTTTATGCTCCACGTGCTGAGACAGACAGACACACAGAGTGACTCTCACGTTAAACTTATAACAACCCTTTTCTCCTTCGTCGGACGGGGGTTAAAAACATAGAAGGCTATACATTGCTTCTGGCCCCACACTAGAGGTAGAATGTCGTGTTGTGTCGTGTCTCCCTGGGTTTTCACCATGTTGTGGGAACCAGAAACAGTGACATCACAAACATCCAAGATCAGGGGAATTTAGTTTTCCTCTTCTCCAGCCAGGATTCATTCTAGTTGACAAAACCGTTGGTATGGGGTTGCCGGCTTGAGTTGACTAGAGATAGAACTGCATGGTTGGACTTGATGAGCTGCCTTTTTATTTTCTGATGTTTTTAGTTTCTGTTTGAGTTGCCTGGACAAGTCATATTAAAAACACCATCCTATGGCTGCTACCATGTCTCAGATTGCTCTAACAAGGTCTATAACGCAGACTAAATAAACAAACTGAGACACATGTTAGACTATTAAGTATACCAAACGGTGTGTCATGGTGGTATGATTAGCATACCTCCGGGTTTTTGCTGCTGAATCATTTGTAGCAATGCCCTCCCCCTCCCACCCGACATGGTTGACGAACTTGGCGATGCACTGGCCTGAAAATAATACACAGCACTTGTTAATGTAACATTATAGAAATGTAATTAATGTATCGTACTTAGTGTATGTGTGCATTCCACAAAATATACATGGTTGACAAACTTGGCGATGCACTGGCCTGAAAATAATACACAGCACTTGTTAATGTAACATTATAGAAATGTAATTAATGTATCGTACTTAGTGTATGTGTGCATTCCACAAAATATTATTTAAGTACATAAAGTTGAGATACAAAATTACAATTCTGTCTGGCTTCAAAAAGCTCAAATTTTTATTCTCATAATAATATTTTGTAGAATTCTGAAGGTTTTAACACTAAGCTAAGGTTTTGGGGTATGTTATGTTATGGCTTGTGTTGTGTTAAGTGTTGCCACAATATTTTGTCCAATGTCACATGTTGAGTTCTGTAAAATAGGCAATCATGTAATAAAATCACTAACAAAGTAAACTGACAGCTTGAAATCTGACAAACATCTCTTTTGCAGTAGCAAGTTTTCATTTCCAATCTTGTTTCCGTACTTGTGAATCCACTACCATTGGTTTGACTGAAAATTCAATTCAAGCATAACTGATTAATGTAAGTTTCATACCCCACTTGGTGCTAGGCTCGGTGCTGGTGTAGCCTCCGGAGAAGGACCCTGACTTGGTGTTACCGGCTCTGTCATGGTCGACTGCTGCAGTGCCTGCAGCAGCGCTCGGCCACGCCCCAGGCCAGCCATCTTGCTTCTGTGAGGAAAAATTAATCAGAAACTGGATATTTGATGTGCAAAATGGCAAACTGGTTTATGGTTGTCCCTAACACACTAGTCAGTATTGAAGACTGCCAGACCTTGAAATTTAGGGTGTAATGATCAAAGCTTGGGCGAATCTCATTCCACTGAGAACTTGCATTCATTTAAGTAATGTAGGACAGTAACTGTAGGTACATGAATGAAACAGTCTGATCATGGAATCAACTTGATTCACCAAAAGAAGTTTGCAGAACTGTTTGTTAGAGTAGAGAACCCATCTACCTATTTGACTAGTTTACAAAGTTTAGCAAGTAAACCGGAGAAAACTATCAGAGAAGTGAAATTATGTGCTGAGATTGTAATATTTTTATCTGAATACCCGCGAAAAGTCTTGGTCAGCAAAACATTCCATTGACAATGGCCGCCACATGTTGGAATTATGAACATGAACTTTAGTCGAATCTTCAATGGAATCGTAAATACGATATTTCTGTCATGAATAGTCATGATGCCAAAAAGGTTGTTCGTTTCTTCCTTGCATGCAATGAACAAGATGCACAGTAAAATGCATGTAATAAATAATGGCTAATTTTTAGCAAGCATGAAACAACAACACCAAAATTCATTCATGCCATACGTTTATCAAATTCTACAATACACGCTAGGTATTATTATACCTAAGTACCTATCAAGATTGATGACATTGATGTTATTATAAGTTAAATGATATTATAATTCACAAAACTTACCAATTAGGTATTTTCGTTTCAGTTATCGTTAAAAATCCCAAACAAATCGACGACTTCAACTTCAACTTCAATTTTAGTTCATGGCAAATCGACGACGGCGGAGGCAGAACGGACGACAGACAGACGGGACCACAGAACACAATTACGGGACGGACTGCTCGTCAGAGTAATTGTGTTCTGTGACGGACTGGCTTTGGCTTGGCTGGACGGACTGCTGACTGAACGGAGGAAAAGTGGCCAAGTGCGAGTCGGACTCAACGAGGGTTCTGTAGTAGCAAGTAATTATGAGACTTGATGTTTGTGTTTTAACTTTGTTTTTCATAATGTTTGTATGAATGACAAAGTTATCTTTGTGGTTTTTATTAAATTAATGTTGTATATCTTAAAAACTACTTTATTTTGTTCAAACCAATTTTCGTTGAAAGTTTGTAATGAGATAGACGTATGTAATGTACCTGTACCTGTACCTAACTAAACAGCATAGTTATATTTATTTTAGATTTTTCCCTGTCTAACTTTAATTAAAAGTTAGACGGGGGGGGGGACACAATTTTTTCCACTTTGGAAGGGTCTGTCTCTTTAACGATTGACTTTGATGAAAATAGTTTTCAAAAACTCAACGTCATTTTTAAAGAACTATCTATAGACAGCCTACAGACAGACAGACAGACAGACAGACTGACAGACTTGACGAAACTGACTTGACGAAACTATAAGGGTTCCTTGTTCTCTAACGGAACAACGGAACCCTAACAAGTTGTGAAATGAATGAATGAATGACACATTTTTTTTTTATATTTTATGTACGACTGTATGTAGTAAAGCGGAAAATCTGTCCAACTTGAACTCAGCCACTGCCCACTGCACAGTGCACATGACGTTGACGACATGTCAATGTCACATGCACATTGCACATGCAAATCATGCAAGTTATTGTTCATGCATGCTTTAGTTATTGTTCTGAGATGCAATGCATGCATGCATGACACAGATGACACTCACTTAGTTAGTTCTGTTCTGTTACTTCTGTTGTCTGTTTGTTTCTCAGAACAATGTTTGTTTGTGCTGTTTGTTTTGGCAAATAATTGCTTCCCTGCTTGAAAATTACGATATGACTCATTATTTGTTTATGCAAGTGTAATTTTGGCAATGTGTTCAAGAATCAAGAGTTCGTTTCCTGGCAAGATACCTGAAATCCCCGGAATAGCTGTGGATAACTTCGAAGCCCACAGCTTGAGGTCCCGAGCGTATTTCCTGAGCCATTGTCACAGTGACCACACGAAGGGTCTCTTCTCCAAAGACCTGCTAACTACTGTAGCTCAAAATGGAGTCTATATTTACATGTCAGCTCTCTCAGCTGCGATAGTCGCTGATGACTGTAAGGGTTCTACCTTGATGGAAAGCATCAAACCTCTGGATATTGGTAAGCTTTATGTACAAATAGTAAGGGGATTATACCCCCTAGTCAGTCTAGCAAGAGATACACTTATACAGGTGTAACAGAAAGGTGTAGTCATATCTTAGGGGGTTGTTAGGGACATCATTCTGAGAATCTTCACTATGAAACCGATTTCAGAGCAACCTTAATTTCCACTTCTCTTTACAAATCAGCTGGCCGCCCGGACCAAAACATATGGAGCATTACAAATTGGTTTCATAGTAAAAGTTGCTCAGAATGGTCTAAAATATGACTACACCCTTCTGTTACACCCTGTATATGAGTCTAACAACAAGTAAAGTAATTGTCAATAGAAAATGTATACTATGTAAACAAAGTGCCATGTTGTCTTTGTGTTTTCCGTAATTAACTGGTGATTATTGAATATTTCATGATGAAATACAGTGAATACCAGGCAAGACTAGGTGCTACATGAGTTGGAATAATGTTCTGTGAGATTCCGTGACAGAACCTTGAGAAAACGGTTTGTTTACATAGTCCACAATTTCTATTGACGGCGACTTTACTTTAGTTGTTGCTCATTCGGAGCAAATTTTTGTCCATCATTTATCCTATTAGTGGGATACCCTAAGGGATAAGTTAGATTTTAATTGAATGTGTATTTGTCTTCTTTTTGTTTTTGTAATGTAACTTGTCCTGTTTGTAACCCCACAATAAATAACAACTTATGTTCATTTACACACATGTCACATCATAGATTTAATTTTTATTTGGACAGGCTCTGATTAGTTCAAGATTTTATAGATGTGTGTAGGTGTGCCTTTATGTTCTTAATTGAATATTGTTTCAGGTGCAACCCATTTAACATTGCCAGCACTATTTGGCTATGATGAAACTTGTGTAAGAGTCACACTCGTCCACGCAGGCCACTGCCTTGGTTCTGTCATGTTCCTGTTTGAGACAAAAATCCAAAGAATCCTATACACCGGTGACTTCAACATAAGATGTAATGACATATGTAATCATAACTCTTTTCATGAAAGGAATAAGGAACCTATTCATATTGATGTCATGTATGTTGACACTACATTTCTAGATGATAGATATGAGTACTTCCCGAAACGGAGTGATGTGATTCAAGAAGCCTTGAAATACATGAAAGAGTGGCTAAGAACAGATAAAAATAATAAGATTTCTCTGAGTATGCCTGCCAAGTATGGATATGAGTATGTTTTTAATGAAATCTATGACAAATTGGGCACAAAAGTATATGTTGGTGAAGAGAAATGGCAATTTTATAGGTAAGTTTAAATGTGATGTGATGGCTGCAGTAGGTACATTCTCGGCGACATCCTGAAGCAAACGCCCAGTTTCTTGGACTATCACTATCAGATATGAAGTGTAATCTGCACAACTATTCATCTGCATCGGGATGTCCTTCTCGAGTGTATTGTGAACCATAACATTAGTTTAAATGATGAATGATTATTGAGATTACTTACTTAATTAACTCCAGAATTGTTGGTTTGCAGGGAACACCCAAGTATTTCAAAAGGTGTTACAAATATAGAGTCAGAAACAAAGATACACGCATGCAGAGACTTTTCCGAAGGGCATAACCATAAGTTGTGTTCTCTGACTCAGGGAGGCAATTTCATGTTCATGAGACTATCTGCCATGAAGTGGGACCGATATGAATTAGATGAGTCAGCAGTTCAAAGAGTTTCTGATAAGAGAATTGACATCTGCTTCCCTACACACTGTAGTAGGACTGAAATTGTCGCCTTTGTTAATTACTTCTCACCAAAGAAAGTAGTTGGCTTCCCGAATGAATACATTGTACATAAAGCAAAGACTTTGGTGCCAAAATGTAATGATGTGAAGCCAGTTAGAAATGACGTGGCTTTGGCAAGAAAAAGGAAACCTGAATCACCAAAGAACAAAAGACCCAAATTAGATAGGAAAGTGGATAAAAATGTATTGAGACAGATTTTTGATATTTGATGATTGTTTTTATTTGAATTCACTCATTTCTGCTACACAAATTATGTATAAAATAGAATGAAATGTTGACATTGAAGCCACAAATTCAGTAATGGACTGATTTTTAGCTGTGATAAAGGTATTTGAGATTTGTTTCATAAACTTGGTACTAAGATTAGCAGAGTTCAACTTTATGTTTTAATAAAATATAAACTAATTTTATTGACTATACAATACTCTACTATTTTCACTTCACTATTTACATTCCTTTAGTTGTCTCATGAAAATTTATGTTTCTTGTTTCTTCGACTTTGCCCTTGCTTCTTCAAATTCCCTAAACACCTTTTCACTTAGTTTTTCGCCTTCATCGTCAATTTGCTCGACAGAGAGTACCTCGGGGATGTAAAACTGCATCATATTTTGAACCTGAAAAAAAAGTAGTTTAGATTTTACATAAAATCCTGCATCTCCTGGGTGAGAAGCAAACATGAAACCCACTAGATATTTAATCAAATTAACATATCAGTTCAGCAACACAGATTAGCGTGACAATGTAGGTAAGAACAAAAATTTCAGTACAATGTGCCTAATGAGCTTGAAGTCGAAGTGTTAAAACAATAGAATGTTAAGAGAATAGAAAAGGCAAATTTTTTGACAGCCTGTTGTAGACTCAATAAGAATGGCCGCCACCGTCAAGGTCAGACAGAGGGCCTAAGATAGCTCAAAATGAAAATCTACACTAAGAGCCCTATAACCCTATATGCTCCAAATGACAGTATGATGGTAAGACAATCATGCAGACTCAAAACTCAATGCAATCAAGGATGGGCAAACTTGTCGCACAAAGGATCTAGTAATGTGAATACATGAGTGTCTGTAGAGCACCATCACCAACCAAGGTGGCGCCGCTGACATTCAGTTCCATCTCCTGGAACGGGAGAAACCTGATATTAGCAATAATAGTGCTTATTCTCAATATTATTTCTTTGCCCATCCCTGTTTATATTGATTAAAGTTAATAGTTCACCAAGGCAGAGACAACAAACCCATGATTCTGAAATCTGAACAACATTAACCAATGAATTCAATCAATTCCCAATAATGTATGTATATTTTGTGCAATAAAGAATATGTATATGTTTTTCAGTAAACATTTCTTGGGGAAAGTTCAGTTTCAGAATGATTAGAATGTTGCTGTGTTAAATGCAAATTACTAGTTTTGCTATGTTAGCTTACCCCATTCTTCAAAGTGACGATGGAACTTGGGCATGAGGAGCAGGATCCTTGCATCTTCAGTTTCAGCACTCCGTCTTTGAAGTCCACGAAAAGACAATCTCCACCGTCTTCCTGCACTGTTGGCCTGATGCGGGTGTCCAGCAGTTCTTTGATCATCTGCACTATTTCATCATCATCATCATTTATTTCTGAAAAAAATGTAAGTACAGTTTTTTATCTAGGCCTTAGCTTTAAGTTTCTCTGGGAATAAGGTGAAATTGTCACAGTGTGGAAGACTGATCATCTGCCTCTGTTGATGAAACACAGTTTCAACAGGCTATATCATCATCAAGCTACAAACAGTCACACAGCTGGGCTAAGGAAACCCTAGATCAATACAGACAGTGTGATCCTTCCTCATCATCATCTCATCCTGTCAGCAGGGGGTCAAAAAATATTAGAAACTTACGTGTATCCCCAGAGGGTTTAGCATCAGTTACAACAGGTAGCCCACTTGCAAAGAAGTCCATGATTGTGGCAAAGATCTCTGGCTTCAACAGTTTCCACTCAACATCATCATCCATTTTCGTGACTGTAATGAATTCTGGCCCAAAGAAAATTGCCTTCACACCTTCAATGCGAAATAGCATTTTGGCTGGAAATGAGAATGGGAAAAAAATTACACTTAACATCAGAGTGCTTCACTAAAGTTGTGCTTGACAGTGTAGTATAAAACATAGTCCGTGTTATTACAAAAAATCTAAAACGCAGTTTAACCTCAAAACAAATGTCAAATCCCATACAATTTCCTTTTTAAACAGGCGTTGAACGGGAGTTTATGTTTTTGTAATAACACCCAGTAAGTCTACAAAATATCTTAAGATTTATTTTATTGTGGTTTGTGGTCATCATTCAAAGGAATCAATCCTGCTAATGACCATATATGTGTAATACCACAACAATATAATGTAATACCCTTCTAATGGACTGTACACCAACTCTTTATGTTGTGGTTAGCACTCATTCCCATTCTAACCAACAAAATATGTGGGTTGATATATTAAATTAGGTACCTAAAGGGCTCCGTGTTTCGGATGGCATGTTAAGCTGTTGGTCCCGGCTACTATCACTACTTCATAGTATGTAGTAGTCGTAAAACCCCTCCACCAACCCGCACTGAGCCAGCGTGGTGGAGTATGGCTCAATCTTACTCGGATCCGGGTAAAGGCCTGTGCCCCTCGGTGGGGACATTAATGGGCTACCTACATTTACTTTTCTTACCTAAAGGGCTACATTGAGCAGCGCCTATATTAGGAAAGTCCATAGTCTGTCCTGTCTCCAACACTTTGTTACCAGGCATGAACTTGAGACTGTTGGGGTTGGGTGTATCCTGAGTTTGTATGAACAGGGACCGACATAGACAGACGTTGGGAAGTTTATCCTTGATTGCCATTACACTGTTGTCTTCCAAAGGCCTTGATAGACTGCTGAATTGTTTCAGCTCGCTGGAACTATGAAACAAGAGCATCAAGTCAGGTTCATTAGGTTAGTGGTTGAAATTGCATTCATGCAAGGCTATCCTCGTTTTAAAGAGGGACTTACGTGTAATTCGTAGCCACGCACAAATTCCCACATTTTCTACCGCTCCGCAGAAGTCTTGCGGTATTCCTCAGCATGCTGGAACGAAATTACGCCGGAAGAAATTGCAAAATATTTTCACAATACTTTTTTTACGCTGGATTTGCTGTTGTTGTCTTGTTGTCATTCGTCCTCGTCCGTCACAGATACATGTTATCTGTCAAACGTGTCAAATTATTTCGTTCATTCTTTTTTGAGTTCATGTAGACCTTATTTCAAGTCAATCTCCATAACGCAAAGTCAATATGGTACCCATTTGTTGACGCTATTGAGTCTGCAGCTAAATCTTCTTATCCTCTTAAAAAACCTCCACCTAGCAAAATCCCCTCTCCACCATGGTGCGATCCTGAGTGTGCGGATGGATGGAGTCAAAAAACGGAAGGAAGCTGAACTTCTATGACAATGGAGAACTATCTACTAGGTATTCCAAAAAATATCTGCTGAAGTATAGGTAACGCCAAACAACTTGAACAAATGACCTTGCATGCGCAGAAACCATCTGATATATGATACTGCGCACCACGGTATGGGGTGCGGGACGCGGCGTGCGGAAGGAGCATCGCATCGAGCGCGCCTAGCCACGCTATTGGTAGATCAGTTTCCCGCTTTGAGTTCACGTCTTGTCGCTGCCCAATACACCTGCGTGCAGTGAAATCACGGATAAAAAATGCCTCGACGTCCGAACGTAGTTTTAAAAAGGCAAGCCAGAAAGATGGTATATGATGAGTTTTCTATCGATGGAGATATTATTATGTTTTATAGGTGTACGTGGAAAAACGTAATTTTAGGGAATTTCAATCGTAGGTATCCCATAAAAAATCTTGTCTTTTGTTAAATCATTATTCTTTGTTAATAGACACCAATAAAGACGACAAATGTCGCTATATAATTTACAGTTTTATTTTGATAGTCATATCCACAGACCATTAAATCTGTATAGTTCGCAGCAAATGTACCTACTTCGCGTGTCTCAAACAGTTATTGTGCACCTGTTACCGCTCAGTCCCTCATGCAAATGGTAAAGTATATTTTCTCATTTTCTATCGATTGAACTAAGTAAGTATATAGTATTGTGCACTAAGATTCATGCAGTATACTGTAGGTACGATTTGTTTTGAGAATTCTAAGTGCGTCGTTTTTTTGGCACGTAAGTGTACATGCGCAAACTTTCCCCCACCACGTCACATTTTGCTCAAGATGTTTGGCGTCTACTATACATACACAGACTCCTATCACAAAAAAAAACTACATGGATGGACCAAATATTGTGAAAACTTGTCTCCACGATCCCCTGCACCTCTAATCTGGAAACAAATAAAAATAGACGATCAGCGATGTCCAATGATGATCCTTGTAGTAGTGAAGTGCTCCCTCCTTAGTATGGATAGAGGATTTTGCTAATAAATTGGCTCCACCCACAGCTCCCATTAAAGAATTGTTCGCTGAGGATGTTCCTTTGAGAAGTTGTTTTCAAAGCATGGATGAGGCTTTCTCTCTTTCGGAGTTTGAATGTGCAACTGAAAACTTAAAAGATTTTCAAATAGCATTGTAGGATTGTAGGCGTAACTTCGGCATAGTGTGGTTAGACACAAAAAAACCACATGCCCCCTCAGGGGGGCATTAGGGTAGGGGATACATTCGAAAATAGAATGAAACTGTTTGTGTGTAGGTGTAAAACTTTACTTTATTGTAAGGTAATAGGTTGCTTTATTATAAGTAACTTATTTTATGATGCTATTTATGGGTATGGATGGGTATGTAAATAATTATTTAGATAATATACCTACATAGGTACCTACCGACTTAAATGTTCCAGCTCCGTATGACGGAAATAAATGATAGGTATAAATAGTTATGAAGGTAGAGCTTGGTAAAACTTGAATGACGCGCCCCACTCCGTCATTTGCGATATGCTTGTGTCTGTATGTGGTAGTGAGGCGCGTTATTTCAATTTAGACCAGCCCTAACTACAGTCAAGGAATTTAATTTGCAACCCACAAGCATTATTATTATACTATCACATCTTGATAGGATCCAATAGGTACTAAGATATTTAACTATGTACCAACAGTGAATTGGAATTCCAGACTTCAATACATTGTCCGTGCCTTTTGGTAAGTAATATCTACTTATGTATTTTGTATGAAACTGAGAGACAGAGGCTGACAGCCTACATTGCGCTAAATGAGTGCCCTTTCTGCCTCATTTAGACCAATGTAATAAGCAAAAGGGAATAAGTTTCCCTAAAAAGGGTGAAAGAAGGAACCAGGTCCGCCTTTTCCCCTTGCTCCCTTGCCAAAGGGAAATATAATAAATAACAGGATATAAAAATTAAGGCGCTTCATTCTACAAGCTTACTCTATGACTGAGTAAGGCGCCTAATTAGGGCCCTAATTAGGCGCCTAACGCCTAATTAGGCGCCTAATTAGATGTACCGTAATAATGAGCATCACTAATTAGGGGAAAGGGTCCCTTCCATAAGGGCCCTAAATTTAGCGCAGCGTATAAGCGGCCTATCCAAAACCCAAATAAACAAACCCAGCATTGCAACGAACATTTTCTGGAATTAAATTCCTTGACTGTATAAAGCTGCTACACACGTGTACGCCCTTATTTATCTATCTCTTAGGTAGGTATTTAATTTTATTTACAAACTAAAAAAGGAAGATTATTGTCCGATTTATTTATATTTTAAATGTAAATTAAATATTTATTTCAATTCGTAAGGATACTATAATTACAATGGCAGTGTTCTATTTAACTTTTATAGAGTTTACGAAAATAATTTTACTTTAGAAGACAAGTTAGCACTATTCACTTCGATCATAATTCACTATTGAGGAAATGTATGGAGATGCCATTTGTCAATCAAAGCTCACGTTTTATCTATCTGTTGGATCCACAGATATGATGTACAATTGAGAAAACTTTGTGTCTTACTAACTGTAACTACAATTGATATCGTTGTTATTTTAGTAGGCAAACACTTACTAGCGACATTTCAAAGTTGTATATTTCGATAAACTTATTTCATTCTTAAATCTAGCAAAAAGTATACCTGCATCTCGCTGCCCCTCTTCTGTGGCCCAACTAAACATGCCGAGCGAGCGCGGCGCCGCGCTGCCGCCGCCGCGCCGCGCCGGTTTGGTCGCGAGAGGGTGAGAGACAGAGATATAAAGAGAGCTTTGTCCCTCACTTTCCTACGATAATTTCCGACCACAACACGAATATAAAAGCCATTTTTAGGGTTCCGTACCCGAAGGGTGCCAAACGGGACCCTATTACTGAGACTTCGCTGTCTGTCCGTCCGTCTGTCTGTCACCAGGTTGTATCTCATGAACCGTAGTAGCTAGACAGTTGAAATTTTCACAGATGATGTATATCTGTTCCCGCTATAACTACAAATACTAAAAATCAAAAGAAATTTTATATTAAGGGGGGCTCCTATACAACAAACGTGATTTTGTTGCTCATTTTCGCTCGATATTGATAATGGTAGCAGGTAGATGCTTAAAATGTTCACAATATATTGAGTATATTATTTACTTAAAAATAAATAATTAAATTTAAATTAAATTGATATTTAGGGGGGGCTCCCATACATATTTTTTTTTGCGGTTTTTTATAGATAATGGTACGGAACCCTTCGTGCGCGAGTCCGACTCGCACTTGGCCGGTTATTAGATCTTGTTATCCAGCACCCTTAGTATGCCAAGGTTTTATCGCCGAAGGTGATGGATAGAGACATGTAAATCGCGTGCTCGGTCCTTCGTTCCCGTCGCGAACCCCGCGTGCAGGCATGCTACTTAGCATAAATAACATAACATTTACATACAGGCACATTGCTGCGGTGCAGTAAAGAACAGTGGTTCAAAAATCAACTCAAGCAGGTGTCATCGGAAGCTGTTCGTCTACGGGTTGCACCTACAAACGCAGCAGGACGGGAAGAGGAACCAGTCCATGAAGATCCCTGCGCAGTCGTCACTCGGGTCGTATGCTAGTAAACGGTGCCATTTGTACTTCTGCTCGCAACCGCAGTCGTTGGAACATCTTCCCGTCGTCTTTTTGCTGTGGAAATGTAAAATGTAAAATGTAAATAGTGTCACGCGTTTTTTCCATACGGAGTGGTAGAGTGTGCCCACTTTATAGGCAGTTGTTTAATACTCATTGTTGAGAGACAGGGTCTCGCAGCTATGGAGTAATTTTTCAACGTAATTTCGGCATTATGTGTCGTCCGTAATTCAAATAGCATTGCAGGCGTAATCATGCCGAACTTCGGTCGCGTAACTTCGGCATAGTGTGTTTAGATACCTACTAGGATAAATTACTTATGTCATTGGTACATGTTCTGGTCAGCGCGTTTTGAACCCGCATCTCGTGGGGAAAACTAGCGTGAAACCCACTAAACCACGGCTCCCCCCACCGAGAGGCAAAGGCCTTTTCCACAACGCTGGCTTAGTGCCACTAACGTCCGTTTCCAATAACCTATCTATCCCTCATCTGCATACTTTTTTTTTGTGTGTTTTATGGCAAAGACCTTTGAGCCACGCATCTGCATACAGATAGGGTAAATGCAGGGAGCACTTATCCAGTGGAGAGCGCGTAGATATATTTTCCTTTGAAACACATCTCACCAATCTACGGGTGGCGGGGGACGAGGTAAGAGAGCGGTGATTGGTCAGCCGCTGCGAAACTGTCTGGCGGCCCGTCATCGTACATAGGTTGCGTATGCGAACGTTTGTTGAATACAAAAAACGTTTGGCGAGCCGCACCCCCCGCAGGCGCAGTCAATTGGATAATAGTCTCTGGGTAAATGTGACATAAGTTCGATAGCGCAGCTGTAGGTATTGTAAAAATCATGGAAGATGGTTATTTAAAAAGGACGTAAGCTAGAACGTCAGTGAACACTAAACTCGAGTAACTTTGTCAAAAACTCGTAAACTAAACGTTTAGCGGTAACTTAGGTTCTAAACTATGTCTAGCATGAAGACTAAGCATGGAGGGGTATGTATTGTGATTATTCATACTATCTGACAGTTGCGGATCCCCACGGCTGGGTATCCTAGCGTGGGGCCAGATAGTTACCTGCAGACCTCCTGGTGGATGGCTTGTTCGAAGTGCATCGTGTTCACGATGGCCCGAAGTTTCCTCGCCGAGTTGAGTGCCCAGTAAGGAGTCATAATCTCCGTCTTACTCTCGCACGCGTCGATCCTGAAAGAGGGAGACAGAGAATGAATTACGGAACTGGCTAATTTTCCTACTTGAATAGCAACAGGCCTTTTCCCATACGGGGTGGCAGAGGCACATGTGCCCACTTTTCCCACACGTGGTGGCAGAGGCACATGTGCCCACTTTTCCCACACGGGGTGGCAGAGGCACATGTGCCCACTTTTGGCCAGTCATTCAATCCTACCGTAAAAGAGGAAATTAGCAACATGACCAAAGCCTATAAGGACAGAGTTGATCATCATGATAACAGACTGGCCCACATGTTGAGGGAGCCCCTAAAAACAAGACGCCTGAAAAGGCTCTACATACATGGGATAATCTACCCCAAAGTGACTGATGAAGGCAACCCGACAATGGGAGGGCATGCCTAACACGCCATTAGCTCCATCACAACAACTGCTTATGGTCCAAGGGCTGATCGCACGTTTGCAAAAAAAAAGGAGAAAAAAAAAATAAAAAAAATTATTCAATACTCCATTTTGCGTGACAGGGGATAGCTCTTCACCGCAGCGTAAGAATGACTCGTGAGTTATTCCTCCGGCGATTTTTCTTCAGACCCCGGATACAGTCAGCTTTTCTTATTTGACGTTTCATGTACATGTACCAGCCTGAGAAATGTCAAAATCCTCAGATAAACGTATACAGACAAGACATACAAGATATCTGAAGATTGAGAAATCAGCCGTATGCGTATCAAGATAATGATGTTGATAAAATAAATTTTAAGTCAACTTCGGCAGTCTCTGTACTTCAATGAAAAGCTTACCAATTTCTCAAAACCCATAATTCAATGTCAAAGTTCTCTTTTATACTTGGACCTACTGTTGAGGAAGAGGGCATAAGCTTCTCCTCCTATTCCTTCCTTCTTCTTCTTCTTCGTCAGGGTCATGGTAACTGCACCTTGAGCGGAGCGCCCAATTGAGCGGGGCCTTGGTGCATATCCCCTGCGCCTGCCTCTCTAATTCAGCTATCCTAACTGCTGCACCAGCTGGAGTAGGAGGCCTAGGTGCATTCCTTCCATACCTGCCAGTGCTATTCACAGATTGCGGGTCCGGCAGCGGCGCTGACTGCTGTCTCGCCTGCCGCACATGCCGGAAGTAGGAGTCCCCGCCGTGCAGGTCCGGCACTCCGGGCGCGCGCCGGACCCGGCTGCCGGACGGCGTGTTGAACGAGCCGTACATCCGTTTGATGAGGGCCTTGTTCTCGTCGATGAAGGTTTCGATCTTGTCCCTGGGGATTTTGGAGATAATGCTTGTGAGGACTACATCTCTAAAATGTTCTATAAGACCTACGCGCACCAAGTCAAAATCTATCAACATGTGTGCTACACGGTTTGTAGAGGTTTGTTTAGCAAGCCTTAGGATCATGCGTTAGTTAATAAAACTATCGGAAGACCTGCAGCCTAATGCTATTAAATACAGGACAATTTCCTCAAGAAATGCTTCTGATATGACAGTAAGGCCAGCGTACTTTAGAAAACATCGAGATTGTTGTTAGCGCAATACCAGATAGGCACTCATCAATGAAACTCTTTGTTTCAAGACCCTGATACGATATTATATAGCGTTTAAAAGATTAAAAGATTAAAAGATTTATTTACCAAAGCAGGTCACACTTACAGTATTAAAAACCAAAACGTGTGAGAGCCAACACAAGATACAGAGACAGTACACAAAATATTAGGTTGGCTGTTGGCTTGTTCATTAAAATAAAAGGAGTTCTATTAACTATTAATATTTTTTGTTTATTAGGTGGAAAGTGTCCTTTCTATTGTATATCTACGGTTGAATGATAGCAAGGTTAGATTAGAAGAACAAGCGTATATCCTGAAGAGATCAAGCGTATATCCTGTCTTTCTATACCGCTGTGCTTGCACATCGGATATCCTAGTTGTTTAAAGCCAGCACAAACATCTTTTAAAATTTTATTCTGCTATCTTAAACGTCCAATCTTTTTACTATTACTAAAAGTTATAACTGTCACTGCTATAACTCAGACGAATCCCACAACGACACCTCATTTGTTACAATCCGTGTAATGAGGTGTCGTTGTTGGATTCGTGCCGTCTGTGCTAACGAAATATACAAACATAATTATATACGTCTATAAAACATTACCCTCCTTCTGGTGCATTCGGGTAAAAAATCTTAGCAGAAAAGTAAACTTACAGAGGATAAGTGTTGACAGCGGTTGGGCAGTAGAGCTGGTAATTCCTTTTAACACATGGCACACCCTTGATGACCTGGCCTTGGAGCTCATAGCCAAGTGCCACAGACAGAGCCGTCCATAGGATCTGGAAAGCGAAACATAATTGATAAATATGACATTTATTAAGGAGTAGTAGAGGTTTATAAATGTGGCCGTAACTAAATCTAGTTCTTGATCGACAAACTTATTCTGCTTGACAAAACAACTGAATTTCGCAAAAGGATTATTATTATCAGGCACGTGAAATTTTGTCGCGCATTTCAGTATTTTTTCGCTTATGTTAGTTAAGTTTGCTGTTCATTCGCTTTATTAGTGTTTATTTGTTCAATTTATACTAATTACCTACAATTACTATTTGTACCCGCTAAAAGTGGATGTATTGTGCTTTTGTTTTTCTGGCACCCAGTATGGGAAAAGGCGCAATACTAAGCAAGTACAACAAATCACTATTAGGCGCTCGGCCTTATACATATGTCGCAATTTAAATACCTAACTGTCGCTTATGCTAATGACGGCGTTAATGACTCAACACGTAGTCAACACTTAGCTAAATAAGCACTTCTTAAATAAACAGCGAGTTAGGGATATTGTATTTTTTTAGAAAAGTGTCAAATACCTCGGATAATCAGACAGATTTTTAAATGTTATCTAAAAATCGTCCATAAATCGGTCTAGTTTTTAGATTCCAATTAATGTGCCCAGCAACCTACGAGGCTGAGGTAAGGTGCACGTAAGACTTTTGACCCAATGATGTTCTGAACAACCGACGTTTGTTGCTTTAGCTACTTAGCAGGATAATAGGTTCACACGAATGCCCGATGGCATTACTAGTTTAATTTCGATATTTTGCTGACATTCCTTGTTTTTCCCCTGTGGTCTTCTTGTATATAAAGAAAGAAACAAACTCACTGTCAACCGAAAACGTACACAGAAACACCTCATTCTGTCTCGTTCAGCCCACGTTAATTACAAGACACGTCTATCTTAAATAACACCAACTAATTACTGATGAGTCGAAACAAACCAAGCGTGCTACCGAAAAAAAAAACATACAAATTACAAATTCGGTATGGTCCGTCTGATGCACAGGGTCAGTGAGTTTTGGCACTCATCCTAGGGTAGCACTTCTGTCTAAACAAGTCTTCGTTGCGGGGTTTTGAGTGGTCCAGCGACATTAATAGGATTTTAATACGATTGTAAAAGTCGTCATATTTTTACAAAAGTAGGTAGGTAATGGGAAGTACTTATAATGCAAATGAGAGACACGTGTCAATTCGTTTTAGCAATTCTATAAGCGTAAAATTTTTACTATGTCAATGACCTTGCCCAAAATAAAGAGCATTAGCATAAACGACCACAAGTATGCAAAAAACGCAGATAAAATATGCGGGGCGCCAAATCTCGAGCGCCTAGGCTTATAAAAAATACTAATAATAGTTTTAGACTCTTGCGCTTGATAAATAAATATGTAAGATAGGTTGGGTTAAGTATCTCATCACGCAAATGAATGCGCATAAACCTGCAAGAATATAGTGAAAGCAAAAATATACATAATTTTATTAGAGTGCTCGTTGTTAATAAACCGCTCTCAGCTCTAAGTATTGTCTTAGCTCACAATTAAGTTTTCTCCATGTAAAATATCACGTTTTCACGCGCTTGAGAGCTCTCAGAGCTGAGAGCAGCTTACTATTACGGGCCTTGGAATAAATTAAAATTAACTGATAAGAAAAAGTAGCGTTTGATCAGAGACTGTACTAGGCAAGAAACTTTTTAATGAGGAACAGATTCATACAGAACAACAATAAGTCAAGTATTTAGGGTTGTAGGCATGATGTGACTTCCTGAGTTTTTTAAATACGTACTCAGGAGCTTGATCCGATATCTCTCTTGATATATTCATATCCTTTAAAATACAAATGACAATAGGTTTATTACGGAGCTTGTGTAAAAAATGCATTTTGATTGGTCAACGTCAATTTGAATTTGGCAAACAGCTTTCACATAACAAAGACATAGACATAGACATACGTTTATTCACTGAACAGAACATAGTACATCAACAAGATAATTTAGAGGTAGGAAATAGACATTACATTATAGAAGAAAACATATTAACTAAACAAAAGAGAAAGATGATGTATGCATGCCTCGCCAGTGAAATGGCTCCAACTCAGCATATAAGGCTACAACGGGGTTGCAGTGCTGATTTTCAGTCAAAACCATTTGATTTCCGTGCAGGCACCTCTCAACGATGTGATGTAGCAAAGCGTCACGCCTTTTCCAATACGGGGTGACAGAAGCACAGATTGTGCTCACCATAAGCACAGATTGTGCTCACCATAAGCACAGATACCATAATATTATACTAATACCATAAGCCATAAGCCACCAGCTCATCAATAACACCGATAATAGAAATCATAGATACAGGATAAGTAATGATATAGAAACACATACATCTTATAAATAATAATGAATGCAGCCCATTAATATACCCACCGAGGGGCGTAGGCTTATACCCGAATAAAAAATCTTACTACAGTTAAACACACCTATATTGATATAGTATAGAGACAAATAGACGACCTCAGTGGCTCAGCGGTTGCGCATCTGCCTAACATGCGAGAGGTCCCGGGTTCGAATCCCGGCTGGGGACAAAAAAAACACCCCTGGATGTTTACATGTTAGTGATGTCGCTTCTTGTTTGTTTCCGGTTCCCACGACACAGGGTATCCTAGTGTGGGGCCAGAAGCAATGTATGTGCCTGTATGTAAATGTTTATGTTTAAATACTTACCTCTAGATATACTCCACCATGTTTATGGTAAATAATTATTTTATCATATCCTAAGTTACCTTATATAATCAGTTATATTAATAAACATTGTGCATAGAAATCGTCAAATATATCCTCCGATCCTCAACTCTTGTGTAATAGTAAACTGGCACCTCTGTTACGGTTAATTATTCAAATTAGTTTTTCGACAAATTGATTGGTTTCACAATGACACATCAATCTTGTCAAAAGGTATTTTATCACTCGGTAGGTTAACTGAGGTTTTTTGGCAATTTGTTCAGCTCATAGTTCGTCTATCAAATATCTTCTAGAAAACGGTCTAATTTACACTTCCTTAGAAATGTTTACCCAAGGCGTTTAATTGTTATAAATTTAATGTTTAATTAAACTCCTGGCATAATTCTATTCATTGTATAGATCATAAAATTATAGGACAATGACTTTAATAGCAAGGTCAGAGTTGTTAGCATATTGTGAAACCAATTTCATATAATGTGCTATATAAGTACTAAAAACTGTATCACTTGACACTGAAATTATTTCTTTTAAACTTTCCGTAAATCGTTGTACGTAAGTCGTAATGAATATGTAACAGAATATGCCAGTTGTTCATTTAAGGAAATGTCTATAAAGTGGAGTTACAATTTCAAAAATACTCCGATAGTTGGCAACAGAAACGGCCATGACCTTTTAGAGCTGATTTCTGTAGAGGTGAACGATCCCTTTATGGTATTCAACAAACGTACTCAACATTATTCTTGTAATCCAATATATCGTCAAGTGTTCTTAGCATGTAATATTATCCATCAAAGTACTTGAAGGGTTCTCCGTGTAAATAATATAGTAGTTCACAAAATCTTTAGAGAATGAAGTCAAAATTATATGGCCAAGAGGGTAATTTTATTGCTAGACCTTTCCATTATTCAGCTGGCCGGAAAAGAAAACATTGATATTAAAGTTAAGACGAAGTAGGACTAAATACCAAACGAGACTAACGAAGATTGCGGAAGTGAGAAGCGATTATTATTCGGGAATAGGAACAAGTGGGATGGCAATCGTGCGCGCACCTAATCTAACGTAAGCGCCAAATCGTAAAAAATATCTAAAAAAATGGACTTTTTCAGGGAATTACATTAAAATTTATAAATCGTTAGTAACCACAATTCCCCACATATTACAATTAATAGAAAGAACATATTCATACTACTGGCGGTATAATAGGAATGAAATATTGGGAAAAAGGGTTGACTTTGGATTTATTTTGTATGAAGAAAATTTTATCCAAACACGGTTTCCTTTTTCACAAACCTAGATGATATAGTCTAATTACATATACCAGAAATTTATTACGATTTGTCAAGTATTCCCTGAAATACACATGAAAAAAGCAACCCTAATTTATTCATAGAGCGCATTAAGGAACTTTATGTTTTCTTCCTCTGCAATAGAATTCGTAGTACTCTAGACGGCGGCTCTCAATGGTAGATAGACTTATCCGACCGTACAAGCTAGTCAAAATATGATCTGACTAAATATTATTTTAACTGTAACATGCCAAAAATTTACAGATTTTGGTAGTTCAACACCCACGGTGTCTGTTATACAACAGATCTTTATGCTTTACTGTAGGGGCTAGCATAACGCCAATAATTACATGGCCATCAAATCCAGATTACGCTAGTCTTCTTCAGATATTACAAACATATAGTGTTACACATTTTATTATACGGGGTGGCAGAAGTACAATTTTGCCATAGTTTAGCATGCAGTTGCTCTGTAGATAGGAAGGTTGCCTCACATTTTCAACGGTGACTTTGGATCGACTCTACCTTAAAGTAATATAAAACCGTTTCTAAAAAGGGATCCATTTAGCAATTCATCACAGGCAGAATTACATTATCAACGGAACCCCAACCCATTGCACATGCAATAAAGAACACCGACCACGTACAGACTTAGGTAAGTATAGTCGTGAGACTGATCTAACGCCGGCTGCGCCCACGCATGTGACTCAGTCTCGCTCAGTGCGTGGTGAGCGGACATTTCCTGTGGACCTACGCGATAGCAATACTAATGTGCCCTTGGTGTAATCGATTTGGAAGAAAGCTTTTGGATTTGATTTTGAGTTTTTAACCCGAAGCAAAAAATTAGGGTGTTATAAGTTGCGTTTTAAGGTTTAGAAAGGTCCCTAGCAACAGTAGCAACCCCTTATGGGAGTTCATTGGCCATCAATTCGTTTTTGAAGTGAAATGTCTTAGCTAATGTTATGAATATCATACAATTAAATAAAATGCGATGATTATAATTTCATAATTTCATAATTTCTTTATTGCACATAAAAAAATTACAAAGCACGGTAGGTAATATAAAGTGTACAATGGCGAGCTTATCTCTAAAAAGAGATCTCTTCCAGCAAACCAAGTTTCGATGAGAGAGGTTGATAGCTGAGGGAGTTGTATGGGGGTAGACCCATGTGTACAACAATAAATTTAAAAGGTTGCGTACATAAATATATAATATGCATTCTAAAATTTACTTATATCCTAAACATAAAGACTAAAATAAATATATATGATAGATACCTATATAACATTATACTTTTTAAATAGATTACTGATAGAGTTTACGATTTTGAGTGTAGCTGGACCATTTCGAGTGTGATGTCAAGAGTAGCTGGACCTGTCAAGAGTAAAGGAACTCGCTGAATAGACATAGCTGAAGCTCTAGATTTAACTTGTTCAAAAAAATACCCTTAGTAGTCTATGTACAGTTCAAAATTTTAAACTACACTGCAATGTATCGATTTTCATTCAAGTTGACAAAATGCTCTACATATTTGCGTATGCGCAGCTAGGTGTAGGCCAAGGCGTCCATTCGAGTTTTCGAAGGTGGACTACTTTGGGTTGGCACTTAATGTATAGAACTACAGTGACATGTTTTGATTTCTATTCTTTCTTTTAAGATTTTATATTTGTATGTCTTATTTTAAGTATGTAGGACGATTCTTTATAAAATAGGCGGGACTGAAAGTTTTATAGGTAAAGGGAGGACTAATACTTTTATGCACACGGCGGGGAAGATGCTATTTGATATAGAAAAAATATTAGGTGCGTAAATGATCGTTCAGCAGTTCGTCAATGATCGTGAACAGCATTACTATGCGAGCCAACTAACAATAGGATCGCGTTTGTAGCCAACTTCACGTGATAAATGCCAAATTTGTAGGGTAGGGCCAGCAATAAAATTGCCGTTAGCTACCTACCCTCCCTTCCGTGTACATGCGCTCGTTTGTTACACATTGGATATTTTTGTTAAATTTGTTGTTTTGTTACCTTTGTTGTTGACTTTTATCGTTATTGTTTTTGTTAAGTGGCGTGGAAGAACTAGAATAATATTTATTTTTTTAAATCAAGAAAAATAAACTATTAATAATTCCTGGTTTGTTTTTTTTGCACACCTTACAATATACATCATGTCATAACAGGAATCTTATTAGAAACACATTAGAATGACCACATACCTCATGAATGAAAGATGATTAAATTTTTTGCTAGCATTTTTTTGCACACCATACAAATTTTAATGAACTTTGTGAATATTGCGGGACAAGATGGCGTCTTGACAGTCCTATTGTTAGTTGGCTCGCATAGTATTAGGCTATACTATTCTCTGATTAGTTCTATTCTCTGATTGGCAGGACATCTAGCGCGATTACAAGACCAATGCTGGACCAAAGCTATAACAATTTGGGAAGGTCCTCTAGGAAAAAGAAAAAGAGGGCGTCCATTAGAAAGTTTTGGAAGGACGAAATAACTAGAGTAGGGGGCCCAACGTGGATGAAAAGGACAAAAAATAGAGTCGACTGGTACGAATTGGAGGAGGTCTTTACCCAAATCAGAGGTCTGGAATAAAAAATAATAATATTTAAAACTGTAATTTATAGATGTAAGTTAAATCAAATTACTTTCTTTTTAAGCAAGATTTTTCTCCAGAATTAAAGTATTTTTTAATTTTTATTTATTTTATTTTATTCTCTGATTTATCTTTGACAACTTCATACAAAATTAAATGTACATTTGAACTGAAAGGCCTCATAGGTAAAAATTTCTGGCAAAATGAGATGATGACAACATTGAGCCACCAAGTTATCTGTAGAATGACTAAAGCGGAAACTTCTGACGCCACTTTGAAAAATTAAGTTGTTGTAGTTGTATGCTGTTTAGTTGGAGTACTCACTTTATAGAGAAGATGGTGGCACCGTACTGTATATTGACAATTGTTGTGCGCGTGATTTCTAAACGCAATTAGCACCTGTCGCCAATGTTTTCGGACAAATCCACGGCGATGTTACCGCAAACAAGAAAGCAAGTAACAGCCTGCAACAAATGCTGATCAGCGAAGAACAATTTGAGATTCCAGGGAGCCATTTCTCTAATAATACAAATAGCACCAGTACCTTTGAGATGATTTGACCATCAACTTTGAGTCAGCGGTTGTGCGTCAAAAAGCCTTAACAGAGCAAACTCAAAACGGAAAATTACTTACATACTTAGTTCGTATATATGTAAAGTAATAGTAAATGTAGCCTATTAATGTCCCCACCGAGGGGCACAGGCTTTTACCCGGATCCGAGTAAGATTGAGCCATACTCCGCCACGCTGGCTCAGTGCGTATATAATGTGCTTAAGGTAAATTACATAAGGTAAATTGTACTTATGTCATGGTTTTTTTTATAATTTTGTTGGTTTTTGGTTGGCACCAGATTATCTTACTTATATAAATTATATATATATATATTATAATTACTTATATAAATTAAATTGTGTAAGTACTGAGCCACTGTTGTGCGTCCGCTTTGGCCCTGGCAGAATACCAGTGTCACAGATTCGTCTGTGACATTGCTGAGTCAGGGCCATTTCACTGCCGTGGTACAGTCACATAACCACACAGCTGTAGGTACCTACTGTTTTTTGTTGTTATTAATTATGTGTGTGTACCATGTCAAATGAATAAATGAATTATCTATCTATCTATCTATCTATCTATCTCGTAATTTCGTAATTTCTTGCAATCACATAAAATTATGCATAACTAGTTCTCCTGTGTTGGGAAAATCCAATCAACAACTGCACAGCGTCACGCCTCTTCCCATACGGGGTGGCAGAGGTACAACTTTCAGCGAGTGATTCAACACTCCGCTTCGCGTGACGGAGCTCTAGCTGTGGAGTAATGAATGTGTATCTATTAAATACTGCCAATTTTAGTTGAGTTACGTTTTCAGACAGGAGCCGGATTCTGTACGCCAATCGTATGGCAACAGCTATAGAGAGGGTGCAAATTGCCGGTTGAGAATCTCATAGTTTACTACTTTGTTTTTTCAGTTTTATTAACCGACTTCCCAAAGGAGGAGGTTTACAATTCGTCCGGATGTTTTTTATTTTTATTTTTTATGTATGTGCCCTGATAGCGCCTAGACGGATGGACCGATTTGGAAAAATATTTTTTTGTTTGAAAGGGTTTACCTTCCCATTGGTCCCATTGACACCAGGTCAGGATCTGATGATGGGATCCTGGAGAAATCAAGGGAACTCTTCAAATATTATAGGCAGACCTATAGTGATTTTTGAGTTTTTAGTAATAACTCGTGCATTAAATCACGGTAAGCTTAATATTGTGATGCGGAACTGCTGATGAAGACCACATATGGCCACCAGATCTGCTCAATACTAGGTACAAATACAATGCGTGGCTGACGGGCAGGCAACGCATAGCCTAAACCGGTGGACCTAGAGCCATGAAACTTTGTACAGGGGTTCCTTAGTAGCCTGGGGTAGCACTGAAATGGCACAAAATTAATTCCCCAATGGGGGGGGGGGGATAAGGGATTACAGTTTGTATTAAACACACCTACTCACAACTCTACCCGATAGCTAATAAATAACTGACAGCAATCTCTGTACGGTCTCCACGATACAGGTTAGACCTAGTGTGGAGACCACAAGTAATCTACCTCAATCTAAGAACTTGTGGTATACTGTATTGTACGTGAACTTTGTATATTATCTGTAACTGGCAAATAAAGACTTTTGTATATTTAGGGTTCCGTACCCGAAGGGTGTCAAACGGGTCCCTATTACTGAGACTTCGCTGTCCGTCTGTCTGTTTGTCACCAGGCTGTATCTCATGAACCGTGGTAGCGAGAAAGTTGAAATTTTCACAGATGGTGTATTTCTGTTGCCGCTATAACAACAAATACTAAAAAACAAAAAAATGTAGTATTAAGGGGGGCTCCTATACAACTAACGTGTTTTTTTTTGCGGTTTTTTATAGATAATAGTACGGAACCCTTCGTGCGCGCGTCCGACTCGCACTTGGCCGGTTATTTTGTATTTGTATTTGTAGCTGACGCGGCACGTCTCCGTGCTGTCGCCAAGCTATAGCTGGAAATTTCGCGCCCTTGCTACAGCCATTGCCATGCGATTGGCAAACAGAATCACGGCCCAGAATCGAAACCGATTTCTTGTGTAATGATTGCGCAGGCGCCGTGAAACACTGCGATGCACATTTGCCGAGTTTGAACAAATACTCGTGGATGAAGCTTAGTTTATCTAACCCACTTCGGGGTGTACAGTTCGTTTAGTCATTGTGCACTTGTGCAGTGCAGTCTCGCGCATTTGATATACGATATCTACACCTATAATGAGTGTTTTTGTATCTGGAAATCTGTTAATATAGGTTTCGATATCCGTATATCGAAGGCGCGAGAATCATGACACAGGGGTGTTCTAGAAACATGTAGTGGGCACATGTAGTGGGCACATTTTGCTGCCAGCCTTTAAGAGAAAGGGCCAAACGCCGTGATGTATTATGAAGGTACCCGGGGTTTGCTAGAAGACATATCTTATTTAAGAGATGCTTAACTTCGTATATAATTTCATAATTCATAATTTTTATAATTTCTTTATTGCACACAGAAAATTACAAAAAGACAAAAATACATAGTAAAGCGAGCTTATTTCCAGTAAGAGATCTCTTCCAGCAAACCAGGCAATGAGTAGTCTAAGTACCTATTGTCATGTGTAATCATAATCAATTTACATCATACGATAATTTTGGTGAGCTTTCCCCTTATTATGTGTTCGACCAAGTTAATCACGTGGTTGATAGTTGAAAATACTATTGGCTATAAAATTAATATACAACAGAAAGTAGTATCGGTAAACTAAAGTGCTTCTGACTGAGGTAGTCAACTTTAATGCTGAAGTTATAACAGGAGATCGCAAATTATTGTATTGACAGGAGCATGATTCTCGCGCATTCGTGTAGTGTACGAATGTGGGGTATCACAGATACTATGATATTATGTGGGTATGTAGATATTTTTATATGGAAATGAGTTTGTGTTTGAGCATTAAACGTGTACCAGGCTACTCCTTGGTTTTATTCTAATATATCCGTAAATATACAATATTTGGCGACGAGAAAGTAACTTACGCGTTAATTAAGTGATTAACAACATAGTAGTATTGGTGTTTACAAAGAAAACAATCATGTCGAGTAGTAGTGCAAATGTAATGTTCGGCGACTCGCTGACCTTCGACCATCGCACAAAAGAATGGGGCATTTTTAAAAGTCGTTTTGTCCAGTTTTGCACAGCAAATAATATTGATAATGAGACGGACAAGCTGGGAGTGAAGCGACGAGCTCTGTTGTTGACGGCTTTGGTGGAGGATACCTACCGTGTCGTAAGAGATTTGGCATTCCCATCAGACTTGGAAAGTATAACCTACGTGGCGCTTTTAACGTTGTTAGACGCACAATTTGTACCAAAGAAGAGCACTTTTGCCGAGAGGTACAAATTCTACAAAGCGGAGCAACGAGTTGGTGAGGATCTGGCTGAATGGGCGGCGCGGGTGCGTAATTTGGCGCAATACTGCGGTTTCCGTGGAGATTTGGATGCTGCTTTGCGAGACCGGTTCGTGTTGGGTCTCGAGAACATCAAGGAAAAGGAGAAGCTGTTCGCGGAGAGTGTGGACACCCTCACGTTCACCCGAGCCTTGGAGCTGGCGCAGAGCGTGAGATGTGCCCGGCAGGCGCTGCAGGCCACGCAGGCGGAGCAGTCCGCTGCTGCGGCGCCGGCGCTGTATGCCCTTCGTGCGAGCTCAAGGGCGACGGCCGCGACCAAGGGCACTCGTGTTAGTGATAACAGTGAAAAGCAGTGTGAAGTGTGTGGTTATAAAAACCACTCAAAAGAGAAGTGTCGGTTCAGTAATTATAGCTGCAAAGTGTGTAACCAAAAAGGTCATTTGAGACGTATGTGCAAGTCTCGTATGCAAAACAACAATTATTTAGCTGCGGATGATAGCGACACTGTTGAAGGTATTTATGATTAGTTTAATATAAAATCGATTAACGGTAATCCTATGCGACAGATGGTCACGATAGCAAACAATGATATAGTTTGCGAAATAGATAGCGGCAGCGCAGTTTCAATTTTGCCTCAAAAGTTTTATCAAACACATTTGTCTCAATACGAATTAAAAACATGCAAAATTGTGTTGAATTGCTATAACGGGACTAAGATTACACCGCTAGGATGTTTGTTATTACCGGTGACCTATGAAGGCATGACAAGATCGATCAACATTTTTGTTATTGCTACGCATTACAATCAGCCGGCATTACTGGGTCGCGATTTTATTAGTTCTTTCAATTTACAGTTATGCAGTGCTGCTGCTGACTGTAATAATATACAACAGGACAATTGCGCAACAATCATAAGAGATAAATACGCAAAGCTATTTTCTAATGAATTAGGTACATTCAATAAATACAAGATTCATTTAAAAGTGAAACCTGACGTTGAGTTGAGATTTTTTAAGCCACGCCCGGTACCGTTAGCATTAAAATCTAAAGTGGAGGATGAACTTAAGCGACAAGTAGATTTAGGTATTTTGGAAAAGGTTGAGCATGCCGAGATAGCTACACCGATTGTGCCCGTGTTACGTCCCGACGGAAATGTGAGAATTTGTGGTGATTACTCCGTCACATTAAATAAGGTGTTATTTATGGACAACTACCCTCTTCCCCGTATTGAAGATTTATTTGCAAAGCTGCATGGAGGGGAAGAATTTTCAAAATTGGATCTTTCGCGGGCTTATAATCAACTGGAATTAGATGACTCGAAAAACCTCACTTGCATCAACACACATAAGGGTTTGTTCCGTTACAATAGACTGGTATTTGGATTGTGTAATGCACCTTTTATTTTTCAACAAACAATGGAAAATCTAATTGGTGATATTGAGGGTACCTGTATATTTTTAGATGACATACTCGTGACAGGGGAAAATAGACAAATTCATATAGAGAGGTTAGAGAAAGTATTACGGAGATTAGAAGAAGCAGGACTGCGACTAAAACAAGATAAATGTGAACTGTTTAAGGATTCTGTCGAATATCTGGGATTTATTATAGATAAAAATGGCCTACGTAAATCACAACAAAAGGTGGAAGCCATTTTGAATTGCAAAAGCCCAAAAACAATCAGCGAGCTCAAATCGTTTTTGGGAATGGTAAACTATTATCGATGTTTCGTACCTAATACGTCTAGTGTGCTGAGCCCGCTACATCTGTTACTACAAAAAGGGGTAAAGTGGGAGTGGGGAGAGAATCAGGAAAAGGCGTTCCATAAAATTAAAGAGGAGTTAACATCCGATAGAGTGTTAGCGCACTATAACCCCGAGTTACCGATCGTGGTGACGTCAGACGCAGGGCCTGAGGGCCTCGGCGCGGTTCTGGCGCAGAAGCAGGCGGACGGCACAGAGCGGGCGATCGCATACGCGTCGCGTTCCTTGTCAAAGGCGGAACGCAACTACGCACAAATTCAAAAAGAAGCAACTTCCATTGTGTTCGCGATAAAAAAGTTTCACCATTATTTGTATGGACGCACGGTCCCATTTATTTTAAGGACCGACCATAAGCCACTTATTACTATATTTGGAAATAAAAAAGGTGTCCCAGAATTGGCAGCAAATCGCTTACAACGGTACGCTTTATTTTTATCAGCGTACAATTTTAATATAGAGTACGTTAAGGGTGAGGACAATGTTGCAGATTTCTTATCTCGGTCAACTAATGACAAAGAAATCATCGAATCAGTGAAACAGGGTGAAGATAGGAGTTTGTATATAAAATACATATCAGACTCAATGCTATCACCAATCACAATGAAAGATGTTGAAGTCGAAACGGAACGAGACCCGATTTTAAATAAGATAGTATTTTTTTTAAAAACTCGAATGCCTGCTAAATGTAATGAAGAGGATTTAAAACCGTATTTCGCATGTCGTTCGGAACTATCACTAGAAAATGGGTGTATTTTGCGGGGTCATAAATTGGTGATTCCATCAAAATTTCGAGAACAATTGTTAGAAGAACTGCACAGCTCACATTTCGGAGTGGTAAAAACAAAGGCAGAGGCCCGGTCGCGAATGTGGTGGCCCAATATTGATAAGCATATAGAAGAAAAGATAGGCTCCTGTAGCGTTTGCAATACGTTACGTACGGCCCTGCCCCGCTCGCCGCTCGCTCCGTGGCCCCACCCAGAGCGACCGTGGGAGCGCGTGCATATTGACATGTTTACGCTATTTAGTAATCAATTCTTGGTGATGGTTGATGCCCATTCAAAATGGACTGAATGCAATCTGATGCAAAAGACAGATAGTGCGGCGGTTTTAGAAAAAATAGGAGAAATTTTCAGTAGATTTGGTTTAGTGCGTACGTTAATTTCAGATAATGCATCGAATTTTGTGTCCAATGAATTTCAGGAATTCTGCAGAATTAATGGAATAAAACACTTAACTAGCGCACCTTATCATCCAGCATCGAATGGGCAAGCTGAGAATAGCGTCAAAACTATAAAAAAAGGGTTGAAAGTTACATTAAAAGCGAATGATAGTCGTAGTACAATTCAGAAGAAAATAAATAAATTCTTGTTCGATTATAGGAATTCCATACATTGTACAACCGGTTTTTCACCAGCACAACTAATGTTTGGCCGCCCGTTGCGCTGTCGTTTCGATCTGTTGCGGAACCAAGTATCAAATAATCATAATGATAGTGTTATGAGCAATCCGTCAACAGTGCCGCCGTTGTCAACACAAGCTAATAGAAATGTTTCTTCCAAACAGATCTCACAATGTGAACAGTACGGCGGGAAGCGGAACACAAGTTTCTCAGTAGGAGATAGAGTACTGGTCAAACATTTTTATAACAACGGTAACAAGAATACATGGAAAACTGGCTTAATTAAGGAAAAAGTAGGTACAAGAATGTTTAAAGTTTATATACCAGAAATCAACATAAATGTAAAAAAACATGTAGATCATTTGTTAGCATATAAGGGTTCAGATCAATTGGCATATGAATGTGATGATGATTTAACCTTTTATGATTGTACTGATGTAATAACAGCCTCAACTGCATCATCAGAACTGCCAGAAGCACGTCTCGAGGGAGAAGGGGATAGTGGTGAACAAATCGTTCGTGATGATGCATTTGTAGACTGTTCCTCGGATGACGGCACTACTGGCACAGCCGAGTCTGAGTCAGCTGAGCAAACGGAAGACCGCCGTTATCCATTACGTTGCACAAGGAATCCTGATCCTTTCTATGTAGCATAGTCTAGATGTAGGTTTAGGTAATTGTGTTAGTTAATTAAGTTAGATATATTTCTTAAATATGGTGGAGGGATTGTAGTGTACGAATGTGGGGTATCACAGATACTATGATATTATGTGGGTATGTAGATATTTTTATATGGAAATGAGTTTGTGTTTGAGCATTAAACGTGTACCAGGCTACTCCTTGGTTTTATTCTAATATATCCGTAAATATACAATAATTCGATATACGATATCTAAAAATAAAATGAAATAAAAATAAATACACCTATATCGAGTGATTTTGTATGGGAATCTGTCAATATAGGTCTCGATATCCGTATATCGAAGGCGCGAGAATCATACCCCATGTCCCCACCTACCAATAGACGTGGCACTAGTTTTGATATTATTATGATGCCCATTATAACTATTTTCAAACCAACAATGTTGGAGTTTTGCAAAATCACAAAAAGCAGCACTTAATAAAGACTCTAATACAAAAGACATCAACGAGCGCGCATGCGGTTTTATTTAACATTCTGTAGGTACCTACTTTTTCTTTTGCTTTAAAAACCCTTTTGTATGATAAAATTGATAAAGTAGTACTAACGGATGGTAGCATTATTTGGAAGATCATCATATCATCATTATCCGCAGCTATTTCTGCCTATTGCAGGGTTATATCTCCCCTTATTTTTGTGGTAACGTTTCCTCCTGTGCCAATGTAATTTAGATTTTCTCTACGATATTGGCAATGTCATTATATTGTTGTACACAAAGGTCTACCCTTGCTGATTTAGCAAACTCGCTCATCGGAACTTGGTTTGCTGGAAGATATCTCTTTTTAGAGATAAGCTCGCCTTTGTACACTGTTGTTTTTTTTTACTTTTTGTCATTGCAATAATTTGTGTGCTATAAAGAAATTATGAATTATAAATTATGTCATCAATTAACCCTACTGGCTGCTGGTGTAACAACGCTTCTATTTCCCTGTTTCGACCCCACTCAGGGATCTACTCAAATCATCGGAAATCAAGATCTTTTACCTAACAGAGGCTTTATAGCTAATCTAAGACCGTGACTAAATAAGAAATTGACTGATTAATTACTATCCTATAGATAGTGTATATAAAACGTTAAATTTATTTATTTATTTATATATTTATTAGTTGTTTCACAGCAGTTTACAACGTAAAATGAAAACATATTAAAACAAATTGTGAAATGCCAATAACGAAACAAGACCCTTCAAAAACTTAAAATAAAGTGTCGTTAACCATTAGGAAGAATACATAACAGACTCTAAAAAAAAAAAAAATATAACATACTCTATGCATTACTTCTGGCCCCAGACCAAGATAACCTGATCCGGATCTGGTTCCGGAACACAGGAACCAGATCCGGCGACATCACAAACATGTAAATATCCAAGACCTGGTTATCCAGGTCATGGATGATGATGATGGATGCCAGGCCCGATGTTAGTACTTACAGGTATTTGGTAGAAGGACCCGTTGTTGACGGTCTGGTAGGAGGTGAGCGGTACTACCGGCACGCTGCCGTTGCGCAGGAGTATCGGGCCTTGCAGCGGCGTCACCGCTGGTTGCAGGCCTGGAACACAGATGGCGCTGCGTTATACATAATTATGTCGCAGGAAAATGATAGAATCAGGGATTCAGCTAGGGATATCCCTAGGGATTTTACAAAATCCCGGGAAACGATAGAATAAAGACATGATTTTATAATTTCACTCAGCTTCAGTGAAATAGCAAAAAGTAAGTTTGTATGTTAAAAATAAACTCAGCTGGAGCCGGAGGGTGGCCAGGGTAACTTTGTAATAAAACGACGTATTCCCATCATGTTTGGGCTCGTTCAATTCGTCTTGACAAACACTTTCGTCTTAAATTATTTTGTTATGACATGGAGCTGGTTTGATGCTAGCACTGGAAGGTGGTGGCATGGGAGCACTGTTACCAAATGACGCAACCCTATCGAGTTTGGACTCATTTGATTTGTCTTGACAAATACTTTGGTCCCGGATGAGATCCAGGGTCTAATGATGGAGCTGATTACCAAACGACGCAACCCTATAAAGTTTGGACTCATTTGATTGGACTTGACAAGTACTGTAGGTCTAGATTAGAAATTAGTCTAGGTTCCGTACCCGAAGGGTGCCAAACGGGACCCTATTACTGAGACTTTGCTGTCCGTCCGTCCGTCTGTATGTCTGTCTGTCTGTCACCAGGCATCTCATGAACCGTGGTAGCTAGACAGTTGAAATTTTCACAGACGATGTATTTCTATTGCCGCTATAACAACAAATACTAAAAAACCAAAGAAATTTAATATTACGGGGGGGCTCACATACAACTAACGTCCTTTTTTTTGCGGCTTTTTATAGATACGGAACCCTTCGTGCGCGAGTCCGACTCGCACTTGGCCGGTTATTTTCTTTCTCCCCAGCCGGGTTTTGAATCCGATACCTTTCGCTTGCAAACCACAGCATCGACCGCAACCCCTGAGAGATATTTTTAAGATGTGGCAGAAATCACTCTGAACATCCTTACAGTAGGAGAGATTAAGTGGTGAAGTTATCAGAGCAACTTTACTTTTCAATTTTCATCGAGCAGCAGACCGAAAATTACCAAAAATTGTATTTATAAGTAGAGTTAATCAGTTTTATTGAATGATGTCTTCACCTTTCTGTTGCACCATGTTTCCTCAGATCAGTGAGCTCTGACCTCGCTTCCGATAATCAAGAAACCCAATGCCACAACTCATCCTCAAATTTCCACTATAGCCAGTAATAAATTAACATACATATGCCTGAGGTCACTATCAATAAGCCAGATTAATAAATTTGTATCAATAAAAAGGCCAATGGGCAAGAACATGTTAATTATTTCAAAGGCTTAATTAAGATTTGCTAATTGTATGGATGGATATTTGGTATTTATATAAATATTGAAGTAGTACTTCTGGGTAAAATAAAGCCTCATATCCATTAGGGGATAAAGTCGGTCGACATGTCAAGAGCAGTCACGGTACATCTACGTGTGACTGTCCGGAGACAAACCTTCTGTTCCGCGACGGGCTATCAGCGCTATCATCGCTCACGTGACGTCACGACCATCATGATCGTTCCGAATGGGAAATCACGACCACCAGCGTCTATCACAGATATCCATTCGGAACGATGGAACGCGACGGTAGACGTCGACACTGACATATGTCAAACCATTATAACCAAACTTTTGTTATTTTTTTGAATTTTGAGTCGTAGACAGTCGTAGTAGTTAAATTATTTGAGTGATTAAATCAACAAATATGGAGATTCAGGAGTGTCTCCTGGTTGCTGTTCTTAGTTTGATTGTCAGCTGTCAGAGTGACAGCTTTCACTTTTTAGATCGATCTATCAGTGCTCTCGTTCTCAACGATGGTCATTGATATCCCAACATGGCGGAGTTGATGATGTCATTCATGACGTCATAGCGTCCATTTTGAGATATCGTTGTCACGTCAAAACTGACTCGGAATGGCATTGTAAACGCTGTAATCGATTACAGCGCTGACAGCGATGTCGCGGAACGTACCGTAAGTCGCTTGACATTTTGCTCGTCCACACACCACAGTTGTGGTTGTGATGTGAGATGCGATATGTCCCGCGACACTTAAGTCGCCTGCGATGTCGGGCGATGTCCCCGCGACGTCGCTCGACACGTAGAATTCGTGTCGGGCGACAAGGTCGCGGGATAAATGTCCCCTAATGAATACGAGGCTTAAAAAAAAAACGCGTGTAGCACCGTACACGTGTTAGAAGTAAAACTTCTGTAGCTAGATCATTAAGTGGTACCTATACTATACACCTATACCTACCTATACTAAAAGAGATTTAAATTTCCAATTTTGAGATCCAATCTCTGCTTCAAGTTACTTTTAAGTTTCAGACGTCCGATTATTTGAAATTATTTTATACTTGTACTTACTTTTAATACGTCATGTCATTTATTTCCCACCATTCCTTATCTACAATTTGTCGCGCTCGTGGTGATATACTTAACTCATTCAATAGTGTCACTACGTCACTACTACTTGCATCTCGCTCAGATTATATACCATCTGACGTCACGTCTTTAAGCCGTCTCGCTCAAATGTATGCATTGCTTTGCTTGTTTTAGAAATCCATATCGACCCGTGTGACATTGATGAAACTCTTTTCTTACAAACTGTATGGATCGCATCGCACAGCTGTCAAACATAAGTTCCGGTTCCAACAAAGAGGTTGAACGAAGTAGTTTGAGTCATGTCAGGCGGCGGCGGCGGCGCCATCTTGGCCATACCGGAAATCAAGAACTCGTGGAAGAATGCTTAAAATAATTTTTATTTGTTAACGTTTCATCAGGTTTTTCTCTCACTAATTAACATTCTTTATTGTACGAATGTATTATTATCTTATCTGATTAGTTAAAAACCGTATTGAAAATAGTTGCGGTTTTAAAAGTCTTCAGCCGACCCTGACGTCACCGATTCCAATTTCCGTTACATTTCTTAGCCACTCGTGATAGCACCCGGCTAGTAGCGATTGAAAAGCAAATATATGAATAACCCACAGTTGAGAGGTTAAATAAATTTTACCCCCGTGCCCCAAGAAGTTTTACTTCAATAGACCTACTACATATGGGAATACTTTACTGTTCCACCCAATCTGTTTAAAATATATAACAAATTATAAAGGAGATGAGATGAAATGATTTATGTCTTCCATGCAACTCACAGTTCAACGTTACAAATATAAATAGGTATTTTACTTCCGATTTTTTCTTATCATTATGTAGCTGATGTCTTAACAATGGGAAGCGATTGTGAAATCGTAAACCCCGGTAGTAGGCATCTTATTTTCATTAAATCATTGTTTGTTTATTGTGGACACTCCACAGGCTCAGTAAAATTACACACTGGGCATTTCACCGCTCTTATTTTAATAGAACGGAAGAGTCTAATTGCGATTGTTGTGCTGTCGACTGTACTTTAACCACTGTGCAGTGGATAATGCGACATAAATCATGCAAATTAATAGCACAATTAATTATCTGGACATGCGATACAAATCGCGAGGTGGCGTGTGCGGTGACTTAGGCCTGTATTAATAAACCAATCTCAATTGCGTGATTCTGATCGATTTGATAAATTTGCGAAACCGTCTATGTGACATGGTTGGGACAACTCTCAGGAGCGTTTTTAAAAGCTTTTATTTAACTTGCACTGTATGTATGTATGTTTGTTTGTTTGTTTGTTTGTTTGTTTGTTTGTTTGTGGGTATCACGGTTCGCGTCAAAAATGTCGGCTTGAATTTGACCCACTTCCCGTTATCCGATTGAGCTGAAATTTCGCATACGTGTATAAGTCGGATGACAATGCAATATATTTCTGACTTAAAGCTGATCTGATGATGGAGACGGAAGACGGTCATGGGAACTCTGTCATAAAACATCGCAAGCCCGTCGAATTTGGGCTCGTTCGATTCGTCTTGACGAATACTTTGGTCCTAGAATATTTTTTTATGACATGGAGCTGATCTGATGCTGGAGCCGGAAGGTGGCCAGGGGAACTCTATAATAAAACGACGCAACCCTATCATGTTTGGACTCGTTCGATTTGTCTTGACGAATACTTTGATCCTAAAATATTTTTTAAGACATGGAGCTGATCTGATGCTGGAGCCGGAAGGTGGCCAGGGAAACTCTGTAATAAAACGACGCAACCCCATCATGTTTGGACTCGTTCGATTCGTCTTGACAAACACTTTAGTCCTAGAATATTTTTTATGACATGGAGCTGAGCTGATGCTGGAGCCGGAAGGTGGCCAGGGGAACTCTGTGATAAAACGACGCAACCCCATCATGTTTAGACTCGTTTGATTCGTCTTGACAAACACTTTAGTCCTAGAATATTTTTTATGACATGGAGCTGAGCTGATGCTGGAGCCGGAAGGTGGCCAGGGGAACTCTACAGGGTGTAACAGAAAGGTATAGTCATATTTTAGGGCGTTGTTAGGGAGACCATTATGAGCCACTTTTACTATGAAACCGATTTGATCAGAGCAACTTTATTTTTCTTTGCTCCATACGATTTGGTCCGGGCGGTCAGCTGATTTGTATAGAGAAGTGAAAATTAAAGTTGCTCTGATCAAATCGGTTTCATAGTGAAAGTTGCTCAGAATGATGTTCCTAATAACCCCCTAAAATATGACTACACCCTTCTGTTACACCCTGAATAATAAAACGACGCAACCCCATCATGCTAAAAAACAGAAAATAAATTAAAAGTAAAAAAACATTTTTAAACAAAGCTTTTATTTAATGCCCTAAAAAGTAGAAAATAAAATTTCAATTCAATCAAATGCGTCATTTTATTACATTACACAATTTATACGATATAAAAGCTTGTTGCGAGATTTACTTGTGTAGACTTAATTAGGTGGGTAGGCACCTATTTGCACAGACTTGGAGATAAATCCCGCAACAAGCTTTTATATCGTATAAATTGTGTAATGTAATAAAATGACGCATTTGATTGAATTGAAATTTTATTTTCTACTTTTTAGGGCATTAAATAAAAGCTTTGTTTAAAAATGTTTTTTTACTTTTAATTTTTTAATACTGGCCTTTAGTTAGGATTGTCTAAGCATGACAGCAGCAGACGGCTTCCCAGCGGGGAAGGCAAGGGGCGAAGAGCCTTGTGACGTCGTAGCATAATACAACCTCTCTTTCGTACAGCGCTTCACGCCATGAGCACACAGCTCCCTTGAATTTTTGTATTTTCAGTCAATAAAACCATATTTGTGAAGAATACGCTGCACACTATCATTGGCAAATACTATCCTGACATCCTGCTGCTAAAACTCCGCTCCATTGGGTCCTTCGAACCGGATTTGAACCAGTGACCTGATATTGGGGTTACGATGAGAGTGTTTTAATTTGTTTCTTGTTGAGAAAAGGGATGATAACATATATTAATGATGATAATGTCCTCCGACAGCTTCACCGATAAATAGAGATCTAAACCAGAAGCGACCAACTTTTGATCTGTTGAAGACTTTTGACACTGGCAATATAAGACGACACTATCCACATTTTTTGTCCCCACCGAGGGCGACAGTCTTTACTTGAAAAGAAGTAAATATAGAGCTATATATAATAATATTAATAATTATTTGTAGTTTATCTATTGTAATGTATATTTTTAATGTTATATTATTTTTTCTTTGTTTATACTATATTTATATTATTAGTTTATATTCACCAACTCCACCACTCCACCAACCCGCACTGAGCCAGCGTGGTGGAGTGTGGCTCAATCTTACTCGAATCCGGGTAAAGGCCTGTGCCCCTCGGTGGGGACATTAATGGGCTATATTTAGTTTAGTTTATATTGAGTAGCTTTAACTCACCTCATTTCACTTTTAGTTATTCAGTTTAATTTTTATTTTTTATTTACAGCATATAGTTTTATTAACACCCACCCCTACTTACTTCACTCCCTCATGTCATAAGGTACCGACAGAATATCAGCGTTGCAGGATCTCCTGCAGGTCCTGTAACACATGCTGAGTCGGAGCCGTTTCGCTGTTGCGATGCACACTACATGCTATTCGTTCTGCCCATTCCTATTTTGCTAATGCTATTTTTCTCTTCATGCGTATATTTTATTTCCTACTTGTTTCTTATTAACTTATTATATGTTTTTGCTCTGTCTTGTGTATTGTGACAGATGAATAAATGTACTTTCTATTCTATTCTATTCTATATATACACCACCACGCTCAGTGCAGGATGATGAAAATTATTAGACCAACTAATAGACCAAAGGGCAATCTAAAAACAAGGGCTAATAAAAAGATATAGTGTACGTACGAAACGTAAGGCATTGTCGTAAATACCACTGGACACCCTTTCAAATACCGACCTCAGTTAGGAGGTGGGTCTTTGTCTCTAAGCAGCTTGTACTATAACTTTGGTCTGGCTTGGCTGTTTATTGGGCCTAGGAGAACGTAATGCTATTAAATATTTGATTTCACAAGCCCTTGATGGATTTATGAAAATAGTAACCAATTTACCTACCTACCTTAGACACTTTGTTTAATAATTCATAATTTCTTTATTGTACACAGAAAAATTACAAGAAGACAAAAATACAAAGTAAAGGTGAACAAAGGCGAGCTTATCTCTAGTAGGAGATCTGTTCCTGCAAACCAGTTACGGATGAGACATGTGGATTTCTGAGTACGGGGTAGACTAATATATGTACCTATAGCATCATACACTTTTTATATTTCTAAATGCACCCACAAGATGTTTAATTGATGATTAGTTTGATTGGGTTTGACATTAATTAAATAGAAACATAAACCTTTACACACAGGCACATACATTGCTTCTGGCCGCACACTAGGATACCTACCCTGTGTCTCGTGGGAACCAGAAACAGCGACATCACAAACATGTAAATATCCAAGACCTGTTTTTTTATCCCAGGATTTGAACCCGGGACCTCTTGCATGGTAGGCAGATGCGCAACCGCTGCGCCACAGAGGTCGTATAACTAACTTGTATCCGTTTAGTTTTTTGATATTTGTCTCTCCAGCAATTCCCTAGCGATACGCTTAGAACGATATCGGCCAGGATTTACTTCTTCAGCTTACTCCTTACCTACTTTAACCATTTGACACCACCAACAACTTAGGCTGTTTTTATAGTCATTGAAACACCACGACAATGGCTGGTTGTACAGTAGTGTTGTAGTCGGTATTATCCTACTTTCCTAGTATAATTAACGTCCACGACACTTATATTAGAACATCCAATCTTCTCCCTGCAAAAGGAGAGGGAGACTGACGCATATCTCTATTCCTTACTTTCAAATGTGTCGTATTTACCGTGGCAACTATAAAAACGTCCGTACGTATACACGTGGGTTTCAAGTCTCATGTTGCGAGAGCACTCTTCATTTCATCAACAACCTGTTGTCGCGTTACATAAGTGACAATCTCTCACGTAAAGTCAGCCACATACAGGCTATGTCAATTTTGATGTTCACTTGCAAGGTCACCTTCAGTTTCGCCTTCCTGATTGGTTGATAGTACTTCATGTTGGTTCCGTCAACTTGCGGAAAGGTACATTGCTAGGCAACCTTGCGGTTCCTCGGAAATAGGCGAAATGTTAAGGCTGTTAATTCTCGTTGGAAGAAAAGTCATCACTGTTGTGGTAATATCATAAAGGATCTTACAACCTTCTTAAATTAAAGAGCACCTATTTGCAATAGAGAAGAAACCTGTTTGACGAACCGAAATAGTTAGAGAGTTGAGTATAATATCTTATTCTTTTATTATGACAGGGTTCGGATTTTATACACAGTTTATACATATTATGGAACCATATCGTCTTTAGCATCGCGACCTTGGCTTGGTTTTCAAACTAGTATTGTGACTCGCTTTACTTTCATCTGCAGAACTGGGGCACCGGTTATGAGATGTGACATGTCTTTAGTTTACAACACGTCTTTCGTATTACCGAGGTTGGTTTGTCACCTGTTGTGCCTCGGTAATGAATGGTGTATTTCGGTTGAGATCTTTGTTTGGTAAACTATGGTTAGTTAGAGTTTGCAGCAACTTTGCTTGGCTCTGAGTGAGCTGTTAACTCTTTCTCTATTTTATCCTTATCCTGAGTGAGAAATACAGGTCACAGAACATAATAATCTAACTCCACGTATTTTCCCATACGGGGTGGCAATGGCACAGTTTTGCCAACTTCAGCCAGTTTTTCATTACGCCTTTTTTCTATGGTGGTCACACATAGCACAGGTCACAGCTCACTCAGAATAAAAAAAAACTTGATGCAGATACCCTAATAGCAATTATTGTAGGCATTTGGTTGGGCCAAATACGATTGGGCCACGACCTTCGTTGGACAACGGTCAAAAGTGGCCGTATGTTTTGCTTTTGGGCCAACAACCAAGGGCCAATATACAATTACCTACAGAGGGCCACTAAGTGTATTTATTGTAGGCGTTTGGTTGGGCCAAATATACGAAAATATACACCTTCGTTGGAGAACGGTCAAATGTGGCCGTATGTTTTGCTTTTGGGCCAATTGTAGGCGTTTGGTTGGGCCAAATATACGAAAATATACGACCTCCGTTGGAGAACGGTCAAATGTGGCCGTATGTTTTGCTTTTGGGCCAATAACCAGGGGCCAATATACAATTACCTACAGAGGGCCACTAAGTGTATTTATTGTAGGCGTTTGGTTGGGCCAAATATACGAAAATATACAACCTCCGTTGGAGAACGGTCAAATGTGGCCGTATGTTTTGCTTTTGGGCCAATAACCAGGGGCCAATATACAATTTCCTACAGAGGGCCACTAAGTGTATTTACTGTAGGCATTTGGTTGGGCCAAATGTACGACCTTGGTTGGACAACGGTAATTTGTGGCCGCCTGCTTTGCTGATGGGTCAATAACCAAGGGCCTATATAAAATTTCCTATGGAGGGCCGCTGAATCTGTTTATGTGTAGGGCCTCTGTATATGAATCATACAATTATCCAACGGTGGGTAACTGGTTGGGTGCCTAGCAGAAGGGCCTATATAATATTTCCTTCAGAGGGCCACTTAGTGTGTACAGGCGTAGGGCCTTTGTATATGAATTGTACAGTTATCCAACGGTGGGTGACTGGTTGGGTGCCTAGCAGAAGGGCCTATATAAATATTTCCTTCAGAGGGCCACTTAAAGTGTATAGGCGTAGGGCCTTTGTATATGAATTGTACAAATATCCAACGGTGGGTAACTGGTTGGGTGACTAGCAGAAGGGCCTATATAATATTTCCTTCAGAGGGCCACTTAGTGTGTTTATGCGTAGGGCCTTTGTATATGAATTGTACAAATATCCTACGGTTGGTTAGGTTGGGTTTGTACAGCACATTTTTTTGCAGGTACTTAAGTTGCAAAAAAACGTGCTGTACAAAACCGTATGAACCCACCCTAACTGACTGTGTATTGTACACCCACTAGAATATGTAATTATTTTTGTGAAATACAAGACCTTTTAATCTTCTAAACGTAGAGTGAGATAATTCTAATTAAGTAATTAAAACCTATTATGTACATTATTAGTCAATGCAACATTTATTAATGAAAAATATGCATACAAAAGTCTAATCTTAATATAAAATTTAGGCATCGTAGGACATGTTTTGTTCAAAGTTGATGAACAGGCAGTCAAAAGGAACATAACTTTGTATTATGGTTCTAATCACAGATATAATATTATACTAATAGTTCTAATACAGTAATAAAGCTCTAAATTAAAAAAAAAAATAACTTAGAGCACAGTCAACAACAATAACATGAAACTGGTCACAAATATCTGAACAAGACTATGTATTATATAATTATGCACAGATTAATGTTGTTGTCTGTACCGTGTGAGTGAACCCAGCCGAATTGGCTGGGGACCAACTTTTGTTTATAAGAACTTAATGCCTAATTCACACGGAGGCAGTACAGCAGCGAACAGTAGGGACAGAGCTATGCGTCAATCTACCTTCCTTTTCTAAGCGTAACAAGGAGAGGTAGATTGACACTAGCTCTGCCCCTACTGTTCGCTGCTGTACTAACTCCGTGTAAATTAGGCATAAGATACATAAAATCAGTAATTATTCAATGGCACAGGGTTTTCTTTACAAACGGTATGCATACAAAAGTGTCATCCATATTATCAAAATTTGGCAACAGTAAACATTTTTTGTTCAAATTTGATGAACAGACTGTCTTTTCTAGAAATGAACCTACTTTATATATTCCCACACAATGAACAGTTACAAAATGTTCTCTGCGCGCCATCGCCGCGTGCGGCGCGCACGTGTCGTCGTCTGTTTTGAGGTTAAATTATACATCATGTTTTTTTCATTTTCTCCAAGGATATAAAATACTAGCTTTTACCCGCGATTTCATCCGCGTAAATTGGACAGAAAGACAGACAGACTGACATACAGACAGACATATAGAGGGACAGGCAGGACGAAACTAAGTGTTCCGTTTGTCATACAAGCCTATACCCGGATACAAGTAAGATTGAACCATACTCCTCCACGGGGTGCCGCTGCTGGCCCGACTGAGAATACCTATACTTTTAATTGAATAATAATTAGAAGTTAGAAATGGTAACACACCAAATTTTGTTTGTTTTCATCGTTTTCTAGCCTTAGTATTTTGTTCAGATCTTCAATAGACTTCAAAGGCAGGGTAATCTCGTCAGGTAAAGCGATCTTGGTAGGTTCCACAGATGATAATCTCAATAAAATGTCATTCTGCGTAGATTTTATTTGTTTGACTTCAGTTTGTATATCTGCTTTGTATTTGGCAATTAATTCTAGAACAAAAAAACAATATTTTGTTATAACGCGACAGGATATTGTAACGCCTCTGGCCCATGAACTGGAAACATTCATACTTTTTATCACAGTTGTAGAAACATACCTAAAAGAACCATTCATTTGGTCTATGGCCGACAGCTTCTTTTCAGTTGGTGTCGCAGCAGCAGATGGGCTCCGGGATGATAATGGAGAATCTGTAAAAAAAAACAGTAATTTGGTTACTTATTAAAAAACTATATTATTAACAATTTATTAATGTTTAATTACTCGTCTAAGACAAGAGCTTACCAAGGTTGAATGTTTCTAGTAAAAATCTTGGTGTAGGTGTATATGCCCCGCTTGTAGGATTAATTGGAGTATTTTCTCTTGAATTTGGCTTCTTATTCTCTGCTAAAACATTTTAATATAATATTATAGTACCAAGAAAATTTTCTTTTTGTAAAAATATAATAAACAAAAAAAAAATAATAAACCTAAATTAAATCTTAATATATTAAAATAATAAGGAATTATTAATCATAATATTAAAGATAAAATAAATCCGCCTACAATAAAACTAATAAATAAAATAAAAAAATAAAATGTTGGCCGTTGGGCTGACAATTTTATTGTACAGACCACTGCCTCGCAGCTGTCTGTCGATTGCTGAGGCTCACCTTTACTTCAGACTGTTGGCAATTTTTCAGGCACCAGCCGCACAAGTCAAAGGAGCTCATGAACGCTGGCAAATACTCAATGCAGTATGCGCTGACCAAGGTTGTATTGGCCCAACATCTATAGCTGGCATTTTTAAGATACAATTAGAATTAGAAATTGCTTACCAATAAAATACTGTTTTGGTAATTGAACATTGTCATTGAAGTAAAATGTATGTAGTTAAAACTTTATTTTTCAACTGTGCAGATGGCCACCATTTTTTTCTGTACACAATACTTTACTTCTCGTATGAAGACAAATAACTGGAGCATGGTTTGACAAAGTGGGGGAACTCTCTCACTCTCTCAATCACCACCAAAGAGACGCCTTTATCTCGCTTCTGCAGTCAAGGTCATTGCTCAAGTTTTTTGCCTTCTAAATTCCTTAGATTTATTGATAACTATACACCTACCTGTAGCTAATGGATCCGGTGATGTCTTTTTTCTTTCTCCTCGAGATGGAGAAGGGTATTTAATATTGTGTTCTTCATGTTCTTCACTCTCACTACTATCAGTAGCAATGGCATTGGCCTTCCTTCTCCTCTTCTTGGATGGCTCCGCCTGTGATACTAGCTCCGAGTCACTCTCAGCCTGTTTGCACTTTTCTCTGGCCAGCAGTAAATTGTCTGAAAAGTAAATAAATAGGTATTTAAAGGTAAAATAGATCAAATGCTCTAGGCCCAAAAGATCCTCTCTCATTTTACCATTTTCGGTGCCCCCCTCTACGTGAGGAACGAACGCCACGATACAGGGGGACATAATAGGGGAACAGCTGGACCAGTTTCTCCTGTCCAGGTCCAGAGGCTGGCGAACATGCATTAGTGTCATACAACGCGCGTACGCGGTGATGATCACCCACTGAAGACCGCGGCGGCGGCTTCAAAGAAAAACCACCGCCCGTACGGCGAAGCCTCGGGAAGAGGTCCAGTGACCTGACCCTGACTCCCCACGCCCCAGAAGGGGTGCTTCAGAGACCCAGATTGATTGAAGTCTCAAGCAATAATTATGTAAACAGGCTCACTCACCGGTTTCGAACATCACACGCTTTATAGCATAAACTGGCCATGTTTCGCCGCTACAATTTGCGACATTAAACACTTATGAAATTGGCTTGCCACTTTATAGGGCGGCCAAAAGCTTTCTTTTTTACGAGGCGTCATCCATTCTTCCTGCACTATTCCCAGCCCATTATCTTGAAACTCAACTACGTAAAACATGATGCTAACCTCAAAACAGACGACGACACGTGCGTGCGCGTGCGGTGCGGAGGGAAAAGAAAGACAGAGAGCGCGCAGCGTTAGCAGTGTTGGTTGCCGTTATATAATGTAGAAAAAAATGTGAGGAAACAATATGTATGTATATCTTCATCGGTACTCGAAAAAATGACTCAGATTGTACTTTTTGCTGATGGATGACACATCTATAATGCTTAACGTGAAAAGACAAGAAGAAATTCTAGATGATGCAAATAGTACGCTCTCTCATTTGTTAAGTTGGTTTAATGTAAACAACCTTTTATTTAACTCGAAGAAGACTAAATGTATCAAATTCTGTTTACCGAATGTGCGGCAGGTGGAAACGAGTGTAAGCATAGGAACGGAAAGACTAGACCTCGTAAAAGGAACAATTTTCCTTGGTATCACTATAGACCCGAAACTTCAATGGGGTCCTCATGTAACTAGCTAGTCTCTCACGAAGACTTAGGTCAGCTGCTTATGCGGTCAGGCAAATCAGACACATCACAGATGTAGGAACTGCCAGATTGGTTTACTTTAGTTATTTCCATAGTATTGTCTTACGGAATACTGCTTTGAGGGAGAGCAGGAATTTGTTGCTGCACTTTGTTGCCTTGCAACAACAGATTGCAATGTAAAAGGCAGACTCACGATGCAACCTGCCTACAGGCCTAAAGCAACAATTCACTAGTCAGATTGCATCGTGACTGGCCTATAATGGTTTCTTCATAAAGTGTAGGCATCACATGGTCTGCTGGATTGTGGTATAATGGTGGGTTCGCTTCGCTCACCTAATTATAGAAAGCCCAATTCACTATGTACCTATATGGAAATACCTACCTACATTTATAACCATGATAACTAATTTTTGCATTCGAGTTTGTCTGATGAAGCCACTCTTTGCAGGCTAACTAGACAAACGCTGGATCAGTGGTTTCTGCAATGGCATAAAAGCAGGGGGGAAAAAATCGGAAAAACGAGGGAAAAACAGTGTATCTGGCAATACTGCTGCGACGCCGCGCCGCGCATCACGCCACCCGGCTGGCGGGCGGGGCGGTGGAGGGAGGGGCGAGCGATTGACTGCCGCCGACCGCCCGAGTCCACTACTGTTACTATGCAAAATTAAAGCACCTAGCTAGGGTGATATGATGCAATCTAACTTAGGTACCTACTTTAATAAAGATATAAACGTTTGTTTGTTTATAATTATGTAGGTAGATGGGGTAATCTCTGGAACTACTGAACCAATTTCAATGAAAGGTAACTAGATAACGATTGACATTGGACAGTGTAGTGCTAGTACAGACCAGACCTGCATGAAGCTTGTCCAAAACTAAGATCATGACCAATTTTGAATGTCCTCAACCTACAACATCATGGTAGGATACTGTTATCTGGAGATAGTGGATGGATAAATATAAATACTAAATACATCTTCCTTGGACACAGTTTATCCTTTGACCGAGATTCCCAGTTGAAAGAGATCTCCAGGCGCATACAGCTAGCTGGGTTGGGCCGCCTTTGGTAAATTGGAACACGTCTTAAAGTCTAAAATCCCTCAATATCTCAAAACCAAGGTGATTAACCAATGTGTTCTGCCAAGGTTCTGCCTATACCTACTCACATATGGATCCGAAACATGGCCGCTCGCAACGGAATACATCCATAAAATCCGAGTAGCACCAAGTGCAAGGAACGTGCCATGCTCGGAATCTCCCTTCTCGACCACAATATACCCAACGTCGAGATACGACGCCGAACCTAGTTCGTAGATGTGGGTATGCGGATCGCAAGGTAAAGTGCGGGACACTTGGCTAGGGGGGACGAGTCGGTAGATGGACCAAGGCGCTGACAGAATGGTGGCCCAGGGATGAGCGTAGACCGAGAGGCAGACCAACAGCCAGATGGTTGGATGACATCGCCAAAACTGCCGGGCAACAGTGCATTAGGTTGGCTCAAGACCGCAACAAATGGCTCAATGAAGAGGATGGCTTTACTCAACAGTGGGTGTTGGAGGGTGGATAGATAAATAGATAGTGGCAGTACTCCAGCTGGCAATGTGGTTATAAATGTGGAAATACCAACAGTATTTACCCAATGGTAGCGCAACTTGTAGCTGGTCCATTGGTGGTAATCGATTGTTGGCCCTACATTATTTAAAATATGGAAACGCCTACACTATTTATCCAACGGTAGGACTAGTTACACCTGGCCCATTACCGGCAATGGGTAGTTGGTCCTAAGTTATTTAACATGTGGAAACGCCAACATTATTAAACCAATGGCAGTACTAGTTGCAGCTGGTCCATTATTGACAATGAGTTGTTGGCCCTACGTTGCTATATATGTGGAAATACCAACAATATTTACCCAACAGTAGCGCAAATCTGTAGCTGGTTCATTGGTGGTAATTGATTGTTGGCCCTACGTTATTTAAAATGTGGAAACACCTACACTATTTGTCCATCGATAGGACTTGTTGCATCTTGCCCATTACTGGAAATGGGTTGTTGGCCCTATGTTATTTAAAATTGGAAACGCCAACACTATTTATCCAACGGTAGGACTAGTTGCAGCTGGCTCATTACAAACAAAGGGTTGTTGGCCCTACGTTGCCATATACGTGGAAATACCAACAATATTTAGCCAACGGTAGCGCAATTTGTAGCTGGTCCATTGGTGGCAATTAATTGGTGGCCCTACGTTTTTTTTAAATGTGGAAACGCCTACACTATTTATCCAACGGTAGGACTAGTTGCACCTGGCTCATTAATGGCAATGGGTTGTTGGCCCTACGTTATTTAACATGCGGATGCGCCAACACTATTAAACCAACGGCAGTACAAGTGCAGCTGAGCCATCACTAACAAAGGGTTGTAGGCCCTACGTTGCTATTTATGTGGAAATACCAACAATATTTACCCAACGGTAGCGCGAAACTGTAGCTGGTTCGTTGGTGGTAATTGATTGTTGGCCCTACGTTATTTAAAATGTAGAAACACCAACACTATCTATCCAACGATAGGACTAGTTGCAACTGGCCAATTACTGGCAACGGGTTGTTGGCCCTATGTTATTTAAAATGTGGAAACACCAACACTACTTATCCAACGATAGGACTAGTTGCAGCTTGCCCATTACAAACAAAGGGTTGATGGCCCTACGTTGCTATATATGTGGAAATACCAACAGTATTTTCCCAACGGTAGCGCAATCTGTAGCTGGTCCATTGGTGGTTATTGATAGTTGGCCCTACGTTATTTAAAATGTGGAAACACCAACACTATTTATCCAACGATAGGACTTGTTGCACTGGCCCATTACTGGCAATGGGGTTGTTGGCCTTATGTTGCTTTGTATGTGGAAATACCAACAGTATTTACCCAACGGTAGCGCAATCTGTAGCTGGTCCATTGGTGGTAGTTGATTGTTGGCCCTACGGTATTGAAAATGTGAAAACACCAACACTATTTATCCAACGATAGGACTTGTTGCATCTGGCCCATTACTGGCAATGGGTTGTTGGCCTTATGTTGCTTTGTATGTGGAAATACCAACAGTATTTACCCAACGGTAGCGCAACTTGTAGCTGGTCCATTGGTGGTAATTGATTGTTGGCCCTACGTTATTTAAAATGTGGAAACACCAACGCTATTAGTCCAACGATAGGACTTGTTGCATCTGGCCCATTACAAACAAAGGGTTGTTGGCCCTACGTTGCTATATATGTGGAAATACCAACAATATTTACCCAACGGTAGCGCAATCTGTAGCTGGTCCATTGGTGGTAATTGATTGTTGGCCCTACGTTATTTAAAATGTAAAAACACCAACACTATTTGTCCAACGATAGGACTTGTTGCATCTTGCCCATTACTGGAAATGGGTTGTTGGCCCTATGTTATTTAAAATGTGGAAACGCCAACACTTGTTATCCAACGATAGGACTCGTTGCAGCTGGCCCATTACAAACAAAGGGTTGTTGGCCCTACGTTGCTATATATGTGGAAATACCAACAGTATTTTCCCAACGATCGCGCAATCTGTAGCTGGTCCATTGGTGGTTATTGATTGTTGGCCCTACTTTATTTAAAATGTGGAAACACCAACACTATTTCTCCAACGATAGGACTTGTTGCATCTGGCCCATTACTGGCAGGGGGTTGTTGGCCTTATGTTGCTTTGTATGTGGAAATACCAACAGTATTTACCCAACGGTAGCACTATCTGTGACTGGTCCATTGGTGCCAATTGATTGTTGGCCCTAAGTTATTTAAAATGTGGAAACACCAACACTATTTATCCAACGATAGGACTAGTTGCAGCGGACCCATTACAAACAAAGGGTTATTGGCCCTACGTTGCTATATATGTGGAAATACCAACAGTTTTTACCCAACGGTAGCGCAACTTGTAGCTGGTCCATTGGTGGTAATTGATTGTTGGCCCTACGTTATTTAAAATGTGGAAACACCAACACTTATAGTCCAACGATAGGACTTGTTGCATCTGGCCCATTACTGGAAATGGGTTGTTGGCCCCTATGTTATTTAAAATGTGGAAACACCAACACTATTTATCCAACGGTAGGACTAGTTGCAGCTGGCCCATTACAAACAAAGGGTTGTTGGCCCTACGTTGCTATATATGTGGAAATACCAACAATATTTACCCAACGGTAGCGCAATCTGTAGCTTGTCCATTGGTGGTAATTGATTGTTGGCCCTACGTTATTTAAAATGTGGAAACACTAACACTATTTATCCAACTATAGGACGTGTTGCATCTGGCCCATTACTGGCAATGGGTTTTTGGCCTTATGTTGCTTTGTATGTGGAAATACCAACAGTATTTACCCAACGGTAGCACTATCTGTGGCTGGTCCATTGGTGCCAATTGATTGTTGGCCCTACGTTATTTAAAATGTGGAAACACCGACACTATTTATCCAACGATAGGACTAGTTGCAGCGGGCCCATTACAAACAAAGGGTTGTTGGCCCTACGTTGCTATATATGTGGAAATAACAACAGTATTTTCCCAACGGTAGCGCAATCTGTAGCTGGTCCATTGGTGGTTATTGATAGTTGGCCCTACGTTATTTAAAATGTGGAAACGCCAAAACTATTTATCCAACGATAGGACTTGTTGCATCTGGCCCATTACCGGCAATGGGTTGTTGGCCTTATGTTGCTTTGTATGTGGAAATACCAACAGTATTTTCCCAACCGTAGCGCGAAACTGTAGCTGGTTCGTTGGTGGTAATTGATTGTTGGCCCTACGTTATTGAAAATGTGGAAACACCAACACTATTTGTCCAACGATAGGACTTGTTGCATCTGGCCCATTACTGGAAATGGGTTGTTGGCCCTATGTTATTTAAAATGTGGAAACGCCAACACTATTATCCAACGGTAGGACTAGTTGCAGCTGGCCCACTACAAACAAAGGGTTGTTGGCCCTACGTTGCTATATATGTGGAAATACCAACAGTATTTACCCAACGGTAGCGCTACTTGCAGTCGGCCCATTGTTGGTAATTAGTTGGGCGAACTGATATAATTTGTTTCTTTTGGGCCAACGTCAGTTTTAGGTGGGCAAACTAACTAACTATATCCCAACTGGTTTCCAACCGTTGGCCAATGGATGCCAACGGTAAATGCTATTAGGGTAGCTAGTCTTTGTTATGCAGATAGCTAGTCTTTGTTATGCAGATAACTAGTCTTTGTTATGAATTCCACGCACATTTTGTCACACTATCTAAACCATAGTCAAGAAAGGTTGAAGCAAATGCAAGAGGAGAAAATTTTACATCAATTTCCGGAACATTGTTTGTATTCATTAAATTATTATTATTTTAATTGAAATGTGTATAAACCTGTAATTATGTAAAAATAAATAACTAAATGTTTGTATTCATCTATAATTTTGAGGCAACATTGAAAAGTCACAGCATAACGTATTAATAAATCATCTCAAACAGCAGTAGCTATAGCCAATTTGGATATAGTTAACTTATCCATACTTACCTATTTGGAGATAAGCTCGCCTTTGTACACGTTTTCTATATTTTTTATTCCTATGTAACTGTTTATATGCAATAAAGAAATTATGAATAATGAGTTTATGCATTAGCGAAACTAAAAAACCTTAACTTGTTCCTATCACCAACATTTTTATCATCATCATCATCCCATCCTGTCACCCTTCTGCAGAGTTATAGGGCTCTCAGTGCAGATTCCCATTTGTTCCGATCTTGGGCCATCTGCTCTAGCTCCGCCCAATCTAAGCTTACAATGGCGGCCCATATTTCACCAACTTCTTAGACCAACTAAATAATTCGACAGATTACAGCTAGAACCAACAAAGTGCGTTGAATTTCAAATAACCGGCCAAGTGCGAGTAGGACTCGCGCACCAAGGGTTCCGATCACACTTGGAGAGCGTAACACGTGTAATTAGGTTTCCACATAAAAAACTAAAGTGTGATGTCATCCATGTAAACGAAATTGAATATTTTTTAGAAAGACAGAAATTTGCAGTTTTCAGATTTTTCCCTTTATTTGTGCTATAAGACCTTGCTTCGTGCCAAATTTCATGATTCTAGGTCAACGTAAAGTACCCTCTAGGTTTTGATTCCCTTGCGAATATCAGCAATTTCAGCAAAATTGAGACATATGCGGTATCTTTTGATTGCGTTGACCTTTAAGTTTGATTTTTTCACAACTTTAAGAGTTCACAGACTTAAGTAATCGATATTAATTTCAACTTAATACCTCCATGCGTTTCTGAGAAAAAGTCTTAACAGACAGTGAGACAGACAGACAGACAGACAGACAGAAATTTACAGTTTTCGGATTTCTTCCTTAACTTGAGCTCTATGACCTTCCTACATTCCAAATTTCATGACCCTAGGCCAACCGGAAGTACCCTATAGGTTTTGATTCCCTTGCGAGTTCCACGCGAGTTCATACAAATCCAGCAAAATTATGACATAATATCGCGGTATGTTTTGATTGCGTGGACCTAGAAGTTTAATTTTTTCACAGCTCCAAGGGACCATAGACCTGAGTAATCGATATTAATTTCAACATTATGCCTCCACGCGTTCCTGAGAAAAGGGGTCGTGACAGACGGACGGACAGACGGACGGACAGACAGACAGACAGACAGACAGACGGACAACAAAGTGATCCTATAAGGGTTCCTTTTTCCTTCGGATCGGAACCCTAAAAATGAGTTACGAATACTGTTAGAATAGTCTTCCCGAGATCTTTAAGATGGTACAGCCCATTTTTTGATAAGATTATCCGCTGACGAGTTAGATTTTGTTAAGGGACCTTATTTTCATACATTTCAAATCACGTACAGGCAAAAGCTCTTAACAGCAACTTAAATCAATATTTTTGTTTTCTTATTCAGTAAAAACCTGTTATCGGCAGTTGTGTGTTAATAGAAAGTGTTTTTACTGCTTACTGCTAAAACCAACAAACTATAATTAGTTTGTTTTTGAAGTAATGTCGACAAGAACCGAGGATATTTATCTAATTAGATATTTTACTCATGTCACCTTGATTTGGAGTAAGGCTTAGCGCAGTGTCCCTACAAGTTGCTGTCTCTAGTCGCAGTAAGTGGTTTCGAGGCCAAAGCCTTGTGGCTATCGAGACTGGAGTTGTTGTAACTATAACTGATAATACTCAATACGACGTAATTGGAGCAATTTTATTGTCCTGCCGCAAACGTTTCTAATTTCAAAGAGCCGACGCCGACACCACTAGCTGCCAATGCTTGTAATGTACCTAGGTACCTACGTGACAATTAGTAGAGATATCTATCTAGTCATATTCGAATGTCGGTACGGTCAAAACTTTATAACTTCAAGAAGTGATCGTTGGGTTCGTTTTACAGGTTGCAGTTCGGTGCTGTATGTCCCGCCTCAAACAGCGTACAACCGCTTGATTTTTATGAAATGAATTTAAGGATAGCAGAAACTTACCCGGTCCAGGAACATCGTCATAGTAGTCTTCATCATAGTCTAATACGGCGTGTAGCTGAGTCTTTCCCCCCGCTCCCCCTGTCTCCACCTTGGTGTAGCCGGGCGACCTATCCGGAGGCTTCTGTGGGCTGCTGCTAGGCTTCTGTGGAGCGTCCTGTGGCCGCTGCGGCTGCGGCGGCAGGGGCGGCAGGGGCGGGGGGGAGGGAGTCGCTGGATTCACGAAGTTATAGTTCACATTGGGATTTGGTAGACCATCGAACCGTCGATTAGGTTGCTGCGGAATCGGCGAGGGCGTGGCCGCCGGTGGATACGGCGCGTCGGCATACCCCGGCCGGTAGCCAGGCCTCTGGAGGCCCTGTTCTAGTCTCCTCTGCTCGTAGTCGTAATCCCCTGTCGTATCGTGCACGTAAGCACCCGTGTTGTCATACTGAGGGTTCACTTCCTGCACCCTCTGGTTCTCTATCGATATGTCTAGCCTCGTGTTCTGTTGGTACACCTGCGTGTGCAGGTTGTAGGGGTTGTGTGGCACATCTTCGTGGCGGGGGTAGTGCGTGTATTGGTTCTGTGGCGGTAGGTAGGCGGTGCCGGCGCGTTTTCTTAGTTTCGTCCTCCTCTGCGCGTGGGTGGTGGGGGGTGCGAAGGGCTCGTGTGCCGGGTGTTGCGGGTGCGGGTCTGTGTGCTCCGGGGAGTACAGAAGGTCATCAAGCGGGACCCTTAGAGGCGTCGCCGAGGTCGGGGAAAACACTGGCGTCACGCCGGCGACGCTCGCTAAAGTGTAGTTAGCCAGTGCCATCGCTCAACGTTCGCAATTCAAACACGTGCAAAATGTCAACATCGACACTCAGTCAATAATGTACAGTCTGTGTTATTACGAACGCTCTTGCATAATGACGTGAGGTGCGTGGGATCGTCTAGCCAGCGCGGGCGCACGACGCGGGCCGTCTTCTCATTGTCGACACTGCGGGTACACTGCACTGACACAATACTTCACTGTTTGTGTATATGCGGCACTTCTGCTGACGGAGCGCCGATTGTTTCTGAAATGAAATAACAGGAATCTATTACTTACAAATTCGGATGGAAAACATCACGCGCGGAAATCATCTATGTCCATAACTGTGGAGATGAGCTAACCCCCTGTCACTCAGCACAATTGTGCTTAAGCCGCCCCATATGATAACAAGTGCGAGTCGGACTCGCGCACGAAGGGTTCAGTGCTATATCGAGCAAAAATGGGCAAAAAAAACACGTTTGTTGTATGGGAGCCCCCCTTAATATTAAATTTCTTTTGTTTTTTAGTATTTGTTGTTATAGCGGCAACAGAAATATATCATCTGTGAAAATTTCAAGTATCTAGCTACCACGGTTCATGAGATACAGCCTGGTGACAGACAGATAGACAGACAGACAGACGGACAGACGGACAGTGAAGTCTCAGTAATAGGGTCTCGTTTGGCACCCTTCGGGTACGGAACCCTAAAAAGCACCATTCTATGTTATTTTACTCTGTGGTAACATGTGTTTTCAGTTGGAACTTCTATTTAAAAAACATCTATAGTTAATTGATTAATTCACTGGTTCTATTTTAAACTATATTAGTAAGATTGTCTTCGCTAACGTCGGCGGCTGGGTTTCCCCTGAATTCGTGATATCCTTGCTACTTTACAAATGGCGATGGTTTGAAAGGCGCGGATGCGAGCGCGAACAGAATCGTGATGGTGAACAAATACGTCGGTACCGGAATAGGGGAAATCCGATACCAAATACAGGGTGACTGCGGGGACGTATAGCAACAAAGTAACCTTAGATTTGCCTATTGGTTAGGCAAGTTATGCTGTAGATCAGCTCGCTAAGTCATAATTTTTTTGGTCCTGTAGTGTATGCTACAAGCATAAGCTAGCTATAACTAGGTAGCCACCTCTTACTATGATGTACGGTACGACGCACCTTCAGTAATAAACGAGTACTCATACCAGTTGGTCGTTTCTCTCACATATCAGGTCCAAAAAATATTAAAATTTAAGTCCTATTTTGGTAATGGTCATTTGGTCACCCTACACTTAACAAACGCAACTATCTTTTGAATTTGTCATAAATTGTTTATGGTCTTTAATGTTGACACTTCTTACTCCTCTGATTAATTTATTTGAAAAATGTTTAACATGAATTGTAAGGTGACCAAAAATTCAGAATTAATACGGGTAATAAATTTATTAAATTTCTAACGTACAGTAGTAATTAGTTAAATAGTAGCTTAATAGCTGAAACCACAATCATTACCGAGTTAGAAACAATATGTTAGAGTCACGACCCAAAATTTATCCTGTATACTTAAAGAGACATACGACCTCAAGGTCCATTTTCATTGTGATCGGAGGACAATGATGCGTTAGATGGTACGGATAATGATCAATGCATTATCGTAATCACATTCTGAATTTGAGACGTCTTACGTTGACCTTAGATTAGCTATAGAAGAACCTAGTTGGTTAAAAGAATGTAACCAAAGGAGTGTATGAGTGAGATTTTGCGAAATTATCAAGGTATGAAAACTAGCTACAGATTTATTATCAAACAGATTTTTAATTGGGTATGTACATTTGTAGCCCTCCGATTACAACCACCGAGTAAAGTACAGCTTTCCAACAATCTTTTGGCGCGCGGTGACAGATCTTGATGAATGACCAATGAGAAATGAAGAAATCTCTTATTAGAGATAAGCTCGCCTTTGTACATATTTTTTTCTATCTTAAGCTATTTTTACTGTCATGTGAGTACAATAAAGAAATTACGAAATTACGAATAGTAATAGTATTACAGGTAGTATTGTATGTATTTTATTAGGTACATATTTATATAAGTATTTAGATTTAATTAGGTATAAGTATAATATATTTTGGTTTTTAGTAGAAATATTAGAATGCATATCATATTTATGTAATAGTAGGGTAAGCAGTACAATGATTGGCACCTTAAGGAAAATCTCATGTTTGAGGTTCAATATCTATGTAGTTAGCTATTGAAACTATCATGATGTTGTGTTTTCTACTACTATAGGGATCTAAGAACCTAATAAAACCTGATTTATCTTTCTAAAATCTAATTTTAATTCATCAATTCACAAAATAGTGAAAAATTACCCAAAAGTACATTCATTGGCCCCTTCAGCACAATGATTAGCCCTATAATAAGTATAAAGATTGGCATGCCAATCACTATACACGTGAGGTGCCAATGAATGTACTCCATTGAGTAATAGTGATGGGAAATAAAATAAAATACCTAGAACTTTCAGAACCTATCATACTAGAAAATCTACCTATCTATCCGTAGATTCCGTAGAACCTGCTACCTACCTCAGATTTCGACTCATTCGAATGTGGGTACCTTATCTATCTATACCTATAATACCCTATATACAAAATATTTTTGGTGAAAATACCTACTTCTAACCTTTCCAAACTTTTAATAAAATAAAATATAAAATGTGCACATCACTACTAGATACAAGCATAATCGTAAAAACTCAGTACATTGATTGGCCCCACTTAGAATACAATCATCAGCAGTGCCAATGGTCAAAAAGTACAATGATTAGCAGTGCCATCATTTATTTAAAGAGGGCTGATGACAGTTTTGAGTGCATACTTTTAAACAACTCATTCGTCGCAATTAATTTAGGTACTAATTGCAATTAAAAATTCTGAAATAGTTTTAACAATCATTAGCCCCGGTGCCAATGAACTACACCTTCATAGAAACTTAAGGTTACAATGATTGGCCCCAATTAAAACTGATTTTAGGCGTTGAAATACAATAACAAACTGCTTAATATCATAACTTGACTCATATAATAACAACAAAATCATTAACTCGCATCTAGACTTCCAAAATAACAAGTAAAAAGGCTTCAACAGTCACCTGTTTCTTAACAAAAATCGTAACGATTTCAACAATCCGCACCACACAGAGACATGTTGGGAAAGAACATTTTTTCACAGAGTTGCCAGTAGTTTCATCTAAAAACTACCAATTTGGTGTTGTCACTTAAGAAATGGTGGATTTAATAGAAATTTTTGTTTTACTTTTCTTATCTGGTAATTCTTAATAATTGTGTTCAAAGTCCAGAGTGCCAATCAATGGGGGGGTGCTGGAATTAGTACCCTTTACCCTATGTGCGGTTTATTGTTGCATACATCGGTCTACCCCCTGTTTAATTATAACCTCTCTCATCAGAACTTGGTTTACTGGAATAGATCTCTTTTTAGAGAAAAGCTCGCCTTTTATGTTTTATTTACTTTTACGTTTTATTTCAACTAATTGTGTGCAATAAAGAAATTATGAATTATGAATGAAAGGTCTGTGTTGATGACAGGTTCGTTGCCTTAACACGCCCAATCGCTTAAGGACAGAAGAGTCCTTTGAACAATATTGACATTAAAATTATTAAAAAAATATATTGACATTAAAATTAGTTTGACAGTGGGTACCAAGACGTCAATGAATGTCTAATTTTTGACGTTGGTACCCACTGTCAAACTAATTTTAATGTCAATATTTTACCTTTTTCGGCCAGGAGAATGACAATGGCTTGACTTGCGTAGAGCTGGCGCCCTCTGTAAACGACACTCATCTACCAAAATATCGTTGGAAGACTGTAGCCGGGACCTACAGTTTCACGTGGCATCCGATTTTCAACCGACTTCAAAAAAAGGAGGAGGTTCTCAATTCGACCCGTATGTTTTTTTTTTCTATGTTTGTTACGCGATAACTCCGCCAATTATGAACCGATTTGAACAAATATTTTTTCGGCGTATAGGTAATACCTCAAGGGTGGTCCCATTGACACCAGGTCAGGATCTGATGATGGGATCCTGGAGAAATCGAGAGAACTCTTCAAATATTATAGGCAGACCTATAGTGATTTTTGTGTTTTTCATAATAACTCGTGCAAATGCACATGGCATAATATTGTGATGCGGAACTGCTGATGAAGACCAAATACAATGCGTGGCTGACGGGCAGGCAACGCATAGCCTAAACCGGTGGACCTACCTAGAGCCATGAAACTTTGTACAGGGGTTCCTTAGTCGCGTGGGGTAGCACTGATATAGGATTTGACAAAATTAATTCCCCAAGGGGGGGGGGGGATAAGGGGTTACAGTTAGTATTAAACTCAATCTAATCAAATAGGGTTTGTGGAAGTCGGTTTTTTCTAAAGTTTACTTTTTGTTTCAATTATTAACCGACTTCAAAAAAGGAGGGGGTTATCAATTCGGTTGAATGTATTTTTTTTATGTTTGTTACATCGAAACTGGTACTATTTATGAACCGATTCGAAAAATTCTTTCTTTGTTCAAAAGGGAAGCCCAATAGTTTAATCCCATTTTTTGAAAATCCAGCATCTATAAAGTAGTTAGGTTTCTATATGAAAGAACTGTGAAGTTCAATTTGTTTTTTTTTTGTGACTTTTCGGTGTTTATAGTCATTGTCACGAGATATATCCTGGCTGTTAGGATCGCATATTCGTTTACATTATGTAATACGTATGGACTTCACTGTCAGGAGACAGATTTTGTAGGCTCGTTTTCGAGTCTATAGAGGACACTGTAAATCAAACGGGGAGGACCAAGTAATAGGTCATGAAGTTGTTTTTTTTTAGTTCATAACTTGGCGAATTATTCTATGGGGCGCTTTCGTGTCCCATGCCACAAAGAAACGGACACCCATTCAGTGGTCGTATCGGCGAGATGTTTCGACCGGCACGATCGAACTTTGTCTTTGTGCATGTTTAGTTCAACTAAAATGTTTTCAATACAGCCAGCAGAAATTAAAACCAATAAGGTAATCGTTTGTCCAGTGCGTCGGATTTATGTAAATAATATCGCCCGGCTGCAGCCCAATCTCTCGATCATGGCCGGAGCCGTGCGGCTAGGTCCCTTGAACTGACGTGTTGCGTGCAAGCCTTCTAAATTATTCCACACCTAGATACAGTAATAAATCTCGGTTTTAAGTGTATTAACTTTTGTGATATTGTCCGCTGGAACGTTTTGTAGAGTTAGTGCGCGAAATGATTTACGGTTACGACTTTCGAAATCTGTCGTGAATTCTGAGTACGAGTACTTACTTAGGTTTATATGTGTATTGGGTATGTTGTATGTACAGTACAGTCGTGATCAGATATATGTGAGCACGCATGATACTACCTGAGTTGCAGACTAAGAGCTGAGCTAAGTAAGTTTAGCTTAGTTAGCATAGCTGACGTAGAACTCCATACTTGTGTGCAGACTGCAAACTATACTGTTTACTATGAGAAACTGCATCAGCTGTGCGAGCTAAGCTAAACTAACTTAGCTTAGCTCTTGGTTTGCAACCGGCAACGAGCCAAAGTGTCAAGTGACAGTGTGTGTTGTCAGTGGGGCCAATTCTCTAGGACACACTCACTAAAATTACTTGACAATATTAGCTCCGACGCTCTTACGCGGTTGCCATAGATTCCATTTTCGAACTCAGTTTTGAATTAGTTCATCAGTACATTAAAATAATTCAAAAGTCAGTTCGAAAATGGAATCTATGACGTCCGCATAAGAGCTGTCAAACTTAATATTGTCAAGTAATTTTAGTCAGTGTAACCTAGAGAATCGACCACAGTGTTTACTTAAGTCAGCTATGTGGCCGATTCTCTAGGTTACACTCACTAAAATTACTTGACAATATTAAAGTCCGACAGCTCTTATGCGGTAGCCATAGATTCCATTCTCGAACTCACTTTTGATTTATTTTAATGTACTGATGAACTAATTCATGGCAACCATGTAAGAGCGTCGGAGCTAATATTGTCAAGTAATTTTAGAGAATTGGCCCCATTCTCTGTGTTAACATGGATATTTTATTTTTTATTAATTTTCTTTACACAAACAGATAAAAAGCGAATTTTACCAAAGAAGAGTAACTTTTTACTCGAGAGTATCTTCTACTTTTTCATAGAATGACCTCATTTTGAACTGTCAAGTGTCATACTAATTATCCCCGGGATAGTTATTTTCGCATATTTACTTTGTGTTGATATAATCCAGCCTTAAACAGTTAAAGAAAGAAGACTGAAATTCGGAGGGCAGCTTCACCATCATTCGGACGGCAGCTTCACCATCATTCGGACGGCAGCTTCACCATCATTCGGAGGGCAGCTTCACCATCATTCGGAGGGCAGCTTCACCATCATTCGGAGGGCAGCTTCACCATCATTCGGAGGGCAGCTTCACCATCATTCGGAGGGCAGCTTCACCATCATTCGGAGGGCAGCTTCACCATCATTCGGAGGGCAGCTTCACCATCATTCGGACGGCAGCTTCACCATCATTCGGAGGGCAGCTTCACCATCATTCGGAGGGCAGCTTCACCATCATTCGGAGGGCAGCTTCACCATCATTCGGAGGGCAGCTTCACCATCATTCGGAGGGCAGCTCCACCATCATTCGGAGGGCAGCTTCACCATCATTCGGAGGGCAGCTTCACCATCATTTATCCTATTAGTGGGATACCTTAAGGGATAAGTTAGATTTTAATTGAATGTGTATTTGTCTTCTGTTTGTTTTTGTAATGTAACTTGTCCTGTTTGTAACCCCTGAATAAATAAATAAATAAATAATGGTTTAGGGTCTCACTCGGAAACTGTTTTAATGCCATTGAAGTTTGTATTTTTTGTACGGAAAATTCATACCTACTGAATGAACTGGGATGTGATCTTAATTTTGCCAAAAAGTGTAATACTGTATCTATTACCTTAAGCCCGCATGGCCCAACTTCAGTGGTCCAAAATATTATTTTTACGTATTAATAAATAAGATCATCTTTAAAGAAATCATTTTTAGTTTTGGATCACCGAAGTTGGCCACCTTTTAAACTAAGCCATTTCCACACGAGGTTTAAGGCCAAGTTTAGACGCTCAGCTTTCGGCCCCGTTCGTGGTGTGTTCGGGTCGTGACGAGATAGTGTCGAAGATCATTTGGAGCACGACGAAAGGTGCGCCGCGCCGGCGCATCCAGCGATGCAATCTCTCGTGGGAAACGGGCTGAGCAAGTTTTTGACAGTAATCAGTACAGCAGTCTTAATCCAATCCAATTCTAATCCGAAACCGTTCAGATAATTCCCCATGGAAACCATTTTAAATCGAATACTCCATAATTCTAATTTGTTTAAATTTAAACATTTTTATTTGATATACGCAGGTCAATACTTAACTTATTTACAATAAATTAATAATAATAATAATGATTTTGGCCGATACGATAACATTTCTTAATGATCTCTTTCAATTAGTTTGACTATACATTTATCAGGACAAAACACAAAAATAATATACAAAACACTTATTACAATAAATTATTTTACAACTTAACCTAAATAATATGGCACTAGATCATAATATGCATATCTCGATGATTTTAGATGATTAATTGTTGAATTGAATTAAAATTGTTTGGGGGCAAACATTTGCTGGAAAATCTACTATTTTGCCTTCAAACCTATTATTTAGCAAATTCAAAAGTGATTAAAATGGCACCCCATTGCTATTGCTCTCGACTAACAACTCCGAGCTATTGCTACTTCCTGTATCTAACATACCTATCGTTTGATAACCCGTTATCTAACGTACCTACTGTTTGATAACAAAGCCGATTAAATTATGATTTGATATTAAATAAAGTGGGTAGGTGTTTGATCTCCAATCGATCAATATCAATTGAATTTAAATGTCAGTGTTACCTGTCAATAAAATCATTAAGCCTGTATGAATTTAAAAACAAACGTGAAGTCGGTTAAAAACGACATCTGTTTGTGATATTGTCGACTGACATTTATAATAGTAGTTTAGGAAACTGTTGCATAAAGAGGGGTATTAAAACACGAGTGGGTGTTTAAAAACCGAGCCGTAGGCGAGGTTTATAATAGTATCCCACGAGAGTTTTACTACCTAGTTATGTGCAGTTTCATACACTACTTTATCTACTCTCATACTTAAGTGTCTCTCTTACAAAAATCAAAGTTAAAACACAACAATATTTCCACATAAATTAGTGCTTTGACACAACCAACAAAACGTTGTCATGTCACTTTGACGTTTTGCCACCGCCAAAACCCAGCATATCACAGCGCATGCACGGAGCATTGGCCACAGTATCAAACCTCAGATCAATGAACCTCTTTGTTTAAATCTTCCTGCCTCCAAGTATTTATCAAACACTAAGTGGCTGTTTGGTTGTCAACTATAGCTAAAAAAAACTTTCCAACGATACAGACTATCAACACCTTGGCTGTAATGTTTCAAGAACCTTGCCTTTCCCAAAAAAGTAGAACTGTATCGTTATGGAAAAAAAGTTTAATAATAAAATTAGTTTTGTTCGGGAAGTAGTGTTATTATATATTTTAATAATTTGATTACTGTATTGCGTTTTTAAAGTACGTCATTATGAATTCGATTTGAAGTTTGTAATTCGAACTTTATGACATGAGAGTAGATAAACATTTTTAATGCAGTTTTTCGAATTCACATTCAGACTTATATGGGGCCGTGGTAGAGCCCCCCGCTAAGTAGAGACAATTTAAGGTATTATACCTTTACTGGAAGCCATTTGATCCTTCTGTAACATTTATAAGTATCAAGTACAAGTTAATTTTTTTTTACTGACCATAATATCATACACATTATTTAGTCACCGTCAATATAATATTAATATTTTTGTATACTAACGCCTGTTCGGAAGTTGTGGGCTTAGGGATGGATGGATGGATGGAGCATATCAGATACAGAACAAGAGATTAGAATGATGGGTACCTACTAGCATTCATTAAACCTTGGTCAGCAAGATTGTTCTATCTATAATGAGGTTATCCTCTGCAGAACTTCTGGGGTCTTATTATATTAAGGAAAACGTATCAATTGCGATATACGTCTGTCCATCACCAGCGGGTTCTACCTGATAAACCGACAGGTAGAGAGTTGAAATTACAGAATATCTGCGTCTGTTGTCGATACAGCAACATGAAATCCGTATACAATACTAGGTCTTCCCCTTCAGTCAAGAGATTGTCATTCTCCTGGCCGAAAAGGAAAAAAAATGACATTAAAATTAGGGGAAATTAAGTTCTCATCCCCTTGCAATAGACATTAATTGACGTCTTGGTAGTCACTGTCAAAGTCCAGCACTTTATAGTGCTTCTGTGAGACAAGGGTTAATTAATGCAGTTTTTCTTATACGATGGTGCCTGCCTGTGTTCCCGATTTTTGATAAATCCTTACGAAATTGCAAATCAACTGTTATGTCCTAATAAATAAAATCTTGTCGGTTTGTCGACCTTGTCACTTTAACTCGAGCAATCTGTGCGGAATGTTGGAGTGGCCATGAATATTCGTAGTGTAGTTTTTTGCCAAAACATGAATGTGGTGTAAACAGTAGGCATAAACTTGGCGGTTCCGTTTGATTGTACTGGAAATCGATTGCTGCTTAGTTAGATATTATTTTTAGTTAGGTACCAGTATCAATATTAAAGAACTTATTGTGAAAAATGAAAATAAAAAAATATTTATTTATCAATACGAAAAACATACAATGAGTTGCCGGTGACTCCCACACTAGGCAAGCCTGTGTCGTGGGAATCAAATTACACGATTTACAGTTGATTGGTACGTCACGCGCCATTTGCACGTCATAAAAGAGAAAATAGTAATAAATAATTTGGTAAAATATGAAATAGGTAGTAAATTTAAGTTTTAATATTTAAGTTAAGTTTAAGTTTAATATTGTGCTAGTTAAAATCCAAAATTGACAGATTATTGTATTCATGCAGAATAATTGGGTTCGCAATGTAACACGAATTAGGTATTTGCCTCTCTTGTGGAATTATCATATGTCAAAACAATATTAACGTCGATATCAGTTTGGAAGCTACTTATTGCAGTTCAAATATAGGTATACTAGCTTTAGCTCGCGACTTCATCAGCGTAGTTTCACTTTTTGGTCACATTTTACGGTTGTTTTTACCCCTTTGATCCTTACGACCGTCAAAAGTATGTGACATACATACAGCATTAATTCGTCGTCCTTCTCAAGAAGAAGACCTTTGGTGTAGTCCCGCAAATTTAAACAGCAATATTGCAAATAACAATTGCGAATTGCAACACAAAGAAAAAATAGGGACTTCCCGCCGTATATACCTTTTTGAAGTAAAACTTCTTGGGGCACGGGGGTAAAATTTATTTAACCTCTCAACTGTGGGTTATTCATATATTTGCTTTTCACTTGCTACTAGCCGGGTGCTATCACGAGTGGCTAAGAAATGTAACGGAAATTGGAATCGGTGACGTCAGGGTCGGCTGAAGACTTTTAAAACCGCAACTATTTTCAATACGGTTTTTAACTAATCAGATAAGATAATAATACATTCGTACAATAAAGAATGTTAATTAGTGAGAGAAAAACCTGATGAAACGTTAACAAATAAAAATTATTTTAAGCATTCTTCCACGAGTTCTTGATTTCCGGTATGGCCAAGATGGCGCCGCCGCCGCGCGCCGCTGGCTGGGGCAAACAAAACCAGTGACGTGACCAAAAACTACTTCGTTCAACCTCTTTGTTGGAACCGGAACTTATGTTTGACAGCTGTGCGATGCGATCCATACAGTTTGTAAGAAAAGAGTTTCATCAATGTCACATACGGGTCGATATGGATTTCTAAAATGATGAACGAATCGTTTTGTGGCCGGTAACTATGGAATAGGTACCTAAAACGCGCTGCGTAGTCGCGCAACGGGCAGCTAGTAATCGCATAAAGTCACAGAATCATCCAAATGTGATATTTAGTTTTCAAGCAAATTCCGATGTGATGGATGGCTGCATTAAGACTTCTTGAAAACAATAAGTAGGTACCTAGAACTGTTCTAAAGCCACTTTTTATTATATAGTGCAGTTCAAGTCACAAATTAGCAGTTTAGCTACTAAGTACGTGTTATACCTACCTATTTAATGTTTATCTGTAGTAAACGGCCCAAGCGAGGTCTACAGTTTACAGAGCCATAAGTTTAATGGCTTATTGTTTCGCTTATTTGTTTGTATGTAATTTTTGTAATACATATTTTAAAGTTGAATTGTTGTTATAACTGTTGAAATTATACGATTTTGATTTTAATAAGCTTTTGTAATTTTAAAGTTAATGCTTCATGCCAGTCAATAATGTTGAAGTAAAATATAAAAATCGAGGTATGTCGTATGGCGGACTAAGGAAATGTCAAGAATAAAATTAAATACTTAAGAGTTACGTCATCGCTTCGCGATGAAGTAACCCTAAAAAATCCTAGCAAAGTAGGTATGTATAGGTTAGCGGGGATAGCATAAGGCACGCCAGTCACCCCAGCCACGCATTTTGTCACAATTTAATGTCATATCATAATGAATGCGCGCTATTTTATGGAGAAACATCATTGAGACGCGAAAGGAGTTGGCAATTTGGCAAAATGACTGCCCCAGACATTTACAAAGACTTCTCAACAGCCAATTAATAGCATTTAAATATTCTCTCATAAATTACTGCGTCTTTAGTTAGTTTGTAGAACTTGAAGGAAATGATTAAATAATTAAGAGTTGTCACTTCATACTCTATGATTCCGCAATTGATTAGTGACTTTTGCCATCGTTAAAAATAACATGCAACATAATTGCCAACTAGCAAAACTGTTGAAAACAGGAGGTTTCCAGAGGAGTGGCTAGATGGCGTTATGTTGCATGTTATTGCAAAATGGTGCTTATTTCTAGCGACGGCAAAGGTCACGGAATCATATTGGAATCACGGAGTATTGAGTAACAACTCTTATTTACCTATATTTAATTTTTTTTTCTTCAAGTTCTACAAACTAAATACAGACGCAGTAAATTAAATTTATGAATGAATATTTAAATGCTATTGGCTGTTGAGAAGTCTTTGTATATGTCTGGGGCAGTCGTCCATATATTGATTTAGCCATCTTCTTTGTCATTTATCTGCGCGACTGAGGTGAGTGGCAAGCCTTATGGTAGCCCCGCAGGTACACATTAACTTGGAATAGTTGAAAATACGTACTCGATCAATTAAATAAAGGGACTGGGCACAAAGACAAGCAAAGCAATGCATACATTTGAGCGAGACGGCTTAAAGACGTGACGTCAGATGGTATATAATCTGAGCGAGATGCAAATAGTAGTGACACTATTGAATGAGTTAAGTATATCACCACGAGCGCGACAAATTGTAGATAAGGAATGGTGGGAAATAAATGACATGACGTATTAAAAGTAAGTACAAGTATAAAATAATTTCAAATAATCGGACGTCTGAAACTTAAAAGTAACTTGAAGCAGAGATTGGATCTCAAAATTGGAAATTTAAATCTCTTTTAGTATAGGTAGGTATAGGTGTATAGTATAGGTACCACTTAATGATCTAGCTACAGAAGTTTTACTTCTAACACGTGTACGGTGCTACACGCGTACTTTTTTTTTATACGTGGCAGTATGTGTGTGGCTGTTCAACTGACAACCTTTGTCTAGAGTCTGAGATTTAGAGGAAGATTTTACTATATGTACTGGTACATAAAAAGTGATTTTATGCAGCCTATACACAACATAAAGACGAACGAGAGAAGTGAAAAATCATGAACTTTTAGTCCCGTTGTACCCATCTCCTCTGTCCCCATTCAGTGAGGACAGAGGCGATGAGGATGACGACGGGACTAAAAGTTAACTATTTTATCACAATTTAGATGTCCGAAAATCATGGGGACACGGGCTATGGGGACAACGGCACTACACCATTTTTCTCAGGAACACATGGACCTACAGATCAAATTCTAAGACTGAGTTCATTTAACAATAACAGTGACAGTTTTACGTCTTTGTTCTCTCCACCAAGTCCTTTAAGTACCTAAAGTGGTCTAACCTTGAAATTTGAAATATTCGAATACATTATTTAACGCCGGCACCGGCCTGATTCTGTCAATCAGAAATATTGCGTCACTTTTAATGATGGATCCCATTACCAGCTTATTTATGGGAACAGCATTAGTGTTTATTACCATATTGTTGCAATGTTTGAAAGCTCGTAAGTGTGCTTTCAGCTGACATTTAAAGTCCTGACTCATTTGCTGACTGACTCATTAACACTCAAACCTTGGATCTAGAAAGTTGAGTGAGGTTTCTTTTCTGATGAACTGATATGTATGTATGTATGTAGACAAGAAATAAAAGCACCTACCTCCCTATACAGAAGATTAACCGCATACTTTTAAAAAATATGCAAGGTGTATAATATTACAGGCCGGTGGAATGAGACAAAGCTATCCGTAACCCTATATAATTTACTTTATGCTATCCAGCTCCCGCTTCGCTATCCGTACATACACCGTGCACAACTTTAAATTAGTAAGGCGGAGTATTTTATAAGCTTGGAACTTAAATTAAGCAGGTCGAAGAAAAAATAAAAAAATATTACACTTGATTTCCAATTACTTAGATAATATCGTATCCATACTTATGTATAATATTTATCGTTAAGCAAGAAAATAAAACATGTCAATAAAATGTAACGTTGATATTTTTATAAGCAGGTAATGTTCGTTAAAATTGCCTTTCCCTCGTCGATTATTGTGAAAAGATAGTATAAATGTCATGACATGACTCAAAATGGCTTTGAGGAAGTGATTATTGTGTGTACCAGAAGTGATGTTTAAATACATCGAAATGTTTGTAATTGCTTGAAAGTACTGCGCGAAACCAACTATTAATTTAATTAAGTGACAGTTACGGATGGAGGAGATAATGAGCTTGAAAGAATAAAAAGTTACAGTCGGGGCCTATTTTAATAAGTCCCGATAAGAACTGACGAACGGATGAATCATAAACCATGACCTATTCTATAATTCTATTTGATGTAATTTAATTTAATGTATGGGCCTCAGAAGCCTGAAATAAACGATATTTAATTTAATTTTAATTTAATAAAGGAAATCGGCAACTCTCCGTACTAACGAATATCTCGAGTGAATCTGTAACGTCTATTCACAAAAATAGTCATTTATGATAGATTTTTTATGCATGAGGTCGATACTTTAAGATTTTTTGTTGTTGTTTGAGAAAATACGTGCTGAAAAAGAAAAACTCAAACGAAACAACCAAAGAAAAATATAAATACTATGCAAAACGTTGGAAACAATCGTCATCTGACACATTGACAAATAAAAAAAAAATACGCGTGTAGCACCGTACACGTGTTAGAAGTAAAACTTCTGTAGCTATATCATTAAGTGGTACCTATACTATACACCTATACCTACCTATACTAAAAGAGATTTCAATTACCAATTTTGAGATCCAATCTCTGCTTCAAGTTACTTTTAAGTTTCAGACGTCCGATTATTTGAAATTATTTTATACTTGTACTTACTTTTAATACGTCATGTCATTTATTTCTCACCATTCCTTATCTACAATTTGTCGCGCTCGTGGTGATATACTTAACTCATTCAATAGTGTCACTACTATTTGCATCTCGCTCAGATTATATACCATCTGACGTCACGTCTTTAAGCCGTCTCGCTCAAATGTATGCATTGCTTTGCTTGTTTTAGAAATCCATATCGACCCGTGTGACATTGATGAAACTCTTTTCTTACAAACTGTATGGATCGCATCGCACAGCTGTCAAACATAAGTTCCGGTTCCAACAAAGAGGTTGAACGAAGTAGTTTTTGGTCACGTCACTGGTTTTGTTTATCCCAGCCAGCGGCGGCGGCGGCGGCGGCGCCATCTTGGCCATACCGGAAATCAAGAACTCGTGGAAGAATGCTTAAAATAATTTTTATTTCTTAACGTTTCATCAGGTTTTTCTCTCACTAATTAACATTCTTTATTGTACGAATGTATTATTATCTTATCTGATTAGTTAAAAACCGTATTGAAAATAGTTGCGGTTTTAAAAGTCTTCAGCCGACCCTGACGTCACCGATTCCAATTTCCGTTACATTTCTTAGCCACTCGTGATAGCACCCGGCTAGTAGCAATTGAAAAGCAAATATATGAATAACCCACAGTTGAGAGGTTAAATAAATTTTACCCCCGTGCCCTAAGAAGTTTTACTTCAAAAATATCTATTCTGTGACATTAGCCTTTGCTTTTTTATTCGGAACAATACCGAAGGAAGTCATTTGAATTTCAAATAATACAATATATTTTATGTGGCCTTTGCATAATACTGTGAAAAATTGTACTGAAATAAATGGTTTTCCTTGGTATAGGTGGTTTTCATAGGCGCGTTAGTAAGATGAGATGTTATTTTGCCGATATCCAAAGGTAAATAACAAACAACAACAACAATACACTGTCATATAGAGCTCGGATAGAGTCTAGGGCCATTTCACACGGCGTATCTAGCTGCGCACCGATACGACACGCGTTTATGTAACGATGCTTCAGTGCGCATCGAAGAAGTTGAGATATGCAATATAATATTGTGTTAAGGTGTATGATCCCTTGCAATACTTTTTTTTTCTGAGATGAGCTGTGTTTAGAATCAGAATCAGAATCGGAACGTTTATTGTGGATCATAGTTTTAGATTAGTTCTTACATTTTGCATATGTGCAGCCATTAGGCAAACAAACAGAATTAAAAAAACAAATGCATACATTATAAAGTCATAAAATAAAAGAATGATTAGAGATAGGTAAAAGTAAAGTCAAGATTAAATAAAGAACATTATTAGTAAAGATATAAGTACTTAAATTCCGTTACCCCAATCAAAAGTTGAGATTTTGCCATTGACACTACAAATTATACAACTGCGGTTGACTCGATTCAAAGATCGAAACAAACGTAATTCATATTAATAATAAATCAAACATTATATTTTTCGTGGTTGCTAAATATCTAAAGGCAGAGTCGTACTATTCGCTGAGAATAATAGTATTATAGAGCCTGCTATTAGGAAAACCCCGACAACAATGGAAATGTGTAATTACTAAGGTCGCTGCATAACGTTAACATGACACAAACAATGCAATAACTATATACATGATATAGAGCAGGTTTTCTCTACGGCATAAAATACTAGAGCAAAAAACAAAATAACGTGATTGTGATTTTCAATTGAGTCAGCAAATGCTATGGCAATTACAAATTCATCGGAACTCATTATTACATAAAACTGGTCTATTTATAACGATAGTTAAAACTTACTGAGCATTTATTCAGGTTCTTTATGGTGTTAAAACGTTCGTTTATATAGTTCCAGTTTACGTTAAGTAAGCCATTTTGGCTTTGCCATTACAGTCATAAACGGGAGGTTTTGCCAAATCGATCGCGTTTCGCTCATCGTGAATTTAACCCATGAGTCCATGACTAACATTCCAGGAATCCGACAATGATTAGCTAATTTATTTTCGCGGTACTTACGATAATTGCGCTCGTGTAAAAACACCACTCTACTATGCTGTTATGTCATTGAACAAATGACATATTTTATTAACTTTGCCGCATTTCAAGGCTGTATAGTCAGCAGCATATTACACATGTAGTCAAATAACTCGCTATAGTGAGATTTTTTTAACATGGCAATAGCGCGGTGTGTCGGTGGCGGCAAACGTCAAATCGCATACATTTTCTAAGCGGGTCAATGTCCGCTATTGCCATGTTAAAAGTTCCCACTATAGACCACTTTATTAAGAAAGAATTTAAGCCCAATATTTGAAGTTTGGTATTCTGTACAATTTTTGATGATTAATGCCGCGCTTGGCATATCGTCCGCATGCTTTAATGTCTAATTAAGTAATATGAAGCTATTAAAATATTCACCTGACCCCGATCTGTTTCGCAAAACTATGGGCGTTCAGTGTTCCACTCCACACGTGCAACCTGAGCCCCGTAACACGTTAGTCCAGCTTAATTGATGAAAGGAAAGCTTTCTTGTTCAGCCACCACGAAAACGGTAAAAGAAAGTTTTCTTAAATAAAATTACATTGTATTCTAATGATGTTATAAATTACGTCATGCCTAGTCAGATAAATATTCCATTTGCGTGACAGGGGGCTAGCTCACCGCCCCGTGGCTATGAAGACTGAAAGTTTGCTCACGTTTTTCAAAACTGTTAGAACGTCCGTGTAATGTATGTATCACACACAATTATTTTACCATATTTTATCTGTCGGTAAAACGTTTGTATTGGCACAATTGGCCCCGTGACTTATTTGACACCAAATAATACGATTAAGTATCGAATTGTATTCCAGTGGCCGATGACATCAATAGACAAACATAAAATGAAATGACTTCTCGTAAAAGCCTATCAAGTTTGGCTTTACGTAATAAATGCGATTAAAGAGATGTTACAAAACCGTCTATATATTTTTTTACTGAATTATGTAACTGGCACGTATTAAAACTTTTTGAGAAACACATAGTCACTAATATGGTCTAACGCTGAGCATTGGCGGGAAATCGGCACTAGGTAATTTTCATTGATCAGAAAAAATTATGAATGAAAATGTAATAGCCACCCTATGGTGTTTTGTACATACCTTTTAAAAATCCACTTTAACACCTTCAAGATTTAAAAATTACAAAGTCGATTCAAAAGTACAACTCAAAAACACAACCTCCTTGGTCAAACTTGGAGCACGTTCCAAAAAGTTATTATTTTCGAATTGACACTTGACACCCGGTCCAGTTTTGCAGTTCGATTTTTGAAAAGCGGTTTTGGCGGGACTTTAGTTACGACGACGCAAGGCGCGTGCGTGGACGCCACCGTTCTCGTGAGTACTGATTCAAAGTTGACCCGTTCCTTTTACTCGCGTTCTTTGCTTAGGGTTATTTGTCACTAGTCACGATTTTCTGTTAAGACCGCGAATGAAGCCGAAACAGCCTTTTGTAAAACTCACGTTACGCAAAATTGGAGTATTAAAATCATTGTTTATTTAAAGTAGCTTGTTGATCCTAAATGTCAGCTTCTTTTCACTAACTTATAAACGTAAAATAGCTATTTTTGGCTCGATAGAAAAGTATCCTAATGTTTTAACAAAATCTGTTGGTCGCAATTCACAATATTTTTAATTATTTTGTACCAAATAAGTTAATAGGTTGTTCTGTGTCCTCTATCCATCGGCTAAGAGCTTTTTCTAACATTTCAATTCCTAATCCTCTAAAATAGAGGTGAAATTCTAAGTTCCGCTCTCAGATTGCCTAGCCTTAACAGCGCGTTGACTTCCGATAAAGTTGATTTGCATTGTGGCGGGAATTCTCGTGTGCTCATTGGAAATTGACGAGGAAGTTCAACAGGATCTGGTTCCATGTGAGGATCTAGATCGATCACCAACTCCGGATGTCTTTATTGTTACCGCATTGTTGCAAATTAGTAAGCGTCTATTTATATCGTCGTAACGTAATCATCAATCTACTTTATGTTGTTTTAAGCATGAGCTTGCAAAAATTTTCTTTGGTTTTGGCTAAGGTTGATTTGGGTAGAAAATATTTTCCGCTCTCCAATTAAGGGTTAATTGACATGATATGGAAGCTTTTAAAATCTGGTGAAGATATTCAGTGTTATCGAAAAAAATATTATTACTAATTAGAATATGGCGTATGGCTCAATCTTACTCGGATCCGAGTAAAGGCCTGTGCCCCTCGGTGGGGACATTAATGGGCTACATTTACTTACTACTTAGAATATTAAAATTTTATCATAATTTGGTTACAATTTTGGAACGAGACTTTCATCCTTCATACAAAAGACATCAACGGGAGCGAAAGTCTTGTCGCGAATTCGCTCACCTAGTAATCCTTTATTAAACGACTGTAGCTCTAGGTAACAGCAGTAATAATCTCCGTCGACAGCATCATGAACAATCATCATTACATGTATCGAGACAGTTAACCAAGGATTTCCCCACGACAATGAAGAAATTAACTTTTGCCTTTATAAAACTTCCAGGAAGCCTACATAGGCACGTAATTTCTCCAAGAGTTCCTCTGACTGGTACTTAACTGATCAATTAATGTAGTCGTGCAGACACAAGGGAAATAAGAACAAGTCATACACAAAACCGGTTGTATGACGGATATGCGGCGAATTCGTGAGACGTCATAGGGTATGTCCTGACATGGTCAATTACGATTACGGCGTTTTTTGTCAACCCTACCTAGTTTTCGCCGACATCCGTGCGCAGACGCAAGCGGGAAAACCGAGGCTCAACTACTGATGTGCCGTTGCTGGCAATATTGTCATTTGTGGGAATATAATGTATGTGGCAATATTGCCGCTAATATTGCCCCTATACATTATATGGCAACATTGCCTAAGAAATCCATACATTGTGTTCCTACAAATAGCAATATTGCCGGCAATATTCCCCCATACATTATAATAACTCAACGGCCCATAGTACCACCTATCAAGCTACCATCTCCGATACATGTTGCTTAACCCATACGATCGTTTGCAATTTACATATACTTGTATGGACATTTCATTTGATCATAACTTTTTTAAATAATAAAATAAACTGAATAAAATAAAATAAAGTAATTTTTCTCCCATAAGTTAAGAAGTTACCGCCATACAATAAAATTATGTATTTTGAAAGTCCTGGTCACTAGTTACCGTGGGCCCAAGATTCATGTACAATTTTGAAAGTCCTGGTCACTAGTTACCGTGGGCCCAAGGTTCATGTACAATTTTGAAAGTCCTGGTCACTAGTTACCGTGGGCCCAAGGTTCATGTACAATATTGAAAGGCCTGGTCACTAGTTACCGTGGGCCCAAGGTTCATGTACAATTTTGAAAGTCCTGGTCACTAGTTACCGTGGGCCCAAGGTTCATGTACAATATTGAAAGTCCTGGTCACTAGTTACCGTGGGCCCAAGGTTCATGTACAATTTTGAAAGTCCTGGTCACTAGTTACCGTGGGCCCAAGGTTCATGTACAATTTTGAAAGTCCTGGCCACTAGTTACCGTGGGCCCAAGATTCATGTACAATATTGAAAGTCCTGGTCACTAGTTACCGTGGGCCCAAGGTTCATGTACAATATTGAAAGTCCTGGTCACTAGTTACCGTGGGCCCAAGATTCATGTACAATTTTGGTCATTGTCATTTCATTTCATTTATGCTTGTTACTTGTTCTTTCTGTCTTTCTTCAAAAATATTCAATTTGGTTTACATGGATGACATCATACTTTAGTTTTTTTATGTGCAAACCTAAAATTACACGTGTTACGCTCTCCAAGCTTGATCGGAAGAACCCTTGGTGCGCGAGTCCTACTCGCACCTGACCGTTTATTTACATGAGGCGTGGCAAAAGCGCATAAGCCCATTTCTAGCCATATATACAATGCTTCAAGTGAAAGGAGACTAGCCCATTTCCGCAGCTATAGAGTAATGAAAGGTTCCTCACGATGTTGTCCATCATCGTTACACAAATAGGTTTTAAACTTTGATTAGGTTATTTGTAATGTGCCAATGAATACCTTTTATTGAATTATCCTCTCCATCCTAGGTTTGCTGGAAGAGATCTCTTATTAGAGATAAGCTCGCCTTTGTACATGTTTTTTCTAATATTAAGTGTCTGTATTATGTTTTCTGTGCAATAAAGTATAAAGTAAGTAAGTAAGTAAGTAAGTAAGATAATAATTTATCTTATGTCTATTGGACGTTCCGTGGTTTGGACAACATGTTAAGTAGGTCCCGGCTACCAAGCAATATGTAGTAGTCATAAAACCCCTTCATCAACCCGCACTGAGCCAGTGTGGTGAAGTATGGCTCAATCTTACCTGTGCCAGGAGGCCTATTACCATCTCCTAGATAAGCCTTTGCCCTTCGGTAGGTTTGACATTGATCTTAAAATGGGCTGCATTTTATATTTTTTATAATCATAATCATAATCATTTATTCAATAAACAACATAGTTGTATGTGAAAATTAATATGCCAGAGTCTTAATTCTTACAACACTTAAATTTAATCTATTAATTAGAAGTAAAATTATTTGGTTAAAAAGTCTAGTGATTGATATATATTTTAAATGTTCCAAAATTAAAATTAAAAGCCATCAAGGTCCACGAGTTCGAAAATCATAATTAATGTCGATTATAAAATTCATTCACAGAATAAAAGCAGTTTTCTAATAAATATTTTTTTAGTTCAGTCTTAAATTTTGTGCTGTAGTCAATTAATTTATAAGGAATTATACAGCTTTACGGCTTGATACTTGGGACTATGCTCTGCAATTCGCATAGCTGGCCGAATTGTATCGACAATCGTCATCATCTTATCTGTAGCTGAATTTTCTATTACTGACTTATTGACATTTGGAGGATAGTAGACGCCACATAGACACATTGTACCTCTGCCATTTCATAAAGGAAAACTCAAGACGCTAATTGATCTTTGGTAGACGCCTTTTGATGACAGTTTTGAAGGTCTTGAATGAACTAAACTTTCTTAATATTCAGATAGCGTCACGCCTTTCTCAGTCGGGGTGGGAGAGGCATTTGATGATCTTCTATTATAACGCCATCCGCCGTAAGTATAGAGTTTTAAGACAAAGGGCTTTCCATGTCTTTTTTATTGTGTTTTTTTTTTCAAAGCCTGCCACAGTTTTTATCTTAGCCCCGATTTTTAGAGTTAAAATGGTTGTTTTGTGAGTCTTTCTTATTCTAGACATCATGATATTGAAACTAGTGCCACGTCTGTTGCTAAATGGTAGGCTCTAAAAGCAAATCGCTTACTCTTGCTTTTACATCGCCCCCACAGTAGGCACTACTTACTACAAATAATACCTATTAGATACTTACAATGTAGGTATTGAAATCAGGTATCACGTACGTAATGGGACCCTATTACTGAGCCCACGCTGTCCGTCTGTTCGTCTGTCAGTCATTGGGTCCTAGAGCACGAACCGTAATAGCTAGAAAGTTGAAATTTTCACAGAATGTGTATATCTGTTGCCGCAACAACAACAAATACCCTTTCATTACATAAATTTTCCTTTCCCGCCTGGTTTGCTGAAAGAGATCTCTTTTTAGAGATAAGCTTGCCTTTGTACATGTGTTCTTTTAATGTTACTGTTTAAGTTATTGTGTGCATTAAAGAATTGTGAATTGTGAAAATACTGAAATACGAGAGATATTAGAAATTGAAGGGGGTCCCCATACAAGAGACTTGTTTTGACACACCCACGCATTTCAATATGATAAACCTACATCGTTGAGTTAGCTCAGCGGGTATGATCTAGGCTCTCAATCCGTAGGTCGTGAGTTCAAATCCTCGTGAGGGCATAATCTTTTTTATGTATTTTTTGTTTTTGTTATATTGTTTTGAGTGCTTGAGTTTTGTTATACGATAGTACGGCACCCTTCGTGTGCGATTCCGACCCGCACTTGACCGATTTTTTTATTTATTGATAAATTAGGACGAGGTTTCAAAAAGCTATGGGTGGAATCCATGCTAGCCTCGGTGTTAGCATGTGAAGTATGAAATCGATGTAATTGGTAGTTACCTTAGATTGAGTGCGCATTCCAGCGTCTAGGAGAGAATGTTGACATTCAGTAACAATTTGTACAAAGGACAATTATGTGGTCAACAATGCGTAATTACTTACTCGCATTGAAACATATGGGCTTCGGCCGTCACTGCCAATTAGTGTACGATATGAAGTAATTGAAGTAGGTAGTACAGTCGCGTAAAGTAACAAATACGGTCAAGTGCGTGTCTGGCTCACACACGAAGGGTTTCACCGAACAAAAATAATGTTAGTTAGTTATTTAGTTAGGAAGCCCAACTAATAGCACCCGTTTCAATAACCTCTATCAATCTCCAATCTGAGATAGGTACGTTCGATTTTGACAGAAGTTTCATAGCGCAACTGTCAAATTTCATTATAGTTACACACACAGTTATGTGTAAATCATGGATGGATAGCTTATTGAAAATTAACGTAAGTAAGTAGTACTAGTTTTGTAAGTGCCACTAGCTAGAACGTGAGAAGACGCTACACTTGAGTAATTTTTGACAACTCCATACTTATTTTGTATGGGGTTGTCAAAGATTACTTGAATTCAGCGTTATGTCCCGTTTAAGCTGGTGGTACTAAATTCGTGTGCTTCTTTCTCGGTCCAGTTGTTTCTTTTTTGTAGTGTACTCAGTGAGTACAATTAATAGGTTTGTGTGCGCTATAAAAATACTTATGTTGATTTAAGCTACAGCTCACACAATCCTGTAACTCGTAAAACTAGCATTACATGCCATTATTTTTAATAAGATATAAGTATTTTGCTCGCAATTATATATTACATACTTAAGCGAATGCTGCTGTTAAAATATGTTGATTATTTGAAATATTCTCAAATGACAAACAGTTCAACTAAATGCTTGAAAATTTTTGCTTCTTAGTTCCACCAGCGCCAAGAAATTTATCCCAGGTTAAGAGGGTGATATTGGGTGCATATTTTGTTGCTCTAATTAAATTACTGATTTTCTACAAGTATGTCTAATTGTATGATCTATTTTATACAATTTGCGATAGGTAGTAAGGTACTGAAATCGTCTTGTTGGGTTTACAGCAATAATGAATGCGGCACTGAAATCGATTCCAGAGGCTTCAAAACTAAACAATAAATAAAATAGACCTCTGTTGTGTGGGGTTTTTTTTTTTTGATATAAACTTCCCATACAAAGAAATATAAACTTCAAAGGCCTTTTTGACCTGGGGTCAGGTAGCAAAATAGTGTCAAAAGATAGAGGATCGATCACCCACCTGTGTTCAGCAGGCGTCTTACCTCATCATCTAGTGTTAGATTTCAGCAAAACCATTTCTAAGTGGGTTATCCTACGCCATAAAAAGCTACCCTCCAAATTTCAGCCCTCTAGCTAATTAGTAAAAGGTCGGACGCCAGTTCCACTGGCTTCAGCTGGTGCAGGAGTAAGATGGCTCAATAGGCTTGTGGCCTGTCAAGTCATAATAAATACTTTTTATGAACTGTCAAAACGGAACTTTTGTTCCTGAGTTCTATGAAATAACCACAGAGTGACATCATATAAAAGTGCCATCAAATGCTGTCTTTTTTTTTGCACAAAATTGACTTTATAAAATATATCTGTTGGAAATATATAATTCTGATAATGTCAAGCCATTTTGTACATAATGCTTACTCATGACTTGTACAAGTACTCATGACTTGTTCCTAGATTTATTGGATCACCTTGGACGCAAGCCTATTACAAGTGCAGGTGCAGAGGAAACGCACAAAGGCTCCTCCCAAGTGGGCCAGGTGCAGGTACCATGACCCCCTGACGAAGAAGAAGACGAAGGTCTGACGCCTTTAGAATCTCACCGCCTGCCGTATCCGGCACCGGCCTGTCGTGTCGGCCGGTACTCAGCTTGGTATGGTAATGCGATTGTTTAATCTAATAGCAGCTCAATAAAACTGCGAGGCGACAATATGTCACAGCGGCTGCGGAGTGACGACCGGTGGTTAAGGGAAAGATCATATTTTGTATATTAATTTAACACTCTAAGGTCCATTTGCACCAAACACTAATTATGATTAGCGTCCTAATTATATTTAAGTTTGACATATTTCATACATTTTGACAGCTGCTAAATAGAATTAAGGTGCTAATCGTAACTAGTGGCTTTGGTGCAAACGGACCTAATGCTCGATTTGAGCAACAATTCGAAGACACTTAGCTCATTTTCTTAGCAGTCTAGCGGTTGTTAACCCGGCCTCTTAAATTTAGGGATCCCCTAGTAGCCCAGATGACCCTTAAACTTAGGTCAAATCGAAACAACCGCCCCTGAAACGAAATAAAGTGCGCCCTAAAACATTGCGATTGTTGGTTAAATCGGGCATAAGTTTTTTAATCATATAGATGGCGTTGGAAAAACCCCTATATTTTTCGTATCTTAAATGGTTAAAAAATAACTTTTATGGTATTTACGTCCGATCGTCTCCGCATGTCCAAACCATGGAGGTATCACATTGAAATTATTAAATTATTAATTATTTAAATTATAACATTCATATTCATATTCTTTATTGCACAAAAAAATAAAATAATAGATTAAAAAATATACATTATTACCATTGAATATTTGATTGTAAAAAACCCCTCCACAACAAGTCAGCGTGGTGGAGAGGTGCTTCGCCTTAACTTGTGCGGTAGCACCTTTAATAATAAGGCGGGGCTAGCCGTTGCTCGCTATTTGTTTAGAATTATGGACCTATTCAAAACATTCTATTCAATATTTAGATCAGTATCCTGACTCCGATATTACCATTTTTGAAACGTGTTTCAAGAATCATTTAGAAATCATTCATTAAAATTATGTATGACAGTGGCTGGTAGGCAGTGGACCAGAATGGCGGGGGACAGGTGCGAGTGGCGTGAGAGAGGCCTATGCCCAACAGTGGGATGATACGGGCTGATATGATGATGATGATGATGATGGCATATAAAGGTAGCGTTCTATTCATAGGTAAATAGAGCAAAAGCATATCACGTCACGCCTTTTCATGGCAGAGGCGAAATTAAGCTCACTTTTAGTTACAGTTAACTCTCCCGCTCGTCCATCTATTCGCTATTACATTGTTAGTTTGGCCCGCGTGTGTCTTGGCTAGCCCAAAGCTGCAGTTATGAAGGTTTCCTCACATTGATTCTCTATCCATCGGTTTGTTGAAAAAAATCTATGGAGAGGAAGTAAAACATACCCAGGGGCCAGAAAAAATGTGTAAGCCTGTATGAAAATTACATTTTATATAGTATTTCGGTTGAAACTGTAGTATATCAAACCTGAAAAATGCGTTATTGTTTGTTAGCAAATGAGAGCCTTATTTTGTGGGTAGACCTATAGTTAGATACTTATTTACATATTCACTGCATTCATTTCCTTATTATTTCAATAGTAGCAGGTCAATCAACAACAACTTACATTCCAAATAGCATTGTCCAGCTGGCCTTAGTACTGACTTAATTAATTTGTATGCTCCAACTAACTAATACCAACTAATAATGTTTGAATACATACCCACATGCATACGCAAACGTATGATCAAAGAAATCAAAAGTATTTAACTTTTTCTTCTATTATTTGACAGAAAACTAGTAAATGATAATTTTCATATTTATATAAACTCCACGCAAATATAAAATTACACCTTTATACTGAAGCCTGTCTTTAAAAATGTAAACTCGCATGTTTAATAAAATAATGAGTATTTGAAGGCCAAATTGCATTCACATTATAACAATATTCTTATTATACATTTTAAATAACAATTATTTATAAGTAAACAATAACAATCTAACACGGAATCAATATCTTGTCACAATAAACTGTGATAGTGGGTTGAATTAATACACAGTTATAAAATTCCCTGTATAAAATTAATCAAGAAATCATGCATACTATACGGCTCATAAAATGTACATGTATTTTGATGATCAGTCATTTCATTACAGTAAAACCACATGAGAGGCGACCTCCTGTAAACTGCACTGCACCAAAAAGTCGTTGAAAGAAAGAAAGAAAAGTAAAACGAAGTGACTAATTGAGAACCTAAAACTATATAATTTCCATGATTCCATTTCCTACCTCAACTTTTTAATTTGGTTTTGCAACTGCTTAATGTCACGCCTTTTCCCATACGAGGCAGAGACAGGTTATGCTCGCTTTTCAACCGACTTCAAAAAAGGAGGAGGTTCTCAATTCGACCATTATGTTTCTTTTTCTATGTTTGTTACGCGATAACTCCGCCAATTATGAACCGATTTGAACAAATCTTTTTTAGCCATCTATGATCTATATCTTTAAGTGTCTCTACATCCTTTCTTACCTCTGTCTACGTCTCATACTATTCATTACTACAGTTTTTTATTATGTACTTGCCTTATTTTATCTGACGTTGACATATTCTACTGAAAAACAGCTGCAACACGTTTTTTCCGAGAACGGAAAAGCAGTGTAACCGGTCCGCGCAAGTGCAAGTACATTATTACATAATACTTGCATGCTTCTTTTTATTTCATGCATTGTCTTTTATTTCAGCAATGTATATTCCATCCATAGATATGCACAATACACATTAAGACAACATTTCAACTCTAGCTTCTAGTCGTGAGATAGAGCCCGCTGACGGACAGACGGACGGACGGATGGACCAAGAGTCTTGGTAATAGGCTCCCGTTTGGCATCCTTCGGGTACGGAAGTATAAAACCTCAACGTGCAACGGTATGACGAAGAAACCGTACGATTTACTTATTCTTCTTCCTCAGCATTTTCATGCCCACTGCTGGACATATGCCTCCCGCACGACTTAGTAAATACTAATTATGTTAATCTATTTTTCTACATCCTAGGACAATGGAGTCCATGACCGTAAGCGACGACTGTGCTAAAGGTTCGATCACACACGCGTGGAGAATTTGTCTTTTTGCTATTTGAGGCAAAGATATGGTCATGATAAACATAGGTAATATGAAATAATATCATAGATGCAGCACAGGATGATTATAGAGTTATGATGCAGTGAGCTGGAGCGGCCAAAGTCAAAGTCAAACTCAAAGTCAAAGTCATTTTTTTTATTGATCATAAAATCACACAGATTGCTTAGTCAACGTTAATGTAATATTAATATTTTTGTATACTACCGCCAGTTCTGAAGTTATGGGCTTAGGGATGGAGCAAAAAAGGGCAAGAAACTCCCCCGTAACTCTTTTAAAATATAGAGGGCCTTAAAAATACTATTTTATGTATTTCTACTTAAGTCTAAGGAAATACACCGAAGTGAGACGTACTGACTCAGTCCATCGCCCCTCTTTGGATTTCTGTGCGCTGAGATGGTAAGACCACGCAGTTTTGTCATCTAAATATTCTTTTACACTGTAATAGATACTGTACACTTTAATAGACCGTTTTTGACATAGTTTTTGAACCTCCTTTCCTGGTTGGTCCGTTGCTTCGTTAGGTATTTTATTATAGAAACTAACACACACTCCCATAAAAGAGTTAGCAACCTCACTGAGTCTGAACGCGGGCATAGCAATCTTATTTCTATTTCTAATACTATGATTATGACCTAAAGTCTTAAATAAACCTATGTTTTTTTCTGGTGTACATGATATACACTGACACATCATCCGCATTGACTAAATAGTCATTATCGGCTGCTTTTGTCTCTACAGCTTGCTGCTGCTGAGAAACCTTTATAACAGAGGCAAGATACATTATTGTAGGTACAGAGACTATCAATGCTGCCGAGCCTTCGTTTAAAACTTTAAAACTGTTTAATAATGAGATTTGGCATTGCGTCCATTTTGCTCTGGATTGGAATAAGGCAGCAATTTTTAACCATGATTTTGATAACATTGAATTCCTAGGTTCGCTCGCTGTCTCACTCACGAACTCACGCGACACGTGTCGTCTGCAGCAGTTGCAATCGTTTTCGAACTTGCATCGTTTGTATCGCTTTACTATTAGTGTTTCCGTGTTCTTAGAACAGCGCCTAGTGTTCCGCCTCGCCTTATAAATTATAAATGTAATCTAATATTTATATCAGCACGCAACGAAACTATTTTGATCCGGTAACGATCTAATTATAATGGCTGGCCAACGCCCGGCCCTAACTCCGTGCGATTCCTAAAAATAAAATAGCAATATTTCATCAGAGAGTAATTATTTATTTACGACTACATTGTTTTTTAAAGACAATCATTATTGATGAGCGAACACTGGGTGCGATTGGCACAGGACCGGGAAGATTGGCGCTATAGAGAAGAGGCCTATGCCCAGCAGTGGGTCGATGTGGGCTGAGTATGATGATGATGATGAACATTAAAATGTAACATTACCTTCTTATCACCGATGATAATTTTCTTTATTCATACGACCCGTCACAATCAGAACTTAATTCAGGCAGTCTAGGAGGAAGTAACAGCTACCTAGTCCAACTATCCTAATTACAACCTAATTTAAATTCATACGTATTCCATTAATTTTAACACATTTCAGTAGTTAGCATTGTATTTCCACATCCTGTACTTTTATAGCTCTAGTCTGTGCATTGAAAGGTCCGCTGTCGATTAAATTTAATTAAAACTACAATTGACTTGACATTAATGGGAATAACATGACAACCAAATTGACTGCTAAAGGACAAAGTTGACAGGTCCACGTACTTTGTGCCGAGACCACCAACATCTATAAATTCTATTTCAATACCTACTTTTCTCAGAGTTATTTGACTTCCCTATTTATCGCCTTCTATTCGCTGTTCTGTTTCTTCAAGCATAATGTGTCTTTTAATTAAGGTTTAGACACACTGAGGAGAACTGCGGGAATTGTACTGTTTATCTTATAGTTTATTTACAAGATTCCATATACGTACGTATTCCATGTAAGTACTTTCCGTAATAACATTTTTTTTTGTTGCACACTAGAACTCTCCTGATATTATACTCTTTCCTGTCCTGCCCAGCTTTGGTGGTAGAAATCTCTCTTTAGAGATAAGCTCTCTCGCTCTCTCTCTCTCTCTCTCTCTCTTTCTCTCTCTCTCTTTCTCTCTCTCTCTTGGATATAATGTGTATTTTCCATGTATTATTTAACTTGTTTGTGCAATAATAAATATGAATATTATGAAAATGGAGCAACATGTTGACGATCAAGCAGACAGGTACAGCTTTCCATTCCAACGATCTTTTGGTGCGCGGCGACAGGCGGAACTAACGCTTGATGACCAATGACGAATGAGAGATCTGTGTTGATGACAGGTTCGTTGCATTAGAGTAAGAGTTGCGTAGAGCTGGCGCCCCCTGTAACGTAAACGGAAAACCCATTCGTGAATGAACCGAGACAGACATGCTTTGTGTCACTTGCGAAGCAGCGGCACCGTTCCCGAAGGGTGCCAAACGGGAACCTGTTGCTAAGGCTCCGCTGTCCGTCTATCCGTCCGTCCGTCCGTCCGTCCGTCAGCGGTTCTAGAGCACGAACCGTAATAGCTAGAAAGTTGAGTTTTGAGTTGAGAATGTGTATATCTATCTGTTGCCGCAGATATACACATTCTGTTAAAATTTCAACTTTCTAGCTATTACGGTTCGTGCACAGATACTGAAAAACTAGAGATATTACAAATTAAAGGGGGTCCCTATAAAAGAGACGTTTTGATACACCACGCATGTTATGATGGTATATTTTGCGTCAACCCACATGGTAGCTCAGCCGGTATGTTGTAGGCCCTCAATCCGTAGGTTGTCAAATCACCGTGAGGGCATAATCTGTTTTAATTTTCCTTTTCTTTTTGTTTTATTGTTTTGAGTGCTTAAGTTTTGTTGTACGATGGTACGGTACCCTTTGTGTGCGATTCCGGCCCGCACTTGACCGATTTTAGAAATAGGGATTGGATAGATAAGGACTCTACATTGATCGTCATCATAATTTCATCACGTAGGTTGCGCATTGTGCGACATTTAATCTAGGTAACAACATGTGCCACCTCAATAAATTAAAAAAAATATTGTTTATTTTCCAGACAAGTGTCCAATATAAAAATGTCAAAAGTTAAAAATAGTTACAATATTAAAATAATAAGAATTAAAACAAATAAATAATAAGATTCAAATTAATTATAGCTACATGTTAAATTATAACATTGAAATAAATAGAATGAGCTAGAAAATATAGAGATAGAAATAAAGGTATTTCAAAAATTTGGTATCTATATTACTAATATCGTCGTCACGGACCAGCAGGTCCTATTGTTTCCTGAAGTGTCCGTGTCATTTTGATACTGAAAGTGCCGACATTCCTAGAACGCCTCACAAACCGTATCAAATCAGCAATCATGCCATTTTGTTTCTGAGAAGCATCAAGGTAATTCGGCAATCTAAACAGATATGTTCCTGTCTTAGTTATTTTTAATGCATGCAAGGCCGTAAGATGATTCATTGTAGTCGCATGATTCAATCAAATGATGACATCTTGAATATAAACAGTCAGTTTTCCGCTCGAAACAAAACGTTTGGAGAAGTGAAAATTAAATCGTCTAATCTTAACCGTGTCCTAGCGATCTAGCGAAAATCTTTCTTTAAATAATAATTTAAAAAAAACTACAGACTCGTTATACATGACATGATTCGATCACATAATGATATAAGACATTGAAAAATTATGTGCCAGTCAAAGATAGCGCCAAAGATTTTTAGCTCATGCCCATCCCACTTTACCACCCACTTTAGCCTATTTCCTGATGTCACCTAACATTCGCAACTTTCGTCAGAGATACGATATTTAGAGCGGTCTGCAGTATTCTGTACCAGTAGTTACCCTAACCACATAGTTGCTATTTGTCAGCTTCTCACCACAAGTAAAGGGCAAATATTTGTCAGCTGATTCAGAACAAGTTTATTTAGGTACACACCACAACATTATTTATAAACGTCTATAACTGTAAGATATATTATATGTGCAGGCCATGTTTTAGGTGTTTGATGAAGCCGACTATCAATAAATATCAATACAATGAATGATGAAAGTGACTCAGTTTGTAAGATCCGTACTCAGCTTATACCAAGTACCGTAAACATTAAAAGTAACGGTTTTGTTCTCTATCTTTGACATCTGGAATTTTCTATCGCAATTCCTGTCTTTATTTTTTTGAAGAATGTTGGCTTACTCAATTTGGCGTTTGAGAGGGCGCGATTATTTCACACGAGCTGTTATCTAAAGCGACCAAGAATCGGGATCAAACGGGATAAATACAGGATGTCCCAAAAACAATGGTCAAGTCGGTAACCATTTGATAGGCCTCACCGTGACCTCTCTAAATACAAATATTAAAATAATACAAAGGGCCCGGGTATACAACTGCAAACAAAAAGTTGACTGGCAGTCACTTAACCTCTGTCTTTCGGTAAGGAAATGAATATCCGTTAGACATGCAAGTGAAGTAGTAGTTAGTGCATTAGTCTATTACAGTCACAATTTTGTATCGATTCGGTTTCGAAATATCGAAACAAAAGGTCAGTGAGGAATCCCGCGACACATTCTGTTTGCCAACGCCTTGAAGGTAGTGTTTATGGAGCTTCCAGAAGAGCTCTGTAGTAGCGTTTTGTCGCTTCTGAGCGCGTGTGTAGTGAATTACACCCTTACGCTTCGTCGTTTACTTGACAGCTCCTTGACTTGGTTTTATCGGGGGGTTTCACTTCGCTGTATCTACGGTATCTACGGCCGGCTATACGCGCCAGTCGGTCTTTGTCACATGGTTGTCGCTCGGCTCTAGGTGCGTGGGCTAGCCGCGTGAAAACAATGACGCCGAAAACAACTGAGTGCGATTCGCAACCCTGCGTGATCGGCATCGTGTCAGCGGTGTCTAATGGAATATGAACGCTCGTGTCATATGATAAGTTTCAATTTCGCATGCGAGCATATGCAGTAGCATAGACAAATATTTGTTTGCACCTAAACTTGATTTTTGTTCGGGAGTGAACCTGTACGTAGTACTATTAGTTAATTTTTGGTTTTAAGTCAAAAGACCTCAAAGAATTCAATTTGGTTACAGGTTGAACCGAGGGCAAATCAGGTGGAGGAAACGACTGTGTCGGGTGAGTATCCTAAACTTTATGGTAATGTATGTGACACATCAATGTTGCAGAGCTCAAATCTTTAGAATTCAGATCAGATCGAAACCTCTGTGGTGATGCGGTCGTATGTAATCGGGGCACCTCTATAAATACTATCTCTTTAGCGCAAATGTATCTGACTACCCGTGAACTTTTCCGTAACCTCACGGACCCAAACAAGTTCAACGGTTCGTCGCGTGAACTTTCCTTCAAGCGGGCGCGCGGTCATTTGTAACGGGAGCGGTCGCGCGTAACCTAAAAGACCTATGGCGTATTTCAGGGATTTAAAAGACTGAATATTTTTAAAAACATTTATTTTTCTTCTTTTTATTACATTGTGATCACTTTAGGACATAAACCAAATTATAAAATCAAAATAATAATAACCAAATTGATAGATTTTACTCTGAAACTAAAAGGTGGTCTGATACTTCCGAACCTTGGTCACTGAGCTCTGATTCACTCTCTTCATCTTAGTGTTGTATTTGCGCATCAGTTAGCGTTCGACGAGCCATTTTTATAATATAAACACTTTAATTTTGATAATATAAAAAAGTAATACCTCGCATTGAGCGTCGCACGTATCTTTTTCTATGACTGGCACGTGACGCCTTTTCGATGATTGCGCCGCAACTAAAAAAATGCGATGTGTGCACTCCGGAGGGCATGGGAAGGGGTGGTAAACAGTTTATTTCATCCCCAGTGAATCATTGACAGGCTACTAGAGATGGGAAACATAGTGTGAGCAGAAATAACGATATAAGGAACCAAAATATATCGAGTGCGGTCGATTCGACGCCGCACGACCGCTTGAAGGTTAAGCGCTTATACAGGGTGTAATTATAATCTTAAGGGTATATATTTAGCTTCTCTTTACCTATATTTTATAATTTAGCAACAATTACAATCTCAAAACAAACTAAAAACAAACCGCACCAGGACATCTCCCTGCCAAAGGTTTCCAAGACTTGCAGCTTGCTTATATTTATCTTTGCTAGCAGCAGCGTTACCCCCTGCACAGCCAAGGAAACCCTCTGCATGAAAAGCCCCGGAGTGTTATTAATTGGTGAATTGTCCAAATATGCTGAATTTTTCATATCACATCACGGATATACTTACAATACATTCAATGAATCGAAATAGGCTTAGTTTTAGGGTCCCGTTTGGCACCCTTCGGGTACGGAACCCTATAAAACAGGTCTTGGATGATCACATGTGTGTGATTTCGCTGTTTCTGGTTCCCACGTCTCAGGTTATCCTAGTGTGGGGCCAGAAGCAATGTATGCGCCTGTGTGTAAATGATTATTTAAAAAAACACGGATATAGAGCGTACAAAGACATAAATTACACCCTGAACAATCTCGTAAGTTATTCGTAATTAGAGCTTTCGGCGGCCAGCTTTCGTCGAATCGAACAATGGCGGGCGGCCTCGGCAGTGTCGATCGGGCAGGAAGTTGGAGAAATGATCAATCACGCGCGCGCGCGCACGCCACTTGTTCACAGTTCACTTGTCGCCACGAGACCTTGCTCTGGCTTTGACTTGTGCTGTCGATGCGAGAACCTTTATTCAAATACATTTTTTTATTTCTTTGTTTTCCTTTTTAGGGTTCCGTACCCGAAGGGTGCCAAACGGGACCCTATTACTGAGACTTCGCTGTCCGTTCGTCCGTCTGTCTGTCTGTCTGTCACCAGGCTGTATCTCATGAACCGTGGTAGCTAGACAGTTGAAATTTTCACAGATGATGTATTTCTGTTGCCGTTATAACAACAAATACTAAAAAACAAAAGAAAATTAATATTAAGGGGGGTTCCCATCCAACTAACGCGTTTTTTTGTGGTTTTTTTATAGATAATTTTATAGATATAGTACGGAACCCTTCGTGCACGAGTCCGACTCGCACTTGGCCGGTTTATAATTTCTTTGTTTTCCTTTTTCATTATTTTTGTGTGTCTTGACGAAGCTTTTGTTATGTTAGTGAACTTAGCAGATCATTTTCCAGCGGATCAAAGATAAATTAGAGTTCTGCTCGCATGCAGCATAGTTCTGGAGTTCCTGATACTTTTTAAGGATAGTTCTGGCTTAGTTACCCAAAAATTTTTTTTTTTACATTTTATTTTAAATGTATTTGAATTTTGTTTTTTAATGTATTTGTAATTTGTAATGTATTAATGATTATTGATTATTATTAATAAAAGTTGTTTTTAGGATACATCAATTCATGTCTATATTATGTATTAATGTCTATTAAAGTATTTGCCCATTAGCGTCCTATTTCTTATTTAAAATGACGGTCTTAAATTAAAACAAAGGTTAATTTCGCCAGTGTCAATAATAATTTTAGTGTTGATTTTTTGCTCGTTAGCACTACCCGAGAAGTACGTTGGTTCCAATATTTCCTTCGAACGGAGACGCGTGGCATTTTATTTTATTTTATTGTACTTTATTTTAGTGCTTGGGGGTCGGATCTAGTTTCTTAGTAAGGCTATTTTTGTTTTGTATGTTTGTGTTTTTATAAGTTATTGTTTTACTGTTATGTATTATGAAGTCTGAAATAAAGAAATTGAATTGAAAATAACTTTTTTCCAAGACAGATTTGCCAATGGCACGCCATCTGTTAAACATATGTGGGACTAGAGGTATAGTGAAGTGAGGCTGTTAAGTTACATTACAACATATGCTTTGAGTCTGGCGTCGTTTGCATTGATTCGCTCAGCTTCATGTAGATGGCGGCACTAATTTTATAGATATCGGCGGCCGATCGTCGTAGAATCGGGCACATCATGATGTGCCGTCATGTGCCCCGCCATTTAATGATGTACCCAAACAATTAGATTATTTCCAGGACGGTTTCCTTCAAAATTTAACAGAGGACACTGAAAGTGAAATGCTTTTTGTCACCTACATAGAATATCATAGATAATAATCTGTGGTGACCGAAAGCCGCTGAGGAAAGCCGAAAGCAGTCTTGTTGCTCTGCTCTATGGTTCTTCTTTATTGTTCAGAGGTTTGTTTGTATCATACTGCCAAAATTATCCGCTGCAACATCAAACTGAAGAAAACCTTACCTGGCTTTGGATTTTTGGACACCGATAATGGCTCTATCTTGATACGACCTACGCTATGCTGGTTTCGTTATTCGACTTGAAATAAGTAGCCGGCCCGTCACCGGCACCGGCACCGGCACCGGCGGCGGGCCGGGCGCCAGCACCGACATGAAAAATGTATGAAGCCGGGCCATCGTCACCGGCACCTGGAAAGTGGACAAACGACCCATATTTTTTTATACAGTGATGACTGCCGATGCCTGGCCGGTAAGTCGAAAACCGCCCAATCCTGTTAGTCGTATGATGACCACTTATTTATAGAGCCGTTACCGGTGTCAAAAAAAAATAATACGCGTGTAGCACCGTACACGTGTTAGAAGTAAAACTTCTGTAGCTAGATCATTAAGTGGTACCTATACTATACACCTATACCTACCTATACTAAAAGAGATTTAAATTTCAAATTTTGAGATCCAATCTCTGCTTCAAGTTACTTTTAAGTTTCAGACGTCCGATTATTTGAAATTATTTTATACTTGTACTTACTTTTAATACGTCATGTCATTTATTTCCCACCATTCCTTATCTACAATTTGTCGCGCTCGTGGTGATATACTTAACTCATTCAATAGTGTCACTACTATTTGCATCTCGCTCAGATTATATACCATCTGACGTCACGTCTTTAAGCCGTCTCGCTCAAATGTATGCATTGCTTTGCTTGTCTCTGTGCCCAGTCCCTTTATTTAATTGATCGAGTACGTATTTTCAACTATTCCAAGTTAATGTGTACCTGCGGGGCTACCATAAGGCTTGCCACTCACCTCAGTCGCGCAGATAAATGACAAAGAAGATGGCTAAATCAATATGTGGACGACTGCCCCAGACATGTACAAAGACTTCTCAACAGCCAATAGCATTTAAATATTCATTCATAAATTTAATTTACTGCGTCTGTATTTAGTTTGTAGAACTTGAAGAAAAAAAAATATATAGGTAAATAAGAGTTGTTACTCAATTCTCCGTGATTCCAATATGATTCCGTGACCTTTGCCGTCGCTAGAAATAAGCACCATTTTGCAATAACATGCAACATAACGCCATCTAGCCACTCCTCTGGAAACCTCCTGTTTTCAACAGTTTTGCTAGTTGGCAATTGGCAATTATGTTGCATGTTATTTTTAACGATGGCAAAAGTCACTAATCAATGGCGGAATCATAGAGTATGAAGTGACAACTCTTAATTATTTAATCATTTCCTTCAAGTTCTACAAACTAACTAAAGACGCAGTAATTTATGAGAGAATATTTAAATGCTATTAATTGGCTGTTGAGAAGTCTTTGTACATGTCTGGGGCAGTCATTTTGCCAAATTGCCAACTCCTTTCGCGTCTCAATGATGTTTCTCCATAAAATAGCGCGCATTCATTATGATATGACATTAAATTGTGACAAAATGCGTGGCTGGGGTGACTGGCGTGCCTTATGCTACCCCCGCTAACCTATACATACCTACTTTGCTAGGATTTTTTAGGGTTACTTCATCGCGAAGCGATGACGTAACTCTTATTTAATTTTATTCTTGACATTTCCTTAGTCCGCCATACGACATACCTCGATTTTGATATTTTACTTCAACAGCATTAACTTTAAAATTACAAAAGCTTATTAAAATCAAAATCGTATAATTTCAACAGTTATAACAACAATTCAACTTTAAAATATGTATTACAAAAATTACATACAAACAAATAAGCGAAACAATAAGCCATTAAACTTATGGCTCTGTAAGCTGTAGACCTCGCTTTGGCCGTTTACTACAGATAAACATTAAATAGGTAGGTATAACACGTACTTAGTAGCTAAACTGCTAATTTGTGACTTGAACTGCACTATATAATAAAAAGTGGCTTTAGAACAGTTCTAGGTACCTACTTATTGTTTTCAAGAAGTCTTAATGCAGCCATCCATCACATCGGAATTTGCTTGAAAACTAAATATCACATTTGGATGATTCTAAGTGACTTTATGCGATTACTAGCTGCCCGTTGCGCGACTACGCAGCGCGTTTTAGGTACCTATTCCATAGTTACCGGCCACAAAACGATTCGTTCATCATTTTAGAAATCCATATCGACCCGTGTGACATTGATGAAACTCTTTTCTTACAAACTGTATGGATCGCATCGCACAGCTGTCAAACATAAGTTCCGATTCCAACAAAGAGGTTGAAAGAAGTAGTTTTTGGTCACGTCACTGGTTTTGTTTGTCCCAGCCAGCGGCGGCGGCGGCGGCGGCGCAATCTTGGCCATACCGGAAATCAAGAACTCGTGGAAGAATGCTTAAAATAATTTTTATTTGTTAACGTTTCATCAGGTTTTTCTCTCACTAATTAACATTCTTTATTGTACGAATGTATTATTATCTTATCTGATTAGTTAAAAACCGTATTGAAAATAGTTGCGGTTTTAAAAGTCTTCAGCCGACCCTGACGTCACCGTTTCGAATTTCCGTTACCATTTCTTAGCCACTCGTGAAGCACCCGGCTAGTAGCAATTGAAAAGCAAATATATGAATAACCCACAGTTGAGAGGTTAAATAAATTTTACCCCCGTGCCCTAAGAAGTTTTACTTCAAAAATCCAAAGCCAGGTAAGTTTTCTTCAGTTTGATGTCGCAGTGGATAATTTTGGCAGTATGGAACAAACAAACCTCAGAACAATAAACCTAGGAGGAAGGAAGTTGATCTGATCTGACCATTGATCTGACTGAGTAAGCAATAAAAAAAGAAGAACCATAGAGCAGAGCAACAACAAGACAGCTGCTTTCGATCACCAAAGAGTATTATCTATGTTATTCTATGTACTGCAAAAAAACTTTTCACTTTCAGAGTCCTCCGTTGGATTTTGAAGGAAGCCGTCCTGGAAATAATCTAATTACTGGGCACATCATGATGTGACGGGTTTTAAGCGAAAACATCTTTTTAAAAGCATTTTCACTCAGCACTACGTGATGTTTTTTGTGTAATACATGTCAAACGGACACGAAGACTATTCGGGGGCTTCGCTGCGCTCGCTCCCTTTAGTCTTCACCTAAGCTACCGCAGTGTTTGCCTTAAGAGATTTTATCATTTCATGATATTTCACGTTTGGGCACATCATGATGTGCCCAATTCTACGATCGGCCGCCGACATAGACAAATAATAAGTTATGTAGGTAAGTATTTGTGTATGATTTTGGACCGTATACCATAGGCCCTATGGTATCTATGCGCTCTCCACTGGATAAGTGCTCCAAGCCAAAAGAGGGTTGTTAGGGAGATGATTCTGAACAACTTTCACTATGGGACCGACTTGATCAGAGCAACTTATTTTTTATTAACTAAAAATAAAGTTGCTCCGATCAAGTCGATCCTATAGTGAAAGTTGTTCAGAATGATATCTTATTAGAGATAAGCTCGCCTTTGTACACGTTTTCTATGTTTTTTACTGTCCTATGTAACTTTTTGTGTGCAATAAAGAAATTATGAATTATGAATTATGATGTCCCTAACAACCTACTTTCGGCTTGTACACCCCTTTCTGTTACACCCTGTATAGGGTAACCGTATACCTACAGCTTTCCAACAATCTTTTGGTGAATGGTGATAGGTTCCTCAGACCAATAATAAGGTGGAACTGACGATTTTTGACAGCTTCATTGCATTATGTGACGTAGAAGTGGCGACCCCCTGTAGACGTCACTCAGACGCAAAAAGATCGTTGGAAGACCGACTGTAAATAGACGGTAGCTCGTAAAGGAAGTACCTAGTCATTAAATGTCAGTCTTTAATAACGGTCTAGGTGTTAGTTAAGTGTCTGATTTAACCAACCAACTGCGACATTAATACAAGGTGTAAATGAATTAACGCAAAATGAAAAACTATAACTTCTCCATACAAATAATTTAAATTGGCAACTATATGGTATGGTATTGATATATTTCATGAAACACCCATCAGTTTTAGGAAAAATATTTTTAATAACTTAAAAGCTATGTAATGGAATAGCGGATTTGTATTGGGTCGCCTTTGGTACATAAGCACTATAACGAGTATAGTGCTTATGTGCTAGGGGTGATTCGGTACGGATCTGCTATTCTATTCTAATCACCTTTAGTACATAAGCACTATACTCGTATACATATATATTTTATATAAATTAGTACTACCTACTGTAGAACCATATATCTCCCTCTGTTGGTAACTTTATATACAAATTCAAGTAGGTACCTATACATTTTAGTGTTGTTCTGAGTACCTTTGTCAATTTTTTTTGTGAAAACTTTATTGGCTTGTGTGTTAACTCATTGTTTTTTTGTTATGTAATAGATTAAGCTGTTTGTTTTCCTAATAAAGAAAATAAAAAAATAAAAAAATGTGCCTGTATGTAAAAACAGCTGACCCACTCAGGGCCAAAATGTACTGGGAAGTGAAAAATGAAGTTGCTCTGATCAAATCGGTTTCATAATCCAAGTTGCTCAGAATGATGTCCCTAACAAAGTAGTTTCTCATTTTGCGTTAATTCATTTGCACCTTGTATAATGATGATTAGAGATAGGTAGGTAAATATTATTGTATGGAAAGAGGACAAGGGTGTGTGTGACACTATGTTACGTTGTTTTGTTTTTCGTGATGCGTCATTCATGGTCACGAAACTTTGTTAGCAAGATCAAGAATATTGACTTAAATATGAGTACCAATACCTATCTACTTGTAAGGCATAATCCGCATTAATAAAGTATAATCCGCATTCACACTTTGAAATCTGTGACGAACATACCTAAACACACAACACACAACTCACGCGCATTTTAACCGACACAAATAACCGGATTCAAACAGCTTTATACTATCATATGATTTATTAATTTAATTTAAGATTTGATACTCTAATGGTGTTAATTTAAGCAACCAGTGACCATAACACAAGCATTTTTAAATGCTTAGCTTGGTGGTTATTAAATTATTTACAAACTTTTACATCAAAATACTTTATACTTTGTACTTTATTGCACAAAAACAGAATACAGACACTTAAAAATGAAAAAAACATTTACAAAGGCGAGCTTATCTCTAATAAGAGATCTCTTCCAGCAAACCTAGGATGGACAGGATTAATTAACAAAAGATAGAAATACATTCCTGGTTTCACTACATTTACCTTAATAGCTCTTTATGAACCTGTGCAGCTACTGCGAGTCGCAAGCATGCCGATCTGACTAGAAATGAGTGTTCAAACCAACTTTGTAGTTTATTATCTTTTACTGACGACGTCGACGAGACTAACTTGGAGACGAATAATACTGTGTTTGCCCAAACAACACGATGCCGTTGGATTATCATAGAGGGTTCCGTACAAAGAGTAGCTAGATTGCCTGCGATTCCGAAGGCGACACGAACTATACTAACTAAACTAATTAAAATGGTTTGTTTGAAAATGGAATCTGTGGCCACCGCGCAAGAGCTATCCGATTTGAAGGTTGCCAGTTTAGTGTCTTTAGTTCCTCTAGTTTAGTGGTTTTTACACCTCAAGAATAGCCCACAGTAACTACTCGTAATGTCTTGAATGTATGGTCTCCACGACACAGGTTTCACCTAGTGTGGAGACCATAAGTAACCTTATGTGAAACGCTTTTTAGTAAATAAAGGATGTTTTATTTATATTTGTAATTAACTGCAGAAATAAATTGCTTTGAAATTGCTTTGATAGTCGACAAGGCACGTTATTTCTGTAAGAAGCTTCCCCAGATTTTTATCGGAACTATTTTACAATTTGAATGTTCAAATGTATCGAAGAATTCGGACCTAGTTATCGTACTTTCAAATAGCCTACGTTTTTATGCGACCGAACGATTCAAGACGAAACCATCACTATACTCTATCCATGAGAGACTAAAACTACATAAAATCCACTTTTTAAACACTATGGATATGGGATGTTACCAAAACAATCGTAAAGAATCGAAATTGTTCATTCAGTTGAACTAACAGAAGAGTTGTCATCGCCATCACTTGACTGCTATCCGCACTTAGGGACATAATTACTTAGTTCATTTTCAACTGTATTGTCTATTCTAATGTCTCTTTGCAAATCTTGTAAAATTACTCCCGATTCACAAATGTATAGGCTGTATCGATTCTTTTGACTAACCAATTTTAATATCCCCGCACTAACAGGCTAAAATAAAGTTACAGCTTTTCAACGAACTTTTGGCGCGCGGTTACAGGTGGAACTAACGCTTGATGACTAATGATGACGAAAGGTATGAAAATTAAATGAAAATTAAGTTGCGGAGAGCTGGCGCCCCACTTACTGTTAACTGTAAACGTTGCTCATCAGCCAAAATATCGTTGGAAGCAGGGAGCGGAGCACTTATCCAGTGGAGAGCGCATAGATACATTTTCCTTTGAAACACAACTCACCAATTTACGGGCGGCGGGGGACGAGGTAAGAGAGCTGTGATTGGTCAGCCGTTGCGGAACTGTTTGGCAGCCCGTCACCAAATGAACGTTTGGCGAGCCGCATTCCCCCGCAGGCGCAGTCAATTGGATATATAGTCTCTGGTTGTAAGACTGTATCTGTGGAACGGGCAAAGCGGAAACTACATGACGCCAATTTGAAAACGTCTCTTCGCTGTCAGTTGTTGTGTGTTGTTCACTTGGAGTAGATGGTGCGGCCATCGCTCCATCCTACAGTTAAGATGGTGGCACTGTACCTTACCTCTGGCGTAGTTGACAAACCTGCCTGTCAAAGTTGTCAAACTCGTTTGACCTCGAATACCTTGTGCCTCTAGTCTAACCTACCTACCCTACACCCAACAGACACGTTTTAGGACACAGGAATAAGCTGGTACCGGAAGCAAAGGCAGGCTTGCTGCCATTCTGGTTCATATTGCTGGATGGTCAAATCCTCAGACATTGGGAACACCTTGACATAATAGCTTCTAACCTTGATGTAAGGGGCCGACGACGCAACGCCTGGGGGTTGGTAGCTTTGTCTAGGATATGATAAACTTTAATTTTACATATTCTAAATGTCTGTTTGTAACGCACATAAAAAATGTACAGACCTACCATTTTATTTGTGAAATGCCGAAATGCCAAATTTAGAATGCCACTAGCGACACCCGTCAATTTCACAGTTAAGTTGCCAGATCTGTACCTGTGTGGTCCGATGTAACTATTTGAATTTTATTTTTTGAATTCCTGTCACCAAAGGAACCCCACAAATAGGTGAACGAGGGGTACAAACTATTCGGTTGGCGCCGCGCGTCCTGCCCAACTAGGTTATGGGGTTGTTTATTAAATTCACCCCCTCGCGACCTTGTTTTTATGGGCTGAAGGAAACTGTTTGGACATTTAGGTTGACTAGCCAGACGGCGAGTTAACATTTACAAAATTTTATGTAGCCGTCAAAGCTAACTTGAAGAGTTAACTCGCCATTTAGTAAGTCGACCTAAAGGGCTCTACTCACGATTCAAACGGTCGCCTGCAACTTGTATTTCCCTCTCTGTCTATCTTCCTGTTCCGTCCTTCTCTAGCGGTTGCAAGGCGTATGTATGTATGTATGTACGCTTGCTTCCAATCTATTTACGATCTATTTGCGATTCTTTAGGAGCATACCAAATGACGCCATCTTGGGTGTTTTAGAAGCGGTAGCGTTCCAATATAAGTGCGTTGCTCAGAGCAACATCGGGACCCAGGTCGCATCGTGAGTAGAGCCCAAAAGCCCAGATATACTAGGGGCATTTGGTTAATAAGTCCGTGCAACGTAGAACGTGACGTCATTCAACACATGTCCCACGGCACGTTGCATCGACATTTTCGGGGTTATTTGTCCCCTAATGCAGTATGTTAGCCTCTAAGTTCCTACTGTGAGGTGCCCAGTTGGGTTTGTTGTCCTTCGTCATTACGTAATCAGATACATACATTAAACGCAGAAGGTCTGATACTATGTCTATTCCTTTAATTAACTTTGACAGTTTTTTTCCTTATTGCGTACATAGGTACCTAATAAATAACCATTATAATTTGTCATAACAATCAACGGCCCATGAAAAAAAAAGAACAAAATAATGTGTCCTTTTAAGTACGTTGGAGGCTTCAGTAGTCATAAGTCAAAAATGCGCCCCAGTATGGGAAAAGGAGTGACGCTATGTTTTTACCTATTTCCTTATGATATTTCTTTATTGTACGTAAACGGGTTGGTGCAATAAATTGCAATAAATAGCTGGTGTACCTATTCAAAATTTATTGAAAATGAAATGAAATGAAAACGTTTTATTTGCCTACTTAGTTTACATTTTGGGTTCCTGGCCCCCAAACTAAGCTAAACTCCCAACAATAAGGTTAGTTAGCAAATTATCGCATAACTTCACGTTATACTTAATGGTAAAAAAAAAAAACAGAATTATGCTAATTCGTAGGTATATCACACCCCCTTCGAGACCGACAAAAACAAGAGGCCAATCAACAACACAATTATTGTTATTACAAAAACCGTCGTCGTTCATATTTTCTTCGGCAACTGTTTTCTATGTCAAGCCAAGACATTATAGTTAAGCAGATTCCATCTCATGAATACAGTCCACAGATATTTGAAACATTTTGGCAACAGTAAACTTACCTAACCATTAAGGTACGCATACATGCACACCAGCAATTTTTCGAGCAATAATTGCCCGGCAACTGTAATGATTAGGTAATCTGGCGCGATTGTTTCCGTGATATTGCTTGTATTTGCTGCCTAAATTCCATATATCTCAGTATTATGTTTACTAAATACTAAAAATAAACACGATGTGGCGGTATCTCTAAGGTACAATTACTATAATGTTGCCATTGCCATAAATTGCTAAATGTCATATAGTTACTGTGTTTGCGCAATTTTAGTTGCCTGTGTAAACTCATCTTTACAGTGCGCGTGGTATCTTCCTAAGAAAAACAAAACGATAAAGAATAACGTTAACAACGACAAGCTATTGGGGAAGTTTGCAAAACAAACATTTAGGCCTCGTCCAGAACAAATGCGCGGTGACTGGACCTTAAGGCCACATAATCATAACATTTTCATTTATTCCAGTTGAAACGATTGGTGTCGGCCATTTTTTAAAAATCTACAAATCATCATTATTTTTTTTCGGGATCTATGCGGCCTAGTCCAGAAAATTATAGCTACGTCGTGGGTAGCAAATGACCTCTTCTTGCTGCTGATTTCGTTTGGACATTCATCTACCGAACACCTTGTATATTAATTATAGATGAACTTAATAGGTATAATTAGATAGATAGATAGATAGATAGATAGGTAGATAGATGGATAGATAGATAGATAGATAACTCATTTATTCATTGGACATGGTACACACACATAATTAATAACAACAAAAAACAGTAGGTACCTACAACAGCTGTGTGGTTATGTGACTGTACCACGGCAATGAAATGGCCCTAACTCAGCAATGTCACAGACGAATCTGTGACGCTGGTATTCTGCCAGGGCCAAAACGGACGCACAACAGTGGTTCTAGTACTTACACAATTTAATTTATATAAGTAATTACAAAAGAAAAACAAAATTAAATAATGAAATTAGTTATGTTATATTAATGGAATAGAAGATTGAAATAATTGGTATTAAAAATTTAATTGGAATTGAATTGGCAATAATAAAAATATTGTATTTATTATCAATGTGATTATCACCTTCAGATACTATGCATACTGCACTGCACTTCGAGTAACCCTACAAAACGGGAAGTAAGATACTTATTCCTACTTCAGCCTTGACCTGATGAGCAAGTCAACAACTTCATGTTGACTAAATATATGTTTATTTATTTAAAAATATGCATAAGGTTTCCTACCTAATGGGACAGATAATATAATATCTAACTAGCTAATGTTAAAAATTGGTTTTTAGGATTTTACACTTATAAGACAAAAATATGTAATCAACAACGTGATAAATTGAAGACATCATTATAATTTATGTCCACTACTACAAGGACGACGCGGTAATCGGTTATCGGATAGAAATCACTGACAGGAAAAAAACAACGCTTTTTAGTTTGGTCAAATTAAGGAAATCAGACCGAATAGTTCGTGTAGTTTTATAGCCTAATTAAGGAAATCAGACCAAATAGTTCGTGTAGTTTTATAGAATAGAATAGAAATGCGTTTATTCAAGCTTCACCAATATCACAACACACGTATAGAAAATATACAACAATAGAAGCACATGGTTAAGGAGAAAAGTGAGTTTTTTTTGTGACGTAAAAAACTTCTTATGAAAACTATAGTATAGTGCTGGTTATATACGGCGGCGACTATGAAACGGCTCCGGCTCAGCATTATATTAAACAGGAGGGCCTGAAGCGCTGGTATTCTGTTTTGAGTAGAGTTATATTTTGAGGTGTCCAGAATAGTCCAGATTACTCCAGATGCACCTACTAAAAGTCTCCGAAGGTGCGAGGTGAGCAGACGGCGGGGGAGGGGGAAAGGTTTTTTTTTTGTTCTTTGCTTAGATCTGGAAAACTGTTAGAAATAAGTCACTTCTACATTAGAAATCATCATTAAATTTTAATTCAAACCTTTTATTCAAATTAGACTCTGTCTAATGGACTTTACATTACAGCATGCTTGGTCGTCATTCAGGGTAACTTATACATTTACAACTAAAAATAGCTACGCTATGACATAAACTACGAATCCAAATAAACAAGGTTTTATATAATTAAGTATTATAATCACTAAACCGTTAATTATACCTCTACGACTTAAGCTATACACATTTCTTAAATATCAGTCTATAACCCACCATCACCCACCCTAGTTGACCCAGATTTCATAAACACCGCTTACTTCCCCACTTGACGTTCCTTCACATACCAAACATTAACACAGATAGCCATTTGTCTAGTATTTATTTTATTTCTAGTTTTACTATATGAAAATGTTATACCTAATCATTTAGCTTCTGAATGAAAATGAAAATGATTTATTGAGCAAAATAACACAGATAGCCATTTGTCTAGTTTTACTATATGAAAATGTTATACCTAATCATTTAGCTTCTAAATGAAAATGAAAATGATTTATTGAGCCAAAGAATATCTTATAAATATAACTAATTACATTATTGTATTAGAGTAGGCTTCTTGATTACGTTATATTAATTAAAATGACTCTCGACCTAGGTAAGAACCTGTATGTCGCGGGTCATTTAGCTTCTAAAGTTAATACTTATTAAATATAATATTGTCAAATGGCCAAGGTCATAATTATGTGTATTAATAAGTAATACAGTTGATATTCGAAGTTAAATATCTTTTTGTTTTGGGTTAATAATGAGTGCAGCGTTTCTTTGTTCCTGCGTTTGATCCTTATCACCCCAACCCCAAATAGGGTCCGAGCCATCGCCCGTCCGAGCGGCCCTGGCGGCAGCCATGTCACACGGCACTGTCTTCAGGTCATACGCCCAGCCGATCCAAGCAAAAAAGTCTATGAACCACGTCGTGGGACTAAACTTGTTGTTCCCAAGCTCCGCCGCTCTGTAGTCCCAGGGGTAAACGTGGTGGTAATTATGAAAGCCTTCTCCAAATGTTGCTATTGTAACCACCATGTTCTCCACTGGCTGTATGCTCTTGTCGTAGGGCTTGTATCCCCATATATGAGCAGCACTGTTAACCAGAAATGTGTGGTTCAGTATTCCCAGGTAACGGTACATGGTCCCGATGTGCCATGCGTTGTTGAAGGTTTCTCCCCAGAAGTACATTGGTATCAGACATGGTATTATAAACGCAAAAACGGTGGCTAATAGAGCCTTGTATCTGAAATAAAACAGTTATGTTTTATATAAATTGGTAGGTTGTCATGTTGCCACTTCATTATTAGCCTTGAGTTGCACGAAACGATTTTGAAATTTAAAGTTGTCACTTTAACTAATTTATTATGATTTTGAAATTTAAAGTTGTCACTTTAACTAATTTAAATCTCATTGGATTGACATTAAAATTCGTTTCTAGTGCTAAGGATAATTTCTTCCGTGCAACTCAGCATAAGTAGCTCAAATATTAGAATAATGCCCGATTTCATCAACAGTTAGGGGACACTTAACTCCTTTTCTTAGCTGTCTAGACTATTTCGGAGGCCAACCTCTTTAATTTAAGGGGTACCCTAGTAGTCTAGATGACCCTTAAGCTAACGTCAAAGCGAAAATACTGCTGGGTACTAGGTGGCTCCTCAAAGGAAATAAAGTGTCCCTAAGAGAGCGGCCGGATTGTTGGTGAAATACAACAATAATAGTTATAATAATAATAAACATACATGTTATGTTATTTTATTGATTACTCCTTTTCTCATAGAGGGTGATGAAAAGTAGAGTGTCCACCTCACGAGTAAAAACTATTTTTGGCTCGAGTAATGTACTTTTAAACCCTCTCTCCCTCAGGATTCTACTTATGAGTCCCTCGTTACACTTGGGACTCAACTCTAGAATCCTTCGGTTGCTCTGGATTCAAAAAACACTCTCGCCCTAAAAATAGTTCTTTACTCCCTTGGTAAACAATCGAATCTACTATTTGAAGACTTGTTTAAGATGTTTACGCCAGGAGGCTTAACTTGATATTAAAATCGGAGGTAAACGGCTACTAGTTCTGATGTTTTATGTTGTTTACGGCTTAAATTGAAGCTAATTTCTTAGTTAGTTTCTGATCCTTAAAATATCTTCCGAAAAACTTTTGCGATGCAAAAAATCAGAACTAAGTACCAGATTTTACGCAAAGTAAAGTGATAAAAGTAAAAGTGATTTCAGGCGACAATTTAACTGCATTATTAGCCACGGGATGTCTTTATATTCAAGGGATTCAGGAAGTGACTCATTCCGCTGAAATAACATTTTAAAGATGGGCATTTGATAATCCGATAGGCAAATCTAAGGTTACTTTTTTGCTACATGACCCCGCAGTCACCCTGTATATTTATAGTAATATGTTTACTCACTTATCTTGAAACTTCAGTAAAGGGTTACTATCTATGTCGCTCATATCAATGGCCTTCATTTTTTCTCTCACTTCCTCGTTTTTCCGGATAAGATTGCATCCGAGATGGGAGAAGAAAAATCCTCGATTGGCATTATGTGGATCTGCTTCAGTATCACTATGTTTGTGATGGGTGCGGTGATCTCGCACCCACCTCCTTATGCTTCCTTGATATGCCGTACAATTAAGAATAAGGAGTATAATTTCCAATGGCATCTTCGCTTTGTACGCCTTATGAGTCCACAATCGGTGGGCGCCAGCTGTGATACCAATTCCACCAAGATGACCGAAGAGTTGAGCTGAGGATATATAAATAATTGTACTTAATTGTATTTTATTTATTGTTGTAAAAAATATACAAATAGCTTTTGGTGGAGAAACATATATACAATGACGAGGATATCTCTGATAAGGAATTTCTTTTAGCAAAACATGTTGGGTATAGGAGAAGTGAAGTGAAATATTTAAAATAATATTTACCATAAATGTATAAATATATTTTTATTAAAATTACTTTGATTTATAAAGATCATCTTTAAACAGTAAACACTAATTCCCTATAATGTTTTTCTTATTTAATATATTATTTAAAAAAAAACAACTTGGGCATTTGGAGAAAGAAAACGTATCCGTATAAACGTCCTTGATTTCCGGATAATATGGGGCAGAGCTATGAGACGTATTTTTCTATGTTTCTCCACGTATTTCCACTTATTTCCTCTAATTCTCCATTACTATAAATAAGATAATAATTTTTAAAATACTGTAATTAAAAAAATACAGAAAATTTGAATTGGTGGATATGTTAATGTACTTGGTATTCCTTAACTTTTGTGTTAATTTGAAGTTCATTTATTTTATTAATCATGAATTTTAATTTATTTACTAAGTTTTTTAAAATACATTAAATATGGAATTTGTTAAACTAAAGGTATATTTTGATAACTTACCGTAAACTGGAGTTTGCCATTTCGCAGAAGTAAAGGCGAGATAAATTCCGTAAGCTGCTGCTATATGTCCATAGATAAAGAAAATAATCATATACACAGCATATTCGTACTTTCTTTTTACTACATGTTTTTCAGGCAATTCAGGTTTATTTTCACCGCGTGTTACATCAACATCGCCCTTGTTGTTATTATCCATGTCTTTTTATTATATTTTTTTTATAATTAGTTTTGATCAGGCCTATACTGCATAGCTCACTACTGAAGCCTTAAAGACTTTTATATTTATATCATATACTTTATGCACTTTTCTATAAATTAACGTTTTTATTTTACAGCAACTTTTTTATTCTCTGACACTTCCTGCTCCTATCGTAAGAGGCAGCGAATAGACGAATAATAAAATATGCCTACCGAGCGTATTTTTTAAGGTTACGCCTATGGTTACGCACTCAAAGGATGCCATTGATATTTGCTGCCTGGAGAAGACGGTATTACGACGGAGGCACTAAAATTAGGAAAACCAGTTCTGTTAACTGTTACCCCACTTAGCCAACCTTTGCAATTCTATTCTTTACACTGGAAAACTTCCAAAAAGATTTTGTCATTCTAATATAATATTACTCCACAAAAAAGGTGATAAGTCTGATATCACAAACTATAGACCAATTAGTTTAATTTCACACATTTACAAAATATTTATAAAAACTATAGAATTCCGGATATCAAGTCAATTAGACAGTAACCAACCTCCTGAGCAGGCAGGATTCCAACCTGGATTTTCAACCACTGATCATCTTCAAACACTCAACCACTTTATCTTGCATTTGTAGACTATTCGAAAGCGTTTGACAGTCTTACACATTCTTCAATTTTCAAAGCTTTGCTCAACCAAAATATAAACCCAACCTACGACGTTAACATTTTAAGATCCGTTTACAACAATAGCACAGCAGACATTAAACTTGCTTTGCTTGCAATCTATTTACGATCTATTTGCGATTCTTTAGGAGCATACCAAATGGCGCAATTTTGGGTGTTTTAGATGCGATAGCGATCCAATATAAGTGCGTTTCTCAGAGCAGCATCGGGCCCCAGGACTTTTGCCATACTTCATACTCGACAAAGTTCGATGAATCTCAAGGCCAGTTATTGGAGAGATTGTATCTGGAGTAGGACGAGGGTACTCTGCTACTGGTGGTGGTGGTTTTTGATGAATCTGCATAATGGTTAATGGTTCTTGTAGAATTTTGTGGAAACATCCATGACTTTATCCCTGCTTCCCTGTGTAACGTACTACCTCTTTGACCATATTGGCTACTGGCGGATTAGCCAGATAAAAAGTACAACTATAGAAATTCGGAAATTCGAGTCTAGAATCTCGTCTGGCAGCTGATTGTTTTTTTTGACGCAGTCCTGGTTTGAGCTCTGAAACGTGAGGACGTATCTTCTGCATCAACAATTTTTTAAGTCACGCCTATAGTTGCGGCGATGGGCTAGTCCCTTTAGTACTGTATTGGAGCTGAATGTTGAGTTGCTGTAAAGTGCAGATGTTGCTTTAAAACTTCTCTATTATCCCCTTTGGGTAAGCGTTTGTTCGTAGTTAGTCTTTCTTATTTTCGTGTATTTTATACTCTTTATGTATTTCCCTTTTCTATACAGTGTTTATTGGACTGCGGCACTCTTAGATCCTAATTACCCTAGGGCCCTCGTCGGAAGTCTCCGTGTGAGGAGCCGTCGCCTGATAGCTGGGCGCTGTAGCGCTCTTGTATTCCTATCATTCACACTGGTCTCTTTCCAGGGTTCCACGCCGAGAAGTAATATCCTCCTGGCGCTAACCGCCATATCTCTTGTTGACGTCTGGAGAAGTGGACCAGATAGATTAGTCAGTCTACCAAGGAGCTGAAGACTACGAATTTCCGGCGAGTCGCTACCCAGTGTTTCAACGATATCACCAATATTCAACTCACGACCCTGACTGAATAATAAACGTATATCTTGAGCCTGCCAACAATCTCTTTTGGTCAGGATAGAGTCTCACCGTTTCACCTGTTTCTTGCCTTGTTCGTCTACTAAGCTGGTGATCCATGTTTTGCTGTTGTTGATACCTTGTTTGGCTGTTCGTAATTATCTGTTATTTTCTATTGCTATTTTTACCATTTTAGTATTAAAGTCTCGGAGTATGCTGCGCTTCACTCTCCGGTCTAATAGGTAGTATTCTGCGGAGCATTTAGGTTTAGACTCTCTTTCATTTAAAAGAGTCTTTGTGAATGGTGTTAGTTTGTTATTGTTTATTCGGGATTGTTTTATACTTTTACTGGCTTTTGCAATTAAATTCTTTATTGTGTCTACTTTCAAATTTTTAAAATAATTATTGAGTTCTATGTTAAATTCTTTGTGATTATTTATTAATGATGATTTTGTAAGTTGTTTTATTTTTTGTTTGAATATGTTTTTGCGGTGAATTTGGGTGTAAAAATGTACTCGTGCGCGTAAGGGTCTATGATCAGAACTAAATTTGAATCTATTTAGAACGGATACATCCTTAATATTTGTTTGTTTTGAGGCTATTACAAAATCTATTTCATTTTTGGTCTTTTTATCTGGTGATATCCTTGTCCAGCGGCGTTTTGGTTTTTTGTAAAAGATACTGTTGCTTATTTTAAGGCTTTGTCCGAAGGCAAAGGAGCAGACGGGATCCACAGTCATTTCGGCATCCAAGCCCGTGTGGACCCATAATTTCTTGACTGTCCAGTTCTTGCCTCATTCCGACTTTATGTTGTAATCACCGATGACTATATTCCACGTGCCTCGGTGTTCATCGCATGCCTGATTTATAAGGTGGTAAAAATCTTCTACTTCGTCGTCACTGGTGGATATAGGTGAATATGCTTGAATAATTGTCAGTGTTTTTGATTCGGTGATTCTGAATTTAAGGATCGCTACCCTTGCTGAATAGCCTATAAATTTGATGATATTGTTCTTCCACTTCTTAGCCACCAGAAAACCCACTCCAAACATTCCAATGGTGGCGCCGAAGTGGTAGAATATAGCATCTTCTCTTTCTATTGTTACCTCTCCAAGCCTTCTCACTTCAGCGAGGCCTACAATGTCCCACTTCACGTCCTTTAGAGCGTGTTCTTACTCGACTAAACGCTCTTCTTGCATTAGAGTCCGGACACATCTTATCTATCTATTATTCTCCATTGTTCGGTTGGTCGACCGGTGTTCTTCTGAGAGAGAACCAGTTACAAGGGAAAAAAGGAACCCTTATAAGATCACTTCGTTGTCGGTCCGTCGTCCGTCTGTCGGTCTGTCCGTCTGTGTGTCAAGACCTTTTATATCAAGAAGACGTATCTAGCTGAAATTTATATCAATTGCTCAAATCTATGGTTGCATTTGCATAGCCTTCGATAGCTGTGAAAAATTATGCTGTAAAAATGTTGGATTTTCATAGTAATCGCAATATTCTCAATGGACCCAAAACCTATAGGGTACTTCCCGTTGTCCTACAATCATAAAATTTGGCACGAAGCAAGGTTTTATAGCACAAGTAAAGAGAAAATTCTAAAAACTGCAGATTTCTGTCTTTCTGCAAAAATATGTAATCTGGTTTTCCTGTGTGACATCATACCTACTTTAGTTTTTTATGTGGAAACCTAAATGCTTCTCACGCAGGAGATGGAAATCATCGTGAGGAAACCTTCATTACTCCATAGCTGCGGCGATGGGCTAGCCCCTTGTCACGCAAAATGGGGTATAAAATAACTGGCTTAAAGTGGGCACAGTTTGTGTGTGCGTCTGCCACCCCGTATGGAAAAAGGCTTGACGCTTTGTTAAAAAAATAATAAAAATAAAAATGACTATGAGGTATCGCTTCTCAAAGCGTCTTGATTGTCCATTCTCTACTTATGCGCTACGTGACGTCACACACACACACACACGACACGTCGACATTCAATATGGCTTGAGGGTAAGGTCTGGGTATCAAGCATTTCATATTAGGTCTAATTTTAAGTACCTAGCTTTACTACCTACTTCACTGATATGTATTACGTTTCAAAAGATGAAACATTGTGACAGACAGCAAAGCATAAGCAGCAAATATCAATGGCATCCTTTGAGTCCGTAACCTTAAAAAATACACTCGGTAGGTATATTTTATTATTAATACTCAATACTCAATCATTTATTGCACTCCATAGGTTTACAAAGATGGTATAAATTTAACAAATTACCAAATATGGACCCTGGCATTAATCTATTCGCTGCCTCTTATGATAGGAGCAGGAAGTGTCAGAGAATAAAAAAGATGCTGTAAAATAAAAACGTTAATTTATAGAAAAGTGCATAAAGTATTTACAACTTTGGTCTTCGGCCGTCCATCGAGCTTGTTCTGCAGGACGAAATTTCCAGAACGAAAACGTTGGAACCAAAAACGCACTGTGTTTTCTTTTGCCGCACCGTCGCCATACACATCATTAATCCTTCGAGCTGTTTCTGCACCACTGGTGCCACGGTGGAAATCGTTCTCGTAAATAACGTGATATTTCAAGTTTTCCATTTTGTAAACTGTGTGACGCAAAGAAAAAAAACAAATGAATTATAATTTTCGAAACACAAATACATGAGTAAATAGCTGTATAAATTTGAATTTGGAATTCCTAACCATAGAGGAGATATTTGAGATCAAAGTGGCCAACGGCAAAACGCCAATTTCATATGTAAGGACCTAACATTAAAATAAGAATATCCGTTGGGCCAAATCTTTTTTTTACCTAGAAGAAATATAAATGACCCCTTCTATCTGCTATTTTAATTTGAAAAACGATGCACCAAACAGCCTGTACAATTATATTTCCCTCAGTGATTATTTTTCCTATTGGCATCATTTATAACGATCGTCCCTGGGCTACAAGGGACAGTCCCTCAATTTTCACTTGTAAGAGAAGTTTGAAAGAACACTTCCTTTCTCTTTCGTGATAGGTATATGTATGTTTATGTATTCTACTCTATTTATTTTTTAATATTTAGCTTTATGTAGCATTTTTATTGTGTATATTATAGTAGATAATGTAGATACATCTAGTTTCATGCAGCTTCATTTTATTTATTGTGCACTTGGACTGTTCTCTCAGCACAATCTGTCCCCTATCATGCCCAGGCTTGCTGGAAGAAATCTCTTCTTAGAGATAAGCTTGCCATTGCCCATTAATTGTTTTATAAGACTTTGTTTGCCGTGCTATAAAGAATTATGAATTATAAATAAAATAAATAAATAAAAAGTGAATACATTTATTTTTATACGTAACGTGATCGTGAACGTTCACTTTTGGTTTAGGGTGAGCAGAATTTTTCAGGGGAAGGGTGCCAAATGGGACCCTATTAATAAGTTTCCGTCTTTCTGTCCGTCAGCGGCCTCTTCGCACGAACCGTAATAGCTAGAAAGTTGATCACAGAATGTGTATATCTGTTGCTCAATCTGTTGCTGCAACAGCAACACATAAACAACACTAAACATCATGCGCCTGTCTCTTTTGGATAGCAAAATTCCGGGATGAAGATATTCTCGTAATAATTCTATCTGTACGTTGGTTTGGTGCGAAACCAGTTTTAGGTTTAGAGTTTAGTATTACGTTTTTTTTTTAGGAATGACACCGTCCAGCTTTTATCCAACTTCAAAAAAATACATTATTACGCTACTGGAATCTAGGCACTGGCTGTTGGTTCATAAATCTGCTCTGAATGTAGACTTGAATAGGTTCTGAAAGTATCGCTTTTGAAAGGCAGGCAAACAAATGAAAAACGTATATTTATTCAGAAACTATTTAATTATAATACCTTTTTGTATCAAATACAATATAATATGTTTATTTTAGTACGAAATTAATTAGGTATAATGTTGGTGTCAATAAATATATCTATTTCTTTGTAGATAACTAGAAGTGTGGGTTGGTAAATTAACAAATACAATAGATACTAAAGTGGTTACAATTATCTTCAATTCACATTTCTAAATTTAAATTAAAGGTTCTCTGGAACGTATCGATAAGACCTATCACCTATTTTAGTCAGTAACATTTACGGGTAGATAATAATAAATAATAATAAAAGTATTTATTCAAAGTAAACATGGTTACAACAAGTTCGAAAATGGTGGTGTCTGCTGCCATAGTTAGGTTATTAAATAACCTGTATTTATGGCTCGCAGGCCCGTACCTCGTCCGAGGTGCCACTGTTCTGTGCCGCAATTCGGATCCTTAAATGGTTTTAAAGAAGAATAATACAAGTAACATAAGAAATATTTACAAAATCAAACATGCGGAGTGTATAGTGTGTTTGTGTGTGTGAGAGACTGTGTGTGCGTGTAACTAGATATCTTCTTTGTGACGAAAACAACATTACAGAGCATCAGGCCTTTTTCCCTTTCGGGGTGGAAGAGACACGATTGTATTCAACACTCCACTTAATGTGACTAAAAATGCAGTAATTTACACAATATCAACAAACACACATCACTGGAGGACTAATACTAATACCAACTCGTAAAGCAGTACTGCCCTGCTTTTTCAGGGTTACGTACCCAAATGGTGCCATACGGGACCCGGTGTCATTACTAAGGCCCCGCCTGTCCATCTGTCCGTCATTGGGTCCTACAGCACGAACCGTAATAGCTAGAGAGTTGAAAGGTTTTACAGAATTTGTATTTCTATTGCCGCAACAACAAAAAATACTGAAATACACGAAAAAAGTGTGTTTAGAATTAATTAGTATTAAGTCAATCACAATACAATAGCGCCTGACATTTTTTAATAGCAAGATACGACTGACGACGAGATTGAAGGTATTGCCGTTTTAGGCGCAGACGGCGATGGTGCGGAAGCCTTCTGTGCGAGTCCGACCCGCCCTTGATCAATTTTCGTATAAGTTTTAGTAAGAAAACTCAGGGTTAGTACGAAAAAGCAGGGAAATACTGATTAGGTCCTGCTTTAAGAGTGGTATTAGCCCTCTTGGTATTAAAACGCTAGTGTTTAACGATTAACAATGAGCGCCTAAACAAATTATACATTTGTTTACCTAAGGTGGCAAAAGCGGTTCATCACCCCAAACATTTAGAGATCCCATGATAGAGATGAAAGCAAGGTGCACGCAAGGTGTACGCGGTAACATATTCACGGATTACCAACACAATATTTTGATCATTTTTGACATACATGATGCAATAGAAAAGTGTAGTAAAATCGTAAAATAGTATTATGTATTGTAAAGAGGTTGTACGTTTAGTAATGCGCAATTCAAACTGAAACTCAAATCAAATCCATACTCATTAGATTAGCATAGTAATCTTAAAACTTGACTGAAAAAGTATTTCTACGGCTTAAATTTTTTTGGACCTAAGTTCGTAGGATTGGATTAATTTATGCGTCATTTCTTTTGATTCTGGTTGGTCTTTTTTGTATTTTAAATAAATATTTAGGTGCATACTTATTCGTATTAAATAAGTATTTAGGTACTTTCACTGAAAAGTACATCTGAATTGTGCGAGTAAACGACAACATTCCTCCAAGCATCAGCAGCAGTTTTTAAATCAACCGACTTATAACTATATCTTTCCCTATAGCTTGAGGTATAAGTATGTCAGCACAGACGCTACGGCTGCTAAGGGAAATGTGGCGGTGAGCGCACTGCCTGCGTTGCACATGTCCTTGTCACAGACACTGCAGTGCTTGAGGACCTTTCCAGGGTTCGACTCCAGGGCTGTGTGCATTGACATGGTCTCCAGAAGCTTGCAGGTCCGGTTTGGCTCGCTGCTAGTCGAGTCCAGACAGGTTCGGATGACGGCGCCGTTTTCTGCAGGACACATTAAAAGATGTTAGAGCAGCTGTTAGTGCTTTTACAGAGTGCAGGCCAAAGAGAGCATCAAGGCCAGTGGGCGGACCACCTGCCGGATGGTCCGACCGTCATCAAGACGACAGGATGGATGCGGATTAGCGCTATAGTGAAGAGGCCCAGGAGACCGATTCTCACCCATTAGACTCTGAATGCGTTTTCGACAAAGGGGAGGTGCTTTGTGTTTCAATTGGCACCAGCATGTTGATGATGAGCACCGCAGCGGTTTCCTTAGAATGTATTCTATTTCTTTAATTTTTGGTTGTATTTTTGGCTATGCCTTGATACGACCACCTCTGTGGCGTAGCGGTTGCGCATTTGCCTGCCATGCGAGAGGTCCCGGGTTCAAATCCCGGCTGAGGACAAAATCCCCAGGTCTTGGATGTTTACATGTTTGTTATGTTGCTTTTTCTGGTTCCCACGATACAGGGTATCCTAGTGTGGGGCCAGAAACAATGTATGTCCCTGTATGTAAATGTAGTAAATGTAATAGCGACTCCCTTTATGATGATCAAGTGTGGCTGGACCGACTATCGTTTCCACCCAGGGCGTAGCTCTAAAACAGTACCTACCGCCGCGCTGTTAAGGTCCTGCTGAAGAAGGGTTGATATAGTTGGTTAGTACCAAGAAACCTGGCGGTGCCTGTAGCAGCTATGTGTTTGAGCACACGTCGCGTAGTCAAAGAACGTATAATGACGTCACATAGACATATGTATACAGCTGTCTTACGATCTTTTGGCTTGCGGTGACGTGAAACTAACGCTTTTTGACAGGTTCATTGCATTAATTAAATAAATAAATAAATAATTTGCGTAGAACGAGCGCCCCCCCCCCCCTGTAAACACGACTCAAGTGTCAAAAGATCGTTGGAAGGCTGTAACCTTGATGATTATAGTAGGAACGCGTTAGCTTGGCAATAGAAAGCGTTGATCTTGACTACCATGATCCTGGAATGAACGTAACTTGTACTCCGATACTCTAGCGATAATAATGTCACATACGTTTACTAAGAAAAGCGATACATTGCTATCCAAAATATGAGTACAGTTCAACGCTCTCGTTTGCGAAGCTAACGCGTTCCTACTATGTGTACTCACGCAGAACTAGCTTGTGGCAGTATCTGGGTGCTCCAGGCACCTCCTGCAAGGCTTGGAACTGCGGTATTACGAACTGCCGGTTGAAGTTGAAGGTGTCTTGCAGTTGGCAATCCTGTAGGAACAATGTTTAGGGCTTAGTGCCAGGAGACTCTGCTTTAGCAACAGTTTCTATGCAGGGTGTAACAGAAAGGAGTGTATAAGCCGAAAGAGAGTTGTTAGGGACATCATTCTGAACAACTTTCACTATGGGACCAACTTGATCTGAGCAACTTTATTTTTCACTCCAACATACAGATAAGCTTGATTTGTTGGGCCTTACAGTCATATATTTGGTTGCGGTGAAGGGGTCCTTGCAGTCAGGCTGCGTGTGGGAGTCGCACTGGTAACACTTGAGACATGACCCTGCAACAATAAAATACAAACTTACCTTACCTTACTTCAAATTTCAACAAAAACTATTGGACGGTGTACCTATTGTTTGTTACCTATAAACAACTAACAGATTAGCAGACCACAAACTCAGTAAATGAACGAACTTTGTTTCTGCTACGTATATGTTTACTATCCACGGCTATACCGTACATAAATCAATGACTATTAGCACCTATACCATACAATCTTATTTAATGTGCCCCGGGCCCCCGGCAGGATAGTGCAGTCTATCCATATACACATGCGGTGACGTCACGATGGGAAAATTTAGGGCACAGTACACAGTGTAGAGAGTAGAGAGAGACAGATAAAGCTCAGCTATATCGGGAATGAGGACATCAACAGACTCGTACAGCCCACGCCACAGAATCGTCATTTGGGGATTATCTGAATCTGAATAAGCAACTGAAGTATAATATTAAATTTTTCTTAGAAATCAACAGATTGCTTGAAACTCACATTTTTAGGAGCCTTACTGTAATTTAATGTTATACTTCCAAAACTAAGGTCCATTTGCACCAAAAACATAATAAATATTAGCGTCTTAATTATATTTAGTAGCTGTCAAAATATATGAAATGTCAGACTCAAATGCCATTATGCATTAGTAGCGCGCTAATCACAATTAGTGTTTTTGGTGCAAATGGCCCTAAAAGTAGGTAATTTACATTTTCGGTTAGCATTTCGTTTGTTTCTAAATTACCGATCGATTCTTCATCAAATGAATGGAAGGTGCATTTCTATCTTTGAACAAGCTATCTGTGGCCCAATAAAGGTTAACTTTCCTGTCCCTGTCGTTTGCTGTAATAAATCTCTGTTTAGAGGAAACTCCGCTTTGCGTATAACATTTATTGCAACTGTACTGTACCGTTATATGAATTTTCATAACTAACTAAGAACATAGGTACTAGTACCTCCTAATAGTACCTCTAGAGTAGCAAATGTTTAGAGTTGCGCTTTATGCCGTCAAAGCAAATATTGCCCTATTTCTTCCAGCCAAAACAAATGTAAAAATAAGTTGAAACATAGATTGTTTAGAAGTAAATTTATGAGCATATTAAGAACATGAATAACTGACTCTTTGTTCTCCTCAAATGGATTACAATGTCAAGCTTATTTAAGAAATTCTGGCAATTTGCCACTTTGGTATAGTTCAAGGTTAAATCCTCTAAACGACTGCAGACCTCAACTTCAGAAGGTTTTATCTTATTTGAGGCCTGGATACACAGGAGCAACACAAAAAGATACTTATGCCTGATTTCACCAACAGAGGGGACACTGAGCTCATTTACTTAGCAGTCTAGCTCGCAATAGGCCAAGGTAATCCAATAAACCTAGGAACAAGTACAAGAGATGCCGTGTAGAAGGACAGCAGCATATACACGAGCTACAATGATTACTGGTATTAAAGTATTTAATAGCCTCCCTCTAGATATTAAAAACTTGTCGGGGAGTAAATTTTTTAATAAACTCAGGGATATTTTTTGTTATTTTTTGTGTATAAATTTTATTAACCAATTTAACTATTAGTGAGTAGCTTTAAAATAGTAAACGTGCAATTTATCCTTATTGTAGTTTATAAGATGTCTGTGATTGCTATGCCCAAAGGGGCGAAATGACATTGTAAGATTACCTACATGTACATTTATGGCACTAAACTATACAAGTCTTAAGTTGAAGCAATATGTATCTACAAAATGGCTTGAAATTCTCAGAATTGTATATTTCCAGCGGATATACTTTATAAAGTAAATTTTGTGCAAAAAAAAAAGACAGCATTTGATGGCACTTTTACATGAAGTCATTCTGCTGTTATTTCATAGAACTCAGGAACAAACGTAGACAGAGAAAGGAACAGACGGAGTGCATGCGTACACCTTTGAGATGGAGATAGAGTTGGTTCTCAATAAGCATAAGGTTCAAAATCAGAGATTTTTCTGCCACACATCTGTCAAAACAAGGTCAAAACAAGCATTTGACAATACTGTGGCTCGATAAAAACGCATACGCGGGTAAGGGACAGGTGATCGTTATTGTTTCTCGCTTAGACAATAATGAATCGTATTGTGTCATCTCTTTCTTTTCTTTTTTTTCTGACGATGTGTCATCTCTATACTATACTCCCCCTACGGGAACAAAAGTTCCGTTTTGACAGTTCATAAAAAGTATCTATTTTGACTTGACAGGCCACAAGCCTAATGTTGCAGAGATCGGCCTCTTAAATTAAGGGAGCCCCTTGTAGCCCGAATGACCCCTAGACTTAGGTCAAAGTGAAACAACCGATAGGTTGTCCCTGAAAGGAAATAAAGTGTCCCCTAAAATAAAGGGACTTGTGGTGAAAATAAATTAATACAACAATTACAATAAATATGCAACAACTGCTACAATGTTTGTGCTACTCACGCAAACACTGAGACCGTCCCTTTTTTGTCTTATTGAACTGATGTACCCTATTTAACTGTACTTTTTATGTATATTTTTTTTGGCAAAATAAACTATTTCTATTCTATTCTATTCTATTCTAACTGTTACAATGTTAATTTCGTCATTATAATCTGTAATTTTCACGCACTTGACATAGCTCTCACAACTGAGAGCGGTTTGTTAATTACGGAAACCCTAAGTTGGTTTGATTTAGTATTTAGGACAAGTGTTTCTATCTATAGCCACACCTCGGACACTTTATTTTATTTTATTTTATTTTATTCAGGTAACAAACAGTCACTTACAAAACATGGTTGATTGGATAATTTACTTAAAGACCTGGAGTACCATTAATCAATACAATTAAAGTGTTGTGAAAATATTCGAGCATGTTTGTATTTAAATTACCTACTTACTTAAAAAGAATTTCTTTTATCTGTCGTTTATAGCTAGGAAGTGAGTTTGCGAAGATATCTATATCTATCAGTCTTTTATTATAAGTTTCAAAGGACCGTCGAAAGAATGTGTTTTTTGCATAATTTGTGCTACATAGGGAAGAATAAAATGTTTTCTTTGAACGTGAGGAGAAGCGGTTAACAAACAGGTTTACCTTCTCAAGTAAACATGCCGAGTCTATGTGGTCATTTAATAATTTATAAAGAAATGAGGCATCTAAAAAAGTGCGTCTGCTTTCTAGGGAGGCAATATTGAATTTATCACACAGCCTTTTATTATCATTATAGTTGGTGCCAATCCTATAGTCTAATGATTTTAAAAATTTATTCTGAATCTTTTCAAGACGAGCAATGTGTACCGCATAGTGGGGATTCCACACTACACAACCAAATTCTAAAATACTACGCACATATGCATAGTATAGCGTTATAATCGTTTTCGCTCGCTTGAAGGGTTTTGAAAGACGCAGAATCAAACCAAGCTTTTGGTAGGCTCGAGCGATAATATGGTCGATATGTATATTGAAATGAAGTTTAGAATCCAGCATTACCCCCAGGTCCCTAATCTGCGTTACCCTTTTTATTTGAATACCATTGAGGCTGTAATCAGCCAATATAGGATTAAGTTTTCTGGTAAATGTTATTGTATAACATTTATCTACATTAAGTAATAACTGATTACGGGCACAATAAGTTATGAAATTGTTTAGATCAGATTGAAGTAAGGTGCAGTCTTCTGGGGTTGAGACTACTTTAAAAATCTTAGTATCGTCCGCATAGACCAAATGACATGAGTCTGAGAAAATATTCATAATATCATTAATGTATAGGGTAAACAAAAATGGGCCCAAATGGGAACCCTGGGGCACGCCAGAGCCAATGGATAGAAAGTCAGATGTGTATCCTTTTAACGAGACAGCTTGACTCCTGTTGCTTATGTAGGACTTCAACCATCTAAACAGATCACCGTGTATACCGATCTTCAGAAGTTTGGAAAGGAGTGTATTATGATTAATTTTATCAAATGCTTTTGAAAAATCGGTATACACGGTATCAACCTGACATCCAGCGTCCATAGCATTAATAGCAAAATCTGTAAAAGTGACCAAGTTTGTGTCAACACTACGACCCTTAAAAAAACCATGTTGGAATTGAGAGATGTGACGTGACAGTGTTTGAGAGAGTTCTTGTGTTACAATTTTTTCAAATATTTTACCAAAAATACATAGTTTTGATATAGGCCTGTACTGTTTTACGTCGCACCTCTCACCTCCCTTATGTATAGGCGTTACTATTGCAGTTTTCCAAATATTTGGAAAACATCCCTCATTTAGTGACTTTTTAAAGATGATGGTAAGCGGTATGGAAAGTGAGGAGGAGCATTTCGAGATAAAAATGGGATGGATCCCATCGTGACCTGCTCCCTTATTAACATCTACTTTATCTAAATGTCTCAAGATTAGTTTACGGGTAATTCTTACTGAGGAAATGTCTATCGGAGTATTGGAAGAATTATAATCCAAATCAAAAGTGGGATCCATCGAATTGTCATTAGTATCCTTTACAAAGACAGAATTGAAATATTCATTAAATAAATTACTGATTGAATGGCAATCTGAAGAAGATTTACCATCATAAACCATACGCTCGGGTATAGCATTTGACGAAAATTTAGTTTTTATATAGCTCCAGAAGTATTTAGGGGAATGTTCAATTCGTTCTTCGGCTCTCCTCACAAACGATTCAAAACAAAGAGGTTCCAATTTCTTCTCCCTGCGTCTGAGTAATCTAAAAGCATCATAATCTAGAGGATTACGATAGATTTTCCATTTCTTGTGATATTTAAGTTTTTCACGTATTAATTTAATAAGGGAACTAGAGTACCATTGTGGGTATCCACTATTTGGGGTAGATGGTACCGACTGTTTGGGAACATGTTCGTCAATAACACAATTTAGCTGATTATAAAAAAGATTGGTGGCATCATCCGTATTCATATTATGTAGACTGTTCCAATTATAGTCGGATATTCGCTTATTGATCGCCACGTAGTCAGCATTATGATACATGAGTTTCAAACGAGGCTTTTGCTTATGTAAGAAAAGACCAGGAACATTAATATTGATCTCTAAAGATCTATGGTGCGGGTCCTCAGGAACAAGGGGATGGGCGCACGGTACCACGGAACAAGCAGTGTTGCTCAAAACCAAATCAAGAATGTGGTGGTTAACGTTAGTACACCAGTTGTACTGTTTCAAACTAGTCAACATCATAAACTCCGAGAGTGAGGTTGCCACACTATTATTATTTGTATTAATACCAAGAAAGTTTGAACTATTAGTGCTGGCAATTTCCCAGGATGCATAAGATACATTAAAGTCCCCAAGAAATAAGAACAAATCGTTTGTACTGTTTAAAACACGGTCAGACGAGTAATCGAAGAAGTTTTGAAGTGATTCGTGGTGTTTGTTATTGTGAGGGTAGTAAGAAGCCACTAAGTGCAGTTTAGAAAATGAATTATCACAGTTGACTCGGGAGTGCTTAGTGCCACCGCCGTCCAGGTCGATGGTGACACTCCATAGAACACTCGTAAAATAATCACCTATTACTACTACATAACCAAATGATGTTTGTATACGTGCAAATGTGTGCGTAAACTTTGCTAGGGCTGGTGGCGTGGCAAATGCAGGGATATTAAAGTATACGCGTCGTCAGTCGTCCGGCGTTCAGCCCTGTCTATTGATCCTCTAACCAATCCTTTGACGCCGGGGTGGGGTGCGGTATCTGAATCAGCGCGGGGAAGGGAGTGGCCGTTCTGTACGGAGTACTATTATCTCTTCTGTGCTATAGCGTAAAGTAAAAAGGTAGGCAAAAGTCTTAGTAGGTATATGGCGGATCGTAAAAGAACTTTGATCATAGATAAGACGGTGTGTAACACGGCCGGCCCTTACACAAGCGGTCGTATTTTAGAAGTTATCTCGACATTTGGTCTATAAATAAAACAGTTCGCTGACTATAGGTGGTCACTTGGTCAGTACTCACTTCTGGCTTCTTACTATCCTAAACTTGTACCTATCGACCATGTCGAGAAATTTTAACTGTTTTAGGTGAAAACTTTTTGCAGGTTCGAACCCCGGTGCTGACTATGTACCAATTTGAGATAATTAATTTGTCTTAACTACATTATCGGACGCTCCGTGTTTCGAATGGCACGTTATCACTACCTGGTAGTATGCAGTAGTCGTAAAAACACCTCCACCAACCCGCACTGAGCCAGCGAGGTGGAGTATGGTATGGCTCAATCTTACTCGGATCCGGGTAAAGGCCTGTGCCCCTCAGTGGGGATATTAATGGGCTACATTTACCATGTATCATATTAAAGAATTATACTTAGATATGTGTAAGAACTCTCTAGGCCTAGCGTGACAAATTTAAAACGGATTAGCACTAAACTCGACATTTTGTACCATTTTTTAACATTTTGTATGACGACCTCAATGGTGTTGCGGTTGGGGCTGTGTTTCGCATGCGAAAGGAACGGGGTTGCAATCCCGGTTGAGGAGAAGAAAATAAAGCTCCCAGGCTAGTGTTGGCCACAATTAAGCAATGAATGACCCTGTGTGTAAAAAATGTTATGATAAGTAATTTCAAAGTTAACTCGAGATTAGCAATTAAATAATGAAAGCCCGTAATTGGCCTAAGCAAAGTGTTAACTTACATTTAAATAGTATGTGCTGTGGGTTTAGTACCAATGAAAAAATAAATAATTAGCACTAACTCGCATATCTAAAAAATATAAATATATTATTATTATTACGAGCCCATCATGTCCCACTGCTGGGCAAAGGCCTCTCTCCCCCTCTTCCACTCTATCCGATCCTGAGCAGTTTCCCTCGCTGTATATAAATAAATAAAAATCACCTGATGTATGAAACCCATGACACATCCCAAACATAACAAACAAAGCCATTTTGACATCAATCAGTAAATTACCTCATACAATTTACTGATCTACTCGAGGAAAATCTACAATGCGAACCACGTTGTACTAAACAAATATGGTAGACGAATATTGTTACTGTCACTAAAGACTTGACTAATTTGACCTCAAACGCGTAACGAGGGCCTAACTCATCTCGTTCAACGTTCAAGGCATCGTTATAAAACACAGTGATGTCATTGTACACTCCTGGCGAGTTACCTTCCTCTATTATATTTTTCAACGTGACAGTAGCATGCGAACAAACAACTATAAATTACCTACCTATATAGGTTGTAGCAGAAAGGCGTGGTCATTTGGCTGTTAGCGGGCGTATTCGCTAACTCAGTTATAGATCATCAATCACTAAATGATGAATGTAACCAAGGATATCAAAATAATTCGGCTAATATTGATATCCTTGGTTACACGATAATTGAACGACACCAGTAACTTCTTAATTTTTACGGATCATCATTGAGTGGTCATCACTGAGTTAGCGAATAAACCCGCAGGAAAGGGGGACGTCATTCTTTCAAAACTAAGTATTCCTCCCTTCACAAATACCACGCATGCATGCATGCACCAAATACCTACAAAGGTTTAAACGGAAAAAGTTCTAAGTAAAACAGCAAGCCTCTGTTGTTACTTGTGACGTTTTAGTTTCTGATCTTTAATATTTAGCATCCTATTGTATTCATAGTTGCCTATTAAATTGTTTGTTATTGAAGTATTATCCTTCCCACTGTCATATAAGTACGTAGCCAAGACCTCGCGGAATGTTTCTTATTCATAATCATTCATTTGTATGCTATGACGATACAAACCTGTCTAGAAAGATGACGAGTTCCAGCTACACAGGTGAAAAAGTAAGGGAATTTGTCTGCACACAAAACACGAAAATCACTATAGGTCTGCATATAATATTTGAAGAGTTCCCTCGATTTCTCCAGGATCCCATCATTAGATCCTGACCTGGTGTCAATGGGAGCAATGGTAAACCCTTTTAAACAAAAAAATAATTTTCCAAATCGGTCCATCCGTTTAGGCGCTATCGGAGCACATACATAAAAAAAACCAATGAGCCTGGCTCTGCAGTTGTTCAACCATTTCGATTTTCACGGCTTTTTTCCCTGTTTTGAATTTAAATTGGTGTCTAACTGTTTACCATTCTTGACATGCATTGTACCGTCGCGTCGTAGGTACAATCTGACCTTTGTTGCAAGGACTGCTTCATACAACCTATGAGCATTCAAATTATTTTTTGAGTTCTTGCTGTAGTTGAAGAATCTACGATTTCTTATGTGACTAAGGTTGGATTTTACCAACAAAAAGTTATGCAAAATTAACTATCCCGGGGATAATTTGTATGACAATGACAGTTTAAAATGAGGTCATTCTATGAATAGCTCGCCAAGTTAAAAAGTTGTCCCCGCTCGGTATACAAATGTCGTCTATAAAGTCGAAAACTACCTACAAAATCTGTCTCCTGGCGGTGAAATCCATACGTAGGTATTACTTATTAATTATTATAAACTAATAGACGATCCTAACAGCCAATATTTATCTCGTGGTGACTTTATACACCGAACGAGTCAACCGTGTCACAAAAAGGCTGGATGTCATCCAGGTAAAACCAAATAAAACTTCACAGTTTTTTCATGTAGGAACCTAATTACTAGACCGATTCCTGATTTTCAAAAAATTAGACCAAGTTATTGGATTGGCCATTCGAACGAAGAAAGATTTTTTGAAATCGGTTCATAAATAGCACTACCAGACGGAGCTTTCGGAGCTATAAGTTTGTATGAAACTCTTGTGTAAGATGTAATGAGTGCGTTTATACGGAATTGCAGTGCCCTCTCCTACTTTAAGACCTCTATAACCACCAAATGCTGCAATGAATGATTGGGATTTGGAAATTGACGCCAATTTGTTAGAATAGAAGTAAATTTTAAATATAATATTTCAGCGATTTACCTACCTATTTGTTTTCACTTCCGCAGTCAGTGAAAAACATCGCATTTTCAAGAAATAGAGTCTAAAAGTTCTCGTATATTTTGCTAGGTGGTATAGGTACCTACTCAGGCGATGAATTTAAATAAGCCTGTCTACTACGCGGGTTATCTATGTAAATATTCGTAAAGTTAGGTAGATCGGTGTGGGAAAGATAAACCAGCCCCCCTACCGCGCAACCGGTGTCGGCATCGGCGTCGTGTTTAAATGCGCAAGAATGAACTTTATCATTATGGCAATACGGCAAGTCAAATACCAAGCCAATGCCAACAGCGGCTGCGCGGTAGGGCTGGTTCAGTATATTTAAGTAGTTTTTTTTTCATTTCCATCTTTTCCGTGAATCTTTAATATAATTAATTAATTCTGGCATCTTTTAGGCAACATCTGCTATAGTGCAATATGCAACTTTTAAACCTCACTCAAGGAACGACTCAATAATCCCGAAAACTATTTTTTTTTGCTCTATCGCTGCATATAATGTAATCTATACCTAACAACTGCCAAATCCAAATTCACTCAGTTTCCAGAGACACTATACATACATGCTTAATCGTTTACTTGACATCTCCTTAACTTGGTTTTATGTCAAGGCGCCCTCAAAGATTTAGTTTTTTTTTACAAAAATCTCCTGAGTTAGGTCGAGTGGAGGGTAAATCGGGTGGAGGCAACCACTAAACATAGGGGTGTCAGTAAAACACATTCGTATGGCGAAACATAAAATCATATGGCTCGAAGCCAGACAGCATGGCGGACAATAACAATCCTTCCTTCGTATACCCGAGCAACAATGTTGTATTCTACTGGAATCTATGTCAGATCCCGGCAACAATTCGTTAACACCACGGCCCTTTCACGAAACGTGTCGTCTACAACAACCCAATTAGCTGGGCCACCCTACTTATACATACTATATAATATACCTAGTCTAAGAAGGCCTGCCCAGATAATTGTGTTGCAGTCTGTTGTAAATCTGTACATTTCGCACACAAAATTGATGAATAGTAGTGACGTAATTTATCAGAATAAATTAATAGCAAACATGTTATTTAAGTTAGACGCACTAAAATTACTTGACAACATTAGCTCGGACAGCTTTTATGCGGTTGCCATAAATTCCATTTTCGAACTCACTTTTGAATTAGTACATTAAAATAATTCAAAAGCGAGTTCGGAAATGGAATCTCTGGCGACCGCATAAGAGCTGTCCGAGCTAAATGTTGTCAAGTAATTTTAGTGAGTGCAACCTAGAGAATCGGCCACAAGTATCTTGGAATAAATATTGGATGATATAAAAGAGCTTTTACATACTTAAAAATGGCTTTATAAATGAAGGCCCTTGACTTTATCAATCTTTTTGTCATCGGAATTCTATAATGAGGAATACTATACGCATGTTCCGCATAACAAAACATATTATTCGATCTATTAGCCTTAGACCTTAGACCTTTTGTGGCCCCCGCAATTTGTATTTATTACAAATCTGTCACTGGAGACACAAAAGTGAGTTTTGTGAAGGGCCCAATACGTACCAAGTTCCAGGGCCGCGAGTACCATCGCAAGGCAAAGGGCTGCTCCACTTCGGGCCATGTTTACTGTCCACTGCGCTTCACGGCTGGATACGTACGACTGAGCTCACTCAGCGGTCTGTTTGGACTGTGCGAGAACTGGGCCTGCCGCCAACTCGGCGGAGGAGGGACGTTGACTAAACGCACTATTTCGACTGGCCCAAGTTTTGGGTGACAGGCGGTTACGGTTTGGCTTTTGTAGAAAACGTTAACATATTAAACGCTCATACTTACTTTATACTTTATTGCACGAAACAGAAAAGATCTCTTCCAGCAAACCTATGGGATGGACAGGACACTCATCGCCCTTGAGCCTGAGGCAGGATGTTCATCTGTAAGTATACATAGTTTATAACAATTTTTCAATTGTCATTTGGCTTGATCCGCCAATTACACTGAAGGATAATTCATATATATTCTTTATTGCACAGAAACAATTGGGAAAACAAGAAGTACATACACATGGTATATTCGAGTTCATTAATCTAAGAGAAAACCAAGGTTTGGTACAAATACATGGAATGGTACATAAATATCTGAGCAGTTTCACATTGTTTTTTTTTTTTTTATTTGAAGCCTTGGTTTTGCTCATATATTATATTAATGAACTCGACTGGAGGCGAGCTATCTCTACTTACTTCATTCTCTCTCTTCATTGAGTCCATACAAAACTCGACTTACTAATCTCGTAGAAAAAGTGTAAACAATGGCCAGTAAAAAACCTTTCATTGTAACCCTTAGGTATATGATCATTGCGTTCCTTTTTCGTTCCATGCTTTTGCTGTTACTCCGTCTGGCTATTCCTCGGGAGCACGTGGAGGTATCAAGTTGAAATTGAAATCAATTACTCAGGTATGTGGTCCTTTCAACATTGTAAGTCAACGCAATCAAACGATATGGATGTTTATGAGTATTGATGGATTTTCATAGTATCGCAAAGAAATCAAAATCTAGGGTACTTCCCGTTCTACTACTAAAATCATGTGGCACGTAGCAAGGTCGTAACGAGTAGCACAAGTAAAGGAAAAATGCCGAAAACCGTCAATTTGAATTTCTTTGAAAAGAGCAATTTGTACAGAACCCTCGGTGTGTGAGTTCGACAGTTCGACTGGCTGGTTTATTTAGTTTGCTTGCTTCTTACTTGGACCAAGCAATGCCGAACATAATCAAGTCAAGTGCGAGACTATTCAAATAACACTTTTATTATGCAGGAGCAAAGTAATGCTACGCTGAAGATATTTTATTTATGGCTGAGTGGTTGAGTTTCTTCCTTAGTTACAATAGCTAGAAGGTGACTTATCGCCAAACTCAAACATTGACAACACCAAACAAATTAATATGGTTTTGCTATGGTTTTGGAGGTTGGACAATTTACAGGCATTGAAGAAAGCTTTGTTTCAATTTTTGATCGGCAAAGCATACTACACTGTCACAGAGTTTTTAGAGGACAAAAAAACATGCAATTGACATCATATATGATTGTTTGCTTACTGCTATGTGTAATTTATTATTTTTTGTAAGACTTGCATTAATAAAAAAAAAAAATCGTTTGTATAATTATATAATTTGACGTTCCAAAAAATATTATCATTATTGTTATGCATAATTTAAAATGACATTATATCTTCTCGGTGTGGCTTTTTTCATATTTCTATTTTATAATTGTATAAATTTGCATATCCTTATAGGATAAAATATAGTTAAGTTCAAAAATTGTACATAACATCCTAAGCACCTATATTTGCAAATAAATTTCTTTGACTTTGACTTTGACTTTGCGTTCTAATTCATGTATGTATACGGTACCGACTCTAGAAGCAGTTATTCAAATAATTTAAACTACGAATTACGCTTATACCTGGTACCAATGCCAATTATGGTGATGATTTGATGATGATGATGATACTGATGACATTTCTTCGTAAACTTGATCCTGCCACCAATTACTCACAACTAACAATACTTCGTCATTTGTTGCTATCAATAGATAAATTTTCAAGTGCACTAACCATTAGCAAAATGATTAGATTTTGCATTTTACACTACAGGATGCACAGTTTTAAAAGTTTTTAAAAGTGTTCTTCTTTAAAAATAAACTCTTCTCTGTGCTAAACGATTACCGCCTTACTAATAAAAAGGTATTCCGAGAGGCAATACGGGACAGAGCTAGACAGCTGTCCCATACCGCCCCGCTCGGATTATGCCGCTCGTATATTCTGTGCTAAACAATTAGTTATTCTGTGCTAAACAATTAGTTATTCTGTGCTAAACTATGAGTTATTCTGTGCTAAACTATGAGTTATTCTGTGCTAAACCATTAGTAATTCTTTGCTAAAACATTCTTTTTCATTGTCTGGAAATAAACAAGTATTATTATTATCGTTTATTTTTATTTTTCACTCCTAGGAGGTGTAGTTTCTTAAGCACGAGCCATAGCCAAGTGCTAAGAAAGATTTAAGAATTTCCTAGAAATTTGATTACGAAATGAATAATTATGTTTTGTTAGTAAAGTTGAGTATATCTATGTTGTACATAACTAGAGCTCCGTGGTTTAGTGGGTTTCATGCTCATCCTCTCACGCAGGAGGTGTAGGTTCGAATCCCGATGCCGACCGTGTACTAATGAGATAAGTCATTTATCTTAGGTACGTTATACGGACACTCCAATGGTGATGGAAACATCGTGGGGAAACCATTTCATTTCATTACTCCAAAGCTGCGGCGATGGGCTAGCCCCCTGTCACGCAAAATGGAGTATTGAATCACTGCCTGAAAGTGGGCACAGTGGTGCCTCTGCCAGCCCGTATGGGAAAAGGCGTGACGCTTTATTATGTTACATTAAACTATGGATAGATATCACCCTTTACAATAGTCTATTAGGCTTGCATAGCTACGCTACATAGAGAACTGTTCATAGACATGCATCAATGATTTCACACCTACATCAGCACTTAGCTTCACAACAGTGCCTTCCAGTCAGTTTTAAATAAAAAATCCAACTATTCAATATGAACAGATTATTCACGGTTCTACTACTGATAAGTTTTTCCGGAGAATTCATAGAAGGTAATTCAAAGTTTATACAAACGAGTCAATGATCCACAAAGTTACGTAAACTCGGGGAGGTGGCGGCGGCGGCGGCGGCGGCGGGGCGTGGCGGTCATTTGACAACACTTTTGAATGGAAATGGCCGACACCTTAAGGGCGGGCCCTAGGCAATCAGAACTAAGAATTTCGTCCCTAACTTATTTTTAGAGGAATTTAATAAAAAAATAAAAAAAGGTTAAAGCCAAGCTAAGCAAGTCTAACTGAGGAACATACTGTGCCATTTTTATAATGATTAGATAAATAACAAGAACACAAATTCAGATGCGGTGCGAAATTGTAAAATAAAACATTGTAACAGACAGATTTTCTGGCAACTTCAGGAGACTTTTCTATCGAGCAAAATTAATAAAATAACGCTTATGGGAAAGCGAAGCCACGCTGACATTCGTGCGAAACAAGCTAGTGAAAAAACGTACAGCTATATTACTCTTCATTCCGAGCGACTTGTGTTTTGCTAAAGGCTGTTTTGGCCTAGGCCGCCGTCTAAGGTTTGTTTGCGTCAGACAGTCTGTATTTGAAATGCTTTTTTTTTTCAGTAAGCCCATTCCAATGTTACGTTTGCGACGACTGCGCGACGGTCGTAGACGACGACTTACAAGACTGTGAATATGCCACGACGCCGTCTGACATATCCACACCGGCAACGGAAGCTAGTACACCGGAAACGGACGCTACTACACCTGTAACGGACGCTACTATACCTGAAACGGATTCTACTACACCTGAAACGGAATCCACTACACCTGAAACGGAATCCACTACACCTAAAACAGAATCTACTACACTTGAAACGGAATCTACTACACCTGAAACGGAATCTACTACACCTGAAACGGAATCTACTACACCTGAAACGGAATCTACTACACCTGAAACGGAATCTACTACACCTGAAACGGAAACTACTACACCTGAAACGGAATCTACTACACCTGAAACGGAATCCACTACACCTGAAACGGCATCCACTTCACCTGAAACGGAATCTACTTCACCTGAAACGGTATCTACTACACCTGAAACGGAATCTACTACTCTTGTAACAGAATCTACTACACCTGAAACGGAATCTACTACTCCTGAAACGGAATCTACTACTCTTGTAACTGAATCTACTACACCTGAAACGGAATCTACTACACCGGAAACGGAATCTACTACACCTGAAACAGAATCCACTACTCCTGAAACGACATCCACTTCACCTGAAACGGAATCTACTACACCTGAAACGGAATCCACTACACCTGAAACGGCATCCACTTCACCTGAAACGGAATCTACTACACCTGAAACGGAATCTAATACACCTGAAACGGAATCCACTACACCTGTAACGGCACCCACTACACCTGAAACGGAATCTACTACACCTGAAACGGTATCTACTACACCTGAAACGGAATCTACTACACCTGAAACGGAATCTACTACAACTGAAACGGAATCTACTACACCTGAAACGGAATCCACTACACCTGAAATGGCATCCACTTCACCTGAAACGGAATCTACTACACCTGAAACGGAATCTACTACTACTGACACTGAGGTAATATGGAACATCTCTTTATTACTTAACTAAGGGTCAATAGATTCCAAGCGAACCGAGATCAACCACAAGATTTCCTATCTTTCGGTCTTTGCACCAAAAAAGTCAGTCATGTCATGTGCGAGTCGTCGTTCCACACCGGTCTAGACGGACGGACAGCGGGGGTTTTGGGTTCCGTTTGGCACCCTTCCCGCACGGGACCCTAAAAAGATACATGCACTAAGAACATACGTTCATGCTTCTATCCTAGCTTAGTCCTGACTAACTTTTGACAAAAGAATGGCAGGTCAGCATGCTAAATAGCTGAATCCACCCACACCAAACGATCCAACGCACTCCGATCGTGCGCGGCTGGAGCGCGTTATTGGGCAGGAGTATTATGTACTTACCTAATATGTAAACTTTAATGGTCTGTTCGTGAATTTAAATTGTCAACCTTTTATTTAACAGGTGGCCAAATATAGGTTACACCGGCACACGGCAAGACGAGACAACAGAGACGAACAGTATGTGTGCGTCAAAAGTGAGCGAGAGGGTAAATATTATCTAAATCGTTTTCTGTAAGTAAGTAAATGTAGCCCATTGATGGCTCATGCCCAGCGGAGGGTTTTTACGACTACTACATTCTACCAAGTAGCGATAGTAGCCGGGACAGCAACTCTGAAACACGGAACGTCCGATGGTATTGGTAATGGTCAGCACCGGGATTCAACACTGCATCTCCTGAGTGAAAATTTAAAAAAAATAGAAAGAGGATTGCCTCGTTAAGAAACCGCTTTTTCGGCAGCTCCAACCAACCAACACTATCCTCAGCAATCTGGCTGGGTGGTGGTATGTTGAAGTACTGGATGGATGTGCACCTTCGCAGTAATAAACCATAATTTACATAATGATATTTTAGGACGGTGTTTGTGTGTGTGAGGTGTGTGTGACTGTGTGAGCAGGGTGTGAGTGTGGGTGTTATTATTTAGGGATGTATAATGTATTTAATTTATTTAAGACTATATTCTAATTATAAAACCTATGGATGTATATGCTAAGATGTATGCCATCTGAAATAAATATTTTGAATTAAATCGAATTGAAAATCCAGCGTGTTAGTCACCCATTAGACCACGGTGCTCTATTTTTTCCCTTATTCGTCAAATACAACTTAAATCTTCTTAAAAATTACAAATATTCTTGCTTGCAAAGACTAACTGCTTGAAGTAGTCAGATGTCCGGTTCTATTTCCATGAATTGTATTTGGAAGAAAACCAAACAAACGTACACAAACGTCATGCCTTTTCCCATACGGGGTGGAAGAGGACAAATTCTCTCCACTTTTAACCACTTATTCAATAGGTACAAAAATTTTGCGTGACAGGGGGCAAGCCTACCTTACTCTTATTAGAAGCACATTAATGTACTTATACTTCTATTTAATTACAGAGAATGGTACAACGATAGTGAAGAGGGGTTGCGCCGGCGCCGGCAGCTCGTGTGAAGAAGCAGGCTACAGTCAGGGCTGCCACATCTGCCAGACAGAAGGGTGCAATACCGCATTCCTAACGAAATTTTCTGTTTCCTTAGTCCTTTTATCACTCACTTTTTTGATGTACTCTTTATAGAGTTTTCATAAATCTTCTCGAGTGTTTTCTTTTTTCTTTTATTGATAAACTCATGCATGCCGTCTCATTATTAAGGTCCACTTGCACCAAAAAACTTAATTACGATTAGCGCCTTAATTGACTTAACAACTGCTAAATAAGCTGTCAAAATGTATGAAATGTGTCAAACTTAATTGTGATTAACGCGCTAATCACAATCAGTATTTTTGGTGCAAATGGCCCAAAGATGATTTAGATTTTTTTTTTTACATACAGGCATATACATTGCTTCTGGGCAATCACTAGGATACCCTGTGTCGTGGGAACCAGAAACAGCGACATCAAAAACATGTAAACATCCAAGACCTGGGTTTTTATTTGTGTCCAGACGGGATTCGAACCCGGGACCTCTCGCATGGTAGGCAGATGCGCAACCGCTGCGCCACAGAGGTCGTCATGGGATGAGTAGACGCATCGGACTTTACTCTCGGAGTAAAAGTTTCTTACTCTGTGTTCAACCAGTCACTAGTAGTAATCTCAGAGTACGGAAGTATTAACAACAGGTGAGAGAGAGGGGCAGAGTGTTTTATTAATAAGAAGGTAAAAAAATAGTTAAATAAAGGCACATTACACATTATTAAAACTATACAGGGTGACTTAAATATCCTGACTTTATGGAGAATCATTGATATCCAAGATCACCTCTGTACACTCTCACTGAGTTATTCCGTGGCTGATGTACATTGCATTTTCCAGAGCAATATCAGATATACATAGTATAGATTCTATACGTAAACGGAAGTCTAGTCGGCCTACCAGAAGTACCTCTGATAGTGCGTAGTCACTAGTCGGCCTGCTAGAAGTACCTCTGATAGTGCGTAATCACTAGTTGGCCTACTAGAAGTACCTCTGATAATGCGTAGTCACTAGTCGGCCTACTATAAGTACCTCTGATAGTGCGTAGTCACTACTCGGCCTATTAGAAGTACCTCTGATAGTGCGTAGTTACTAGTCGGCCTACTAGAAGTACCTCTGACAGTGCGTAGTCACTATTGTGCCAGGGGAGCCATATTTATGCCAAATCGGCCAAATGCGAAATGGATTCTCAAACGGAGGCTTCCACAGCATTGGTAACAAAAAAGTACCGTTTTTTCTATGGGAACACCTTTATTTATTTATTTATTTTTGTGTAGTTCAGTATCTTTTGTTGTAGCGGCATCAAGTAACAGATTACAGATATTGTAAATATTTCAAATTTCTAGCTATTACGGTTCATGCAATAAAGCCCGCTGACGGACAGACAGAGGGACAGCGGATCAGGCTGGTGGAGGCTTTAAAAATTCAATATTCAAAATCATTTAATTTCTGTAGATATTTACAAATATATTTGGACCACTGTGAGAGAAGAAGGGCAAAGAAACTATCACAGATGATTTTTCATTACTTTTAAACAGATCAGACTTAATAATTACTACATAAATATAATAATTACTATACTATATACTATGTGTCCGGAAATAAATGATTTTTTTTATTATTATTTATTACAGACGCAAATTATCGGTCCAGCCACACCTGCCCCCTTATTCGCTAACTCAGAGATGATCACAAAATGATGATCCGTAAAAATTAAGAAGATTCTTAATTTTTCCGGATCATCATTGAGAGATCATCATAGAGGGAGTCGCTACTATCAAGGCATAGCCAAAAATTACAACCAAAAACTAAAGAAATAAAATGCATTCTAAGGAAAACAAAGCAAACAAAGAACATTCTAAGGAGCTCATAAGCTCATAATAAATTGTAACTACATGTATATGTCACGGGCTACTAGATTAACCGGGCAGTATGAATAATGACCGGGCAGTATGAATAATGACCGGGCAGTATGAATAATGACCGGGCATTAAGAGTAATGACCAAGAGCATTGGTCAATTTGATAAAATTACTTCTACCGGTCAACTGAATTCATAACGGCCCGTGGTCCGTGAAAAATCTAGCTTCAATTTTATCACCTTGATGAATTGTGCTAGTGATAAATTGTGATTACGTTAGGTTTGACTATTTGCAAGTAAATGTAGGTTAGGTTAGACATTTGAAATGCTGTTCACCGGAGCGAGCGAAGCTTGGCTTAAATACTTAAATAATTCCCTGTTTTATTATATTGCCTAAGATAGATTAGTCATTATTCATACTGACCGGGAAAAGTGATTTATAATTGCGCATTGCCCAATTGACGCAGGCAGTATGATATGAATAATGACCGGGCAGTATGAAAAATGACCGTAACTATGAAATTGGACATATAACATATACATGAAATAGTACCTAAGCAACACATTAATAAATAATTACGATAGTAACAGCATAACATAATATAGCAGCTAAAGCACGTAGTTTTACAAATCTATCTTATCTGCATAATCTTGACCAGTAAGTACTACTTACTTCAGATAAGTGTTAACTAGGAAATGCTTTGAGGGACGATATTACAATAATTTCTTTGAAAAATAAAGCGAGGGCTTACTTTAATACTTATAAATACGAAACCGAATGATCAATATCACAAACCTTACAATATGCTACCAATTGTCCAAGCCGTTAGTTTATATTCTAACGAATTTCAATTAGATTACAAAATGACGACAAATTGTAATCTCGTCCATGCAAACTGAAAGCGTGGACGCAAATTGTCTACGACATGGTCGACATGTCATACGAAAATGACAATGGGCTACAAGTGGCTAGAACTGAAACCGATCGTGTTGCTACAAAAAAATATGTATGTAATTATAATATAACATAAATAACGTCACCACTTTTTCCATACGGAGTGAAAGAGGCACAACTGTATCCACTTTTAGCTTGTGAGTCTACACTCCATTTCTTTACATTAATTTGAATGTAGCCATGAGTCTATTGGTTTACCTAGATTTAATATTATCATTATCATCTGACATTATTACAAGTATTTGTGTAATATACGATTACATCTCTCAAGTGGCCTTTAGGGCTTTATAAAGGCTTGATCGATATCATATGATGCATTTGCAGTGTCCAATAATTTGTCACTGTTTCTTTGAAATATAGAAATGGTGCACATAGTGATTCTTTCCTTAGTTATCTTGGGTGTAGTTTTCCATGGTAAGGACATTCATCGACATTTTATCATGAAAAATCTATACTAATTGGCTGCAAATATAGAGATTTCATATAATAGAGCACAATAAGCCAAAGATGATTGATTCCCTTTTGAGAAGTAGTTTATGATATCTTCTTGATTTTATCTCTTACTACAAAACTGATACCTACTTCTCTTTACATTATGTACTTCGGCCGGTCCATTTCTGATATGAAAACTCCCTACTTGCTCTTGCTTGGTTTTAATTATCAAATACTTATATCCTCCAAGGCCCAAGGTCAAGAATAATATATGCTACCGGCAAAGTATGAAATCAGGTATTCTATAGAATTATATATATTTATATTATATTATTTATTTATTTTATTTATTTATTTATTTATTTATCTAAACACACAATATCATTACAGGTGAGGAACCTAATTCGACATTGCAGTTATCAATTGATTAAATACCTAACGACATCACAATCTATAACTTATAATGCATAATGCCACCCCTGTAAATTATATTTATATATATATATATTTATTTATTTCAAAAAAGAAAAACAGAAAAAGTTTACACAATTTGAGGAACTTAGCTAAAAAAGTGACCTAAATATTGGAACAACTGAGCCCGAGAATACCTAGGCATTGTATAGAATGCCTAAAATTGGCAGGCAATGTATGAAATGGTTTTTATTTCTTAACCTAGATTTTCTATACAATCCCTAAGACGTATCAGGCAATGTATGAAATAAAGAATGTAGGTATACTAAATGATTGCGGGCGATTATGTCAAATAAACTTTTCTCTATTGTCAATATTTTGCTAGAGTTAGTTATTGTGTGTAAATTTAAATTGGGTCAAGGTTAGGTTGTAACTTCGAAAAAGCAAAACCGGAGCGAGCGAAGCGGAGCGGAGCGAGCGTACATGCAAATGAAAAATAAAATATTATATAAAAATTGGCCTTAGATTCTTATTTTCCAAATAGACACGGAAATTTAACGGTACAGTACTCATTCCATTCATTGCCTGGCCTCGTTTGGGTATTGTATAGAATACAGGTGTTCTTGCATGTCGGCGGCCGATCGTAGAATCGGAACACCCATTAAGTTATTTTTTAGAAAACTTAACTCATACTTTCCTCAGGTGAATTATGTTTACTAAAAGGAAACTTAATTCACCCTGGTGTTAGCATACTTAATGCACCTAGGTGAATTAACCCAGGTGAATTAGGTATACGTACCCACCGTCTTCTTTATTGCACTCAAGCAAGTAGGATAACAAAATGTTTTAAAAATAGTGTACAGATGCGAGATTATAGACTCTAAAAGATCTCTTGTTCTTGTTTTCCAGGGGAAGCCCTGCAATGTTACGAATGCCAGAACTGTGAATTAGTCCCACAGAATCTTACCACTTGTGGTGGGGAGGAAACCACTACCACAGGACCCACAGATGATGGCGTTAATACCGGTCCTGCAGTAACCGGTACTGCAGGAACCAGCAGTGAAGCCGGTAATACCGGTACTGCAGGAACCAGCAGTGAAGCCGGTAATACCGGTACTGCAGGAACCAGCAGTGAAGCCGGCAATACCGGTACTGAGACCACCACCACCGAAGGAGGAGAGGGAGTCTTTGAAGAGTCTGTGATTGGCTCGATAGAATATTTCAAGGTTTGTTTCCCAAAGACATATTATTAGGGTTACTCTGTGTTATTTATCCTTTCTTCTCCAATTTTTCTACGTACAAAACAAAAAATCTAAAAAAAAATATAGTGAAAGAAATATATTATGTTTTCAGTGCAATAAAGTATAAAGTATAAAGTGAAGGGTATTTTGTGAATGAACTGCCGAGATCTAATAGAATTAAATGGTGAACGAATAAAAATTCACAATTTAATAAAACTATTAAACATAGGTTTATTAAAGTTCATAATCATAGTATTAGCACTAGAAATAGAAATAAAATTGCTATGCCCGCGTTCAGACTCGGTATAGCTCATTCTTTTAAATATGTGGAATATGTGTTAGTTTTTATGATAAAATACCTAACGAAGCAACGGACCTGCCAGAAAGGAGGTTCAAAAACTGTCAAAAATATTACAGTGTAAAATAATATTTAGATGACAAAACTGGGTGACAAATGAGGTACGAGGGAGTTTCTTGTCCTTCTTTGCTCCATCCCTAAGCCCACAACTTCCGAACGGGCGGTAGTATACAAAAATATTAATATTAATTATATTGACGTTGACTCAGAGTAATTTAATGATTCATTAAGGATTACTAAGAAAAGGATTATGTATGGAAATTCAAATTTGGAACTGACTTAATGGTTGATTAAATCTCTCTGAGTGCGGCGGTAAGCAATCTGTATGATTTTAGGTCAATTAAAAATACTTTGACTTTAACTATCATGATTTGAATGAGTTCTTGATTGATTTAACTTGTAACTTCTGAACAAGGAAGGATGAATAGATTTCCGTAATAAATAATGCTGTCCAAATATCAGGACAACTCTAAAAGGTCAGTTATTTATCCCACATTTTTAGATATTATTTTGTGTTGACTAGGTAGGCTAGGTAGGTTATTGGCTAGGTAGAGAGTTGATCATAAAATTTGCATAAAGTGTGTTCTTAGTAAATTTCAATATAAAAGCGCCTGTCTCTTTTGGATAGCAAAATTACGAGATGAAGATATAATAATATCTCGTAATAAGAGTCAGGCACTAGATTATTGCACGATGGTGCGGAACCCTTTGTGTGAGTGAGAGTCCGAATCGCACTTGACTGATTATCCTTTTTCTGAATTTTCAGGACTATAAAGCAGACCCGTATGCGGAGACTTATGTATGTGTGGCTTACAGCGAGGAAGGTTTGTTTCCATGTGTACTTTCTAAATGACGTCATCATTACACGCTGTTTTCTTTACACATACCTAATTGGCTTTACAAAATACAGCGGCTATACAGGGTGACTGCGGGGTCGTGTAGCAACCAAGTAACCTTAGTTGTTTGTCTATTGGTTAGACATGTTATGCTTTATGTGAGAGCTCGCTAAATCATATTTTTTTTGGTATAAAAAAATATATTTAAATGTATGTTCTATTTTGGCTTAGGATCTGTTGGTTACCCTCTGTGGTTACCCTGCACACTCTACAAGCGCAACTGTCTTTTGACTTTGTCTTATTTGTTTATGGCCTTTGTTTTTGACACTTTTCACTTCTCTGATTAGTTTATTTGAAAAAGTTTTAACATGAATTGTAAGGTGACCAAACATTTAGAATAAATAGGGATAATTAATTTATTAAACTACTAACGCATAGTTATGATAATTAAAATAGGTACCTACTAGCTTAATAGCGGCGACCGCAATCATTTACTGAGTCAAAACAATATTATATTAGAGTCACGTCCGAAAAGTTATCCTGTATACAATTCTGATATTGCCATTATGTAAATCAAGTTCAAAAATGTTCCTTTTATTTGACTACCTAGTAAAATGCCGAATTATTTAATAATGTATGAACAAAACACTTTTTTTTCCGCAGTGATACTAAATGGCGACCAGAACAACGTGACGACTACGTCAATAAGGTCATGCCTTAAAAGCAGTCAGCTGATCAACTTTTGTCCAACGTCCTGGGATGACACAAGGAATTCATTCAGGGTGCATGTATGCACAACTGACGGATGCAACGGCGCCTCCAGGACCAGTGCTCTAGTGGCTGGGACACCCTTGATTCTTTCTTTTGTAGTTCTAACACAGTTTGTGGTAGCACTGAAATAATGTGTTTCAAGGTGCGCCTAAACGGGCCGTATGTTCACTGCAATATGTGGCCGGCAACTATTGGTGTCTTTTTCTAAAATGTAAGTAAGATCCCTCTCTTACTTACGTTTTAGAATAATTTTCCAAATCGGTCCATCCGTTTAGGCGCTATCGGGGCACATACATAAAAAAAATTAAAAAAAATAAAAACAAACATCCGGACGAATTGTAAACCTCCTCCTTTGGGAAGTCGGTTAAAAAGACACCAATAGTTGCCGGTTACATATTGCAGCAAAACCTGGCCTGTTTAGGAGCACCAGTATAGCCGGTTTTAACAAACCCTATCTTTTAGTGGACACTTTATTTCATTAAAAGGGCCACTGGCGCATGGCGGTTGTTTCGCTTTGACCTAAGATTAAGGGTCATCTAGGCTACTAACCGAAACAATTGCTATACAGTTATGAAAAATAATTAAGTGTTCCCTAACTGTTAGTGAAATCGAGCTATTACTTACAAAATCTATTTCTGTTTACTGTGTGTGTTGTTTTGTTTGTATATATTTTATTGAATAGTTGAATAAATATAAAATTATGAAAGTCCTATTCAAATTCTTCATTCATTAGATCAACGCATATAATTTCACAATACATAGGTACATAGCAAACTATTTATAAAGCTAGGATTGATGCCGTAGAGCAGAGTGTAGAAAATTACTATTGCAACATATATATTAATCATGAATGGTGAAGATACAGTAGCGCAGTAATATGTAGATAATAAATTAATTAAAAACTAGATTCTTGTAAGACATATTATAGATATCTCAATCTTGATATCGGAATTACCGAAATTAATAACTCAAAACATTAATGTACTTGTATTTGATGTATCAATAAAGATATCGATTGCATTGGGTCCAAATCACTGCCTTTTCATTCATACAAATATAATATGTTTTTCAAGATAATAATCTAAGGCCGACTTGCAACAGAATTTTTACAGCCGCTTCATACAGTTTAAACAGAATAGTAATTAATAATAACCGGAGAAGTGTGGGTCGGACTCGCGCACGAAGGGTTCCGTTCCGTACCACCATCTTTAAAAAATTGGAAAAAAAAAATCACGTTAGTTGTATGGGAGCCCCCCTTTTTTAGGGTTCCGTACCCGAAGGGTGCCAAACGGGACCCTATTACTGAGACTTCGCTGTCCGTCCGTCCGTCCGTCCGTCCGTCCGTCCGTCCGTCCGTCCGTCTGTCACCGGGTCCGCCTGCACGAACCGTAATAGCTAGAAAGCTGAAATTTTCACAGAATGTGTATATCTGTTGCCGCACCAACCACAAATACTGAAATACGAGAGATATTACAAATTGAAAGTGGTCTCGGTACAAGATACGTCTTCACAACACGCTTGAAAAGTTTATACCAAGGCCATTTTGTTTTGGTAGGTAAGCCTTCTTTTAATGAAACTAAATTTAAATGATATGGCAATGTCGTCCCCGGACTTCTACAAAGACTTTAAATATTAATTGATGAATTACGACGTCTCTATTTATTATGTAGAACTTTTAGAAAATAATTATAAAATTAATAGTTTTTAATTACTTTTGTTGTCATACAAATCTCAGAGCACAGAAATTAATTTTTTCCTTTTGGCCACTTCAAGTTTGGCTGCCAGACATTGACATAATGAGTGAGTGAACCTCATTGTACGGAAATTGTAGATGGGTGTCTCACGTTTTCCAGTAGGAGTAGGTTGTAGACAGTGCTGCTTACGGCGGCGTTTAGTAGGTACTAAAGGCCCTAAAAGCGCGGCAAGCTTTGAATCAATTCAAATGTTATTTTTCAACTAGCTACAAAGTTATTCTGACATAAGATGATAATTTGAACAAAACTTTTTGGGTATTTCATGAAAAATACAGTTACAGATCACACATATACAGGGTGGAACAAACGAATGGGCCCTGGAGGGAAAGTACCTTAAAATCTCAAGATATCCGTCCGTCCGTCTGTCTGTCACCAGGCCGTATCTCATGAACCGTGGTAGCTAGACAGTTGATATTTTCACAGATGACGTATTTCTGTTCCCGCTATAACAACAAATACTAAAAACAAAATAAATTTAATATAAAGGGGGCTCCCATACAATTAACGTGTTTTTTTGCGGTTTTTTTAACCGACTTCCCAAAGGAGGAGGTTTACAATTCGTCCGGATGTTTGTTTTTTTTTATTTTTTTTTTTATGTATGTGCCTCGATAGCGCCTAAACGGATGGACCGATTTGGAAAATTAGACCGATTAGACCTATAGTGATTTTTGTGTTTTTCATAATAACTCGTGCAAATGCACATGGTAAGCATAATATTGTGATGCGGAACTGCTGAAGAAGACCACATATGGCCACCAGATCTGCTCAATACTAGGTACAAATACAATGCGTGGCTGACGGGCAGGCAACGCATAGCCTAAACCGATGGACCTAGAGCCATGAAACTTTGTACAGGGGTTCCTCAGTAGCGTGGGGTAGCACTGATATGGGATTTGACAAAATTAATTCCCCTGGGGGGGGGGGGATAAGGGGTTACAGTTTGTATTAAACTCAATCTAATCAAATAGGGTTTGTGGAAGTCGGTTTTTTCTAAAGTTTACTTTTTGTTCCAATTATATAGATAATGGTACGGAACCCTTCGTGCGCGAGTCTGACTCGCACTTGGCCGGTTTTATTTAGTATTTGTTGTTATAGCGGCAACAGAAATACATCATCTGTGAAAGTATTTTTTAAATACATGGCTATGCTAAATATGTAGAAACCTTGCCATCTCTGGCTGATAGAGACAAAACCTTACCGTGCTAAGTGCTACTTATAGCTGAAGACTTATTATTAGTTGTTGGGAACCTTGCAAATCTTCAAGAAAGGAAGCAGCTTGGTCCAAGCATACCTAGTGGTCATCTGAGCTGATTTAGCCCACGTGGCACCATCCTGCAGGTAGGCGGGGGAAGGGAGAGGGGAAATCCCCTCTACCGAGGCTCTACCGCGCAGCACTCTTTGAGGGTGGAGTAGATCCCTGACCGTGTGATGGCCGAAAGAAGCAAAGAGAAGCGTAAGTTGACTGACCGTGTGATGGCCGAAAGAAGCAAAGAGAAGCGTAAGTTGACCGGCATCCAGATAGGTCGATGACATTACGCATAATTCTCGCTCATTCGATATACGATATCTACACCTAAATCGAGTGATTTTGTACGGGAATCTGTCAATATAGGTTTCGATATCCGTATATCGAAGATGCGAGAATCATGCCAGGATTCGATTGGCACACGACCGGATAAGTTGGCACAAAAGGAGGAGGCTAATCGATCGCTAAGCCGGAACCCACAGAAACATGGAACACATATGGATAGTAGGTGTAACAATGGACCTAAAGGTACACAAACATATAGGATTTATGTACCCATTCATTACTTACGTTTTATTTTGTTATATTGCCATTGATCGTAAGACAATGTCAGGGTTTTACTCATAAAACCGTATCGTAATCTTTACTAGGGCACAATTCTTATATTTTATCAGCGATAACACCAGCCTCAGTCCGTTCGATCCGAGATAACGGGCCGAATGTATAAACAGTATCACTTGTTATTTGTAAGAAATGCTTAATTTTCGACGTTATCGCTCATATCAATAATGATCATTATTCGTCAAATATCAGATTTAAAAGGCCTATTGCTTTTGTGTAAGTAAAAGTGCCTGCTTGTATCAGAAAGCAACCTAAATAGGAAATTTTTGCAGGGATCATGTTTATCAAACTCTTTATCATTAATCATTATTAAACTAAACTAATCTATTTTATTTGTTGCATTTTGATGACTGAACAGTCGGCCTATCTATTTACCATTCAAATAATACTACATACTTCAATAATCGACAATGGACGTTTCTCTTTCAAGACATTTTTTCTAGCTAAGCTAAGATGGACATTAAATAATCAGACAACAGGTAGGGCAATCACTAAGGGACAAATTCAAAAATATCAATATACTTACTGTTACCTGTCAATACATTTATGAAAATATCATGTATACCAGAAAAAACATAGGTTTATTTAAGACTTTAGGTCATAATCATAGTATTAGCACTAGAAATAGAAATAAGATTGCTATGCCCGCGTTCAGACTCAGTAAGGTTGCTCACTCTTTTATGGGAGTATGTGTTAGTTTTTATAATAAAATACCTAATGAAGCAACGGACCTACCACAAAACTGCATGGTCTTTGCCATCTCAGCGCACAGAAATCCAAAGAGGGGCGATGGACTGAGTCAGTACGTCTCTCCTCGGTGTATTTCCTTAGACTTAAGTAGAAATACATAACATTGTATTTTTAAGGCTCTGATATTTTAAAAGAGGTACGGGGGAGGTTTTTTGCCCTTCTTTGCTCCATCCCTAAGCCCACAACTTCCGAACGGGCGGTAGTATACAAAAATATTAATATTATGTTGACGTTGACTAAGTAATATGTATGATTTTATGGTCAATAAAAAATTTGAATTTAATTGAGTTGTAGACCTGTGGACAGATTAGCGACTTTTATTTTATCAATCTAGCGAGTGACTAAACGAATGGACAAAGCAAAGTAAATTAAATCTAGGTATGCAGGTGTATTTATTTGCATATTGTGTATTTATTTAGTAATTTGGTATACTCATTAAATTATTATTCATACTTGTCATACTTTTAGTCATTTGTGCACTGACTTCCCTCTCTTTATCCTGTCGTGCCTTTTTTCCTGTCATGCCTAGGTTTGTAGGAAGAAATCTCTTTTTAGAGATAAGCTCGCCTTTGTACATACATTTCTGTAAATGTTACGTGTTTTTTTTGTTTTTGTGCAATAAAGTATAAATGAAATCAAATCTCTATTCGACAGTACGAGAATAGTTTCATTGGAAACTATGGCGATTAGTCCATTATTTACCTCATTAGCAAGCATGAAGTTATAATTTCCGGATTATAAATTTAATTGGTAGGTCATTCTGCAGCTGCAGCCGGTGTATGTTGAGTTGGATGGTTTCACTTACCACAACATATTAATATAGTGTCATATCAAAATAAACGCCTACAGTCTGGTTCAGTGAATGATTTGCCTTTTGACAGCTCAAAACTATTTTGACATCTGCAATGAAAAATATTGCTTCTTATTGACCGAGCGAGCGAAGCGTCTCCGTTTCAGGTTTGGGCAAAAATGCTTTCGTATGTCTGTCCGGTTGTTCTCCTCTACAGGTCGCATTTATGAACCGATTCTCGTGAAATTTTGTGATCAGGTTGGAAAAATAAATAGAATTTTTTACTCGAGCCAGTTTTTAGATTTTTTTTCAAAATGGCGGAGATATGGGGTTTTAAAATGTAAAAAAAATCGCTACAACCCAAACGGCTCGATGGATATTAACAAATGAGGTGTCGTTGGATTAGTAAAGACCATGAGAGTGAAACAGACTATATAATTTTAGTAAAAAGTCAATAGGTTGTATTAAAGATCGCGAAATGTAGTTTACAAAGTTATTGGTGCGGCTACTTTCATACTGCATGTACGTAACCAGGTACAATCATAAGTTTGTATGTGTTATTGAAAGAAAATTATTTGGGTTATTTTTTTTATGTGTGTTAGCAGTTCAGCTTTCCCACCGACATACTCGCGAGGTCTACAGCTCACAGAGCCACTAGTTATTATCTTTATGCTCTACTCACGATGCAATCTGGGCCCTAATGCTGCTCTGCGAATTTCACTTATATTTCATTACTATTTCATTACTATTCCATTGCAAACACCCAATCAAGGAGGATAATAATTTAGGAGAATACCAAATGACGCCATTTTGGGTGTTTGCAATGGAATAGTAATGAAATAGTAATGAAATTCTCAGAGCAGCATTAGGCCCCTGAATCGCGATCTGTTGATGCAACTTGTCCTTCTCTCCTTGTCTATCTTCCTGTCCTGTCCTTCTCTATCTATTGCAAGATACTCCCCCCCCACCCCCCTACCCTGCCCCATACAAGAGACGGGTTTTATTTGATACACCCTGCGATATAATCAAATTATATCAATAAAATACACTACGATCGTAAACCCTTCCGCTCGTTCTCCGGCCGCAAAAGAAAAATATTTGACTTAAAATTAGGGGAAGCTAAGCTCGCATCTATCCACATCGTGTGCATGGTAGCCGTGCGCTCTCCGAGTGTGATCGGGACCCTTGGTGCACGAGTCTTACTCGCACCTGACCGTTCATTTTTAATGAAGATGGATAAATGAGAATGACATGAAATCGGAATGATGTCGTGCGGACATGTGGCGTGATTCTCGCGCATTCGATTACGATATCTACACCTATATCGAGTGATTTTGTGGGGGAATCTGTCGATATAGGTCTCGATATCCGTATATCGAAGGCGCGAGAAGCATGCCAATGGTTTGAGGCGCTTTCTCTCAACTATCGAGCAACAATATTAATTATATAAGTGATAGAATATTTTTAGCAATGCTGAGAGGGTGTGGCGTGAAATGGCCAAAATCGGAGCGCCATAGAGTTTAAGTTTAAGGTGAACAGCACCTCAACACGATCCAAAGTAAGCATAAATAATAGATAATAGACCGTGGTCTCAAATACTGTGGGGATGGTAAAGTGACAACCTCTGTGGCGTAGCTTCTGCCACGTAATCAAGAGAGAGCCTCAGGTCAGGGGTATGATTCTCACGCATCCGATATACGGATATCGACACACGATATAAGCGAATACGAATAGCGATAGCGTATTGATGCTCCAAAGGGCGCAAAAGCCGTATTTTGTGGTGCCTTTTTAGTACGGGCCGCAGCGTGCCGGGGAGGGTCAAGCCGCAACGCCCGCCGCATACAAAATCATGCGGCCCGTTGTGCCCCGACACAGTGTGCGATAGTGCGCTGCGACCCGGCACGCTGCGGTTCGTCCTAATGTGCGCGATGCTTTAACATCAAACGTCACAAATCCGAGATCTTCGACCAAAAGTCAACAGAGGTCATCATAAAGTACCTATCGTTCAAGCAGATTTATTGTAATGATAGGTTTAGAAATTAAAGTATTGAGAATTATTTATTTCTCTCAGAACTACCCTTAGGACAACTTGTAGGGTGATGGGATCTAAGCATTATTTTTCAGACGTGAGCAGCAATCTATCTTACAACATCATCATGCTGGATTTTACCAACAAAAAGTGTCCCGGGGATAACTTGTAACTTTTTCATAGACACCAGTGACACCTAGATCAGATCACCTCATTTTGAACTGTCATTTGTCATACAAGTTATCCCCGGGATAGTTATTCTCCGTATAACTTTTTGTTGGTAAAATCCAGCCTAAAGGCAGAAAGGAGGATGCCAACTATATGAGCCTAACACAAGCTAACTAGCTAACTAATACCTCGACTCGAGGACAGCTAGGTTTTGACGACCTCTGTGGCGTAGCGGTTGTGCATCTGCCTACCATGCGAAAGGTCCCGGGTTCGAATCCCGGCTGGGGCCAAAAAAAAAGGCCCCAGGTCTTGGATGTTTACATGTTTGTGATGTCGCTGTTTCTGGTTCCCACGCACAGGGTATCCTAGTGTGGGGCCAGAAGCAATGTAGAGCGTTATAAAGTATTATACTTACACGTTGAATTAATTTTGTCCCTTTCGGGGAAAAATAGTACTAGATTACCAATCTACTGTCCTTAAAAAATACCTATGCTAACAAACGAAAAAATATTCTGGAACTCCCATCGTACCTAACTTATAAATCAGGTAATGATGCTTGAAAATATTTTTCCGCTTGCAGCCATTGAGGAATGTTGTTATATTGATTGGTTGGTGACAGAGACTATATATCCAATTGACTGCGCCTGCGGGCGAATGCGGCTCGCCAGTCGGTTGTTATATTCAACAAACGTTCGCATACGCAACCTATGTACGATGACGTGCCGCCCCAGACAGTTCCGCAGCGGGGCGCCCGCCGCCGCGCCGCCCCGCCACCCCGCCTGTAAATTGAATAGAATAGAATAGAAAGCACATTTATTCATCTGTCACAATACACAAAACACAGCAATAACAAATTATAAACAGAAAAAAGTAGGAAATAAAATATATACATGAAAAAAAGAATAGTAAAAATAAGATCGGGCAGAACGGCGGCGGCGCCATGAAGTGTGTACCGCAACAGCGAAAAATTGGTGAGTTGTGTTTCAAAGGAAAATGTATCTATGCGCTCTCCACTGGATAAGTGCTCCCTGGTTGGTGACTCTCATTCCCCTAAAGGAACAAAATTAATAAAACACCGCCGTGTATCAGTTAGGTATGTCGGAATTCCTGGTGAATCCCCCTGTTATTTGCCTTGCGGATTTATTCGTATTACCGTGCATGATGATCCGTCACGAAATAACGATCCGAGATATCATTCACATACAATATATGTATTTACGGTCAGATTATCTAAAGATAAACGGTTCGTATAAAAATGAATAACAGATTGGCAGAAGCAGAGTCGCTAAGTAACGGTCCGAGTGGCGTGACAAACAGTATTTTGCATAACTATAGCATTATCCAAAATGGCTGGAGTAACATACGCTTTCGTCTATCTTGCCGTTGTCGCTGCAACACTTATTGGAAAAGGTATTTAAAGACTTTTTTACTATTTCAGGGGTTACAAACAGGACAAGTTACATTACATAATTGAAACAAAAAGTAAACTTTAGAAAAAACCAACTTCCACAAACCCTATTTGATTAGATTGAGTTTAATACAAACTGTAACCCCTTATCCCCCCCCCCCCACCTTGGGGCCTTAATTTTGTCAAATCCCATCTCAGTGCTACCCCACGCTACTAAAGAACCTCTGTACAAAAGTTTCATGGCTCTCTGGGTCCACCGGTTTAGGCTATGCGTTGCCTGCCCGTCAGCCACGCATTGTATTTGTACCTAGTATTGAGCAGTTCTGGTGGCTATATGTAGTCTTCATCAGCAGTTCCGCATCACAATATTATGCTTACCATGTGCATTTGCACGAGTTATTATGAAAAACACAAAAATCACTATAGGTCTACCTATAATATTTGAAGAGTTCTCTCGATTTCTCCAGGATCCCATCATCAGATCCTGACCTGGTGTCAATGGGACCAATAGGAAGGTAAACATTTTCAAACAAAAAAATAATTTTCCAAATCGGTCCATCCGTCTAGGCGCTATCGGGGCACAAACATAAAAAAAAACATCCGGACGAATTGTAAACCTCCTCCTTTGGGAAGTCGGTTAAAAAACAAACAGAAGACAAATACACGTTCAATTAAAATCTAACTTCTCCTTCAGGGTATCCCACTAATAGGATAATTAATGGACAAAAATTAGCTCCGAATGAGCAACAAGTAAAGTACTTATGCGCTAAGAAGATACATACATTTACTCCGATGATGAGCCTCCAGCATTCACTGCCTAGCAGTTATGGGTTATGGATGATGGTTTTCGGAATAAATATAATTTTTAGTCAAAAGCGTTAAACAATTTTAAAAAGTTGTTGATAAAATTAGACGAACAGACACCCCATCCTTAAAACCATAGAGTGACTTCAATATAACGGATACGGACATGGACTAAAGCGGTGACAGAATGGTGGCCAAGGGATGCGCGTAGACCGAGAGGCAAACCACCCGCCCGATCGTCGGATGACATCGCCAAAACTGCCGGCAAAACGGTGGCCCAAGATCGCAATAAATGGGCAAATAAAGAGGAGGACCCAGGAGCTCCTTGAACACCCAGGCCTCCTACTCCGGCTCGTGCAGGTGTTGGGTTGGCTGAAATAAGAGAGCGGGAGAAGGGGACATGCACAAAGGCCCCGCACATGTGGGCCACGTGCAGGCACTTCAACCCCCTTATAGAAGAATAGAATAGAAGAAGAGGAGGCCTTTACTCAAGTGGATGCTGGAGGCTGGATAGATAGATTGACATGCAGGTTATTATTGAAATCTCTTGGGAGGTAGAGCCTCCATGCCACAGAAGCCGCATTCAAGAGTTCAATAAAGTTGCTCTGTATAACTGGCTAAACGTAACACAACTATGCTTTGCCACCACTCTATAGATAGGCGTAGGCGTGACGCTATTACAACAACAAGTTTTTACACAATGTAAAATCCTCCAGCGGACTCCCTGGACTGTTTCGTCTGCCGCGGCTGTGCGGAAGTGACGTCAGCAGACGTGCAGACTTGTGCCCCTTCGCCGCCTCCCACACCCGCCCCGGAACCCACCACCGACAGTGACATGAATTTTGACCTGCCGGGCAACCGTGCACAGGTTTGTTACACTACAACCTTACAACACATCATATCATAACATTTACATTCAAGCGTTTTGGCCCCACACCAGAATACCCTATGTCGTGGGAACCAGGAGTTTAATTTTTGATTCACTCTTTTGCAAACGAGCGCCCTTTTCTACTGATTTTCCTTTGCCATTCAAAATTCCGTATTTTTCAGTCATTCGCTCTGCAACGATTGGTCAGAATCACTCGTTGCGCAAATCGAATAGTAGAATGATAAATTGTGATATTTGCTTATTGGCAGCGTGGTGGAGTATGGCTCAATCTTACTCGGATCCGGGTAAAGGCCTGTGCCCCTCGGTGGGGACATTAATGGGCTACATTTACTTTACTTTACTTTGCTTATTGGGCTCGCAACCCCGTCCGTTTTCATTTTCATTTTCATTCCATGCATGATACATATTATTTGTTTGCCAAATGGCTAAAAATAGCGTACCTAATACATCAATCTTAACCTACATTAATACCAACTGATGTAAAAACCTATTTTCCACAAATAAATTATTAGATTTATTTGAATAGATGTCAAATACGTCAAACCTAACCGACCAATTAGGAATGAGTCAACAAAGTGTCTAAGTTCCGTTTCACGCAAAGTCATTCATTTAAATCTTTACTCTTGAAATTGAAATTGAGAAAATTTTCTTTGACAAGTTTGACAGTTATAACTTAGATTAAGCAAAACAGCTGCAAGCAACCTCATAAAAGAAACCACTTAGCTTTCCGTTTACCATTATGGTCTTCACAGGTTCCACCAGTTTTTATTTTTCTGCGTTTAACGGACAAAAATAAACATTACCATATTTAATTAAAGGCAACACCGAAGACGAACGATTGAAAAATGCAGAAAATCGACGTCACGTACAAGTCGAGCGTAATATACTTCGCATGCGTTATGTTATGATGCGTTATAATTATATCACACGAGCAACTCAAAAATTGAGCTCCAGAAACAGCGACTTCACAATCATGCAAATATCCAAAACCAGCAGCGCTAGCATGCTGAATGCGGAGAGAGTTTGCGAGTCTGTTTACTCTACGGTTGCTGGGGTTTTTTCTTCCTCTCCAGCCGGGCTTCGTACCCGGTACCTCTCGCTTGGGAAGTACAGCTACGCCATAGAGGTCGCCAACACGGCCACATTATCTCTGCAGCACGCTGGGAAGCCCTCATATAGAGAGGGGTCAAAATATCCCCCAATATGTCGCGAAACGCTCTGTCGAAATGACAAATGTTGGCCGATACTACACACAAAAAAGTAGAGCAATAAACAATGTGCGTGAAACAATAATGTGAATTCAGGTAAGTACCTAAATAAATACTTACGCTATCTGATCAAGATATCAACGCATTGTATATATATAAATACACAGATACCAATAAACCAAGATTTACAACAATTCATTCATAAATTCTTATCAAATTATATTTTTGCATGGGACTAATCTACTTATTATGTTAGATAACAGAATTTTTTTAATCATATAGGTAGCTAGTTTGTGAGTTACAATAGGTTCATGGTAGTTTAGATATTATGTTACATGCCTGATAAAAAGTATGAAGAGACGGAATATATGTAAGTACATATCTATATTTGATATGGATGTTTAGCAAAAAGGTAAACGTATATACCATATTTTTGTAATGGCCATTCCATTACTGCTACGAGATTAATAATTCGAGATTCGAGGTAGGTAGTAAGTAAGTAAGTAAGTAAGTAAGTAAGTAAGTAAGTAAGTAAGTAAGTAAGTAAATTACAATGAGATTCACACGTAAACAAAAAGTTGAAATTACAAAAATTACTCATATCACATTGGAGTGACAGACGTTGCTTGTGAGTATATTAAATGCCAAGTGCCTATTCCAACAAGGAAGCAATTTTAAGGGTTCCGATCCTTAAAAAGAAAGAAGGAAAAGGAACCCTTATAGACCCTACTTATGTATATCACTTCGTTGTCCGTCCATCCATCCGTCTGTCTGTCTGTCAAGACCTTTTATATCGAGAACGCGTGGGCGGACGTATCAAGCTGAAACTCATATAAATTGCTCAGGGGCCTAATGCTGCTCTGAGAATTTCACTTATATTTCATTACTATTCCATTGCAAACACCCAAAATGGCGTCATTTGGTATTCTCCTAAATTATTATCCTCCTTGATTGGGTGTTTGCAATGGAATAGTAATGAAATAGTAATGAAATATAAGTGAAATTCTCAGAGCAGCATTAGGGCCCAGGTCTGTGGTCGATCTGTGAAAAAAAAACAACTTTCAAAAGGCCCCGTCAAGACCGTAGAAATGTATGCCAAATTCAATGAACTCATAGTAACAATACGTCTAATATGAAACTAACGAACAATGTCACTTGGTCGGGTTATATTTTTACTATGGCGTTTGTTGACAAACATTATTATGGTGTCCCGACGGGGCCTTTCTAACGTCGTCATTTGGTTATGTAGTACCTTACCTATAATAGTAGAACTATTAGCTCTTCTGTGGTAATAGGTAACTATTTTACGAGCGTTGTATGGAGTGTCTGAGGTGTGCCTATAGGATACTTTCCATTGGCCTACAATCTTGAAATTTGCAAAAAGCAAGCTCTTATAGCACGCAAAGGGAAAAATCTGAAAACTGCCTGTCTTTCTGCAAAACTATGTAATATTGCTTACATGGATGACATCGTACTTTATTTTTATGAAGAAACTTAATTACACCAGTTACGAGGTAACAATCTCCAAGTGTGATCAGAACCCCTGGTCCGCGAGTCCTACTTGCACTTGACCGTTTATTTTGGTAGCAAAATAGTTCTTGCCGCCCATATTGCTGGGAGACCAGACTGTCCAATCCTCAGACATTGAAAAATTTCACATAGCTTGATGTTTATTTTATTTTAAATGTTTATTTTTTTAACGTGCATTAAGGGTAAGGGCTTGCAATATCCGAGTAATACTTATTGTTCTGTGAATATAGATCCGTGTGGACTAAAATAAACGATTTATGAATTAGTTCGAGAAGGTGATTTCTTTAATTAAGATTATTATAATATCCAGATGGTGACAGCTCCTCTGCTAGACGAGTCAGAAGAAGAAGCCGACAACCGCAATAGATTCGTTCTGGACGACTCCAAGCTGCCAGGAGACTACCTCACCAGAGCATTGAAGCAGTACAGGGCTGATGAAGATGAGGCCAGATGTGTCATTGCTGTCTATGAAGGTACAATAGAGAAGCCTAAATTATGAATTTTATCAGATTTATTAATATTTTTCATCAGATCTGTTCTTTTAGTCCCGGTTAACAGGGACTAAAGTAGCACTTTAATCCCTCGTTTACTCGGGATTCAACTCTAGAAGCCTTCGCTCGCTCTGGATTCTAAAAACACTCTCGCCTTAAATAAAGTTATTTATTCCCTTGGTAAACAATATGCTATTGAGACCTTAAAGCACAAACTCTGCACATATATATATATTTTTAAATCAAGTTGAATGCTTAGTTAAAACAGCATCCCGATTCACAATTCAATAACTAATACATAGTAGCATAGCAACTTAACTCGCTGTGGATGCAGGTTAACTCTCTACTGTACTTATTGAAATGTAAATCGGGCTTATGTTAAAACTTAACTCTTAGCACAGCTAGTATACATTACTTGGGTAAAGTATAACTTGTAAATAGTTTTGAGACTGAGAGTGAGTTTTAAGTTAGAAAAATATAAACATATTTATTTGCTATCCACTGCCGAAAAATTTGGGTAATCTTCCCCATTATAAAAGAACATCTTTGCCCAAAGGCATTGAGGACACGGATCAATAATCCAGACCACAGTTGACGTATTTAGGACAGTAGTTTTGCATCCGAGTTCAATCATTGACAATGACAAATGTGTATAACGCTGAAGACGTCAATACACCTGCTAATGACCATAGTTAACTTGATCGACAAGCTGTTAACGGCATTGGATATTAGGCGTTTTATACATAGCCACGGAACGAAGAAAACTGGACCAAGTTTAGTTTAAGATTCTTTGGTGATTATCTAATCCCTAGATTCCAGACCTTTATTTCATTCAGACCTAAGCAAGTCCAAATTTTTATGTTTTTGATTTCAAGAAATGAATTATGCGTGACTTTTCATCCCTGACCTAACTAAACCATAATAATGGTGGGTAGAGTCATTGAGATAATTATTATCGGACGCTCCGTGTTTCGAATGGCACGTTACGCCGCTGTAGCTGTGCATTATGTTGCTGCACCTGCGCTTCACTTATAATGAGCATTTATTAGTTGAGCCCAAATCAAATAAAGCGAACGTCTACCTAACTAGAATAATAAATTTGCAGTGTTAGGTTAGTTATGTGTAGTATTAGCGTGTAATTTATCTATTTAAACTGACAACTACGAATGTTCTGTGCTCAGACAAACCTCAGTGGTTTATGAGTACTATTTAAGATATCATATAATGTTACTTAAGATACAAAGAAATAAATAAAAAAAAAATAAAAAAAATAGATAATGTACTCTGTGTCTGAAGGTCCCGGCTACTATCACTACTTGGTAGTATCACAGGGTGCTCATCCCATACAAATTAGAATTAGTAATCCTTCGTAAAAAAGCGATGGCGTGAGGAGTAAGATTTGTACTTTTAACGCCATGGTTTCAGTTAACATACTTCTAGGTGGCGCTAATCTTAGAATAAATCCTATATATCTTAGCGCCATCTCGTGGTATTTGCAATATTTCGATGGTGATGCACCAAGCGATAATGGCCTTGAACTAAACAAGCTTCCGTAGAATCTCAGTTTACGCCAGTGTCATATTTTGTTCTAGGTGGTCTATCTGTAGGTATTAGTATAATATTATAGTATCTGTGGTAGTATTTATGTAGTATCGTAAAAACCTCTCCACCAACACGCACTGAGCCATCGTGGTGGAATAAAGCTCAATCTTTCTCGTATCCGGATAAAGGCCTGTGCCCATCGGTGGGGACATTAATGTGCTAAAACTTTTACTGTCCCTCACTTACTGCCTGAAATGGAGGAGGAGGAGGAGGGAGCATACAATACCTGCTCGCGGTGCCCACCCGTTGCTGGGGAGGGAGTCTTCAACTTCCGGGGCCGCTCATCCACTTTTAACTTGGAGGATTCAACTAGTCTGAGACTTTTAATGAGTACCAACGCTCGCACTCTGCCAGTTGGCGGTCTGATCCCACCGACTGTGGATCCCTGCTTCTCTGCCGGTATAGCGGAAGCTCCTTGCGGAACCTTTGTGTTGGTGTCGGGCGGCCGCTGTACAAATAAAATTTAGTGGTAGGTTCCCTCACTTACGTTACGACACAAACGAACAACCATTCTCCTGTTATTTTACGACTCTTTCCCCATTCTTCTTTCATAGCTCACACCCTCTGTTTGCAGAAAGCGACGGCTCACCAAACGTAGTCAGGGAGTGCTCTTACGCATCTGAAAACCAGGAGACCAGGTGCAGGGAGGCTGTCGGTGATGACTACGCCGGCAATCTACTGTACTGCAACCTCTGCGAAGACGATCTCTGCAACTCTGCGGCTAAGTCTGCGCTTGCTCTGGCCTTGATAATTGTGGGCGTTTTCTTGAACGTTGCCTAGTGTTGTAGATATTGGTCCATTTGCACCAAAAACAAAAACACTAAATACGATTAGCGTCTTAATTTTATTAAGCAGTTGTAAAAATGTCTGAAATATGTATATCAAACTTAAATGCGATTAGCGCGCTTGCACAGCAAGCAAGTGACACTTAATTTGCAATTCCTTTTTCTGGTGCTCATTCACACGATGACAATTCGTGATTTTTGACAAATCGTGTTTTATCACGATTCGTCTTCTCTTTTTTCCGGCGGCAATGCTTTTTAAATGCCCGTGTTCACATGTATCACGAATCGTGAAAAATGACGGATACGTCAATCACGTATCGTGTTTTAATAATCGTGTTTTTAACCCCCGAAGTCCCCGCCCGACGAAGGCAAAAGGGGTGTTATGAGTTTGACGTATGAGTCACTCCGTCTGTCCGTCTCTTACGGGTTTAGCACGCGGAGAGTAAACGGGTGAAATGATTTGAATGTTGTTGTTTTTATTGCTGATGCGCTCGCTGAACTCTGAATCACGAAAGTCGTGTGAACACCAATTCGGATGTTTTGAGGAATCGTGTAAAAACACGATTCCGTATGCAATGTGAACGTCCATCCGTCATGACGTATCGTGATCTTTGACGAATCGTCAATGACGGATGCCGTGTGAATGAGCCGTTACCTACTAATTATCTTATTATCTTCTTACTATGTTATTTTATTTAGGTCTCATAAACGGTCTCAATAAGATCTGTGTGTATTCATCTGTAATTTTACAAAATTCTTCCAACGATCTTGTGGCGCGTGAGGGACGTTTACAAGGGGACGCCAGTGCTACGCAACTTATTGCGATGAACCCGTCAAAAAGCGTTAGTTCCACTTGTCACCGCAAGCCAAATATCGTTGGAAAGGTGTTATTATTTTTATTAGGGCATTATAGAGACTGTCTGTGATAGGGCCTTACTATGTTATGTTATTCAAACGTGGCTCGAAACTACTCGAAAGTGAAACAGTAGGAAAATTCTAATTATTACTTTTTATTAGGGTTCCGTACCCGAAGGGAGCCACACGGGACCCTATTACTAAGCCTCCGCTGTCAGTCCGTGTGAGATTCCGACTTGCAGGTGACAGTTTTTTTTCATACTGGTCTTCATATTCATTGGGAAACAGATCTGTAAATTGTTATTTTTATTGGAATGCATTACACCGTTATAGTTATTTGTTTATTTAATTGTTTTTTTATTTTTATTTAACCCTACTAACTAACATACATATCACAATATATTATATCCATGTCCTCTGTCCGTAATAATAAACGAATGTAACGTGAAAATTACAGATTTAATATGGCGGAATACTGATGATGTGCCGTTGCCGGAAATATTGCCACTTGATGTAGGTATGGTGGTAATGTTGCCCCATACATTCGCAAATTTTGCCGGTAGCGGCACATTAGAAGGCGGAACCATCATCCGTCATTGTAACAAAGCATATAGCTGAGACGACTTACAGAGCTGAGAGCGGTTTAATAGCGCCTCTGGAATATCCCCTATTAGTAAAATTAAGAATCACAATTACTTATTCAGTCTGTAATCAACAGGGAGCACTTATCCAGTGGAGAGCGCATAGATACATTTATCTTTAAAACACAACTCACCAATTTACGGGTGGCGGGGGACGAGGTAAGAGAGCTGTCATTGGTCAGCCGCTGCGAAACTGTCTGGCGGCCCGTCATCGTACATAGGTTGCGTAAACGAACGTTTGTTGAATACAACAAACGTTTGGCGAGCCGCATTCCCCCGCAGGCGCAGTCAATTGGATATAATAGTCTCTGATAATCAACATAATCAACATCAGGGCTCAAAAACTAAAAATTAAACCACATGTTCTGCACATTTGCGCTTGTACCTTTGTTCTTAGTCGCCCGTGAGCTTCGATGCGTCCCTATATGGTCATCTGGGCGTGAACAATGTGTTGATAGCATTCGATGCATGGGTATAAAACACGCTGAAGGAAAGTTCGTTTCAGTTGTTGTGAGTAGTTGTGAGGCAGACTGGTGAAGATGCATCGGGCTGGACTAATCATTCTTGTGGTGGGGTTGGTGGCATTCCTGTCAGTGGGAAATGCTCAGCCGGTTGGTAAGTGATTCCGTACCTAATTTCAGATAACTTGTGATAGAATAGAAAATAACATACAAACGAGCCTATCGCCACACCTCGGACACTCCATAGAACGCTCGTAAAATAATCACCTATCACTACTACATAACCAAATGATGTTTGTATACGTGCAAACGTGTGCGTAAACTTTGCTAGGGCTGGTGGCGCGGCAAATGCAGCGATGTTAAAGTATACGCGTCGTCACACGTCCGGCGTTCAGCCCTGTCTATTGATCCTTTAACCAATCTTTTGACGCCAGGCGTGGGGCGCGGTATCTGAATCAGCGCGGGGAAGGGAGTGGCCGTTCTGTACGGAGTACTATTATCTCTTCTGTGCTATCGCTTAAGAAATAATATTTTTACAAATATGGTTGACAGCTTCTTGATTTAGTAGCGTCCTCAATTAAATCAATTTTAATGCAATCTGTGGCAATCTTTATCAACAATCTTTTGATTTATGTTGAGGGTAAATCTGGTAGAAGAAACGACTAAGATCGACTTGCACCAGACTTTTGACAGTTACTAAGGCACGAAAGGATTTTGAAAAAAGTTGTCCCTTAATTTGTTGTAACCTTTCTGATCTAAGGACGAGAATCTCATTAGATTGTCATTTCTTTCTTATATGCTACGATTTCTTTATTTCGTGCTACTCAAGGGTGTGTTACCTACTTGAGATCTTATCTAAGTATCTTATGTATCTTATCTTATCTTATCTTAAGATGTGACAATCAATAATGCCGGCCTTCCACTGCAAGCGGAACGGACTCCGCACGGAATGGCGAACTGCATACAAGTGCTTCCACTGAAAAAGAGTTTTTTTTTGTATGCAGTCCGGTCCACTCAGCTCGCTGGCTCCGTTTCCGCTCATAACCATTTTTAAGTGGAAAGCCGGCATAAGGCATGCTGCGATTGCTAATCACAACATCAATCTCATCCGCAGAGGACCAGCTAGAGGACAACAACTCAAACGCCAATCCGGACGTTGCCGAGGAGTCGCGTCGGGGCGGCGGCGGCGGCGTCGCGAGGGCGAAGGCCTACGCCACCGCAGGCGCCAACGCCCAATACCAGCAGCCAACCCAGGGCTCCCTTCCCGGCCTCGCCGCGATATGTTACGACTGCGCTGACTGCCCCGAGGTCTACTTCAACACCACAGTCAAGATGTGCTCAATATTCGATCCGTCCAAGAAGAATCGCTGTGTGACGTACACGGAGAAGTATCAAAGTAAGTGAGGGTTAATCGTGTTTGCTGATCATATCTCGGTGAAAAAACCCGTGGTATGACTAAACTTCACTAAACATTTCACCAAACAATACATTAACATATTATACATATAATACATATACATTAACATATATACATTAACATATCGAGCTGGTTTGATGATGGAGCTGGAGGTGGTAGACGAAACCCTGGGATTCTAACTTGTAAACCTTTCGACTTTGGGCTCATTTGATTCGTCTAAGACCCCTTCAGTTCAAAGTCAAATATAACCTACTCCAACTGATCATGCAACGCAGAAGACCTGGTTGCCCACGTACATCCTGGCTCCAAAATCTAAGAGAGTGGTTCGGGATGAGTAAAACATCCCTATTCCGAGCTGCAGTATCCCTTGAGCAGATTGCCGTAATGATCACCAACCTCCGTTAGGAGATGGCACCCGAAGAAGTTCAAAAATAAGTTTTTAACTACTATCAAAGTAATAATTTTAGTATTCCTGAGTTTACTATTAGACGTGCTTGTTTCATTGTTTCCAGACATGCAAAAACCGTGGGTAGTCCGGGGTTGCGTGTCCGACCGCGGTACTTGCGCAGAGCTCCAGCAATCTCACCAATCCGGCTACGTGAAGCTGGTATCCTGCTACGAGTGTGTGGGCGATAGGTGTAATGGCGTGGCAAGAGAGCTCCCTAGCTTCATCATCGCTGTCCTAGCGCTAGTCGTCACGCCACTGGTAGCCAAAAAGGTGTTGTCGTAGATCGAATGGTACAATGATGCAATACATGTTTTGGATGTTATCGGTTTTCTTGCGACGTAGTTTCATCTGTGCTCAGAGATCAAGACAGAGGATATCCATACTTCAGTGCCAGATTTAATCGACAACTGAATTTTCTTAGTGCCACTATTTACTGGGTTTACTCGAGTTTAGCGATAGCGATAACTCACATTCTAGTTAGTGGTAAAAAAAGTAAAGTCAGTGGTAGTATGTCTTATTAATTTAATACTCTTGAGTCTTGACATTGGCCATGATTATAGTCACTTCGTTTGGCTGACCCGCCTCACAAATCATCGGGTAACTGCTCTGGGAAAACTAGTAGCATCCAGAATAGTTGTGCGTGTGACTTGGGTCTTAGGACTTTGATACAATTCATGATCTCCACAGATGTTTAACGCTTTAGAAATCTGTTTTAGCTTGCGCAAATGAGTCTCAATACTTCGAGTACAAATGGGTGAATAAAATGTGTATTTTCTACTCAAATTGGTTGTTTTTATTCGTGTCGAGCCAAGTTCGCGATGCACCAGTCCTGTTATTACAGCAACCATTTCGATCTACTTTTGACACCCTGATAATAACTCATTCCTACATACATGTTTGCCATCCACAATATTAAAACCCCTTCGATTGCTTAGCTTATGCATTAAAAGTCCTAGATTACTTTACCACAGTGTGCTACTTATTATGTATATTTAAGTTATAGAACCTGAATGACTACTAAAGAGTGCCAAAAAACTTTCATACTCATATATTTATTGCGTCCACTGACTTGTTTATATCGATGATTGCGTCATTATGGTACACTTTTACAAAATTATATCCAACATTGACGACTATCTATAGGCACTGGAGATTAATTTGGCACATTTTGGTAACTACATAATGTTAGCAGGATTTACATAAATCTGAATGATAAATTATGTACTTAAACTTAGCAGGATAATGGATAATGATGATGATCTTATTTTATGCTACACGATCAAAATCGTAATAAATAAAAGACACCTCAAATAGTTTATCTTGAATTTAAATGTAAATAACCGGCCAAGTGCGAGTCGGACTCGCGCACGAAGGGTTCATAATTCATAATTTCTTTATTGCACACAAAAAGTTACATAGGACAGTAAAAAACAAAAAAAAAACAGAAAAAGTGTACAAAGGCGAGCTTATCTCTAATAAGAGATCTCTTCCAGCAAACCAAATAGGGATGAGACAGGTGGATTGCTGAGCAGGAGTAGACCCATGTGTACAGTACATATAATTATTACTTACAAATCAATAGACTACATAAACTAGTGCATACTTATATTCGGGTTCCGTACTATTATCTATAAAAAACCGCAAAAAAAACCGGTGTATGGGAGCCCCCCTTAATATTAAATTTGTTTTATTTTTTAGTATTTGTTGTTATAGCGGCAACAGAAATACATCATCTGTGAAAATTTCAACTGTACCACGGTTCATGAGATAAAGCCTGGTGAGAGACAGACAGACGGATAGACAGACGGACCGGAAGAAGATTGGGAAATGATATCGCTGTACTCATCGGAGATACCAACCCACGTCGAGGAGGCGACAAAGAAGCAGGCGACCCAGGAGCCGGTAGGAGATACCACATCAACCTGTTCAAGGAGAACGTCATTCCAAGTTCAGGCATACCGAGGAGGACATGGAGGAAAAGAAGGGCGAACACGCCTCGTCTATCAAGATCAACCGGGGCGCTGACGAAATAGCAGGTGAGCAGCACCAAACAACACCAGAAGTCGAGTGATGCTGCAAAACGCAGGAGCTGCAAGAATGGGACGTCACATCGGCATGCTGGCGAACACAATTAATTTGGAAGAACTCGCGGAATGGCAGAGCATTTTTATGATATTTTTTCCGTCCTACGTTGATTCGGATTAGGTGCGAGCGCACAATTGCCATCCTACTTGTTCCTATTCCCGAGTAATATTCGCTTCTCAATTCCACAAGCTTCGTTGTACTTGGTTTGTAATTTTCAATCGTCCTCCCATTCACATCATGCATCGGTCACATCACATCATCGGTAATTAATAATATTGCTGCATATTCGTTCAAGTGTCAAGACAATTTATCTTTCTGAGTCATTCATTAGTTTCTCACTTGGAAAACAATAGGCGATAATTCTTATAAACAAAGCACGTAGGTACATACATGTTTAATCCAACTATGAACTTTATTATACCCCATATCAGTACTTTACTTAGTCCATTGTAGCTTGATCGATGACGCTGTCATTGCAAAACACGCCAATGAAGTAAGTACCGTATTTTCCGACGACGAAGTAGGAGACAGATTAGTAAAGAAGATCTGTAGAGACCATGAGAGTGAGTGAAATATAAGATCTATGTACACACAATAATAAACAAATATTTTTATTGATTTTTATTGAAATTAAAATACCTATAAATTGGTTCACAGTCCCCCATATCGTCGTTATCTATCCTCAGGTCTAGTATGCCAAAGATCAAGCTATGATGGACAAAGTATAAAGCCAATTTTCCTTTGGGATACCATCAAAGTACGAGTCTACATCTAAATAACCATTCCTTGTACCTATACCCCAAAAATGGGTTGCAGAATTAGATTATATAGAAATAGTCTAAGGTTGCAGGTTACATAACTGATCGGATAGGTAGGTACCTGAATTTGAAAATCACCAAGACAAAAGTGTACAATTTTACCACACTGTATAATAAAATTTGTAATACAATTTAATGTAAACTTTTGTTTATAAACCAGATATTTCTCGTACGGCCTCCATTCTCGCCACTCCACGTCACAATACTGTCGCATACGAGCATGGCTTTCGAATTATAGGGCTATTTCTCTAAGGACCGCGCTTCCCTGCGCCATCAGGGACAGTCCATCTCTCTTTCAAGAATCGGTTGAAGGAGCATTATCTCTCTCTATCATAAACATAGAAGGTATTGAAATATGTATTAGTTTATTTATGTTAGGTTTATTTATTTTATTTTATATAATATTCATCTTACTTCTTTCAGTAGATTATGATTTATTTGTTTTATCTTTCACTTACTTGAGTACATAGGCCTACCTATTCTGTATTTTATTTTTCTCTGTCCATCCTGGGTTTGCTGGATGAGATCTCTTTTAGAGATAAACTTGCCTTTGTAAATTAATTCTCTGTATTTTCTGTGTTTTGTCTTTTATGTGCAATATATATACAATATTATAGAGTCACTAGTCACTAAACAAACTCCAAGGCTATGGTAAAGTATTGTATTTATTATTCTTTGAAAACAGGTAAGTGTCGCCATCTGTTTATAACACTCAGAACGACCTCTACCAACCTCTGACTACTGCTCTACTCTCAGCCCTAGCAAAGCATAGTTCTGTGAGTTGAGTATAGATTAGGTAGCGAAACTCTTGTTTTGTTTATCGTCGACGAACTCATGGGGGCAAATGGACGCCACATGTCTGCCCGTATGCAGAACTGCCAAAAAAAATTGACTGACTGTCAAATACAAGCCAAGGACTGGGAGTACCTACCAGTTTAATTAAACACGTACTGGGCAAATAGTCTGAACAATTTACAAAACTAATTTGACCAGCGTAACTTAATTTTTAATTTGATTGTCTAAATTTTTATTCCATCATGCTTATGAGTGAAAAGACGCGTACCTACCTAAGTGTACCATATCCAATGCAATTAGCTGGGCCAGCCTAAATACTTTAAGTATGCAGGTGCAGGCCGGCCCAGTAAATTGCGATGCAGACCGTACATCTTTAAAGGGTGTAACAGAAGGATGTAGTCATATTTTAGGGGGTTGTTAGGGAGACCATTCTGAGCAACTTTCAGAAACCGATTTGATCAGAGCAACTTTATTTTTCACTGCTCCATATGTTTTGGTCCGGGTGGTCAGCTGATTTGTATAGAGAAGTGAAAATTAAAGTTGCTCTGATCAAATCGGTTTCATAGTGAAAAATGCTCAGAATGATGTCCCTAACAGCCCCCTAAAATATGACTACACCTTTCTGTTACACCCTGTATTGTATCGGAAATGGCTACAATTTTTGGTTTGCTCTGTTATAAATAGGAGACAACATGGCATGCGGTAGAATAATAAACGGTCAAGTGCGAGTAGGACTCAAGCACCGAGGGTTCCGATCACATACTTGGAGAGCGTTACACGTGTAATTAGGTTACCACATAAAAAACTAAAATATGATGTCATCCATGTAAACTAAATGAAATATTTTTGTAGCAAGACAGATTGTTGCAGTTTTCAGATTTTTCCCTTTACTTGTGCTATAACCGCTCAACCGTCCAGCGTCCCCAAAAGACCCAAATCTATTCTAGCATAAACGGTCGTAGCGTTCGATTGCGTTGACCTAGAAAACCTTCTAGATTTTTTCACAGCTATGCGACCGCACAGACCTAATTGACAATGTAATTTTTATTTGACTAATTGATTAATTTTATTTTAATGGTAATGGACTGAATTATTGTATTGTAAATAATTGTGTATATTTTGCATGCCAATATTTGGCTAAATGTGCTGTACTTTTATTTATTTTTTAAATATATTACACCAACGACTGTAACCACATTTACGCAAATAAATGAAATCTGAATCTGAACTCTGAATCTGACCTTAACAATTGATATAAACAGCTTGATACGTCCACAGGTCTTGACACACAGACGGACAGACCGACAGACAGACAAACAGACGGACGGACGGACAACAACGTGATCATAAGGGTTCCTTTTTTTTTTAAGGATCGGAACCCTAAAAATAAACCACTGGGAAATTCCAAAATTCGACAACGAAATGCTGGTTAGTTTATTGCGGATGCATTTTTAAGGTTCCATCAATTCCTAAATAAACGGTCAAGTGCGAGTAGGACTCGTGCATCAAGGTTTCTACATAAAAAAACTAAAGTATGATGTCATCCATGTAAAATAAATTCAATAATTTTGTAGAAAGACAGAAATTTCCAATTTTCAGATTTTTCCCTTTACTTGTGCTAAAGAAAAGACCTTGCTTTGTGTCAAATTTCATGATTGTAGACCTACGAGGTTTTGTTTTGGGTCCATTGCGATTACTATGACAATCCAACATTTATACTTAGTAAGAAGTCTATTATAGTCCATTCACAGAAAAATACGATTTCTGCGGAACCGTCGATATGCGTGTCCGATTCGCTCCTGACCGGTTTTTAACATGTGTCAAGATTTTCTTTCGTAGTTCTATTTATATATAGCACTAAACATTTTTATTTCGCCTATGAAGTTACCGTTTGAATGAACGAAAGAAGTAAATCGATTTTTATTTCGCTGGTCAGCTAGTAGGGGAATCTCACAATGATCCCATATCATGTGGGGTGGCAGATGCACTTGTGCCTTTTAGCCACTAATTCAATAATCAATCTCACACAGACATGTTCAGCGACACAGACATGTTCAGCCACACAGACATGTTCAGCCACACAGACATGTTCAGCCACACAGACATGTTCAGCCACACAACACTTATCAAACATCGCGTCACGCCTTTTCCCATACTAGGTGGCGTACCAACGTTTAATGTTCAATAGGTACTCTAGATCTGGAAAACGGGATCAAATTATTTATTTTCAGGAAAGCAAGATAGATACTTAAGTTAAATTAGTTTTACATTTCATGCTATTATATTAATTAATTATTGTGACGTATATTTTATTATCAATATGTATTAACATATTTTATTCTTATATTATATAGGAAAGCAAGAACAAAACCTTTATGTTTTCGCGATCGTTAAAAATACTTCGGAACGCAGAAATCTAAGCTACTGCCAGTCGATAAGCTAGCAAATTCTCAATGATAATTAAGAAAGAACAAATTACTTAAATCTTGTTTTTGAAAAACAGAATACAGGACCAAACATTGCTTCTGGCCTCACGCTAGGATACCCTGTGTGTCGCGGGGAGGAATCAGTTACAGCGACATCACAAACATGTAAACATCCAAGACCTGGGAATATCTATTTTTATGTTTTTCGTTGAATCGAACCCGGAATCTCTCACATGGTAGGAGGAGCCACTACCGCTGCTCCACAGAGTTCGTCGTATATGTATATTATAGTAACACAGGCACAGTGAGTAGACGTTAAAGAACTGCATTCTACGTTTTATTTATATCGCAGACTGTTGCTGCAGGCGAATTCCGAACTAAAATAACATTAACTTTATCCAACACAGCAGCATCAGTTTCGTAACCCAAATCGTAGGGTCAACGTCGTCAAAGAGTAAGAGTACGGAAGAAGCGATAGTTTGTAACTACTACCGGTGGAGAGCGCATAGATACATTTTCCTTTGAAACACAACTCACCAATTTACGGGCGGCGGGGGACGAGGTAAGAGAGCTGTGATTGGTCAGCCGCTGCGAAACTGTCTGGCGGCCGGTCATCGTACATAGGTTGCGTATGCGAACGTTTGTTGAATACAACAAACGTTTGGCGAGCCGCATTCCCCCGCAGGCGCAGTCAATTGGATATATAGTCTCTGATTACTTACTAGCCAAAATATTTGAAATCTGTTCATCTGTTCTGTTGTTGTTGTTGTTCTGTTCTGTTCTGTTGTTGACAAACAAATATAAAAAAGTTCAATGATAATACAACCAAATTGATAACCCACTCCTTTTTCACCCACTTCAAAAAAGGAGGAGGTTATCAATTTGGTTGTATGTTGTTTTTCTTTTTTTATTATGTTTTGATAAATATTTGTTACATCAAAACTGGTACTATTTATGAATCGATTTCAAAAAATCTTTCTTTGTTAAAAAAGGAAGCCTAATAGTTTGGTCCCATTTTTTGAAAATCAGGAATCGGTCTGTTCTGTTCTGTTGTTGACAAACAAATATAAAAAAGTTCAATGATAATACAACCAAATTGATAACCCACTCCTTTTTCACCCACTTCAAAAAAGGAGGAGGTTATCAATTTGGTTGTATGTTGTTTTTCTTTTTTTATTATGTTTTGATAAATATTTGTTACATCAAAACTGGTACTATTTATGAATCGATTTCAAAAAATCTTTCTTTGTTAAAAAAGGAAGCCTAATAGTTTGGTCCCATTTTTTGAAAATCAGGAATCGGTCCAGTAGCTAGTTGTCTACATGAAAAAACTGTTAAATTCAATTTGATTTTACCTGGATGACATTATACACCCAGATTTTTTGTGACTTTTTGGTGTATATTTATAGTCATTGCCACGAGATATATTTTTGTAGGCTCGTTTTCGGGTTATAGACGAAACAAGCGGGGAGGACCAAGTAATAGGTCATGAAGTCGTTTTTTTTTAAAGTTGGCGAACTATTTGAAGTTGTTTAAAAATATGGACTGAAAAATCGCCACACATAATAGCACTTGTTTATCTTACTTTGTCTCATGTGCCCATATCACTAGTACGGGATTGGCTAATGGCTAACTTATTACATTTTTATAAGTATAGAAGATACAAGATAGTTGCAATTTCAGAAGTCTAAACGGCAACATTGTATACTGAGAAGACGACACTTTACATACAGGTTTATACGTAAGTACAGACAAAATATATTGTTCTGTCTGGCACTTCTGCGACAATCACGCTCATTCTCATTGCCCGCTCGCGTAGTACGCAATACGCGCGTATCGTTCCATTCGCAAGTCGCGAGCCACCGCATCCCTCCTAGCTACGACAGCCACGGCCGCGCATTCTCTCAATCGGAGACCACGCGATCGTACGTACACCGCACCTCTGGATTCCATTTTCGAACGCACATTGTGAACTTTTTAAAAACAATGGCCAATCTTGTGTTGCTTGTGCCCGTTCTGCTACTGGCAGTTATGGTGAAAGACGGTAAGTTTTTTCTTTTGTGTTCCAAAAAGTTTTTGTAGTTTTATTTACGCGCCATCTGTCGTTTTTCCGCGTGGAAAGTGCATGGAAATGCAGTGGTTTCGTTCACATCAATGGGTTAGAGGCGTGACGAGTTTTCTGATTGATAATGTAGCTGTGTTAATGCTATGTTGTCCGCTATGCGAGCGAATAGGTTGCGCAAGCAAAGGCCATTAAGTATAAGTACAAAACTAGCTTAGGTACATACGAACCATAGACCTACTCATAGGTAGGTACTTTGTATTGATGACATCACTTGTTAGTTATTGCCTTTGGTTTACTATGTTAGTTAAATTGCCTTACCACGGCGATTTCATTGCTTTAAGATTGCTGACCCAGAACCAATTTAATTAATAAATCCAAATGAGGTCCCTAAAACTGAAGTCCTATGACTTGTCTATCCTAACGGGGCGCGGTGTGAAAAACATTTCCTCTGTATTTTGCTGTACAGCTTTGAGAAAAATCACGTAAACCAAAAGTGCGAAAGTGAATCAAGTTGAGTGAACCATACACTGATAGTGAAACCTGGGTTCAGTTAGAGGTGGGGCCCCGGACTTGCACAACCAGTTTGGCGAGCTAACATGCTGTTTTTTTCTTTTATGCAATCGGTTGGTTCGCTCATTCAAGTCGCAAAAGATTTTAGTGCCGCAGCTTCACACTCGTATGGCAGCAATATCTTGTGTATATTGTCTGTCGGCATTGCACGTGATCCCACAATCACTTGAGGATAGCCATCAGTGACAAGTTAATAGGTTTACCAGTGCTGGCATTGTGGAATTAAGGCGTCTTAATTAACCTTAATCCGCTAACTAAGTAGTTAACTAATTAACGTAAACTGACGCTGGAGCTCTCAGATAGATGAAACTCCTTTACTTACAAAAATGCTTGAGCTTGTAGGCAGCCATAGATTCCATTTTCAAATTCACTTTTTGAATTTTGTTTAGTTTCGGCCTGATTGTGCAAATGAAGTTACACTCAGGAGTTACCTGTTGTGCTATGCTATGTTGTCGCACTGTAGCTAAACTCTTGATATTGTGCTATAGGCATACTAGAATACCTTATACCTGAATCAGGACACAGCAGTACTTCTTATCAGCACGTATAGAGAAGCAAACATACATAAACAAAGTTACGTGTTTTTTTTTACCTGTCTCACTTCTAGACGAGTATGCAAATGTTATTATGCAACGTCTTGTTGTGTTCTCGAATAAAATTGTCCTTATTAAAATTCTTATGTAAACGTTTCTTATCCATTTTTAAATTCATTGGATATTAGAAAATTTTCATATATCTGATGTACTTATAAATTATTTTTGATTCAAATTTTACAGTAAAGTTACAGTTTTTACTGTAAAGTTACAGTTTTTACTGTAAAATTACCGTTATAATAATTAACAACAACAATTTACCTATTAGAATGAAAGCTGCCTCTCAGCCCTCTTAGACAAGTTGCATTTGCTTACAACATTCACGAAGAGTGACGCTAAAGACAATGTTTGTGATTTGACGCAAAGTGACATGATGATACCTGCACTCGCATACATTTTCTTAGCCCATCATTGAAATTACTTGCAACTCTTCAAGAATATAAAATATAACATAACAAGAATGTATGCATTCATGTCACATACACAAGACCTCAACAACACTAGCTTCACTTAACTTTTGCTGAACTTACTTGACTTGATAATACTTAGTAAGTAGGCCTAACTTGTAACAAATAATTCCGTTTATATTCATAGGATATATTATGTTACATTATGGTTAACAGACAACATTCTTGATTTGAAAATGATCGCATGGCAAAAAAAGCAAGCAAAACATCGGGAGAGCCAATTTACCAATTGTTAAGAAGCAACACGCTCTGGTATTAAATTGGATTATTACGACTGTATTATTTTAACTCAGTGAGATTTGCTTGAAACGTCACGACAAGTAAATAGAACTCATAAAGTGGCCTAACACGTGATAATCTATAATAAATAATATACTTATATTTGGTTATGTACCTAAAAATATCAGTGATACAATTCCGTACCTATTGCACGCGCACGACACACGCAATTTGCTCAGATTTTTTTTATCATTTAACAGATAAATTGTGGTACCTATTTTGTCTTGATCTTGCACCCAAATAGCATTTTATACTTCGGGTGATGATATCACCCGGCATCGACTTAAAAAACTTGATAATCATATCCAAATATGAATTTCAACACTTGCAAATGATCTTCAGATTTTCCGAGGCGTTGGAATACATTTTTCTTGAGTTGTACGAAATGACACCAAACATATTATTGTAATCAATTTAAGTATGCTTTAGTGAAGGTTACAATTGAAATTAGCTACTCCATGGCGAGGCACATCATGATGTGCCCGATTCTACGATCGGCCGTCGACAGATACCTGATCAATCCCCATTTCATTCATAATCCGAGGTGACTGAAATCGGTCAAAGTCAAAGTCAAAGTTAGGTAAAATTTCTCTATTTCTGTAGATGTTATCAAATACACATAGGTACCTACTTAGATAGAACACGTAAATTGTTTGGCGCTCCTCTAGTCTAGGAGAAGATGCAAATAAAACTCAAACCGATGGGGTTCAATATACTTACTGCAAATCAAGCTACGACAACATTTTTCCAATCTGGTGTTTCCATCAGGGTGTTATTAAACGGGCTATCTGTCTGACAATGAATCCTTGTCGTGACGTGACTAATTTCAATAAAGGAATACGCTAATAACAATATTAAAGGCCAATTGCCGCAGTCACACCCTGGCGATTAATCAGCATTTAGTGATTGTTTTTGTGGTTTTGAGATTTTACATCTAGTTGTGATGTGGTGACTTCGTTGTGTGATGGTGACGTCAAGAAGACAAGGAAACAGAATAGTTTTACTGTAACAGATGATGTAGGTTTAGGAATGATTTAGCTATAGGGTGAAACCAGACGAGCGTAATTTTGTGAGGCGTGAGTCGCAGAATTTCGATCGCGTAATTTCTGCTGCATTCGGTTTCATACAAAACTCCTGTTTCGTTCACACGGGCGTCGAAAATGAGTTGTTTTTAATATGAAACCGATTTACGCGACCGAAATTCTGCGACTCACGACTCACAAAATTACGCTCGGCTGGCTTCACCCATACTGTGCATGTGGCTTAAAGTGAGCATATTAGTGCGTGTGCCACCCCGTATAGGAAAAGGCGTAACGTTATGTTATGTGAGTATTTAACTGTAAGACATTTGAGAATTTATCCATTCTGGCTCTCTATAATAATGTTCCTAATGGTCGCAAATAACATAACATAAAATTTTCATAGCTTCTCGCCCCACACTAGGATACTCTGTGTCGTGGTTACCAAAAACAACGACGTTACAAACTTGTAAACATTTATTTATTTGTTCTATAAGTAGGTAGGTCTACACATCTATCTATTTATCTACCCAGCCTCCAGCACCCTCTGTTGGCTAAAGGCCTCTCCTCTTCATAACATTCTACATTCTATACACAAAATAAATACCAGTGTAATGCCTTAGAAGGGCAACACTTTCTAGAGTTCTTTGTCTTGTGGTAGGTACCTACTCAGTTTAAATTTTTAGTTCACGTCTCACTTGACTTTCACTTATTGCGTGTGTATGTTATCGCGATGCGTTTGACACACTTTGTCCTATAGGCCCTACAGCTGTGGCAGACATTATTGGATACTATATAGGCACTCCATGAAAAATCTCGCAAATGATGCGCTAGAATTTAAGAAAATTGATAATGACCTGGGCAAGTAATTGAACGAAACGTTTGATTTGCCTATCGGTCTTAGGCAAAAGGTGCACGAAACATTTTAAACCTAACCTTACCTGCAGGGTGCACTAATTCGTATTTTAAACCTAACCTTACCTGCAGGGTGCACTAATTCGTACTTTAAGCCTAACTTTACCTGCAGAGTGCACTAATTCGTATTTTAAACCTAACCTTACCTGCAGGGTGCACTAATTCGTATTTTAAACCTAAACTTACCTATAGGGTGCACTAATTCGTATTTTAAACCTAACCTTACCTGCATGCACTAATTCGTATTTCGGCTAGTTAACTCTAAATTTGAATCAATTGTCGTTTTGTTGCAAAGGATTCAAATCAAAAGTCCGACTTTCGGTTTGACAGATTGTTTATTTTCGACAATAACAAATAACAACAAATGAAATGAAAATGTTTATTTTTTATAAATTTTCGTTACGTCCTAGTTACAGCATGACTCTAACTCCTAAACTAGGGAAACTCTGTATGTCAGCAGGAGCCAGAGCCGATTCGACGATTATATAAATCAAAAGGTCCGTGTTTAATCAACGGCCCAGGATTTTGGTTTAGTGACTAATAAAACGCTGTGACAAAGTCAGCATAGGATTTAACGAAGGGAGTGCAAGTAGCGTATCGAGTTTGGTACTGTAATGTATTGTTATTGTATGGTGTATGTGGTGCATTTGTCACGCGTTGTTACGGCATAGTACATATTAGTTTAACCCATTGTTTGCATAAGTAGATACACTTACCTTGGCTCTATATTTTACATGCATATACTCGTAGGTGTGACCTAGGACAGACAACTACGATGGAACGGTACAAGTATATTTTTTATTTCCGTGCTTTATTTTATTATTCATCACATTGTTAGGAACAGAAGATGTAAGATTATTCTGGATCTGTTCTCTAGGCCAGAGACTTAAATAATCGGTTAAGAGCGGGTCAGTATCGCACACGAAGGGTACCGTACCATCGTACAACAAATCAAAAGCACTCAAAACAATAAAAAAATAAACAAAAAGAAAATTTAATAAGTTTATGCCTTCACGAGATTTGCACCGACGACCTCCGGATTGAGAGTCTACATCATACCGCACCGGCTAACCACAACCATGTGGGTTGACGCGAAATATGCAATCATATTTAAATGTGTAGTATTTGTGTCTATGACATGGTTGCTATGACAATAAATAAACAGTTTCAGTCAAGATCTCCATTTTGAAATGCGTAAGTGTATCTAAACACGTCTCTTGTATCGGGGCCCCCTTTAATTTGCAATATCTCTCGTATTTCAGTATTTGTGGTTGGTGCGGCAACAGATATACACATTCTGTGAACATTTCAGCTTTCTAGCTATTACGGTTCGTGCAGACGGACCCGGTGACAGACAGGACGGACGGACGGACGGACGGACGGACAGACGGACAGCGAAGTCTCAGTAATAGGGTCCCGTTTGGCACCCTTCGGGTACGGTACCCTAAAAAATATCTATGAGAATTTAATTTTATTCTCCCTTCATTTGCCACATGGGTCAGATGTAGAGATGTAGAGAAGAGACAAAAATATGACCTGCAATACTTGATAACAACAACAGAAATAAAGTTTTTTTGAAAATATAAATAAATATAATATAAATGCCCAGGCTATTTACAGCCAACAAGACATATACTTATTATTCATTATTTTTATCGATTAAGATTTATCGGATATTAATTACTACAGCATTTGCATAGGGCGATCAAAAATAGGTCTGGCCGCAACAGGACAGTGGCCGTAAATCCCCCGGTTGCCCAGATTCTATGAATAAACTAACCATCAGTTTATGCATGTGTAGTTTTAGACATACGATGTGACATCACCACGGGTTAGAATAGAAACACATCGTTGATTACAACACCGCTAATTATGTGAAAGTCTTCGAGTAATGAAATTGTACATATTTACGGCAAGAAGTTGAAACTGGCAAAGATAACAGGTGATTTACTATACATATTCGACATTTGTGCGGATCTATCGTTTATATTACAACACATGAGTTAACGCTACGACAGCGATCCCAAAAGCAGCCGACCATATAGATAGCTATAATTGCTGCATTTTTTTTAATAATTCGGCAGCTCGTATCTTGGGCACGTTAATTTGAATAAACGGTCAAGTGCGAGTAGGACTCGTGCACCAAGGCTTCCGCATAAAAACTAAGCATGATGTCATCATCTACGTAAACAAAATTAAATATTTTTGTAGAAAGACAGAAATTTGCAGTTTTCAGATTTTTCTCTTTACTAGTGCTGTAAGCCATTGCTTAGTGCCAAATTTCATGATTGTAGGCCTACGGGAAGTACCCTATAGGCCCGAGTGATTTTGCAAACATGATCAAAATTGGTCATCGACACGAGATGCAATGCTTGAACTTGAAAGGTACTAGGTGTAGTACTTAATTTATATCCTGTGTAGTATCAAATGAAAGGGCTTCACGAGCCGGTTCTAAAATATACTAAACCATTACCTTTCGGCCACCTGTTTACTGATAACCGGCCAAGGGCGAGTAAGACTCGCGCACCAAGGGTTCCGATCACACTTGAAGAGCGTAACACGTGTAATTAGGTTTCCACATAAAAAACTGAAGTGTGATGTTATCCATGTAAACCAAATTGAATACTTTTTTAGAAAGACAGAAATTTTCAAGTTTTCAGATTTTTCCCTTTACAAATTTCATGATTCTAGGTCAACGGGAAGTACCCTCTAGGTTTTGATTCTTTTGCGAATATCAAGCAATTTCAGCAAAATTTAGACATATCCGGTATCTTTTGATTGCGTTGACCTATAAGTTTATTTTTTTTACAACTAAATGAGACACACACAGACTTGAGCAATCGATATTAATTTCAACTTTATACCTCGATGCGTTTCTGAGAAAAAGTCTTAACAGACGGTGAGACAGACGGACAGACAGACAGACAGAAATTTACAGTTTTCGGATTTTTCCCTTTACTTGTGCTATAAGACCTTCCTTCATTCCAAATTTCATGATCCTAGGCCAACCGGAAGTACCCTATAGGTTTCGATTCCCTTGCGAGTTCCACGCGAATTCATACAAATTCAGCAAAATCAGCAAAATTATGATATAATATCGCGGTATCTTTTGATTGCGTGGACCTAGAAGTTTAATTTTTTTACAGCTCCAAGGGACCATAATCTTGAGTAATCGATATTAATTTCAACATGATACATACCTCCACGCGTTCCTGAGAAAAGGGGTCGTGACAGACGGACAGACAGACAGACAGACGGACAACAAAGTGATCCTATAAGGGTTCCTTTTTTTCCTTTTAAGGATCGGAACCCTAAAAATTAAAGAAATATTTTCAAAAAAAAAATTCAAGAAAAAATAGTAAATAAGTAATTATATTTAAAAAAAAACAATGCAATCAAAATTACTGTCTTATTTTTACTGATTTTGCATGATACATGGAATCAAATTCGGGTACTTCCAGTTTACCTAGTAAGTATCATAGAAGTCATCGTACCATCGTACCTACATCGTAACTCATATTTTTTTACACTGTACCTATCTAAACGCCAAACTGAGTTTACAGGCCTTCAAGTGCAACCAATTATCACATGATCGCCGTGCGTCCTTATCAGCAAACAAAAACCTAACAAAAGGTTAAAAATTATCAGCTTCGTTAACGCCATTCTTTGCTTGGCTGGCTAGCCCTCGTCTTGCCCGCATAATCTTCAATCGGATTCAATAAAAAAGCCATGACCCCGCGAACACGACTATTGTGATCGTAGTTATGGCCATGGGTATTAGGTTTAGATACCGACACGTGATCATTCAAGGGAAAAGACAAAATAGGCTTGTGGCCTGTCAAGTCAAAATAGATACTTTTTATGAACTGTCAAAACAGAACTTTTGTTCCTGAGTTCTATGAAGTAACCACAGAGTGACGACTTGTAAAAGTGCCATAAAATGCTGTCTTTTTTTGCACAAAATTGACTTAATATAATATATCTGCTGGAAATATACAATTCTGAGAATTTCAAGACATTTTGTACATATTGCTTCAACTTAAGACCTAGACCTAGATTTATTGGATTACCTTGGCCACAAGTCTATTCGTTAAAAGTGTATTTTGAATAAATAAAATAACTTTTGAATAACTCCGATGACGCGAATGTGACTAATTGACAAAGTAATAAATATCCAACAGTTTATTGACATTAGCAATCACAAATAATAACAATTTTATATATGCTATTCGGTTTGGCCATTAGTGGCCCGAAGTTGCCAGCTCATAATAATAAACCCCTATGATGATGTATTTGTCGTCTATCGATTGGTCACCGAGTGATAAATAATTTGACTAATTGAATGATACATTAGTTCTATCTAATAGATGGCGGTGGTTTGTAAGATGCTAATATAGATAAATAAAATATCTAATAAATAAATGTAGCCAACCGAGGGGCATTAGGGCTTTGCCCCCACGCTTGCGCAGTACGAGGTAGGTAAGTGTTTTACTTTACGAGTTCTAAGTACAACCAATTACAAATGCCAAGTGGCAATTTAGATGTTTAAAGAAAAACTATACTCGATATACTGTCCTTTTCCTAGTCAAGTGATTTCACGTCTAGTTAGCATTTCCATATCATAATAACAACGTTAATTATAAAATTAAGCGACTGCACATCGTCATCAGGTCTGGTAATGGATACAATTGAGTTTGCTCTTATTCCGAGGATCTCTGACCTATGACAGCAGTTTAACAGGTCAGTCTGGGTTAGTCATAGAGATCATACTGGCTATGCAATGTGGATGCGGAGGGTATGGTGTGCTATAAAAAATACCTTTCAAAAGCCCTATGTAGAAATCACGAAGGGTGTAATGTAACTAGGAGTAACTAAAAGGTACACTTTGTACTTACTTATACTTTAGTAAATATATCATATATCGATGACATATCATATTTTTTTATGGGCAATCCACCCTATAAAAGCCCATAAATGGATGTTTTATGGTAAATTCCCAAATTTTTCCACCAGTTACAAAAATGCGAATTAACGCTGAAAACAGCCATTTTATGATGGGTGTTTATCGGGTGATTTGCCCATCTATTAATCGCGCATATTAAGGTCGACTACGTAGACAGCTAGTTGGCTTGAACCTTAGTGTTAAACTCGCCTTCGAAATAGTCACACTTATCTAATATTGATTTACTTCCACAAAGGATTTACTTGTATTGTGACCTTTGTTTTTTTGTGTACTTCAACCTTGTTATATTTTATACGGACACCGCCATATTTACTACCTACTTCTTTAGTTAATATAGTGAATGACTATCTTCGAACAAACTACATATACAAAACTGTATTATTTATTCTATGACAGAGTTTATGAAGCCCGTCAAGAACAAATAGACACCAACATTCGTCCTTCAACACCATATTACCCTATTCTCCTGAGACCGACTAGAATAGAGCTTCAAATAAAAAATAAACCGGCCAAGTGCGAGTCGACTCGCGCACCGAGGGTTCCGCACAAATTGGTTGTTTTGATGATACGCATTTTAACTTGAATCATCATCTACGCGTAAAAAAATGGTATTGATAGACGGACAGACAGAGATCCAGGGGATGTCATATATGAGGTTTCGCCCACTGTAGCGTAAGGACAAAAGAGTCCTTGGAACAATATTGACATTAAAATTATAAAAAATGACATTAAAATTATTTTGACAGTGGGTACCAAGACGCCAATGAATGTCTAATTTTTGACGTTGGTACCCACTGTCAAACTAATTTTAATGTATTTTTTTTTTATAATTTTGGAGAATAACAATGGCTCGACTTAAAACGGAACCCTAAACACTCGAAGACACGATAGCATCGGGGGGAGTTAAGCTAAAGTGAACAAGGCGTACAGCGTCGTTGGTTGTGATTTGTGAAAATTACCAGACATTTAAGTGACTAATGCACCGGAAACAGACAAATTGGTCTTTTCATCGGGAGCAGTCTCTTAATTAATGGTAGGAAGGGCCTTTCCCTACAAAATGACCACACTCAGTGCCACTAGCTAGAACCTGCGTTAATTTTAAAGTCGATTAAACTTCGACAACTCCAAAATATGGAAGTAATTTATTAAATAAATTTCCGAAAATTTTATTGAGAATTTAAACAAAATTTCCGGAAATCACAGTCAACTTTGATAGGCTTGTGGCCAAGGTAATCCAATAAATATAGGAACAAGTCTTAAGTTGAAGCATTATGTACAAAATTGTTGATATTCTCAGAATTGATATTTCCAGCAGATATATTAGATATATAAAGTCAATTCTGTGCAAAAAAAAAAGACAGCATTTGATGGCACTTTTACATGACGTCATGCTGTTGTTATTTCATAGAACTCAGGAACAAAAGTTCCGTTTTGACAGTTCATAAAAAGTATCTATTTTGACTTGACAGGCCACAAGCCTATTTTGTTTCTTTAACTACCTATCTCCCTTTTCCCTTGAATGATCACGTGTCGGTATCTACACCTAATACCCATGGCCACAAGCCTATTGCCCGCAAAACTTTTCCACAGACAGGAAGTTTATTAGTGGAATCACTCTTAGATATATTTTACGTATAAACTTTATACGTAAAATATATCTAAGAGTGATTCCACTAAAAAGAAAATGGCAAATTCATATTTTTTTAGGGTACGCATACGGTGCGTTGGTGGCATGAGGTGTGAACATTTTCGTAAAACCGGCGCTGGCACTGGAAGGGTTAACTGACGTTCTGTGACCAAAATGATCAAGCGCTATGACCAAATTGTAGTAAATAATAGTAAATAATATAGCGTCACGCCTTTTCCCATGCGGGCTGGCAGAGGCACCACTGTGCCCACTTTCAGCCAGTGATTCAATACTCCATTTGCCCACTTTCAGCCAGTGATTCAATACTACATTTCGCGTGACAGTGGGCTAGCCCATCTCCGCAGCTATGGAGTAATGAAGGTTCCCTCACGATGTTTTCCATCACCGTTAAAAAGAATCTCAAATTGTAGTAACTTCTATTTTTAGGGTTCCTTAAAAAGAAAAAGATGGAACCCTTATAGGATCACTTTGTTTGTAGATTTTCATAGTAATCGCAATGGACTCAAAACCTATATATCTATACTTCCAGTAGGCCTACAATCGTGAAAAGTACAAAGCAGCTCTTATAGCACAAGTAATGGGAAAAATCTGAAAACTGCAAATTTATATCCTCCTGCAAAACTATGTCTTTTTTAGGGCTCCGTACCCGAAGGGTGCCAAACGGGACCCTATTACTGAGAATTCACTGTCTGTCTGTCACCAGGCTGTATCTCATGAACCGTGGTAGCTAGACAGTTGAAATTTTCACAGATGATGTATTTCTATTGCCGCTATAACAACAAATACTAAAAAACAAAATAAACTTAATATAAAGGGGGCTCCCATACAACTAATGTGATTTTTTTTGCGGTTTTTTATAGATAATGGTACGGAACCCTTCGTGCGCGAGTCCGACTCGCACTTGGCCGGTTTTATTTTTATGTAGAAACCTAATTACACCAGTTTCGTTCTCCTAGTGTGAGTCCCTCTCGCACTTGACCGTTTATTTTATTTTATTGAGAACTCCGTCGTACGCTCGTACGTAGTGCTATGAAAGAAACGCAATTGGATTTCTCGGGCCATTTCTCCACTATTGAACTAGGTACGACTTCCAAGAATACAGTACCTACATAAGTAAGGAAAACAATTAGTAGTCAAGTCAAAATTGATTGAGCCGTAAACCTAAGCCACAATCTTCGTAAATTAAATGGCAATTTAGTTTCTTGATTACAAATCTAATAAATTGGAAAAACACAAGATGACATGACATATCCGCCTCACATTTGTGATTGTCTGTTTTATATATTTCGGGTATTTTTTTAACCGACTTCCCAAAGGAGTAGGTTTACAATTCGTCCGGATGTTTTTTTATTTATTTTTTGTTTTTTATTTATGTGCCCCGATAGCGCCTAGACGGATGGACCGATTTGGAATATTATTTTTCTGTTTGAAAAGGTTTATCTTCCCATTGGTCCCATTGACACCATGTCAGGATCTGATGATGGGATCCTGGAGATATCGAGGGAACTCTTCAAATATTATAGGCAGACCTATATAGTGATTATATTTTGAAGCATAATATTTTGGTGCGGAACTGATGATGAAGACCACACATGGCCACCAGAACTGCTCAATACTAGGTACAAATATAATCTACTATGCGTGGCTAACGGGCAACGCATAGCCTAAACCGGTGGACCTAGAGCCATGAAACTTTGTACAGGGGTTCCTTAGTAGCGCGGGGTAGCACTGAGATGGGATTTGACAAAATTAAGTCCCCAAGGGGGGGGGGGGGGGTAAGGGGTTACAGTTTGTATTAAACTCAATGTAATCAAATAGGGTTTGTGGAAGTCGGTTTTTTCTAAAGTTTACTTTTTGTTTTAATTATTGAATATTTGCTCTACCTTCCGGCACATTATCTACATTTCCTAGGACTCGTGCATCAAGGTTTCCACATAAAAAACTAAAGTGCGATGTCATCCATGTAAACCAAATTGAATATTTTTTTTAGATAGACAGAAATTTGCAGTTTTCAGATTTATTCCTTTACTTGTACTATAAGACCTTCCTTCATTCCAAATTTCATGACCTCCTACCTCCGCTACAGCCGAAACTTGTACCTCCGACAGAATTTCTGAGTTATGTGCTAAGTATCCAAACAATCTTTGTCATGCACGAACGATTTAGGTACTTACATTGTTATCTATAGAAATATCTACCTGTAATTTTATTGCAGAATCGAATGCTGTTATAGTCATCATCATAATAGCCATCATACCTTGTCAAGGGCAGAGTACAATAAACGTACAACATAACAGGAAAAATCACGGAAAGAAAACTTTGTTTTGAGATCTCGTTAAGCAAAATTTTCTTCTGCCATATGTAGAATATTTTAATACTAATTAGGGATGGCTTAAAAAGTGAAGACTTCTATAGTACATTCAAATTTTGAATCGGATTCATGGCTCATTAGATGACTCTGACTGAGTACGGTGGCATGAGATGAAGATTAAGAAGCCCTATTTAGAAAGGAAAATTCTGACATCATCTTCCAAAAGTAAACGCGTTTTCTTTTGGCAATACCCCAAAAACCTTTTGAGCATATTGACTGAGGCCAAACAGACAACAAACACATGCAATATTTATAACGTGAACGTAAAGAAAATGACATCACTTCGGTTTCGTCATATCCGATCTTCACGCGAATATAGCCGCTTCCATTGGGTAATAAGACCCAAGTTAGCTTGGAGTGCAATGTCTAATGACCTTACTGATGTAAACATTTGTTTACTACGTTAGGTTGGGTGACCTTGGTAGGGAGATTGGATCTCCATCTGATCTTCGATGAGCTTCTTTCTTAGCGTGACGTTTCAATAAAATTATCCTACGGTCTCGCTGAAGCGGCCACTGAATTTTGTAAGGCTGTTAGGGCGATGCCAAAAAAACAATAAGGAAGTAATTAAATGTTTTTTTGTTACGCCGTCGGACCTCAAGCTCGATGCCCGAATTGCACGTACGAACGAGGTCTCTTTTTATGATGATAATACTAACAATTACAGTGCTTGGCAATGTCATACTTATTTATTCAAATTGTTGGCTTATCATAAAATTATTCAATCTGTTATTTAGTTATTCTGTGCACAGTACATCTCCGTCGTACCTACACATATAGTAGCTTTAATTAATGAAGATGAGGTTGGCCTCACAACAACAGACTCAGAGGTTCTGCCTACATAATCAGATTTTGACATGACGGGACAATTTGTGCTTCTGCCACCCCGTATGGGAAAAGTCTTGAAGCTATGTATGTTTTTAGTCGTACCCTGATTCAGAGTTCATAGTTTACGATCTAGAGCTAACTAAGGTCTTAGACCGCGTACAGTCGATACAATTACATTGGCGAGCATAACAAGCGGAAAATGTAAAGTGCACAATTACTCCACCTGTGTACACATTACATACCTAGATACTAACTACTAAAATTGTCAGCGATTTGACCCTGGGTTCGCGAAGTTGTGACGCTGTGTGTTTTTTGCACTCACTCGTCATATTAAGACATGCTAAATTCAAAGTTGAATGAAATCATCGAAATTAAATTTTTAATATTTTTAATGAGTCTTTGGTCTCTTGAATAATGTGGGCACAACGGCATTTACGCAGCTTTGAGATTGCGTCCTTATTGTGTGTCAATAACACTGCTCCTTGCTCAGAATATTAGTTAAAGTAAAAGGATTTTCAAGTAGGTAAACCAGTCAGCCTGTCGTGTCTATCTATAGCCGATTCTACATTCGTAGGACAGATTGCCTTGAAACAAACTCGCAAAAGTAGCATACAGGCCGCCCCAAGTTCTTTCGCTCTGTGCGAGCTGTGACCTCTTTTCCACACAAGGGTGTGGTGAGATGAGAGAGAGAGCACAGCTCGTTCGGAGCCAAATAAATTTGGCGTGTACTGTACAGGCGACAGTATGGGAAGCTATCGCTTATCTAAATCAATGCAAGTACCTAATCAATGCAAATGCTTTATCCAAATCAATGCAAGTACCGATATATTCGGAAACCGATTGCATTCTTGAATAAGGTATAATCTCGCTCGTCACGGTAACTTTTATTTAATTACAATTAGCTTGAACGTCTGAACTAAAAGTTGTTATTTGTACTCTATGACCTTGGTTGAAACCTACATGTATTAATATGAGCATGACTCACTTAAAACCAGCATCTTGATGATTACACCTACTTACTGGTGCGGACCTGTGATTGTTACAGTAGGCACGGCTTGATTGCGTAACTGTTGAGAAGTTCTGTCTGACTAGGAGAATTGTTTTGGAATCACCAAGGGGCTTTGATACATCACCGGGGCAAGATTCGCGTTATATTTAGTAAATAATCACGATGCTGGCACTATGACAACGATCGAACGTCATCGCGCCTTATTGGCATTCAGCTATTTGAACTACGCCACCATTATAGTATACGAGAATAATTGCCGTCTTATTGCGGCTCGTGAACGGCCATTGTAACAAGCGAATGCCATTACGATCATTTTTTGGTCATGTTTGTGCTAAAGTAAGGGCATCACAAGAGCATTAAATGAGAATTGTGTACTTACAAGAATTGGGCCCCAGATCGGTAGCGGGGCGGCAGCGGGGCGGGTGCTCAAATACAAGAAACGCTACATGAAGCAAGTCTCGCCAAGCGGGCGGCGAGCGGTCCGAAAGCGGGTCCTCGCTCTTATCAGTGTGGTGGCCATTTTCACCCACCATGGAGTAAAGATTTTCATTGATGTGAGACTTTACCGTACATTTGACAACATTGACAACCGCCGCGTAGAGTGCGACCACTCCCATACTGCGAGCGGAGAGAGGCGGAAACTAATTTGACAGGTAGGCATTTTGTCGTCCCATGGTATTGCCAATAAAAATACTGGCATTAGGTACCACAGAACGACTCGCACGCTACCGTCGCTACCGTCACGCCGCCACCCTTCATGCGCACCATAATCCAATACCACCTCATCGCTTTTCTTTCATCTACCTTACCGATGACGTTTTTCCATTCTAACAGTACGTTAGTAAACAATCGATTTATTAGTCAACCCTATTCTGACTAATGAAATAAGTACCAAATACCGTAAAAAATACCCACCCTTGCGTAGCTCCTAGTCATAAGCAAGAGTGACTAAAACGCTATCAAAGAACCAACAAATCATTATCTCCAAGGCCAACACTTACGAAAAAGATTCACATTCACAAGACACCATTTATCTTTGCTTCTATCCAATACCATCAATCTTTCGCAGGGAAAATAATGCCCTAAAGTAGGTCATAATATCGTATTTTCGTCCCTATTTGTATATCGGTTGATTCCATGTCTTCGACCCGTTATTTTGACCTGGTGACCCACATGTCCTAATTAGCGAGCCCTTTGTCCTGCCATGGTATTGTGCAGGGAATAAGAGCCTTATGGTGTGATAAAATGAAAGTGTATGGAATATGGCATGTGGAAAAATCGCATGAGAGGTTCGTCGGCGGGACATGTGACGTATGGCGAATGTGACATCATAGCAGTAATAAATACTTAGGTTTGCGTGGAGCAATGTAGAACTACATTTCTAAATAATGATCATTTTATAGGCTTTCTCTCTCGGTGGTCGGGAAAGATGTGCAACTGCATAGAGGATTTAGGGAAACCATCTTGCCAATTTTCAATCATTCTAACGAACCATGCTGCATGCAGGCCGCACGATCTAAGCGTGCTGTGATTTACAGTAGAACTTACTTTGTGCTTGCTTTGTGTGAGATAAATTATTATGACTGCGTTTGTTTCTCACGTATACCTAAATTACTAGATTAATGATGAGTAATAATAAATGATGACTTATTGCTTCAAAGAACAAAGCATAAGATTAAGCACATTTCATTTTATTTATTGTATGACACTATTATTTCTAGCACATCGTTCAGCGCTGCCTGACATCATACAATGGACCCCCCCCCCCGAGATCTGTTTGACCTTCCTCCTGACGCAGCCAACTGGCTTAGTTCATTAAATATTCCCCTGTAGCCTATTCATTCGAGCCATACGATTAAATCAATTATTTCTAACCTGTAGAAGGGTACGATTTCAGCAGGTAAACTCATCATAATGCATAATACTTACGTTCCAACCGTTATTCTTGTTTTTCTCAATAACTGTATCCACCTTGTTATTTATAATGTGTATAGGTACTAGACTAGAAGGTAGGTAGAACCCAGGTTCTGTTTATTACTAGATAATTGCGAACAGCAGGCAACTGTAATTTAGTAACAGGAAAATACTATCTTATACTATCTTATCTACCTACCCATATCCAAAGTAGGTGGTAGGTGTAAGTTTACTTAACTGTCTTTCCTTATTTTTCCGCCCTTCTTGGGAGCAATCGATAAAGTATTGCTATTCGAGTTACATACGAGACTCGAGGCCCTGCCCTGATTTTTTAAGGAGGTTGTAATGGGATGTTGCGGACTACCACTGGAAATAGGAAACGTTAGGTATTGTATATAGGTACCTACCTAAAAGTGCACAACTAAAGATTACTTTGTTTACCTGCGAAAGTTATTAAAATACAAAAGGAAAAAAAATACGGAAGTAAAAAATTACGATCGCACGATTCGCGCGTGACCATTTCATAGTTTAGGATATTATAGATATCTGTGGCTTAGAGTAGAGTAGGCTCTATGTCGCATCCACGTATTATGATATGACAGTCGACAGCCACATCAAGGTCTACAGTGCTACAAGGATGTTTTGGCACGTGGACAAAGTTCAGAACTAACGCAATCAATCCAATCACTCCATCTATCAATGTTGCAGTGGCGCCCCCCTGTCAGTGTCACCTAAATGCCAAAATATCCATGTAACACTATACAATATTATGTTAGCCTTTGTTGGTTCGTATTCCCAATAATTCCCATACACCCGAAGAATTTTTTAATTACTATTATAGATAAAGAGTAATAAAATGTATAGTACCTACTAACAGATCACTACAACTTCGCCCTACCAAATTTTTTATGTATTTTAAATTAATAATCAATTATTTGTTTTATTTAGCTGTGGCACACCAGATAAACAAATCAAATCAAAAAAAACTGTCATTTTCATGCTAGCTTGTCTCCCTGTCATTTTTTTTATTTAAGCAAAGTTAGATGTACTTATGTAGTTTATTTAAGTATGTTAATTTGTTATTTTTATTAATATACTTGATAAAACTTTAAGCAAATGCTTAGCATGATTATGAGATTCTCGCCAATAAATTAGTAAAGTGACAACTTAAAGAGGATTGGGTAACTTACTGTGAACCATTGGCATCATATGTTTTTTTCGCGGCCACTGATATCTTTTTCGTTATTTGGTAGCAGTACCATAATGTTTATTTATAGAGGAAGCATTGCTGTAAACTTTTTGTAGTAAAAAACTATAAAGTGTGGTCTCAGACCCGAAATTATTTAGCTTTATAAGGTGCAAGCAACTTTATTTTCCACTTCTCCATACAAATCAGCTGATCCACTCAGGTCAAAATGTACTGGGAAGTAAAAAATAAAGTTCCTCTGATCAAATCGGTTTCATAATGAAAGTTGCTAAGAATCATGTCCCTAACAAAGTATAGTTTCTCATTTTGCGTTAATTCATTTACACCTTGTATGTACTCGGATAGTAAGATTGGCTTATTTTTAATTGCTCTTTCAAAATTTACAACTTTAATGAGTGGCCGCCAAAACTCAAAATCTACCAAACTCTAAGAAAACGTCACAACGACGCCAACTTTACCCAAACCCCTTTCAAAATTGGTTTGTGCAACTCAGGCCGGATTTACCAACAAAAAGTTATGCGAAAATCACTATCCCGGGGATAATTTGTATGACAATGACAGTTCAAAATGAGGTCATTCTATGAAAAAGTAGATGATAATCTCGAGTAAAAAGTTACTCTTTGTTGGTAAAACTCGCTCTTAGAAGACTAATTTAAGTGTGATGGATGACATGTTCCAATACCATTAAAAAAGAGAAGTTAAAGACCATAGAGTAACTTATTTAGAGGGTACTAAAGACCTAAAAACTCCACTCTCCATACAGTGCGTATTCTGGTGACTGTTTTGCTGGTTGGTTGGGTTTGGTACTGTCGGGACCTCTAGTCCTACTACAGGTTGTTATGTTGCCGACTGTACTATGCAGCTACCTTCACCATCGTTTGTCCTCTGCCTGCCTCTCTGCCTGTATAGCGTGACGAACTGACAGAAGCAAAACAGTTCCACGACTGCCTATTAACTTTTTATAATCGCTTCGAAGGTTTACTCGGTATTCAGATGTCAAAGAAAATGCACCGAAAGATTTGTTGTTATTACCTACTTATGTATCTACTTGATAGATTGATATTACGGTTCGTTGATAGGATTTTATTTTTAACGGTATTGGGACTTCGGGACATGCCCATAGAAATATTTGTAATTATATTTCTGATGGGATTCTTTCGGTTGCATTTTAGACTCTGCGTCAGAAATATGTGAACACGAAATCTACTCGAATAGATCTACACTGCACATCTTATATAACCAGAAAGAACTGTGTAGTTAACAGTCAAAGTTTAACTATTGTTAACCAACACAAAATTGCATTATTCTATATACTTATATTCTTTTGGCCCATCTTAAACTTACTTACTACAATACAGTTCCTTACAGATATGCAGTACATTGTTAAAACATTTGTTTTCAATGTTCTGATCTGAAGCAGGTTGTGTGCTATTTCATGACATCACCTCATTTATTTTGTAACTATTATAAGTACTTATCATACGGGTAAACACAGGTGCGTGGCGCGTGGTTACCGCTGGCAGTCTAAACAGTAAACAAGTAGCCAAATGAACTAGCTAAGTCCCATTTGCTATTGTAGTGTGGGAGCCACTGAGACACGTTATTTGACAATGTTTTTTTGGAAAATAAATGATTTTGAATTTTGAGCTAAACGAGTAAAGACTCATCATCATCATTGTTGTCAGGGAACCCACTCTGTTTAGCATTGACCTCCTCATGTCCGCGCCATGCAACTCGGTCCTGTGCAACCCGAGTCCATTATTTTTGACTACTCCGTGTAAAATTGTATGGAGTTGTAAGTTTACTCGACCTACGTTCTATTGGAATTCTAGTCTTGGGTAGGTAGGTACCTACTACTCAAAACAATGTTGGGAGCGTGCGAGTTCAGTCTTAGGCGATAGAGATAATACGTGAGTGCTAACTCGCATTCTATCTGTCGTTGCAATTGTTTGTAATTCTCCAAAACAAGCCAACAGGCCATTCTGACGATTTGATTAAGAAGATTTATCCTAATGGGAACTTGGTAGACAGTAAATATTACTACTACTACTAGTACTGATACAAACTTTACTTGGTCTACTACTTTTCTAGTGTCTTGCAATGTAAGTAGTTCACAATCATCTGATTATGATTCGTGTGACTATTGACAGTTAATTTTGCATAAGCGCTGCCATAGTCAGGGTAGATCATATCTTAGAACATAACGTCACGCCAATTCCCATATGGGACTACCATAGCAGGACCTGCCTGTCCTTGCAGCTGTTTAATTTACAACCTCTCCAATTCCAGGTCTTGCTGTCCGCTGTTGGACCTGCTCATCGGACCTGGACCCGATGTGCAACGACCCCTTCCTAGCCGGCCGACCCGACGCCTCCTACCGGTTCACGCTATCCAACTGTGACGCCCACACTGGGGCCACTTATCCCTACCTGACATCTTCCAAGTCGGTCTGCAAGAAGCACAAGAAATACGGTAAGCTAATTTGTGGCTATTGAATTTGCGGAATTTGACGACTTCTATGGCGTTACGTTGGTTCCACGGTCTGCCACCCGGGTTCGAATCCCGGTGAGGAAGAATAAAAACCAAAGGTCATGGATGTTATATTACGTGTGTGACGTGCGTGGCGTGGCTGATTCTAGTTCCCGCGTCACTAGGGTACCATGATTCTGCGTCCCTGTATCTAATCAAAGTCCTTTTAAGATAGACACAGTGAGTTAAGTTGAGCAACCCCCGGATTCCGAGACGCTGATCAAAGGTTACGATTAGCTAACAGAGCAATTAACTCATTTCATCCAATCACTTGCCGCGATTTTGAATTAATCATCGATTATTTTTAGTTACCTAATCGTAACCTTTGATCAGCGTCTCGGAAACCGGGGGTAAGTGAGTAATGTAAATGGAGTAACAAGAATTAGTCCTAGTTTATCGACCAACACAGACCAATGTTGTATTCAATGCAAAGGCTAAAACGGTTTACCTCAATATGGTGTCGTCTTCACTTTCAATGTCAACTTCGCATCCTTGCCATGTACCCACAGTGCTCGTACTATGACGATGTACTAACAACATCTTCTATTGTTTCATTTAATCGCTTCTCATTACAAACCGACTGAATCAGTGGACACGTGACTAGAGTAACGTCATAGCAGAACGCAGACCATCCGTGTTTAGTAAACTGCCGTGCGTGACATGGTGGCGATGCAATGGCGGCGCGGCGGCGCGGCGGCGGCGCGGCCGCGGCGGCGTAGTTAGTCTGTTAGTTAGGCTCGCTGACTCCTAAAAAGCTCCAGGTTTGATCCCGGCTGTGGAAAAGGAAATTATTATAAATATTCCAGCTCTTGGATGTGTGTAATTTCGCTGTTCCTGATATTATGACATGACACAGGGGTATCCTAAGCATGGAGCCAGAAGCAATGTATGACTGTATGTGCCTGTATTAAAGTTTATGGTCATGGCCTCTATCTTACGATTACGCAGGACAAGGGCAAGCAAGGGCTCTACACTACACACCCATCTGACCTTTAATGCCCTTAGACCAACGAACGGAGATTTATATTTTCAATTTAAAAGTTACAGGAAATGTTGTCATTGTTCCAAATATTAGTCCTCTCTTGAACTTGTCGTTGTCATTCACTGATGTTGATTGCCTTGAATATTGAACTGAAGCTCCTAATTCATTTAGCACATCAGTCGCAGCCACTCGAGCCATTCATGTTTACTGTGGGAAAATGCCAGTTACCTTGCTTGCTATACCTATGTAGGTATTTCTCATTATCATAGCCAAGCCAAAAGCACCTGTACAAATTGCTTACCGCTGATATGAACCGGTAGTATAGTATAGAGGCTGCTTAGAGTTATAGTCACGAGTTACTCCAATGATGCAGTAAAATTAGTCATGAGATAATTTTGGTCTTTGACTGAAGCGCAAAGGTTCAACTTCGGGGTTTGTCAGAGAAACATGGAGCGCAGCATTCTCGGTGTTCGGCTTTCAGACCGGATCCGGAATAGAGAGCTGCGCTCCCGAACAAAGATAATATATGTAGCTCAGAAGGCTGCCCAACTAAAGTGGGACTGGGCCGGCCAAGTTGATCGAATGCTGCCGAATAGCTGGGCTAAGAGAGCCACAGACTGGCTCCCAGAAAATGCAAAGAGAAAGCGTGGCCGACCCAGCAAGAGATGCAAGTTCCTAAATTATTTTAATGCCTAAAACTTTTATTCAGCCACTATAACTCTGCCCAGATAAGGTACAGCGATCAAATGACTAGGTATTTTATTTTGCTCTTGCGACAGGGTAATGTAGCAGATGGAAAACCTGCCCGGGATGCATATAAAACATCTAGCCACTGAGCTTAAATCATAAGTCACATTTTATGACAACACGTCACAAACCTACAGTGTACGTAACATTAAAATTGACTCAAAGACCATACGTTGCTTTTGGCCCCACACTAGGTACCCTGTGTCGTAACGTGTGGGAACCAGAAACAGCGAGGTCACGAAATGTTAACATCCGGGACCTTTCGAGATTATTCTTCCTTCGACCTCTTGCTTGGAAAGCACAGCACTGGTCTCCTCAAAACTTGCCTTCCAAACTCATCAGTACTCTTTCCACAGTAAACGGCATCCTGTCCGTCACCCGAGGGTGCACCTGGAAGCGTGCCGACGACTACTCCTCAACCTGCCCCAGCACTAACACCGCCAACGAAGTCACCACCTACTGCGAAACGTGTGACTACGACGGTTGCAACGGCGCTTCAGCCATCGGCATGACAATCGCCCTTATAGCCGCACCACTGGCTTTGCTCTTCAAGTAGAGTGTGTATGAATGGAAATGATAGTACAAAGTAGGTAACCGTCTAGGCTCAGGGACCAGATGTATATTATTTTCTTAACCCACCGCGCTCTCTGGGCTGATTGACCAGTGTTGATACACAGTGGGTTTCAATTTACAATACTACATTTGTTTTCTAAATTCTTTTAAGTTTTCTTTGTAATTCAACATTTGGAAAATGCAAAAAGTGTTTGTTATACCGTATCGCAAATTCGTAACCTAACGTTTACGGTTTACGTAAAGATAATTCGCTTGCAGCGATAATTAAATAACGTATTAGTTTATAAGTCTAAAGTGCACTTAATTTTTAAATAACAATTTCCAATTTATTTCTTTACACATGTTCATGCCTAAATGTATTTATTTGAGTCTAAGGTACAATATAAAATAAAGTTTCGAGTAATTAAGGAGATGACAACTTTTTTTTAGTTCCAGACTCCACTTGGAATCAACATTCTAACATCTACGTCTTGTGCGGTTGTAAATAGCTAAAACTGTTCTTTTCTTCACTCTGGTTTTGTTTTTGTAATAATAAATTACTGTGCTATTTTTAACTATAAACATACAATACAAATGTTTACTTTTTGCTTTGTTAGAGTAAGACAGAATATATATTGTTGAATCTCAAGAAATTGAAAACAGTTAATTTAATTTTTATTAAAGTAAGTATCTCTGTTTTATTTTAAACATTTTGTTGTTGCTAATAAAATTATTTGTGTAAGAAAATGGCTTGTCTATTGAAAGTCGTAACAAAATGAAGATAGTTGTCAGTCAAATAATATGGTGTCAAGTGAAAAATAGAGCAAAATACTTTAATACAAAATATTTATTTATTGATACAGTAGAAAAAGATTTCTAATTCATGGACGGAATACAATCTCAGTCTTAAAGGCACTTGATTAGTTAAAAGCTACAACATTTATCACAAGACAAGCAAACCTGCTAGGACTGCTACCTTTTACCTCTAGATGCAATATCTAGACTGACCAAACAACACAACCATAAAGTCCATTTGCTTAGATATGGTTGTGCCGTCTTGACACAGATGCCTTTTGTTAAAGGATATAAAAATATCCACACCCATTTTATAATATAAACATTTGCGTGTGGGTGTACGTACAAAACTATCTAAGCGAATCTTAGTGAATGTACTTCTCTTGAAAAGTTGATTTTCAACTGTAGTTACAGACAACAGACAAAATGACAGGTTTATAGTTCACAAAAGGCTGAACCTGATATACTTATTAATTAGTTGGATTAAATATATTGAAAATAACATATGACTGCAACCAAGAAAAGCCTAGACAATGGTAATTCTCCAAAAATATGGCATTGTTTGTTCAACACACTTTCAATCTTACAAATAACATTTGAAATTCTTTGTGCAATTCAAAATAAAAACCAACTACTATCAATCTACAGCTTGTAGAACCAGTATGGCAAGGAAATTAGACTTGCCAGCAGGAACGGCATAGGTGTGGTGAATGAAGAGGAGTTGCATCCATCTTTGCTATTGCATGTACAGTACTCAATGAAGATATTATATGTGCCTGTCCTCATAAGACAAAAACGCTCGTCTCCTTGGATGCCGACTTCACCCAGATAGGCGCAATCTCTGAAGTATCTCCACTCGCCGTTTACTGGAAAATATAAAAAAATATGTTGAGAGAAAGCAGTGTTTTTGTTTTGTAGCCAGTATTCTGAATCCAGATATGGGGCATTCCATGAGAAAGAGGAAAATACCTCAAATTTAGAATTTCTTAAATTATTTCTAATTAATACTAGCTGATAGTTGAAAGTCCACATTTGCACTTGCAATGAAAAACATTTTAAATCAATAAAAAATCGATATTTTTTTGCTGGAAACTTTTTAATCCTAATAAATTATATCGAGAAATAAATGCTGTTTCGGTTGCCTGTCCCACCAGTCACATTTTTTTTTTTTTTAATTCTACGGAAGGTATATAATCAGTCTAATTATTAATGAAAATGAAAGAATATAGGATATACTATACAGTAAGAAAAATCTCTCTTGAAAGTTTTGTGGTCGAACTAAAATTGGTCTTCAAGTACTTGGCGGTAAGAGAGAAGGATTTTACTTGTCCCACCAGTCACACTCATTCAAATAATAATCACAAGAACTTTTAATTAAGGGATCTTGTAAACTCATTATTTTTTAGGGTTCCGTACCTTAAAAGGAAAAAAGGAACCCTTATAGGATCACTTTGTTGTCCGTCTGTCTGTCTGTCTGTCTGTCCCTCCGTCTGTCCGTCCGTCTGTCACGACCCCTTTTCTCAGGAACGCGTGGAGGTATAATGTTGAAATTAATATCGATTACTCAGGTCTATGGTCCCTTGGAACTGTGAAAAAATTAAACTTCTAGGTCCACGCAATCAAAACATACCGCGATATTATGTCATAATTTTGCTGGATTTGTATGAACTCGCGTGGAACTCGCAAGGGAATCAAAACCTATAGGGTACTTCCGGTTGGCCTAGGGTCATGAAATTTGGAATGTAGGAAGGTCTTATAGCACAAGTTAAGGAAGAAATCTGAAAACTGTAAATTTCTGTCTGTCTGTCTGTCTGTCTCACCGTCTGTTAAGACTTTTTCTCCGAAACGCATGGAGGTATAAAGTTGAAAATAATAGAGTACTGACAGCGTGTACGGAACCCTTGGTGCGCGAGTCCGACTCGCACTTGACCGGTTTTATTTATGTTTTATTATGATACATCTTACTATTATGTAAGATTCGATAACACAATTATAGCTCATAATTGGTCAAATTCCGGAGACAAATGTCCCACCAGTCACTATGGAATGCCCCATATGCCGTCATAGTTTCGATAGGGGGCGGAACCCAGGCGAGAAGTCCGGACGTGTGCGAGTGAGGCTTTTATCGTAATGGTGTGAAACATGGTTTCCATTCAAGTGTACAATGTGTAGGTGATGGTTTTGAGTATAAACTACAGGTGCAAAAGTGTTGATTTATTATGGGTACCTAGAATACTCTGTAAGGTAAGGTATCATACCTTTTTGTCGAATTTTCCGGCACATGTTCGGTCTGACTCCAGGTAAATGAGCCAGCCCCCTCTCTTGTTTACAGTCAGTGATAGGAACCGTACTGTTGTCGAAAGGGTCGGCACACTTCGGGTCGCTATTCGAGCGACAGTTCCAGCATTTTATACTGAAAACTAAACAAAATAACAGTGAAAACCTGCTTCGTTCACGAGGCAGGGCGTGACCCCTGCATTTTGAATGGAAAACATCGCAAAATTACCGTAGGGCATGAGTGAAATCACCAAAACCACACAGAAAACGTTCTTGCAAAATGCTGCCATAATTTTGATTCGTAAATAAAGCAAACTGAGTTTTTTTTTGAAAATTTCAGTTTTTCCCAACCAACAACAAACTCAACTCAAACAAAACCTCGGCAGACAATTTTTAATTTGGTATTGCCATAAAAAATAATCTATTTAATCGTTGAATCGATACGAAATAAGTTTCGGTAAACATCGATTTTGTCACACACAGTCACAGATCAATTTACCTTCTGTTCCGCGACGAGCTATCAGTGCTATCATCGCTCACGCGACGCGACGTCACGACCATCATGACCGTTCCGAATGGGAAATCACGACCACCGGCGTCTATCACAGATATCCATTCGGAACGATAAAACGCGACGGTAGACGTCGACACTGACAGATGTCAAACCATTCTAACCAAACTTTTGTAGAATAACAATTCAGATCATCGTTTTGAGCTGGTTTTGATTGAAAGTGAGTGAGAACAGGCTGCGGCTGAGAAATACTAATAATACGACTTCAGAAATGAATTAAACTTATAAACAAACAAACTTTTCACCGCCGCCGGTACAGAATGACAGCTGTCACTTTCGCCGCGTTCCGTAACATCGACCATCGGCGCCATAATCGATTACAGCGTCTACAATGCCATTCCGAATCAGTTTTTGACGTGACAACGATATCTCAAAATGGTTGCCATGACGTCATGAATGACATCATCAACTCCGCCATATTGGGATATCATCGACCATCGACGACCATCGTCGAGAGCGTGAGCACTGATAGATCGGTCAAAGTGACAGCTGTCATTCTGTACCGGCGGCGGTGAAAAGTTTGTTTGTTTATAACTTTAATTCATTTCTGAAGTCGTATTATTAGTATTTCTCAGCCGCAGCCTGTTCTCACTCATTTTCAATCAAAACTAGCTCAAAACGATGATCTGAATTGTTATTCTACAAAAGTTTGGTTAGAATGGTTTGACATCTGTCAGTGTCGACGTCTACCGTCGCGTTTTATCGTTCCGAATGGATATCTGTGATAGACGCCGGTGGTCGTGATTTCCCATTCGGAACGGTCATGATGGTCGTGACGTCACCTGAGCGATGATAGCACTGATAGCTCGTCGCGGAACAGAAGGTTTGACCGATCTATCAGTGCTCACGCCTCGAACAATAAGCTCACGCTTTCGACGATGGTCGTCGATGGTCGATGATATCCCAATATGGCGGAGTTGATGATGTCATTCATGACGTCATGCCAACCCTTTTGAGATATCGTTGTCACGTCAAAAACTGATTCGGAATGGCATTGTAGACGCTGTAATCGATTATGGCGCCGATGGTCGATGTTACGGAACGCGGCGTTAGTGTCCGTCCCGTCCGTCCGTACCTTAGACCGTCGCGTGGTACCTGAGCGTGGTACTGTTGTTTTCTCATTTCTTGGTAAGCATTTAAGCTTTGTGCGATAGAGATACAAGATATTTTGTCCACACACAGACCCACCCACGTTGGGCATGATAACTTGACATTTGTTTGTTTGACGTTTAAAATTAGCGACTTTTTGCGTTTTGGGCGTTTTGGGTGTGTTCTTCTATTTCTTGGCCCGTTAATTGAAAATATTACTTAGAATTTGGAAGCATAACGAAAATGATCAAACAAACAATACTTTTAGTGTTCCTATATTCACTACCAACAGGTAATTCATTTATTCAATACACCAATTCACTGAGGTCTACGAAGCGTTGCAAGCGCACTAAACTTTGTTTTTGTGTGTTTCAGCTCTTTCTGTGAGATGTTATCAATGTGCTTCATCACAAAACAAGCTAGAGGACACGTGTGGTGCCTACAAGAAGTTCGACACAGACGCCCACATCGCTATTGAATGCAACAGCGACGAGTCTCACATGCCCGGGTCATTCTGTATGAAAGTAACTCAACAAGGACCTAAAGGCTTTATTTGTAAGTATCTTTGACCTCTATGTTATTTAAAAAATTGTGTAGAGTTCGTAGTATTCCACTACACGAGACATCAATAAACAAAATGTGTCTCCCATCACTTATATTGAATGTGAATAACAAAACTAGCTTTCTTGTCTAACTAACTAATGACCATTTGCAGGGGACGGTCGTTGGCGTCAAGTCATCCGCCGCTGCGCTTCGGTAGCCGACACTGGCGTCACCGGGGTGTGCAACTGGGGTGTCCACGAAAATGGTGTTTATTGGGAAGAGTGTTATTGCTCCGCGGATGAATGCAACCACTCAACGTTTATCAAATCATCAGTTTCGGTTGTGTCAAGTTCAATATTTTTGATGTATCTGGTTCGTGCAGTTTGGTTGTGAACTAGATCGTAGTTTAACAAATGTGCCTTATAATGACTGAAAATTATTAAGCCGTCCATTATTATTAAGTTTTCTACTTTCATTGAAGCAAAGTACTGCCTCAGTAGGTTTAAGTTACAAAGTGATGAATTTTTTTTAATCGGAATCTCATTTCAATGGTATGTATTTTTAATGAATTTATAGATTTGTATTTTTGGTGGGAATTTATATTGAATTCAATGATTTTAGTCTTTTTGTAGATACTGAATTTGTGACATATTTCATTTTAGACAACATTTTACTTGGAAAGTTTTGGGGTACCTATTACTAATTTATTTCATTCTATATGTATTTTGGGGTGCTGAATCCGAATCTGAGGTATGCGGACAAAATTTCGTGACGTGAAACATTGAAAAAAAGCGAAAACTTTCTGACTTTTCAGTTATTCATGTTTAATTCGAAAAAAGTCCATATTTAAACAAAAAGTGTGTGATGTGAATACATCAAAAGGAGACAACATTTCGCGTCAATGACAAACGGTCGCTCACTTAGTATGTGTTCTATGTATATTTGTATATATTGAATGTAATTAACCATTATTGTGTTGATTTTTCTAATATCAGATCTCAAAAAGTCATCCACCCATTCTAAAAACTTGTTACGCGTCTCACATGTTTCGTCATCACATGACACTGGCATAAATAAGACAGATTGCCATGAACTAAAATTGAAGTTGAACAACAAAAGAAAATACTAAAATTGTTTCCTACAGTACTTTGACTTTTATCCAAAATACGCCTAAAATAATTGAGATGGATTTTCGGTATAGAATATAGTATGTGTTCCATCACTTGTATTTACTCGGCCGCATCAGCATAGTCACTTTTGCGACGCAATACTACATCCATACTGCATGCTCCAGAACATCGTCCAGGTCCAGGTCCAAAAGGGCTTGGGGCCATACCCATTCAGGGCTTTGAACACCAACTTTTTTTGCGACTTTGGACTATACAGGGTGTAACAGAAGGGTGTGGTCATATTTTAGGGGGTGGTTAGGGAGACCATTCTGAGGATCTTTTACTTTAGAACCGATTTGATCAGAGAAACTTTTTTTTTCATTGCTCCATATGTTTTGGTCCGGGCGGTCTGCTGATTTGTATAGAGAAGTGAAAATCAAAGTTGCTCTGATCAAATTGGTTTCATAGTGAAAGTTGCTCAGAATGATGTCCCTAACAAACCCCAAAAATATGACTACACCTTTCTGTTACACCCTGTAGATAAGAGCTATATCCAGGTCCCACAGGACTACTCCTGCCTGTCATCTGGTAGAGGAGTTCCTACTGCATGTACTGGATCACCGTCTGGGTCCCAAAGGTTTTAGGACAATATCCTTTCAAGGTTTCAAAAACGTACCAAAATACTATTTCGGATATTGTTTTGTCCGCAAACCTCAGATTCGGATCCAGTGCCCCAAAATACATATGGAATGAAAAAATCAGTACTACCCTAAAACTTTCCCTCTAACCAGCCAGAGATCACAACAATGCTGCTATGTACAAATAAAATCAATTTAAGATTTATTATCATTCCATCGTTTTGAAATTGTACCTACCTACATTATTTGAATATTTACTGTACACTGTTCATGTGATGTGTATTGATTTTTGTAATAAACAATGAACTAATATAATTACTTAATGACATTTAGTAACACGCCTTTTTCTCATCCTGAAAAATAAGTTCTCATCAGCTCTAAAGAAAAAACCCACTCACAATCCAGAAAAAATGGATGACAGATAAAAGTGATCTTTTACATAACAGGTTCCTTTTTAGCAGAATGTTAGAATACAGGGTGTAACAGAAGGGTGTAGTCATATTTTAGGGGGTTGTTAGGGAGACCATTCTGAGCAACTTTATTTTTCATTGCTCCATACATTTTGGTCACCTGATTTATATAGAGAAGTGAAAATTAAAGTTGCTCTGATTAAATCGGTTTCATAGTGAAAGTTGCTCAGAATGATGTCCCTAACAACCCCCTAAAATATGACTACACCTTTCTGTTACACCATGTAGGAGCAGATAAATATTCAGCAATTTTAGGTGGCACGCTAAGGGTTAAGGTTAAAGGTACAGAAACTTATAATAACCAGCCAAGTGCGAGTTGGACTCGCGCACGAAGGGTTCCGTACGATTATCTATAAAAAACCGCAAAAAAAAAAATGTATGGGAGCCCCCCCTAAATATTAATTTAATTTTCATTTAACTATTTATTTTTTAAGTAAATAATATACTCAATATATTGTGAACATTTTAAGCGTCTACCTGCTACCATTATCAATATCGAGCAAAAATATCACGTTTGTTGTATGGAAGCCCCCCTTAATATTAAATTTCTTTTGATTTTTAGTATTTGTTGTTATAGCGGCAACAGAAATACATCATCTGTGAAAATTTCAACTGTCTAGCTACCACGGTTCATGAGATACAGCCTGGTGACAGACAGACGGACGGACGGACAGCGAAGTCTCAGTAATAGGGCCCCGTTTGGCAGTTTTGGCACCCTTTGGGTACGGAACCCTAAAAATAGCCGGTGCTGACCCTGTCTGTACCAATGAGATAAGTCATTTATCTTACTTAAGTACGTTATACATGGTTATACGGACGTTCTAACGGTGATAGAAAACATCGTGAGGAAACCTTCATTACTCCATAGCTGCGGCGATGGGCTAGCCCCCTGTCACGCAAAATGGAGTATTGAAAGTATGGGACACTAATCTACTATTGTATAATTATATTATGTGCCTTCATGAAATAAATTGAATTGAATCACTGGCTGAAATTGTGCCTCTGCCACCCCGTATGAGAAACAGGCGTGACGTTATGTTTTGTTGTTTATAAAAATAAATCCCTAAAATAGTCCTAAGCTTTAGATGGACGGCGCGTGACGCGTGACCATATTATTGATAATGTTATTGTGTTTCTATTCATCATCAAGAATCATCATCATATTCGGCAAGATTTTTTCATCAAAATAATAATAAACAAAAATAATTTTAATATATTTATTGTATCTGTTTAAATGTACATAATTCATAAATAATAATTTATAACTAATTACTAGTCTTCCAATCTCATTTACGTAATAGAATACAGGAATGAGAAAGAAAATATTCTTACTTATAGTGATACTATACACTGGAGTCACCACTGAGTGCTTCTCAAATAAATAAAGTGCAACTTAAATGTCATACAGGCGCTCGCTGCACCTTAAAGCCCCTACTGACACGTCTGCTCCTGCGGCGATTTAGGAAGGCGGGCGGTCAGAGCAATATCGGAGCTATTCTACACACACACCTGCAAGGAAGGAATCGATGACCCTGCCGCGGGGCGAGCCATAAAAATTACCCCTGCTTGCCTGCACACTTCACAATCAAGGAAGCAATTCAATGTCATCCCCACTTTTTTTGTCAGGTTGCTCCTGCAGCAGGCATGTCAGAATTGTCAATGGGGCTTTTAGTTTTAGACCCAGAACACACTGGCGGCTGGACGCATGCGGCGGCGTTTTATTTGTAAATTCTTCTTTGAGTCGCAGTTCAGTGCCTCTCCACTACAGGAGGTTGGCAGTCAGCTCTGAATACGCCTCTCGGTCTTGCGCGAGCCACGATAATAGATCTTAGACGGCTATTACTGTACGCTTGGCATGGTACTTTTTACTCTCTCTCGACGTCGAGAGACAGCTTACAAGTACTTGCCATGTCTATAATAATGGTCGTCCGTCTCCCTCTCCCGCGTCGCGTCAAGAGCGAGACACGTCGAGACATCTCGGGCTCGATAGAGAAAATGACATTTGGGCATAGACAGGGAGGGGCTTTTCTTGAGCGTGGCATACTAAGCGTACTGGTCCAGAGCGCCCCGCTCGCGTATAGCGCTTATTACACTACGCTGTTTTTCAAGCCCGATTGGCAGGACAGGGGTGTAAAAAGAAACAGGGAGGCAGGATCCTTAAACAGGGCGATCGTGTGTACCCGATCTCCTGTCTCCCTGCCACCCTGCCGATTGTGTAGTGTAATAAGAAACAGGGAGGCAGGGAGCTCAGTCGCTCCGGCTAGTAGTGCGGAAAGCCTGTCCTGTAAAGGAACGGACATGGAACGAGACATTTTCGGTCCGGACATAGTTCCTTTATATGTCCGCGGCGATGGGCTAGCCCCCTGTCACGCAAAATGGAGTATTGAATCACTGGCTGAAAGTGGGCACATTGGTGCCTCTGCCACCCCGTATGGGAAAGAGGCGTGACGCTATGTGTGTGTATAGTCCATGGAGTATACCTATACTCCGGCCGTTCCCGTTTCGCTGAGTATACTCCGACTCCGGGAGTCGGGGATTTCAATGAACCTGTCTAGTTCCTCGGAGTATACCTAGTCGTTCGTACTCGGAGTATAGTGTTTTCTTTTTAAATGTCCGTTTATATTGCCTTTTGTCCCTGCAGAGTATGAGATTGTAGCGGAGCAATAATTGCACTTTCCTTTTTTCCCTGTTTCTTCTTTAAAATGGTTCACAATGTGCTAGTTTATCTCCGTGATGCCATTTTAAAAAGTACTATTCAATCAACAAATTCTTCACTGTTTACTTTACGGCTATACTTGTTCAAGTTTTGAAATAAAACTACACTACACACTAATCATAATCACTGGTTCTTTTACTTCGAGGAAAGAATACAAAGCTAAATTTTGTATGCGCTATCTCGATGAACTTTTGCTTCCAGTATTCACTCACGGCACGCGCGCGATTAAATCAAACAAAATAAACAAAACCGCATCCATGTTTAAAAAATATGGTCAAATGCACAGCGCACGAATGTATTAGAAAGAAGAAAGAAAGAAAAAGTATTTATTTTGCCATAAAAACTAAAAACAAACAAAAAACTAATTATACTGGAAAAATAGGAAAGGTCTCAGCATCTGCTGGGGGAAGTACAAAAATTATAATAAAGTGCTGCTCCCAGCGCCGATTTTCAGACCTGACTTAAATTAAACTGAAAACAAACTTATATTGTACTTTTTAAAACTAACAGAATTAGCGCACGCACTTATTTCTCAAGCGAGAGACAGTGACAGCGTGATTTTGAGTGTCACTTTTGTTGTCGGCTCGGCTCGGCTTAACACGGCAATGCTCGAATCCTGCGTTCCGAAAGACGCTCGGCTAAACTCGGCTCGTTCCGCGGTCCTTCATCATTCCATACTTCGCCGGTTCCGCGGTCCTTCCATACTCCGGGTCATCGTTCCATACTACGCCAGTTCGTTCCATACTCCACCAGTACCGCGGTCCTTCATCGTTCCATACTCCTGACGGTCAACCTGACGACTGTTCATTCATCCGAATTCAAAAACACACGTCACTATGATTCAGAAGCGAGCAACATTACTTCGCTCAGTGACATTTTGACCTGCCAAATCACTTTGATCAATTACCGAATAGGGTATAGATAGATAGCGCATACAAAATTTAGCGTTATATTCGTTCCGCAACGCAAAATAACCAGTGGTTATGTTTTTGTGTAGTGTAGTTGTAGTGTAGTTTTATTTGATACATGAAATAATATAGTTGTAAACTGTAAAGTGAATAATTTGGTGATGGAATAGTACTTTTAAATTCTCATCACGGAGAAAACCTAGCACACTGTGGAACCATTTTGTAGAAGAAACAGGTAAAAAAGGAAACTGCAATAATTGCTCCGTTACGATCTCATTCACTGCAGGGACATGGCAATCAAAACTAAACAGCCATTTAAAATAAAACACTACTTACTCAGAGTCCGAATGACTAGTATACTCCAAGGAACTAGACAAGTTCATTAAAATCCCCGACTGCCGGAGTATGTCTATACTAACGGAACTATGTCCGGACCGACGATGTCTCGTTCCATGTCCGTTCCTTTACATTTGCACACGTCTATAGACAGTGAGTCAGACAGAGAACGATTTCTCGCGTAGGTGTAATAACTCGGCATCCTGCCTGGGAGACAGGAACCCGGGAGGCAGGGCAGGGTAGACAGCGTAGTCTAATAGGCCCATACGGACTAATTAGTCCAGAAATGGAAATCATCGGCCGGCCGCCTCATGCAATGACATATTGCCCACGGTCCGATTAAGTTAATAAGCACAATCGGATGGGGTTTAGGATCATCATAATGTCGAATGATGGCATCAATAAATAGCAGACAGTGCAGTTGAATTATTTGCTTCGTAACAAAGAGGACAAAAACTGTTGACATCATTATCTCTTATCATGGTCGTATGCGCAAGTACGTTAAGGGTCTTACTGACAACATGACTGAGTTGAGTGGCCGCCAAACTCGTGCATCTGTGTCTAGGTGACGTAGAAGTAAAGGCCGGCGCAGGTCAGTATGCCGAGTATGAAGAACACGATGACTAGTATAAACCGGTCTTGTAGCGCGCGCACGATCATCGAGTTCATGAGGCGCGAGGAACGATTCAGCTGCTCGTCGGTTTCCCGCAACTGGAAGGCAATGCACAATGACAAGTCAGAATGTGGCACTATGGAAGAATCAGCGCTCATGCCGAGTGCGCGGGAGAGATAGTAGCGGAAGGTGAGGGACAGATACATATAATAATAATAATAAAATTGATTATTTCAGTCCAAAAAATGGTCCATAAATTAATTTAAAAACAAGTAAAAATATTATAAAATTAAAATTATACAAGAATTAAGTAAATAAAAGTCAAGCCTTATTTCCTATTCCCGCCTAGGGCATGGATACCGGTATTCGGGTATACCGAAATACCGTTATATCGGCCATTTTTTTTCGATATTTTCATACCGGTATTTAAGGATTAAATACGGTTATTTCGGTATTTCGTAAAAAGTGACCTATTTTTGCAAGGTTGTAGACTATGCAGAACGCTCGATTTCTGTGTTTCACAGTGTTGTTCATACTTCAGATGAGTTTTCATATGGGACAAATCATGATTGTAGTAGTGTGTCTACGGCATGGTTGCCACACATGGCAACAAATAAACCAGTTTCAATCTAGAAATTGATCTTTTACTACATGGTGGCAGCGGTTTTCTCCCAGTCTGGGATTCCTGCCAGCTGAAGAAAGATCAAATAACATCCTCACCCGACCCCTACTCCGCTGTATTGTTTCCCTCTGGATACTCAAGTCCTGTAGAACTGCTGCGCCAATTTGTTCCGTCTCAAGTACTACTCTATAACCTTCCGTAAGAGTTTTGCCGGATCGCTCCACACGCTCCGTGTTATCAAGTAGCCTCTGGTGTTGGTCGTTGCTGGCCCACTCATCATAAACTTCATCGTTGTCAACGTTGTCTGAAATTATATTTAAAAAAAAATGTTAAACCTTTTTTAATTTTAATAATCTCCAACAGCTTATAAGTTAATATTATTCTAAATTACAAAGCAGCATATGTTATCCCCTATTTCTAAAAATAAAAGGCTCTTTACTATAATATAATACATATAAATAACAATGTAAAAGTGCCTGAATAATGCAAAACTTATACAGAGTGGAATTTTGTAACACCACCTGGAGGAGAAGTACTCTAAATAATGGATATTGCAAACCTTCAAAGAATATATTCCTTTATTCTTGAAATGAAACAAAACTGCATTCAAAGATTTTGAAATAGAGATTTGATCCTTATTATTGACCCTATCGATTGACGCCATAAAAGTACAGAATGTTGTTTTTTCGAATTCAAGCCGGTTCAATTCCTGGTTGTGGCAAGCGTAATTTTAAAAAACTTTGAATTTTGTTTCTTTTCAAAAATAAAGGAATATTTCTCTTATTTAGAGTACTTCCCCTCCAGGTGGTGTTACAAAATTCCACTGTGTATATACAAAGAAGTTATGACGGCAATCTACATCCAGCGTCAAAAATATCTTACCAAAGTTCATAGTTCTTTGAGACACTTTGACACGTCTTGCATAAGTGAATAAAACTAAGTAGGTACTTCTAATACCTTTCAGGGAATCTTTAAAAAAGAACATACACTTACATGTAGAGTTGTTGCTAATAACAGATCTGTATTCATCCCTGACGCGTTGCAACTCAGCTCTGTAGGCAGCGACCCGTGAGCCCGCACCAACTCCACGCGACTCTAATTCCAGTTGCTCCAGCTGTGAATCTTTAAAAAAGAACATACACTTACATGTAGAGTTGTTGCTAATAACAGATCTGTATTCATCCCTGACGCGTTGCAACTCAGCTCTGTAGGCAGCGACCCGTGAGCCCGCACCAACTCCACGCGACTCTAATTCCAGTTGCTCCAGCTGTGAAACGATATAAATGACGATCGATCAAAAATCTGAACTCACTTCTGGATGTGCAAGAGTAGAAAAGAAAATCAAGTAGTAGGTAGTAGTAAAAAAAAAATTTTTTTGCTCACCAAATCATTGACTTCCTCAAAAGTATGCTGTATTTCTTTGGATAGCTGATCCCTGTTGTCTGAAATTATTTTTCGATGCATTAGGGGACTCCGATAATCAGATAAAGCAGCAAGTCCCAAGATTTTTTATTCAAAACATACCTTCATTGCCAACTTTGAGCCGCCCAATCTTCGATGTTAGTTCGGCTGTGAGTATAGAATACTGTTGCTCATACGACTGGATTAACGTAGCCATATTCTTCTTTCTCCCTTGGTCATTTCCCCAATAATTTTATTGTAATTAAGGAATTAATTTAGCAAAATATAAATATACGACACGAACCAAGATCCAAACTTGACAGCAGATGAGATGACATTTGTAATTTGTATTTTGTACGGTATACGAATCGAAAGCTGTAACAAAACGCCTGACTGATCAATGGATCAAATCAAACATTCCTCAGAAACATTCATTCATTCCTCTGCTGAAAGGACTTGATTCCAGGGCCGTAAGACCTAATCCAAAAAAATGGACAAGAACCGGGCCTAAAAGGACTTGATTCTAGGGCCGTACAAACGAATAAAAAAAAGAATCTAGAGCCGTACAATTGAAAAACAAAAACATTTTGTGTAGGGTGTAGGGCTCAGGTGTAGGGTTCCTTCTAGAGATGATTAATATAACCATCAACCATTAAAATTAACAAATAATTTTATTTAACTATGATATTCAATAAACAAACTTAACACAATCGAATAAAAATATCAACTAATATTTTTATCAACTCGTTCCGATATCGATAATTAACAAATTGGCAAATGGCAACGTCGCGCATTCCCGACTTCCCGCACGTGCCCACGTGCCGCGCTGCTTATTTCGTCGGAGCGGCAACGTCACAGGCACAGGTGTCAGGTGTTCAATTTCGTTCGTTACGCGTGCATTCAATTGTAGGCGCTATCTCTCTTACGATAACACACATTATTTACTGTTGGGGATATTTGATATCAAATAACCATTTGATAATATTAATAATATTCGATCGAACGGTGAATAAATGATTTTTCAATGTATGCTCTATTTCTCTTATAATAAAACACATTTACTGTTTGGGCGATGTTCCTTACGAAAGTGATATTTTTATTGATCGGTCAGGCAGGTGAATGGTTGATTGTTTGTTTTATTCATTTTATTGTGTTAACTAATATTTTCAACCAAAATAATTATCGATATTTTTATTTATCAACTAACCATTAACCAATAAAAAAAATCAACCATTATTCTCTACTACTCCTGCTCAGCAATCCACCTGTCTCATCCCTATTTGGTTTGCTGGAAGAGATCTCTTATTAGAGATAAGCTCGCCTTTGTACACGTTTTCTATGTTTTTTACTGTCCTATGTAACTGTTTGTGTGCAATAAAGAAATTATGAATTATGAATTATGAATTCTCATCTTTAGTTCCTTCCGTCCCGTTTCCCGTAAAGTCTATGGTAGGTAGTAAGACTAGTAAGTACCTACCCAAGATAAATGGGATCATGTATAATTATTGCATCATTGCATGCATGGGACGCCCCGCCTGCCCCCGCTGACTGACTTAACACAGGCGGGTAATCGGTCCTCTATTACTTGTTTTGTTGTGATTGTGTGATTTGTGTGACTATTTCACCCATTCCGTACCCAAAGGGTAAACGGTATCCTACCTATTACTCTTTATTACCCTCCACTTTCCGTCTTTTGTCTGTCCAGTGGTCTGTATTTCATGAACTGAATTTATTTATTTATTCGTACGTATGGCATAGCCGTCGAGTCGCTCATATAAGTTGTCTGCAGCCATGACGGAATGAAATGTAAGAGGTAGAGTTGAAATTCCAGAATGTGTAGCTACTTAGCTTACCTGCCTACCCAATGTTGTAAGAACATTATCTTAGTGGTAGGTACCCGCTAGTCCCGCTACTACAACAACCAATAAAAGGTAGACGAGAGTACCTAGATATTAAGATAAATGGGGAGTCGCCATACATACATTTAAGAAACGCATATTTTATTCCGACCAGTTTGAATTACGAAATCTGATTTAGGATGAAGATCATAATTATTATATTTAGTCCATAAGTTTCTTGTACGCTAGGTACTGAACCCTCAGTGAGCGAATTTGACACTTGAGAAACGAATGTAACGAATACACTCATTTCATTCATTCAAATGTGCGTCATGTCGTCGTCGGTCGGTTTGTGTGTGGTAAAATAAAATCGAAATCAAATCAAACACAACCGACAAGTTTTTGTGAGAAAATATGAATAATAGTGGTGAAAGTACCTAATTAGCACAATTAAGAGTGATGACGATATCTTGGCGACATAAGTGTTCAGGGTGTCTGTTGCGAAATAACATATAAAACATGTAAGTTTACATTGTTCTAAACTTCGTGAGAAAATCTCAACTCAATTCTAACAAAGTGCGTTTTACCATAATTCTCAGACATATAGGTAACACCTATAAAAATTTAATTGTATAGGTACCTATTTAGACGCCTCTGTATTTGCGAGTAAAATATAAAGGAACACCATGAAATAATCGGTTTTAAACTTTCTCTGGATAGCGTGAGTCTCTGACTACGTGCATATCTAATGAATTTATGTCTTATTCATTTATGCGAAGAAATTAACGGATTTGTGCTACGTTCAACACGCTTATTAGATGCTGACGATGAGAACCAGTTCTTTACGCCTTATTGTATAATCAACAAGTTGATGACAAATTCTACTTTTTGTTCACAGTAAAAAGAAATAATGCAAAGGCACTGTGACGAAGACTCTGGGCGTAGCTCCTGCTCCGCTGCCTCGATAGGTCTAAGTTCAGTCATAGACCACTATGAAGAAGTGAAAAATGTAGTCAAAAGACGACCCCCATCGATAACACACGAGGCCAGCACTAACACAGACCTCAAAGTCAGTGTCCGACCAAGAAGCTGCATATCACTGTTGAAGTCACCAGATGAGAGAGACCCGTTCCCAAGTTGCAGAGTCCCCAGAACTCACAGGAATTCTGTATTTAATTTGTTTGATACACAAAGAAAGGGTGGTCTAACTGGTGCTCATTCAACACTGGACATTGCTTCTAGCACTCATAATGAACAGCCGAAAATTAAGCATAATGCTGTATCATTAAATACTGTTGCTCTTAGCAAAGATAAAGGGCCTGTAAATGGAAACTTCAAAAGGGGAAAGCCAGTGCAAAGAGCTGCATCAAGATTGTATAGAGCAGAAAACATAAAAGGTAACCAGAAAACCGGTTGTACAGGGCCTGAGTTTATAGTCAGAGCCTCTCAACCTGTGAAACAGCTGGATTTGACACTATCAGCCCTCGCTGATAAAAGATTAATCACAGTAGTTTTACTAAATGGACAGAGAGTAGAAGTTCTTTGTGATACAAACAATATAACAGCTGGAAAGTTGTTTGAGGCTCTTGTGTACACTGAGAAATATGAACACAACTTCATGTTGGGAATCGCTGTGCTAATCAGTGGAGACTTTGTCTTCTTACCTGATGATTACAAAATCAAGAAAATTGCTCCTGAAAATTGGAACACTAAAGCAGGAACCAAGAAAAATAGGACTGTTGGAGATAATATTCCATTCACACTGTTTCTGAGGATAAAGTTTTTCCTACCAACCAACATTGCCAGGAATATACAAGGTGGAGATTGGAGATACCGAGTGTATTTACAACTCAGAAGATCAACAGTTGAAGGCCAGCTAACATCCACCTTACAAAACCTTATTCTGTTGGCTGGATATGCTTTACACATTGAATTTGGTGAATACTCCTACAGAGAACATGGTACTGCTGATTATTTCCTGCTGGAACATTACTTGCCTGAGACTGTAATTACAACTAACATGGCCGAAATAAAATTGCTAATGAAAAAAGCACACGAATCGCGCCGAGGAATGGACAATGGTAAAGCGATAATTAATTACATCACAATGGCCCAAACATTCCGAGACTATGGTGCACACTTCTACTCTGCTGTCTGGGCAACCAGAGACGGTTTCTGCAGAGATGTGTGGCTGTCTATTGGACCTAGAGGAGTAACAATTTACTCCAGAAGTAGTAACATGAATGAAGAACCTGGCACAAGCAATAACAGAATAGTGCTACAAAGCCTGCCATGGCACCACATTCACACATTCTACTACAACAAGAAGAGCCTTTACATTATGCCTAATTCTAATTCTGGCTTGGCCAAGATAGGAGCTAAATACAAACTGAGAATGCCAGACAACAAAAGCTACTTTGCATTTTGGCTGGCTTCATTGCATCACAGATTATATTTAAAGTTGTATGCAAAGGAGGACTTCATTGATTATTTATCAGATGAACTCAGTTGCCCTGTGAATAAAGATGGGAGTCCAAAGAAGCTCAATGGCAGCAACTATGAAGACAGCTACAACTTAGCTGTAAGAAACCCAGTCAGAGTCAGAAAGCCTGCTAAGAGAAGGTTCAGGGTGGACATTTTCAGTGACAAAAAAGCACAGAATAAAGAAAACCAGAAGCCAAACACGGAAGAACTTCTGAAGCAAATATTATCCCCCATACCAAGTGACGAAAGTTTATTGAATGCTTCTCCTAGATCAAACAATCTAGGAAATTCATCAAACGATGGACTTTCGTCATCAGACTGCAGCCTTCCAAGAAGACATGGTGTAAAAATGGGTACAAGAGTCTTTAGTGGTTCTAAATCCGCATTAGAAAAGAGGTACCCTAAATCAATAGTTCAGAATGGATCAAGTAACGAATTGAGAAGATTTGACGATTTTGGGACAACTCAAAGCGATTCCGACGACTTATGTTCGAGTTCATTACAACATTGTAATGTAAACAGTATGAAGTTGCTGCCAGAAAGACAGTACAATCAGAACATGGCTCAAGAACCAACTGCTTATGTGCTGGAATCTCCAAAAGTTTACCCAGATGTGTTCAACTACAATGCAACAGTCAATGAGTCGTGTATAAGCCCATCGTTGTTCGAAAGACTGGACAGTATGGGATGTGTTCAAGCTGAGAGGATTTTTGTGACTGCACTATTACAGAGAGACCAAAGCAATGCATTGGGGCTGCAGGTTGCGGAAGGTTCTGACGGAAATGTCTACATAAAAACAATAACGCCGGGTGGTCCTGCAGATCTATGTAAAAAGATTCAAGCTGGGGATCAAATAATTTCCGTAAATGGGCAGACTTTACTAAACATAAAATATGACATTGCCTTGACGATGCTCCAGACTGCACCAAAGAAAGTAGAACTTATCGTTTTACAAAACTCTAATAATCTTGGAAATGACTATAAATGGAACAAAAAAAGTATGATGCATAATAGCATAGCTGCAGGCCTAGAGGACCTTGAAATTACTGACGACGAACTGTTAAATGAAGAAGCATTGAAAACAATATATGCTCTGATCAAATTAACGAAAGAAAAGGTCATTAGCCGCATGAAAGACAAAGAAAGTAGAAGACCACTTAATAAAGTTCTACAGAAGTCTTATTCTGAAAATGTAGTATTTGAGGACACTGATATAGGAGATTATTCTTCGCAAGAAAATACGCCTCAGAAAAAAGACAGCTTGAAGTTCAACACTTGGCGCGGCATTCCGTACCACAGACCTTCTAATTCAAATACAAAACGACGTCCATTAAGCTTGAGCATTCCTACTGATGTCAATATCACGGATAATTACTTGGATGAAGGAGTAACGAATGAGCTAATGACAAAATCATCACTAAAGTCTATCCAATCTTCACTGAACAGTTTGGATGATAAATCAGCAAAGAGCATATCACGAAGTGTTGCCCTGCCGAGGAATTATGCTCCCGGCAGAAAGTGGTTGGGACCAGTCAGATACCCTGTGACCCCTTTGAAAAGTTGCAATTCCACAGAAAATGCAATCAATAACGATGTAATCAGAAAACATTTTGTTTACGGTGCTAACAATGATACTGAAAAGGATCAGATATTTTTATAAGTAGAGGATATAAAACCATAGTGCCTTCATGTGAAGCAATGCCTTATACCTATTATTAGTATGTATTAGAAGTCTTATTTTAGATCTTGTTAGTAATTAAATGCCATGTATAGTTTACGCATACTGAGTTGTTTTACTCGCTCTCTGATAGGCACGTATAATTAAGTGACAATCAAATATCGAATAGGTAGGTACAGTACGGGGCCATTGTTTTAACACGTCGTTGTCGGGTCTCGTCTCGCACTCTCTCTCTCCCGCCAAGTCATTAAAAACTATTAATTTTATAATTATTTTCTAAAAGTTCTACAGAATAAATAGAGACGTCGTAATTCATCAATTAATATTTAAAGTCTTTGTAGAAGTCCGGGGACAACATTGCCATATCATTTTTTAGTTTCATTATTAAAAGAAGGCTTACCTACCAAAACAAAATGGCCTTGGTATAAACTTTTCAAGCGTGTTGTGAAGACGTATCTTATACCGAGACCACTTTCAATTTGTAATATCTCTCGTATTTCAGTATTTGTGGTTGGTGCGGCAACAGATATACACATTCTGTGAAAATTTCAGCTTTCTAGCTATTACGGTTCGTGCAGGCGGACCCGGTGACAGACAGGACGGACGGACGGACGGACAGACGGACAGCGAAGTCTTAGTAATAGGGTCCCATTTTTACCCTTTGGGTACGGAACCCTAAAAAGCAACTAAAGCCTCTAAACGTCATAATGACGTCGTTTTAGTTGATATCAACGAAAAATTGCAAATGCCACGAGATGGCGCTAAGAATATAGGGTTTATTCTAAGATTAGCGCCACATAGAAGTGTGTTATTATAACTGAAACCATGGCGTTCAATCAAAGTACAAATCTTACTCCTCAGACCTTTTTTACGAAGGGTTACTAATTCTAATGTGTATGGGATGAGAATCCTGTGCCCTGACCTGCCTGACACATGTACACCTATATGTCCCTGTCTGTCCCGCGCCACTTTTCACTCTATCTCACTTGTGGGAGTGACACGTGTCAGGCAGGATCGCATTCTTTCAGCGGCCAGAATTAAATCAACAACCTCCTATCGCTTTCGTCACAGATATTATAATGCTTTCGTTTATCATTTATTGGCTCTAAAGAGTGAAAGGAAAGTTCAACTTGGAAAACTAGTTTCCTCTAATTCACACAACTGTTTGCTTGCTTTGCAAATATCCTCCCAGCTGTTCAAAATATCCTCCCAGCTGTTCAATCTGGTTTCCGTGGTGGTCATGGCACAGAAACAGCTCTCGCGTGCGTGACTGATGATATCATATCAGCCTCTGACTCTGGGGAGGGCAGTATACTTGTTTTGCTAGACTTTTCTAGAGCATTCGACTGTATAAACATAGAACTTCTTTTGGCAAAAATGGCGTACTACGGAGTGTCAGCAGCATCATGCGAGTGGTTTCAGTCTTATCTGACCGGACGTAGGCAGTATGTAGAGATCGACAATGAAGATGGAAGTCTAACGCAGTCAGACATAACTTTAGTCACGCGCGGTTGCCCTCAAGGCTCAATACTTAGTCCTCTGCTTTTTATTAGGGTTCCGTACCCGAAGGGTGCCAAACGGGACCCTATTACTGAGACTTCGCTGTCCGTCCGTCCGTCCGTCCGTCCGTCCGTCTGTCACCGGGTCCGCCTGCACGAACCGTAATAGCTAGAAAGCTGAAATTTTCACAGAATGTGTATATCTGTTGCCGCACCAACCACAAATACTGAAATACGAGAGATATTACAAATTGAAAGTGGTCTCGGTACAAGATACGTCTTCACAACACGCTTGAAAAGTTTATACCAAGGCCATTTTGTTTTGGTAGGTAAGCCTTCTTTTAATGAAACTAAATTTAAATGATATGGCAATGTCGTCCCCGGACTTCTACAAAGACTTTAAATATTAATTGATGAATTACGACGTCTCTATTTATTATGTAGAACTTTTAGAAAATAATTATAAAATTAATAGTTTTTAATTACTTTTGTTTTCATACAAATCTCAAAGCACAGAAATTATTTTTTTCCTTTTGGCCACTTCAAGTTTGGCTGCCAGTGATGTTTTAATTAAATACTCTTTGGTGCGTTGAAATGATGTTTTGCAGTCTGCATGACATTGACATAATGAGTGAGTGAACCTCATTGTACGGAAATTGTAGATGGGTGTCTCACGTTTTCCCTGAGCGTTTTCCAGTAGGAGTAGGTTGTAGACAGTGCTGCTTACGGCGGCGTTTAGTAGGTACTAAAGGCCCTAAAAGCGCGGCAAGCTTTGAATCAATTCAAATGTTATTTTTCAACTAGCTACAAAGTTATTCTGACATAAGATGATAATTTGAACAAAACTTTTTGGGTATTTCATGAAAAATACAGTTACAGATCACACATATACAGGGTGGAACAAACGAATGGGCCCTGGAGGGAAAGTACCTTAAAATCTCAAGATATCCGTCCGTCCGTCTGTCTGTCACCAGGCCGTATCTCATGAACCGTGGTAGCTAGACAGTTGATATTTTCACAGATGACGTATTTCTGTTCCCGCTATAACAACAAATACTAAAAACAAAATTTTAATATAAAGGGGGCTCCCATACAATTAACGTGTTTTTCTGCGGTTTTTTTAACCGACTTCCCAAAGGAGGAGGTTTACAATTCGTCCGGATGTTTGTTTTTTTTTATTTTTTTTTTTATGTATGTGCCTCGATAGCGCCTAAACGGATGGACCGATTTGGAAAATTAGACCGATTAGACCTATAGTGATTTTTGTGTTTTTCATAATAACTCGTGCAAATGCACATGGTAAGCATAATATTGTGATGCGGAACTGCTGAAGAAGACCACATATGGCCACCAGATCTGCTCAATACTAGGTACAAATACAATGCGTGGCTGACGGGCAGGCAACGCATAGCCTAAACCGATGGACCTAGAGCCATGAAACTTTGTACAGGGGTTCCTTAGTAGCGTGGGGTAGCACTGATATGGGATTTGACAAAATTAATTCCCCTGGGGGGGGGGGGATAAGGGGTTACAGTTTGTATTAAACTCAATCTAATCAAATAGGGTTTGTGGAAGTCGGTTTTTTGTAAAGTTTACTTTTTGTTCCAATTATATAGATAATGGTACGGAACCCTTCGTGCGCGAGTCTAACTCGCACTTGGCCGGTTTTATTATGTACACTGCTGACCTTGTAGAAAGGATATCAAATTGCAAGGTTCATCTATATGCGGATGATACTCAACTTTATCACTCTTTCAACCCACGAAATACAGTAGAGGCGGTTAACAAGATGAACGAGGACTTGAACGTAATCTTTGGGTGGTCAGAGGAAAACACGTTGGTTCTTAACCCGGGAAAATCAAAATTCTTAGTTCTGGGTACAAAACACCAACGTGATTCAATTGTGGAACGGCACCCGCGCATACAAATCGACGATGAAGATATTGAAAGAGTGATGTCAGCTAGGAATCTTGGTTTGATGGTGGATGGTGATTTGCGGTTCGAACAACACGTGCAGCTGAAGATTAGAAACGCATTTTATAGGTTAAAAGTTTTGTACACAATTAGAGACTTTCTAACTGAAAAAGTGCGTGTACTATTGACAGAAAGCCTAGTCCTTTCTATACTTAATTTTGGTGACGTTGTGTATGGCCCAAGACTTTTCGCTAAAACTGAACGCGCTATTCAACGTGTCCAAAATGCTTGCATCCGTTTCTGTTTTGGAATACCAAAACGTAATTTTATAACTCCAATACTCAACCATAAATTCATTCTAAAGATGTCTGCACGCAGAAGGCTACATATGGCTGGACTGGTACATAAAATACTTAACAACAAAACCCCAACATATCTATGGGATAAACTTATCTCATTAAAAGATTCTAACAAACATTACACTAGAGGTACAGTGCAAAACAAATTAATAATTCCGAAACACAAGACTGCTGGTTTCAAAGGCAGCTTTAAGTATGCGGCCTCAAAAATTTGGAATGACTTGCCCCCTCCTCTTCGTAGCAAGATGTCGTTGCTCACTTTTAAACAAAAACTGCGTAAGCTGCTTCTTGAGAGACAAATGACCGACTCAGCCCAATATTATAGGTAGTGTTTACAACAACAACGACAACATCATAGCGTCACGCCTTTTCCCATACGGGGTGGCAGAGGCACAACTGTGCCCACTTTCAGCCAATGATTCAATACTCCATTTAGCGTGACATAGGTACTTTAGGTAGTGTTTAGTGATCTCAAAACCGTTTTTTGTTTTTTTTTTTTATATTTTTATTGTTATACGTCTGTTTGTTTGCTGTCCTATAATTATTATGTCATCCAATAGTCTGATAGATGGATTAATAATTAATCTATGAGTTCATTGTCTCACTAGTGTATGGTCGGCACCGGAATTCGAACCTGCATCTCCTGCGTGAGAATCGGGCAGGAGGCCCACTAGACCACAGAGCTCTATACTTTTTATGTCATTTTTATTAATTTTATTGTTTTATTTTGTTACTTTATTTGTTTTTGTTATAATTTGTTTTTTTTTTCTCTCTTTTCCTTTACAGGTACGGTCTGAAAACCAGCGCTGTGAGCTAGAACATGTTTGTGCTACTCACAGCAAACGCTGAGACCGTCCCTTTTGAAGTAAAACTTCTTGGGGCACGGGGGTAAAATTTATTTAACCTCTCAACTGTGGGTTATTCATATATTTGCTTTTCAATTCCTACTAGCCGGGTGCTATCACGAGTGGCTAAGAAATGTAACGGAAATTGGAATCGGTGACGTCAGGGTCGGCTGAAGACTTTTAAAACCGCAACTATTTTCAATACGGTTTTTAACTAATCAGATAAGATAATAATACATTCGTACAATAAAGAATGTTAATTAGTGAGAGAAAAACCTGATGAAACGTTAACAAATAAAAATTATTTTAAGCATTCTTCCACGAGTTCTTGATTTCCGGTAAAGGCCAAAACCAGTGACGTGACCAAAAACTACTTCGTTCAACCTCTTTGTTGGAACCGGAACTTATGTTTGACAGTTGTGCGATGCGATCCATACAGTTTAAGAAAAGAGTTTCATCAATGTCACACGGGTCGATATGGATTTCTAAAATGATGAACGAATCGTTTTGTGGCCGGTAACTATGGAATAGGTACCTAAAACGCGCTGCGTAGTCGCGCAACAGGCAGCTAGTAATCGCATAAAGTCACTTAGAATCATCCAAATGTGATATTTAGTTTTCAAGCAAATTCCGATGTGATGGATGGCTTCATTAAGACTTCTTGAAAACAATAAGTAGGTACCTAGAACTGTTCTAAAGCCACTTTTTATTATATAGTGCAGTTCAAGTAACAAATTAGCAGTTTAGCTACTAAGTACGTGTTATACCTACCTATTTAATGTTTATCTGTAGTAAACGGCCAAAGCGAGGTCTACAGCTTACAGAGCCATAAGTTTAATGGCTTATTGTTTCGCTTATTTGTTTGTATGTAATTTTTGTAATACATATTTTAAAGTTGAATTGTTGTTATAACTGTTGAAATTATACGATTTTGATTTTAATAAGCTTTTGTAATTTTAAAGTTAATGCTTCATGCCAGTCAATAATGTTGAAGTAAAATATCAAAATCGAGGTATGTCGTATGGCGGACTAAGGAAATGTCAAGAATAAAATTAAATAAGAGTTACGTCATCGCTTCGCGATGAAGTAACCCTAAAAAATCCTAGCAAAGTAGGTATGTATAGGTTAGCGGGGGTAGCATAAGGCACGCCAGTCACCCCAGCCACGCATTTTGTCACAATTTAATGTCATATCATAATGAATGCGCGCTATTTTATGGAGAAACATCATTGAGACGCGAAAGGAGTTGGCAATTTGGCAAAATGACTGCCCCAGACATGTACAAAGACTTCTCAACAGCCAATTAATAGCATTTAAATATTCTCTCATAAATTACTGCGTCTTTAGTTAGTTTGTAGAACTTGAAGGAAATGATTAAATAATTAAGAGTTGTCACTTCATACTCTATGATTCCGCCATTGATTAGTGACTTTTGCCATCGTTAAAAATAACATGCAACATAATTGCCAACTAGCAAAACTGTTGAAAACAGGAGGTTTCCAGAGGAGGCTAGATGGCGTTATGTTGCATGTTATTGCAAAATGGTGCTTATTTCTAGCGACGGCAAAGGTCACGGAATCATATTGGAATCACGGAGTATTGAGTAACAACTCTTATTTACCTATATTTAATATTTTTTTTCTTCAAGTTCTACAAACTAAATACAGACGCAGTAAATTAAATTTATGAATGAATATTGAAATGCTATTGGCTGTTGAGAAGTCTTTGTACATGTCTGGGGCAGTCGTCCATATATTGATTTAGCCATCTTCTTTGTCATTTATCTGCGCGACTGAGGTGAGTGGCAAGCCTTATGGTAGTCCCGCAGGTACACATTAACTTGGAATAGTTGAAAATACGTACTCGATCAATTAAATAAAGGGACTGGGCACAGAGACAAGCAAAGCAATGCATACATTTGAGCGAGACGGCTTAAAGACGTGACGTCAGATGGTATATAATCTGAGCGAGATGCAAATAGTAGTGACACTATTGAATGAGTTAAGTATATCACCACGAGCGCGACAAATTGTAGATAAGGAATGGTGGGAAATAAATGACATGACGTATTAAAAGTAAGTACAAGTATAAAATAATTTCAAATAATCGGACGTCTGAAACTTAAAAGTAACTTGAAGCAGAGATTGGATCTCAAAATTGGAAATTTAAATCTCTTTTAGTATAGGTAGGTATAGGTGTATAGTATAGGTACCTACCACTTAATGATCTAGCTACAGAAGTTTTACTTCTAACACGTGTACGGTGCTACACGCGAATTTTTTTTTGTCTTATTAAACTAATGTACCCTATTTAGCTGTACTTTTTATGTATTTTTTTTTTTAAGGCAAAATAAACTATTTCTATTTCTTTCTATTTCTATTTCTTGCGCCGCCGCCACCGCCGCCGCCGTGCGTGCGTGCTGATAACCTAAGCGCGAAGAGTACCTACGTATCTACATGCGTAGAAACTACGCATTTTGGAACTTAGGGCTTGTTCAATAATATCTTGGTCCAAAGTTCAAGAAACTTAGTACCTACAGTACAGTCAGCTTCAGATATACATACATAATTGTCTAGATCTATTCAAGAGCACGCAATGCTCACTTTAACATCTCATAACATAGCGTCACGCCTTTGCCCACACGGGGTGGCAGAGGCACAACTGTGTCCACTTTTAGCCGGTGATTCAATAACGCAGTGGCATCAAAGCTCGTAACCGAGATGGAGATGGTGGACTTCTTCATAAAATTAAGTCAATTTTTTTATTTAGCCATTAAAGTGTCCCACTGCTGGGCAAAGGCCTCCCCTTCTTTCGTCCACACTTCCCTGGTCTGTGCCACCTCCGGCCACCCCGGCAAAAACTTGTTGAGGTCGTCCCGCCATCTCCGTTTAGGCCTGCCCCTACACCGGTATCCGTCCTGTGGCACCCAGTCAGTGGCGATTATCGCCCATCTGTCTGGGTGCATGCAACTTACGTGGCTGGCCTAGTTCCACTTTAGCTTAGCGGTCTGTGCACCCACATCAGCGATGCTAGTTATGGAGCGCAGTGTGGTGTTCCTAATGTGGTCCGTCCTACGAACACTTAGGATGCTGCGCTCCATTGCTCGCTGGCAAACCTTGAGTTTGGACTTCTAAATCGATAGTTGACCTCGAAAATCATCTATAATATCGATAGGGCTAAACTCAAATGTTTATTGCGTTCTAAAGTGTTTTACAGATGTTATTGTAGGAACTTAGGACTTAACCCTTTTCGGGTATTGCACAAGTAATAATCTCAATAGCTCCTGAGATCAAATCACTTTGATTGATCCACTGAATAGATTACATATTACCTACCCGTTCGCTGTAGGTTTGCCGGTGCGTGGAATGCGGTTGCCCTCCCCCAACCGCCAACCGCACCCCTGAGTCGCCCTATCCGCACAGCGCACACCGTTAGCAACGTCATCGCTGACGCGTGTCGCAGTACTCGCAGTCGGGAGGCGGGATATTTTTATTTATATGTGTATTAATGTGTATTTATTGAAATAAAAAACAAAGATTTTAAAATAATGGTTTATTTATAGCAAAGTTTGTACAATAAATTGGAAAAAAAAACCATGACCCCTGATTCTAATTAGAATTTGGAATACATATACACTCGTAGGTAAGCCTAACTGGACTAAACTATTTTTATTGTTGTAGATTTATTTAATATCGATCGAATGTGTTAAATGTTGCCTAATAAAATGTTTTGTAAATGTGTAATATTTCTGCTAACCCTACCTCTGAGTGACGTCACATCGTCACCGGCAAACCTACAGCGAACGCGTAATATAGGTTGTGATGGGGATTCTCGATACCTACCAAAAAAAAATTTTTTTGAAAACATTAAATTTATTATCAATAACACTCGGCTTGTCGTAATCAAGCAACATTTAAAACTAAATAGGCATAACTACTTCTGTAACACAATCAGACTCTCAATCAAATAATAAAAAAACTACATTCTGTAATTATCCATTCATTCTTTGACAAAATTTCCATACATACTACATTGCAATACCTTTAACAGGTGATGTGATATTAAAGTCTTTTTACACAATAAATGCATCTTAGCACTATTCTAAAAAGGCATTTTACATCATACCACCCATGCCTCCCATGCCACCCATGCCGCCCATGCCTCCTCCCATACCTGCCATTGGGTTGGGCTCCTTCTCAGCAGGCAAGTCACAGATCACTGCTTCAGCAGTCGTGAGGAGGGAAGCGACTCCACTGGCATCCGTCAGCGCTGTTCGCACAACCTTGGTGGGGTCAATAATACCCTTCTCAATCATGTTAACATAGTCATTGTTGAGCGCATCATATCCAAATTCGGGTCCGAGGTCTTCGACCTTGGCGACGACGACTGATCCATCGATGCCGGCGTTGCGCGCGATGGTCATGCAGGGCATCCTGAGGGCCTTCTTTACGATTTCCACACCGGTTGCTTGGTCGCTGTTGGCTGTCTGCAGAGCTGTCAGTACTGGAATGCATCTGAGAAGGGCAGAGCCACCGCCGGGAACAATACCCTCTTCAACGGCAGCACGAGTTGCACACAAGGCATCATTAACGCGATCCTTCTTCTCATTGACTTCAACTTCGCTGGAGCCTCCAACATGCAGAACGGCAACACCAGAGGCTAGTCGCGCAAGACGTTCTTGCAGCTTCTCTTTCTCATACTCAGAGGTGGTTTCCTGGATTTGATCGCGGATCTGCTCAGCTCTCCTGTCAATATCGGCCTTTTTACCCTTTCCTTTCAAGAGGAGTGTGTCATCCTTGGTAATCACAACTTCTCCAACTTGACCGAGGTCTGAGAGTTGAACATCTTCAATTTTGATTAAGTTGGCGTCATCACCAAAGACTACACCTCCTGTAGCAATAGCCATGTCGCTGAGGGTTGATTTGCGGTTGTCTCCAAATCCTGGGGCCTTGACAGCGGCAATTTGAAGTCCAATCTTCAGCCTGTTGACTACAAGTGTGGATAGTGCCTCGCCATCAACATCCTCTGCAATGATGATCAATGGTTTCCTCTGTTGGTTAGCCATCTCCAGAGCTGGGATGACTGTCTGGACATTGCTGATTTTCTTCTCAGAGAACAGCACAAGAGCATCTTGGAACTCAACTTTAGCTCCCTTGGAGGAGTTGATGAAATATGGTGAAATATAACCTCTGTCAAACTTCATGCCTTCAATGATGTCAAGTTCGTCATTGAGGGTCTTGCCATCCTTGACAGTGATGACTCCGTCCTTTCCGACTTTCTTCATGGCATCAGCAATCAGGTTTCCGATAGCGGTATCCCCATTGGCGGAGATGGTGGCAACCTGTGCAATCTCTTCGGTGGTGGTGACTGGCTTCGACATGGACTTCAGCTTTTCTTTGACGGCGTCAACTGCAAGCATGACTCCTCTTCTGATTTCGATGGGGTTGGCACCCTTGGAGATTTTCTCAAACCCTTCCTTGGCGATCGCTCTCGCGAGCACGGTGGCTGTGGTGGTTCCGTCGCCCGCCTGCTCGTTCGTGTTGTTTGCAACATTCTGAACCAACTTGGCGCCGATGTTCTGGAATTTGTCCTTTAGCTCGACTCCTTTGGCAACTGTCACACCGTCTTTTGTAATTTTTGGGGATCCCCAGGATTGCTCTAAAATCACGTTTCTACCTTTAGGGCCCATTGTGACAGCAACGGCATCGGCGAGGATGTCTACTCCTTGCAGCATGAGGGCTCTTACATCAGAACCGAACCTCACATCTTTCGCGTAAGACCTGCACATCTGCTGCGATTTGTTCAATGAGATGGTTTGACGGAGAACACGGGGTAAGCGCAACATTTTGCAAAATGTATGGAATGGTATTTGTGCGATAAATAAGGTTTCAAACCTTTTATTCTGGAAGATTCTCACCGGGATCGCAAAACGTGATCTTCAGCCGGTCTAGGTTATACTTGAATGAACGAAATCAAGCACGAACGAACGGAAAAAGAAAATGGCCGATTTCCCATTAATGTTCGAGTAATGTATTGTACTAAATCGAGAAAAAAGTTTTTTATTGGTGATGCTGGCTGGTTAGAAATTGATACTAATATAATGAGAAAAAGTTAAGTAGAGTGCATTCGTAAAGGGAGTAGGTGTAGAATTCAAACTCCGTATCTCTCGTTGTGATCATTACGGTTTATTCTTAGATACAAATTGATACCATTCTACAAGACACCATGTCACCACATGGCGGTTCGTTCACAGACTGACTCCGTTAACAGCAGTGTTGCCAGAGAGTGAATACCATAGACTACCTCGAGCAAATACTAAACACTACAGTAGGTATGGAGTATAGTATAGAGATGGCACATCGTCAGAAAAAAAAAGAAAAGAGAGATGACATACTACGAATCATTTTTGTGAAAGCGAGAAACAATAACCACAATAACGATCACCTGTCCCTTACCCGCGTATGCATTTTTGTTGTTGGCCACAGTATTGTCAAATGCTTGTTTGCTCTTGTTTTGACAGATGAGTGGCAGAAAATCTCTGATTTTGAACCTTACGCTTATTGAGAACCAACTCTATGTCCATATCAAAGGTGTACGCATGCACTCCGTCTATTCCTTTCTCTGTCTACGAGTGCAGTGCTACCTACAGATGTTTTGCCACGTGGCCAAGGGAAGGTCTGAACTAACGCAATCAATTCAATTCAAATTCAATTTCTTAAATAATGGCTTCCATCGATTTGATGGTGGCACGATAATATTAAGAATTTTTTGGTGAAAATCTCAATATTTCCGGAACCTAGAACAAAAAAGACAAAACAATATATAAATAAATAGGTATATAATAGTTTTAGATTAATTAGTCTACAACAAGAACACAACTACGGTTAGAGTTTGATGTTATTAACATAAATGATAGCATGATTTTTTATAGCAAGTGTAGTTTTATTCAGTTTATTTTTATCTTTGTGCACTAGGACTATCCTCTCAGCACCATCTTTCCTGTCCTGCCTAGGTTTTCTGGTAGAAATCTCTCTTAAGAGATAAGCTCGCCTTTGCGCACTATTATGTTATTTAAGTTTTATTATTAAGTTACTGTGCAATAAAGAATATGAATATGAAATGAAGTTACACAAGGTTTGGATAAATGGGGAATTGACATAATGATAAAAGAGATTTGAAATTTGAAGTTCTGGGAGTAAAAGGAGGAAGAGATTTTTTTATTTTATTTAGGCAAATTGTAGATGTGGTGCGTTTATCCGAGGCGCGGAATTTGAAGTACCAGGGTTTCAGGTTTGTACCAGGGATCGTATCCTGGATGTCTCCATAGAATCTGCCCTTGATCTGACGGCTAACCTGCCAGGCATCGTTCCATGATTTAAATAGATGCGCTTTAGAGACAGAAATTATATCTGAACTGTAATTACGGAAATGTTCAGAGCCACCCAAAGCATTCTTCGCACAGGAGTCTGCCCCCTCGTTTCCCGTAACACCCGCATGACCGTGACCGGAGACCAAGCCAACACAATTTCTAGTCCCTGACGATAGCAGTCATATAGCGATTTTAAGTTTTACTGGGAATTTAATTTAGGACCTGAACTGGTTTTACAAGATGGATTGAAGACAACTAAGTGAGTCTGAAAAAATAATGGTTTTAATTAATTTATGCGATAAGACTTGACGAAACTATAAGGGTTCCTTGTTTCTCTACGGAACCCTAAAAATGACGCCAATGGTCCATAGTTGGTTAACCAAACCCCTATGTCCAACGAAAAGTGGGCCTAGGCTTAGCAGTTTTGTTCGCCATTGATGAGAAAAAAAAGTAAGTGGATGAAGCGTTGGTTGAAAGAACGATCAATTCTTAGCCATGCAAACTTGTACACAATACAATAATGGCTCTGGTCTGCGGCGGACGACACTTTGCACTCGTATAGTATACGAGTGCTAAGTGTCGTCCGCAGACCACGCAGTATACGTGCGCACTGCGCACCCGCTGGCTGTCACAGCGCGAGCGCAACTGTCTATGGTTAGATGAAATCCACCGTGCCGTCTACACGGATGTAATACTTATCCACACAATTCAACCTCGGATGTGAACTCGCCCGTAATCCAAAGAATGATGAAGGTCATTTAAGAATTTGGATTACATCTGCTGTCTAAACTATAGATGGGCAATCACCCGGAGTTTTTCCAGTTCTTGTAATAATTCCAATATTCTTCCAGAATTATTACGAATCCTTCCAAATGCTTCCACTTGGTAAGAAAATATAATAAAGGTGTTTTACAAATATATTGAATTGAAACCCGCACACGTTGATAGAATAACTATTATACCAACAAAATAAGTCAAAAGAAAAAATGTCCTCAAATGACACACATTAGCGAGATATAAGATATTATCTATCATACAGTGTCAATTTTTAGGGTTCCGTACCCGAAGGGTGCCAAACGGGACCCTATTACTGAGACTTCGCTGTCCGTCTGTCCGTCCGTCCGTCCGTCCGTCCGTCCGTCCGTCTGTCACCAGGCTGTATCTCATGAACCGTGGTAGCTAGACAGTTGAAATTTTCACAGATGATGTATTTCTGTTGCCGCTCTAACAACAAATACTAAAAATTAAAAGAAATTTAATATTAAGGGGGGCTCCCATACAACAAACGTGATTTTTTTGTTTTTGCTCGATATTGATAATGGTAGCAGGTAGACGCTTAAAATGTTCACAATATATTGAGTATATTATTTACTTAAAAAATAAATAATTAAATTAAAATTAAATTAATATTTAGGGGGGGCTCCCATACATTTTTTTTGCGGTTTTTTATAGATAATGGCACGGAACCCTTTGTGCGCGAGTCCGACTCGCACTTGGCCGGTTATTTTTTATCGCAACACCTTTGCAAAATCTTAAAACCATAATTTGTTGATATAGTAGTCTGCTACCCGACGTGTGTACGTTTCCATGAAATATCTTTACAAAACATTTTTTTTTTCCCACATTTGCACATATTTTCCAAGTGGGAAGGATTCGTAATAATTCCAGAATTATTCCAATTTTTCTTTCCGAGATCTATAGTCTAGCAAGGTGACCTCTGATGGACGCTGAATTACATCCGTCTGGTACATGCTTAAAAATAATAAACGAAAATCACAACTTGTCACATAGTTTGTATTGAACATGCCTGAATGAGTGAAATTATAAGTTTAAATCGATCGAAATTCGATCGATCTTAGTGACCTGAGTTAATTAAAGAACAACTACGTCACCGGCACAAAAAAAATATTGTTTCTTTTATTTCTTTTCGTTCGGTCACCATTTGACATTTCTTGTTTTCTTTCCGGTGAATCGTGTGAAACACGTTTCATTTTTATTCCATTCAACTAAAATATGCCGTGATTTCTTGTTCAGATACCGTTGATAACTTGAAGCAATAAGTACTGTGTGTGCTCACACTTGACTGTAGCTTAGAAGTTTATAATTTGCTAATAATATCGAATTATTACATAATGGCTAACCCTTGGTAAGCATAGTTAATTATTTATAATTTGATCAATCGAATAGGACTACCTATTCCAAATCACTAGGTACAATTAGACAATGCCCATTATGCTGAAGGTACACTCACTAAAATTACTTGACAATAAGTGGACGGGCCACACAGTGGTTTTTCCGCGCGGATATAAACTACCTGTAACCTGCGGAAAAAATTTCGCCAGTGCAGCCCATAGTATTCAACGTGTTACAGAATTGCAGGCAAAATTCGCGCGGAAAAAAATCGCAAAATTGTATGCAGAAAACTGTAATTTTAGTGCCTAAACACACTTATGCTGAAGTTATGCGACCGAAGCTCTGCGGCTGATTTTACGTATTCGGCTAATATGACACACCATAAGTGTCGAACTTACTTAGTTGTTACCTTACTTAGATGCTGCTGAACTTACGCCCGACCGAAGATAACGCAACGTAATTTCGGCATTATGTGTCCTCAGTAATTCAAATAGCATTGCAGATGTAATCATGCTGAACTTCGGTCTCGTGACTTCTGCATAGTTTGTTTAGACACTTAGGTGTGCCCTTCAGAATACTCTCTGATTAGCAATCTCGGGGTTTAGGTGCGGGAAAGATTTGACAAAGAGTAGAGATAAGCAGATAGTTAGTCTGAGAAAACAACATTATCATCATCATATCAGCCCATATCATCCCACTGTTGGGCATAGGCCTCTGCCAAAGCATGCCACTTGCATCAGTCCCCGGCTATTCTGGTCCACTGCCTACCCACCACCTTTAGTGGGTATTCAGGTAGAACGCTGGCTACCAGCGCCGGCTACCAGCGCCGGCTTCCAGCGCTGGCGGGAACCCTTACAATAACATTATACTTATGCCTAACTGAGTCTCAAAATAATGAATAAACTTTTAGTATGATCCCGTCTGAAGCTAGCCGGGAGCGAGTTTCGCATTATGCAGTCGCGTTAGGGTGCTTTTTGTTAAAATAAATTAATAATAAAGTAAATCTGCAACGTCTGTATATATTGATTTCAACGTAATGAATGATCTTTCCATGTCGGCAGTGCATATTGTAATTTTTTAAGGAATTAATTGTTTTTATTGTTGCACACAAAGTTGGTGATTCTAGTTCTATTTCTTTGCAGTTTTTAGTGTGTTATAGGCAGAATTCTTGTTTAAAACCAACTTCAGTTTATTAAAAAATATCTTGATGGGTTTTGTGAACTATTTTTACTCTATTACAGATGGACATTCTGTTTTTTGAGACAAATACCTACTCTTTGGCTAATGTCAAACATTCCCGCACCGAAAACCTCGACCTTTGCTGATTATACATATTTTTGCCAAAATATGAAAACAATAATCATAAGCAAGAAAATAAGTTCATCTCAACATTAGAATCTATTATATTTTCCTCTGTGTCAGTGTTTTTCTATTCTAATACTTACACCACAATTAATTTTCAGCATTTGCGATAAGGAGGGTCTCCTACTAGGTATTGGTAACCCACTGCTGGACATATCTGCCAATGTTGATGATGCTCTGCTGACCAAGTATGGCCTGCAACCGGACCATGCCATCATGGCTGAAGACGTACACATGCCTCTTTACCAAGAGCTGGTAGAGAAGTGAGTTACTTTACTTTCTAATTTGTATTTTAACATTTGAACGTAAATTTAATGTATTTTAATGTAATTTTGGGCCCCAGAAGCCTAAAAATAAACTATTTATTTATTTACACCTAGTAAGCAGCAAAATCTGTATTATTTTCTGGAAACAAATAAATAACCAATAAATACTTAGTTATTTTATTGAATCGAAATATACTTATTATACTATACTTTGACTGAATTAAACTTAAGACTTATCTAATGTTTTGTCCTGTTTACAAGATCATCATATACCTATCTGAATTTTATAATAAATATTTTTATTATAATAAGTTTTTTTTTGAACTTATAGTTAATACCAAGCCATTTACGAAACTAGACATTTGCAGACTCAACAAACTGATGAAGCCATGAGTAGTACCTGGTATAAGTTTTCTGTGTGTCTGTCTTGCAGTACAATAAAAAAATTACGAAGCCGAATTATTAATTTAATTTATGTATACTTTTTATTTCAGGTACAAAGCAGAGTTCTTTGCAGGAGGCAGTGTCCAGAACTCGTTGAGAGTGGCGCAGTGGATACTTGTAAAGCAAAGGATATGCACATACTTTGGTTGTGTCGGCAACGACGACTACGCCAAGATACTCAAGGAAAGGGCTGTGTAAGTATTTGATTGTCTACAAACTATTTTTTTGCTGAAAACAATGTCACTTTATGTTCATTTCATTAATATGAGTGACACAAATTAATATTGATTTGTTTTATTGGGATGTTGAATTACAGACTATCCTTGGGCTTGGTGGCCTCATAAAAAGAGTTGATACTATAATGTACCAAACTGATACTTATTGCCATACACAATGATATAGAAATCATATTTTTATATTGCACATTGCTTAAAACATTTACACAGAAAAAAAATTGTACTTAATAATAGTGATAGGATAGGGAATTATGATTGCTACCTGCGGAGGCCCTTGCCCTGCAGTGAGAAACTTAACGGCTACATAAAAAAAGTGTTAAGACGGCGCCTAAGGCAAAAACAGCCTTTAGCAAAACACAAATCGCTCGGAATGACGAGTATTATTGCAGTACGTTTTTTCATGAGCTTGTTTATCACGAGTGTCAGCGTGACTTCGCATTCCCATAAACATTATTTTTTTAGCTATGCTTGATAGAAGTCTCCTGAAGTTGCCAGGAAATCACAATGTTTTATTTTACAATTTTGCACAGCATCTGAATTTGTGTTCTTGTTATTTATCTAATCGTTATAAAAATGGCACAGTATGTTCCTCAGTTAGACTTGCTTAGCTTGGCTTTATTTAACCTTTTTTTTTTAATTTAATTTCCTTTAAAAATAATTTAAGGATGAAATTCTAAGATCTGATTGCATAAGGCCCGCCCTTAAAGTGCTAATATCTAAATGTATAAGTATAACTATTAATTTTCTAACAGAACTTAATAAGAAAACATGACGTAATACACAAATGGTATTGTGTTCTTAAGCATAGCAAATTGAGATAAATGTGGAGTGGTTGTCCGGTGCGTGCCCTCGCTGATAGAAGCTGATAAATAAGAGCTGCTCTTATTCATATCAGCGAACTTGCGCAAACAGAGATAAGAAGTACCTTATGACTCGAATTTATGTATGAATCTTTGAGTATGATTCAACAGAGTTTAAATGACAGGGGACTATTTGAGAGTGTCAAAACCACTAAACTAGAGGAATTAAAGGCACTAAACTGACAACCTTTAAATCCGACAGCTCTTGCGCGGTGGCCACAGATTCCATTTTCAAACACACCATTTTAATTTTAGGTTTAGCCGCGGGAAAGTGAGGGTAGAGCTAAGAGTTATAATATAATTATTTCTTTGACGACCTCTGTGGCGCAGGCGGTTGCGCATCTGCCTACCATGCGAGAGGTCCCGGGTTCGAATCCCGGCTGGGGATAAAATAAAAAACGCGTGTAGCACCGTACACGTGTTAGAAGTAAAACTTCTGTAGCTAGATCATTAAGTGGTACCTATACTATACACCTATACCTACCTATACTAAAAGAGATTTAAATTTCCAATTTTGAGATCCAATCTCTGCTTCAAGTTACTTTTAAGTTTCAGACGTCCGATTATTTGAAATTATTTTATACTTGTACTTACTTTTAATACGTCATGTCATTTATTTCCCACCATTCCTTATCTACAATTTGTCGCGCTCGTGGTGATATACTTAACTCATTCAATAGTGTCACTACTATTTGCATCTCGCTCAGATTATATACCATCTGACGTCACGTCTTTAAGCCGTCTCGCTCAAATGTATGCATTGCTTTGCTTGTTTTAGAAATCCATATCGACCCGTGTGACATTGATGAAACTCTTTTCTTACAAACTGTATGGATCGCATCGCACAGCTGTCAAACATAAGTTCCGGTTCCAACAAAGAGGTTGAACGAAGTAGTTTTTGGTCACGTCACTGGTTTTGTTTATCCCAGCCAGCGGCGGCGGCGGCGGCGGCGCCATCTTGGCCATACCGGAAATCAAGAACTCGTGGAAGAATGCTTAAAATAATTTTTATTTGTTAACGTTTCATCAGGTTTTTCTCTCACTAATTAACATTCTTTATTGTACGAATGTATTATTATCTTATCTGATTAGTTAAAAACCGTATTGAAAATAGTTGCGGTTTTAAAAGTCTTCAGCCGACCCTGACGTCACCGATTCCAATTTCCGTTACATTTCTTAGCCACTCGTGATAGCACCCGGCTACTAGCAATTGAAAAGCAAATATATGAATAACCCACAGTTGAGAGGTTAAATAAATTTTACCCCCGTGCCCCAAGAAGTTTTACTTCAAAAATATATCCCAAGGTCTTGGATGTTTTACATGTTTGTGATGTCACTGTTTCTGGTTCCCATGACACAGGGTATCCTAGTGTGGGGCCAGAAGCAATGTATATGCCTGTATGTAAATGTTTATGTTATGATATGCTTTCCCTCACCCGCTCCGCGTGCTACCAGACTAACATAGCGTCACGCCTTCTCCCATACGGGGTGGCAGAGACGCAACTGTGCCCACTTTTAGCCAGTTATCCAATTAATTTGCGTGACAGGGGCTAGCCCATCGCCGCAGCATACAGCACACATGGTCAGCACCAAGATTCCAAACTGAATCTCCTGTGTGAGAAGGAAGCGTTTGAAACCCAGTAGACCACAGAGCTCATTTTTGAAACGAAAGACCCGCGCTCATTTTCGAAAGGAATGACCCACGCTCATTTTCGAAACGAATGACCCACGCTCATTTTCGAAACGAATGACCCACGCTCATTTTCGAAACGAATGACCCACGCTCATTTTCAAAACGAATGACCCACGCTCATTTTCAAAACGAATGAACCACGCTCATTTTCGAAACGATGATAGATCCACGCTCATTTTCGAAACGATAGATCCACGCTCATTTTCAAAACGAATAATCCGCGCTCATTTTTAAAACGATAGACCCACGCTCATTTTCGAAACGAATGACCCACGCTCATTTTCAAAACGAATGAACCACGCTCATTTTCGAAACGATGATAGATCCACGCTCATTTTCGAAACGATAGATCCACGCTCATTTTCAAAACGAATGATCCGCGCTCATTTTCAAAACGATAGACCCACGCTCATTTTCGAAACGAATGACCCACGCTCATTTTCGAAACGAATGACCCGCGCTCAAATCCCTCCCTCGTACCCGCAGCGCAGACGGCGTCGAAGTACAATACCAGGTCACCGAGGACGCGCCGACAGGCACGTGCGCGGTGCTCGTGACGGGCACCCACCGCTCGCTGTGCGCCAACCTAGCCGCCGCACAATGCTTCACGCCGGACCATCTCGAGCAGGAGGAGTGTCGGAAGCTGGTTGACGCCGCCAAGTTCTTCTACGCTTCGGTGGGTGCCTCTCATGTTCAGTTTGCAAAGTTGGCATATACAGTGGTGGTCATATAATTACAGACACTGAAAGCGTATTAAATTACCTTAGTTATTCCTCTTTATATTTTTTATCAGACTATTAATGGAACTTTATACACAACTTAAAAATGTTTGTGTATGTATCGTGTAATGTTAAAACGAAATAGCAGCAACAAAACTTGTCTATTCCTTATCTTTATTCGGTTTATCCTAATTGCAAGCTGAAATAACTTACAAAGATATGGCCATATAATTAAAGACACTACATTTGCTTGGAGGAAATAAAATAAAAAAGTTCGTTATTATAAAATTATCTTTATTCAGCAAAATTCTCCTAACACATTTACGAAACATTCCGGTAGGTATCAATATTTTGTCGCATGTCCTTTGGCAGAAATGACTGCATGACATCTTCTGGGCATGGAAGCGATCAATTTTGTACAAGTTTCTACCGGAATTCGCTCCCATGCTTCTGTAAAAGCTGTGTAAAGTTGATCCACGTTTGATGTCCGCTTTGTCGCCACTGTCTTCTTCACCTGGTACCACAAATTTTCTATTGGATTTAAATCCGGACTGTACGGGGGCCAATCCAAAACCGTCACAGACTGGTTCCTTAAGAAGTCTTTTACTACGTTTGCAGTGTGTTTCGGATCATTATCCTGTTGGAAAGTCCAAATGACCGGTAAATATTGCTCAGCATAGGGCAACATGGCTTGTTCTAATATATTCTTGTACTGGAACTTATCCATGTTGCCTTCTATTTTCCTTACAGGTCCAACACCAACTGCTGAAAAACAGCCCCACACTTTGATATTTCCACCCCCATGTTTGACTACTTTCTTGGTATACTTTGGATCCATTTCTTTGTTCGGAGGGCGTCTAACATATTGTTTTCCGTCAGAATTGATCATATTTATTTTTGTTTCATCAGAAAAAAGCACATATTTCCACTCTCGTTCTGTCCAGTGTTCATATTTTTTTGCAAACGCTAATCTTGCCTTAACATTTTGCTTTTTCAAAAGTGGCACCTTCCGAGACACTCTTCCGTGCAAGTTTGCCTCACATAGTCTCCGTCTAATTGTTCTTGCAGACACACCCTTCGACCTTCCTGCACCAAACATCTCCGAACGTATCAGTTCTGATCCCTTGAACGGATCTTTTTTTGCCAACAATACCATCTTAGAGTCTTCCCGCCGAGTAGTTTTTCTTGGTCTCGGTTTTCTAGGTACGTTTTCGGTTGTGTTGAACTTCTTGAAATGTTGTACAGCATTCATAACCATGTCCTTAGAACAGTTCAAGTGGTTTGCTATGTTTCTGTATGACCAACCTCTCCTATGAAAGTTCAAAATAATCTTCCTAGTGGATGAATCACAACTTTTGTTTTTTCCCATATTTATTGGTTTTAAACGTATTAATTTTAATGTCAAATGTTAGGGGTTTTAGGCAATATCGACTATTTAGGAACGATTTAGGAAAATACGCGACAAAACAAAGAAAAACAGAATGTCGTTTTATTTTATTTTTTCAAATATAGAACACAAATTTTATTGTCTTTAATTAGCTGGCCAGCTGCAAGTTTGTTAAAAAAGTTTGTCTTACGTTCCCACAGTGAACAGTGTCTAAACTACTAATGAACATAACAATTTTTTGTCCCACATTTATGGAATACAATGTCGTGTATTGTTTGATAACAAATAAACAAGATTAAATTACCGATTTCCGCTAATGGTACTACCATAACTAAGTTTTTTGTGGTCAATGAGGGGGTGTCTTTATTTATGTGACCACCACTGTATATGTGATCAGTTGATCACCCTAGGTACTTAACCAGTCGCCTGTGGCGGCCATTTTGCAAATATTTCGCCGTATCGGTGTGTCCCGGACCGGTACCCGCACACATCAGGACTTGAGCGCCGATGTTTAGTTTTTGATGAAATTCTCCTATTCTACACCATTCACAAAATAAAAGGCCCGTTTTGACGGTTCACGCCCATGAAGTTTTAACCCCTAACGCGTAGGTAATAGAAGCGGTTTTCCTAGGTGCAACTTGTACGCAACAGTTGGCTTTTGTTACCTACGCATTAGGGGTTAAAACTTCATGGGCCTTTTATTTAGTGAAGAGTTTAGTTAGAAATAATGTTATTTAGCTTCTCATCTGTGGGTGGGTCCATTATTACGAGTATTAATTTGTCGCTAGATTTCAAAACCAGCCAAGTAGCCTTGGTAATAAAGTCCAAAACCAATGAACATTTGAGCGATGGTTTGGCTGATTTTGAAATAAAGCGACACATTTGATGATTGCTTTTGAACTTTTGACTTGAACATTACCAAGTCACATTATACAAGGTCTAAATGAATTATACAAGTTGTAAATGAATTAGCGCAAAATGAGAAACTTCTTTGTTAGGGACATCATTCTGAGCAACTATCGCTATGAAACAGATTTGATAAAAGCAACTTTTTTTTCACTTCTCCATACAAATCAGCTGACACACTCAGGCCAAAATAAAGTTACTCTGACCAAATCGGTTTCATAATGAAAGTTGTTCAGAATGATGTCCCTAACAAAGTACATAGTTTCTCATTTTGCGTTAATTAATTTACAACTTGTAGAAATAAAGAGTCCAACTGTGATTTCAGGGTTTCTTCGTGGCGGTCAGCCCCGAGTCGATAATGGAGCTCGCTCAGCGAGCGCACGACAATTCGCTCACGTTCGTCATGAACCTGAGCGCGCCCTTCGTCTCGCAGTACTACAAGGAACCGTTGGCAGAGCTGTTGCCCTATGTGGACGTGCTGTTCGGCAATGAAACGGTTAGTACGTTGGCAGAGCTGTTGCCCTATGTGGACGTGCTGTTCGGCAATGAAACGGTTAGTACGTTGGCAGAGCTGTTGCCCTATGTGGACGTGCCGTTCGGCAATGAAACGGTTAGTACGTTGGCAGAGCTGTTGCCCTATGTGGACGTGCCGTTCGGCAATGAAACGGCTAGTACGTTGGCAGAGCTATTGCCCTATGTGGACGTGCTGTTCGGCAATGAATCGGTTAGTACGTTGGCAGAGCTGTTGCCCTATGTGGACGTGCTGTTCGGCAATGAAACGGTTAGTACGTTGGCAGAGCTGTTGCCCTATGTGGACGTGCTGTTCGGCAATGAAACGGTTAGTACGGGCACAGGGTGCTCACTCATCCCATACAAATTAGAATTAGTAACCCTTCGTAAAAAAGAGATGGCCTGAGGAGTAAAATTTTTACTTCAAACGCCATGGTTTCAGTTAACATAGGTACTTCTAGGTGGCGCTAATCTTAGAATAAATGCCATCTCGTGGTATTAGCAATTTTTCGATGGTGCTGCACCAAGCGATAATGGCCTCGAACTAAAGAAGCTTCCGTAGCATCTCAGTATACGCCGCCGGTCTTATATTTAGTTCTAGGTGGTATATCTGTATTAGTATAATATTATAGTATCTGTGGTACGGGACAAATAAATGAGCTTAATTTATTACGAGTGTAAACCTAGACACTCTTTTATTTGAAGTAAAAGTTAACAAATGATATCTAGTATGATGATGATAATAATTTGTCTTGAAACTGCTTAAATCAAAAGTAAATTTATACATCTAATTCTGATCTGATTACAAATTAAATGAAGGAGAAACAAGAGTCACATTCACATCCAACCGATAAGAGATAGAATTTACCCATCTTGTGTTTATATTTGTATATTGTGGCATTGCAATATAACTTTGCATTCGCACGTCTGTTTGTCCACCGCCGTCCTTATTTATGTTCACTGCATAGGTCGACGTCGTGTACATGTTTTTTTCCAAGTGTCTGTATTCTGTTTTTGTGCAATAAAGTATAAAGTATGTCCATAGCCATTCTCTCGTTGACGTAACAGGAACGCCGGCGGTGGACTATCGGCGTAAGGCAAAATGTTGACTAACAATAAATTTATTCATTTCAGGAGGCAATCGCGTTCGCCGAAGCGTTCGACATCGCGGAGACGGACCTCACGGCCATTGCCAAGGCGATCGCCGACCAACCCAAACTGAACCACAGCCGGCCGCGCGTCGTCGTCATCACGCAGGGCTGCGAGCCGGTCATCCTGGTGGAGCACGATAAAGTCACCCACATACCCGTCACGGCGCTGGCTAGGGACCAGATTGTCGACACGAACGGCGCCGGTGACGCGTTTGCGGGAGGCTTCCTCGCTCAGATGGTGGTGGGACAGACTTATGCTAATTGCGTCAAGTGCGGCATTTACGCCGCGACGCATATCATCCAACATTCAGGCTGTACGTTCAGTGGGTTCTCCAGTTTCAAGGCGGACAGCTAAGGATTTGTGAAGTATATTTTTGTAGCAATTTTCGAAGTATATTTTTGTGACGGCAGTTCTTCCAATATTACGTTTTCGACACCAGTAGAGAGCAATAAGTGTATGTTTGTGTTTAAGGACTTGTATTTGTACTTCTTTGTTTCTTTTAATTTTTTGAACATGAACCCCTTTTATCATTTCCAGAAACTCTTATGAAATCGGCTTTTTGTCCAGCTTGCAAAGAAACTTGCTTGTGTGGACCAATATTTTGAGTATTTTCAAAACGCAATTAGAAATTATTTTGTAGGTTACTCCAGTTACTGTTCATGTTTTTTGTAATGTGTGTATTGTAAAGCAAATGTATGTAACAACATACCTATTTGTTTGAAAACATTATTATTATTATGTTACCGAGTATTAGATTTAGATCTGATGTCAATTATTGAGCCAAGCTCAGACCTTGATTGTGATTAGCTTATAAATGAGTCTTTTTTGCGCCTATTCATGAAGTATATTTCTGGTTAGCTCACCAATTTACATCTATTACAAATATGTATGTAAAGATATTGATGAGAATATAGCTTCTAAGAAGAGCTGTTGTTGAATTTTGTCATATTGTATTTGTATTATAATCTTTTCTTTTGTGCTGTGAAAGCCAATGTTGAGTGTTATTTGTGCCGAATTAAAGAAATGTAAGTGTGCATAATATGGGTATTAAATACATAGAGGTACCAAATTGATCAGACAGAAAATAATAGTACCATGTTTAGTTTATTACGCATAAACACAGCTCTAAGTTAAACTTAGCAATAATAGTACCATGTTTAGTTTATTACGCATAAACACAGCTCTAAGTTAAACTTAGCAATAATAGTACCATGTTTAGTTTATTACGCATAAACACAGCTCTAAGTTAAACTTAGCAATATTGGTAACTTTATGTCTCTTCTTACTATCTAAATAGTTTTGTCAACATAGGAAAATATAGGAACTCCTTTTATAAATGTACTTATCAAAAGTATGATCACTTTTACATATTCTTACCTAACTTAGGAAATGTTTTGGTCAATACATGTTTATCAGTCAGAAACTTAACTTAGAATTCAAAGAATCTTGCAATATGATATCCCGTACCACCAACAAACAGTTTACATTTGAAATCCATCCTTTTGTAATCAGTAATGCCTAGTTCTCGCAGTCTTGTGGTACAGTTAAAACTTAACTGACCTATGTCTGACGGTCGGTATTGTTCCAGTAAAGTTTCAATCAATCCAAAATCAGATTGTGATTTTACTAATTGGCGGTCAATATCAGATATTTATGTGAGCACAGAAGTTATTCAAATAGATCTTCACATCTTAGATTATCTACATATTACAACCATCAGCTTCATCATAAAATAATAATAAACAAAAATATCTACACAACCAAAGTGTCAAAATGATGTTATTTTATTAAATGGATGATAATATATGATCAAAGCATGGATGTTGAATTGTTGACATAGATATGACACTGGATGTGTAGATAGTTCTGGTTGTTTAGGATGTGTAGATCTATTTGCGCAGCTTGCAAGCTCACTGTATAAATGCACATAACAAAACCATCACAAGCTTTGCTTAAAAACTAACTCCTGTTTCATAAATACAACAGAATAGTGTACTATGTGCACATTCCAGCCTGGCACATTTTCTTCCTCATTGCCCAGCAATGGCATGCACCGGTACACTTCAATAATAATAAACTCATTCAGCAGTTTCATGTATCCTCTTGTTTGCGGCCGGATCTGACATATAATTCTGGGTTTCAGTTTCTGGTCCACACATTTGGTTTTGCACACTTCACAGTCAGATTTTAAAGCAGGTTTGCAGTTATGATGCTGCTTTTTTCTCTTTCTGCTCCTCAATTTGTGCGCCCTGATTAAGATGTAGAAATTGAGCTATTAAATGGTGGAATTCAATGATAGAATGGAATTGTCTAAATAACTTGACTAACAAGTATGGAATGGATTTTATAATGTTATGATTAAATGACTGTACTTATGTTTATGGAAATAAAAGATTTGTTTTATACCCACTGTGCTTTCTTTACTCATTATTACCTTCCTAATTAAAAAAATATTGGATGTGTGATACATACCGAGAAGGTTATGTTCTTTATCCACATTATTATTGGGTAGGTTTAATCTATATGTATGTACAAAGTATAGTCTTTTTAAATCTACCCTCACAAAGGAAAGGGTAGGATAGGGTTGATTTTGATAGGTTGACTTGTTTGATTCCTAAATAATTCACAAACAGTAGGTGTGATGAAATATTTGCTTATAGTATGTAGGTACGTACTTTCGTATAATGCTTCGTATCGACTGTATATCCCTCATTTTAATATTTCTTCGAGGAACAATAAGTTCACGATGAGGCCGGTTTCAAGTTTCATATATTCTCAGAAATCGGTTTTTATGTACGATTTTCGCTTCTCTGCTTTAATTGTAAGAGGCACCACCCTTGTATGCTTTAGGCATCTACTTCTTACTAAAGAAACGGTGATTTTTCGTTGATTTTAACTCAGTTTTCTTTATATACAGCTTTCGTAAAAATCCCGCTGATTTGACAAACTTTTGTTGTTTTGTTCCAAAAAGTGATGTCCCTGAATGTGGTGAATGATAAATGAGTGAGTAAGGTACGAACTAATCGATCGACTAGTTCCTTCAAATACTCGTGCTCAAGTATAGTGTTGCCACTTTTCATAACGGAAGCTACATGTATTTTTTCACATGGTAATAAAAATAATTGTTAGCCATTTTGAAGAGCCTTTTGTTGGTGTTTTGTGAATGTTTTCAAGATAAAATTGCAATATTTCAGTGATAATGTAGTAAATTTATATTCTACGACTTCCTGTTACTACTCTATTTCACAAAATAACATTAACAATATTGTTCCTGTGGATTTGTGATGAGTGCATCGTTGTGACAGTACCGGAAGGGACTCCGCTGTAATTGCCTCATTTTGGGCTTTGTTGAGTGTAAACCCTGATTATTATTTTATTATTTTCTTTATATTAGTTCCGGCGGTGTGTTTGAGTGTAGATTGTGATTATTTTATCGATAATTACGTAGCGTGCATCCGTTTGCTACGTAAAAAGATCGCCACAAGATGGCGGCCGTCGTCGGTTGTCCGTTCCGCCGAAACTTGCTTGCGGAGCCCTATGTGTCATCCTGCACCAGTTGCCGCGCGTGAAGGCTTCGCCGGCATGGTGTAAACCGGCGTCTGGGCTCGACCTGCGGTTCCTGCAAGGTTCCATACCTAAAAATGGGATATTGCTCGAGGCGCCAAAATACGATGGGTGTTGACATATCGAGGAGCCCAATACCGTACCGTTACTCACTGGACGGGTGCACTAAATAAGTGATATTCGACATGAGCGAGCCAGACGACGTCGGAAAAGAGGTGTGGAAGCGATGGATTCTCGAGGCCATCAGAAAGATACGATCACAGAAGCAACGTCCCAGTGTAGAGAGGATCTGTCATGCAATCAGGCAACATCACAATTATCATGAAGATGTTGTGTCAGAGCGACTAGAACTTGCTGTGAAGGAAGGGGCTGTACTAAAGGTCTATAACAAAGGGCAGAGTTCATATAAGGTCAGTCACATGCTCATTCTTTGTGTATCTCAGCCACAATAAATTGAGAGTTAATTCTGTAAATTCTGTTCCTTACTAAAATACAATTCTTATTCATAGGATCCGGGAGGCCTTCAAAGTAAGACCCTGCGAATAGCTCCTGACGTTGATGTCTCACGTGCTGTTGCTAAAGCTGTCCGAGAGCTAGGGGAAAGGGACGGCTCTGACTTGTCTAGTGTGGAGCGCTATCTACGTCAGGCATACCAAGTGACTGTGGATCCGGGAGTGGAAGTGAAGTCAGTGTTAAAGGGAGCAGCAAAGCGTGCTGTTGCCCGAGGACTATTGACACATCATTCAGGAGTGTACAAGGCAACCGCACTGCCCCTAACAGCAGCAGAACGCACACCCAAGAGAGTAAAACAGGATCCTCCCGAGGTAAATCCAGATTCATTTAAATCTATCTGCATTGTCTGTATATTGCACAAACAAGTAGTAAATTCTTCAGCTAGACTCCAGAATCATTGAAGATTCTTGTAAGAAATGTTTGTTAGTAAACAAACATTTGTATTGAATGTAAAACTGCATGCTTCAAGGCCAAACATTATTCTCCTTTGCTTTGGCTGAGTGTGGCATTTATTCAACTGACATATTCTTTTTGCATTGTTTGTAGGTTAATAGGTGATTTATTGTACTTAATGTTATCAATTTACATTAGTAAAACCATCAATAATTTTATTATTATTATTATTTATGATGCACAAGCAGCAAAGCTGATGTGTGCATATCAGTACACATTTCACGTTTTATAAAATTTCAAGTCTATTTTTAAAACTGTTCACTGATGGTGCACTAATAACAGTTTCTGGAAGTCTCTTCCACTCGCGGACCACTCGGTTTGACAGAAGATGTTTGTGTGAGTTACTTGTAAACTAGCACCCTTAGAGTTGCACCCTTAGTGTTTCCTCTGAGGTGGTGATTCTGGTTAAAACATATCTTTAATAGTTGACTTGTTTTATGTTTCCAATTATTATACAAGTTGAACTTGATATGTTGTAAGAATATTTCTGGTCACCTCCAGACCCAGTTCCACGGGGGAGGGGTGCCGGTCTGCACCGAGTGTCTCGGGACTGAGACCCGCAACAGTACAGGCGAGCCAGAAGCGTTGATCTGCTGCCGTCAATGCAAGTCATACGCTCATCCTTCGTGCCTCAATCTACTAGACCACATCACTCAGACAACTCTTAAGGTATGTGGCCTTTTGACTGACGTTCTTACAATATGATTCTTCTGTCAGGATGTAAATTGATGAATGAACCAAGTTGACCTACCTAAATATCTTCACAATGCTGGGTGGTAGTATTTTTATGAGAATACTGGCACTGAGAAGTTGAGAACTGTTTCTAAATACAATTTATATTATTATTAGAGATGGGCCGACTGTGACTTTGGCCGACTGGCCGACAGGCCGACCAGTCGGCTACAAATTAGCCGACATGTCGGCCGACATGTCGGCCGGGCCGACATTGTTTTCGGGGGAGTTCGGGTGACCTCGGCAACGCTCGTGATCACGTCGCGACATGATTTTTTGTTGATGTTGTTATTGTTTACGCACGGACCGGCTGAACTGCGTGTTTTTAAAAGATAAATAATAAATATAAAGTAAAATAGTTCAAAGTAGTGTTAAATAATAAACAAAAGACAGTTTCACAGGTGTATAGTGTAATTTTATCATCATGTCAAGAAGAACATCGCGTATATGGATTTTTTTCGAGGACTGTGAAGATTCCAGTAAAGTTAAGTGCAACCAGTGCTCAGCGATCATTTCAAGAGGCGGAAAAGGTAAATCAGCAAACACAACCAGCATGTTAAGCCATATAAAATACAAACACCCTAACCTAATGTCGCAATTGAGTACCGTCATCAAAAGCAGTTCATCAGCTGATACGCCGTCCATACAATCGGATCCAATTCAACCAACTTCTTCGCCTATTCCGTCAAGAAGTGGAATATCTTTAATATGGTACAAACTAATAAACGATTACATAACAGTTAAAATAAATACGTATTTCAGTTACCCTAATCCGTCGGCAGTTTTGGCCGACTGTTCGCCGACCAGTCGCCGACTGCAAACATGGCCGACTAGTCGGCTTAACCGACTGGTCGGCGAACAGTCGGTGCATCCCTAATTATT